>CM053784.1:74325826-75600826 GCA_028749045.1 Cupressus sempervirens | reverse complement strand
AAGATTTAACATGGTTCACCTAATCCCTAGGTTATGTCCACCAAAAAACAAGTCCAATATTATTATGATCCAATGATTATAACTTGATTACAATATGTAATCCCTTACAACTCAATATTGCCACAAGAAGCAATTTTTGCATCACCCACAATGAAACAATCCCTAACCCTAATCCCTTTTGTACAAGTATTTTTTTCACTTTAGGGTTAAAATTAGTTACAACATGTAGACCATAAAATGCCAATAAAATAGCCCCAAAAAAAAAATTTCTCAAGGGCTCTGCCCCCAAACCCCGCCGAGGAATTATGAAGTATGTAGAGTACTTCTCTAATTAGTCACCACAATCTAACATTAGAATGTTAGATATTTTGTTCTTGCAAATAGAATATCAATGGTAATAATTAATACTAAGGTAATGGAGAATGGGGCCAATAAGGTATACAAATTGTTATTTGTACTTTCTATTGGTGTAAATAAGTATTCACTATTTACACTTTACTTAAGTTTACTTAGGTTAATGTATTATTTTATTATTTATTAGGTTAGACACCTAGGAGTTTTTGTACTCATATGAGTTGTCATGTTGACAACATAGAAGTAAGCAACTCTAATTTAGCACATGGTGTCTACAACATAATTTTACGTGACACACCTTTCTAAGTTTATCCTCTCATCATTGTACTAACTCTTGTGCTTAATGGAGGATAATCCACTCTTGGTGGACATGTACTTAGTTGTGAGGCTTATCATATTGCTATCTCCAAGACATTCTAGAAGCATTCTAGAGGCCTTTATATTCAGGCACTCCTACTTTGTATGTACATGAATTGAATATCATATTGTTATTATGATCATACTTTATTGGTCCATTCTATGCTAGTGCTCGAGTTCCTTAATCTTGGGTGATTTTTCCTTAAGGTAAATTCTTACATGGTATTAGAGATGAGGAAGATTCTCTTCACATAGCCATTGGAGACCATTTTCTTGCTTCACCTCTTGGAGGACCTCAACTCAGATCTAGAGTATCACAGTCATTGGGAGTGTCTAGAGCAAAAGTGGACCTCGTCATTGCATCTAAAGCATCGATTCAATTAAATTTGATTCTAAATTTGCCTACCATAGGCCATAGTCAAATTTGAGGTAATTTTTTTTTGCAAACTGGCACTTGAAGGCCCAATTTGTAGTATTCGATAGGATCATTTTTTAGATCTGCGAATTTATTTTAGATTTGTATTTATTTTCCCTACAATTTTCATTTGCATTTTTTTGGAATTTTTGGATTTGTATTTTCGAAAAAAAATTCGGCTTACCGGGCCTGTAGAGAATTTTTTTTGCAAGAACCAGGTGGTCAAATCCCAACCCCCATAGGATATTCAGTTATATATTCCTTTTTTAATCAGCAGTTTCCAATAGTCAACATTTACAAATCATAGCCAAATTTCCTACAACATAGCAATGTTCACCAATTCTGGCGACGACATATATTCCTCCGGCCTCACATAATTTTGGACAGGCAACAAACCACTCATCAAACATTACTACGGCTTCAAAGTTGATATAACTTGGTGGTTTGGTTGTTTTTACCCACAAAAAAATCTCACCCATGATGCATGTGGGACCAAATTGCCAACCAGCCACCGCCGTTTCAAATTTTGGTGACTTTGTTGTGTACACCGTACCGACCACCACCACTTCTAGCACCGTTAGTCTGCATCCTCCCCATCTGTGATGAATTCCCAAATGCAAACCAACCTCCACCAAATGCAGGACCTTTGGCACCCAGCCACACGAAATTTATTGCACCCTCCATGCAGTGCCCTCCGCTGACATGACAACAAACCCACTTGCCATGACACATGTCTGCCTACTCAGCACCATGCAGCCTATTCGTACCTACAATCAACGATTGACACATAAGCACCACATCATCAGTCCCAATCAACATACACATTAGCCATACTTAGATAGCTCACCATTTCGTACACTGCCACATGCCCTAGTCCATATAGTGACATCATTTTCCACATCATCAGGAATACCCATTTTTTGCTAACATTAGTCAGTTACATGATTAAATTTGACAGTTGTTTGACCATCATTAATAGGCTAGATTATACTACATCGATGGTCATTTGGACGTCAAATTTAACATAGTGTTTTGCTGCCTAGACCCTATTCATATTCTATTTTGATTTGACAATTTGACTTTGGGAGGTCATATCTCAGTCATCTGAACTCTAAATCAGGTGCAATTTTTTTAATTTTGGCTAAAATTTCTTGAACTTTTTAGTGGTGCTATTATTTTCTAGTTTTGGTACATGAATTTGTCAAAATTTGTATTTTTTGGTGATTGTACCTATCCAATCCTACATTTTTCAACTTCAAACGCTTCATACAAGCTCATCTGGATACATTTTCAGGTTCTATTTTTTTTTAAGTGGTTAATTTTTTGTCTACTTTCTAGATCTGTAATTAGATTATAGGCTTGTATGGATAGAAATATCACTTTCAGAAATAGGTCCTTTTTTGCATTGTATTATTTTGATTACTCTTCAAAATTGTTGCACATCTACGCAACAATGCAAAGTGCCAAATTTGAACCTTGAAAGGCAGTTGTAAATAGCAAAATTAGAAGCCCACTTTTGTCCATTTTGACAAATGGCCTATTGTAAATGCACTACATATAAAGTGCCAAAAGCATCATTTTTAGGAGGTTCTTTGATTGAGTGAATAGAGGGGGTGTCTTGTGTTTTTGTGTCTCTCTTTCTCTTTTGTGCTCTTTTAATTTTTTGCATCATCGGTTCACCTAAAGCTCCAATTCTAACTTCACACAATTATACTACATGGAAAGATATTGTATGGAGTAGATTAATGGAAAAAGGTTTAAATCTATATGTTGATGGTACAATTACAAAACCCAATGATGTTACTGCACAAGTTGATTGGCAAATTAAAGACAACTAGGCTTTAGGAATTATTCAGAGTTGTATTCATGGAGATCTCTTCTTCCACATTTCTAGCTTTAAGGATGCCAAGGGTGCTTGGGAAAAACTTGAAGGGTTGTATGGTAAGGTGGATGAGGAAAAGGGATTCCAAATTGAGGATGATCTACTTCTACTAGATGGATCATAAGAATTTTGACACAATTCAAGACTATGTCAACAAAGCCAATGAATTGAGAGCACTACTTAAGGATTGTGGTAATCCCATGAAGGATGATAGATTGATTCATGACATCTTGAAGAGGCTACCTTTAGAGTATGTGTCCTTTGTTTTGAGTTACAACACTCATAGGTTGAACATGGGAAGTGCCTTCACTAAGCCTACATTTGATGCATTTGCAGAAATGTTAATGTTGGAACAATCCAAGTTGATAGATATGAGAATTATCATGTCATCAAAGACCAAGGCATTGGTGGCTACTAATGAGAACCAATCAAATCAAACTGGAAAAAGTTCTACCAATAGCAAGAAAAAGTAGTGGAAGCAAAAATCACAATCAGAGACACAACAATCTTCCTCCTTACAACGAGGCAATTCTTCTTTTAACAAGAAGGGAAACAATAACAAGAAGGATAAACTATTTTGTGCATATTGCAAGGAACTAAATCATGATGAGCATCATTGCAAGACTAAGAGAATAGATGAGTTGGAAAACTTACTTAGGAAGAACACAATCTATGTGTCAAATGCTTCCAAGGATTCAAATCCATCCACTTCAAAGAAAAAGGGCAAGCACTTATGGCCAATTCAAGTTCTTCAGGGGAATGGATTCTTGACTCAGGTGCCTCATATCATATGGGCTCTTCAAAAGGACACTTTTCTTCATTGAAGTAGTCTAAGGTACCTCACATATTTGTAGGGGATGATACAAAAATGGAAGTTGAAGGAAAAGGACAAGCTGAGATGGAAAATGGAAAGTTCAAAGAAGTTCTCTATGTTCCTAACCTTAGCTCTAATCTCCTTTCAATCTACCAAATCACTTACTATGGAGGTGGCAATGAAGTTGATTTCCTTCCTGATTCAGTAATGGTGCACAATCTTAAGGATGATTCATTGGTTGTAGTGGGTAAAGTCAATCATGACACAAGCTTGTATTCTTTCTCCCACTTTGCGCACAAGTCTCTTTCACATGCCTTGTTGACTCAATCTCAATTACAAAGAAAATTATGGCATGAGTGGTATGGACATTTTTCCTTCCACTATCTTCATCAACTTAGCTCAAAAAAATGGTCAAAGGTCTACCTACAATCAACTTTTCTAAGGGTGAATGTTCAACTTGTTCAATAGATATTCATCCAGAAGAGAAGTTTGACAAAGGGAAGTCTTGGAGAGCATCAGTTGTTCATGAGTTGGTTCACACAGTTCTAGCAGGTCCTTTTGTAGTGACATCAGTCAACACAGGTCACTATATTCTCACTTTCATTGATGACTTTTCATGCTACACATGGGTCTACTTTCCTGATCACAAGAATGAAGTGTTTGATAAGTTTCTAGCCTTCAAGAGTCATGTTGAAAAGAAATCAAGGAAAGCCATCAAGATTCTTCGTATGGACAATGAAAGTAGATATGTGAAATCAAGACTTAAAGACTTTTGTGAACTTTAGGGAATTGATCTTCAGAATCTAGAAGCATTTAGTCCGCAAAAGACAAGTGTTCCAACAATGAGGATTAGAACTCTTAAGTGTATGGCAAGTTGCATGATTCAAGCTAAGTCTCTCGATTCATCACTTGAAGTCAAAGCTATAAGCACTGACAATCACATCCTTAATAGGTCTCCTCATAATGTCTTAGATGGAATGACTCCTTTTGAGGCATGGTGTGGAAGAAAACTTGGCATGAAACACTTTAGAGTTTTTGGCTATCTAGCTTGGGCATACATATCTTCAAGGGAATGCAAGGCACCACAACCAAGGCTTTGTACTTTCATCAAAGATATGATAGTGTTAAGGCATATGGATTTATGAATCTTGAGACTCATGAGATATTCATAGAGAGGAATGTTCACTTTGAGGAAAGTTCACCTAGCTTATTGTCTAATCTTCTCCATACTTCATACATTGTGGAAACTGATAGTGACAATAATGATAGTGATTCAATAGATTCAAATATGTGGGATCCTATTGATATATATATAGAACAAGGTCACAACATCAACACATTCCACATGCATACATTGCTATAGTGATAGGTCCATGTAATTTAGTATAGTTGAGTACACCTTATCTTCCAGTTCCAGCATCAGGGGATGACTACTTGATAGACATTTCAAGTTTTTTTGTGGAGTCATACATATTAGATTTGGGAGACATCATTGATGATATACATCTTCTCTTTGATGAAGAAGATCCTTCTCCAATTGTTGCGAGGGAATACTCTGACCCTACAATCCATTCTCTACATGACCAGTCTTCCCAAGTTGATATGATTGTGGATCCTTATGTACAACAGTTGCCAAAGGTCTCTTTATCATTTGAGGAGATAGTTAGTTCTTTGGGATATGTTCTACATCCATCCTTGCTAGATCTAAACTTTTTCTTTTTAGCAATGTTGGAAGGGGCAACCATTAATATCAACACATGGATAGTTTAGTAGGTTTCAGAGACACCATTCATCTTCAAGATTCTTTCTACACATTGGGGAAGCATCTCATATGCACCTATGATATTTTTTCTTCCTATAGGGAGGAACATTATTCAGTAGTCATGGATCAACTTCTACATTGGAGCAGCTATCACTGATAGGCATTCTACATTTGGTGGGGGGAGTGGGGGGACTACCTTGTCTCCTTTCTTCTTCTCTCTTATGGGGGGGGCCTTTTCCTCTTTTGGGATTGTGTTCTTCTCATACTTCTCTATTGTATATACTTGATGTATGTTGTAATGGGGGGGGATCTTGATTACTCCATCTATCCATGCATCTTGTTTTTCCATCTCTCTTTTTGGGGGAGGGTTTTTCCCATGAGGTTTCCCTCTTTCTCCACTTTATGAGAGATTTCATTGCATTTTGTACATGGGGTACCTAACATAGCCTAGTAGCTGAGACCTATCTTGCATTTTCATCCTAGCTTTTGTGAGCTTAAGTGCATTTCCCTAAGTTGCACTTAAGGGGGGCGTTGGTGTAAATAAGTATTCACTATTTACACTTTACTTAAGTTTACTTAGGTTAATGCATTATTATATTATTTATTAAGTTAGACACCTAGGAGTTTGCGTACTCATATGAGTTGTCATGTTGACAACAAAGAAGTAAGAAAACTCTAATTTAGCACATGGTGTCTACAACACTGAATTTTGCATAATTAACTAAGTTGTCATGTTAACAACAGAGTTATACACACTCTTGATTAAGCACATGGTGTATACAAAATAATTTTTGGCTTGTCCTCTCATCATTGCACTAAATCATGTGCTTAATGGAGGATAATCCACTCTTGGTGGACATGTGATTAGTTGTGAGGCTTATCATATTGCTAACTCCTAGACATTCTAGAAGCATTCTAGAGGCCTTTATATTCAGGCACTCCTAGTGTGTATGTACATGAATTGAATATCATATCATTATTTTGATCATACTTTGTTGGTCCATTCTGTGCTAGTGCTTGCTTTCCTTGATCTTGGGTGATTTTGCCTTAAGGCAAATTCTTACACTTAATCTTTATGGAAATAATATATTGAAAGTGTAGATTAAAATATATATATATAATATCTGTATATATTTAAATATTCATTTAAATTTTATATTTATTTGATCAATACTATATTGAAAATTATATAATGATTGATATGAATTACAATGTGAATCATGATAATATTAATGAGAAATATAACTATGTTGTAGGAGCTAGTTTGCCTTGATCTTTCTTTTGAGAATGTTCTTGTACAAAAAAGAGGGAGATCAAGAATCAGGGATGAGTTTAAGAAAATGGAAGGACATTTTTGCTTCTACTATTAAGCTCAATGAATGTTTGGAGTTTCTATGGATAAAAAGAGCAAGTTGTAACTTAGAAATAAGTTGCCAAATTTGATTTGATGCAAAAGTGTTCAAAGATATAAGAATGTGAATTTTACATCGTGGGGGGAATAATAACCAATGTTTCATTCCAAATTGAATCATCTTTAGTAAGGAGATGTTCCATGGCCCTCATGGGAAGATAAGTACTCATCTGAGGATGTTCTTGTAGGAAAAGAAGATTGGTACTTTACACATGCTATCAAATATTCTGAAGATGAGGATTCATTAGTCATTTGATGATCAAGATAAAGTGAGGATATTGAAGTGAATATCTTTAATGGTTGAGATTATGAGATTCTTCTACATTAAGAGGGAGTATGCCACTTCTTGAAAGACAACATAGGAGCTTAGAAGATTAATAATCATAGGGAGTCTAAAAATACATGTGTGCGACTGCATGATGTTGATGGGCATACTTCTATGTATATCATGAGGAAGTGATGACTTATCACCAAAAGATCAAAAAATTGATATCACATTCAGAGTGATTCTGACAAGAATCCTTAGGTGAAGAGAGTCTCTAAGGGAGTAACTAGACTTCCCAAGATCATTGTTTGGAGGGAGAATTTTGAGGTGCAATCCTTTGTGAATGATATCTTCTCTATCAGGAGAAGTTATAAGTAAAATTTATTGTAATGTATTCTTCTCGATGAGATAGAATTGAGGTAAAAACCTTTGTATGAACCTCTGATTGGGTTCATGATGGGTACTATTTCACATATGATATGTAATGAAAGGTGATGATCTTTCATTAACATATATAAATAGAAGATAACCATTATAAGATGGCGATCTTATAAATGGTAGACCTGTTATCATGGTTCTTTGGGCTTGACTTTGCCGAACACCATGATACTGAACAAATAGAAGAAATCTTTGTAAGTTGATGATCTTGCAAATGATAGGCATGTTATTATGATAGTTTTGTTTTGGATATGTCAGAAGTCATTGATAATGAATGCATTATGATCACTATAGATATTGTTTTGGACAATTAGAGATCATAATATGTGTTATGATAGTGTTCATAACATGGTGATTATAATAATTACAAGTTTGAAATGGTTGGAGCTCTGTTAGGTGGGAATCTAGAAGGAGGAAACTTAGTAGTAGGGGCTGATCTTGGAGGGACAGGGAATCAGAAAGTAGGGATTTCAACAGGTTTTGTAGGGTCTGATGGAACATTGGAAGAAAAAGACAAACTTATGAGTTCTTGCTCCACAAGATGTGGGGATGAGAACACTCTTTTTGTTCCCCTGCTTGCTTGTCATGTGCTCAGAAGGGACCCAATGTAGGAAAATATTTTTTTGGAGAATGTGGATGAGAATGCAAATGTTTGTAGGACACAGGACCAAACGAAGGAGAGTTTGCTAGATGATTAAAGGAAGTGGTCTTCTTTGTTTGGGAGAATACCTGGAGGAAAATCATCTCTCCCTTAGGTTACATCAAAATCCTTCTGGGAGAAAGGTGAGTTTCAAATCTTTATTCTAAATGCGATTGTTGATTTCTCTATCTTGACTATGGATTTTACTCTAATTGGGAAATTTTTAGGGGCTAGGCCAAATATTGATGCTTTGAGAAATATGATCAAAATAAAATGGGTTATCTATGGTCAAGTCAACATAACACCTATGATAAATGGTTTCTTTTCTTTTGTTTTTACCTGTAAGGAAGATTTGAACATGGTACTTTGTGGTGGACCTTGGTCATTTGGTAATAGTACTATTACGATAAAAAAATGGGAGGCAAATATGGATCAATCTAATGCATCCAATGCCTTCTTCCTTACTACTCCAGTATGGGTGATACTTCCTAGTTTACCCTTGGAGTTCTGGCATGAAGATATTTTCAAAGAAATAGATGGTTCTTTTCATAAGCTTGTTGCTATTGATAATGTTACAACTTCAAAATTAAAATTTCAGTGTGCTAGAATCTATGTGAAAGATGCTCATTTGAAGAACTTTCCCAAGAAGGTGGAATTGATTTCAAAACTTGGTAAAAGGATGCAAGAGATAATCTTTGAAGATCTTCCAAATGCTTGTTTTGTTTGTAAAAAATGGGGTCATTGGGCAAAAACATTCCCTTTCAAAAGCAATATTCAACCTAAGTTGGCCAATATGGAGAAGAAGAAAGAAATAAAGATCCAGAAAAAGGTATGGAAACCTAAAGCAATACTTGAGAAGGTAATTGAGGATCAAGATATCCTTGAAAATTAGGATTCAAGTAAGCAAATAGATCTAGAAAAGATCTCTAGTGTACAAAGTAAAGAGAATATTGTAGATCCTATGAATTAGTTGGTTATCTATTAGAAAAATGAATTAGAATGGGAAGATTTAGAAGAATTAGAAGACATAGAAGAAGGTGAAGTACTTAAGGAAAGGAGTCATACACTGGCATTAGAGAATACACAATTTGTTGAACTTCAGTTTCAAGAGTCTCCCCTTTGTCAAGAGATTATTTCCTTTAAGAATGTCCTTGAATCCAAAGAAATGGATGTGAATTTTGAAAAGAAGGAACCTTAATAGAAATAGACTCAAAGAAAGAAAATAGAGAAGAAAGGCAATATTGTTTCTAAAGGTGTGCAGACTCAAAGTAGTAATCTGGAGTTGTTTCCAAAATTAAAGCCGAATGTTGTTACTCTAGAGAAACCTAGAAGGAAAACATCTAATAAAACCAGAGAAAGTGAAAGTTTACAAAATGTTGATGATGAGAAATAGGCAACTATTATGGATTTTACCCCAAAAAATTATGATAAATATTATCACTTGTAATATTAGGGGGTTGAATAGTATTCATAAATTAGATATTGTTCAAAATTTTGTTAGAGAACATAAACTAGATATTTCAATGCTCCAAGAAACCAAAATGGATAAAGAGAAAGTTGAAAAGCTTAAATCTTTTAATAATTATTGCATAATGGCTAGTAGCTCAGAAGGAGCATCAAATAGAACAATGATCATGCAGAAGTGATCTTTGTTCTCAAGTACCTTGTTGAATGCTAATAAACATTTTATGGTGATCAAGATTAAGGGTATTGCCCAAAATAATGAATGGTATATTGTCAATGTGTATGCACCTAACATCAAGAGTGTAAGATAAAAGTTGTGGGCTGCTCTTTCTAACATAAAGAACAATGATTACTATGGTAGATGGATTTTTATGGGGGATTTTAATGTCTCACTTTAGGAGCATGAAAAAAGGGAGAAATGTTAGTCAGCTAGATGGTAGACTAGATTTTATGGATTTAGATCTTCATGGTATTGAGTTCACTTGGAGTAACAAAAGGATAGGTGATGAATGTATCCAAGATTGCTTGGATAGAGATCTTACATCTCCAGATTGGACCAAATATTTTTTGTGTAATCTTAAAGCTATTTAGAAGATTAGTTCGAACCATTTTCCTTTGATTTATACTATTGAGACTATCCATAATAGAAAGAATTTTTCTTTTAGATTGGAGAAAATGCAGTTGCAACATTCACAGTTTGAAGACCAATTGGCTGAATGGTGAAACATAAATATTGAAGGAACTGCTCTATTTCATGTGGTTTCTAAACTCAAAAATGTCAAAAAGAAAGTTAAAATTTGGAATAAAAGATGTTTTGGTAACATTTTTTATAACAAATCTAAAATCAAAGAGGATTTGAAATTAATCCAAGATAGGATTTAGAGGAAAGGATACTCTTTAGATTTAGTGATGGTAGAAAATGAGAAGATAAGAAGAAATTTACTAGAGGTAGAGATCTAGATTTGTTTGGCTAGATGAAGGTGATAAAAACACAAAAAATAATAATTTATCTACTTTAAAACATAGAGCTAAAACTTGTATTTCAAGTCTTAAATAAGGTAGTACAAAGTTAACTAAGGAAAAGGAAATCTCTAAGGAAATGGTCTCCTTTTTCTCTTCATTGATGTCTTCAGATCCTAACATTGACCTGACTCATTAGGTAGAATTGTTGGAAGTTATTCCTTCTTTGGTTACTAAAGATCAAAATAGAATGTTGTGTACTATCCCTAAGGAAGAGGAAATTTATAAGGCTATTTTCTCATTAGGTGGGGATAACTCACCAGGGCTAGATGGTTTTCCTATGTTGTTTTTTTAGAAGGAATGGAATCTGGTTGGGAAAGATGTGTGTGATGTTGTTAAAAAATTTTTTAGGGCTAAAAGGATGTTGAAGGAAATTAATTAAACTTTCCTATGCCTTATTCCAAAAATGGTTGGTGTTGAGACTCTAGATCAATTCAGGCCTATCAGTCTATGCAATTCCTTTTATAAAATTATTTTAAAAGTCTTGACTTTGAGGTTGTTGCTTCTGTTGCCTTCTCTTATTTATAAGAAACAAAATAGTTTTGTTCCCGGTAGACAAATCCTTAATTCTATTATATCTGTGCATGAGAATATCCACTCTTTATCTCTTTCTAATAATCAGGGCTTTATTATGAAAGTTGATATTGCTAAAGCCTATGATAGAGTTGAATGGTCCTTTCTTCATAAGATCTTATTATCTTTTGGTTTTAGTGTCAATGTGGTGAAGCTAATTTTGCAGATGATCTCTACTACTATGATTTTTATTATGGTTAATGGATGTTCCTCAGAGTTCTTTAAACCTACTAGGGGGTTGAGACAGGGAGATCTTTTATCTCCTATCATCTTCACTATTATGGTTGATTTCTTGGACAGATATATTGGGAAGTTGGTTTCTCTAGGGGAACTTAAAGGTTTGTGGCCCTCTTCTCATCCTCTTATTTTTTCCCATTAACAATTTTTGGACGATACATTTTTTTTGGGAAAAGTTGAGGTTAAGGAAACAATAAATCTCAAAAAGGCCCTTAACCTCTATTCTTCTACAACAGGTGAACTAATCAACTGGAATAAGAGTTATTTGTATTTTATCAATACTCCTATTTCCAGACAGAGTAAGATTGCTAATATTCTTGGTTGTTCCATAGGGTCTTTTCCTTGTATATATCTAGGTCTCCCTCTGGGGCCTAATCCCTTGTATTCTTTTTGGTAAATCTTATTAAAAATTTCAACAAAAAATTAGCAAGTTGGAAAGGTAATTTATTGAGTCAAGCTGGTAAAATTACTCTTCTCAAGGCTTGTCTCCAAAGTATTCCTATGTATGCTTTGATTCTCTTTAGGATTCCAGCTAAATATGTTGATTCTATTGTCAAAATCCAAAGGAACTTCCTCTAGTCTAGTTTTGAGGATAAGAAGAGAACGACTTTAATTGCTTGGGATCAAATTCGTAAGCCTAAAATGGATGGTGGTCTAGGGATTAGGTTTGTTAGAAGTATGAATAAAGCTCTTCTTGCTAAGGAGGGTTGGAGAGTTTATCATGACAATAAGGAGTGGATTACTATTTGGAAATATATATACCTCATTGATGATTTTCTCTCTTACCCTAATGTTTTGTCTCCATCTACTATTTGGGAAGCTATGCAGGGAGCTAAAAATATTTTAATCAAAGGTTGTTTTTGGAAAGTGGGTAATGGGCAAAAGATTAGGTTCTGTGATGATGTATGGATTCTAGATCATCCTCTGATTGAGGATTATGAGGATAGAACTCTTGTTGATAGATGTAAATAGACTTTTGGTATTCTTATGGAGAATTAGTGGATTAATAATGAGTGGGTTAACCTTGTTGAAAGTAATACGGATTTTTATAGTATTTAGTTACTCTTGAATGCCTTTAGCATTTATCCTCAGATTGAAGATAAAATGGTTTGGGGTTTTAAATCAAGAGGTTATTTTAAAGTCTCCTCTACTTTTAGAACTGAGGAAAAGGGATTTTGACCTTTATGGACTAAGGCTTGGATTAAAGGTCTTATTCCTAATTTATAAACTTTTTTTTTTGGATCTTGCTACAAAATAAATTTTTAACATTAGATAATTTGGAAACAAGAGGGGTTTATGTGGTTAATAGATGTAGCCTATGTCAAGAAGACTCTAAAGACAGAAATAATTTTTTTCTTAAATTGTAATTATAGTTAAAAATATGTGGAGTTACATCCTTAACTACAGTAATTTAGATCAAGTACAATAGAATAATATTGATCAATGCTTCCAGAGTTGGACATGTCCATCCAAGGAGATTAATATTGGTTTTTTGTGGAAAATAACTCTTCCCCATCTTTGGTGGGGAATCTAAAAAGAAAGAAATAATAGAATTTTTAAAGATAAAGAAATTCCTAAGTGGGTACTTGGTAATAATATAATCAGAGCTATCAAGGAAAACTTCAATTCTCACAGAAAACTGAGTGATGATATCCAAATCAACAATCCTGTGTAGATTAAATTCCATAAAATCAAAATTGATGATTAGAGGTAGAATTTTAAATGGGAATCTCCTCCTATGGATTGGATTAAAGGTAACTTCGACGGTGTTGCTAAAGGAAATCTTGGCAAAGCTAGTTGTGGAGGGGTTTTGAGGGACCATTCTAGCAGAATTGTTGATGCTATTGCCATCCCTATTGAGATTTCAACTAGCCATAAAATTGAAGCAACGATATTGTTGTATGTTATGAGGTTGGATGTGGAAACTAGTTATCAGAATCTTTTGATGGAAGGAGATTCACTTAATATTATTAATATGCTCAATAACAAGAATTTGGTTACTTGGACTATTGAAGGAAGTATTATGGAAATCAAAAACCTTATTAACAAATTTGATAATGCAATATTCTCTCATATTTTTTCAAGAGGGTAATTCAATTGCCAATTGGATTGCCAACTAAGTTGTCTATCGAGAAAACAAGTTGAGGTGGCATGTTGACCTATGCAAGGATGTGGAGCTAATGATGATTGTTAATTATGATAGGATGCATGCTAGAGAAGGAAAGATTTCCTAAGATTGGAAAATTTATGAAGAAGAGTGGTGGGTTTACAGAGGACAGTTTGAGATTCCCTAGGAAGTACCTTTGTGCTATAAAGACTTGCATTTGGCACATAAGTAAGGTTATTAGCTCATTGATAATCTTCAATACTTTATTACCTTTTCTAGTTTTCACTACTTTGGTGTTTTATAGAGAAAATTAGGTTTTCAAGATAGGTGGGGAACCAAGAAAGCAAGAGCCAAGTAGTTTTAGGATTTAGAAGGCCAAGGCCTCTGTGTGGGAGACTTTGTTGAAAGGTAAAGTGACAACCTACATTGAGAGACTCCATGGGTATAAACCTCACATTACAAAAGCCTTCTTTAAAAACTAGATTGAAGATAGGGTTACTTTGCATGGGGTCATATTGAAATTGATTGAAGAATTTATTGCCGAGGTTATGGGGCTTCCTATGGAAGGGATTAAATTCAGCAAGGCGACTAGTATCTCCAATGCAACTTTTAAGAAATTTCCAAATATAGAAGTTGAAGAGAAGAGTTTGGAGAAAAATAGGGACATCTACAAACTGAATCAAATTAAAGTTATCCAGAGGTATGTGTTGTCATGTATCCGTGAGTATTTTATTCTTGATGGTAGTGCTGAGAGAGTCCATAAATTTCACTTTGTTTTCCTAAATCATTTTAGGCACAAAGATAGGATTTCCTTTTTGTTTTTTTTGAAATGCTCTCTGATTCTAAGCCTTTATGCACATAGGATGAAAGAGTCCCATCCTATGCTTCATGAAGGTTTAATATTACTTATTGAAAACTTTTGTAAAAGTAAGGCTGTAAAGCTCTCTCTAGTTCTTGAGAAAAGGAAACGGTCTGGTAATCATCCCCACTCTAAGAGAATATAGGTGGAAGAAGGGGCTAGTGTTAGCAAGAATGTTTTCAAATGGGAGAGGACTAAGAAACATGTTGCGGAAATTACTGAATCTGAGAATTTGGATAATGATGAGAAAATGGAAATGGGGGATCTTAGTTCTAACCTGGACAGTTACTCTAGGAGTAAAGGGGTGTTGACTGGTAAAGATAATGTGGAGGGAAGTAAGGATAGAAATATAGACTCAAATGTTGGGTCAGAAGCCCTCAGGGAGGATGATGAAAAATAGAGTGATCACCCTTCTCATAATGCCAGTGAGGAGAAAATGGAGGAGGATATGAGTAAGGAGATTGAAGATATAGGCCATGTGGATAAGGAAAATAGCCAAAATAAAGAAGAAAATGAGGAAAGGACAGAGAATCTAGATATTAATATCAATAACCAGATCAATATTCTGACCATTGTAGTTGGTTCTAAGCCTAGTGATGTGGTCAATGGGAGGGATGACTCTTAGGATGCTAAAATTTCCTTGCTTCACACTGCTAAGCTTAAAGTAGAGACTTTTCTTCAGAGTGATTATTGGTTGTATAATGAAATAATGGTTCTCAAGAAGAAAATGGGGGTTATGCATTGGATGTTGAACGCACTAGGAGAACCTAGATGGAAGTGCAAGTTGGTAACATCCTTGATAAGCTTAAAGAATATGAATAGGAGCTTCATTACCTTAAAAAGGAAAGTGGTCAAAAAATGGAACAAGTCACTTCCAATTTGTGTGTCATGGTGGCTAGTCTAGGTAAGAAGAGTAATGAAAAGATAATGTTTCTTGGTAATGTAGGGATGGGGAGTCCAAGTGGACCTAGTAAGAGAACTAGGCAGAGCACAAGGAAAAAGGTTGCTAAGGCTCTTAAGGCTCATGTTCTTACTCTAGTTGACATTATCCAAGCATTGTAGAAGCAAGTAAAGAGGTGGGAAACATTACCAAAGAGCTGTTGTAGGTGCTAGCTGTGGAGCAGGTGTGTTGGTTGTTGGTCTGGGCAATTTTTTTGGTTTTTACTTTTTGCTTTCCAGCTTGTTTGAACTCTAGGTTCCAGGTCCTTGTAAAACCTGGTCACATTTTATGGTTTAAATTTTTGGTTTTAGGTCCCTGTATAACTTGGTTTTGATATTTTAAACTTTAGGTTTTAGGTCCTTGTAAAACTTGGTAGTGCTTTAATGTTTATCTTTATTTTTTTGCAAAGGGTTTTGGGTCCCTTCAAAACTTGCTTTTACCATAATCTAAAACATGGTGATTATAATTATTTGACAAGTCACTATTTCAGAGTTTTAAAGTTAGATAATGTGTTGTGTATAGATATCCTAAATTTTGATATCTCATAAAGAATTTTTTTTTCACTTCTCCCTTGCGAAAAGGGAGTGTTGATGTATAACATCAGCCGAAATAATATACTCATTACATTGAGTATTTGTATTCATAATTTATATGAATTTTTTTTATATCTTATATTATTAATAAGAATTATATGTGTGTGTGTGTGTGTGTGTGTGTGTGTGTGTCTATTAATATTACATATATGCTTAAAGATGAGTTATACATATGGTTATTTATTAACTAATGATGATTGACTATAGAGACATGTCTCTTCATGAGAAATGTCTCCTCCTCTCATATTTAGGAGTCTTCAAATCTACATTTAGAAGACATCAATCACATTGACAATGTTACTACATTTGTAGAAACAATCCTAGAAAACTAATATTGATAAAGTTTGTTCATCTCCTCATCTACACCTTCTATGAACTTAGACCCATGGAACCTATGCACTACTAAAATCACAGTCCTACTATTGAACTTCATAGCAGAAATGCTATCCCCTCTCAGTCCTTTCTTTAGTGAGCATTCTTTACTGCTCCATCCTAGGCCATCACTCAAGATGCCCAAACCAACCAGAGATCCATGTGAGATAACCCAAGAAGATAGTAACGCTTTCATATAGACACTCTAAAACTGTGATATTGCAGACTAGAGCTTATTAAAAAATAGTGGACAAGTCAATGTATTGAGAACCCAACATCCCCAAATCCACTTTGAGCATAGTTTTAAAATTTAAATTTTTAAATATGGGGAATCTCCACCAAAAAATGATTTGAGATTTAATATATAGAACTCTCCAACCTATTCAATAAAAGGGTACAAAAAAAAAATTTCCAACTACCAACCTACATTTCCTGTTATTTGTGTATAGGGTAGTTCGACTAAGGTTTGACTATGTCGATGAGTCTCTTCAATCATCATTGTAGAAAAATGCCACAATTGGAATTACAAAGTTATTTTTGTTGACCTATCGTGGAGTACCATCACTCTTTGCTTTGAGCATGTGGGAAAGCCTTAGTGGTGGTTTGACTCTCATAATTTTAAATGGACACGGCTATCCTCCATCCAAACTATGCAGTTGACCAATTTTCAAAAATTGAAAACATCATGGATTTTTTTTGAAAAATTCAGCATTTGATCTTTATGATTTGCATAGTTTGTAGTTGAAAACAACAACAAAAATTGGAAAAAAATCACAAGATTGTCGCGAATATGGAAAAAAAAGTTTGACTTTGTTTTGTCTTTAGTGCATTTTGGATGGAGATTAGCCTGTCGCCATTTCATTTGTGACTAAAAAAGTATAGGTCTAGTTGTAAAGTTAAATCAATGTTTGTATATCTCTATTGCGAGCTGAAATTTGATGGCCTTAATTTAATGATAGCTTTTTAATTTTTTGACATTTTATTTTGTAATGAAATTATGAATACAATATTTTAATTTGACATTTTGATTTATTTATAAATCGCCAATAAGTAATATAGACAATATGATATTTTATTTAATATATAAAATATAAATATATATTATTTTTTAATATAAATGATAAATATAAATTTATTTACAACATTTTAAAATGATTAAATATGAATATTTTTCAATCTTAAAATACACTCTATGATTTATTGTAAAAAGGAAAATACTTAAAGTGAATTCTGAATTTTGAATCTTAAAGTGAATTTTTAGAAGTATGGACACATAGTATATGAATGCAGATCAAGCCTAAGTGGACATCAAACAAGCAAACAAAGGTACATCATAATGAAAATACTTACAATTGGGATTACAATACAAGGTATAGATGTCACTATTGTGAATATGATCATGTTGTTGAAAATTTCATAAGAACACACTTTAGAGGTAATTAAAATACGTAGTTGAGTGAGATTGTATGTTTTAGTTGTCTCAAGGTCAGTCATGTAAGCAAAAACTACCCAAATCGATCACCTTCACTGAGCAATAAATTCACCAAAGGAAAAGGAAAGGAAGATGCTGAAAAGGTAAAGATACATATGAACAAGACATGGAAAAAGAAGGAAGATTGTAGCACATCAAGCCAAGATGAGGTCACTTTATCCAATGGATCAGGTGATCACATCACCCTCAATTAGGCAACCAAAGGTATGTTTGGAATTGATACTTGAAATGATGTATTTGCATTAGTTCCCAATATTAAAGGTATGAAAAGATTATATTAGCATGAACCAAGATGTAATGAAGCGATTAGAAGTATTTTTTATTCTATCGATAAGATATTTTCTTTGTTGTTGGCGAGCATTGAAAGAATTGTAGTTGTTGTCGAGTAATGAAGGAATGGTAGTAAATGTCGAGCTCACTATATTAGCTAAGCATACTGGAAATCCTATAGCAGCCAAGCTTACAACTGTGTAAGCACAAAGCAATAAATGCAAGGGTTTTTAAGGCTATATAGTTGATTTTCGAGTCATTTGCACTTACTAGAGTTCAAAGAGCATGAAGGCGATTTGTGAAAGAGATTCCAACATTTGCAAACAAGATTTTGTAGTGACTTGACATTATTCATTAGATTGAAAGGTATTCTACTTGTGTCGAGTTACATTATTCTGTATTTTTGCAAACCCTAGTGAGTCAAGATGGCAGCGAGTTCTTTGACTACAACTAGGAAGGAAGGAAAATAAGTTTTCAATGTTTAATTGATCAGTAATGATGTACAAAAACCTCCATTTTGAGCAATTCTTGAAATCACATATAAAGGAGATCCATGTGGTGTGTTGTCAATGATACCACCAAAGGTTTTAATGATTCAAGATGTAAGATGTTGTTATGCCTGCAAGATTGGCAAAGTAGTCTGATTTGTTGAAAAGGGAAATCTATCTGAAACCATGTGATAATGGAGTTTTAAAGGAAGAAAACAAAGTTATAGAGCGAAAAGGGTTAACACATGCCCTAGATTTTCCCCAAGCATTCAAGACAAAATGGATAAAGATAGTTTTGAGTAGAATTCACGACAATTAGCTATGGTTGGAAAATGGCCCTATCAGAATATCAAAGAGAATCATTCACAGAGTAACATGGTATCCTATCCTTGATAGACCTAAGAGCATGAGGAGAAATTCAAAATATGCAATTGAGAAGAACACTGGAGTCATGTGGAATAAAAGAGGGATGTCATTGATACTATATCAGACCCCATTATAGCATTTGCAGTGCATGTGATGGAACATATATTTTTCCAATCAAGTTGAAATAATGGTGTGCCATGTATGGTCATTGACCTAGGATACAAAATTGTAAAGAAAGATCATTCCTATGACCTAGCCAAACTACAACTTCAACAATTATTAGAAAATCTTGAAGCTATCAGGAAAGCAAAGAGTTCTTCATGTAAGTTTGCTCACTTATCATTTGCATATTCTTCTATGTACCGAACACATTTCCTACATTTGGAAAGATACTATGGAAGATAAATAGGTTTGTAACATAGTAGCTTGGAGAGTTCATTGAGCAACTAGGAGAGAATTTTGATTCAGTGATGACTAGTTATTTTGAATATTTTAAGAAATCTATTCAAAGCAAAGGCAAGGAATTCATGTGTCTCTAGTGGAGCAACATTACAATGATTTTTTTTCCTAGTAGATGTTGACTACACATATGTATAGGCATCTATTCCAAGAGTAAGATGTTTGAGACCATTACCTTATGAGATAAATGTGGATGAAGCATCAACAACCATTACAACATTATCAATAGAAAAAATTGACAAGGATGCCATATCCTTTGGAAACTATGATGAGGAAAAATAAAGGATTACAATTAACTTTTATATTGCCTTAGTCATAAGGAAAAATAATAAAATGGCGAAGAAACTAAAAGAGAAGTTTGGTGAGGGTGAGGAAGAAGAAGAAAAAGAAGAAGGCGAAGAAGATGAAGAAGGTCAAGGACCTTTGGAGTTGACACAAGAATTGGGTGAGGACTAGAATGTTGATGAAGAGGTGGAGTAGAGTCCCCAATGTATATCCAAAATGTGTTACTTGTGGGTGCACAAGTCATTCACCAACAATACAACCTAGGACTCCACAATGTGATTCCCAATACCCACACTCTCTAGACTAGATGGAATTCAAAGTTTAGGACACCTCCTTGAGGTCTAAAAAGGCACAAAATTAATCCAAAGGTTTTAGGGATGAAATAAATCTTCCTTAATCCTTAGATTCAATTCCTCAATGTTTTTCATACACAAATTCCACAATATTTGCTTAGGAAATTTAACTACACACTCAAAACTCCAAATAGGGCTACAAGGAGAAAAATAAGGATTTGTGAAGGAAACCTTCTTGTAAATCCACCAAATAAATTATTAAGAACCTTTAGACACTCCAATACATTATTCAAAAACCCCTACCAAGTTAGGACCCTTGACCAATCTCCCAACTCAAGTTGTTTGCAAAACTCTCCTAGACCTAATAGGGCTAATTAGGTATCTTTTCCAAAGAAAGCATAAGAAATTCAACACATATTAAAACAAAACCTATTGGTATACTTCAATGAAATTCAAAAACTTATAATTCAAAGTTCTTATGGTTCTATTCCACCCCTGGGCTAAGTTGTGTCTCAAAAACCCAAAACTAGACAGTCACATTTAGATGCCTATCCAGAGGGTTTGGCGATTTCTCCCAACATATCCTACATCCTATCTTGAGATCAAAATATTATTAAATTAAATCCTCTCCCCCTTCATTTCACTAAGGCTTATCTTTTTCCCATGGTGGAATCTCTAGGAAAGAGGATTTTTCTCTCAAACCCTAGTTAGGGCCTCCCTGCGACCAACAAGCAATCAAAATAAGTTTTTTCCTAACCACAATGACTTGAAAACCTCAAACCACTTGAAAAAAATTCATAAGAAAATTATTCAACTTTTATAACCCTTTAAAGTTTCATATGAATCTGTACAATTCCGTACAAGCAATTTCTCATACAATTTTGATAGGAAAACAACAAATTTTTATTGATTTGATGCAAATATTACATTAGATTCTTCTCCTCTATGTTGAGAAAATTTTATCAACCCTATTTATGCCATTACCAAATAGTTCTAACCAATAAAGGTGGTTGTGAATGTTGGGATTCAAAAGTTGCATTTTTGCACAAAAAGTTGCATTAAGCAACATTGACAACTTTGACAACTTTTTGCAAAAGTTGTCAAATGTCTCTAAACTCTACCAAATTTTCATTGTAGACTCTAACTAGGAGCCTAATAAGGTTTTTATCATAAAACAATCATTATTTAACCTTCTATACTATTTTATCCCCATTCTATCTAGAAATTTCCCATAAAATGACTTATGTAGACAATTAGGCTTATAACACACATAATGTCTCCTTGTCTTACAAGTTGGACATTATTTCTAGCATTAGATTCTATATCCAATTACTACCCTAACACTTTTTCTTTGATCCTTTTTATGTGTTTGCAATGGTAGGTATTGGAAGTGCTCCTGCATCAAGAGGAAGCCAAGGAAGAATCCAAGAAAACTTTAAAAAAGAGGAAAGCTTAGTAGAAGTCAGTGTAGAAACCAAAGAAGACTGCAAAGAAATCAAAATAGGAGCTAGCTACACCTTTGACAAGGTCAAGCACAAGGGCTACCACTATACAAGAAAAATAGGTAAATCAGAAAAAGACAAAAGAGAGGCGACACAATGGAGCCAAGCAAGCCTACTAAGAAACTAAGAAGGAAGTATGTAGAGCCTCTTGTGTTTTCATTCTGTATCTTGTTGCATTTTTGTTTCAAGAGATACTTTGATACTCATGTTTGAGGATATTTGAGATGACCTGATGGTCATTTACCAGTACCATAGATGTTAGATGCTATGTTCAATTTGATCATATCTACATGATGATGCTTATTGATGTGACATGATGCTTTATGATGATATCTGGTTATTTTGTATTTAGACATATACTCTGGTTATGATTATATGTTTGACTTATTGGATTTCTAGATGCTTTGATTTGTTGCTATGACTATTTACTTCATTCTTGCTTTGCGATATTTTTTGTGATACAGTGAGTGATTTAAATAGATGATTTTAATGTTATTAAATAAATAGTTATTTAATGTGATTTAATGCATTTATCACTTCGGCTATATTATTATATGCAATTACACATGATCGTGTTGTTTAGTATGTAGGATTTATATCCTTGATAGTGGCACATGGAGTTAGTGATTCAACTATTCTTAGCTAGCCAATGCCATCCTTGTATGGTTGACATATCCTATTTAATTGATTAATTAAACCCTCCAGTGATTTAATAAATCCAAATTCATTTGCATTATGTGATTAGACTAGTGAGCATGTTTGTGCATTTAAAGTTTCACAATTATCACGAAAGTTATATTGAAATATCGTGATTTAATAGTTTAAGGGAATTTTATATTTGATTTATTTATTTTAATTCCTAGTAGCTTTCTTGTAGTTGAATTCCATTCAATTGGAATCACCTGATTTTTTCTGGGTTGAAAAGGGTTATTTTAGTGAGCTAGTTAATTTCCTAATTTTATATTCCACTTTTAAAAAGTGAATATATATCCCAAAAGGGAATTATTCCCTCACTTCTCACTTTTGAATTAGAAAATTTGAGAGCAAAATCCAAATCCTCTTCAGGAGGAATTATTGTTTGATTCATTATAGGATCTATAAGCATGGGATCGTCATGAGGTTGGTCTTGTTGGATTCGACTCGGGGAGACTTTGGTTTTTTGAGCTTTTGGGAGACCTTCGCAAAGCGATTATTTTATTGCATGCATTCCTATTTTGCCCCTTTTGGCTATTAGGTAGGGCTCTCCTATTTTTATGTTTTGGATCTGTTTTAGAGTCTATTTTGGACAACAGTTTGCCAGGAGGCAAAGAATGAGTGTTCCCCTTTATTCTTGTATGCTAGCTCTACCCAGTTGGGTAGGTACAAGCATTTGATTACTTTTTGACTTGAGGGTTTGCATTTTTGTGTCGTTATGCTAGTTTTTTTTTGCATACGAACTTTGAACCCAAATTTTATTTGATATTTTTGATTTTTGTACCCAGTGACATAATGAGTTCTAATTTTGAGGTTTTTATTTTTGGTTTTTTCCTCAATTTGTGTGTCACCCTACTTTCTTGGGTTTTCTCGGCACTGTAGTTGGTCATGGATCTAGATTATCCATAGGGATATCTTTTCGACCCTTGTTCTATTTTATTGCATTAGGATTCATCTCAAATCTATTCTCTTAGATATAGGTTGGTTGAGTGATATGCTTACTTGTGTCTTTATGTTTCTCATCTAGCCCTTGTTATTTATTATCATCATGTAATTGGTGTGCCCACACATGAGCATGTAAGAATGCACTTTTTGGATCCTTACAAAACTTGAGCTCCCAGTTGATTGTCGATTGAGTTATGTTCATTAGGGTTGGGTTGGGAAATTGCATTGCCTACAGACACTCATTGTGTGATGAGCATGGGTATCTAGAGTAGGATAGTGTAGAGGGGCTTCTCTCATAACTCTGTGTCATGTTCCTGACAAGGTATATGCGAAGAATTTTCTAATTAACTGATAATTAAATAAATTCATGAGTAATTAACTAAGATAAGAAAATGCCAATAGTGGCATGTTGTGATGGTTAAGTTGTTGTGTTGTTATCCTTTCCATCAAGGTATAAATCTCATGGGGATGAGGTCCCTCGTTTGTGGCCTCACTGGTTCATAGCTCCAGGTCAAAGCGTTTACCCCTCTTTAAAAAAAAAAAAAAACTAAGATAAGAAAATACATTGTCTACACAACTCATCCATGGACATAGCACGTTAGCCTCCATAGGGGAATAATATGTAACAATGTTGAGCTTGGGAGTCCCAAGGAACCTACTCTCCACTAGAGTCCCTACATAGTAACCCATAGAGTGTCTGACCAAGACCTATTGTATTGCATTGTCTCATGATCTTGGTTTTAGTCTCCTATATTGTTTGGCATGAGTGTTAGCCATGGATGATTGTATTATGCGTGTTCAAGGTCAGATCACTATCTCCATCGGCATGATGGGAGTGGGCCTATGAGTTCTACATGGTTGGGAGGCATAGCTAACTTTACCATTTTTGGGGATCGATGTACATAGTTGTCCTTTCTCCATGTTTAGTTCCAGATTTGGATGCTCACATTCTGGAGTATGTTTCTAAGTGATTTATGCTATTTTAGTTTTTAGAGATAGTTGATTTATGCTCATGTATGTTAGTGTGATGTTACTTTTTTGCATTGTTACTAGACGCTATGGTTTAGGTGATTAGATGGTTGATTCATCCCTCCGAACATGCTTAGTTATTTTACATTCATTCAAGTGTTTGAGCCTTAATTTTTGTGGATTTGATACTCCTTGGTGTGGAGAAAATTATCCTAATTTTGCTTTGCATGTTCTTTTTCCATGTGTTGTTGAACCTCACACCAGAGAGGAGATCTCTCATGTGAGAATACATTCACTCACATGAGAAAACCTTCTCTTGTGTGGAGTGTGCTAAATGCTCACGCAAGAGGGTATTTCCTCATGTGCGACCAGATAGATGCTCACCTGAGCATCTACCTTACTAGAAGGGTTTTAGTAGGCCCCTCTTTGCATTCTCTTATGTGAGAGGGCATTCTCTCATGTACGGCTAGGTACTTCCTTGTACGAGGAGGTATTCTCTTGCACAAGGCTATAGGTTGGTGTTTCCTCACATGAAAAATAGGGGTATTTATGCCTACTTCGAAAAAGCATGATTTGGTGTTTTGAGTACCCTTTAAGGTTGTACACCTTTCTAGGTTTTGACAGGCTAGAGAGTCTAGGTTTTGTAACTATTAAACTTTCATAGTTGGTTGATTTTAGTAAGTAGTGATACTTGGAGATCATTGAATGTATGGATCATTTGGTTAAGTATTTTTTTGCAATCTTTTGATTGATTTCATGTTGATGTGTTTGATTCCATGCTTGTTCTTTAAAAAATTGTATTGGATTTTATCTATCCTTGTTCCAAGGATCTTTGGGCAGGGCATTACAAAGTACAAGCCTCGAAAGGAATCAAATGATGAGAAGATTAGATTTGATGACATTAGTCAATTCAAAGTGGCTAGCCACAATCCTTCATCTAATATTGGGAACCTATGTGACACTGTTAAGAATAATGCAAATTTGTCAGGGTTTCAACATGTTAATTTTGATAAGTTGGGGAGTGTAGATAAGAATAATATTGAAGAGGCTATTTATGACATTATGACCACATTCAAGACCACTCCATTGGAGATTGCTAACTCTATTCCCAAAAGTTTATATGAGAGAGTTGAGTAGAAGAGGAAGTTTAGTTTGACAACTGAAAGGAAAATTATGTAAGGAAACTTAGGTGTGGAAACAACTTCCTACACTAATCTCTTAAGGAAATTATGGTGCAAATCCTTTTAAAATTTTTACACTTGCAAATTTGATATCATATAAATAACAATATTGCAACCAACCATGCATACAGAAAATAGATAGAGAAAGAAACACATAACACGAAGATTTTCCGGTGGGGAAAAACCTTTCGATAAACAACCCCACCCCTTCAAAACCTACACAATGTATTATATTCAACACAAGGTTACAACACACTTGCAATGCAAGCTTAACAACAACAATAGAAGACTTCAACATCACCTCAGTACCTGCACACTCTCCTCTTCCTCTCTCATGCATTTTCAACATGCAATACTACTTTTATGAACATCTTAAGACCCAAAAAAATTGTTGGAGTTGATGAAAGCCAACTCCGAAGACACCCAAGATCACTTGCATGTGAGAACTTGTCAAAGAGAAGCCAAGGAAGGAAGAGCGAGGAGCAAGGGGAAAACCCTAAATGGACATGAGAGACAATATGTGCAAACACAAGAAGAAAATGTATTCACAATATGCACAATGCCTTATGAAAATACAATGAGAGAGAGGTCACTTATAAAGACCTCAAGGAAGCTTGTAGAACAAGCTAGAAGGTGGTAGAAGATAAGGATGACAACTCAACACATATCCACAAAAGGTGGAACATGCTAGAAGGGAACAAACTCTCGTGTTGTCAAGAACTAACCACTACATGAATTAAATACAAAATATTAAATAAATGCATTTACCTAAGTAAGCTTAAGTAATAGAATAAATAAATAATAATTAATTAATTATTTACTCTAACACCCCCCCTTAAGTGCAACTTAGGGAAATGCCTGAAGCTCACAAAACTAAGATGAATGCAAAATGGGTCCTGGCAATGAGGCCATGTTAGGTACCCAAGTACAATGAAAATAAAATGCAACCTCTGTAAATGAGGAAAAAGAGAAAACCACGTGGGAAAAACCCTCCCACAAAAAGAGGTAAGAACCTAGTGAAGAACTGAAGAAGTCTCCAACTAGGGAAATTGTTCCCTAAAACAGGAACAATGAGTGATCATGAAGAAGCATCACTGAAGCATGAAGAAGCCATAAATCTGCCAAACTATTGATTTGAAGAACCTCCATGGAAGAAGAAGGCACGAACCGAGCATGTCTATATGGTAGATGATCCATCTCACCAAAATGCATAGGTAGCTAGCCACTCCAATCGCCTTGCATATAGGATCAACCACTGAATACATAGTTCACACTAACGAACCATCGAACCATGGATGCATTAGAACAACAACATAACCCCCCCTTAATGTAGACAGGGTGTGATGACAGACAATTGAGAAGGTGGGCCAAAGTCTTCTGTAAACGAACCAAGAACGACGAGAGAGGGAAAGAGGTACAAAACACCCATAAAGACACGATCAAAATGACTTTGCATGGGGCTAATGTCATGGAAGGGACACTCACTCGACAAAGGGAGAATGCCTAAAACAGAAAACAACTATCCCCCCCATGGTGCTTTATGAAAATAGTGCATGTACAACTGACTCAAAACAATGTTCATGATCCTCGAAATGAAAAAGTGGCACTTTATCTCAGTGTGATACATTAAAGTGCTTCAAAATGAAAGCTACAATGATTAGAACTGAAAACAAGCTAATACAAAATAAAGTATAGCCTAAAACAAGAGAAACCATGCCAGGAAAATGATCCTCGGGCCTAAAATACTCAAGATATCCACCATATAGAAAAAATGCCAAAACTATGATAGAAAGAGCATGGGCCAAAAAATCAAGAAAAAGGACCACATTTTTGAAAAGGTGACAAAACCAGCTTTCCAAAAATATAAAATTTTCAAAAAAGGGCATGAGACGCAAAAGATATACTTGCCAGAGTCAAAAACACAACTTCGGACTTTGACTGAAAAATGGGCAATGAAAAAATATCAAAACCTAAAAATACCTACACCAAAGTCTCTATCTCGAAACCAACTTTTTGACACTTCTTTCAGATTGGAAAAATACCTCCGTATGCTCAAGTTATGGCCAAAAAACTGAAGGTAGGTCAAAAAGGACCTAGAAGGAGAGTGCAAGCAAGGATGATGCAGTGTTGACATCATGCCGATGTCAGTAAGTCATTGTCTTAAATTTGACAGCTCAGAGCCTGTCAATGCAAAAAAAGGCCACGTAACAACCATGTGGCAGTGCCACGTGGATTCCACGTGGCAAGATGGATGATGTGGTAGAGGCCACGTGGCAGCCCTGCCACATGTCAGGGACTGACTGGAGCTGCAAAAGATCCCGCTGGCGCTAAGCTGTCTCCACACAGGCTACTACTATACATGTGGTAGCTGTCTGTGATTCCATGTAGACAGGAGGTTGTAGATCTGTTGGAGGCAGAGTGGCTGCGAACATTGGCGCAGGAGGGTGGCGACTGGGCTAGAAATGCCGACGGAGGTTGCAGGCAGTGGTCGAAGCGGTGAGGAGGGTGGCACGCTGACTAAGACCAAGCCGTGGTGGTGTAGCTACCTATAGCTGCTATGGTCAGCATTGTGGTGGTGCGACAGTGGCTGCCCAGCGGGGTGCTGGCAGCGGGCGTAAAATGATTAAAAAAAAATCGTCAAAATTTCGTATAGTCCGTACGGCAAGCCCTGCGAGATAAAAAAAAATTGCCTCTCAGAGCTCTGTCTCCAAAAATGACAAGCTTTATATGAATCCTGACTGTAAATGGCCTTTCGGATCTACTGGTGATGTTCGTTTGGCCCCAATGTACTCCAATTTTTTTTGGATCCCCTAATTTGAAGAAAAAATGCACAAACAAACTAGGGTTTGTGACTTCAAATCACAGCTTCAAAATTCTTCAACGAAGCAGCAGCAGGAAGGCTCTGATACCATGTTGGAGTTGACGAAAGCCAACTCCAAAGATACCCAAGATCACCTGCATGTGAGAACCTGTCAAAGAGAAGCCAAGGAAGGAAGAGCAAGGAGCAAGGGAAAAACCCTAAACGGACATGAGAGACAATATGTGCAAACACAAGAAGAAAATGTATTTACAATATGCACAATGCCTTATGAAAATACAATGAGAGAGAGGTTGCTTATAAAGACCTCAAGGAAGCTTGTAGAACAAGCTGGAAGGTGGTAGAAGATAAGGATGACAACTCAACACATATCCAAAAAAGGTGGAACATGCTAGAAGGGAACAAACTCCTGTGTTGTCAACAACTAACCACTACATGCATTAAATACAAAATATTAAATAAATGCATTTACCTAAGTAAGCTTAAGTAATAGAATAAATAATAAATAATTAATTAATTATTTACTCTAACAAAAATGCCCACAAAGGAGTTGGGGCATTTTTCATGACTCAACCACCAAGAACCATGCACAATGCCACATGTACATGCAATACCAAGAAAAGTGCATCCATCCCTTGAATAGGCAATGAAAGCTTGTCATAGAATCCGCCAAAAATAGCAGTCACAAGAGAAGTGTAAGGGAATCTGTCATACCAACCTATTTTTGGCATATTTTCTTACACACACCAACCACTCATTCTTGGGCGCCCAAAAAGGCCCCATGTCATAAGATGCTCTTACACCTGTCATAGCTCATTCCTTAAATAGCTCTTATGCGTCATAGGAATCTGTCATAACCTTTTCAGCCATGATCTCCTTCACACACTTCAAGATGCCGACACATGTAAGTGATCAACATGCCAACTAGACATGTACACTCACATTTACATATTATTTGCAAAAATACATTTACAAAACAAATAATAATAAGAATAGGCATTATACAAGGTTGAGACACATTATTCCTAACAAATTAGAGAGGCTAATTTAGCCTAAGTTATGTCTACTTTGGATAAGTAGATGATAGCTAAAGTAGTTGAGAAATATAAAAGAAGATTTTCTCCCAAATATAGAGCAGTTCATATTTTGAGAAAATGGGTTGAAGAGGTGGTAAGCCATAGTACTCTACTTTGGATATCTATTTATGGGTTAACCACATCAACTATATAAGAGAAAGGAGAACTTGAAAAGGAAGAAATTGAGAAAGATGAAATATAAAAGGAAGATAAAATGGAAGAAAAGGATGAAACAAAAGAAGAATTAATACAAGATGCACAAGATGTCAATGTATCGAGTACTAGTCCTCCACATGGAGAAAAAGAGAGTCAATAGGACTTTGTAACTATAGAGGACATGCCTAATAATACCACTCAGAATGTAAATCCATTAAGTGATGAAGATATCAAGAAACTGCAATAAGAATCCACCAACATTGTTGTTCTATGCACAAATCCTTTATTGGTGAGGATTGATGAATCTCAAAAGGTTGAGATTACATCCATTGAGACACAACAACAAGACACATTAATAGTGCCACTATATGTTGCAACGAATAAAGAAAAGGAGCCACAAGAACAAACAACATGTCAAAGTGTAACCCTAGAAAAAAAATATGAACTTAATCAAGCACCATCTTCAGTGCAAACATTTGTCATTGAGATGAAAGAGAAAGAGATAGAAACACCATCTACATCACTATGGAATCTACAAAGTTTAGGATTACTATCAATTGTGGTAGTTGACAAAAGGCTAATGAAAAAAAAAGATAAGGAAGAGAACCCTACACTCACCCCAATGAAACTCATTGAAGATCAAAAGGTTTATGAACAAAAGGAAGAGGATAAGATGACTATTGAGACAGAGGAACAAGTAGCAATTCATACATTGGTCACTTTACCAGTCACTACACCTCCTCCCAACATCTAGACTCTTCATAGGCCAAGTAAACAACCTACACCATTGCAAATATAAAGGTCAAGTACAAGCACACTTAAGAGTATTGAAACTATACCATATGTGGATGTGAGTTTAGATGAATTGATTATTCTACCCCAGTTTGATCCAACAACAATCATACATTGAATAAATGACAGTTCTTCAAGAGGCTCTCCAAAGAAAATCAAGGCAATAAATCTTAAGGACCAAAAATGAAAATAGGTGCTACATGATATTAAAGACATTTTTGTAGATGCTTTTGATATTTTGGATTCATTTTCCAATAAGGTTATTATAGAGAAACTTGTACATATAGTTGATAAGATAAAGGATGAGGACATAGAGACCAATGTTAAATTATTGGAGTGGTCTAAGAAGAGATTTCACACCAAGGTTATGGATAAGATATCTAGTGCCATTGCACTTAGCCAAGTTGAATTATCAACTAAGATAGAGGGTTTCAAAATAGTTTTGGGGAACATTTATTCTACGTACACTAAATTATGTGATGTTTATATATGTACAGAAGAGACTCAACAAGCCACTGATAAGTTGCAAGGAGATTTGAAGTCTACTAGAAACTCATTACAATTATCTCCTAGCACTAGCCAATTACATTTTCAGAGACCAATGCTGACATAGAGTAGGCTTTCTGAGTTTCTAGCAAAGGATGCAAACATTAGACCAAGTTTGATTAGTATACAGTCCATGTTGACCCTTTACATGGAAGTTTTGCAAAAAGAACTAGCCTATGCAAAAACATTGATCAAGAAAAAATCTCATCTTTCTACTCATGAAGGTGTAGTTGACATGGCAAAAAGTCTAGAATATAGATCTAATCACTAGATGCAAACATAGACAATTGGGATTCCACATTGGGAATCATAATGCAAGTATATAAGCCATTTTTGGAAAAATAAATTATAAGTGTACCACCCAAATGACATATGTGTCAAAAAAGGGGGATTTTGTAAATTTTGGAGAATTTTGTCAAGGTGGATATCTACTCAGCAAGGAGTTACATAAATGAAATGAAGTGTTGACTCAAGGGGAGTAAAAAGGTATGGAAGACAACCCATTTTTGCAATTTTTGAAGATTTTAAGATTTTGTATAGAAGTCGAGCAAAGATGACATATTGTCTGACTTCTGCATGAAATAAGATTGTATATTCCATGAAAAAGTATTTTTTCTACTTGTGTCAAAGGGTGAGATTATTTGATCTCATTTTGGTTTTGACAAGGCTGTGAAAAAATACTTAGTGATTATCTAGCAGATCTATAATGCATGTCGAGTGGATAGCATATGTCAAGCATAAGGGTCCAAACAATACATGTCGAGTAATATGATAGTTAACTTTGGGCACTAGTAGGTGCTAAAAAAATTGAAGGTACTAAGTAAACAGTGTGTGCCAAGTGATTTAGGTGCCAAGCAAGAGTAAGTGTCAAGCCACTCAGAAGTTGATTATCTACATAAAGAGCACAGTGAAGGATGAGCATCATAGCCTATTGATGTTGAGTTACTAGTCTTTGACATAGATGTTTTTATGGAACAAGCTTCTCTATCAATAGTTTTTGGTCGACATGAACATGAATTTTCAATTATAAGAGATAAGGATCGAGTCAAATTATGCATCCTAAGGCATTACATGCAACCAATCAGAAAAGGGAAGAAATTAAGTAGCAATAAGGATCAACCACAACCATTGATCATGACCTAACCCATTTCCGCAATGCCTATTTAAGGAGGTAAACCCTAAGGGATATCACCACGCATGAGAAGAAAAATACTAAGAGTAAAGAGGGCATTCATGGTGGAAATGATGGCTAAGTTATGGAACTACAATGCAAAATTAGTTTGAGAAGAATAGAGATAAGAAGTGAAAGGAGAGAGAAGATAGATCTGATCAAGAGGATCAAGCGATTATCAGTAAAGACTAATCAAAGGATCAGGTGCTAAATCATTTTAACAAGTGATATAGAGTAAATATCCTAATAGAGTAGTCCTAAAAAACTTTTTTAAATTTCCTAACATGGTGCTTACTTAATTCTGAGTTTGAAATCCTTTAGTCAAGATGAGACCTAATAGTCTTGTAAGCCTTTAATAGGGCATACCTTTCATAGGGTAGATCATAGTTTATGATCAAAAATTTGTAGCCATAATTGGCCACACTTTACAACTATAATAGTGAAGATTTGTAGGTGTCATCCCCACCCTAATTTTACCTTCTCCTTGGAGGGTTTCTAGGTAACCAAAATCTTATGTGTTATGTGTTGATTTACACTATGCTTTAAATGTAATGTATGGTTACTTATTTTAGTTTAAATATTAAGTTATGAGATGGATGTATGGCGAATTATTTTTATGGTAGAAGTTTTAAGTGCTGATTCACCACCCCCACCCACCTCTCAGAACTTACTTTCCCATTTTCATTTCCAACACAAAGCTTGAGGAAATAACATTACTTGACTTTGCAAGATATTTCTCCTATTCTACTAACCATAAGCACTACAAATAGAAAGAGAGAGAGGTGAATGTCATTATCAATGTTACCCAAAGTTTTGTGCCACCCCAAATGAGGACTTAGACCGCTTTAAATTAGTTTGTTGTATTGAACTACATTTATACAAAAAAATCCACTATATAGAAATGGCGTAGGACTTAAAGAAGATTCAACAATTACAAATTGGAAGCATATGAGTGGAGCCAAATAAAGGACCAAGTCACTATAAAAAATAGATAGTAGACTATGTATCAATACTTTCGTCACCAAATACATTGTTTTCTTAGCTACTGGCATTCGTCACCATACTTATTGCAACTTGACAATTTAGCAGTTTCAACAATATCTTATTATGTAGCTTAACCAAATCATTGGTAGCAAATAAGTGTACCAAGTTATCAAATTATTTCTTCTCACTTGATTGAACATGTTTATCTATGTGAATCATCAAGAGTTGCTAACCTTCCTAATGTGGTTATGCATTTCATATATTCTATAATTGTTGTATTTTCACTATACTGTCAAAGTATTGTTTGTAAGGTGATAATTATTGTGAATTGCTCCCATAATGCCTTAACACGTGTTGATATGTGTGTGTGTGTGTGTGTACAAGCTTTTCCATCATGAGCAAAAAGTGTGTGAGGTTGCTTATAAGAAAGATTATGGAGACACCACCAAAGCATAGGTATTGATTTTGCAAAAATACTTGACACAAACTACTATTTATTTTTAATATAAACTTTGGTCATGTGAAGCTCATTTCATCAATAAGAATGTATATGATTAGTTCCTCTTGGAATGTTGTGTTGCATTTATTTAATAGGAATCCTTAGAATTGAATGAATTATTGTTGCATATATGTGTAATGCAACTATCGGGAGTTGGTGTGAAAATATGAATTTTTTGTTGTAGTATACTACTGTCCAGTTCATTTTTTATGCATTTTATTAAGTAGGATTTTCCTATGTCAATTATTCCTTCAATGGCCATGTAAAGTGATTTAGTGGAAGGACATTTGTTATGGTTTATTATTACTTTGAGCATTGACTCTTACTCAATTTCATGTAAGTGTTGGGGTTCTAGACCCCTAAATTTGATTACATCATTAACGTAATCTTATTTAGGCATCTTCAAGGACATTAATAATTACATATTTAGTATTCATTAATTAATCATCACCCCCTCGTTAATTAATTAATTAAATTAACTATAATCCAAATGATAAAATTAGATGACAAACCCAAAGTCTAATTATCAATTAAATCTCTATTCTTCTATTAAATTACATAATTGCACTATGCCTATTTAGTTTAATTCCAAATTTCCTTTTTTCCTATCATTAGCTGAATCCAACCCATTCACCCATGCTAACCTTAGTTAGCCAACTAATTAACCCACCTCATAAATGCTAGCCCACTTGGATCACTCTAACATGTCGCTTGCATCTTGATTCCCTCCTAAGCTAAGCCTAATTCCTTCCCTAAACATGTGCACAACTTTAACCAAGGGTTAAGAAATCCTAAACCAAACCAATGCCAAACTCCTATCCCATCCCTCTTACATTCCTATCCAAGAGACTTTAAGGCTCTTACATACATTAATGGCTCTTTAAAGACTCTTACATCCCTCTTCCATACTCCTCCCTCATAACTCCCTTTGACCACCCATTTTGACCCTCCTCTTTCATCCAATCCCCTTGTGACACTTGTCACAAGGCTATGGATTTGTGAAAGCACAATCCATGTGCTTCCCTCTCCTTGAATCTTAGTCTTCCCTCACCCTTCATCCATCCCTGCATCTTGTCCCTCCATTTTGCTACCCCTTAGCCTATAAATTGGACCCTTCCCCTCTCACAAATCATCCACTTTTCATGCAAACTTATAATGTTATTTTAAGAGCTCCTAAACTACCAAAATATAACTTATATTGGAAAAAACCACGCATGCTTCCATTGTTGAATCCTTCACTCACCCTCATACTTGATCATAATCCAAACATTTGAAGCTTAAGCATACTTGAGCACAAATCCAACTATCATTTAGACATATCTAAGCATTAAGGTTACACTTGGGGAGCTCACCATACTTGGTTTGCATTCTCCTATTGTGTTCCCTTAGTTTTTTCATATGTTTTTATAGTTATAGTTTTCAAATGTTAAGTTTTATGTTAATATTCTTTTCACACTAAATCTAATAGTATACATTTTGGCACACCTAGTGGGACCTTGCATTCGAGTCATTCTTAATCATTTTATGTTTGTTTTTACTAATCACTTAAAAATTGATGTATTGTGTTTATGGTTGTGCATATTAGGTCTTTGACTTTGTTTTCAAGTTAACAAGTGGTAATCTAGACAATGCATTCCCAACCACCTCACCCATTTTCACACAACAAAACCTCAAAAAGTTATTTTTTCATGATCTTGCAGTTGCGAGTTTGAGGGAAATTATTTGCGAAAGTACAAACCCACAAATGTAGGATCTCTTTAATATTTTATCCTCTTTATCATATGGTCATTTCCCTTGTTTGTATCCTTTTCATATGTTCCTGCCTTTGGTCTATCTGCAAGATTGTGAGTATGTGCATGCGGGTTTGCCTATACTTTTTGTGGGATCACTTTGTATTAAAACCTATATGCCTTTACTTGAACTTGAGATTATATTCTTTGATGGGAATTGTTATTATGCCTATGGGATCCCAGTGTGGCAAGTTCTCTCAACAAGTATATCTTCTATGACCTGCTTTTTATCTTTTTCTTCTCCAATTTTAGGCAATGTTCTCGCTAGTTTGACTGCATCCCCACACTGTGGGATCGTGTGTTGACTATGATGGGTCCTCTGTTATTTTTAATGTGGGTATATTGTGAGAATCCTTTCAGACAGAGCAATGTGTAGGTTCTGGTTAAATTTCTTTAAGGTTGTCTTTAAAGGAATTTACTTGATAGTTAACCATGCTTTCAAAATCACATCTCTCAAATTGGGCTTAACAATTTGATCAAATTCAATTTTGAATGCTTAAAGGAAATCAACAAATAATTTTTTCAATGGGATGAATGATTAAGCAACAAAATGCAATCTTGAATGTCAAGGATCAACAAACCATTGTTATAACTCATACTTCTATTTGGGCATAAAACACTTTAACTCAATCTCGAATGCCTAAAATTCAATGAACATTGTAAATTGACACAATTCAAACTTTGGGGCTTAAAATGAATTAATCCAATCTCAAATGATCTAAAATAAAATCACTTGTATTCCCTCTTTTCAAAACTTTCACATGTGATTTCTTATGTTGACGACATGCTGTTAAGTTGGAAAGAACCTTGCATGTTAATCATGAGTGTCTTCAAAGTCATAGATAGGAAAAAAAAGCTTCAAAATTAGAATGAACAAAGTGTTTTGTATGTTTTAAGATTGCATCTTCTAACACATCTTTGAGTTATCTTTTATTTCTTACAAAGTAGAACCATTTAATTACATGAGACATGTACCAAAAGTTGTTAGCAAGATCATTCACAACAACCTAGGAATGCTTCTAGTGAGTTCATCATCCTTTGGAAAGTGCATCCCCTTTTTATAGAAGCTCAAACTAGTAAAATCCTATGGCCAGTATATAAATGAGAAGAAAGGTAAACTTTTTCCTCCATCGCACAAGTTCAGGTGATGCATTTTTGGTGGTAGCCTGAGATGGGAAAACTTTCCAATGATTTTAGCATGGTTAGAATAGATTCTTAAGTGAATCATGCATGTAACAACTATTTGGCTAGCTCTACAAATCTAATTACAAACCAATGTAGTAGCAACCCTTTTATCCTTGGTGTGTTACCCATGGTGTAAGAGAATATAAGGCTTCTCTGAAGTTACTTGACATATGTGTTTTTTGTTGTAGAGGAATAAGGCTACTTGGACTTCATCCCCATGTGTCATTGTCCCCATAGGTGGGAATTATATTTTTCATGCCTTGAAGGGTCATTGACGTGTAATTTTGTCAATTGACTCTTGTATCAACTCACATCTTTGATTAGAGGAAAATATCACACTAGATCCATAAAACATCAAGATGGGCTCTTCCCAGCAGGCCTAATGAGTAATACATTGAAACCAAATTGACCTTAGGGATAAAAGTGTGATTGGATTATCTTATTTGTGAAAAAGACCTTGTGAAAACATTTGTAAAACATACAATTTAGTTACTATCAAATCCTTTTGCTAAAGAGATCACTTGTCTGTCTCTCTCAAAGTTGCTTTATCCTTTGAGAGATTGTTTGCCCATAATACACCATATCCATTATGAAAAGAGTCTTATCCTTGTTGTTTCAAAATGGTTGTTAGAGAGCCTATTCTCAACAACCCTAAGTCTATCTTTTTTTACGTCACTTCTTACTTTTTAAACTAAAGTCATTATATCATCCTTTGATAAAAACATTTCTTATCTACTTAGACCCATTTACTATCCAAGAGATTCATGTTGTCTAACCTAAGTAAAAGGTATACTTAGCATAGTCACTACCTTAACACATAGTTGAGATAAACCTAGTGGAAACCTAATGTCAAACTGGAACCCAAACCCAAGTTTAAAAAGGTCAAACTTTAATGAACACTAGTCTATAGAGAGATAGAAGCAGAATGCAAGAAACACACACCTAATCCAAGACTTGCTAAAATATATCAAATTGAGAAAGAAGGTATTGAGGTTTCCCTACAAATTGAGTGGGGACCATAAGGTTAAAAACTTAACCTTAAGATGTAGAGTTAATCAAAGCCTCATCAACTACACTAGCTATACCCACTTTGATTAGGTTCCTCTTCATTCACACACACTTTGGATTTATCACATCATAGATTTTTACTTTAGGGTTATCATATAGGTTCTTATCCTCCATAGGCATTTTATATCCTTAGATCCTACTTTAGAAATTCATCTTCATCCAAATCAAAATCATAGGTCGAAGTCCTCCATCATCTCCATCATCCTTCAGAATTTGGTGTCACTTTGTTGAGAATTGTCTATCTTACATCCTACATCAATCATACTATCATGGTTATCCCTCTAAAATAAGAATTGTCTAGGGTAATCTATCTTTTTCATTTGTTTACCTCATCACCTTAAGCTAAAGGTTGGGCTCTACACTTGATCATCATTTGTCTTCCAAAAGGTCACAAGTCTATCCTAGAATTGACATCACCATCACATCTTGAGCTTACATATAGGGAAAATATTTCCTTTTCACTTTGACATCACATCACTCATCCCTTAGGCCTCTTAGGTATCATATCATTAGAAGTAAGATCCTCCACCATCTCCTCATGCATCTAACATATATCTTTACATCTTATAAAATCCTTACATCATCGTTGTCATATCATTAGAAAGGTTAACAAAAACATCCACCCACATATACTTGCATCCATTATCATACCACCTTACATCTCATTGCTACGAGCAATATTATCATTTCATGCCACCTACCATATGTTTCGACAAAAAAAGGAAGAAGAAAGACATGGATCCTAGTATTAGTAGTGGCTCGGCTAGCACACATCTATACCTAATGGTGCCTATAGCCACACATGACCCACCGCAAAAAAATCCATATGATTTGGGTCCCTCACTCAACATAGATGTCTTTATGAATCAACCAGGGCACACAACCATTATCAATGCCATCATAGATAGAAATAGAGAAACCATCATGGAAAACTTCCTGAGAGACAAAGTTAGTGTCTTTAGCTTTAGATGACCACCACCTTTATATATATATATATATATATATATATATATATATATATATATATATATATATATCAAATCCAACCCATGCCTTATTTGGAAGACTACCACCACCTATTGGTCCATTTGATACTATTACCCCTTTTTCATACCAGACATAGGACATCACCTAGTACAACTAGAACTCATGGATTTGAATATACCATCAACCCAACTCAGTGTTCCCTTCCAATAGAGTAACCAACCCACCATAGCACAACCAATAGTCCACACAACATCCCAACATACCACTACATCACCATCTGTATCTATTATGACCCCTTATGACCTATTCAATGATAACATATGTTCGTAGGGGTTGTAGGACCCCTAGGTGTAGACACCTAAATCTGATCACATAAATTCGTAATAAAATTTAGTAATCTTCTAAAGTATATTTTAATTAAATGTTTGAATATTTAATTATTTTATCACTATCCCCTAATTAATTAATTAATTAGAGTCTAATTAATAAATTAATTGACAACTAATAGTCTAATTTATTAATAAAAATTTCCTTCCTCTATTAAATTAAATAAATGCAAAACCCATTTAATTTAATCTACAAAACCCCACTCTATTTAATTAATTAAATTCCTCCACCCAAACTTAACTCATGCACCAATAATTCCTCTTTTAATTAAATAATCTATTTATTTAATTAAATCTCATGCACCAATAATTCCTCTTTTAATTAGATAATTTATTTATTTAATTGAATTCCATGCACCAAATATTCCTCTTTTAATTAAATAATTCATTTATTTAATTAAATCCCATGCACTAAATATTCCTTTTTTAAATGAATAATTTATTAATTTAATTAAAATCTCGTGCACCACAAATTCCTCTTTTAATTAAATAATTTATTTATTTAATTAAATCTCACAAACCAATAATTCCTCTTTTTTAATTTAGTAATTTATTTATTTAATTAAATATCAAGCACCAATAATTCTTCTTTTAGTTAAACAATTTATGTATTTAATTAAGCTCACCCACCAACCTTTTCTCTAAAAATCCATCCACCTCTCACATGATCAAGTTAACTGATCCACCTCACCCACCTTAACTGAAACACATCACCTCCTCTTCCATGTCTAAAGTCCCTCTCTAGATCACTTGCATGAATTAAGGCATAATATATTCCCTTTGTCCAAGTCCACTCTTATGCCACGTCTCCCTCATCTACCTCTAAACATAGAAGTCCATCTCCTCCACCTATCTTAGTCAACTGAAGCCCATCTCCTCCACCTATCTTAGTCAACCAAAGCCTATCTCACACTCACTGAGTTAACTATCCATCGAGAATTCTCATCTCCTCCTCACCCATTTATTTGTAAATTGAACCCTTTGCTCCTCACAAATCATCCACTTTCTAAGTAGAATTATTATACCATTTTGAGATTTAATTACTTTCAAAGTGCTATTTGGTGATATTCATATTTTCATGCATCCATCTATCAAATCCATCCATTATTGAAGCATCAAGCACACAATTGAGCATGCATCCATAATCACAACCACATCAACACATCAAGGAGGTTACACAGGTATTTCGGTTTGATTTCTCATTGTTTGGGTTTCCTTATTAGTGTATCATATATGTATGTTATTGATTTAATTTGTTAGATGTTTGGCTTTGGATTTATATCTTTTGCATCTTGATCCTAATGCATACATTAGAGACATATTATATTTTTTGGGTCAGAAGGAGTCTCAGGGTACCCTATTACCCCTTTTGACTCACTCAATGATAAAATATGTTCCTAGGGATCCTAGAACACATTATATTTATTTTATTGGGTATATAATACATCTTATAGTAATTAATTTGTATATCATATGTACTATATCATGGACTATAATATAATATATTAAATTAAAATGAAATATATATTATATAGTATTATATAATATAATGAAGGATTTGATGAGAACAAACCCATAGATCCAGTAGAACACCTGCATGCAAGAACCTATCACAAAGAAAAAAAGAAAAGAGAAGGTAAGGGTTTAGCTCTAAAAATATGCAAGAATATATTATTAGACTCAAATAATGAATGAAAATACAATGGATCAATCCTAATAAAGGAGATTCTAAAATCCTAAAAGGGAAACCCTAAGAGGTAAATGACATTTAATAATAATTATTTAATTAGTAAATGGAAATTCATATGCATAGAGTGAAATCTTAAGTAAGGATTATAGGTAATTTAATAAAATAAAATAAAATAAATCCTTTAGTATAAGACCCAACTTAAGATAAGGAACAATGCAACTTCAAATAATGCAGATACAAACAATGCAACTACAAAAAATGCAAAAAAGGGAAGGAAACTACAATGCTAAAAGTATAAATGGGTCTTGACAACATGGCATAATGAGGTACCCAACACAACCAAATCTCTAAAAAATAGAGAAATAGGGAAAACCACATGGGAAAAACCCTACTCTAATAAGAGATAGAAGAAGATAAAAACATAAAAGAAGGAAGGAAGGACTCATCACTATGACCCCCTAAGGACAACTTCCTTCACACCAAGCATAGAGCACAACTGAAGATATTGTAGGGATGCAAAAGGTTTAGTGAAGATGTTTGCAACCTGCTTAGTAGTGGGAATGTACTCCAAGATAAGAGAGTCATCCTAAATCAAATGCATGATGAAGTGCATCTAAAGCTCAATGTGCTTAGTCCTTTGATGCTTAATTGCATTGTAGGAAATGTGTATAGCATTCTGATTGCCACACCAAAGAAAGGTGGAACTATCAGGAGGAAATTGTAATGTCCCCATTTTAGCAGTTGACCAAGTGTGTGTGCGTTAGCCTTGTTCTACATGGTCCCGAGGGCTAAGGAAGGGTTTAATGGGATCCTGGAGTGTTTTGGCCTAGTCATTTCCAGTTTGGGCCAAAACAAAGTTGATTTACTCAGTTTCAGGCATACTTACTATTTTTAGTAAGTTGGCAGGACACAGTGCAGGTCAATTTTGGTGATTGGATTTGATACTCCTCGATGAGAGCTTTTCGATGAGCTATCACTTGCATTATTCAGAGTCCGATTGCTAATACATTTTAATGCCTGAAGTTTTATTAAAGTAACATCTAATTTAATTGTAAAATATTAAAGTGTTACTTTAATATTTATTTTATGGGGATGTGTACCCAAAGGAGACATAAGGGGTATTTTAATATATGTTTTATATACTACACATCTTTTATCCCACATTGCCCATATGAGTTGAGCGGACCCTTGGAAATAGAATAAAAGGAAGCATTTGTGGCTTCATTAGCTAGGTTGAATATGAGAAGAAATTGGTGTGTGAGTTGCAGCTCCGTTCTTGGCATTTGAGGATGTCTATCCTCTCTTGTAACATTCTAGATGTCATTCCCTTGGGGTTTGGCCTTTGAAATTCTTTATTATTGGCTTCATTATCAGGCAATTTAGTTGCACTTCCAGCTACAGGCAGATTTGGTATTTTGCTCATATCTTCTTCACTACTTTTTCGACGCTTATGCCACTTTGAGGGAATGATATTACGAAGGTAGTGGACTGATTGAAGGACAAAACACTGTAGCAGCAAGTTCGAAATCATGGGTTGGAGTATTATGTCAATACTGCTGAAGTAATTAGTGAGTTGATAAATCTGCCATGTATTTGGTTTTATGAATTTTGAAAATAACATTTTATTAGTAGCAGTTCATTTCCACTTTGCATATTATTGTAGTTTCTTTCTTGTTTATGTTGTATGATACCAATTCCATGCACAAAACACAAAAAACAAATAAACCTTTGATTTCTGAAGTTATAAGGGGTTTAAAACATTAAACGAAGAAATAAGAGGTTGAATGCAAACTGTTTGACATAATTCCTTTTAGCAAATTGGTTTAGTTTTTTGGGACATCCAGGGGTGCGCATTATAGTGGTATCAGAGCATGATGGGTTTAGAGTCATGGTGGCTAACGGTGATAAATTATTATGCACTCGGAAGATATCTAATCTTCACATTAGGTTTGGAGATGGCTATGAGTTGAAGGATGAGTTCTATGTTGTGGACATGGGAGATTATGATGTCATCCTCAGCATGACATGGATGGCTTCACTAGTGGAGTTCACACTCAACCTAGCAAAATTGGAGATGAGATTCCAGCATGAGGGCATAACTGTGGTACTTAGAGGACTTTCAGATGGAGGTTGCAAAGTAGTGTCCTTGAGGAGAATGTAGAGAATTTTTCGTCATGATGAGATAGAGTGGGTGGAAGAGTGCTACATTATGCCAACTTCACCAAAGCCACAAGAAAGGAGTCATCCACCAGATATCCAGAAGATACTTGATAGATATGCTAAAGTATTTAACGATATTCCTCATGGGGTTCCTCCTGATAGAGGGATGGAACATGTTATTGAGCTCGAGGAGGGAGACAAACTAGTTATGATTACTCCCTATCGTCATCCTAAGAAACATAAGGATGAGATAGAGAAGGTGATTAAGGATTTGTTGGAGATGGGGCATATCAGGCCCAGTAAGAGCCCCTTTGCTTCAACAGTAGTATTGGTAAAGAAGAAAGATGGGATGATGCGCATGTGCATCGATTATAGGGCACTGAATAAGAAAACAATTAAAAATAGGTATCCCATTCCTAAGATTGATGAGCTGATTGATGAGTTGCATGGGGCATGCTTCTTCACCAAAATTGATTTGCAATCCAAATACGATCAGATCAGGATGAGAGCAAAGGACATTGAGAAAACAACCTTCCAATGTCACTATGGCCACTTTGAGTTCATGGTTATGCCATTTAGTCTAACCAATGCACCTGCTACATTTCAAAGTTGTATGAACCAGGTATTCAGGAAGCAGCTGAGGAGATTTGTCTTGATCTTCTTTGATGACATCTTGGTCTTCAGTAAGACCTGAGAGGAGCACTTACATCATTTGGAGGAGGTGTTATCTATTCTGGAGAGAGAGTCATTGTATGCCAAGGAATCTAAATGTGAGTTTGGCATGACTAAGCTCCTTTACCTTGGGCATATCATTAGTGCAGATGACATTCGGGTTGATCTCAAAAAGATTAGAGCTATTGTAGAGTGGCCTACTCTCACAAACCTTACACAGCTTAAGGGATTCTTTGGTTTATGTGGTTTTTATAGGAGGTTTGTTAAGGGATTCTCAAAGATTGCTACACCCTTGATAAATCTTACCAGGAAAGGAGCCTTCGTGTGGACAGGGGCAACACAGAGGTGTTTTGAGCATTTCAAGCAGGTAATGTCTTCATGTCCAGGTCTAGCTCTACCAAATTTCATGAAGCCTTTTGAGCTTCATTGTGACGCATCAAGTGATGGGATTGGAGCAGTATTGATGCAAGAGAAGCATCCCATTGCATTCAAGAGTAGGAAGCTCTGGGGAGTTGAGAAGAGTTATTCTATCTATGACCGGGAGATGTTGGCCATAATGCATGCATTGGCCAAATTTCGATCATATTTGGTAGGTGGACATTTTGTGATCAAGACTAATCACAACAATATTAAATACTTCATGAGCCAGCAACAAAAATTGGTGATGAAATTGCAGGCTTATGACTTTGACATAGAGTTTTTCAAAGGTAAGAAAATTGTGGTGGCTGATGCCTTATCTTGGAGACCTCACTTATGTGCTCTGGCAGAGATTTCAGGAGATTGGAGAGATCAGATTATAGCAGAGTATGTCGGAGATGCTTGGGCTTCTGGATTGATTTCAGGTACCATAGAGGATGATCACTATGAGGTGATAGATGGATTGATCAGAGTTCAGGATAACATTTATTTGATTCCTTCATCACATTTGAGAGAGGCGATACTAAAGGCATTTCATGATGCACCCACAGCTAGACATCCGAGGGTCTTCAAGACCTACAGGAAGATCTAAGAGTGGTTTTCATGGAAAGGGCTCAAGGATGATGTTCAGAGGTATGTCAGGGAGTGTGTGGTTTGTCAACAAAATAAGGGAGAGCACACATTTCCTGCAAGTTTATTACAGCCCTTGCCCATTCCTGATAGGAAATGGAAAAGTATTTCGATGGACTTCATCACTGGTTTACCACGAGTGTAGGGAAGGGATTGCATCTATGTGGTGGTGGACCGCTTGATGAAGTTTTCTCACTTCTTTGCTATTCCGTCCACTTACATAGCAACACAGGCGGCAGATCTTTTTTTTAGAGAGATATTCAGGTTACATGGGCTACCCAGATTCATTGTCAGTGATCGGGATAGTAAGTTTATGAGTGTTTTTTGGCAAGAGTTGTTTAGGTTGTGTGGTACAGATCTTACAACTAGCACTAGTTATCATCCACAAACAGATGGGCAAACAGAGATTGTGAATAAATGGGTGGAAGGATATTTGAGGAACTATGTAACTACACAACAAAAGGCTTGGATCAGATAGTTGCATATGGAAGAGTATTGTTATAACACCACTTATCATATGTCCATCAAGATGACTCCTTTCATGGCACTCTATGGTTATGAAGCACCTAGCTTCATGGATTCAGTTTTGGGGGACAGTAGAGTGCCCAAAGCCAAAAAGTTATTGTAGGATAGTCAGGACATCCTGAAAGTGCTCAAAGAGAATATACAACAGGCCCAGAATCAACAGAAATTGTATGCTGATTAGCACTGAATAGTGCGTAGCTTCAAGCTAGGGGATATGGTTTACTTGAGGCTACAACAATATAGACAGTCATCGCTCAAGAAGAGCAGAGTTGAAAAGTTGAAACCTAGATTTTATGGTCCCTACAGGGTGATTCGCAAAGTGGGAAAAGTCACCTATGAGCTTGAGCTTCCAAAGGGCAATCGAGTGCACAATGTGTTTCATGTGTCTAGGCTTAAGAAAGCCATTGGTCAGAATGTAGTGCCTTCTGTAGATTTACCCCCTTTGGATGAGGAGGGGAAGCTTGTGTTAGTACGTGAGGCTAATCTGGACACTAGAGAGAGGAAGCTTAGAAACATGATAGTGAAGGAGTATTTGGTCAGATGGAGAGACCTGCCAGAGGAAGATTCTACATGGGAGAGTGAGTAGGTTATTCAGCAGGCTGGACTGAGATTGCTTGAGGACAAGCAATTTCAAGGGGGGCAAACTGTAATGTCCTCATTTTAGCAGCTGACCAAGTTCATGTGTGTTAGCCTTGTTTTGCATGGTCCCGAGGGCTAACGAAGGGTTTAATGGGATCATGGAGTGTTTTGGCCTAGTCATTTCCAGTTTGGTTGAAAATGAAGTTGATTTACTCAGTTTCAGGCATACTTACTATTTTTAGTAAGTCAGCAGGACACAGTGCAGGTCAATTTTGGTGATTGGATTTGATACTCCTCGGTGAGAGCTTTCCGATGAGCTATCACTTGCATTATTCAGAGTCTGATTGCTAATACATTTTAATGCCTGAAGTTTTATTAAAGTAACGTCTAATTTAATTGTAAAATATTAAAGTGTTACTTTAATATTTATTTTATGGGGATGTGTACCCAAGGGAGACATAAGGGGTATTTTAATATATGTTTTATATACTACATACCTTTTATCCCACATTGCCCATATGAGTTGAGTGGACCCTTGGAAATAGAATAAAAGGAAGCATTTGTGGCTTCATTAGCCAGGTTGAATATGAGAAGAAATTGGTGTGTGAGTTGCAGCTCTGTTCTTGGCATTTGAGGATGTCTATCCTCTCTTGTAACATTCTAGACGTCATTCCCTTGGGGTTTGGCCTTTGGAATTCTTTGTTATTGGCTTCATTATCAGGCAATTTAGTTGCATTTCCAGCTACATGCAGATTTGGTATTTTGCTCATATCTTCTTCACTACTTTTTCGACGCTTATGCCACTTTGAGGGAATGATATTACGAAGGTAGTGGACTGATTGAAGGACAAAACACTGTAGCAGCAAGTTTGAAATCATGGGTTGGAGTATTATGTCAATACTGCTGAAGTAATTAGTGAGTTGATAAATCTGCCATGTATTTGGTTTTATGAATTTTGAAAATAACATTTTATTAGTAGCAGTTCATTTCCACTTTGCATATTATTGTAGTTTCTTTCTTGTTTATGTTGTATGATACCAATTCCATGCACAAAACACAAAAAACAAATAAATGTTTGATTTTTGGAGTTGTAAGGGGTTTAAAACATTAAACGGAGAAATAAGAGGTTGAATGCAAACTGTTTGACATAATTCCTTTCAGCAAATTGGTTTAGTTTTTTGGAACATCCAGGGGTGCCCATTACAGAAATCCAAACTCTACATCAACTATCAAAGCCATAAAACCTTATGACTAGCTAGCACAACTACCCTATAATATGCCTCTATAGATGATAATGTGTGAGGATGTTGCTTCTTGCAAGACCATGTGATAGGACTAGAACCAATACAGAAAGAAAAGCTAGAACTAGACTTCTAATCATCACTATCACCAGCCTAGTTTGAGTCTATATAACCAAGAATGTGAGGATCCCCTGATGTGTAGTGAATGCCATAACATGTAGTTCCCTTTATGTGCTTCAAGATACATTTGGAAGCTTGCCAATGACTCTCATGTAGATCATGTGAGAATCTAGAGACAAGTCCAACTACAAAGGATATATCAAAACATGTGTATTAGGTATAACAAACTACCAACAAGTTGCCTATATAAAGTGGAATCCACTGTAGGAGTAGCGTAAGTGGTAGATAAAATAACACCTAACTAAAAGGGTGTGGGAGTAGGCTTGCAATCAAGCATGTTGATTCTCTGAAACATATCAAGAGCATATTTTTGTTGGAGAATGACTATCCCATCTGAAGATTGAACAACCTGTAGGCCCAAAAAATATTATAGAAGTCCAAGGACTATCATCTCAATATGCTCTCTCAAAGCTCATTGAACACTCTAAATCATAGAGGATGAGCTACCTGTAATAATGAGATCATCAACATATAGCACAAATATCAATAAATCAGCCCCATGACAATGAATGTACACTATAGGATCAAAATGACAATGAGTAAAGTGTGAAGCAAGCAAGAAGGGATCCATCATCTCATACCAAGCTTGAGGGGCTTGTTTGAGACCATATAAAGACCTCCAAAGTCTGCATACCATTAAAGAGTCCCACACAAAACCATGAGGCTTCTCCATATAGATCTCCTCATGTAGGTCTGCATTCAAAAAGGAACTTTTCACATCCATCTAAAATACTATCCATCCTTATGAATCTACAAGAGAGAGTACAAGGTGAATAGAATTCATCTTGGTGACATGAGAAAAGGTCTTAGAGTAATTAGTTTCTCTAATCTATGAAAAAAAATTCATAACAAGACATGCCTTGGACCTATCAATAGAACCATTAGTAGTATACTTGGTATGGTACACTGATCGATATTGAACCAACTTTCTTCCTTTTGGAAGAGGATAAAGATCCCAAGTGTGGTTTTTCATCAAAGAAGAGTACTCCTCATCCATATCCCTATCCCATTCTGAGTGTCCTATCACATGTTAAAAACTTTGTGGATCATTGAAATTGCATGACTCAAAAGTCTAGTACTAGATGTTTGAGCATTAGTGTGACAATAAACTAAAGGATCTCTTGCGATATGTCTATCTGCATCAGGAGTATTATGAGCCCACTTAGATACTCTTTGAACATTTGGTAGAGGTGGAGAAGGTGGATCAACATGAAGATCATCCTTAGAGGATACATGATCCTATAGAGGAGAAGAGGAAGTACCCAGTAGCGAGGGAGAAACTGGTAATTGAGGCTCCATCTAAGGATAATGCTCATCAAATTGGACATCTCGTAGAAACAAGACCTCTCTAGAATCAGGATCAAACTACCTATACACCTTCACATTCTCGCAATAGCCAACAAAGATGAGTGCTTGACTCTTCCTCTCCATGGATTTCCTATGAGCATTTGGGATAAATGCCCAAGCCTCACTATGAAAAATGTAGAATGTAGAAACATCAGGCTTGACATGAGTCCAAGCCTCCTCAGGAGTCAAATGTTACAATGCCTTGAGAGGCATTTGATTCTAAATATAGTTGGCACAATTGATAGCCTCAACCCAAAATAAAGAACTCATAACTTGAGACTGTATCATAAAATTGGCCATCTCCCTCAATGTCCTATTATTTCTCTCTACAACCCCATTTTGTTGAGTGGTATGGAGAACTACTGATTTTGTAAACCATGCCCACTGCAAAACCATCTAAAATATTGATTCACATATTCCTTTACATTTTTAGTGCGAATATGCCTCACAGAAAGATCAGATTGATTCTCCACAAATGTCTTAAAGATTCTAAATGAATCAAAGAGATCATACTTGTACTTCAAAAAGTACACCCATGTGCATCTAGAGAAGTCATCTATGAAGGTAAGCACATATTGAGCACCTGACAAAGATGGAGTGGGGAATGACATAAGATCAATGTGTATCAAATCTAATGGTGCCTTAGCACATGTGGGTCTACATACTAGAAATGGATCTCTGTGATGTTTTCCAAGTGCACAACCTTGACAAACACTATCAGTACAAGAGATCTAAGGTAGCCCAACCACTAGCTCATGTGTACTCATCTACAATAGATATCTATAGTTGACATGGCCAAAATTCTCATACCAAGGCTTGGTCACTATGTCTGCATGAGAAATAAGATAAACACCTATAGAATCAAATCTCTTGAAGCCATCAAACTGATATAAGTGAGATTGTAAAAAAACACTCCCAATAGCAACAACCAAGTCAGGATCATGGAGATCTGAAATAACCACATCATGTGGTGAGAACTCAACTATCTTACCAGAGCTAGAATGACAAATTTGAAAGATAGATAAGAGTTTCTTACAAATGCACAGAACCAAGAGAACATCCTATATGGAACCACCCTCTAAAGAGATAATGCCTAAACTTGAAATTGAAAGTTGTGTAGAGTCACCAACTCCAATATGTATAGTAACACTCTGAGAAAGTAAGGTGACCATATTAGGTGAGTGTGTCATATGATAGGAAGCATTGAATCAAGAATCCAAGTAGCCAATGAAGATAATGCTCATGTAGAAAAAGCATGTCCTTTTCCTACAGGAGGAGGAGGTGGCTATAAAGAAGCAATATTATGTTGTTTGGCCTTCTCTAAAGACTCAAGATGTTTCCAATACCTAGAAACTAGATATCCTTCCTTACCAAAAAAACTACAAGGATCACCTGTAAACTTCTTAATCTTGGAGGAAGACTCACCAAACATAGAAGGTTTACCCTTTAGAGTGGAGTTTTGAGCATCTAATCTACAAGAACGCTTGGATGAACTCTCATTGCCTACTGAATTTGATTTGGGCTTCAATTTCTACTTTGGCTTCCCTATAGAGTCTAAGAAACCAATGCCTAGTTCTTTGGTCCTGTTAGAGAGTCCAACTATGAGAGCTTAGCTTGCTCTCTAGTCAATTGATCACATAATACCTCAAATGTGCGCATGGTAAATCTAGGAGCCAAATCATCCATAGTGGAATGGAAGGTGGAAGAGAACATCTTGCAAGTTTCCTCAAAGCTTGGACATAATTAGATAAATGCACTCCTTATTAGTCTTCACTTTTCCACAATCATGTAACAAAGATATTTGTTGTTTAAACCTCATTAGAGAGTCCTCAATAGAGGGAAAAACATTTGGTACAAATGATGAAAGGTGTGCCTCAATCTAAAGTGCCTTGAACTCATTGATGGTACCAAACAAGTCTTTGAACTTGGCTGGCATTTCTCAAGGGGAATTTAATCCATCAAGATGAAACTCCAAGCTATCTAAAACATTTAAAGAAATTAAACCCATGGCATTATTCATCTTATTCATGTGATACATGACCTCTAAAGGCCTCTGTAAAACTAGTTTTACTTCATCTAAACAAGACCATAAACCATTTGAATGGAGAAGTCGTGTCAGAGAAGTTGTCCATGTGTGGTAGTTATGTGGGTTTAGAGGAACTAGACAAGAAGAGGTCTCGTCCATTTTTTTAGAAGGTATTTTTTTTTGAATAGTATTGGTTTACTGATGTAAATGACAAAAACAATAATATAAAATATCCCCCACAATGCAAAAAACTAAACCCTAGATGCCAGAAAGAATGCGTATACAAGAAAAGAGCAAAAAACTTCAGTTTGAGAATCACATGTTTCATTGAAAAATAATGATAAAATAATAGAGAATTTGGAAAGAGCTTGAGAAGAGTTTTCCAAATTTTCTTTTAGATAAAAAAATGGAACTAAAATGAGAAAGTTATGCCCCCTAGAATAGAGAAATTAATCCTCTAATTTTGAATGTAAAAATAAGTACCTTACTAGAAAAATTCATGAGTAAAACCTCCACCATTGTGTCCATCTCAGAATCATCTTTTTTGATGATATCTTATTTGTAAACTATATGCTTCTAATATCACAAAAAACTCTTAGATAGGTTTAAAGGGCAAAAAAAGTTTAGAAAATTCCTTAAGCCCTAAAATTGTTGCCCCTTACGCACTCATGTGACCACACGTGGGCGAGGTAGGGTTGAGTAGCTTGGTAGTGGTGCTTGAGTAGGGTACACTGGTGGAGGTGGTGCATAGGCCAGGTAGAAGTTGTGATGGTGATGGGGCCATAGAGTGGTGACATGTAGAGAAGGGGTGGCACGTGGGTCGCCGGTTAGTTGTTTAGTGTTGACACATTTTTTACAATGGTCTATGCTTCAAAAAAATTCTAAAATTGATTTTTAAAATTTTCCTTTTGCGATGTTTTCAAAATTTGACCTCAATTTGTGTGCCAAGGATTGTATGACCCTGGCAGGCAAAAAAAATTTGCCTTAGAATTTCCCATACTCCAAAATAGACATATTTTATATGGAAATAGGGGTTTTGATGTCCTTTGAATGCAGTCGTGAGGTCTGTTTGGACTTAAAGTGCCCCAAAATTTAGAGACCCACTATTTACACAAAAATACCTAAAAATTACCCGATCTATTCTATCAAACCCTCATTCCTATTTTTCTCCAAATAAGGACAAGCTACAATATATTTGGCTTTGATACCATGAAGGACTTGATGAGAACAAATCCATAGATCTAATAGAACACATGTATGCAAGAACCTATCATAGGGAAGAAAAAGACAAGAGAAGCTAAGAGTTTGGCTCTAAAAAATATGCAAGAATATATTATCAAATTTAAAGAATGAATGAAAGTATAATGGATCAATCCTAATAAAATAGATCATAAAAACCTAAAAGGGAAACCCTAAGAAGTAAATGACATTTAATAATTAATATTTAATAATTAAATAGAAATGCATGTGTATAAAGTGAAATCTTAAGTAGGGAGTAAAGGTAATTTAATAAATGAAATGAAATTAATCCTTTACTCTTACATATAATATGTTATAATGCAATATATTATAATAATATATCTTCTATCCAAAAAATGGAAAACAAGAGTGGTGGGATCTGAAGTATCAAGGGAATCTGGAAAGGATGGGAATTGACCAGATAATGGATAAGTGGTAATAAGCTAATTGACAATACCTCTAGACTATGTGGTGAGAAATCCCCATGATGGAATCTATAAAGTAATGGAAAACCTTTAGGTCTGCTACAAGGATGCTCAACCAAATATTAGAGTAAATGTGGGATATCAAAATTCAGTAATTTGGTTAAGGTTGGTTGTCTAACCAAATTGGAAGACTTAATTTCTGATCATTCCCTTCCTCCATCTCATATTAGAGCCTATAATATCATCAAGGATACTTGGTCACAAATCAATTTTCCCCTCCAATGCAGAACTGCCATCTATAGGCTCCACAAATTAAGTGGCTAGATGGTTCCTTGCTTATAGATAGTAAAACTAAACTAGTATACAATCTTCTATTCAATTCCTTGGAAATTATCAACCACATCAATAATGTTTAGATTATTAATCTAGATAAAGATAATTGGAATAAGATGTTGTATTATCTTTGGTATAGACCAGTTGAACCAAAGATCACTTATTTCCTATGGAAAGATATGCTACACAAAATCATTATAAGAATGGTTGATGAGAACCCCTTATGCACTGCTTGTCATCAACTTCAATTTGTGAACCACATCCTAGATGATTGCACCTTTTCCAAGGGGGTCTAGATGATCTTTGGTATTAATTTAGATTACCATATATCTCTCCTTCATGTCATTACAAGTCATATTCTAGATTTACCTAAGAAACTGAAAGTTGTCTGGTCAGATTTCTCTTCTTTACTAGTTGGTGATTGTGGATAATGAGAAATGAGGATATATTAAAGAGTAGACTTAGGGTTAAAAAATTGTGTTCAGGTTTCCATTATCTTCAAGGTCAATGGACAAAAGTTCTAGTAGGTTACTGATGAATGCACAAGGATTCTAAAAAGAGAGAAAAAAAAATTTGACATTCAAGTGGAATGAAATGATGAAATGTTGAACCAAGAAGAGGATTGCACACTGCATGAAATGATGAACCAAATTAAGTTAAAGATGATAGTTTGAAACTCATCAATAGGGCATGAGGCACTCCATGTTCCTGAACATCAAGAGAGGGAGGAATCAATGGACACTCCCTACACTTAGAACCAATTCAAATCTATACAAAAGGTAGTGGTAGGAGGAAAAAATCCACTACTATAGGTGAACTATTGAACATGATGATTCTAAACAACAAGCAAAGAAATCCTTCATCATTCTTAATCATGCATCCAACATTAGGGTTGAAAGGAAGTCGATCATCACCGTTAGTCTTGTGCCAAGACCTCTTGACATCCTCCCACAACCATACTCAATAACCCCTTCAACATCATCAAAGAAGGGAATATGCACTTCAAATGGGATGAGGGAGTCTCTACTTGGACTGCTTGGATAGAGGAATGACAATTTGTAGAATCTTGTTATTTGCTTACGGTTCTCCTTTTTTTTGTTGAACAAATGTTATGATAGGATAGATATGAACTAGTCCATATCTTTAACTTTATGCTTGTACTTGGTTTATGATGTCAGTCTTGGTGAACTTCTCCATATGATGATACTCTATTTTTTTTGGCTTGCTTATACTTAATGAAAGAAAATTCTTATAAACCATAAATATTAAATATGAAAATTTGTAATTAAAAAGACTACATATCATTATTTGATTAGGAACTCATATGTAAAAATTAAAAAGACATTGTAATTTGTATATCACATGGATCATGGAGGAGACAATCTAGACCTCCTTTAACTTTAAATCCACACCCTCCATCTTTCCTGTAATTTTTTTGACTTGTTTGGTGGCTAATTATCAGGTATCAAATATTCAAATACTTGATATATTAGATACCCGATATATCAGGTATTCAATTAGGCTTGATTATCACCAAGCTTCCTTGGTCAACTCAAAAAATGTGAATTTGTAGCACTTAGGGGTGTTCCAGACTTTAGTGAGGTATTTGATGACTTCTAATTTGACGAAATTCAAAGAAATGAGAAGGTTTTGTAGAAAACATTCTCATATTCACAACAATATAATTATTTTAAAGATATTAGTTCAATAAGTATTTAATACTTATTTTTAAATGAAGATACCTATAAGATGTTGATTTACACACTGATTGAAAAATAGCTATAAATTTCAAGCCGTAAAACATTTTTGGAATCCAAAAGACGTGTCACATTCTATGTTTTGCCTAATACAATTAAAGAAATAGAAAATTAAAATAGGTAATGTTTTGAACTAGTTAAGGTGGTTAGAAACAAGCATTTTGTTTTTTGATAATGTTATAGAAGAAAATTTATAATGGATTACTTTTGTGGAATAAAAATACCCAAAAAATGTGTCACATTAGGGCATGAGCCTACTTTTGATATTTATAATCTTATTAAAAAATATTATTATTTTGATTATGAAAAGGTGGTGAGACATACAACTACTTATTTTTGTCCTAACATTTTCATAACACTATATTGAAATATAATTTTTTGATTGATCAAATTAAATTATTTTCAGGTAAGACCTAGTAGTTTATAAAATACATTCAATTTCCTCCAAATTATTTTCTTACAACTTTGTAATATAAATTTCATAACAAGTTCAAAATTGCACATCAAGTTGACATAAACGTGATTTGTTGATTTTAAACTGCAACTTAAGGGTATTGTTTGACCCACCATGATCTTGCACATACTCATATTTTAAAATATTAATTAGAAGATATATGATTAATAAGTATTAGGGGGATTAAATTAAAATAAATGCATTATATAATAATCTTTATGTACAAATATATATTTGAAATCTTTGTGTAAGTAGTCAATGTTTTTTCACATAGAAAAACTAGTGGTCAAAGATTTATTGAAGGCTTAAATCCACAAAAAAATCTTGTAAAAAAATCCCTCTCTTTTAGTGTATTTTGTTTGGAGATTAGTCAACCCTATACAAATCAATGTTAAAGTTTAATTATCACTTTGTTGGCTCATATTGTCATTTTATTCTAATTAAATAATTATATCACAAGATATCAATATATAAAATATTTTATATACATCTATTTGAATTTGTCTAGTACTATAAATCAAATAGATATAAGTAAGTGTGACTAGTTCTATTACAATTTTATTTAATATAATAACAAAAGCTAATTATGCAGTTTACTCAAATTAACTTTATAAAATAATTACATAATAATGTTTTTAAAATTAGTTTGTAACCTTGAATTAATTTTATTATATTAATATTAAAAAGTTAAATTTTATTTAGTCAAGAGCTTACAACACAACAACCTTTTTAACACAATTCCACCTGTTACCATTTAAAAAATTATTAAAATTTACAATATTTAGTTCTATAGAAAGGTACAATTGAATAATTTGATTTTAACATATTTCATCAATTAACTGATAACCATCAATATAAAATTAAAAAAAGCTCATATACTTTAGAATATTAGAAATATGCTTTTAAAACAAAAATATTAGGTTAAATAAATTTGATTGACTAATATTATTTATTAAACTTATAAAATATTGTGAACTTTGAAAATAAAAGCTTAAGAATCTTCAAAGAATAATTTGAAATTGTATTTGCATAGTAATATACTTTTAAAAAATTATAATAATACTTTTCAAAGTCTTAAGATGTGAAACTATTTTAATTTTTTTGAGGAAATGATTTATGAGAAATTTAATTGATTTTGTAGTTAATATTGAAGCAGTAACACATGGTGAACAACATAACAACACTTCGGGAATAATTATATCATTGCATGGAGGTCTGGTTCATGCTAGGGCTTGTGTGCTCTACCCCGACCTGTGTTTGGTGTCTAAGCTGTCTAACAAGCTTCTTTGCTTCTCTTGAGGGGACATTGTTTTGTTGGTAGGGGCATGCACTAGTTAGATAGGGGTCTTGGCCTCTTTCCAACTCATGGATGGGTGTTTTTAGATTAAAATATGCCTTTTGTGAGACCTCGGAGGGGGGCCTGCTGTATTCTGAGATTGTAGGGCTCCTACCCCATCTCTGTCTCAATTTTGCTGAGTCTTGGTTTGTTGTTGCATGGGGGATCAAGGTATAGACTCTTCTCAACCTTCCTTTAGAAATATGGAGATGGGTTAGCCGTCTTCTTTGCTGTATGTAAGTGATAAGGAATTGACTAGTAAATCCCAATTTGGGGAAGGTGATTCCTCTCCAAAAGGGATGTTTTGATTAAGAAAAGTTAACAAATGTTTATAGGGATTTGAGGACCGGTCAGTTTTGGTTATTCAACCTACACAAGTTTCAAAGGATGTCAAATATTGGTGCAATCATGCTCTTATTTACAAATTTTTAGGCCTTTTCCTTTCTTTTTCTGTGTTGGAATCCTAGGTGCGCCAAGTGTGGAACCTTGAAGGAGATATGGAGATTCTATTAGCAACTAATAACTATCTTCTGGTTATCTTTTCAAGCATGACAAATAGGAATAAGGCATTTGAAGGAGGCCCTTACTTCTTTAACTAGGTGGGGCTCTTCATCAAGCTTTGGTACATGGGCTTCAAATCTACTAAGGAGATCCCCTCGCGAGTTCTTGTGTGGGTTCACTTGTCGAGGCTTCCTTTGGAATTTTGAAGGGAAGATATTCTTCACTCAATCTCTTTGCTTCTTGGAAAACTTGTGGATTTGGCTACACAAACTCAAGATTGTAAGGTAATTTCTTTTTCTCGTATTTGTGTAGAAGTTGATTTAAATAATCCGTTGCTATATTCTATGGAGATTTGCATGAGATCATCTCCTGGATCCAACAACTGGATTATGAGAGCCTTCTATTTAGATGCAAAATTTTCCATGAATATGGTCATTTACATCACAGATGTCCTAGGAATAAGTCTTAACCCTTGGCTACCCTCAGACCTCCTAGGAAGGACAAGGGGGAGGCTCCTTTATTAATGGACCTATTGATAGCAAGGTATTTACTCAGGTTAAGTCTTGTCACAAAGGCAAAGGTAAGAAGAGAACCTGCATGGACAAATAGACTGATGACACCTTTAATAGGTTTGATGCTCTTGGTGACTTGGTCCAAGAGGAAGGTACTTGAGTTGAGCTCTCTTCTGGGCTAAAGGTTAGTATGAGGTTCAAGTTGAAGATGTGCAGAAGGAGGATTATATTCTATCTTTAGGGGACCAACGGGTTGGATAGTTGGCTATTGATTTGCCTCCTCAAGTTCAGGATATTGGTGACCTTTGGGGGTCATAGGGTATGAAGGGCTTAGTTATGGTGGCTCCTAATCCACTTACTCCTAAGGGGACCTCATATTCTATAAAGGGTAATAAAGCTCCTTCTATCTTAGGTATACAACAAAAATACTTCAAAAAGGGGCCTTTAGATAAACTGTCAAAGAATGGTAGGAAGACTGATCAAGAGAAGGTGAAGATAATGGGTGATACTTTGGTTGAGTCTGGATTTGTAAAACCCATTGATTCTCATTTCTCCCATCCCCATAAATGATTGTTTTGTCATGGAATGTAACGGGATTAAACAACATCCCCAAACAAAAGGTTGTTTGTAGATTAATTGAGTCTTAGTCTCCTGATGTGGACTTTATTTAAGAAACTAAGCTCACAATGGATGGTTTGGCTAATTATGCTTCATGTTCTAGCTCTAGGGATCTTGGTAGGGGGTGGGTGCTTTGAATAGTTTTCCAAGGGCGGCGGGGGGGGGGGGGGGGGTGTGGCTTGCTTTTGGAACCTAAGGAAAGTTTCCCCCTTTGGTGGATTTCTAGTCGATCCTCCATTTCTTTGGTTGCCTCTAGTTTTGAGACTGGAGAAAGGTGTCTTTTGTCCAATATTTATGCTCCTATTGATTTTTCAAGTAAGTTCATATCAGATTCATGCGGTCTCTAGACCCACTTCTACCATGGATTATGGCTAGAGATTTTAATGCAGTTACTAGTCTGGATGAAAAATGAGGGGGGTTAGCTAGGTTGGACCCATCTTCAAATTTTCTCAGGGATATGATTGGTTCCTTGAATCTCATTTATGTGAAGCCAACCAATGGTGTCTTTACATGGAATAATCAAAGATGTGATGTCGAGGCTATCTTAGAAAAGCTTGATAGATTTTAGGTTTCCTACTATTGGATGAACAATAGGTGGATCACCAATTCTAAAATTCTTGACTGAAGGGGCTTTGACTACTAGCCTATTAAGCTCTCCATCACCTCCTATAGAGTCACCAAAAATTCCTCTTTCAAATTTTAGTTGATGTGGTTAAGAGATATATCTCTACCATACCTTATGTTGGATTGGTAGTATGAGGGGATGCTTGCCCATGGGATTACTATGTTTACTTTTAGTAAGAGGCTTCAACATGTGAAGTACATGCTTAATAGATGGAATAAATAATATTTTGGAAACCTACATGCTCAGAAGATAGTTGCTCAGTCCAAGTTGGATAATATTACTTGTCAGATTTAGGATCAAGGGTTGACCTTTGATCTGAGTAAAGCTGAGTCCTCGACTCTTAAGGGACTTAAAGAGTGGGAGCTTAAGGAGGATATTTTCTAGAAGTAGAAATCTCATGTTGATTGGCTTCAGGAGGGGGATAGGAACACTACTTTCTTTCATAACTTGTTTAAAGCTTAGAGGTAGGGAAATTCTATCTCCACTCTTGTCTCAACTAATGGAGCTCGAATCTTTTCTTATGAAGAAATTTCTAGAGAAGCTATCAATTGTTTTTATAATATTTTTACTAGGGAGGATCTTACTACTGGGATTGAGGAGCGGACCATCTTGGATTGTATTCCCCACCTAGTCCCTGTTGAGATGAATGGGGCCTTCTTAAGTCCTATCTTGTTACCTAAATTGGAGAAAGTTGTGTTTACTATGAAAAAAGGTAAGGCCCCTGACTCATATAGGTTTCTGATTGAGTTTTTTCAAGAATTTAGGGAAATAATAAAGTTTGATCTCCTAGATGTGGTTCAAGAATCAAATAGAAACAAACAGATGCTAAAGTCTTTGAATTCTACCTTCTTGGCTCTTATACCTAAGAAGGAAGGGGCTAATCAGTTGGATCAATTTAGTCCTGTAGCATTATGTAATGTTGTCTATAAGTTCATCACCAAATTTATTGCTAAGAGACTCAAACCACTCCTTGGTTCTTTGATCTCTGTTGAACAAGGTGGTTTTTTTGAAGGAAGACCAATTTTGGATGGGGTTGTGATAGTAATGGAGGCTATTCACTCTATGGTTGCATCTAAGGAGAAAGCTATGTTCATTAAACTTGACAGGGGTAAAGCTTATGATTTGGTGAGTTGGGAGTTCTTGTAGAAAATTCTTTTGTCTTTTGGTTTCGATGAGGAGTGGGTGAATTGAGTTCTTAGCTGTGTGACCTCATCCTGATCAGTTCTCATTAATGGGGAACCTTCATAATTGTTTCATGATTTTCAGGGACTTTGGCAAGGGGACCTTTTATCTCCCTATTTATTCATTAACATGGTAGAGGGTCTTGGCTGATTTATAAAATCTCAAGTGAGGCAGGGTCTTATCCAAGGTTAGAGATGGAAATATAATCTTCCTTCCTACTCTCATCTTCAGTTTGTGGATGACATTGGATTGTTGGGCATGGCTAGAATCAGTGAGGCAATAAATTTAGGAAAGCTTTGGATATCTATTTGAAAGTCTCAGATTAGAGTATTAATGATGATAAGTCTTCCATTTATTTCTTTAACACTCCTTGACTTATTTGTAGCAGGATTGCTAGGATTCTTAGATTTCAAATTGTTTCCCTTCCTTTGATGTACCTTGGGGTTCCTTTGGCCTTGGGATCTCAACGTAGAGAATACTAGCAAGGGATTTTGGATAAATTCTAGAGTAAAGTTAGTCATTGGACTTTTAGATGGTTATCTTCTACTGGGAGAGTGGTTCTCCTAGAGACTGTCGTGCAGTCTCTCCCCATTTATAGGTGTTGTGTTCAGGTCCCTCCTTCCAACCTTGTGAGGGATTTTGATGCTTTATCTGGGAAATTCCTTTGGTTTAGCAACCTTCTATCCTCGGAGTGGAGCCTAGTCAAGTGGGAGTCTGTGTGTAGGCCAAAGCATGTTTGGTGCCTTGGTCTTAGATAGATGGCTCTTGTTGTCACAACTTTGGTTGCCAAGCTATACTAGCGGTGGTGCAACAATCAAGATCAAGATTGGGCCAAGATTCTTGCCCACAAGTATTTTCCTAGTGTTGATTGCCTTGATGTGCCATGGCTTAATTTAGTGGGTAAAGGTTCTTGTATTTGGGACACTCTTAAGAAGGGAGCTCAACTTATTAAGGAGGGGCTCTTCTGGATCTGTAATAAAGGCTCAGATGCTCTATTTTGGTAGGATTCTTGGGATGGCCACCCTCCCATTCTTTTTAGCTTCCCCTAGCTTTAACCTCTTTGTCATATTTTTACTAATGCTGGACGGTTTAAGTTAGAGCATTTTAAGATTGTCAAGCGTATGGGTAAGGTGGAGGTTACTTGCTAGAAGGACCCTCTAGAGTGGCCCGTGGGTGGCTTTGATGAGGATCATGTTGTTCTTACTAAAGCTTTTGAGAGTAGGTTTTCTAACTCCGATAATGTGAGTGACACTTTGGCTTGGAGTCCTAGCCCAAAAGGTAAATTTATTGTGGCTCAAGGCTATGCTATACTTGATAGGAACTTACATGGTCCAACTGAGGTGCATTGGTTGAAGAAGGTTTGGAATAACTTTTCTTGGCCCAAATGTAATTTTTTCTTATGGTTGTTGGCTTAGAAGAAATGCCTCACTTGGGAGAATCTTCACAAACGAGGTGTTCTGTTTGCTTCCTTTGTTCGAACAATGAGGAATGTACCTCTCACTTGTTTTTTCTTTGCACTTTTTCAAGAGATATATGGCATAGATGGTGGGAGGCTTGGTGTCATGGTTGTATTCATGCTACCTCTCTAATTGATTTTTGGGAATGTTTGGGTAGACCGCCAACAAAGACTTCTTTCCTGCAAGTAACTTGGATGGTTGGGCCAATTTTCATTCTCTAGAACCTTTGGCTAGAGAGAAACCACAACATTTTTTGTGACTCCAAATTAGGAATTTTTCAATTGTGGAAGATGATTCTTAGTAGGCTCTAGGGGACTATTTTTGTAAAGTGTGATATGTTTGAACGTATTGATCCTGGTGATCATGCTATTGTGCAGAATTTGAACTTGGGTGATAGTAGACAGGGATGCAATCTTGGAAAAATAACTTTTCATGTCAAGCAACAGGTTTGTCAAGATGGTAGGTGGACTCCTCCCTCGATTGGGATCTTGAAGATTAATACAAACAGTTCTTCTCGTGGGAACCCTGGACATGTTGGTATTGGGGGTATAGGTAGAGGTAACGATGGTGATGCAATTTTTCTCTTCTCTATTTACAAAGGTCAACACTCTAATAATCTGATGGAGGCCCTTTCAATTAAGATTGTTGTTGAGCGAGGATGCTCTTTAGGCTAGAAGAGGATCATCCGTGAGTCTGATTCTTAGATTGTTGTGGATATGCTGAATAACCAGAGTTTAGAGAATGTTAGTTGGCAATTAGCCTCTTTAGTCAGAAAAACTCTAAGTCTTTGTAGTTCCTTGGACTCTATCTCCTTTCATCATATCCCTAGAGAATGGAACAAAGTGGCTAATTGTTTGGTGAAGTGGGCTTCAAAGAATGTGGATGGTTGAGATATTAGTGGAAGGGATGAGTTACCTTCTGAGTATTATGGGATCATTGAGTAGTTGTTGTTGGAAGACAAGAATATGTGGTGTTGTTGTGGCCCTTTGGCCTTTGTTCTGTATTTTGGATTTGATTGAATAAATTTTTACCCTCTTTTTTAAAGAAAAGAAGCGACACATGGTGTAATTAAACTTTTAGATATGCAAAGTCATCCAATTAAAGTGGTGGTTATATATAGACAAGGACAGATAGGGAAGATAACACAGTTGTGCAAAATTTCAATATATATTCTGGAGATTACTAGTGTGGGCTATTCTCTCGAAAAAGTGCAAATGAAAGTAAAAATATTTTTAAAAAAAATCTTCAAATATGCTAAAACATAGTGTTTTTATTTAGATTTGGTGTTGTTTTTTACTATTAACCATTGAAATTAACATGAATACATACTGAAATTTTCGTAAAAATTCACTGTATTTTTTATAATTTTCAAAAAAAGTCAAAGGTGCAATTTGTTGAGAGGAGCTGCATCCATTCATGTTTAGGTTTGAGATATTCTACAATCATAAGGAAAAATTTGCAAACCCTAGCAAAATGCTTATTGTTTTTTTTCTAAAAAATATTAATTTATAGATTTCTGTTGTCTTCTCAAATTCATGCTCCCCGACCTTCTCAATACACTGCCACCTACCAATGTTGAGTGCCAACACATTTTTGAGAAATTTATGTCCCCCATTAAGGAAGCAATGAGCTTGACGATTAAGATCTGGTAGTATTAATCTATAGTATTGTTATTGGTCTAGTGGAGTTTTCTATCTGGCTTTTTGCGAGGCCATAAATAGAGTAAGAAAATCCAATATGACATGTATCATTTTGAAGAGAGATGCTTGTGCATTTGCAATAATTCTTAGCCCTCCTTTCCAAAACCTTGAACTATGTATTGTTGGGCATTCATTTTGCACGAGGTCAACGACAAGAATCCATAGTGTAATTCCTCTCTTGAAAAGCAAACCTTTTAAAGGATCCACTCCAAGGTTCAGTGTTTTTCTTGCGACGTACCAAAATCCGCTCAGTAGAAGATAAATGTAAATGTTCACGAGGAGGCCTTTACTGGTTCCAAAAAATCTTTACCTTGGGATGAAGTAAAATTTGTTTGCTGTCTCAAAATATCACACCAAAAGAACAATGTTTTTGTATTTTCTATTTTTTTTTATGAATGCAATTCTAACAATGTAGCTACTATGAGGTCCTATTCTAATAGGGGGGGTTAGCAAAGCAAATAATGAAACTAAAAGAAAATAACATGAAATCAAATAACTTGAAAGTGAAATTCCTAAATGGACATAAGCTACAGAACACAACATGCTGCGAGTTAAACCTTTGAAGAAATCGATAGGAAACCAATGAAAATAGGAGCAACACTTCCTAGAATCCACTGATGCAATCGTCGGTGAGAATCTTTAACAAATTGAATGATGTTTCACTCTTCATCAAATCGCAAGGCCACGAAAAGTGTGCTCATGTGAGACAAAAAGCTATGTAGACACAATCGGGTGATCTCTTCTCAAGCTCGTTACGTCAATGAAATTCATATATCTGTAGCAAACAGCAGAACTAAAAGATCGCACAACTAGAAACAATGCAATAAACCTTTGGCTGAATCAAAATCTCATGAATAAATCCACAAAACAATGACACATTCAGGCAAGAATAACTACACTCCAAATGCTAGCACCAAAAGCATAATTTTATTGCATAATAACGGTGGCCCTTTTTACATTTTACAATGGGGTATTTATAAGAAATATTCTCCTCAATTTGTGTTGAGAGTGAGGGATATCTTAATGCAATAAAATGCTTTTTAAAACATTAAAACAAACTAAAGATATACAAACTGGTAATCTAACTAGTGCTTAGAGGGACTCCATCCATATTTTATTCATTAATTGGATGCATGAGCCCTTTACATGTCAAAAACAATGAAAGCATGAGAGAGAAAGTAGGAGGAAGCCATCAGTCGAAGTAGAAGTTCATGGAGACACCCAAAATAGAAGCTGGCCCTTCACTGGATGTGTGTCGGAGTTAACTTGCCATCAAAATGCGTTTCCAATGCATGGAAAGAGCTATTTTTGAAACAGGCAGTCAACTGTCGGTGCACCTCTGAATTGCGAAGCTTCATGAAAATGCAGAGCTACGGACTTGCGGGCCTCGACTGAGTCAAAAATCTCAAAATTTTTGTAAGTGTCAAAATTGAAATTCTGGCATCTGGGTTTTGTTCATCTTCATCCTAAAGATATGTTTGGATATTTGCCCTTGAATTTCTCTATAATCTCAATAATCTTAGTAGCATCGAGAAGATCCAAAGCCTCATACTTATCTTTAACCTTCTGTCTGTAGTTGTCCACCTCAATTCGAGTTTCTGCAAAATCCCCAAGTTTGGTATCCAACTCTAACAATGCTTCTTCTGTCCTGAAGGCTTGTCTGATGTCTTCATCAGTGGATGCTTCCTCTAATGTTTTTCTAAAGTTTTCTACAACTACCTCAACTGATAAAAGCTTCTCTCATTCTTCATCTTCAAAAATATCCGAGCATGCATCACTATATAAATTTTTTGCTTCCAAAATTCGCTCTCGAGCTTGGTCCTTGAGCCTATGTATCTCATCATGCAATGTTTCCATCATTTTATTTCCTCTTGCAATCTTTTCTATCCAATCATCTATCATGTCTAGCTCTTCGCTAGTATATACATCAATCAAAATGCGGTACCTTTGTCCTTTTATGGCCTGTAGAATTTGCAAATCCTTGCTCCAAACTCGTACCTCATCCATAATGCTGAAGTCCTACCTCAAAATTGCCATGATCTTATCAACATTATCTTGTGTAGCATGTAATAATTTCAGACTTCCTGTAATTATAGTGATACCCCTATCCTCAAGGTTGTCTCACCAATCCTGACAAGCTCTCAAAAATGGATTGAGCCGTACACCTTCCCCTTCTTTAAGAATGGTAGTCAAAGTCTCCTCGAGGCGTTCAGAATCAAGAGGACCAATAACTTCAGCTAGATACCCTTTCAAGATCTCAACTTGCCTTCGAAGTGCTCTGATTTCAATCTCATCACGCTCCATGTGGTTAAGAACCTCTTTGACTCCCATAGTCATCATTTGTCGAGAAGTATCCCGTGTAGGTTTCCCTAACGGGATATCCTTTACTTCATAGTCCTGAAGGCTAATAGCTTCTTCATCTGTACCTTTTGGGGGATGAGCCACTTGTGCAAATAGGTCCTAATTCTAAGTAGTAGTAATGAATGCAAATGGTGTTGCATCTTGTAATGGAGAGTCAGGCTTGCTTAAAACTCTGCAATGTCACAGATATCATCCTCTGAAGCAAGGAATTGATGCTTAGCACTTCTCATTATTTCCTTCCAGAACCATCTCGGGATATGTCTTTCTTCAACCTTAGCTCTAGATGATGAAGGGATGTGTTCAGCTACCTCCTTCCCTTTGTCATTTTTGCTTGGAGTTTTTTGTTGTGAGGGTTCTTCTTCTATAGTCTCAGTTTTTGTAGATCCCGTAGTTTGATCCTCAATTTCCTGGGAAGGTTGTTGTATACATTCCGTTACCTGTTCCTCTTTTGGTGGCTCATTAATCCTTGGTTCTGGTTCTCCTTGTAATGATGATTCTTTCTGAACATGTTCCTCTGAACTTGGAGGTAGAGGTTTCACTGAAACCTTATCTACCATCATAGACTGAGGTGAAGATGGGGGGCGTTGGATGAGGACCTTGTGTCTCAGGTGGCATCTGCGTCCAATCTTGCTGTTGAAATTCACCTGTAGGAGTATCTCTAATCTTATCTCCAACCAATTCTGTACCTACTGGCATGAAATCAAAATCTGGAATGGAGAGAATATCATCACCTAGCTCTCTTTTCTCATTCACCCATTGTTGTACTTCGTCTTCTGACGAAAAGAGCTCTACTATTTCAGCTTGGGTGGGTGGTGGGGTATTTGTGACATTCTTCTTTCTTTCCAATTCTGTAGCTTTGGCAAGTCAAGTTCTCCCTTGTAGAGGCACTTGCTCTTCCTCCCCATTTGACTTTGTTTCATCCTCATCCGATTCTTCCTCAGGAATGGTTTCAAGAACAGATGGATTAGGCACTAATCTTTTATGAACTCTCTGCCTCTTGTTCATTCTAACCTTGACCCTCCTTTGCTTCTGTGGAACCATAGGAGAAACGAGCTCTTGATGCATCGGAGGAATGGATGTCTCTGGAATCTCTCCCTCCTCTTGTTGGCTTGACAAAATAGGAGGTAATGGAAAATCAACCTGGATATGAGAAATCCCAGAATCGTGGGGGTCCTGGGGAGTAGATTCATGTTGCTGCAAAGGGGCCTGTTCTTCAACATGCTTTGTCTGGATCCACTGAGGAGAGGCTCTCTTCCTCTTTTCTTTCTTCTTCTCTGGTGGATGGTAATATCCCACTGGATGATCAAGTTGGTAGACCGTTTTTGGCCTGATAGGAGACTGGAGTGCAAAGATAGGAATTGTGACTTTCCTCCCCTTTACCTTTTCTGGGCGAGCATGTATATGGAATATCACTATATCTGAAATTGGATCAAGTGGAAAGGGTTTCTTGATCCAACTCTTTGTCATTCTGATGACATGTCTTGCTCGATGATTACTATCATCTCCTTCCTCTCTATCAATTTTTGCATTCAAAATGGGCCTCTCGCCAACTTTATCTGTATTGAATAAGGGATCTAGTAGCACCTGTGAATCTTGTAGCCTTATCTCATCCGGGATGGTTAAATGGAGAGCCTTCTCTACTAAATACAAAGTCATTCTACAATAGTCCCTGATACAGACATCATAGTCATTTGTGGCATTCATCCAATGATCTTCAATGGCATTCTCGTGGTAGAACTCTTTTCCTGCCAAATTTTCCACTTTACCAACACTGTCAAAGAACGACCAGGGAGAGTTATATTCCTCAAGAGGATAGTTCTCCCACTTCCACTCGAAAGTCAGGATATCTTGCCTTCTCTTTACTTGGTATGCCCCTATTACAAAAGGCCAATCCCAACAAGGCCTTCGTTGTTTCTTGATCCTCTCATAGGCTGACTCAATCTGTCGAGAAATTTCCATCAGAACCAACTTGTCACTTGGGTACCTTGGGAGCTTCTTTGGATGGATAGATGCACGACCAACCCAAATGTATGTGAATATTCGAAACTGGATAAAATATGCATTGAGAGCTGTGATTTGTGCCTTGGCCTCATCAGAGAATCTCTTTCCATAGTCGCCTTCGATGAATCGAATGATGACAAAGATAAAGGCATCATTCACAATCCTGTACTCTTTGCTTTGCGGTGAGAGCTTTTTCTTAACTAGCTGAGGATAAACTATATATGGCCATGCGTTAGGATCTTGCATACTACCCTTTTTGTACAACCCGAGATAGTCGGTGGCTCTTGCTGCAAGTAGATATATCACATAGGAAGTCATATAGAACTTCTTCTTGTCCTTTACTGTCTGCAACTGATCACACAAGTTCTCACTAAGTGTGGTAGCCCAATCCAATGGCATCTTTGCATGTCTGATGGTTTCAATGAAGTTAACCATGAATGGAGCGAGATGACCTGCTGCAGGCAATCCCATAACTCTACTCAGGAGAATGATTGAATATCCAATGTCATCCCTCATGTATCCTCGAGCCATATCTACTTTGCTGATTGTCTTTCCTCGAGATGGCTTCTCAATGAAGTATGAGGAATATATGATGTCCATGGCCTCCTGGTGATGATCCTTATGCCACCTCTTAGCTGCTTCATATGAAAGCCTGATAAACTGATTAGCTCTAGGTAAGTGAAAAAATCTCTCGATATTATCAGGTCGTAGATCCAAGACTACTTCCCCAGTGACACTCTTTACCACCCTTTCCTCGGGAACAAAATGTCGGGATAAGGTCATAATCAATTCAGCTGACTGAATAGTCCCAGGATGTGATGTTGCATTTACCAATCCAGACCGTATTAAGGCGGATCTCAAAGAAGATCTTTCAGTTGGGTTGTTACAAACCCTCAAAAATTCTCCCAAGTTCGTGTGTCCAAGTTCTATGTCTTTGATCTCAGAGTGTTCATTGTGCAATCGTGACTTCGGGGTTACGCCTTAGAACTTGTATACGACTAGTTTTGCTATTGATCCGGATGTGGATGCCATTTGGTTGTATTACCTACATGTCACAAAATAAAGAAAAAACAATTAATTACTCGATACATTAAAAAAACGATACTCAAAAACCAATTTTATTTTACTTATGATTTTTAAATCTTTTTTTCTTATTTTAAATTTTTAAAATTTTTTTTTTTGGATTTTTTGATCAAATATAAAAAATAAAATAAAAGAAATATGAAGGCGGTGGTTGCGGCCGCGGCCAAAAGGGGCACCGCAGTGGAGTGTCGCGTGCTCGCAGCCTCAAAGGCTTGCGCAGTACCGCGCACGCGGCTTTAAAGGCGCGCGTAGTGGTGCACGCCTAAAAGGGTGGCGCAGCGCACGTGCAGCCTTAAAGGCACGTGTAGCGTTGCGCGTGTGTCATGAGTCCAAAAGGGCGGTGTGGTAGCGCGCAGCCCTAAAGGCGCAAGCAGCGCTGCGGTGCGCAGCCCTAAAGGGCGCGCGCAACGTGAATGGAGAGAGAGAGCCGGGGGGGGGGAAGAGTTTTCCTCACCTTCCTCCCTTAGCCAAAAAAACAAGGTAGTGGAAAAATGAAATGAGTAGGAGGAAGGAGGGGGTTTTATAACCCCCTCTCCTTGCTTGATCTTACAAAGCGCGTGCGCCTCGGTATACGTGCACGTGATTTTTTAAAATTTTTTTAAAAAACTTTTTTTATATTTTTAATATTTTTTATATTTTATATTTTATTTTTATTTTTTAAAATTATTTATTTATTTATTTATTTTAACCAATTTAAACGAGAATTTCTCCTTCTTTCGATTTTCGAACTATGAGCCCAGGAGTCGAAAGAAAGTAGGGGGTCCCCATTCCTAGTGAGGAATGGGGCATGTGTTGTGGATACCACAACATGTATGATGAAAGATGATTTCAAACGACTAATCTCCTTACAAGGTATGCAAACAAATATATGTTGGACTTGGTGATGTCATTTTTAAATTTAATTTAATTTCTTTTTCTTTATTATAGTTGTCAATAAAAAACATTTTAATGATATCAAGTTTAAACAAATTGGACTAATATTTTAAAGTATTGAATTTAGTTTGAACATTGATTTATTTGCAATTATTTTAACAATAGTAGTATATTTTTAGTTTTATATTATTAATGATTTTGTAGTCTTATTTTCTTTTCAATATTCTATTAATATCTATTATTATTATAAAATAAAAACTCATGTAGAAAAAGGATGAAGTGAAAAAGGATGAAGTATTCCAATGAAGGAAACAAAAGGGTAAAGATGGTATTAGTTCTTAAATTCAATCATTTCAAAAGACACACGAGCACAACTAAGATTAATAAGAAAATAATTTCTTGTAAGACCATAATTAGATGTTAGAAGTTGTCCAAATTTCAAAACAATAGGCCCCATGGCACAACTAGTTTATCACTGTAAAGATAGATAAACAAGTGTTTCCATCTACTTGTGATAAACTAGTTTAGAATTAATTATAATATTAAATTAATTATAAATTAATTTTAATAGTTTATTTAGTTTAAAATTTAATATCAAAGAAAAGTAGAATAGATTTGTTGAAAAATCTTGGATTCATGCAAAAGAATTAACTAATTATGTTAAAATTATAATTTTAAAAAAATATTTTTATTAAAAAATCAAGTTATAGAAATATCTAAGAAATAAAATAAAAGTTAACATTTTTTAATCTTTATTTCAAAATGTACTTTTATAACTTATACATCTAATATTTTGTTGGATATGGGAAGCCTCCGAAACAAGGGATCTTATAAAATCAAATCAATTTAGCCTATCATAATTGAGATAAAATTATTTCTATGATTTTTTTAAATTATAAATTAATAGATAAACATTAGAAAAATTTGTTTGATGGAAATATTATATTATTACTAATATTGGTAGATTGATCAAGAACTAATTCACTAATTGTCAAAAGTGAATACAATAGTACTTGCCTTGGACAAGTACAAAAAGAAAAGAGTATTGTGAGAAGAAGTTGAATAATTTTTTCCAAGGGTCTTATCTTTTAAAAAGAAAGCACCCTAGGGATGTAGAAGCTTGATGAGCTAGCTATACCAAACATTGCAACAACAACATCAACAACATCTAACCAAGAATTGGGAAAAAAACAATCAACAAAATATTCACATGATTTGGTAGCGTTACAATAGAATTAAGTCTATAAGATTTCCACAATCTATATCAATGTATTTATTTTTTGTAGGATCAATTTTATGAATGTTTTTCTAGTACCAAAGTTTCATACTGATCCAAGGCAAAGAAACATGAAAATGTAGATTGAAGAGCAATGAAGGAATAAAAGAGAAGGAAAGAGATTAGAAGCAGACACAGAGACCAAGGATGACAAGAATAAATTCATGAATGAAACAGAAGGATAAATATTAGGTTGGTTTCCATTACATATGAATCTATCGTCAATGATGGCATTAATGAATTAACATATATCTGACCAGAGACGGGATGATACCCTGGAACTGCAAAAACAATTTCATTGTATCGAATTCCCAATATCATGGGAACAATATAAAATAAATTAAGGAATACTTTTTAAAGAGATAACAAAACAAACATTTAGACAGTGTTTGTAAATTTTGCCTTGTCAACTTCGAAATCTCAAGGTTAATACCGCTAATCTGGAATATTTACTGACATCCTACACCAATGTGTAATTATTGATGTCAACCAGGCGGAGAAACCTTAGATTTTAAAAGGCTACTTTGCATTCTCCATTTACTATTTCTGTTTCCACCAAGTTCAAAACTCTTAAACATCTCTTCATTAAGTTGAGATGACTTGCTTCTAGCTGGAACGGTCCAGAAAGAGAGATCCCCTTTCTTTTCTTTATCTTCTGCAGAATGTTTAATGCCTCTTTAGAGGAGGCTTTCAAGCGATTATAGACAAAGTCCACCATACGCTCACTCAAATCATCCTCCGACTTGAGACTTTCCACTACTTCTCTACAAGCTCTAACATCCACAGCAGGCCGAGTATACTCGCACAGCCTCGCTCCAGCCAATTTCAGAACAAGTGGAATTCCTTGGCATATTCGGAGGAGACCATCAATGTCTATGGTGGGATCATTAAAGCTTGCTTGCTCACTGCCTAAAGCAAAGACACATAAGAGTTTCTGCGCCTCTTCTTCTGGAAGACATGTTACCTTATAAGAACGGCATTGAATTCTCGCCTGGACAATTGTTTGAGTCTCATTCAGGTTCCTAGTTGTTAAAAGAATCCTGCTCTGTGGTGGAAGGGACGCCAGGTCAGCTACAGGCAGAAGCTTTTCAACGTCACTTTGTTTCAGTGCGTTGTCAATAAAAACAAAGATCGGTTGAGAGGAGAGCTCTTTAAAATCCTTGGCCAACTGTTCCTGACCTTCACTCAAGCTTCTCAACTGAACATTGCGATCATAAAAATCTCTTAAAATTTGTTCTTGTAAGAATCTAAGATCGGCCTCTGAACAGTTCTGCTGCATGTCAACTTTACAATATTTGTAGTTTTTGAGGTCGGGTTTGTTGAAAACTGCAGTGGCCAGAGTTGTCTTCCCAATCCCTCCTTGTCTGTAAATAACCACCACTTTAACTGATGGGACTTTTACATCTAAAAGCTTTGTTACAATGTCAATGGCTTTCTCAACACCAACTGTCATAAAATCAATATAAATTTTTCAACAGCCTACTATATACCTCTTTCTCTTTTATAAATTAAGAGAAAATTACCCAATGACAATATAAATCCAATAAACAGATAAATAAATAGAGCAAACGTACCTGCTTGAGGAGATCTTCCTTGGGAGGGAGGTGAGACAACTGGAAGCCTATCCAAAACTTCTGAACTCCTATTCAGAACAACAATCATCGCCTCCAATGAGAGTTGTGAGTACTTGTGTGTGAGTTCTGCTTGTAATTTCCGCAGTTCACCAGCAGCAGCCGGAGCAGCAACAAATCTACGCACCCATCAAAAGTGAGTAAAGATTTATAAGTATCTTACAAGAGTTGGAAGTAGAAATATCACATGAAACAGAAAAATCAAGATTAAAGCAGATGGATTTACTTGGAGAGCGCATGGGATTCCATTTGTGAGAGAGCTATTCCCAGTCACTGTGACTGAACATGAGCTCCACAGTCTTGTTGAGAATTAGCAGAGCATGGAGAACAGCAGCAAGCGTTAACCATTTCTGTCTTGCTGAGGTTAACGAGAAAAAGGACAAGACTAAAGACTAGATTGCTCAGAATGTCTACAGAGGAGTTTGTTTCTTGAGATTAACAGTCCCATCTTATAATCAAAATGGGTAGAGTAAAAATAGAAAGATTTGGAAAATGGGCGTAGAGTCAAAAAGAAGAAGAAAATGGGAATACATTCTGAAAATGGGCACCGTCAAAAAGAAAGAGATGGGAATCAATTTTTCATGTTCATTGTAGAGTCTCTCGCTCTCTCACCGTTGTGTAGAAGAAGAAAAGCATTTGTGGATGGCCAGGCATGGAATACCTTTTTAAAAAGCCACAGACATTCAGAATAATTAAATCACATTAGACGTTGATGGGCATCATTAGTTATTCTCTTTATTCTATAAAGAGAGCAAATCATTACGTCATGCACTGAACTGCGCACCTGCTTTTCTTTTCTTTTTGATCGAATCTTCTTTCCTGTCTCTTCTTTGCTCGAACTTTCTATTTTTTTCATACTAAACCCTTCTATGGGAGAGGACCCGGTACTTAACACACTAATTTTGCGTTTATCAAAATCTTACGTAAAAATTTCAAATCGATCCCAGTTTTTTATAGCAGTTTACTTGGCGAGTCGTCTACTTATAACTAAGGTTTCAAGTCGACATCACCCATTATGATGCCCCATCAGCATTCTTTTTGCCAAATTGTACAAAACAGTCCCAAAAAAAGTGAGACCAATGGTCGTGCATAAAGTGTACCCATAGTTGAACAGCTGATGTGGCATCACATCATTGGTTAATTTTTATAACTAATGGTACATTTAATTCAATTTTGGGTAGTTAACATTGTACTAACAACTTTAAAGTCCCAAGTATTAGTACAATGTTGTCAAAAAAATTGGACATTAAGTCAGTAAGTGTAGGAATTAGGTGAACAACTCCATTCACAACTATTGGAACGCGTTCAAATATTGGGTCCTCTCCCCTATTTCGCTGTTGTTTATAGTTGTCCACGAGAATCTAAATCTTCCAATGTGAGAGCTTTAAAATTTAAAATTTAAAATTCTTTTTTACTAGAAAATTTACATATACATTTTCATTTATTTATTTTAAAATAAATCATGAGGTTGATGATATTCAATGGTTTTGTCATTAATCTTTGTTTCAATCTTTGGATGTATCGGTTGATGTGGGACCAAAAATATGACTTATTAGTTATTACATATTGTTAGTTTGTGTATTGGTTGGTGCTTTTATAGACGGTTTATATTGCATGCTCATGATAGTTTTTGGCTTGATCCTATGTGGATGAGTTTTGGTGCCAATAGTGGGATGCAACGCGCTTCACATATTTGTTAGATCACTTCAAGCACAAGTGTACCTGGAAACTAAGGAAAAACAACCTAAATGTATTGCCAACGTCAATAGGAGATTGCCTATGAATTACTCTCCATCTACATGAACACAGGCCTGGAATTTGACGGTCACCCTTACCTGTCATATAATTTATTTTGTGATAGTTTGGTCATTTTAATACCTTTCATTATACGTTTTATGAAAAAAATTGATTGTCAAATTCATATTTTAATTTACAAATAATTTAAATATATTAAAAATATTCTAAAATTCAACAATATATAATATATATTTTAAAGAGATTAAATTACTACGAACTTAAAATAATAGATTTTTGTAATATTAATAAAAGTCACAAATTTAGAATGGATTTCTAAAAATCATAAGTTTTATTATACAAAGTATTCAATTCATTAAGCAAGTTTCTAAGTTCATAACATGCTTTATTCTATCTTAAAAATATTCTAAATGTTATAAATAATATTAAAAATATATAAAAGTAAAAAGCATTTATAATATCAAATAAAATATATATCCTATATATATATATATTTTCATTATTAAATAATATATTGTACTTCTTTATAATAAAATTTGATGATTTATTAGTAAAATTGAGTGTCATATTTACGATTTTAGAAAAAAATAACCTATCAATCTATACCTATCATATACGGTTCAAATGTGCAAAAATGACCATTACGATAATCAAATTCAAAGCTTGCACGGACATATTTACACCACCAAGATAGGTCATGAAAGCATTGGAATGAGTAAAAAGGTAAGTACAGTAGGTCATGGGTATAACATGGACTCACCTACTAAGATAGGCTATTTTAATATTATATTATAAATATAATTATGATGAATTAATACAAATAAATACTTAATGCGATTATGAATAAAGTGAATATTAAGGATATTAAAATATTATATTATTTTATAAGTTTCTACTATAATTGAACAAATATTAGAAATAGTGATATTCTTTACATAAGAGTAAGATATTAATAATATAAATAAATAATTTATTTATTTACCTCCTATAAATAGAAGCAAAACAAGACCAAGGAAAATAATTATAATTAAGTGAGTGAACATAATATTAAGAAGGATTATGGTTTGACCTATTGAGGATAATTGAGTGGATCACTTTAAAGGCAGTGAAAGTATGTTGTGCTTGATTTAATTATAATTATGAAATTAATTTTATATGGCTAATTTAGACCTATACATATATGTGTTGGAAGCATGAATGCTGATGATATTCCTATGAGGGAGTATTGTAGATATGTTACTGTGATAATATGTTACATTCATGACTGAGTTTGTCATTGATGTCAACATAGTAGTTTTATGTGGTATCTAACAGAAGAACAACAGAAAGATCAAGTTGGTACGGATGACTAGTTGAGTATTCTCACTATCTGAAGTCATGGGAGACACTTCTGAGTATCTAGTATATGTAGTTAATGTCGGATGAAGAAATGTTAATTCTGAAAGAAGTTATGTAAGTTTTGGTGATGTCTATTTTGAGATAAAGTTTAGAGAGGTATGTTCTGGTAAACTTGTCATATCTCTTAGCAGAGTTGTTATTTTGAGAATCGAGGTTGAGGATGTGAAGAAGACATGTTGATGATGACGTGGCTAAGTTTGCTCATCATAATATTACATGTACATAAAGTTATTTAAGTTGTAAGACAGAAGATTAATGTTATCGCTAAGTGTAACATGTTCTAATGTGGTCCTTTAATGATTAATTGAGAAGGTCTAACAACCAGCTCAAGGAATTGTTTTATGGACTTGGTATAAAGGAAGGGCATTTTTCTTTATCATGAGAGATGTATATGACATGAAGAAGTAATTTGTAAGTAGCACAAGAGCAGAATGTGAAGTTGAGCAAAGTAGAGCAAAAGTGAAGGAAATTTCATTGCCGAGGTTTTATTGTGTGATCTAAGGTTTGATATCTGGATCAGAGGTTCGTGACCTGGTCTACAAGGTTCTGACAATATTTGGTTTTTTTGATAGAACAAAGGAAAGAAGAACATAACAGCGAATTGCATGTTTGAGCAGTGAGCTCTTCTTGTAGTTGAAATTGCATGTTTGGGCAGTGGGCTCTTCTTGCATACATTGTACTACATCTCCTAACAGGGATTCAAGGTCTCCTAACAGGGACTCTATATACTAAATGTTGTAATAGACACCTAACAAGGTCCATCCTCTAACAAAGGATATTTATATTAGTACATCATCTTGTGGGCATCATTCCCACCAAGGTTTTCCCTCTGATCAAGTGTTTCCCTAGTTAACATATCAAGGGTTTCCCTCTCATCAATAGGGTATGAGGCACTCCACATTCCTAAACATCAAGAGAAGGATGGATTAATGGACACTCCCTACACTTAGAACCAATGCAAATCTGTATAGAAGGTAGTGGTAGGAGGCAAAAATCCACTACTACAGGTGAACTATTGAACATGATGATTCTAAACAACAAAACAGAGAAATCTTTGATCATTCTTAATTGTGAATTTGAAATCAGGGTTGAAAGGAAGTCAATCATCACCATCAATCTTGTGCTAAGACCTCTTGACATCCCCCCACAACCATACTCAATAATCCTATCAACATCATCAAAGAAGGGAATATGCACTTCAAATGGGATGAGGGAGTCTCTACTTGGACTGCTTGGATAGAGGAATGACAGTCTCTAGAATCTTGTTATTTGCATATGGTTCTCCTTTTTGTTGTTGACCAAATGTTATGATGAGATAGATCTCAACTAGTCCATATCTTTAACTTTATGCTCATACTTGGTTTATGATGTCAGTTTTAGTGAACTTCTCCCTATGATGATACTATATATTTTTTGGCTTGCTTATACTTAATAAAAGAAAATTCTTATAAACTATAAATATTAAATACAAAAATTTGTAATTAAAAAGACTACATCTCATTATATGATTAGGAACTCATATATAACAATTAAAAAGACATTGTAATTTGTATATCACATGGATCATGGAGGAGACAATCTAGACCTCCTTTAACTTTAAATCCACACCCTCCATCTTTCATGTGATTGTTTTGAATTGTTTGGTGGCCAACTATCAAGTATCAAATATTTCAAATACTTGATATATCAGATACCCAATATATCAGGTATTCAATTAGGCTTGGTTATCACCAAGCCTCCTTGGTCAACTCAAAAAATGTAAATTTATAGCACTTAGGGGTGTTCCAGACTTCAATAAGGTATTTGATGACTTCTAATCTGACAAAATTCAAAGAAATGAGAAGGCTTTGTAGAAGACATTCTCATCTTTACAACAATATAATTGTTTTGAAGATATGAGTTCAATAAGCATTTAATACTTATTTTTAAATGAAGATACATATATGATGTTGATTTACACACTAATTGAAAAATAGCCATGAATTTCAAGCCGTGAAACATTTTTGAAATCCAAAAGATGTGTCACATTCTATGTTTTGCCTAATACAATTAAAAAAATAGAAAATTAAAATAGGTAATGTTTTGAATTAGTTAAGGTGGTTAGAAACAAACATTTTGTTTTTTGATAACATTATAGAAGAAAATTTATAATTAATTACTTCCTTGGAATAAAAATACCGAAGAATATGTGTTACATCAGGGCATGAGTCTACTTCTGATATCTAGAATCTTATTAAAAAAAAATATTATTTGATTATGATTAAGGTGGTGAGACATACAACTACTTATTTTTGTCCTGACATTTTCGTAACACTATATTGAAATATAATTTTTTGGTTGATAAAATTAAATTACTTTCAGATGAGAGCTAGTAGTTTATAAAATACGTTCAATTTCCTCCAAATTCTATTCTTACAACCTTTTAATATAAATTTCATAGCAAGTTCAAAATTGCATGTCAAGTTCACATAAATTTGATTTGTTGATTTTACACTGCAACTTAAAGGTATAGTTTGACCCACCATGATCTTGCACATACTCATATTTAAAAATATTAATTAAAAGATATATGATTAATACGTATTAGGGGGATTTGATTAAAATAAATGCATTATATAATAATCTTTATGTACAAATATATATTTGAAATCTTTGTGTAAGTAGTCAATGTTTTTTTACATAGAAAAACTAGTGGTGTAACACCCCGCCAAGGGATCCAAATAATTAATCTAAAATTTTACTAAGTTTGGTAGCATTTTTTTTCTTTTTTTTTTATACATGAAAGTAATATCATTTACAACTAATCCAATTACAACTTATACATAAATACGGAAGCAATAGCAATGTCCACCTAGAAGTAAACATAATAGGTTACATTCCTTAAGGATCCCTTAACATTGAATTACATCTAAATCAACTAACATTATTGAATCCATCTAATACAACAACCACATGAAATAATAATGATAAGTCCAATGTTTATAAATTACATATCTGAATGCTCAATCATCCACTGTACATGTCACAGCGTATGAAAGGCTTAAAAGAATATACATATGTGAAATAAGGTATATCATCTTGTTCTAATCCATGATACAACAAAGCAAAGATAATCACATGTCACACATGATACAACATCATAGAAGATATAGAAATCCATCATAAAAGATCAACATAATAAACTAAGTGCACAGTTCCTCCAAACCGTAAATAGCATTATTAGACCATCGTAGGTCCTAGCCATCCCTCCGTGTGTAACATTCCAAACTACTGAAGAGATCATCGGTATTAACATAGTAGGAATGTCACACCTATACATACTACATCATATATAGAAAGTAATCTAACATGCAAATATAAGCATAAGATAACATCATCTAACATATGCTAATCATCAATGAAAGGATACATATCCACCATCATAAAGAATGCATCAACCACAGTGCCTCAAAGGGATTTGAAATGATAAGAGTGGAAAACACTACCACTCGGTCGCATGGAACCTGAGTGGTCCACTCCCACTGTGCTGAGGAGATAATCTCAAGTCCTAAACAGGTTAACGAACCACAAAGTAAAAATACTCTCTAAGTCCAGGAATCCTAAAAGTATACTAACTCAAAGGTTTCAATCACAAAACCGACATCTAATACCAAAGGCACACAATGAAATGTAGGAAACCTACTATGAAAGCGGGAAAGTTTCATCACACATATCATGTAGAAGTTACCCTGGCAGTTAGCTTAGGACTCCAGGGTCCCTACTGATCCTTGTGCGGCCACTAGTATCCTCTCATACTAACAAGGCATACTATGGAATGCAAGGTCACAACCAAGCGTTCTCTCTACTCCCATCCTAGTCTGTACTACCACTCGAGGCATGGGTAAGAACAAAACAATTATCTTATTAGGTTCATTAAGTCAGTATTAGGTGAGAATGTTTTCACTTATTAAAATAACTTACAATGAGTTACCTTGGCAGCCTCTTAGGGCCCCAACCCCCATTGCAAGCCACTTCCCGACACTACAAGTAGATAACCTACCCTAAGCTCATGGAATCATAAATCTCATAATCACCCCAGTCCTATACAAGTGACTGGAAGGAAATACCAAAAGATAATCCACAATAAGAACATCAAATATCCATAATAAAAGCATCAAATCTCCATGAGCAACTGAAAAGCATCCATAGATAATCATGACCACAACAGTTCTCTATTGGCAACTGAAGGTATCACTGATAATCAAAAGTATCCATTGGTTCTCAATAAGAAAAATATATCTCAAAATCATACTGATCGAAGACTCCAAAATGGTTGAGTCAAAACATGTCACAACATGACATCATAAATCAACATTTCAGTCCCATCATGGCAGTTGGAAAGTAATCCAAGGATAACTGATCGATGACTCAAAATGGTTAAGTCAAATGTCTCATACATAAGAATCTCAACTTCTCACAAGAAGACTGGAAAACAATAACAATCAATAAATACAACATTTCATAGGGCATTCCATCACATAACTATGGTTGGGTTTATAAAGATCGAAATTAAGACATCATCATGACATCACAATCATAACCCCCAAGCCTCTAGTAGACGTCCTATACTGGTCAACACTAGTCAACCCAAAACTCAAAACAAATAGCATAGAGAATACATAATGCAAGCACATGTTTTGGTTTTGCTACAATTACTTAATAGAATTAAGTGTGAAGGTATCAGTTTTCGTTTCCAATTTTAGACATTGAATGGAGGAATGTTTTGTATGTTTTCCTAACCCATGTATATGTTTGGTGAATAAAGGTTTCCCTTTATAACTTCTAAAAATCAATCTTCCAATTATTAAAATGATATTTTGTTTATATAATTGTTATTCGAAAACGTCCCCCATCAAATTTAAATAGTAAATTTGTCATGAGAATTTACCAAATAAATTCTATAAACATCTTTTCTTCATAATCCAAATCAATTAATTAAATCTATATAGTTAAACTGTAATATTACAAAATAATTTACTATTATAAAAGATGATCCTTTAATACAAATCATTTATCAATTATGATAATTTTAATTTACTAATAACATATATACATACTTACATACACACACACACACACACACACACACATATTTATATATAAATATACATACATACATACATACATACATACATACATACATACATATATAAATATATATATAATTATTAATATACAATGATAAATATTTAAAAATGTTTTAAGAAATTCGAAATGGAGAAATTTGATTTCATCTCCACTGAATCGCATACACATAACACACACATATATATAAACACCTCCATCGGCACGTGGTGCCTTGCGATCACAGGGCCTGCGGCAACAGCGGGTACTTCATACCCTCTGTCGTCGCAGTGCCTGCGGTAGCAGGTACCCGCGGCGACAGGGAGTACGGTGGTGCAGGTTCCATCCCCCCCAAACTTATGCAATATAAAATAAATTTTTATTATAACATTTTAAAAATGTTTGTCATCACTGCGATTTGAATTTTTTTCAAATGTATATTTTCGCAACGATTTTAACATGCGAATTATTATATATATATATGTATATTTAAATTTAAATAAATAAATATATATGTATATATATATGTATATACTTCATGTACATGTATGTACATGTATATGTATGTACATGTATATATATATATATATATATATACATGTATATGTAATTTAAATATATATATATATATATATATATATGTATATATATGTATATACATGTATATGTATATACATGTATATGTATATACATGTATATGTATATACATGTATATGTATATACATCTACATGTGTAGATGTATATACATATACATGTACATGTATGTACATGTATACATGTATATAGATGTACATGCATGTAGATACATGTACATGTATATACATATACATATACATGTATGTACATGTATATACATATATATGTATATACATTATATGTATATGTATATACATTATATGTATATGTATATACATTATATGTATATGTATATACATTATATGTATATGTATATACATTATATGTATATGCATATATATGTATATGCATATATATGTATATGTATATACATGTATATGTATGTATATATATTTGAATAAACATGTCTTTATCTACACAATTTTAAAGGATTTCAATTTTAAGAAATTTCATAAAATATTTGTTCTCCAAATTTACTCAATAAATTTTTCAATGGATATGGCTATAAATTTAAACCCTAGCCCTGTAATCTCTTCAGATCTATGCATATAAGGTTTTGTCAAATAGATTTTAACTACCCATATCAAGAATGCATACAACTAAAATAAGAAAAATCTTTAGAAAGCATATGGAAGACACAAAGAAGATAGGAAGTGCAAGATATGAAAATAACTTAAGCAATGTCACAAGGGTCTACCTGGACACTGATGCTAAAATCCTTCTCCTCAAAATTTTGTAAAACAAGCTCCTTCCTTCTCCCACGTTTCTGAGTCCTCCAACACGCTTCAAACGCTCTCTCTAAGCCTCTAGGAGTGCCTGAATATAAAGGCCTCTCAGGAAGCACCTAGAATGTCTCTAGAAACAACTAGAAGGTGTAGACAACTAAGCACGAGCTTTTTCCAACCTTTTAGATGAGTCATAAGGTTGTAGAGACCATGTGCTTAATTTGTGCGCTAACCCCTGTGTTGTTGACATATGAGAAATAAAAAGGTGCATTAACTCCTAGACAAGCTTATAACTTTTATTTTAATTTATAACTTCTATTTTATTATTATTTATTATTACTTTATTATTATTATTTTATTATTATTATTAATTTTTAATTAATTACTTTTATTTAATTCTTTTTTTCAATTAATTCTCATTTAATCAATTATAATCAAAATATCAAAGATCAAGATATAATATTAATTTTCTCCAAATAATTAATTTATTAATTAAATCTATTTATTAAGACTTAATTAATAGAAAATTCACCATAGACCTCCAAGATAAAATATGAAAACCCATCATAGAACAATCCATACAAAATCAGTCTAAAGGGTTAAAAATCACGAATTATGTCATCCAACACATTCGGTGGGTAAAATATCTAGATATTTGTCCTATCTCTCTAGGATAGTGGTTTAAGGGTTTGAGATTTGGATTTGAGAATTTATCTCCCTTCTCTTATCATTGAGATAATGTAATAGGGTACGTTCATCCTGGAAATTCAGGGAAGTCGATACCCGGTACCTGCAACCTACATAAAAACCATGCATGTACATACAATATATATAATGCTAAACTAAACATGCAATGCCAAGAAGTGGTGCATCGTGTAGATCCCGACTAGCAGGTGACTATGACTCCCTTCCTTAACCACATTATAAATGCCATACAATAAGAGCAAACACGCACACCATACACATGCAAGTATGGGGTAAGTATCCATAATAAAACACATGAGATAATAAACCATCTAACTAATCATCATCAATAACTGAAACCAATGTAATGATCATCATGCATATAAGAAATGTAAAGTCTAAATGATCTCATCAAATATCAACTGAATCCATAACATAATGTCTGATAGTCTCAAAATAATACTACTAATTCATCAACATAAAACTAGTCTAACATAGTCTGATAATAATAGTGACAATGTGTCCAGAAAGATGTGAACGAGGGCAGGCACTACAAGTGGTCAAAGATTTATTGAAGGCTTAAATTAAACAAAAAAATACTGTAAAAAAATCCCTGTCTTTTAGTGCATTTTGTTTGGAGATTAGTCAACCCTATACAAATCAATGTTAAACTTTAATTATCACTTTGTTGGCTCATATTGTCATTTTATTCTAATTAAATAATTATATCACAAGATATCAATATATAAAATATTTTATATACATCTATTTGAATTTGTCTAGTACTATAAATCAAATAGACATAAGTAAGTGTGACTAGTTCTATTACAATTTTATTTAATATAATAATAAAAGATAATAATGCAATTTACTCAAATTAAATTTATAAAATAATTACATAATAATGTTTTTAAAATTAGTTTGTAACCTTAAATTTAATTTAATTATATTAATATTAAAATTTTAAATTTTATTTAGTCAAGAGCTTACAACACAACAACCTATTTAACACAATTCCACCTAGTACCATTAAAAAAATTATTAAAATTTACAATATTTAGTTCTTTAGAAAGGTATAATTGAATAATTTGGTTTTAACATATTTCATCAATTAAATAATAACCATCAATATAAAATTTAAAAAAGCTCATATACTTTAGAATATTAGAAATAAGCTTTTAAAACAAAAATATTAGGTTAAAATAAATTTGATTGACTTTTATTATTTATTTAACTTATAAAATATTGTGAACTTTGAAAATAAAAGCTTAAGAATCTTCAAAGAATAATTTGAAATTGTATTTGCATGATAATATACTTTTCAAAAATAATAATAATACTTTTCAAAGTCTTAAGATCTGAAACTATTTTAATTTTTTGAGGAAATAATTTATGTTAAATTTAATTGATTTTGTAGTTAGTATTGAAGAAGCAACACATGGTGAACAACATAACAATATTTTAGGACGAATTATGTCATCGCACAAAGGTCTAGTTTATGCTAGGGCTTTCGTGCCCTAGCCTAACCTGCGTCTGGTGTCTGAGCTCTTTGGTGAGCTTCTTTGCTGCTCTTGAGGGACGTCATTTTTTTGGCAGGGGTGTGTGCTGGTTAGAAAGGGGTCTTAGCCTCTTTCCACCGTATGGGTGGGTGTTTTTAGATTGAAATCCACCTTTGGTGAGTCCTCAATGGGGGGCATGCAGTGTTTTGAGATTGTGGGGCTCCTGCCTCGTCTCTCTCTCAATTTTGCTGAGTCGTGGTTTGTTGTTGCATGGGGGATCAAGGTATAGAATCTTCTCAGCTTTCCTTCGAAGATATAGAGATGGGTGAGCCATCTTCTTTGTTGCATGTTAGTGACAAGGAACTAACTGGTAAATCCCAATCTAGGGAAGGTGATTCCTCTCCAAAAGGGATGTTTCGATTAAGAAAAGTTAACAGATGTTTATAGAGATTCGAGGACCGGCCAGTTTTGGTTATTCAACCTACACAAGTTTCAGAGCATGTCGAATATTGGTACAATCATGCTCTTATTTGAAAATTTCTATGCCTTTTCCTTTCTTTTCCTGTGCTGGAATCCTGGGCACACTAGGTGTGCAACCCAAAAGGAGATATGGAGATTCTATTAGCGGCTAATAACTATTTTCTAGTTATCTTTTCAAGCATGATGGATAGGAATAAAGCATTTGAAGGAGGCCCTTATTTCTTTAACCAAGTGGGGCTCTTCATCAAGCCTTGGCACATGGGCTTCAACTCTGATGAGGAGATCCCCTCACAGGTTTTTGTGTGGGTTCGCTTGCCAAGGCTTCCTTTGGAATTCTGGACAGAAGATATTCTTCACTCAATCTCTTTGCTTCTTGGAAAACCTGTGGGTTCAGCTACACAAACTCAAGATAATAAGGTAATTTCTTTTGCTCGTATTTCTGTAGAAGTTGATTTGAATAATTTGTTGCAAGATTCTATAGAGATTTGCATGGGATCATCTTCCTGGTCCAACAACTGGACTACGAGACCCTTCCATTTAGATGTAGAATTTTCCATGAATATGGTCGTTTACGTTGTAGATATCCTAGGAATAAGTCTTACCCCTTGGCTGCCCCCGGACCTCCTAGGGAGAACAAGGGGAAGGCTCCTTTATCTAATGGGGGTAAAAGTACAAAGCTGTGTCACCTTTCAGGTAGACTTATGAGAATTACCGAATTTGAGTATCTCCATCTAGAAATCAAGTTTGTCCAAACATATGATCTAGATAAGTTCATTCTAGCTAAGTTATATATAGTCTCACACTTTTCCAATTGCAAATGTGACCTATGAAATGCATGTTTTATACTAGTTTGTATCCAATTACTAAAAAAATACAATTATTTTAGAAAAGTGGCATTTCAATAACTCTTACTATTTTTTATGATATTTTTAAAATAACATATAAACTCCATTTTATAGAGCTCAGAGTCAAGAATATTCTCATATAGAGTTTATAGTGTTTTAATTAGATATAGTATATTGTAATTAAAAAATTCTACAAGTACATATTTAACACTCGAAAAGATGTCAATTTTGAGAAAGAAAAGAATATTAAATCATATAACAAAAAATTAAAAATTATATGACATTCTAGAGGATAGAGTCCTCTTTTAGAATGTATAATTTTTCTCTTGGTTAGAATAGATTTGTTTTAAAAATGTGGTGGGAGATGAAAACTATCGATTTAAGGTGAGTTGAAATTTGAGTCATTATAAAAGAGAAAATATAGGTCTAAAGCTGATTTTCATTTTTGATTGTTCTAGCTATATATGTCATATATAACATAGTTTGAGATCAAAGGCAAATAACTTTATTTCCATCTGGTTTTGTGGTGGGAACTAGACCCCTAATTTTTAGCATTTTTCAGTAGCTAAAAAATTATCTATAAAAATTAGGAAAATATATCAATTCCTATACCAAATAATTATTAAAAATTATAATCCTAAACTTCATCTATTTCTACACATTTCATTAGTTTCCTACATTTTCAAATCCAAAATAAGAATACCAATTTTATGTCATTGAAGGTGAAAAATTATACTTTTGTTAGCGTTTTCCTTTACAAAAGGGTGACACAGGTTTGTGGTTTTACCCATGGACCTATTCATAGCGAGGGATTTATTCAGGTTAAGTCTCATAACAAAGGCAAAGGTAAGAAGAGAACCTAGATGGACAGATAGACTGATGGCACCTTTAATAGGTTTGATGCTCTTGGTGACCTGGTCCAAGAGGAAGGTACTCCAGTTGAGCTCTCTTTTGGGGTTAAAGGTCAGCATGAGGTTCAAGTTGAAGATGCATAGAAGGAGGATCATATTCTATCTTTAGGGGACCAGCATGCTGGATAGTTGGCTATTGATTTGCCTCCTCAAGTTTAGGATATTGGTGACCTTTGGGAGTCACAAGGTATGAAGGGCTCAGTTATGGTGGCTCTTGATCCCCTTACTCCTAAGGGGACCTGAGATTCTATAAAGGGTAATAAAGCTCCTCCTATCTTAGGCATACAACATAAATCCTTCAAAAAGGGGCCTTTAGATAAATTGTCAAAGAGTGGTAGGAAGAATGATCAGGAGAAGGTGAAGATCATGGGTGATACTTTGGTTGAGTCTGGGTTTGTGAAACCCATTGATTCTCACCTTCTCCCATCCCCATAAATGATTTTTTTGTCATGGAATGTAAGGGGGTTGAACAACATCCCTAGACAAAAGTTTAATTGTAGATTAACTGAGTCTCAGCCTCCTAATGTGGTCTTTATTAAGGAAACTAAGCTTACAATGGATGGTTTGGCTAATTGTGCATCATGTATCTGGCCCCAGGGCTATTGGCCCTGGGTGGGTGCTTTGAATAGTTTAGGGGGGTGGCTTGCTTCTGCAACCCAAGGAAAGTTTCCTCCTTATGGTGGATTTCTAGTTGGTCCTCCATTTCTTTGGTTGCCTCTAGTTTTGAGACTGGAGAAAGGCATCTTTTATCCAATATCTATCCTCCTATTGATTTTTTAGGTAAGTCCCATTTATGGGCTCATATCAGATTCATTCGATCCCTAGACCCACTTCTCCCATTGATTATGGCTGGAGATTTTAATGTAGTTACTAGTTTGGATGAAAAATGAGGGGGGTTAGCCAGGCTGGACTTGTCTTCAAATCTGCTTAGGGATATGATTGGTTCCTTGAAGCTCATTGATGTGAAGCCAACCAATGGTGTCTTTACATGGAATAATCTAAGATGTGGTGCTGAGGCTATCTCAAAAAGGCTTGATAGATTTTTGATTTTCTGCTATTGGATGAACAACAGGTGGATGACAAATTCTAAAATTATTGACTAGAGGGGCTCTGACCACTGGTCTATTAAGCTCTCCATCACCTCCTATAGAGTCACCAAAATTCCCTCTTTCAAATTTTAGTTGATGTGGTTAAGAGATTTGTCTCTACCAAACCTTATGTTGGATTCGTGGTATGAGGGGATGCCTGCCCATGGGACGACCATGTTTAATTTTAGTAAGAGGCTTCAAAATGTGAAGTACAGGCTTAAGAGATGGAATAAACAATATTTTGGGAACCTACATGCTCAGAAGATAGCTACTCTATCCAAGTTGGATAATATTACTCGTTAGATTCAGGATCAAGGGTTGACCTTTGATCTGACTAAAGCTGAGTCCTTGGCTCTTAAGGGACTTGAAGAGTGAGAGCTTCAGGAGGAGATTTTTTTGAAGTAGAAATATCTTGTTGATTGGCTTCAGGAGGGGGATAGGAACACTAATTTTTTTCATAGCTTGGTTAAGGCTTGGAGGTAGGGGAATTCGATCTCCTCTCTTGTCTCAATTGATGGACCTCAGATCTCTTCCTGTGAAGAAATTTCTAGTGAAGCTATCAATTACTTTTCTAATCTTTTTACTAGGGAGGATCTTACTACTAGGACTGAGGAGTAGGCCATCTTGGATTGTATTTCCCACCTAGTCCCTATTAAGATGAATAGGGCCCTCTTACATCCTATTTTGTTACCTAAATTGGAGAAAGTTGTGTTTACTATGAAAAAAGGTAAGGCCCCTGGCCCAGATGGATTTTCGATTGAGTTTTTTCAAGAGTTTTGGGAAATAATAAAATTTGATCTCCTAGATGTGGTTTAGGAATCACATAGAAACAAACAGATGCTGAAGTCCTTGAATTCTACCTTCTTGGCTCTCATACCTAAGAAGGGGGTAATCAATTGGATCAATTTAGGCCTACAGCATTATGCAATGTTGTCTATAAGATCATCACCAAATTGATTGCTGAAAGACTCAAACCAGTCCTTGGTTCTTTGATCTCTCCTAAATAGGGTGGTTTTGTTGAAGGAAGAAATTTTTTGGATGGAGTTGTGATAGCAATGGAGGCTATTCACTCTATGGTTGCATCTAAAAAGAAAGCTATGTTCATTAAACTTGATATGGCTAAAGCTTATGATTGGGTGAGTTGGGAGTTCTCATAGAAAATTCTTTTGGCTTTTGGTTTTGATGAGGAGTGGGTGGATTGGGTTCTTAGCTATTTGACCTTGATGTAGGAGCATCTTGGGTTCACTTGCAATCCTGCATGTTTGAGAGGGACTTTTGGTTAAGGGTTATGGAGCTTGGTGAATACTGGTGCTCGGCATACAATGGGAGCTCGACATGGTCTTGGGAGCTCGGCATGGTCTATGGAGCTCGGCATGGTCTAAGAACTCAGCATGGTCTATGGAGCTTGGCATGGTCTAGGGAGCTCAGCATGGTCTATGGAGCTTGAAATGGTTTGGAAGTTCAGAATGGTCTTTGGAACTCAGCATGGTCTATGGAGCTCGACATGGTCTTTGGTTGCTTGGCATTGTCTAGGAATTTGGTGTCTATTTCGGGATGTATATCTAATTTTCCACAATGAGTTAAAGGATGAAAGTTTTAGAGATTAAAGAGGGCCTAGATTTCTACCTATAGTTCAAAGCTTGAGTCCTAATTCATTCAAAGCTAGGAGATATTTCAATTTTACTAAGACATCAATTTTGGGAATTTAATTGTTGTAGGAGGCCGACTTGTGACATTTAATTTATGTATTTGTATTTAATTTGTGTTCTAGGCCGACTTGTGGATTAGATTGGTATAAGTAGGGGTTAGGGGGGGATTCTTTAGGAATTAATCATCCATTGTGGAGAAAAGGAGGAGCTTGGGAGAGTGAATTTTGTGAAGGGCTAGTAGTTGCAGCTTGAAAAACAAGGAGAATGCTTGGTGGGCTTGCGAGCTCAAGTTGAGATATTCCTTGGAGGTTTCTACCAGAGTGTGGATCTAGACTAGCTAGAGATTGGGTTTGGAAATTGAGGGATCTTAAAGAACTATTACTTTCTATGTATCTGACCATAATCGGGAAGGCCTTATAGCCTGACACATTGCATATAATCAATTATATTTTTTGAATATATTATTATGATTTGGTATCAGATCTTGCATTGTTTCTTCTTTTTGTTATGTTTCCACTACATGGTTATATAGTTTAGTGCTAGAAAATATCCTTTGGGGACTCCCCTACCTTGCACTACATTAGGTGGTATTAGAGTGAAGGTTGTTCCTGAGTGTGTGGACAGATCATCGAAGTTGAGGTAGTTTGCACTAGGACTTGGGTTGAAGAGGTATATTCTGTTCATGGATTTGTTGCTTAGGGTTTGCTAAAATTTTGGAAGATGCCTCCCAAAAGATTGGACCCTAGGGAAATTGCTGATCTTACTGATGCTGTAGAAGAACATATTTCAGAGAAGGTTAAAGAATATATTAGATCTGAGTTTGAGAATGTTAGAGCAGAGATAACATCAATGAAGAGTTACATGATTGTTGAAATTGTGAGTGCTTTAGGTGGTGTACCTAGGAATGTGGGTACTAAAGATAGTTATGAGGAAGTTTCTAAAGACTTTGAAGTTACTGGATCTGGTGGTGAGGATAGATCTAATCATGTGGAGAGACTTATTGGAATTAGGGCTGGTCAGTTTGCTTGACCTGGATCTTAGTTGAAGCTAAAGCATAAGATGAAGGTTTCTAATTTTTTAGGCACTTTGAATCTTGAAGACTTGATTGATTTGATTAGTGAATTAGAAGACTACTTTGAGCTTGAGGATATTAAGGATCCTGCATAGACTAAGCTGAAGGGACATGCTACTCTTTGGTGGAAAGAACTACAAAGAGACAGAGAAGAGGAAGGTGAAATGAAGATAACTAGATGGAAATTGATGGTGACTAAGTTGAAGGCTATGTTCATTCCTGCTGATTATGAACTTGAACTATTTAAGAGGTTGCAAAATCTGAAGTAGAAGGATATGACTATGAAAGATTATACAAAAGAATCCTACAAGTTGACTATTTGGTTTGGGCATCGAGAAATTGTCAAAAGAGAAGGTAGCACGATATATTAATGGTTTAAGATTCAATATTCAGGATGAGTTTGGTATGCTAAATATTTCTTCTGTTGAGGATACTTGTCAGTATGCTTTGAGAGTAGAGGAGAAACTAAAGAGGAAGAATCAAGGTAGTTCTTGAGGGAAGGATAAGTAGGATAGTTCAACACAAGCTAAACCAAAAGAAGAAGGTGAACCAAAACTTGTGGAACCGAGGAGAAGTATAGGTGGAGGTGGGTTCAGAGGTAATTTTTTCAAGTGTAGTCAAGAGGGGCATAGATCTTTTGAATGCCCAATTGGTAAGACAACTACTGTTGTGAATGAGGTTGAAGTCTAGGAGAGTCAACTTGAACAAGGACAGAGTTTGTTGGCTCAACGAGTATTGGTTGGTGAGAGGACATTGGATTCTTGTTAGAGGATTATTTTGTTCAAAACTCATTGTAAGGCTGGTGGTAAAGTCTGCAAAGTGATTGTGGAGGTGGTTGTACTGATAACCTTGTTGCTGAAGAGGTGGTTCAAAAACTTGGTTTGAAGAGAATGAGACATCCTTATCCTTATAGGATTGGCTGGTTATAAGGTGAGCATGCTTTGGAAGTGAGGGAGCAATGCCTTGCTGATTTCCAGATTGGGTAGTATAAGGATCAAGTATTGTGTGATATTGTGGATATGAATAGTTGTCATGTGTTGCTTGGTAGACCTTGACAGTATGATTGTAGGGCTATGCATGATTGTGCTAGGAATGTGTTTACAATTGAGAAAGGTGGTAGGAAGTTTTCCCTGATTCCTTTGCAGAATGAATAGCTTGGTAGGAGCAACCTGAGTATTGGCGGCCGAGTTGAGTTGGTAAATTCTGAGAAAGTTGGAGATCAACATGGAAATTAGACCTATGGAACACCTGTGGTCGATGTGAAGAAGAAAAACAAGGGAAAGAGTGTACAAGTTGAAGACTCAGAGGATCTGTATGTTAAGAACTAGTTTGGGATTTATGTGTTGAATCCCAAAAGATATTCTTCCAGTTACTAGAATATCTTTTTGAACTTGGGGTGTTTGATGCTCCTATGCAGGAGCATCTTCGGTTTGCTTGCAATCTTGCATGTTTGAGAGGGATTTTACTTAAGGGTTATGAAGCTTGGTGAATACTGGTGCTCGACATACATTGGGAGCTTGACATGGTCTATGGAGCTCGGCATGGTCTAGGGAGCTTGGCATGGTCTATGGAGTTCGGCATGGTTTAGAAACTTGGCATGGTCTTTGGTTGCTTGGCATGGTCTATGGAGCACGACATGGTCCTTGGTTGCTCGACATGGTCTGGGAATTTTGTGTCTATTTCAGGCTATATAACTAATTTTACACAATGAGTTAAAGGATGAAAATTTTAAAGATTGAAGAGGGCCTATATTTCTACTTACAGTTCAAAGCTCAAGTTCTACATCATTCAAAGCTAGGAGATATTACAATTTTACTAAGACATCAATTTTGGGAATTTAATTGCTGTAGGAGGCCGACTTGTGGCATTTAATTTATGTATTTGTATTTAATTTGTGTTCTAGGCAGCTGACTTGTGGCTTAGATTGGTATAAGAAGGGGTTGTGGGGGGAGTCCTTAGGAATTAATCATCCATTGTGGTGAAAAGGAGGAGCTTGGGAGAGTGAATTTTGAGAAGGGCTAGTAGTTACAGCTTGGAAAACAAGGAGAATGCTTGGTGGGCTTGTGAGCTCAAGTTGCGATCTTCCTTGGAGGTTTCTACCAAAGTGTAGATCTGGACTAGCTAGTGCTTGGGTTTGTATCTTGAGGGATCTTGCACAACTATTACTTTCTTTGTATGTGGCCATAATCGGGAAGGCCTTACAACCCGACACATTTCACATAATCAGTTATATTTTATGAATATATTATTATCGTGATTTGGTATCATATCTTGCATTGTTGCTTCTTGTTGTTGTGTTTCCACTACATGGTTATATAGTTGAGGGCTAGGACATCTCCTTTGGGGACTCCCCTACCTTGTACTATGTCAAACCTCATCCTCCTCAATTCTCATTAATGGGGAACCTTTAGAATTGTTTTGTGCTTCTCAGGGACTTCGGCAAGGCTACCCTTTATCTCCCTATTTATTCATTATCATGGCAGAGGGTCTTGGTAGATTTATAAAATCTTAGGTAAAATAATCTTCCTTCCTACTTTCATCTTCAATTTGTAAATGACATTGAGTTGTTTGGCATGGCTAGAGTCAGTGAGGCAGTGAATTTCAGGAGAACTTTGAATATCTATTTGAAAGCCTCAGGTTAGAGTATTAATGATGATAAGTCTTCTATTTATTTCTTTAATACTCCTCAACTTATTTAGAGTAGGATTGCTGGGATTTTTAGATTTCAAATTGGTTCCCTTCCTTTGATGTACCTTGGTGTTCCTTTGGCCTTGGGATCTCAGCATAGAGAATACTGGTAGGGGATTTTGGATAAATTTTGGAGTAAGGTTAGTCACTGGACTTTCATATGGTTATCTTCTGCTAAAAGAGTGGTTCTCCTAAAGACTGTGGTGCAGTCTCTCCTCATTTATAGGTGCTGTGTTCAGGTCCCCCCGTCAAACTTTGTGAGGGATTTTGATGCTTTACCTCACCAATTCCTTTAGTTTGGCAACCTTTTATCCTCGAAGTAGAGCCTAATCAAGTGGGAGTCTGTGTGTAGGCCAAAGCATGCCGGGGGCCTTGGTCTTAGATCAATGTATCTTGTTTTCATGACTTTGGTTGCCCAAATGTATTGGTGGTGGTGCAACAATCAGGATCAAGATTGGGCCAAGATTCTTGCCCACAAGTATTTTCCTGGTGCTGATTGCCTTGATGTGCCATGACTTGCTTTAGTGCATAAACGTTCTTGTATTTTGGATACTCTTAATAAAGGAGCTTAACTTATTAAGGAGGGGTTCTTCCAGGTCTATAATAGAGGCTCATATGCTCTATTTTGGCAAGACTCTTGGGATGACCACCCTCCCATAGGTAAAAGTACAAAGCTGTGTCACCTTTTAGGTTGACTATTCAAAATGACTAAATTTAACTATTTCTATCTAGAAATCAATATTGTTTAAACCTATGATCTAGATAAATTTTATTCTAGCTAAGTTATATATGGTCTCACGCTTTTCCAATTGGAAATGTCTATTAAATGCATGTTTTATACTAGTTTGTATCCAATTACTAAAGAAATAAAATTATTTCAAAAAAAGTACATTTCAATAACTCTTACTATTTTTTATGATATTTTTTCAATAACACATAAACATCATTTTATAGAGCTCAATGTCAAGAATATTCTCATATAGATTTTATAGTGTTATAATTGGATACAATATATTTTAATTAAAAAATTCTACAAGCACATATTTTAACACTAGAAAAGATGTTATTTTGAGAAGGAGAAAATATTAAATGATATTAAAAAAATTAAAAATTATATGACATTCTAGAGGAGAGAGCGTTCTTCCAGAATGTATGATTTTTCTTCTGGTTAGAATAGATTTGTTTTGAAAAATGTGGTGGGAGATGAAAACTATCGATTTTAGGTGAGTTCAAATTTGAATCATTATAAAAGAGAAAATATAGGTCTATAGCCAATTTTTATTTTTGATTGTTCTAGCTATATATGTTATCTATAACATAGTCTGAGATCAAAGTTAAATAATTTTATTTCCATATAGTTTAGTGGTGGGAACTAGACCCCTAATTTTCAACATTTTTCAGCAAATAAAAAATTATCTATAAAAATTATGAAAATATATCAATTCTTATTCTAAATAATTATTAAAAATTTTAATCCTAAACTTCATCCATTTCTACACATTTTATTAGATTACTTCATTTTCAAATTCTAAATAAAAATACTAGTTATATGTTATTGAAGGTGAACAATTATACTTTTGTTATCCTTTTCCTTTATAAAAGGGTGACACAGGTTTGTGCTTTTACCCCCATTCTTTCTAGCTTCCCCTAGCTTCAGCCTCTTTATCATATTTTTACTAATTCTAGATGGTTTAAGGTGGAGCATTTTAAGACTGTCAAGCGTATGGGTCAGGTGGAGGTGACTTGCTGGAAGGACCCTCTGGAGTGGCCCATGGGTGGCTTTGATGAGGATCATGTTGTTCTTACCAAAGCTTTGGAGAGTAGGTTTTGCAACTCCCTTAAAATGAGGGACGCTTTAGGTTGGAGTCCTAGCCCAAAACGTAAATTTACCGTGGCTCAAGGTTATGCTATACTTGATAGGAACTTACATGGTCCAGCTGAGGTGCACTGGTGGAAGAAGGTTTGGAATAAATTTTCTTGGCCCAAATGTAATTTTTTCTTATGGTTGTTGGCTCAGAAGAAATGCCTCACTTGGGAGAATCTTCACAAATGATGTTTTTAGGGACCTTCTGTTTGTTTTCTTTGTTCAAACAATGAGGAATGTACCTCTCACTTGTTTTTTCTTTTCCCTTTTTTGAGTGAGATATGGCATAGATGGTGGGAGGCTTGGTATCATGGTTGTATTCATGCTACCTCTCTAATTGATTTTTGGGAAAGTTTGGACAGACTGCCAGCAAAGACTTCTTTCTTGTAGGTAGCCTGGATGGTTGGGCCAATTTTCATTCTTTGGAACTTTTGGTTGGAGAGGAACCACAAATTTTTTTGTGACTCCAAATTAGGAAGTTTTCAATTATGGAAGATGATTCTTAGTAGGCTCTAGGAGATTTTTTTTGCAAAGTGTGATATGTCTAAATGTATTGATCTTTGTGATCATGCTATTGTGTAGAATTTGAATCTGGGTGATAGTAGATGGGGATGTACTCTTGGAAAATGACATCACCATGTCAAGAAATGGGTTTTTTAGGATGGGAGGTGGACTCCTCCCTCGGCTGGGATCTTGAAAATTAATATGAACCGTTCTTCTCGTTGGAACCCTGGACATGTTGATATTGGGGGTATAGGTAGAGGTAATGATGGTGGTGCAGTTTTTTCTCTTCTTTATTAACAAAGGTCAACACTCTAATAATCCGATGGAGGTCCTTGCTATTATAAAGATTGTTTTTGAGAGAGGATGCTCTTTAGGCTAGAAGAGGATCATCTATGAGTCTAATTCTCAGATTGTTGTGGATATGCCAAATAACCAAAGTTTGGAGGATGTTAGTTGGCAATTAACCTTTTTAGTCAGACAAACTCTAAGTCTTTTTAGTTCCTTGGACTCTGTCTCCTTTTGTCATATCCCTAGATTATGGAATAGAGTGGCTGATTGTTTGACAAAGTGGGCTTCAGAGAACATGGATAGTTGGGATATTAGTGGAAGGGATGAGTTACCTTCTGAGTATTATGGGATCGTTGAGCAGCTGTTGTTGGAAGATAGGAATAGGTAGTGTTGTTGTGGGCCTTTGGCCTTTGCTCTGTATTTTGGATTTGATTGAATAAATTTTTACCCCCCCTTTTTTCTAAAGAAAAGAAAAAAGAAGCAACACATTACATATGCAAATTCATCCAATTCAAGTGTTGGTTATATACAGACAAGGCGGGATAGGGAAGATAACACATTTGTGTAGAATTTCAATAAATATTCTAGAGATTATCGGTCTAGGCTATTCTCTTGACAAAGTACATATGAAAGTGAAAATATGAAAAAAAAAATCCTTCATATATGCTAAAACATAGTGTTTTTATTCAGATTTGGTGTTGTTTTTTGCTTTTAACCATTGAAATCAACATGAATACATACTAAAATTTTCATAAAAATTCATTGTATTTTTTTATAATTTTCAAAAAAAGTCAAAGGTGTAATTTGTTGAGAGGATAACTATGTCCATTCATGTTTAGGTTTGAGATATTCTACGATCATAAGGAAAAATTTGCAAACCCTCTCCAAATGTTTTTTTTGTTTTTTCTAAAAAATATTAATTTATAGATTTCTATTGTCTTCTCAAATTCATACTCCCCAACCTTCTAAATACACTGCCACCTACCAATGTTGAGTGCCAGCACATTTTTGAGAAATTTATGTTCCCCATTAAGGAAGCAGTAAGCTTGATGATTAAGATCTGGTAGTATTAATCTATAGTATTGTTATTGGTCTAGTGGAGTTTTCTATCTGGCTTTTTACAAGGCCATAAATAGAGTAAGAAAATCCAATATGACATGTATCATTTTGAAGAGAGATGCTTGTGCACCTGCAATTATTCTTAGCCCTCCTTTCCAAAACCTTGAACTATGTATGCTGAAAGATGATTTCAAACAACTAATCTCGTTCCAAGGAATGCAAACAAATATATGTTGGACTTGGTGAGGTCGTTTTTAATTTAATTTACTTTTTTATATAGTTATCAATAAAAAATATTTTAATGAGATCAAGTTTAAATAAATTGGACTAATATTTAAATTTATTTTAAATTATTGAATTTAGTTTTGACATTAATTTATTTGTAATTATTTTAACAATAGTAATTTATTTTAAGTTTTATATTATTCATGATTTTGTAGTCTTATTTTCTTTTCAATATTCTATTAATATTTATTATTATTATAAAATAAAAACTCATGTAGAAAAAGGATGAAGTATACCAATGAAGGAAAAAAAAGGTAAAAATGGTATTAATTCTTAAATTAAATCATTTCAAAAGACACACAAAGCAGTGTTAAGATTAATAAGAAAATAATTTCTTGTAAGACCATAGGTAGATATTAGAAGTTGTCCAGATTTGAAAACAATGGGCCCCATGGCACAACTAGTTTACCACTATAAAGATAGATAAACAAGTGTTGTCGTGTACTTGTGATAAACTAGTTTAGAATTAATTATAATATAAAATTAATTATAAAATAATATTAATTATTTATTTAGTTTAAAATTTAATATCAAAGAAAAGTAAAATAGATTTGTTGAAAAATCTTGGATTAGTGCAAAAGAATTAACTAATTATGTTAAAATTATAACATTCGTCATTGTAGATTCATATGTAATCTATCGTCAATTATGGCATTAATGAGTTAACATATATTGGACCGAAGATGGGATGAAACCCTGGAACTACAAAAATAATTTCATTGTTTCGAATTAGCAATGGGAAACAATATAAAATAAATTAGGGCCTGTTTGGCTGCGGGAATACGAATAACTATTTTGGCCTACTTATTCTGGAATAGAAAATGGGGCTACCTATTCTTGTTCTCAGTTTGGTTCAACCAAAATTTGATGGGGAATTTGTAGACCCCAAAATTTATGTTTTCAAATAAATAAAACTAGAATAGGAATACGTATTCCAATAACACCTATTTTGGTGGAATTGCAAAACCTCATTTTTGAGCTAAAATTGGAATACGCATTCCTATTTTACTTCATATTCCAATTCTGATTTGGTGTATCCAAATGAAGAATTCAAAATTTTAAGAATTTACATATGCCTATTCCGCTTCTATTCCCGTTGCCAAATGGGCCCTCTAGGGTCCGTTTGGTTCGTGGAAGATGATAGGAATTGGCTTTTTCAAAAATTGGACTTGAAAATTTGTGCGTTTGTTTCAAAATTTGCAAAATGGAATTAGCATACGCGACTTCCAATTTTGCCTCAAAACCAGGTTTTCCAAATTCCTACAAGCAGGCAGGAATTGAAAATCAAAACCTAGTTTTGCTTTTTAAGGAGTGTAAAACTAATAGATTGGACTACTTTTTGAAATTTGCATTCAACTCCAAGCTTACGGACTTCACACACATCTTCCGAGTGAAACAAACAGTTTTAGTAAAATCTCAAAAATTGGAATGAAGATATGCAAAACCTTGATTTGGCTAAACCAAGGTTTGTAGAAATCTGGATTTTTTAAATTCCACAAACCAAACGGACCCTTGAGGAATACTTTGTTTTGAGAAAAAAAAAAACATTTAGACAGTGTTTGTAAATTTTGCCTTGCCAACTTCGAATCTCAAGGTTAATACCGCTAATCTGGAATATTTACTGACATCCTGCACCAATGTGTAATTATTGATGTTCACCAGGCGGAGCAACCTTAGATTTTAAAAAGCTACTTTGCATTCTCCGTTTACTATTTCTGTTTCCACCAAGTTCGGAACTCTTAAACATCTCTTCATTAAGTTGATGACTTGCTTCTAGCTGGAACGTTCGAGAAAGAGAGATCCCCTAAGTTCTTTTCTTTATCTTGTGCAGAATGTTTAATGCCTCGACCTTAGACGAGGGTCTCAAGCGATTATAGACAAAGCCCACCATACGCTCACTCAAATCATCCACTGCTTCTCTGCAAGCTCTAACATCCACAGCAAATTTCAGAACAAGTGGAATTCGGAGGAGACCATCATATCTATGGTGGGATCACTAAAGCTTGCTTGCTCGCTGCCTAAAGCAGACATACACCAGAGTTTCTGCGCCTCTTCTTCTGAAAGACATGTTACCTTATAAGAAGGGCGTTCAATTCTCGCCTGGACAATTGTTTGAGTCTCATTCAGGTTCCTAGTTGTTAAAAGAATCCTGCTCTGTGGTGGAAGGGACGCCAGGTCAGCTACAGGCAGAAGCTTTTCAACGTCACTTTGTTTCAGTGCGTTGTCAATAAAAACAAAGATCGGTTGAGAGGAGAGCTCTTTAAAATCCTTGGCCAACTGTTCCTGACCTTCGCTCAAGCTTCTCAACTGAATATTGCGATCATAAACATCTCTTAAAATTTGTTCTTGTAAGAATTTAAGATCGGCCTCTGAACAGTTCTGCTGCATGTCGACTTTACAATATTTGTAGTTTTTGATGTCGAGTTTGTTGAAAACTGCAGTGGCCAGAGTTGTCTTTCCAATCCCTCCTTGTCTGTAAATAACCACCACTTTAACTGATGGGACTTTTACATCTAAAAGCTTTGTTACAATATCAATGGCTTTCTCAACACCAACTGTCAAAAAATCAATATAAATTTTTCAACAGCCTACTATATACCTCTTTCTCTTTTATAAATTAAGAGAAAATTACCCAATGACAATATAAATCGAATAAACAGATAAATAAATAGAGCAAACGTACCTGCTTGAGGAGATCTTCCTTGGGAGGGAGGTGAGACAACTGGAAGCCTATCCAAAACTTCTGAACTCCTATTCAGAACAATAATCATCGCCTCCAATGAGAGTTGTGAGTAATTTCCGCAGTTCACCAGCAGCAGCCGGAGCAGCAACAAATCTACTCACCCATCAAAAGGGAGTAAAGATTTATAAGTATCTTACAAGAGTTGGAAGTAGAAATATCACATGAAACAGAAAAATCAAGATTAAAGCAGATGGATTTACTTGGAGAGCGCATGGGATTCCATTTGTGAGAGAGCTATTGCCAGCCACTGTGACTGAACATGAGCTGCACAGTCTTGTTGAGAATTAGCAGAGCATGGAGAACAGCAGCAAGCATTACCCATTTCTGTCTTGCTGAGGTTAACGAGAAAAAGGACAAGACTAAAGACTAGATTGCTCAGAATGTCTACAGAGGAGTTTGTTTCTTGAGATTAAGACTAGATTGATCAAAATGGGTAGAGTAAAAATAGAAAGATTTGGAAAATGGGCGTAGAGTCAAAAAGAAGAAGAAAATGGGAATACATTCTGAAAATGGGCACCGTAAAAAAGAAAGAGATGGGAATCAATTTTTCATGTTCATTGTAGAGTCTCTCGCTCTCTCACCGTTGTGTAGAAGAAGAAAAGCATTTGTGGATGGCCAGGCATGGAATACCTTTTTAAAAAGCCACAGACATTCAGAATAATTAAATCACATTAGACGTTGATGGGCATCATTAGTTATTCTCTTTATTCTATAAAGAGAGCAAACCATTACGTCATGCACTGAACTGCGCACCTGCTTTTCTTTTCTTTTTGATCGAATCTTCTTTCCTGTCTCTTCTTTGCTCGAACTTTCTATTTCTTTCATGCTAAACTCTTTTAGGGGAGACGACCCAGTACTTGAACACACTAACTTTGCGTTTATCAAAACCTTACGTAAAAATTTCAAATCGATCCCAGTTTTTTACACCAGTTTACTTGGCGAGTCGTCTACTTATAACTAAGGTTTCAAGTCCACATCACCCATTATGATGCCCCATCAGTGTGCTTTTTGCCAAATTGTCCAAAAAAAAACCAATGGTCGTGCATAAAGGGTACCCATAGTTGAACAGCTGATGTGGCATCACATCATTGGTTAATTTTTATAACTAAGGGTACATTTTATTCAATTTTGGGTAGTTAACATTGTACTAACAACTTTAAAGTCACAAGTATTAGTACAATGTTGTCAAAAAATTGGACATTAAGTCAGTAAGTGTAAGTATTAGGTGAACAACTCCATTCACAACTATTGGAACGCGTTCAAGTATTGGGTCCTCTCCCCTATTTCGCGGTTGTTTATAGTTGTCCATGAGAATCTAAATCTTCCAATGTGAGAGCTTTAAAATTTAAAATTTAAAATTCTTTTTTACTAGAAAATTTACATATACATTTTCATTTATTTATTTTAAAATAAATCATGAGGTTGATGATATTCAATGGTTTTGTCATTAATCTTTGTTTCAATCTTTCGATGTATCGTTTGATGTGGGACCAAAAATATGACTTATTAGTTATTGCATATTGTTAGTTTGTGTATTGGTTGGTGCTTTTATAGACAGTTTATATTGCATGCTTATGATAGTTTTTGGCTCGATCCTATGTGGATGAGTTTTGGTGCCAATAGTGGGATGCAACGCGCTTCACATATTTGTTAGATCACTTCAAGCACAAGTGTACCTGGAAACTGCAAGGAAACCCAGGTGCGAAAACAGCTTCCTACACTAATCTCATAAGGAAAGTATGATGCAAATCCTATTAAAATCCTCTACACTTACAGATTCAATATCATGTAAACAACAATATTGCAACCAACCATGCATATAGAAAATAGACAGAGAAAAGAACACATAACACAAGGATTTTTCGGTGGGGAAAAACCTTTTGGTAAAACAACCCCACCTCTTTAGAACCTGCACAATGTATTATCTTCAACACGAGGTTACAATACACTTGTAATGCAAGTTCAACATCAACAACATAAGACTCCAGTAGCTATTCGTAGTACCAACAATACACCTTTTCGCATCGCATTTCTTTGCAACCCTAAAAAGGCTTATAACATGCGCTTCACTTTAGGGCTACTCCCAAAAGGTAAACCGTATTAGGGTTTTACCATTCTCCGAGAAAATAGGAACCCCAAAATTTTTTTTGACAGTACTCAAATATCTTAGTTGCCACATGTCTTCACCTGTCACTGAATCTTCCTAACATAGCTCTTACGTGTCATAGGAATCCGTCATAACCGTTTTACTCATGATCTCCTTACACACAATTCAAGATGTTGACACATCAACATTATTTGCAAGAAATACATTTTACAAAACAAATAATAAGAATAGGAATTATACAAGGTTGAGAGACCTTATTCCTAACATTCTCCCACTTGTCGAACACCTTGTAAGAGCAACATGAACATAACAGGAACTAACTACTATAGGCCGAAAGGCCCATAGACTCCGAACACCATCTGAACTTCTCAGTGTCCACTGGTTTCGTTAATGCATCTGCAACATTCTTCACAGTATCTACCTTTTCCAAATTTACCTTTCCATCTTCCACCATATCTCTCACAAAGTGATACTGTACATCAATGTGCTTCGTTCTGGCATGGAAAGTTGGATTCTTCGTAAGGCAAATAGCACTCTGACTGTCACACCAAATAGTAATCTTTTCTGCATCAACACCAACATCAGAACACAATCTCTTAAGCCAAATGGCTTCCTTACAAGCATGAGTAGCAGCCATGTACTCAGCTTCTGTAGTGGACAAAGCAACCATAGGTTGTCGCTTGCTCATCCAACTGATGGCACCACCAAACATAGTGAACACATAAGCACTGGTGGATCTCCTGCGGTCAATATCACCTGCCCAATCTGAATCCACAAACCCATGAATACAAACTGAATGCTGAGATCCAGAAGAGTTACCATGATAACATATGGAGTAATTTGATGTACCCCTCAAATATCTGAATACTCGCTTAATTGCATCCCAATGTATTCGTCTAGGATTAGCCATAAATCGACTCAGGACTCCCACTGCTTGGGCAATGTCTGGTCTAGTACAGATCATAGCATACATAAGACTACCAACTGCACTAGCATAAGGTACTCTACTCATGTCCTCCACCTCACTAGGAGATTTTGGACAATTATCTACAGATAACTTTGTTTCCACAGGAATAGGAACACATAGTCGTCTACAATCTGCCATGCTGAACTTGTCCAACACAGACTTTGCATACTTACTCTGACTCAAACAAAGTTTTCTGTTAGACCTATCTCTACTAATTTCCATACCCAAGATGTACCTAGCTGCCCCAAGATCTTTCATCTCAAACTGTGCTGACAACTGAGATTTAAAATCAGAAATCATACCCTTACCCTTCCCAAACAGCAACATATCATCAACATATAATGCAACAATAAGAAGGCGATCATTTTCAATTCTGAAATAAATACAATGATCTGATTTCGATCTTACAAATCCAATTGACAACACAAAGGCATCAAACTTAATGTACCACATCCTAGGAGATTGCTTCAAACCATATAGAGATTTCTTTAATCTGCAAACTAAGGATTCTTTACCTTTAACAATGTAGTGCTCAGGCTGTGACATATAAATCTCTTCCTCCAAATCATCATGAAGGAAAGTTGTCTTCACATCCATCTGTTCTATCTCTAAATCATATGATGCAGCAAGAGATAAAAAAAATCTAATGGATGTCAACTTTGCAATAGGAGAGAATATTTCACCATAATCTATTCCCTCTACCTATGAATACCCCTTTGCAACCAATCTAGCTTTGTACCTTTCAACACTGCCATCTGCACAAATTTTTTTCTTGAACACCCATTTACAACCAACAGATTTTCTCTCTTTAGGAAAAGGTACAAGGTTCCATGTTTTGTTTTTCTCTAATGAAGCCATCTCAAATCCAGGAACCTACATCTTCCATGCCCAAAGCCTCTTTCACAGATCTAGGATCATCAGTGTTAGTAATCAAAGCAAAAACACAACTGGAATCTAACATAGAATAACCAAACCTTTCTGGTTGTTTTCTTTCTCTCGTGGTTCTCCTCAAGGGCTGAGGTTGAGGTTGTTCTTCCTCTTCTTCTGAACTATCAGAGCTGCAAGAGCTCTCCTCATCATCAGACCCAACATGGTCTCTTTGTTCAGTCTTCTCAGGGGTAGGAGGCAACTGAACAACATCTTTTTCCTTTTCTTTTTCATCTGGTTGTAGCACAATAGGAGAAGATGTTAGCTCTCTAAATATAACATTTCTACTATACAAAACCTTACTAGTCACAGGATCCCAAAGCTCGTATCCTTTCACACCAGCACTGTACCCAATGAAAATACATTTAATAGCTTTGTTTTCCAACTTAGATCTTTTCTCCATTGAAACATGTGCATAAGCTTCACAACCAAAAACACGAAGATGTATAATTGAAGGCTTCTTACCAGACCACACCTTCATGGGTGTCTTACCAACAAGGGCTGATGTAGGAGATCTGTTAACTAGATAGCAAGCAGTGGCCACAGCTTTAGCCCAAAACCTTTGTTCTAAACCAGCTCCACTAAGCATACTCCTAGCCTTCTCCATCAGTGCCCTCTTCATTCTCTCTGCAACTCCATTTTGCTGTGAGGTATACAGAGTTGTCTTATGCCTCTCGATACCTTGTTCTTTACAGAACTATTCAAACTCTGCTGAGCAAAACTCACCACCATTCTCAGTTCTCACACACTTAATCTTCTTACTAGTCTGATTCTCTACAAGGGCTTTAAATTCCTTGAATCGACCAAAGACTTGTGTCTTACTTTTAAGGAAATAAATCCATGTCCTTCTACTGTAATCATCTATGAAAGATACAAAAAATACAGACTTGGAGATTGAAGGAACTTTTACAGGACCAAATACATTAGAATGAATAAGATCCAAAACATCAGAAGATTTGTGAGAACTAGAGTAAAACTGAACACGATTTTGTTTACCATATACACAGTGTTCATAGAAGTCAAACTCGAGATTGCAATCGTTTAACCCCTCAATGAGATTTTTATTTTTTAGGGTTCTGAGACCCTTCTCACCAATGTGACCAAATCTCAAATGCCACAACATTGTCTTTTCTACAGGAAGCTTTCCTTCCAAAGTGTTTGCACCCTTAGGTACACTTGTTGTACTACCATCAGAACCACTAACCACAGTCTTCTTTACTGCTCGTTCAGATGGTGGGGATGAAGTGATAACTACTCTCTTCTTTGAAACAAAAGAACTATTACACTAAGAAATGTGTGCATCAAGCTGAAACAAAGTACCTCTCCTAGTACCCTTAGCAAGCACCATAGCTCCTCTCATCATCTTACATCCATCTTTAGAAAAAACAACTTGCACACCTACATCATTCAACATACTTACAGATAATAGGTTTCGTGCCAAACCTGGAATGTGCATAACTCCATTGATTCCCTTTACTCGTCCATCAGGAAATTTGATAGTGACCCTTCCGCGTCCAACTATCTTTAGGTGAGAATCATCACCCAAGTACACCTTTCCACCATCGAACTCTTCATATTTTGAGAACCAGTTTCGATGAGAGGTCATGTGAAAAGATGCACCCGAGTCAACCAACCACACATCATCAGATGCATGGGTTGCCAAAGCTACGATGAATGCATCGCCATCTTCTTGAAAATTTTCAGAACCAGAATCTGAGGCTTTCTTCTTCTTCTTAGGCTCTTTACAGTCTTTACAGAAGTGCCCAATCTTATCACAGTTCCAACATTTTGCCTTGGACTTATTGGAAGTCTTTGACTTCCCATGGGATTTGGATCTACCCTTATTGTCAGACTTATTGTCATTTTTCTTTCCTCTTTTCGTGGATCTCCCATGAACGGCAAGGGCTTCTTTTTCTAAAACAGAAGCCTTTCTCTGCATCTCCTCTAATAGCATCAAAGACACCACATCATCCATTTTGAAAGTGACTAATGTGCTTCCGAGAGCCATCACAAGATGGTCCCATGAATCCGGTAAAGAACACAAAAGTGTGTAGCAATGATCCTCCTCCTCTAACTTGACACCAACTGATGTCAACTGTGCAGCCAACAGATTAAATGCATTTAAATGATTCATTAAGGATCCACCTTCCTCCATTCGCAGAGAATACAACTTCTTCCTTAGGAACAACTTGTTCACCAAAGATTTGGCCTGATACATGGCCCCAAGTCTCTCCCACAAACTATATGCGGTTTTCTCATCTAGAACATTCAGAAGGACTGCATCGGTTAAACAGAGTCTTATGAGACCCTTAGCTTTATGGTCTTTGATATCCCAATCTGCTTGAGCTATAGTTTCTGGTCTTGTAGCGCTTGTAGTCACTTTCCATAGGTCACGATCTTCCAACATGTCTTCCATCTTGAGTTTCCACAACTCGAAATTAGTGCCATTAAATTTCTCCACCTCCATTCTTCCATATGATGAACTATCCATCTCAATTTGCAAATAAGATTCAGGATGCTCTGCACAAGACTCCCACTCAACTTGAGATTAGCTCAAAAAACCCTACTCAACAACTAGGATCAAAAGTTGATCAAGCTCTGATACCACTTGTAAGGAAACTCAAGTGCGGAAACAGCTTCCTACACTAATCTCATAAGGAAAGTATGATGCAAATCCTATTAAAATCTTCTACACTTACAGATTCAATATCATGTAAACAACAATATTGCAGCTAACCATGCATACAGAAAATAGACAGAGAAAAGAACACATAACACAAGGATTTGCCGGTGGGGAAAAAACTTTCGGTAAAACAACCCCACCCCTTCAGAACTTGCACAATGTATTATCTTCAACATGAGGTTACAATACACTTGCAATGCAAGTTCAACATCAACAACAAAAGACTCCAGTAGCTACTTTTTTGCATCGCATCTCTTCGCAACCCTAAAAATGCTTATAACATGCGCTTCACTTTAGGGCTACTCCCAAAAGGTAAACCGTATTAGGGTTTTACCATTCTCCGAGAAAATAGGAACCCAAAATTTTTTCGAGCCGGTGCCCCGAACCCCACTATTGGGGTAGAGCGTATAGTACTCAAATATCTTAGTTGCCACATGTCTTCACCTGTCATTGAATCTTCCTAACATAGCTCTTACATGTCATAGGAATCCATCATAACTGTTTTAGTCATGATCTCCTTACACACAATTCAAGATGTCGACACATCAACATTATTTGCAAGAAATACATTTTACAAAACAAATAATAAGAATAGGAATTATAAAAGGTTGAGACACCTTATTCCTAACAAAAACTAAGGAAAAACAACTTGAATGTACTGCCAACGTTAATAGGAGATTGCATATGAATTACTCTCCATCTACATGAACACAGGCCTAGAATTTGACGGTCACCCTTACCTGTCATATAATTTATTTTGTGATAGTTTGGTCATTTAAATACCTTTCATTATACATTTTATGAAAAAAATTGATTGTCAAATTCATATTTTAATTTACAAATAATTTAAATACATTAAAAATATTCTAAAATTCAACAATATATAATAAATATTTTAAAGAGATTAAATTACTACGAATTTAAAATAATAGATTTTTGTAATATTTATAAAAGTCACAAATTTAGAATGGATTTCTAAAAATCATAAGTTTTATTATACAAAGTATTCAATTCATTAAGCAAGTTTCTAAGTTCATAATAGGCTTTATTCTATCTTAAAAATATTCTAAATGTTATAAATAATATTAAAAATATATAAAAGTAAAAAGCATTTATAATATCAAATAAAATATATATCCTATATATATATATATATATATATTTTCATTATTAAATAATATATTGTACTTCTTTATAATAAAATTTGATGATTTATTAGTAAAATTGAGTGTCATATTTACGATTTGAGAAAAAAATAATCTATCAATCTATACCTGTCATATATGGTTCAAATGTGCAAAAATGACCATTACGATAATCAAATTCAAAGCTTACACGGACATATTTACACCACCAAGATAGGTCACCGAAGCATTGGAATGAGTAAAAAGGTAAGTACAGTAGGTCATGGGTATAACATGGACTCACCTACTAAGGTAAGCTATTTTAATATTATATTATAAATATAATTTTGATGAATTAATACAAATAAATACTTAATGCGATTATGAATAAAGTGAATATTAAGGATATTAAAATATTATATTATTTTATAAGTTTCTACTATAATTGAACAAATATTAGAAATAGTGATATTCTTTACATAAGAGTAAGATATTAATAATATAAATAAATAATTTATTTATTTACCTCCTATAAATAGAAGCAAAACAAGACCAAGGAAAATAATTATAATTAAGTGAGTGAACATAATATTAAGAAGGATTATGGTTTGACCTATTGAGGATAATTGAGTGGATCACTTTAAAGGTAGTGAAAGTATGTTGTGCTTGATTTAATTATAATTATGAAATTACTTTTATATGGCTAATTTAGACCTATACATATATGTGTTGGAAGCATGAATGCTGATGATATTCCTATGAGGGAGTATTGTAGATATGTTACTATGATAATATGTTACATTCATGACTGAGTTTGTCATTGATGTCAACATAATAGTTTTCTGTGGTATCTAACAGAAGAACAATAGAAAGATCAAGTTGGTACAGATGACTAGTTGAGTATTCTCACTATCTGAAGTCATGGGAGATACTTTTGAGTATCTAGTATATGCAGTTAATGTCGAATGAAGAAATGTTAATTCTGGAAGAAGTTATGTAAGTTTTGGTGATGTCTATTTTGAGATAAAGTTTAGAGAGGTATGTTTTGGTAAACTTGTCATATCTCTTAGCAGATTTGTTATTCTAAGAATCGAGGTTGAGGATGTGAAGAAGACATGTTGATGATGACGTGGCTAAGTTTTCTCATCATAATATTACATGTACATAAAGTTATTTAATTTGTAAGATAGAAGATTAATGTTATCACTAAGTGTAACATGTTCTAATGTGGTCCTTTAATGATTAATTGAGAAGGTCTAACAACCAGCTCAAGGAATTGTTTTATGGACTTGGTATAAAGGAAGGGAATTTTCCTTTATCATGAGAGATGTATATGACATGAAGAAGTAATTTGTAAGTAGCACAAGAGCAGAATGTGAAGTTGAGCAAAGTAGAGCAAAAGTGAAGGAAATTTCATTGTCGAGGTCTTATTGTGTGATCTAAGGTTTGATATCTGGATCAAAGATTCGTGACCTGGTCTACAAGGTTTGACAATATTTAGTTTTGTTGATAGAACAAAGGAAAGAGGAACATAACAATGAATTGCATGTTTGAGCAGTGAGCTCTTCTTGTAGTTGAAATTGCATGTTTGGGCAGTGGGCTCTTCTTGCATACATTGTACTACAACTCCTAATAGGGATTCAAAGTCTCCTAACAGGGACTCTATGTACTAAATGTTGTAATAGACACCTAACAAGGTCCATCCTCTAACAAAGGATATTTATATTATTACATCATCTTGTGGGCATCATTCCCACCAAGGTTTTCCCTCTGATCAAGTGTTTCCCTAGTTAACATATCAAGGGTTTCCCTCTAATCAATAGGGTATGAGGCACTCCACATGTTCCTAAACATCAAGAGAAGGATGAATCAATGGACACTCCCTACACTTAGAACCAATGCAAATCTTTATAGAAAATAGTGGTAGGAGGCAAAAATCCACTACTACAGGTGAACTATTGAACATGATGATTCTAAACAACAAAGCAGAGAAATCTTTGATCATTCTTAATTGTGCATTCGAAATCAGGGTTGAAAGGAAGTCAATCATCACCATCAGTCTTGTGCCAAGACCTCTTGACATCCCCCCACAACCATACTCAATAACCCCGTCAACATCATCAAAGAAGGGAATATGCACTTCAAATGGGATGAGCGAGTCTCTACTTGGACTGCTTGGATAGAGGAATGACAGTCTCTAGAATCTTTTTATTTGCATATGGTTCTCCTTTTTGTTGTTGACCAAATGTTATGATGAGATAGATTTGAACTAGTCCATATCTTTAACTTTATGCTCATACTTGGTTTATGATGTCAGTCTTAGTGAACTTCTCTCTATGATGATACTCTATTTTTTTTGGCTTGCTTATACTTAATAAAAGAAATTTTTTATAAACTATAAATATTAAATACAAAAATTTGTAATTAAAAAGACTACATATCATTATTTGATTAGGAACTCATATATAACAATTAAAAAGACATTGTAATTTGTATATCACATGGATCATGGAGGAGACAATCTAGACCTCCTTTAACTTTAAATCCACACTCTCTATCTTTCATGTGATTGTTTTGAATTGTTTGGTGGCCAACTATCAAGGATCAAATATTTCAAATACTTGATATATCAGATACCCAATATATCAGGTATTCAATTAGGCTTGGTTATCACCAAGCCTCCTTGGTCAACTCAAAAAATGTAAATTTATAGCACTTAGGGGTGTTCCAGACTTCAATAAGGTATTTGATGACTTCTAATCTGACAAAATTCAAAGAAATGAGAAGGCTTTGTAGAAGTTATTCTCATCTTTATGACAATATAATTGTTTTGAAGATATGAGTTCAATAAGTATTTAATACTTATTTTTAAATGAAGATACATATAAGATGTTGATTTACACACTAATTGAAAAATAGCCATGAATTTCAAGCCGTGAAACATTTTTGAAATCCAAAAGATGTGTCACATTCTATGTTTTTCCTAATACAATTAAAAAAATAGAAAATTAAAATAGGTAATGTTTTGAATTAGTTAAGGTGGTTAGAAACAAGCATTTTGTTTTTTGATAACATTATAGAAGAAAATTTATAATTAATTACTTCCTTGGAATAAAAATATTGAAGAATATGTGTTACATCAGGGCATGAGTCTACTTTTGATATCTAGAATCTTATTAAAAAGAAATATTATTTGATTATGATTAAGGTGGTGAGACATACAACTACTTATTTTTGTCCTGACATTTTCGTAACACTATATTGAAATATAATTTTTTGGTTGATAAAATTAAATTACTTTCAGATGAGAGCTAGTAGTTTATAAAATACGTTCAATTTCCTCCAAATTCTATTCTTACAACTTTTTAATATAAATTTCATAACAAGTTCAAAATTGCATGTCAAGTTGACATAAATGTGATTTGTTGATTTTACACTGCAACTTAAAGGTATAGTTTGACCCACCATGATCTTGCACATACTCATATTTAAAAATATTAATTAAAAGATATATGATTAATATGTATTAGGGGGATTTGATTAATAATTGTTGCATTATATAATAATCTTTATGTACAAATATATATTTGAAATCTTTGTGTAAGTAGTCAATGTTTTTTCACATAGAAAAACTAGTGGTGTAATGCCCCACCAAGGGATCCAAAGAATTAACCTAAAATTTGACTAAGTTTGGTAGCATTTAAATTTTTTTTTTTTAATACATGAAAGTAATATCATTTACAACTAATCCAATTACAACTTATACATAAATACGAAAGCAATAGCAATGTCCATCTAGAAGTAAACATAATAGGTTACATTCCTTAAGGATCCCTTAACATTGAATTACATCTAAATCAGCTAACATTATTGAATCCATCTAATACAACAACCACATGAAATAATAATGATAAGCCCAATGTTTATACATTACATATCTGAATGCTCAATCATCCACTGTACATGTCATAGGGTATGAAAGGCTTAAAAGAATATATATACATATGTGAAATAAGGTATATCATCTTGTTCTAATCCATGATACAACAAAGTAAAGATAATCACATGTCACACATGATACAACATCATAGAAGATATAGAAATCCATCATAAAAGATCAACATAATAAACTAAGTGCACGGTTCCTCCCAACTGTAAATAGCATCATTAGACCATCGTAGGTCCTAGCCATCCCTCCGTGTGTAACATTCCAAACTACCAAAGAGATCATCGGTATTAACATAGTAGGAATGTCACACCTATACATACTACATCATATACAGAAAGTAATCTAACATGCAAATATAAGCATAAGATAACATCATCTAACATATGCAAATCAGCAATGAAAGGATACATATCCACCATCATAAAGAATACATTAGCCACAGTGCCTCAAACGGATCTCAAATGATAAGAGTGGAAAACACTACCACCCGATCGCATGGAACCTAAGTGGTCCACTCTCACCATGCTGAGGAGATAATCTCAAGTCCCAAATAGGTGAAAAAACCACAAAATAAAAATATTCTCTAAGTCCAAGAATCATAAAAGTATACTAACTCAAAGGTTCCAATCACAAAACCGACATCTAATACCAAAGGCACACAATGACATGTAGGAAACCTACTATGCAAGCGGGAAAGTGTCATCGCTCATGTCATGTAGAAGTTACCCTGGCAGTTAGCTTAGGACTCCAGGGTCCCTACTGATCCTTGTGCGGCCACTAGTATCCTCTCATACTGACAAGGCATACTATGGAATGCAAGTTCGCAACCAAGCGTTCTCTCTACTCCCATCCTAGTCTGTACTAGCACTCGAGGCATGGGTGAGAACAAAACAATTATCTTATTAGGTTCATTAAGTCAGTATTATGTGGGAATGTTTTCACTTATTAAAATAACTTACAATGAGTTACCTTGGCAGCCTCTTAGGGCCCCGACCCCCATTGCAAGCCACTTCCCAACACTACAAGCAGATAACCTACCCTAAGCTTATGGAATCATAAATCTCATAATCACCCCAGTCCTATACAAGCGATTGGAAAGAAATACCAAAAGATAATCCACAATAAGAACATCAAATATCCATAATAAAAGCATCAAATCTCCATGAGCAACTGAAAAGCATCCATAGATAATCATGACCACAACAGTTCTCTATTGGCAACTGAAGGTATCACTGATAATCAAAAGTATCCATTGGTTCTCAATAAGAAAAATATATCTCAAAATCATACTGATCGTAGAATCCAAAATGGTTGAGTCAAAACTTGTCACAACATGACATCATAAATCAACATTTCAGTCCCATCATGGCAGTTGGAAAGTAATCCAAGGATAACTAATCGATGACTCAAAATGGTTAAGTCAAATGTCTCATACATAAGAATCTCAGCTTCTCACAAGAAGACTGGAAAACAATAACAATCAGTAAATACAACATTTCATAGGGCATTCCATCACATAACCATGGTTGAGTTTATAAAGATCAAAATTAAGACATCATCATGACATCACAATCATAACCCCCAAGCCTTTGGTAGATGTCCTATACTGGTCAACACTAGTAAACCCAAAACCCAAAACAAATAGCATAGAGAATACACAATGCAAGCACATGTTTTGGTTTTGCTACAATTACTTAATAGAATTAAGTGTGAAGGTATCAGTTTTCGTTTCTAGTTTTAGACATTGAATGGAGGAATGTTTTGTACATTTTCCTAACCCATGTATATGTTTGGTGAATAAAGGTTTCCCTTTATAACTTCTAAAAATCGATCTTCCAATTATTAAAATGATATTTTGTTTATATAATTGTTATTCAAAAATGTCCCCCATCAAATTTAAATAGTAAATTTGTCATGAGAATTTACCAAATAAATTCCATAAACATCTTTTCTTCATAATCCAAATCAATTAATTAAATCTATATACTTAAACTATAATATTACAAAATAATTTACTATTATAAAAGATGATCCTTTAATATAAATCATTTATCAATTATGATAATTTTAATTTACTAATAACATATATACATACACACACACACACACACACACACACATAAATATATATACATACATACATATATAAATATATATATAACTATTAATATACAATGATAAATATTTAAAAATGTTTTAAGAAATTCAAAATGGAGAAATTCGATTTCATCTCCATCGAATTGCATACACATAACACACACATATATATAAACACCGCCGTCGGCACGCGGTGCCTTGCGGTCACAGGGCCTACAGTGATAGCAGGTACTTCGTACTCTCTGTCGTCGTAGTGCCTGCGGTAGCAGGTACCCGCGGTGACAGGGAGTACGGGGGTGCGAGTTCCATCCCCCCCCAAACTTATGCAATATGAAATAAATTTTTATTATAACATTTTAAAAATGTTTTTCATCATTGCGATTCGAAATTTTTTTCAAATGTATATTTTCGCAGCGATTTTAACATGCAGATTATATATATATATATATATATATATATATATATATATACACGTATGTATATATATGTATATTTAAATTTATATATATATATATATATGTATATATATATATATATATGTATATACTTCATGTACATGTACATGTATGTACATGTACATGTATGTACATGTATATACATATATATGTATATATATATGTATATACATGTATATGTAATTTAAATATATATATATATACATATGTATATACATGTAGATGTATGTACATGTACATGTATACATGTACATACATGTACATGTATCTACATGTACATACATGTACATGTATCTACATGTACATACATGTACATGTATCTACATGTACATACATGTACATGTATCTACATGTACATATACATGTAGATACATGTACATGTATATACATATACATGTATATCTACATGTACATGTATATACATATACATGTATATCTACATGTACATGTATATACATATACATGTATATAAATTATATGTATATATACATATACATGTATATGTATGTATATACATTATATGTATATATACATATACATGTATATGTATGTATATACATATACATATACATGTATATGTATATACATACATATACATGTATATGTATATATATACATATAATGTATATACATATACATGTATATACATATATATGTATATATATACATATAATGTATATACATATACATGTATATACATATATATACATATATGTGTGTGTGTGTGTGTGTGTGTGTATATATATATGCAGATCTGAATAAACATGTCTTTATCTACAGAATTTTAAAGGCGTTTAATTTTAAGAAATTTCATAAAATATTTGTTCTTCAAATTTACTCAATAAATTCTCCAATGGATTTGGCTATAAATTTAAACCCTAGTCCGGTAATCTCTTCAGATCTACGCATATAAGGTTTTCTCAAATAGATTTTAACTACCCATATCAAGAATGCATACAACTAAAATCGGAAAAACCCTCAGAAAGCATATGGAAGACACGAAGAAGACAGGAAGTGTAAGATACGAAAATAACTTAAGCAATGTCACAAGGGTCTACCTGGACACTGATGCTAAAATCCTTCTCCTCAAAATTTTGCAGAACAAGCTCCTTCCTTCTCCCACGTTTTCGAGTCCTCCAACACCCTTCAAACGCTCTCTCTAAGCCTCTAGGAGTGCCTGAATATAAAGGCCTCTCAGGAAGCACCTAGAATGTCTCTAGAAACAACTAGAAGGTGTAGACAACTAAGCACGAGCTTTTTCCAACCTTTTAGATGAGTCATAAGGTTGTAGAGACCATGTGCTTAATTTGTGCGCTAACCCCTATGTTGTTGACATATGAGAAATAAAAAGGTGCGTTAACTCGTAGGCAAGCTTATAACTTTTATTTTAATTTATAACTTCTATTTTATTATTATTTATTATTACTATTTTATTATTATTAATAATTTTTAATTATTTACTTTATTTAATTCTTTTTTTCAATTAATTCTCATTTAATCAATTATAATCAAAATATCAAAGATCAAGATATAATATTAATTTTCTCCAAATAATTAATTTATTAATTAAATCTATTTATTAAGACTTAATTAATAGAAAAATCACCATAGACCTCCAAGATAAAATATGAAAACCCATCATAGAACAATCCATACAAAATCAGTCTAAAGGGTTAAAAATCATGAATTATGTCATCCAACACATTCGGTGGGTAAAATATCCAGATACTTGTCCTATCTCTCTAGAACAATGGTTTAAGGGTTTGATATTTGGACTTGAGAATTTATCTCCCTTCTCTTATCATTGAGATAATGTAATAGGGTACATTCATCCTGGCAATTTAGGGAAGTCGATACTCGGTACCTACAACCTACATAAAAACTATGCATGTACATACAATATGTATAATGCTAAACTAAACATGCAATGTCAGGAAGTGGTGCATCATGTAGATCTCGACTAGCAGGTGACTACGACTCCCTTCTTAACCACATCAGAAACACCATACAATAAGAGAAAACACACACACCATACACATGCAAGTATGGGGTAAGTATCCATAATAAAACACATGAGATAATAAACCATCTAACTAATCATCATCAATAATTGAAAGCAATGTAATGATCATCATGCATACATGAAATGTAAAGTCTAAATGATCTCATCAAATATCAACTGAATCCATAACATAATGTCTGATAGTCTCAAAACAATACTACTAATCCATCAACATAAAACTAGTCTAACATAGTCTGATAATAATAGTAGCAATGTGTCCAGAAAGATGTGAACGAGGCTAGGCACTACAAGTGGTTAAAGATTTATTGAAGGCTTAAATCCACAAAAAAATCCCTGTCTTTTAGTGTATTTTTTTTGGAGATTAGTCAACCCTATACAAATCAATGTTAAACTTTAATTATCACTTTGTTGGCTCATATTGTCATTTTATTCTAATTAAATAATTATATCACAAGATATCAATATATAAAATATTTTATATACATCTATTTGAATTTTTCTAGTACTATAAATCAAATAGACATAAGTAAGTGTGACTAGTTCTATTACAATTTTATTTAATATAATAATAAAAGATAATAATGCAATTTACTCAAATTAACTTTATAAAATAATTACATAATAATGTTTTTAAAATTAGTTTGTAACCTTGAATTTAATTTAATTATATTAATATTAAAATGTTAAATTTTATTTAATTGTATTAATATTAAAATGTTAAATTTTGTTTAGTCAAGAGCTTACAACACAACAACCTATTTAACACAATTCCACCTAGTACCATTTAAAAATTTATTAAAATTTACAATATTTAGTTCTTTAGAAAGGTACAATTGAATAATTTGGTTTTAACATATCTCATCAATTAACTAATAACCATCAATATAAAATTTAAAAAAGCTCATATACTTTAGAATATTAGAAATAAGCTTTTAAAACAAAAATATTAGGTTAAATAAATTTGATTGACTTTTATTATTTACTTAACTTATAAAATATTGTGAACTTTGAAAATAAAAGCTTAAGAATCTTCAAAGAATAATTTGAAATTGTATTTCCATGATAATATACTTTTCAAAAATAATAATAATAATACTTTTCAAAGTCTTAAGGTCTGAAACTATTTTAATTTTTTTGAGGAAATAATTTATGTTAAATTTAATTGATTTTGTAGTTAGTATTGAAGAAGCAACACATGGTAGGGCGGGGGCCCTAGCTCGGTTGGCTAAATCTTCCCTGTTGCAGGGGGTTGGTCACGGGTTCTAATCTCCCCCATCCTCATTGTACAGGTGGGCATGTCACGCCAGTGCTACCAGTCACGTTAAATTTTTTATCAGGCGCACTGTAGTTTATAGGGGGGCCGTGTTGCACCGATTCCTGCAGTCTTAAAAAAAAAAGAAAAAAAGAAGCAACACATGGTGAACAACATAACAATACTTTAGGATCAATTATGTCATCACACAGAGGTCTAGTTTATGCTAGGGCTTGCGTGCCCTAACCTGACCTGCGTCTGGTGTCTGAGCTCTCTGGTGAGCTTCTTTGCTGCTCTTGAGGGATGTCATTTTTTTGGCAGGGGCGTGTGCTGGTCAGAAAGGGGTCTTAGCCTCTTTCCAGCATATGGGTGGGTGTTTTTAGATTGAAATCCACCTTTGGTGAGTCCTCAATGGGGGGCATGCAATGTTTTGAGATTGTGGGGCTCCTGCCTCGTCTCTCTCTCAATTTTGCTGAGTCATGGTTTGTTGTTGCATGGGGGATCAAGGTATAGACTCTTCTCAGCTTTCGTTCGAAGATATGGAGATGGGTGAGCCATCCTCCTTGTTGCATGTTAGTGACAAGGAACTAACTGGTAAATCTCAATCTAGGGAAGGTGATTCCTCTCCAAAAGGGATGTTTCGATTAAGAAAAGTTAACAAATGTTTATAGAGATTCGAGGACCGGCCAGTTTTGGTTATTCAACCTACACAAGTTTCAGAGCATGTCGAATATTGGTGCAATCATGCTCTTATTTGCAAATTTCTAGGAGTTCACCTTTCTTTTCCTGTGCTGGAATCCTGGGCACACTAGGTGTGGAACCCAAAAGGAGATATGGAGATTCTATTAGTGGCTAATAACTATTTTCTAGTTATCTTTTCAAGCATGATGGATATGAATAAAGCATTTGAAGGAGGCCCTTATTTCTTTAACCAAGTGGGGCTCTTCATCAAGCCTTGGCACATGGGCTTCAACTCTGTTGAGGAGATCCCCTCACGAGTTTTTGTGTGGGTTCGCTTGCCAAGGCTTCCTTTGGAATTCTGGAGGGAAGATATTCTTCACTCAATCTCTTTGCTTCTTGGAAAACCTGTGGGTTCAGCTACATAAACTCAAGATAATAAGGTAATTTCTTTTGCTCCTATTTGTGTAGAAGTTGATTTAAATAATTCATTGCAAGATTCTATAGAGATTTGCATGGGATCATCTTTCTAGATCCAACAATTGGATTACAAGACCCTTCCATTTAGAAGTAGAATTTTCCATGAATATGGTTGTTTACATTGCAGATATCCTAGGAATAAGTCTTACCCCTTGCCTACCCCCGGACCTCCTAGGGAGAACAAGGGGAAGGCTCCTTTATCTAATGGGGGTAAAAGTACAAAGCTGTGTCACCTTTCAAGCAAACTTATGAGAATTACTGAATTTGAGTATCTCTATCTAAAAATCAAGTTTGTCCAAACATATGATCTAGATAAATTCATTCTAGCTAAGTTATATATAGTCTCACACTTTCCCAATTGGAAATGTCTATGAAATGCATGCTTTATACTAGTTTGTATCCAATTACTAAAAAAATACAATTGTTTTAGAAAAGTGGCATTTCAATAACTCTTACTATTTTTTATGATATTTTTAAAATAACATATAAACACCAATTTATAGAGCTTAGAGTCAAGAATATTCTCATATAGAGTTTATAGTGTTTTAATTAGATATAGTATATTGTAATTAAAAAATTCTACAAGTACATATTTTAACACTCGAAAAGATGTCAATTTTGAGAAAGAAAAGAATATTAAATCATATAAAAAAAATTTAAAAATTATATGACATTCTAGAGGATAGAGTCCTCTTTTAGAATGTATAATTTTTCTCTTGGTTAGAATAGATTTGTTTTGAAAAATGTGGTGGGAGATGAAAACTATCGATTTCAGGTGAGTTGAAATTTGAATCATTATAAAAGAGAAAATATAGGTCTAAAGCTGATTTTCATTTTTGATTGTTCTAGCTATATATGTTATCTATAACATAGTTTGAGATCAAAGGGAATTAACTTTATTTCCATATGGTTTTGTGGTGGGAACTGGACCCCTAATTTTTAGCATTTTTCAGTAGCTAAAAAATTATCTATAAAAATTAGGAAAATATATCAATTCCTATACCAAATAATTATTAAAAATTATAATCCTAAACTTCATCTATTTCTACACATTTTATTAGTTTCCTACATTTTGAAATCCAAAATAAGAATACCAATTTTATGTCATTGAAGGTGAACAATTATACTTTTGTTAGCGTTTTCCTTTACAAAAGGGTGACACAGGTTTGTGGTTTTACCCATGGACCTATTGATAGCGAGGGATTTATTTAGGCTAAGTATCATAATAAAGGCAAAGGTAAGAAGAGAACCTAGATGGACAAATAGATTGATGGCACCTTTAATAGGTTTGATGCTCTTGGTGACTTGGTCCAAGAGGAAGGTACTCCAGTTGAGCTCTCTTTTGGGGTTAAAGGTCAGCATGAGGTTCAAGTTGAAGATGCATAAAAGGAGGATCATATTCTATCTTTAGGGGACCAACATGCTGGATAGTTGGCTATTGATTTGCCTCCTCAAGTTTAGGATATTGGTGACCTTTGGGAGTCACAAGGTATGAAGGGCTCAGTTACAGTGGCTCTTGATCCCCTTACTCCTAAGGGGACCTCAGATTCTATAAAGGGTAATAAAGCTCCTCCTATCTTAGGCATTATTGCCCGGCTATAAAATTTTGTTTCAATTTCGTGATCCATGGTTAATATTTAAAACTTGCCCGATTTTAAACCTTAACTTGGCCATTCTATCTTTGAATTTTGCAAGTCTTTAAGCCTCCATGTCTCCTGTTCATTGGCGTTTCCGCACAACACTTGAGATCATTGAAATCCAACTTCTGAGCCTCAAGTTATAAAAGGTTAATGATCACCACCCAAACATGTATTTCTTAACCTTTAACTTCTCAATAGGTTAATGTTAACCACTAAAAATACGTTTTTCTTAACCTCCAAAGAAAAGGTTAATGATAACATCCAAAAATGTGTTTTTCCTAACCTTTAAAAAGGTTAACGATAGCCATTAAAAATGCATTTTTATTAACCTCTATAAGGTAGTTATTAACCTGTTCAAAGCTCTTTCATAAAAACTCAGATATGTACATGAAGGCGATTGGCAACAATGGAAATGAATCAAATGGGAGTCCCTGATAATTCACCGTGAGCAGTGAAAGGAAATTTAAATTGTATAAATAATGGGGAGTTTCTTGACTGCATATTTGAGTTCCTGAATGAATAGTAAAGGTGAGCAATAGACATCAAACCAGTTTCAATGAAAGTGAGACCCTCCAAATAACAAGGCAGATTGTGCAGATAGCATAGACCATTGCAACTACAAGGCTCCCGCAATGTGTGAATGTTTGCTGTCAACAGTATACGGCTACCACTCCAAGTTTCAAGTTTTAGAAAGTAGCACGCTATTGTCTGCGTGTGAGCAAGAAAAATGAGCTCGTTGCAAGTCACATTCGGTGAAGATAAATGTCTTTCATTTTTCATTGATGCTATACATTCATTGGATAATAAGATTATAAGATAATGCATCCATGCATATTTTTAGAACGTTGTGGCATGCACAGATGAATGCATTTTTCACTTCATGCTAGCAGGATAAAACATTTATATGCCACCCTGCCTACTCTATCACTAATCCAACCGCACCAAGCAGATAAACCTGATGGTAGTCACCTCAACTCGCGATAGACATCTTTGTGCTTGTGTCATGCATCAACAAGCAGCTCCCGATTCCACTAATACAAATTTCAATACTGATTTTAGGGAGGAAGAGAGTGCTAGAAATTCTTGAGAATTCCAATGAAGAAGAGGAGGCTCGCTACATGTTTGACACAATGCCAGAATGAGATGTGGTCTCAGGAATGAGATACATAATATGAGCCTAGCAGATTGCACCTATCTCTCATACATGCCCACCTAATATCTATGGTAAAGCCGTTATGCATCGTGTTAGATTTCTGACAATTTGGTTTTGCTCAAGATTAATTAGTGCTATAGGGAATATATCGAGTTTATATGTTTTTGAGAGTCAGCTTTAAAGCTTCTACACTCAAGCGAGAAGAGATTGTCATGGCATGCAAGGTGGTAGACTGCCATCAAAACCGAAAAAGCAATATCATATACGCATCTCCAAGTTTTCCCATCAGGATATAAGACCATCTAATATATTTTTAGATGACACGTTCACTCCAATGGTAGAGGATTCTAATATTTCTCATTTAAGACCTTCGGGAGAAGAGCTGCATCTGAATACCATAGCTTGATTGGTGGAAGGTGGCTGTCCAGTTCATAATTCAAAACGGGAGGAAAGCATGACAGGACTGTGGCTTTGAGGTGGTGAGAGCCTTGAATCTAAAGAAATTTTAAATAATTTATTGCCAGGTTCATGGCCAAGTTGGATGCGAACACCTTACTTCTTGAGAAAATTATATCTGATCCAAGTGACAATCAAATACGTGTTTGGAGTAAAAGTGTTGGTTGGAAGGTGATAAACATTAGCAAAGGGATCACTGAGTTCGAAAAGCTAATAGCTTCTTTGGAGCAACTGAAAATAAAGAGTACAGATGAATTAATCTCTACTATCACAGGTGGGGTGCCAGTAAGTGATCTTCAACATGTTGATTGTCAGTTTCTCCTTGATTATTTTAGTGTTCAGATTCATTCAGAAATAGAGAACCCTGTATCAGATATTGAAACTATGATGAAGCTTAGCCTGGTTGCAGTCACGCTGGGAGATTGTAACATTTCAGCCTATCAACGGGAGTCAGAAGAAATTCAAGATAGATACTTCATAGCCAAACTCAAGATGGAAAATGTGTTCATTCCAAACTATGAATCCATGATGATCATCCTAGGTGCTTACAGGGCTTTTCGAAATAGATCAATCGTGTCCGGGTAGATAGAGTTAGTAGCTAGAAGAATCAGTGATTGTATACGTAAACATCTTTAGGAACTCTAGCTAAAGTTTTGTTTTTACAAGTTTCCTTGTATAGGTTAATTTTCTTGAGGTTAATTAACCTTCCAAAATTAAGTATTTTGGAGGTGGTTATTAACCACGAAGAGGTAGTTATTAACCTCTATGTCTATATAAGGACACCTTTTGGCTTTGTAAGGGGACTTTTTGGGGTTGGAAAAATAAGGGAACACTATGCTGAAATTTTGATCTAGGGATAAATTTTGGAAAGTATGTACACTTTTTATCTCTAAATTGAAAAATCTCTATTTCTTTTCTTGGTGCAAGGAAATGAAATGAGATCTGCTTTGGGTTTCTTATTTTAAAATCCAAACTATTATACGTTGTAGTGGACATTCTCATGGTACTATGCGAATGTTTATGGATGATAATGAATGTGCTTAATAATACAGGTTGCTTTCAAGTGTAGTTCTTGAGCACCTCTATTATCGATCTTGTTAACCACCGAAGGTTGTGAGGGCGTATGGTGCATTCATTTTCCACGACTTTCTCTTGAACTTTGAAGTTTTAGATTCTTTAATCGAAAAAACTTTTAAAAATTATATCATACAAGGGAGTTGCCCCTGAAAATGCAGAGGAAGGCCGCATACCAAGGGCCTATCCAACTGTTGTGAACGGTTTGCCACACATTCTGTTGGGCAATTCTACTGTGACGAATCTGTTTACCAACAGGCATACAACATAAATCCTTCAAAAAGGGACCTTTAGATAAATTGTCAAAGAGTGGTAGGAAGACTGATCAAGAGAAGGTGAAGATCATGGGTGATACTTTGGTTGAGTCTGGGTTTTTGAAACCCACTGATTCTCACTTCTCCCATCCCCATAAATGATTGTTTTGTCATGGAATGTAAGGGGGTTGAACAAAATCCCTAGACAAAAGGTTGATTGTAGATTAACCGAGTCTCAGTCTCCTAATGTGGTCTTTATTAAGGAAACTAAGCTTACAATAGATGGTTGGCTAATTGTGCATCATGTATCTGGCCCCAGGGCTATTGGCCGTGGCTGGGTGCTTTGAATAGTTTAGGGGGGTGGCTTTCTTCTGGAACCCAAGGAAAGTTTCCTCCTTATGGTGGATTTCTAGTTGGTCCTCCATTTCTTTGGTTGCCTCTAGTTTTGAGACTGGAGAAAGGCATATTTTATCCAATATCTATGCTCCTATTGATTTTTTAGGTAAGTCCCATTTATGGGCTCATATTGGATGCATTCGATCCCTAGACCCACTTCTCCCATTGATTATGGCTGGAGATTTTAATGTAGTTACTAGTTTAGATGAAAAATTAGGGGGGTTAGCCAGGCTAGACTTGTCTTCAAATCTGATTAGGGATATGATTGGTTCCTTGAATCTCATTGATGTGAAACCAACCAATGGTGTCTTTACATGGAATAATCAGAGATGTGGTGCTGAGGCTATCTCAGAAAGGCTTGATAGATTTCTGGTTTCCTGCTATTGGATGAACAACAGGTGGATCACAAATTCTAAAATTATTGACTAGAGGGGCTCTGACCACTGGTCTATTAAGCTCTCCATCATCTCCTATAGAGTCACCAAAAATCCCTCTTCCAAATTGTAGTTGATGTGGTTAAGAGATTTGTCTCTACCAAACCTTATGTTGGATTCGTGGTATGAGGGGATGCCTACCCATGGGACGGCCATGTTTACTTTTAGTAAGAGGCTTCAACATGTGAAGTACAGGCTTAAGAGAAGGAATAAAAAATATTTTGGGAACCTACATGCTCAGAAGATAGCTACTATATCCAAGTTGGATAATATTAGTCGTTAGATTCAGGATCAAGAGTTGACCTTTGATCTGAGTAAAGCTGAGTCCTTGGCTCTTAAGGGACTTGAAGAGTGAAAGCTTCGGAAGGATATTTTTTTGAAGTAGAAATATCTTGTTGATTGGCTTCAGGAGGGGGATAGGAACACTAATTTTGTTCATAACTTGGTTAAGGCTTGGAGGTAGGGGAATTATATCTCCTCTCTTGTCTCAATTGATGGACCTCAGATCTCTTCCTGTGAAGAAATTTCTAGTGAAGCTGTCAATTACTTTTCTAATCTTTTTACTAGGGAGGATCTTACTACTAGGACTGAGGAGCAGGCCATCTTGGATTGTATTCCCCACCTAGTCCCTATTAAGATGAATGGGGCCCTCCTACGTCCTATCTTGTTACCTAAATTGGAGAAAGTTGTCTTTACTATGAAAAAAGGTAAGGCCCCTGGCCCAGATGGATTTTCAATTGAGTTTTTTCAAGAGTTCTAGGAAATAATAAAATTTGATCTCCTAGATGTGGTTTAGGAATCACATAGAAACAAACAGATGCTAAAGTCTTTGAATTCTACCTTCTTGGCTCTCATACCTAAGAAGGGGCTAATTAGTTGGATCAATTTAGGCCTATAGCGTTATGTAATGTTGTCTATAAGATCATCACCAAATTGATCGCTGAGAGACTCAAACCAGTCCTTGGTTCTTTGATCTCTCCTAAATAGGGTGGTTTTGTTGAAGGAAGACAAATTTTGGATGGAGTTGTGATAGCAATGGAGGCTATTCACTCTATGGTTGCATCTAAGGAGAAAGCTATGTTCATTAAACTTGACATGGCTAAAGCTTATGATTGGGTGAGTTGGGAGTTCTTATAGAAAATTCTTTTGGCTTTTGGTTTTGATGAGGAGTGGGTGGATTGGGTTTATAGCTATGTGACCTTGATGCAAGAGCATCTTGGGTTCACTTGCAATCCTGCATGTTTGAGAGGGATTTTGGTTAAAGGTTATGGAGCTTGGTGATTACTGGTGCTTGACATACATTGGGAGCTCGGCATGGTCTTGGGAGCTCGGCATGGTCTATGGAGCTCGGCATGGTCTAGGAACTCAGCATGGTCTATGGAGCTTGGCATGGTCTAGGGAGGTCAGCATGGTATATGGAGCTTGGCATGGTCTAGCGAGGTGAGCATGGTCTATGGAGCTTGACATGGTTTGAAAGTTCAGAATGGTCTTTGGAACTCAGCATGGTCTATGGAGCTTGGCACGGTCTTTGGTTGCTCGGCATTGTCCAGGAATTTGGTGTCTATTTCAGGCTGTATAACTAATTTTACACAATGAGTTAAAGGATGAAAGACTTAGAGATTGAAGAGGGCCTAGATTTCTACCTATAGTTCAAAGCTTGAGTTCTAATTCATTCAAAGCTAGGAGATATTGAAATTTTACTAAGACATCGATTTTTGGAATTGAATTGTTGTAGGAGGCCGACTTGTGACATTTAATTTAAGTATTTGTATTTAATTTGTGTTCTAGGATGACTTGTGGCTTAGATTGGTATAAGTAGGGGTTGGGAGGGGAGCCTTTAGGAATTAATCAACCATTGTGGAGAAAAGAAGGAGCTTGGGAGAGTGAATTTTGTGAAGGGCTAGTAGTTGCGGCTTGAAAAACAAGGAGAATGCTTGCTGGGCTTGCGAGCTCAAGTTGAGATCTTCCTTGGAAGTTTCTACCAGAGTGTGGATCTAGACTAGCTAGGGCTTGGGTTTGGAAATTGAGGGATCTTAAAGAACTATTACTTGCTATGTCTCTGGCCATAATCAGGAAGGCCTTATAGCCTGACACATTGCATGTAATCAATTATATTTTATGAATATATTATTATGATTTGGTATCAGATCTTGCATTGTTGCTCTTTGTTGTTGTGTTTCCACTACATGGTTATATAGTTTAGGGCTAGGAAATCTCCTTTGGGGACTCCCCTACCTTGCACTGCGTCAGGTGGTATTAGAGTGAAGGTTGTTCTTGAGTGTGTGGACAGATTGCTGAAGTTGAGGTAGTTTGCACCAGGACTTGGGTTGAAGAGGTATATTCTGTTCATGGATTTGTTGCTTAGGGTTTGCTAAAATTTTGGAAGATGCCTCCCAAAAGATTGGACCCTAGGGAAATTTCTGATCTTATTGATGCTGTAGAAGAACAGATTTCAAAGAAGGTTAAAGAATATATCAGATCTGAGTTTGAGAATGTTAGAGCAGAGATAACATCAATGAAGAGTTACATGATTGCTGAAATTGTGAGTGCTTTAGGTGGTGTACCTAGGAATGTGGGTACTGAAGGTAGTTATGAGGAAGTTGCTAAAGACTTTGAAGTTACTGGATTTGGTGGTGAGGATAGATCTAATCATGTGGAGAGACCTATTGGAATTAGGGCTAGTCAGTTTGCTCGACCTGGATCTCAGTTGAAGCTAAAGCATAAGATGGAGGTTTCTAATTTTTTAGGCACTCTGAATCTTGAAGACTTGATTGATTTTATTGGTGAATTAGAAGATTACTTTGACCTTGAGGATATTAAGGATCCTGCACAGACTAAGTTGAAGGGACATGCTGCTCTTTGGTGGAAAGAACTACAAAGAGACAGAGAAGAGGAAGGTGAAATGAAGATCACTAGATGGAAATTGATGGTGACTAAGTTGAAGGCTAAGTTCATTCCTGCTAATTATGAACTTGAGCTATTTAAGAGGTTGCAAAATCTGAAGCAGAAGGATATGACTATGAAAGATTATATAGAAGAATTCTACAAGTTGACTATTCGGTTTGGGCATCGAGAATTGTCAAAAGAGAAGGTAGCACGATATATTAATGGTTTGAGATTCAATATTCAGGATGAGGTTGGTATGCTGAATATTTCTTCAATTGAGGATGCTTATCAGTATGCTTTGAGAGCAGAGGAGAAACTAAAGAGGAAGAATCAAGGTAGTTCTCGAGGGAAGGATAAGTAGGATAGTTCAACACAAGCTAAACCAAAAGAAGAAGGTGAACCAAAACTTGTGGAACCGAGGAGAAGGATAGGTGGAGGTGGGTTCAGAGATAATTGTTTCAAGTGTAGTCAAGAGGGGCATAGATCTTTTGAATTTCCAATTGGTAAGAAAGCTACTATTGTGAATGAGGTTGAAGTCTAGGAGAGTCAACTTGAGCAAGGAAAGAGTTTTTTGGCTCAACGAGTATTGGTTGGTGAGAGGACATTGGATTCTTGTTAGAGGACTAGTTTGTTCAAAACTCATTGTAAGGCTAGTGGTAAAGTCTGCAAAGTGATTGTGGAGGTGGTAGTACTGATAACCTTGTTGCTGAAGAGATGGTTGAAAAACTTGGTTTGAAGAGAATGAGACATCCTTATCCTTATAGGATTGGCTGATTATAAGGTGAGCATGCTTTGGAAGTGAGGGAGCAATGCCTTGTTGATTTCCAGATTGGGTAGTATAAGGATCAAGTATTGTGTGATATTGTGGATATGAATAGTTGTCATGTGTTGCTTGGTTGACCTTGACAGTATGATTGTAGGGCTATGCATGATTGTGCTAGGAATGTGTTTACAATTGAGAAAGGTGGTAGGAGGTTTTCCCTGATTCCTTTGCAGAATGAAGAGCTTGGTAGGAGGAACCTGAGTATTGGCGGCCGAGTTGAGTTGGTAAATTCTGAGAAAGTTGGAGATCAGCATGGAAATTAGACCTATGGAACACCCGTGGTGGATGTGAAGAAGAAAAACAAGGGAAAGAGTGTACAAGTTGAAGACTCAGAGGATATGTATGTGAAGAACCAGTTTGGGATTTATGTGTTGAATCCCAAAAGATGTTCTTCCAGTTACTAGAATATCTTTTCAAATTTGGGGTGTTTGATGCAGGAGCATCTTGGGTTCGCTTGCAATCCTGCATGTTTAAGAGGGATTTGGTAAAGGGTTATGGAGTTTGGTGAATACTGGTGCTCGACATACACTGGGAGCTCGACATGGTCTATGGAGCTCAGTATGGTCTAGGGAGCTAGTCTATGGAGTTCGGCATGGTTTGGAAGTTTGGCATGGTCTTGGGTTTCTTGGCATGGTCTATGGAGCTTGGCATGGTCTATGGAGCTCGGCATGGTCCTTGGTTGCTCGGCATGGTCTGGGAATTTTGTGTCTATTTAAAGCTATATAACTAATTTTACACAATGAGTTAAAGGATGAAAATTTTAGAGATTGAAGAGGGCCTATATTTCTACTTATAGTTCAAAGCTCAAGTTCTAATTCATTCAAAGCTAGGAGATATTACAATTTTACTAAGAGATCAATTTTGGGAATTTAATTGTTGTAGGAGGCCGACTTGTGGCATTTAATTTATGTATTGTATTTAATTTGTGTTCTAGGCTGACTTGTGGCTTAGATTGGTATAAGAAGGGGTTGGAGGGGGAGTCTTTAGGCATTAATTATCCATTTTGGTGAAAAGGAGGAGCTTGGGAGAGTGAATTTTGAGAAGGGCTAGTAGCTACAGCTTGGAAAACAAGGAGAATGCTTGGTGGGCTTGCAAGATCAAGTTGCGATCTTCCTTGGAGGTTTCTACTAGAGTGTAGATCTGGACTGGCTAGGGCTTGGATTTGGATCTTGAGGGATCTTGCAAAACTATTACTTGCTTTGTATGTGGCCATAATTGGGAAGGCCTTACAGCCCGAGACATTGCATGTAATCAGTTATATTTTATGAATATAATATTATGATTTGGTATTAGATCTTGCATTGTTGCTTCTTGTTGTTGTGTTTCCACTGCATGGTTATATATTTGAGGGCTAGGACATCTCCTTTGGGACTCCCCTACGTTGTACTATGTCAAACCTCATCCTCCTCAATTCTCATTAATGGGGAACCTTTAGAATTCTTTCGTGCTTCTCAGGGACTTCGGCAAGGCTACCCTTTATCTCCCTATTTATTCATTATCATGGCAGAGGGTCTTGGTAGATTTATAAAATCTTAGGTAAAAGAATCTTCCTTCCTACTCTCATCTTCAGTTTGTGGATGACATTGAGTTGTTTGGCATGGCTAGAGTCAGTGAGGCAGTGAATTTCAGGAGAACTTTGAATATCTATTTGAAAGCCTCAGGTTAGAGTATTAATGATGATAAGTCTTCTATTTATTTCTTTAATACTCCTCAGCTTATTTAGAGCAGGATTGATGGGATTTTTAGATTTCAAATTGGTTCCCTTCCTTTGATGTACCTTGGGGTTCCTTTGGCCTTGGGATCTCAGCATAGAGAATACTGGTAGGGGATTTTGGATAAATTTTGCAGTAAGGTTAGTCACTGGACTTTCATATGGTTATCTTATGCTAAAAGGGTGGTTCTCCTAACGACTGTGGTGTAGTCTCTCCCCATTTATAGGTGCTGTGTTCAGGTCCCCCCTTCAAACTTTGTGAGGGATTTTGATGCTTTACCTCACCAATTCCTTTAGTTTGGCAACCTTTTATCCTTGAAGTAGAGCCTAATCAAGTGGGAGTCTGTGTGTAGGCCAAAGCATGCCGGGGGCCTTGGTCTTAGATCAATGTATCTTGTTGTCATGACTTTGGTTGCCCAACTGTATTGGTGGTGATGCAACAATCAGGATCAAGATTGGGCCAAGATTCTTTCCCACAAGTATTTTCCTGGTGCTGATTGCCTTGATCTGCCATGACTTGCTTTAGTGCATAAAGGTTCTAGTATTTGGGATACTCTTAATAAAGGAGCTTAACTTATTAAGGAGGGGTTCTTCCAGGTCTATAATAGAGGCTCATATGCTCTGTTTTGGCAAGACTCTTGGGACGACCACCCTCCCATAGGTAAAAGTACAAAGCTGTGTCACCTTTTAGGTTGACTATTCAAAATGACTAAATTTGACTATTTCTATCTAGAAATCAATATTGTTTAAACCTATGATCTAGATAAATTCATTCTAGCTAAGTTATATATGGTCTCACGCTTTTCCAATTGGAAATGTCTATTAAATGCATGTTTTATACTAGTTTGTATCCAATTACTAAAGAAATAAAATTATTTCAAAAAAAGTACATTTCAATAACTCTTACTATTTTTTATGATATTTTTTCAATAACACATAAACACCATTTTATATAGCTCAAAGTCAAGAATATTCTCATATAGATTTTATGGTGTTATAATTGGATATAGTATATTTTAATTAAAAAATTCTACAAGCACATATTTTAACACTCGAAAAGATGTTGATTTTGAGAAGGAGAAAATATTAAATGATATAAAAAAATTTAAAAATTATATGACATTCTAGAGGAGAGAGTGTTCTTCCAAAATGTATAATTTTTCTTCTGGTTAGAATAGATTTGTTTTGAAAAATGTGGTAGGAGATGAAAACTATCGATTTTAGGTGAGTTCAAATTTGAATCATTATAAAAGAGAAAATATAGGTCTAAAGCCAATTTTTATTTTTGATTGTTCTAGCTATATATGTTATCTAAAACATAGTCCGAGATCAAAGTTAAATAATTATTTCCATATAGTTTAGTGGTGGGAACTAGACCCCTAATTTTCAACATTTTTCAGCAAATAAAAAATTATCTATAAAAATTATGAAAATATATCAATTCTTATTCTAAATAATTATTAAAAATTGTAATCCTAAACTTCATCCATTTCTACACATTTTATTAGTTTACTTCATTTTCAAATTCTAAATAAAAATACTAGTTATATGTTATTGAAGGTGAACAATTATACTTTTGTTAGCCTTTTCCTTTATAAAATGGTGACACAGGTTTGTGCTTTTACCCCCATTCTTTCTAGCTTCCCCTAGCTTCAACCTCTTTGTCATATTTTTACTAATTCTAGATGGTTTAAGGTGGAGCATTTTAAGACTCTCAAGCGTATGGGTTAGGTGGAGGTGACTTTATGGAAGGACCCTCTGGAGTGGCCCATGGGTCGCTTTGATGAGGATCATGTTGTTCTTACTAAAGCTTTGGAGAGTAGGTTTTGCAACTCCCTTAAAATGAGGGACGCTTTAGGTTGGAGTCCTAGCCCAAAAGGTAAATTTACTGTGGCTCAAGGTTATGCTATACTTGATAGGAACTTACATGGTGCAGCTGAGGTGCACTGGTGGAAGAAGGTTTGGAATAACTTTTCTTGGCCCAAATGTAATTTTTTCTTATGGTTGTTGGCTCTGAAGAAATGCCTCACTTGGGAGAATCTTCACAAACGAGGTTTTTAGGGAGCTTCTGTTTATTTTCTTTGTTCAAACAATGAGGAATTTACCTCTCACTTGTTTTTTCTTTTTCCTTTTTTGAGTGAGATATGGCATAGATGGTGGGAGGCTTGGTATCATGGTTGTATTCATGCTACCTCTCTAATTGATTTTTGGGAAAGTTTGGGCAGACTGCCAGCAAAGACTTCTTTCTTGTAGGTAGCCTGGATGGTTGGGCCAATTTTCATTCTCTGGAACTTTTGGTTGGAGAGGAACCACAAATTTTTTTGTGACTCCAAATTAGGAAGTTTTCAATTATGGAAGATGATTCTTAGTAGGCTCTAGGAGACTTTTTTTGCAAAGTGTAATATGTCTAAATGTATTGATCTTGGTGATCATGCTATTGTGTAGAATTTGAATCTGGGTGATAGTAGATGGGGATGCACTCTTGGAAAAAGACATCACCATGTCAAGAAATGGGTTTTTCGGGATGGGAGGTGGACTCCTCCCTCGGCTGGGATCTTTAAAATTAATATGAACTGTTCTTCTTGTTGGAATCCTAGACATGCTGATATTGGGGGTATAGGTAGAGGTAATGATGGTGGTGCAATTTTTTCTCTTCTTTATTAACAAAGGTCAACACTCTAATAATCCGATGGAGGTCTTTGCTATTAAGATTGTTGTTGAGAGAGGATGCTCTTTAGGCTAGAAGAGGATCATTTGTGAGTCTAATTCTCAGATTGTTGTGGATATGCCGAATAACCAAAGTTTGGAGGATGTTAGTTGGCAATTAGCCTTTTTAGTTAGACAAACTCTAAGTCTTTGTAGTTCTTTGGACTCTATCTCCTTTTGTCATATCCCTAGATTATGGAATAGAGTGGCTGATTGTTTGAAAAAGTGGGCTTCAGAGAACATGGATAGTTGGGATATTAGTGGAAGGGATGAGTTACCTTCTGAGTATTGTGGGATCATTGAGCAACTGTTGTTGGAAGATAGGAATATGTAGTGTTGTTGTGGGCCTTTGGCCTTTGCTCTGTATTTTGGATTTGATTGAATAAATTTTTACCCCCCCTTTTTTCTAAAGAAAAGAAAAAAGAAGCGACACATTACATATGCAAATTCATCCAATTCAAGTGTTGGTTATATACAGACAAGGCGGGATAGGGAAGATAACACATTTGTGTAGAATTTCAATAAATATTCTAGAGATTATCGTTCTAGGCTATTCTCTTGACAAAGTACATATGAAAGTGAAAATATGAAAAAAAAAATCCTTCATATATGCTAAAACATAGTGTTTTTATTCAGATTTGGTGTTGTTTTTTGCTTTTAACCATTGAAATCAACATGAATACATACTAAAATTTTCATAAAAATTCATTGTATTTTTTATAATTTTCAAGAAAAGTCAAAGGTGTAATTTGTTGAGAGGATAACTATGTCCATTCATGTTTAGGTTTGAGATATTCTATGATCATAAGGAAAAATTTGCAAACCCTCTCCAAATGCTTTTTTTGTTTTTTCTAAAAAATATTAATTTATAGATTTCTATTGTCTTCTCAAATTCATACTCCCCAACCTTATAAATACACTGCCACCTACTAATGTTGAGTGCCAGCACATTTTTGAGAAATTTATGTTCCCCATTAAGGAAGCAGTGAGCTTGATGATTAAGATCTGGTAGTATTAATCTATAGTATTGTTATTGGTCTAGTGGAGTTTTCTATCTGGCTTTTTACAAGGCCATAAATAGAGTAAGAAAATCCAATATGACAGGTATCATTTTGAAGAGAGATGCTTGTGCACCTGCAATTACTCTTAGCCCTCCTTTCCAAAACCTTGAACTATGTATGATGAAAGATGATTTCAAACAACTAATCTCCTTTCAAGGAATGCAAACAAATTTATGTTGGATTTGGTGAGGTCGTTTTTAATTTTAATTTATTTTTTTATATAGTTATCAATAAAAAATATTTTAATGTGATCAAGTTTAAATAAATTGGACTAATATTTAAATTTATGTTAAATTATTGAATTTAGTTTGGACATTAATTTATTTGTAATTATTTTAACAATAGTAATATATTTTAAGTTTTATATTATTAATGATTTTGTAGTCTTATTTTCTTTTCAATATTCTATTAATATTTATTATTATTATAAAATAAAAACTCATGTAGAAAAAGGATGAAGTATACCAATGAAGGAAAAAAAAGGTAAAAATGGTATTAATTTTTAAATTCAATCATTTCAAAAGACACACAAAGAAGTGTTAAGATTAATAAGAAAATAATTTCTTGTAAGACCATAGGTAGATATTAGAAGTTGTCCAGATTTGAAAACAATGGGCCCCATGGCACAACTAGTTTACCACTATAAAGATAGATAAACAAGTGTTGTCGTGTACTTGTGATAAACTAGTTTAGAATTAATTATAATATAAAATTAATTATAAAATAATTTTAATTATTTATTTAGTTTAACATTTAATATCAAAGAAAAGTAAAATAGATTTGTTGAAAAATCTTGGATTAGTGCAAAAGAATTAACTAATTATGTTAAAATTATAACATTCGTCATTGTAGATTCATATGTAATCTATCGTCAATTATGGCATTAATGAGTTAACATATATTGGACCGAAGATGGGATGAAACCCTGGAACTACAAAAACAATTTCATTGTTTCGAATTAGCAATGGGAAACAATATAAAATAAATTAGGGCCTGTTTGGCTGCGGGAATAGGAATAACTATTCTGGATTACTTATTCTGGAATAGAAAATGGGGCTACCTATTCTTGTTCTCTGTTTGGTTCAACCAAAATTTGATGGGGAATTTGTAGACCCAAAATTTATGTTTTCAACTAAATAAAACTGGAATAGGAATACGTATTCCAATAACACCTATTTTGGTGGAATTGCAAAACCTCATTTTTGAGCTAAAATTGGAATACGCATTCCTATTTTACTTCATATTCCAATTCTGATTTGGTGTATCCAAACGAAGAATTCAAAATTTTAAGAATTTACATATGCCTATTCCGCTTCTATTCCCGTTGCCAAATGGGCCCTTTAGGGTTTGTTTGGTTCGTGGAAGATGACAAGAATTGGCTTTTTCAAAAATCGGATTTGAAAATTTGTGCGTTTGTTTCAAAATTTGCAAAATGGAATTAGCATACGCGACTTCCAATTTTGCCTCAAAACCAGGTTTTCCAAATTCCTACAAGCAGGCAGGAATTGAAAATCAAAACCTAGTTTTGCTTTTTAAGTAGTGTAAAACTAATAGATTGGACTACTTTTTGAAATTTGCATTCAACCCCAAGCTTACGGACTTCACACACATCTTCCGAGTGAAACAAACAGTTTCAGTAAAATTTCAAAAATTGGGTTGAAGATATGCAAAACCTTGATTTGGCTAAACCAAAGTTTGTAGAAATCTAGATTTTTTAAATTCCACGAACCAAACAGACCCTTGAGGAATACTTTGTTTAGAGAAAAAAAACATTTAGACAGTGTTTGTAAATTTTGCCTTGCCAACTTCGAATCTCAAGGTTAATACCGCTAATCTGGAATATTTACTGACATCTTGCACCAATGTGTAATTATTGATGTTCACCAGGCGGAGCAACCTTAGATTTTAAAAAGCTACTTTGCATTCTCCGTTTACTATTTCTGTTTCCACCAAGTTCGGAACTCTTAAACATCTCTTCATTAAGTTGATGACTTGCTTCTAGCTGGAACGGTCGAGAAAGAGAGATCCCCTAAGTTCTTTTCTTTATCTTGTGCAGAATGTTTAATGCCTCGACCTTAGACGAGGGTCTCAAGCGATTATAGACAAAGCCCACCATACGCTCACTCAAATCATCCACTACTTCTCTGCAAGCTCTAACATCCACAGCAAATTTCAGAACAAGTGGAATTCGGAGGAGACCATCATATCTATGGTGGGATCACTAAGCTTGCTTGCTCGCTGCCTAAAGCAGACATACACCAGAGTTTCTGCGCCTCTTCTTCTGAAAGACATGTTACCTTATAAGAAGGGCGTTCAATTCTCGCCTGGACAATTGTTTGAGTCTCATTCAGGTTCCTAGTTGTTAAAAGAATCCTGCTCTGTGGTGGAAGGGACGCCAGGTCAGCTACAGGCAGAAGCTTTTCAACGTCACTTTGTTTCAGTGCGTTGTCAATAAAAACAAAGATCGGTTGAGAGGAGAGCTCTTTAAAATCCTTGGCCAACTGTTCCTTACCTTCCCTCAAGCTTCTCAACTGAACATTGCGATCATAAACATCTCTTAAAATTTGTTCTTGTAAGAATTTAAGATCGGCCTCTGAACAGTTCTGCTGCATGTCAACTTTACAATATTTGTAGTTTTTGAGGTCGAGTTTGTTGAAAACTGCAGTGGCCAGAGTTGTCTGTAAATAACCACCACTTTAACTGATGGGACTTTTACATCTAAAAGCTTTGTTACAATGTCAATGGCTTTCTCAACACCAACTGCCCAAAAACGAATATAAAATTTTCAACAGCCTACTATATACCTCTTTCTCTTTTATAAATTAAGAGAAAATTACCCAATGACAATAGAAATCCAATAAACTGATAAATAAATAGAGCAAACCTAATACATCTTAGTAGTAGTACCTGCTTGAGGAGATCTTCCTTGGGAGGGAGGTGAGACAACTGGAAGCGTATCCAAAACTTCTGAACTCCTATTCAGAACAGCAATCATCACCTCCAATCTTTTCCTTTTTGATCGAATCTTCTTTCCCTCTCTTCTTTGGTCGAACTTCCTCTCTTTCATACTAAACCTCTCTATTTCGTTATTGTTTAGCTGTCCACCAGAATCTAAATCTTCCAATGTGAGAATTTTAAAATTTTAAAATTAAAAATCTTTTTTACTAGAAAATTTCATTTATTTATTTTAAAATGAATAGAGTGTGTATATATATAAATAATTTTATAATTATTTCTAAATTTTTGTTGTTTTATGTGATGTGATGAATATTTTCATGTTTTTCTAGAAAGCGAAATAAATATTATAGATATATTATCTTGTTAAATCATGAGATTGATGATATTCAATGGTGTTGTCATTAATCTTTGTTTCAATCTTTGGATGTATCTGTTGATGTGGGACCAAATAGATGACTTATTAGTTATTGCATATTGTTAGTTTGTGTATTGGTTGGTGCTTTTACAGACGGTTTATATTGCATGCTTATGATAGTTTTTGGCTCAATCCTATGTGGATGAGTTTTGGTGTCAATAGTGGGATGCAACGCGCTTCACATATTTGTTAGATCACTTCAAGCACGGGTGTACCTGGAAACTAAGGAAAAATAACATGAATGTACTGCCAACGTCAACAGGAGATTGCATATCAATTACTCTTCATCTATATGGAATTTGACGGTACCCTTAACAGTCATATTATTTATTTTGTGATAGTTTGGTCATTTTAATACCTTTCATTATATGTTTTATGAAAAAAATTGATTGTCAAATTCATATTTTAATTTACAAATAATTTAAATACATTAAAAATATTCTAAAATTCAACAATATATAATATATATTTTAAAGAGATTAAACTACTATGAATTTAAAATAATATATTTTTGTAATATAATTTATAAAAGTCAAAAATTTAGAATGGATATCTAAAAAGCATAAGTTTTATTATACAAAAAATCCAATTCATTAAGCAAGTTTCTAAGTTCATAACATGCTTTATTCTATCTTAAAAATATTCTAAATGTTATAGATAATATTAAAAATATATAAAAGTAAAAAGCATATATAATATCAAATAAAATATATATCATTTATATATTTTCATTATTAAATAATATATTGTACTTTTTTATAATAAAATTCGATGGTTTATTAGTAAAATTGAGTGTCATATTTATGATTTTAGAAAAAATTAACCTATCAATCTATACCTGTCATATACGGTTCAAATGTGCAAAAATGACCATTACGACCATCAAATTTGAAGCTTGCATAGACATATTTACACCACCAAGATAGGTCACCAAAGCATTGGAATGCGCAAAAAGGTAAGTATAGTAGGTCATGGGTACAACATGAACTCACCTACTAAGGTAAGCTATTTTAATATTATATTATGAATATAATTTTGATGAATTAATATAAATAAATACTTAATGCAATTATGAATAAGTGAATATTAAGGATATTAAAATATCATATTATTTTATAAGTTTCTAGTATAATTGAACAAATATTAGAAATAGTGAAATTCTTTACATAAGAGTAAGATAATATTAATATAAATAAAAAATTTATTTATTTACCTCCTATAAATAGAAGCAAAAAAAGACCAAGGAAAATAATTATAATTAAGTGAGTGAACATAATATTAAGAAGGATTATGGTTTGACATATTGAGGAGAATTTAGTGCATCACTTTAAAGGTAGCGATAGTATGTTGTGCTTGATTTAATTAAAATTATGAAATTACTTTTATATGGCTAGTTTAGACCTATACATATATGTGGTGGAAACATGAATGCTGATGATATTCCTATGGGGGAGTATTGTAGATATGTTACTATGATGATATGTTACATTCATGAGTGAGTTTGTCATTGATGTGAACATAGTAGTCTTCTGTGGTATCTGATAGAAGAACAAAAGAAAGATCAAGTTGGTATGGATGACTAGTTGAGTATTCTCACTATCTGAAGTCATGGGAGACATTTATGCGTATCTAGTATATGTAGTTAATTTTGGATGAAGAAATGTTAATTCTGGAAGAAGTTATGTAAGTTTTGGTGATGTTTGTTCTGAGATAGAGTTTACAGAGGCATGTTCTAGTAAACTTGTCATATCTCTTAGCAGAGTTGTTATTCCGAGAATCGAGGTTGAGGATGTGAAGAAGACATGTTGATGATGACATGGCTAAGTTAGCTCATCATAATATTACATGTATGCAAATTTATTTAAGTTGCAAGGCATAAGATTAATGTTATCACTAAGTGTAATGTGTTATAATGTGGTCCTTTAATGATTAATTGAGAAGGTCTAATAGCTGACTTAGGGAATTGTTTTATGGACTTTGTATAAACGAAGGACATTTTCCTTTATCATTAGAGATGCGGATGACATGAAGAAGTAATTTGTAAGAAGCATAAGAGCAGAATGCGAAGTTGAGTAGAGCAGAGTGAAAGTGAAGGAAATTTCATTGCCAAGGTTTTATTGTGTGATCTGAGGTTTGATATTTGGATCCGAGGTTCATGACCTAGTCTACAAGGTCTGACAGTATTTGGTTTGGTTGACAGAACAAAGGAAAGAAGAACATAACAATAAATTGCATGTTTGAGTAGTGAGCTCTTATAGTTGAAATTGCATGTTTGGGCAATGGGCTCTTTTTGCATACATTATACTCTAACTCCTAACATGGATTCAAAGTCTCCTAATAGGGACTCTATGTACTAAATGTTGTAATAGACTCCTAACAAGGTCCATCCTCTAACAAGGAATATTTATATCAGTACATCATCTTGTGGGCATCATTCCCACCAGGGTTTTCCCTCTAATCAAGGGTTTGCCTAGCTAACATATCTGGTGTAATTGTCTATGTGCATCTTAGTATGGTTTTTATTTACTTTGGTTGAATGGTTAAGTTTGTTTAAAGAAGATAAATGTTTTAATTGCTGGATAACTAATTCAAACCCACCCCCCCCCCCCCCCCCCCCCCCCAACTATCTTGGTGGACTATTGTTTCTAAAAATATGTATATGTACATATGAAATCGTAAATATTCGTACACATAAATTTAATTGCTAAGATCAAGAGAGCCCTTTTGGGAAGAGAGTGATCTTAACAACTTAAGATCAAGAGAGTCCCTTGGGAAGAGAGTGATCTTAATATGGTTATAAGGTCAGAATATTCTCTTGAAGTTAACATATGCATATGTAATAAGGACCCTAGATAAAGAATATATATTCTAGGAAGGACATTGAAGGGAAAACTTCATAGAAGACAAAGAAATAATTGAGGATCTAGGGATCCTCAAGAGGGTTATTGATCCCAATATGAAGGCGTCTTTAAGGTTAGGGTTAGGATAGAGGGTAGAATAATGAATTATAATTTATTATTTTATAAATTCTAACACTGATTTTGTAGATATTCTTGTCCTGGCTAGTTGGACATTACATTATTAGTTGTACAAATGAACTTCAAGTGGGTGACCAATAATTTCTTAAAAAAGAAGATGATGAGTTACATAATCTCAATGAGTTTCAACACTTGGAAGCTATGGAGAATAAGTATGTTGTGCACCTATACATACAATTCAACCTTATTTTGTTGAGATTTAAACCTCTAAAGAAAATAAAAAGGAAAAATAAGTTAACTTTAGTGCTTATCAAAAACTAAGCTCGCAAAAGTTATTTCATTGAAAACTACATATGAAATCTAGAAAATTTTAAATGAGATTTATGAAGGAAATCTTAGAGTTATGTTCAAAGTATTTGGGTGCTAGGAATACATATAAAAAATTTAAAATATGGATGATAATGAAGATATAACCAAATATTTTTAGAGGATTAACAATGCAGTAAATGCATATGAAAAATCAAGGAGGTACCTTGATATATGCAGATATTATGGAGAAGATTTTGAATGAATTTAACAAAGAGCTACTATGATAAGATCTCCACTAATGAATAAGTGTATGAACAAAAAATATTTACACAAGAGAGACTTTTTAGCACCTTCATCACATTTTAGATGAAGATGTTTAAGAAAGATAAAGGGAAATATGAGACAAACTTTAAAGCCACAAAGACAAAACATGATGTTGATGATGGATGTTCAAATGAGTTGGAAGCAAACTTTATCAAAATACTTAAGAATGGTACTATAAATTCAAAGTTGTATTACCTCTTAAATAATTTATATTTGGAAATGCATAAGTGCACAAAGATGTGGTAGAAAAAAGATACCACTTTTTTTCCAATCCAAAGTGTAATGTGATTGTGCAGTATTGTGTGATAACACTATGGTTGGGATAGTGTGAACTATATAGGCTCCAGAAATTTAAAAAATAGCACTACTGCATGTATTCTATATCACTAGCATGCTTTACAAATTTCCAACTTAAAATATTTTTATGTAAAAAAATATTCTTAATTTTTAAGTAATGTGTACTATAAGGATTCTAAGGACCCCTTAGCACACATATAATGGTTTTAATGGGTCAAAAGGAGTTATAAGCACCCTATTATATATTTTGACCCATTTGATCATGCGTGTCTTAAGGGGTCCTCAAACCCCTTAGCACACATATAATGAATCCAATGGGTCAAAAGGGGCATAGAGTACCCATAACCCCCTTTTGCCCCATTTGATTGCATAATGTGTGTCTTAAGGGGTCTAAGGACTCCTTTACACACATGTATAATGGTTTGAATGGGTCAAAATGGATCATAGGGTATCTTATGGCCTCTTTTGATCCATTTGATCACATACTGTGTGCCGGGTAAAAGCACAAACCTGTGTCACCTTTTATAAAGGAGAAGTGATATCATAATTTAAAGTCTTCAATTTTAATGACATAAAAGTGGCATTTGTGCTTAGAATTTGAAGATGATGTAAACTAATGAAATGTGTAAAATTAGATATAGTTTATGTCTGTAATTTTTTTGAAAAAAATTGAGTGAAAATTTTATCTATTTTTTAATTTTTAAAGTCTATTTTTTAATTTTTTTAAAATGCTAAAAATATAGAGTTTTTTTTCCCGTCAAACAAATATATGAAAATGTTCATATTTTGGTTTGATTTTGGAATATGTTAGAGTCAACATATATACCTAGTGCATCAAAAAAGAAAAATTGAAATTCAGCTAATATTTTTTAAGTTATAACTGGTCAAAGTCAAAGTTATCAAAAATTGATAGTTTTTTTCTCCCGTCAAACGTTTTCCATCAAATCTACATATTTTTAAAAAAAAATTACATATTCTTGAAGAAGACTCTCTCCTCTAGTGCAGCATTAAAAAATAATAATTTTTGAACATGATTTACTATTTTTTTCTTATTTTTGAATAGACATCTTCCTGAATCTTAAAATACCTACTTGTACTATTTTCAAATTATAATATATTATCCATAATCAAAATTTAAAAAAAAATTATATAATCATAATCTTGATTTTGAGACCTACAAAACTATATTTTTAGTTTAAAAAAAAACTTCAATTTAGTAAGTCAAATTGGCCTTCAAAGTGAGAAGTTTGCAGAAGTTCTTATTTTTGCTTGTGTGGCTGCCACCTAGGATGCCACATAGGTAGTTCTGGCCGAAACTATTTCGGCCGTAACTGTTTCGGCCGAAAGGGTTTCGACTATAACCCCTTAGCGTATAAAATTATCGTTAATCACTTTTTGGCTATTTTTATGATATTTTGGGTCATTTGAAACATGGGGGTTACGATCGGAAGCATTTCGACCGAAAGTGTTTCGGTTGTAACTGTGCATGCCACATCGACAGGGAAACTTGTCACATATGTACGGCCAAAACTTGTTCGGCCATAACTGTTATGACCGAAACTATTTTTGCCGTAACCCCTCCAAATATCACAAATGGTGACACAGGTTTGTGCTTTCAACCTGCCTTAAGAGGTTTGATTCTTGGTTGGTTCTATCATCAACAACCAAGTGTAAAACCTCCAGGAAGTCATTCTTGGTCCTAAGGATGACTTGGGTTTATGGGGGGTTGTATATATCTTGAAAATAGTTGGTAGTCCACCTCCCAATTTCCTCCTCGACATTGGGTTCAACATTAACATTATTGATCAACTTCCTAATAGTGTTTCTTTTCTTATGCTTAGAGGCTGACCTATGAAAAAAATATGTATTCATATCTCCTTCCAATAGCCATCAAACCCTGGATCTTTATTTCTAGAAGACTTCTTTTCTTCCAATCACTTGATTCTATTTCTTCCTCGACCCCTATTATTCTTTTTGGGTAGTCATTAAGATGTCTCCTTCCTCCATCCTCACTTGGAATTATTCTAGCTTACATTCAATTTCTTTTTTCTATTTGAAGATCCAAAAGAGGTTTTTCTCCACTTGATAACTTCCCTTCTAATAATTCCTAGCTTCCTTGCAATGCAAAACATAATAGTTCCATGGACTTTGGTGTTCCACCAGTAGTTAACCCAATCTCTAAATTGAGGGTGTGAATGCCACATTATTTCATAGCTAAAGGGTTTCTTCTTTTGATGATTGTTGATAGACCAAGTAAATAGAAGCATATGGTGGTCTGAGACAGACCTCAAGAATCTTGGAAAGAAATATGTGGCAATCCCACTTTGCTAATATGAGCACCCTATCAATCCTTACATAGATAAGGTTGTTTCCCATGCAGTTATTGGACTAGGTAAATTGGACTCCCTGTAGCTCAACATCCATGAGGTCATTTCTACTTAGGAAACCCTCCAAATCCCACATGCTCCTAAAGAAATCATCTAGACCACCCTTCTTTTTTGAGGGGTATAAGGGGGTATTAAAATATCCTACACACATTAGCCTAACATCCATCCAATTCTTCATGCAACTGGAGGCTTCATCCTAGAGCTAGAGACACCCTCCCATAGTCTTAGGGCTGTAGAAGTTCAGAAGAACCCAATTATTCACATCCATATTAAAGGCTATTGAAACAAAGAGGGTGTGACAATGGAGCTCCACATTGTTCAGGTGGTTAGGATTCCACATAGTAGAAATCCCTCCCGACCAACCTGTGGCCTCACTATAGACATATATTTCTCCTTGTTATATGATGTTAACAATCTTTTCAAAATTTTGTTTACTCATCTTAATTTCCTAAATAATATCTACCTTATGATCTTTGATCATAGATTTCAAAAAAAAAATTATTTCCTTAGGTTTTTAAGTCCCTAATATTCCATGAAATTAATTTTGAATAGTTCTTACTTCTTGGAGTTTCTTCTAAGGTTCATTGTGTCCCATTGGAAATATCCCAGGAGGTTGCCTTAGATATTTCTACCCTTATTAGAGGCCTTCTAGTTCTTTCCTTTTCCTTTTGGGTTCTTTCCACCCCACATCCATCCCTAAAGGGGTACCCAAAACTGAGGATAGTGAACCCAACCAAGAGGAAAACTGAATCTCAAAATAAGGAAGGTTGACCATCAAAGTACCTTGCAAAGAGGAGAAACTAGACCCATTCCCTTATAGCTTGTCACCCATCTCAACCCGTGTTTCCTCTGGTTGATATTGTGTTTCAACAATGGCTTGGGTCCCCCTTTCCTCCAAAGCCTTAGTCTTAAATTATTCCTCCTCCAAAGGGTCACATGGAACCTCCTTTCTAACCACCTTGGGGATAGTAATATCTATTTAATCTTCATCCTCCTCTTGGTTCACTTTCCCATCCTTATCCTCCCTCAATAGGGAATAATCCTAGTTCATCACCTAAGACTCCCGCTGACCCAAATCTAGGACAACCATGTCCTTTATGGAAGCCCACTTTGCATTTTGAGACCACATAACCATACATCCTACATTTTTGGTAGTATACGTAAGCATTTTCATACCTGATAGCTTGCCTCCCTGTTCCCCATTTTGAGTTCAAGAAATACTACTTGGGAGGGTATTGTTGACAACCACATTCACAAAAAGCCTAGCAAATCCTAGCCGAGACTTGTTTTGGGTGACAACATCCACTTTGATGAAATGACCAAAGGAGTTCCAGAACCATTAGAAGATTTTATCATCCCGAAATTCCAACAGAAAGCTAGGAAGGAGTACCCACACTGAGCCACTCTTTGTAGATCCACACCCAGACTGAATCTAGGTTTCCATTTAGCGACAACTAGATTGTGTTTTTGCATTCTCCAAGAGCTTTCCCAAATCTGATTTCTATCTTCCTCATTTGTAAATTTAAATAGGAATAGTGGCCCCACTATGGATGCAACCATAATTGATCCTTTCAACTTCCACTTGTTAGAGACACATTTCCCCACCATGTCTATGGTAGTTATGTAGGATAAGAACCTTCCAACAAGCCTCAAAGAAGATCCTTTCAAAAGAAATTATATCACATTGTCTGGTAGGGAAATATCTAAACCAAAGTCCCCATGGAAGATAGTTTGGGTAACATAAAGTGTGGGGAAAGAATCCATTCGACCCTTCAAGGAACCCTTCTAGATAAATTTAGGGTTAATCGTGCCAAACTCAATCCATGAAATCATGGGCTTAGAATGTTGCAGAAATGCCAAATCTGCTAATAGATCTAAGGCATTTCTAGAAGTCAACCCCCACCCCCTGAGGTACTCCCAACATCAAACCTCTCCCCATTTGACATAACCAAATAGAGGTCAGGGCAACTGGAGGAGCCAAGTTATCCCACTTAGAGGTCACCATTAATAGCCAGAAACAAGTTGCAGAGCCAGAGTAAATTTGAATTTCTCTAAAAAAAATTCCATGAAAACTTAACTTGCTATTAAGGGAAATTATGTTGCTTCCTTCTTTAATATTAAAGTTGAGGGCTACCTACTTTTTTTATGTTAAGTTTGGTTTTCAATTGTGGTTGCCCTAATTTCTATGTGAGGGTTCTAGTTTCATAAGTGGCATGGGGGTTGATTGTGAAAAACTCTAAGCATCATCTCCATAAGTGGTTGAACGTACATTTGGTCTAGAGTGAGATATCCGCTACAGGTTTTAATGGCTATATGGAGAAGCTCTACAAAAATTTCTTAGTCACATGGTGGAGAAGTATTTAGCCCTTATTATTATTGAGGTGTTAGCATGTGGTGCAAGATAGGTTCTCAATATGATATTTTTTGGTCCAAGTAAAGGAAATTAGTTTTATAACCATGGTATGATGTTTATAATTATAATGAACTTATTACTTTAACTAAAGTTTCCTTCCATGAGCATCTACAAATATGAAAATTTTGGGAATACAAGACCTTAATGTGGTGTGTAGAATGTCTTAGCCATCGAAGCTAGAAAGAAGCATTGTTCTTTATAGTATATTTTGGTATAAATTTAAAGTGGCATAAAACCATTCACATGCAGAACACTCTAGATCATGTGAGAAATCCATATATTCAAGCCATTCATGTAGTACTAGACACAAATTTCAACAAAGGATTTAGCCAACATAAAGGTACTGAACTTTGTAAAATATTGATAACTATTGAAGTTTCAGCCAACATATGCATTATGAAATTTCTTGATTTTCCAAAATGTTGCATCTTAAAGTTCACAATCATCAAATCTTATCATCTAATTAACTAATCCAAGAACATAGGCATCAAATTCAATGTGATGTCAAAAAATCAAAGTTGTTGCCATAGGGTCTAATAATGTCAATATACAAAATTATCATACAATGTCATATAATGTCATATAATTTCACACATCAATAATGTCCTACATGAAATATATGTTGAAAATGACATACATCAAAAAATAAATATAAAACTTATGTCCAATAACGCCATATAGACATAAAATGTACATCCCTAGAGATATTTAATCTTTCCCACTAGGGGAAAAAAATAAATCCCTTACTGTCTTTGATCACCATGTTGATGGAGATATTGCGAATGACAGGGTCTTCCTAACATGCTTGCTAGTCTGTTGGTCTAGACTCTTCTGTAACTCTTGACCTATTACAATCAAAAGTTTATGTCAATCAATAACTATTATGCATAAAAAATGAAATATACATACACATAAAATAAAATATTTTCTTACTGCTAGCTGATAATCCCTCTCTACATCCACCTCAGGGACATGCGGACGATCAGGAGTAATAAGACCCTACAAAAATCTTCAACTTAGTTATCACTCGATCATATTTATGAATATCATATCTAATTTTAATACTAACTAAATGGTAATGAAAAATCTTCCATACCTTAGTTAGTGGCTCAGAACTAGAAGCTGTAAAAAAAATGACTCCTTAATCAATACAGTGATGAAGATGTGGAGGTGTCTCTGATGTTAATAGATGAACATGATACAATATGATAATCAAATTTAGTTATGAAGACTACATATTTTCTTATACCACATTATTAATTAAAATATTTGGGTATCTCTGTGAATGTAGAAACACGTCCTTCATTGTACGATGTCGATCCTAAAGGTGCAACATTTACCTATTGCACATGTATGTAAATATATAAGAAATCACATTCATCACATTCATGTGCAAAATAATGTACTATAGAAACATAAATTAAAACATGTATATACCTCGAAGGAAAATAAATTCATCTAAAAACCATGTGATCCCAAATCAACATCATCATGACCACTCTGACTCTACATATGATCATGTAATAAAACAAATTAGTTAATTAATCATACATTTATTAAATAAATATATTCAATTTAATCAAATTAAGATGAAAATGAATATACCTCTACATGAGTGGTATCATGCCCACACTAAGAGTCTAATGTGAAATTTGACACTCCAACCCAAAATTAATGCACATGGATAAAAGTTTTGAGTTAACCTTTCATATGATTGCATTATAAATAGATGTATTAATTTAAATGAATACATTGATAGATACTAGTAGAGACATCGACATGGCATAAAATGAGGTTGGGGGATCAATGTTAATGCAAGCAACACTCTGGCCTTGAATTTTAAAAAATGTCAAGACATAGTAATTTATTAGTCATTCGTGTACATATAAGATGTGATCAAAATGGTTTAAAATATAATTATTTATATTTACCTATCAACGCCAAATGCAACATTAAGGAAGTTATCTGTCATCATCCCATTATCATCATCCTCTTTGCTAGAAGTATGAAATGTGCATAGAGATCCACATGTGACCAATATTCTAATGAGGCTTGTTTGTAACCAAAGGAGGAGCACACTGAATTTGGATCTAAGTCAAAGCTCTAATAATACCTAGTGTGTTAGCCTCTACGTGTTCCTTCACAATAGAATGAATAATAACATGTTCTACCTGCAGCTTGCCAACATATACCTTAACAACATTAGTGTCGTGAAGTGCCCCTAGCCTATCAAATGATGATCCCCTGCCTCTACTTTGAGAAGGAAGAATATCAAAATAATTGGGGATCTCCCCAAGGACAAACTCACAATATAATTTCATCAAGAAATACTTTGGAACCTCAAGATTTTTACGAGGGGCATCAAACACCATCCACCATCTATTCCAAAAGTAATTTTTAATACCTTCACGAATGAACCAATGAATTGGGAGCCTTTTAGTTATAGTTCTCAATGAACTTTGTCATCCTGGCTTTTTAAACAGAGCACATATGTCATCTTGGGTAATCTATTTATTTTTTACATCTTCATACGATAACTTATGAGCATTATATCATTTTTTTGTTCTCATCTATTATTCTATAGATTCATTCGACTACTAAAAGATGATACCTAATGCACTATGGTCTCAAGGGATTGTGCCAATTGTGCCCTACGATGATTATTTTGAAGAAAATTCTTTAACCTCCCAATAATTGTTTCTAACACAGTTTTCCCTCTTTTAATTTCATTAAAAAAAAAGTGGGTCCCTAGAGGAGGTCTTTCGATTTGTGGAGGTTGTGGAAATGGTTGTTCTTAATTTTGAGGGGTTTTGGGTTTATCCTATGGAGTGTTTGGTGGTGCATTTTTTGGTGGATTAGGCAGTGGATTTTCTATATTACCTAACAATTAAACAATACTATTTTTAAAAACTAAACAAACCCAATTTTTTTAAAAATTCCATTAACAAACAAAAATATTACCAAAAACAAGAGTTGAAATTTATTCCGCTTTGATTGGTTTGGGATTTTTGGTGATGTGGAGTCATTTTTAATGCAAACTGGGGTTGAAACCTACTAGACACACCGCATTCACACTCCTTGGAAAATAAGAAAACACCACGCAGGACAGAAAATTGAGAGAAATGAGAAATGCGTCTTGATTTTTTTTATACAACTTTTTCAATAATGCGATCATGCTACCTTATTAATTAATTTTTTAAATAGTGTGATCATGCTATAGCATAGTTGCATTTCCTTTTATATTTTACAAGCCACACAATCACCCCTCCCAATCCATAGCACAATCATGTTATAGTGCTATCATAATATTGCTTAGATTAGAATTTTTATTTTTTTTTCCATCTTTTTGGTACCACAACTTTGTCCACTTTATGAAACTCTACCAAATTAGGATGATGTCTAGCCAACTTAGAAGACTTGACATCAGTGAAAACATAACAACTAATATGAATCTTTTACACATGCATTCATAGCATCATCAATTACATTATCAGTTGGGGCTAACAGACCTTACCATCCTCCCAAGATTCCATGATTTTCCAAGACAACTATGGTTTGAATCATTGTATGCCTCCAATATACTTTACTACTTTCCCTTTTTCTATAATCTACTAGACCTTGGTGTTACTCTTAAACTCCTCACACCTATCTGGTTCAATTTCATATGATTCTCCACCCATGGTAACCCACAAATCTACTTTCTTAGAGAATAAAGAGACTAGGACCCATAAAACTCAAAACATAGCTAACCTAGGCAACATAAATTTCCAGACAAGAAGTCAGCCTATATGAAACATTGTTGCAATAGATGTGTTGTTAGGTAACCTTGTTTATTGTGTCAAGAAGATGCATAGTTTTGCTAATGATGTCCCTTACTTTTTGATTAAAGATATTTATAACATTTGGGACATCACCTTCTACTACAATTTTCTTATAACCCTTTTGAAGCACAATTTTTATTCCATAGAAAATTGCTAACATCTCTTTTGCATACGCAATTTGGATACCCATATTGATAACATATATGACTAGTACATTGCCTCTAGAATTTCTAATGAGGCATCCACCTCCTATCTAACCTAGGTTTCCAAGTGATGAACCGTCAAAAATCAATTTGATCCATCTTAGGTCAGGGGGTTCCATTTAATTTTTTCCTTAAACCAACCTCAGGAGATTTGAATGTTTTTAAATAGTCAACAAGGTTCCAACTTTTAGCAATGTCCCAATCAACATAACTAGAGGAGAACTGTGGCCTAAAGGGTGAATGATTATCATATATTCTCTAATATTGTGAGTCAATGCATGGAGCATCAAATTATCATCTTTTTTTTTGTCTCTAAATATACAATTATTCATCTATTTCCATAAGGGCCAACTCCCATAAAGAGGAGACTACCACTAGTTTTCTTTACTAAAGGGATTATTAGATGAGGATCCCCAAGATTCGGCCACCCCCTTGGGGTTAATACTCCAACGCCATTGAAATTTAAATAGGGAAAAAATATATTGTTTGATTTCCCAAGAAAAAGGATGAGAAAAGAACATGAGAGAGAGAGAGAGAGAGAGAGAGAGAGAGAGAGAGAGAGAGAGAGAGAGAGAGAGAGAGAGAGAGAGAGAGAGAGAGAGAGAGAGAGAGAGAGAGAGAGAGAGAGAGAGAGAGATTTGTTAATCTATTGTTATAAGTCACTCTATGTGTGATTTTTGCTGATTGTATTTGTTCTGTATAATTTTTGGTGCAATGTATGGTGTAGTTAGCTTGTCCAACTTTTAGATCTTTGGGGTGCTTTCTTTGTAAAGAGAAAGATCCTTGTTTTTCTAATATTTTAATTAAAATCATCAGAAGAAAAGACTATTCATAGAAAAATATTATAGATAAAAACTAAATGCATTCTTATAGTTTTCTTAAAATAAATTTGTTGATTCTCACATTTTTCTATTCATTTATTGCAATTTTTTGAATCTCTCTTTTATAAGGGTGGGAAAATTTGTTCAACCTCTTCTCACAATACTCTCCTCTTTTTCATCTATCTTTCATTGCTTAATTCATAATCGAAGTATAAGTGTATTATTTTTCCATTTTGAGTAGTCAAAAAAATCAAGGCATCAAATTGACAAACATTGGTAAATTGGTTTTTACCATAGGGCCCATTATTTTGAAATCTTGACAACTTGTAATATCTACCTAAGGTCTTCATCTCTTTTCCTATTTATCTTCTAGTGAAACTTGTAATATCTACCTAAGGTCTTCATCTATTTTCTTATTTATCTTCTAGTGACCTTGTGTCTTTTGAAATGATTGAATTCAACAAAGAATTTCCAATATACAGAGAAAGCTCTCTCGTTTGCTTTTAGATTTTGACAAGCATTTTTCATTTCTAACTTTTTTCTCCCTTCTTTATTATACTATGAAAATAAGACTACAAATTCATAATAATACAAAACTTAAAACATATTGTACCATTTGTTAAACAAATTACAAATAAATTACTATTCTAACCAAAATCATAAATTTAAAATTTTTTTAAATTAAATTATAATATTTTAAAAATTTATTTAAACACAAATATAGAAAAAAAAAAATTGATCTTTTATTGACAAAATAATTCCAATTTAAAAATACTCAGACCCATTCAACATAAATCTGTTTTCTTTGCTTAAGGAGATTAGTTTTTATAAGCCATCTTCATATGCACAGTCTCTGTTGAATAATTAGAGAGCCCAATATCCTACTTCACTAGACCAATGAAGTTAATTGCTTCCTCAATGGGTGAGAGCAATTGCTTGGAAATTTCTTGGCACTCAACTGTATTCAGAATTGTGATATTGCTATCAGGATTTAACTATGTGATTTTGAGTCAAATTCATTGTATTCAGAAGGTCGGGGAGTATGAATTCAAGTTTATCAAGCTCTCGCCTTCTCTCTTCATCCACAACCATCAATCCTTGCACCTTAGCTAACTTGTCCATTGCATTTTCCTCCAGTTGAGGACAATATAAAGACTTCATCCAAATTAATGAGCTCAAACATTCAAAATCACTAGAAAGACTCTGCAATTCCCTTGAGTTCAAGTTTGTTGAAGGTCATAGCAGTGGCTAAAGTGGTCTTTCCTATCCCCCCTTGGACATAAATAACCACCGCTTTAACTGATGGAGTCTTCATATCTAAAAGTTAGTCACATTGTCCATGGCTTCTGCAAAACCCACTGTAAAACAAATGTAAATTTTCTTAGAAATCAATATTTTCAATTTTATCTTACTTTACCACAATTCAAACTACCTATATTTAAAATCTAAGATTTTTTATAATATTTTCTATTTCTATATCGTTTCTATAAAAATTTCTATATACAATGTTTTATCATATAGTTGAACTTTTTAACACTTCTATAAACAATATTTTTAATATATCTGAACTTTGTTAAATTATCTGTAAAATCTAAACCCAATTCTTACAATGAACTCAAACGCTAAAATTCAAATATTTATGAATATTACTGTAGATAATCAAATGGCTATAATTTTACATCTCACTGTAACAATAGTCCTGTAATTTACAACTCTCGAATACTAATAAAGAAACTTAAAATTCTTAGGAAAAGACATATACTGCGTAGATATAATTTTGATCCAAGAGTATCTAAATAGTTTTCCAACAAACATTTCTAAAATAAAGCTGTTAAATTAGTACTTGCTTGAGGAGGTTTTCCTTGGGAGGGAGGCAGCACAATTGGAATCCTATTCAAAACAACTATCATCGCCTTCCCTTGACAGCTCTGAGTATTCCCGGGTGAGTCCTGCTTGTAATTTCCACAATTCCTCACTGTTAATTATTGTTAGTTAGACAGCTGTTATTTCTGACTCGAAAATAGCAGTTGTATTTATGGGTAGCTTGGACAACTATTCGTCCTTATCTATGTATAGTAGCATTAGTTATGGGTAGTTTGGATAGTTGTTTGTCCACTTGCCGAGAATTAGTAAATGGTTATTGCAAGGATAATTATTTACTAATTTTAGTGATTCCCTTTTGGACACCTTGCAACCAATTCTATTATTGGCTGTCGAGTTGTCTTAATCTCAGCCGTTGGTTTGATTTAATCTCGGTCGTTGGTTTTTCCATTAGGGTAGTATAAAAAGGGGTCATTGGTTCATTTGGATAACAAGTTTTGGAGAAGCATTTTCCAGTGATAGTAAATTGTCTTGCGGTGTTAGCAAGGGTGCAGTGTTAGCATGGGGATAGTAGTGGGGAATATCAGCGGGAGAAATTAGGAGGTTGTTGGAGTTCTGCCAGTGAGAGGCAAGGAATTTTGTATCTCTTGATTTGCTGAAGTTTAATATAATTCCTCATCTGTAGAACTGGTTTTCCCTTAGGGGTTTTTCCAGGGACAATTTGTCCGAAAATATTGTGTTCATTGTGTTGTTTATTTCTTTCTGTATTATATAAGTGAAGTTGCAGTTGTGTTATTTTTCAATATTAGCTGAAAATTTATTTTCAGCAGTTTACTAATCATTTATGATAGGAGATTAATAATCAGTGACTGCAATAGTTAAATTTTTCACATGGTATTAGAGCTTTGTTAAGGGTAGAAGAGTTTTTCCCTAGGAAAGAAATTTTGATCTCTTTAGATTTATTATTGCTTTAAACCCTTGAGATGGCTTCAGCTGGTTTGAGAGATCAGGATAGATTGGATGGTGCCTCAAATTTTGGTGTTTGGAAGGCCAGAATTTCTTTATTGTTGGAAGAGAATGTTATCAAGGATTATGCTACTAGTGTTGTACCTGTACCAATGGATGCAACATAGCTCAAGCAACATATAGGAAGGACGATGCCAAGGCGAGGAGGATAATCCTTGATGGTGTCAAGGATCATATTGTTCCACATATCTCGGAGCTAGATACAAAAAAGAAGATGTGGGACGCCATTCTAAATCTGTACCAAAATGCTACCACCAACAGGAAGTTGATTCTCAGAGAGAAGCTAAAGAATCCTCGGATGAATCAGGGAGAATACGTCACAAGTTACCTCACCAGGCTTAGACTTGTCAAGGATGAGTTAGCAGCTGTTGGAGATAGCCCTAGTGATGACGAGCTAGTGAGAATAGCCCTAAATGGGTTTACTAAACAATGGAGTGTCTTTGTTCAAGTTGTCAGTGGACGAGATACTTTACCAAGTTGGGATCGACTATGGATTGATTTCACTCAGGAGGAGTTTAGACTAAGTCTTGTCAATGGGGTCAACAAGAGTTAGAAAAATGAGGTGGAACAAGAGAACGTTTCCCTAGCGGGTAAAGGGAAAGCAAAGAAGGGATCTAGCAAAGGATCAAATTCACAAAGTGAGAAGAAGAAGAAGGACCTTTCTAAGGTCAAGTGCTTTGGATCTCACGAGTTTGGCCACTATGTCAGTGATTGCCCAGAGAGGAAGAAGGGTAAGAAGCAGGTGGCAGCTTCAGCAAGTGCAGAAGAACTCTCCAGTAGAATGGAAGATGAGTTTGCACTCATAGCTTGTATGGTTAGCTCAACCTCACAGTGTGTTTGGTATATAGATAGTGGGGCGTCATTTCATATGACAAGAGTTAGAGAGTACTTCTCCAGTTATAAGAAGGAGGACACCAACATCCAGATTTCTATGGGAAACTTGTCCAAACTCAACCCTGTTGGGAAAGGGACTGTTCAGTTTCAGAAGGAGAATGGAAAGATAATTCCACTTCATGATGTGTTATATGTGCCAGGCTTAGGTATGAATTTGATTTCTGTATCTGTTCTTCAGGATAGGGGGTATAATGTACTCTTTAGAGGGACAAATGCGTTGATTAAGCACAAGGATTGGAAATCACCCATAACTATTGGAGTTAGGAGTGGTCACCTTTATAGATTGTAGTTTGATACTCCTAAGGCACTTATGAGCAACAGTAATCCTAGAGATCCTGGAGAGCTATGGCATAGGAGGATGGGCCATATTCATCATGGAGCACTTAGATTGCTTCGTGAGATGGTGACAGGTGTTCCAGAGGTGAGCACAGAGCATGACGATGTATGTAAGGGATGTGTGTTGGGGAAGTTTGCGAAAGCATCTTTTCCAAGGAGTGACACCAGATCTAAGGGTGTTCTTGATCTAGTACATTCAGATGTTTGTGGACCGATGTCAATGAAATCTCTCAGAGGATATGAATACTATGTTACTTTTATTGATGATTTCTCTAGAAAGACCTGGATATATTTCTTGAAGACTAAGGATGAAGTTTTTAGTCGATTCCAAGAGTTCAAGGCTCTTGTGGAGAACCCGATAGGAAAGAAGATAAAGGTTCTTCGGTCAGACAATGGAGGCGAGTACAAAGGAAATGTCTTCCAGGAGTTCTGCACCAGAGAAGAAATCAAAAGAGAATGGACTGTTCCTTACAATCCACAACAGAATGGAGTTGCTGAGAGGAAGAACCATTCTATATTGGAGGCAGCAAGAGCTATGCTACATGACCAGGACATGCCCCATTACTTATGGGCAGAGGCGTGTAATACAACAGTCTACATTCAGAATAGAGTTCCACACAAAGTGCTAGGGAAGATGACACCAGAGGAGGCTTTCATAGGGAAGAAGCCAGATGTTAGTCACTTTAGGATATTCGAGAGTTTGGCATATTGCCATATTCCTAGAGATACACGTACAAAGTTAGATCAGATTGCAGAGAGGGGGTACTTTGTTGGGTACAGTGAGACCTCAAAGGCATACAACATTTTCATTCTGGGGACTAAAAGAATTATTGTCAGACGGGATGTCAAGTTCATGGAGGACAAGGCATTTAGGAGATCTAGAGATTTGCCAGCAGATGATTAGAGTGAGAAGCCAACAAAAGCTCCAAGACTAAGTCAAGAGCAACAAAGCTCAAGTACAGTTACCAGTACGAGTGTAGACTTAGTTAGTGAAGATTCACATAGTATGGAGCAATAGGAAATGCATCTAGAAGACTTAGAGGTTGACATTTCATCCTCTACAGTTGGCAGTGGGAACCATGTGGTTCTAGATACACAAATGGATACTCAGGAGTTTGTGGGAGCTCCTACGAAGAGTACTAGATAGTGAAGACAACCAACCAAGTTCAATGACTATGTGGCATTAGTTAGTCAGTTGGTAGATAGTGAGCCTTCTAGCTATCAGGAAGCTGCAGAACATCAGGTATGGCGAGATGCTATGGTTGAGAAATATTCTTCAATAATGCAGAATGATGTGTGGGAGGTAGTACCTAGGCCAAAAAATAGGGTTGTAGTTGGATCACGTTAGATCTATAAGATAAAGCACGGTGCAGATGGTAGCATTGAGAAATACAAGGCGAGGTTCGTGGCAAAGGGGTTCTCTTAGAAGGAGGGAATAGACTATGAGGAGACATTTGCTCCTGTTGTCAGGTATACTTCTATACGAGATGTAATCTCACTTGCAGCACAGATGGGATGGGAAATCCATCAATGGGATGGAAAATCCATCAAATGGATGTCAAGACAACATTCCTTAATGGTGAGTTGAAGGAGGAGGTATACATAGAACAACCAGAAGGCTTTGTAGCACACAGTAAAGAGACCCACATGTGCAGATTGAAGAAAGCATTGTACGGACTCAAGCAGGCTCCTAGAGCATGGTATGAGCGCATTGATACATACTTGTAGAAAATGGGCTTTGTGAAGAGTGAAGCAGATGCTAACCTCTACTACTTGATGGTTGGGGGTGAAATTCTCATTCTTGTTCTTTATATGAATGACCTATTTCTTACAGGTCCACTAGGGCTCATAGTGGATTGCAAGAGAAACTTTGCAGAAGAGTTCGAGATGAAGGATTTAGGACTTATGCACTACTTTGTAGGCATGGAAGTGTGGCAGACAGATGGGGAGATTTTCCTTGGTCAAGGGAAATATTGCATTGAAATCTTGAAGAAATTCAGGATGAAGGATTGCAAAGCCATGTCTACACCCATGATTACGAATTGAAGGAAGGTAGATACATCTAAGGAGAAGGATGTAGATCCCACTTTATATAGACAATTGATTGGTTCGCTTATGTATTTGGTCAACACTAGGCCAGATATAGCATTTGCAGTTTACTCTCTTAGTCAGTTCATGGTTGAACTAAAGAGAATGCATTAGATATCGGCTAAGCATGTGCTACGTTACTTGCATGGTGCAGTCGAGTATGGGATCAGATATGTTTGAGGTGAAGGTATAAGGTTGATAGGCTATACTGACGCAGATTGGGCAAGAAGTACAATAGACAAAAGGAGCACTTTAGGGTGTTGTTTCAGCTTGGGATCAGGAGTTGTATCTTGGTTCAGCAGGAAGCAGAAGTCTGTGGCTCTAAGTTCAGCAGAAGTAGAATACATAGCAGCTAGCATGGCGACATGTGAAGCTATATGGCTTCGAAAGTTGTTAGTAGCCTTGTTTGGTTAGAAGGTTGAGACTACTGTGATACATTGTGACAATCAAAGTTGCATCAAGTTGTCTGAGAAACTAGTGTTTCATGATAGGTCTAAACATATAGATATTAGATATCACTTCATCAGGGATTGTGTACAATGAGGTATTGTTCGACTACAATACATACCTACAGATGAGCAGGTAGCAGACATTCTGACGAAGGCTTTGGAAAAGGCCAAATTTATCTTTTTCAGAGATAAGATGGGTGTCATGCAGAACAGCTTCCTCTCTAAGAGGGAGTGTTAATTATTGTTAGTTGGACAACTGTTATTTCTGACCCGAAAATAAAAGTTGTATTTATGGGTAGCTTGGACAACTGTTCGTCCTTATCTATGTATAGCAGCATTAGTTATGGGTAGTTTGGATAGTTGTTTGTCCACTTGCCGAGAATTAGTAAATGGTTATTGCAAGGATAATTATTTACTAATTTTAGTGATTCCCTTTTGGACACCTTGCAACCAATTCTATTATTGGCTGTCGAGTTGTCTTAATCTCAGCCGTTGGTTTGATTTAATCTCGGTCGTTGGTTTTTCCAATAGGGTAGTATAAAAAGGGGTCATTGGGTCATTTGGATAACAAGTTTTGGAGAAGCATTTTGTAGTGATAGCAAATTGTCTTGCAGTGTTAGCAAGGGCACAGTGTTAGCATGGGGATAGTAGTGAGAAATATCAGTGGGAGAAATTAGGAGGTTGTCGGAGTTCTGCTAGTGAGAGGCAATGAATTTTGTATCTCTTGATTTGCTGAAGTTTAATATAATTCCTCATCTATAGAACTGATTTTTCCTTAGGGGTTTTTCCAGGGACAATTTGTCCGAAAATATTGTGTTCATTATGTTGTTTATTTCTTTCCGTATTATATAAGTGAAGTTGCAGTTGTGTTATTTTTCAATATTAGCTGAGAATTTGTTTTCAGCAATTTAATAATCGTTTATGATAGGAGATTAATAATCAGTGACTGCAATAGTTAAATTTTTCACACTCACCAGCAACTAGAGCAGTGAAAAATCTATATATCCATCAAAATAACTTATAAAGATTTAGTGTCATACAAGAGTTGGAAAAGTAAGTAGAGATTTAGTATCATACACTGAAAACTAAGTGAAAAAGATAAATAGTACAAGAGTTGAAAAAGCAACTAAAGATGTAGTATTGAATATAGGAATTGAAAACTAACTAAAGATTTAATATTGATATAAAACTAAGATGTGAATTGGATTTACTTGGAAAGCGCATGAGATTCCATTTGGGATATGCAGAAGAGGGAGCCTTGTACAATGGATTGGAGCACTCGATTAAGCTTTTCTTGGGCCAAATGATCATCAAGCTGCTTCATGTACTTTGCAAGATTAGACATGTGACTAAGGAGCTGCATAGAATCCTCTTTGTTGGAAGAAATCTATGTAAAGATTAAACTACGGACATAAATAACAACTATATGCAAAAAGAACAACTATATCAAATATAAACAATATCATAAAATAATAGATCACATAGAAAAAGAACAAACGACACCAAGATTTCTGGGCTACATCCACAAAATAGCAAGTCCGATGATATTATTATGATCCAATGATTACAATTTGATTACAATCTGTAATCCCTTACAACTCAATACCGTCGTGAGAACCATCACAACACTGAAACAATCCCTAACCCTAAGCCTATTTTTACCGCTTTAAGGTTATTATTAATAATTACGGCCCAAAATTCCGATAAAATAGGGCTCAATACTTTCCTAATCAGTCACCACAATCTAACAATCTGATCGATCCGTTCCAACACAAAAGCTACAATCGAAAGAGCTAATCCCAGCCACTGAATATGCGCTCCTTGATTTGTTACATCGATGGCAATTTTCCGTGTTTCACGGTTAAGCTGTGATATAATGTTCTTCTGCAAGGGGAAACAATAAATGAAGGATAAGTTTCTTTAAATTACAGGAATTTCTTCCCACGTTGATGTGTTCTTTTTACCCTAGTAATAGATCGAGAAGTCTATTGTAAGGAAATGAATCGCAACATCTAAAAGCTTTTAATTTCTTTAAAAAAATGGCTGAATACCTTGCATATATGTGTAGATCGCTGCAATAAATTCTCTAGTAAACCATCATTAGAATTGATAGAAGAAGCCACCCGATTTGTCTTGGCAAGGAGAGCAATCGAATTAGCCCTTCCTTGGTTCATGGCATTTAAGATCTGGTCAATGTAAGAAATGAGTTCATCAATGTGGCTCATCTCTTCCACTCTCACCAGATTAGCAGTGACATCTGCATAATCTTGTTGAGAATTAGCAGAGCAGGAAGAGCAGCAGCAATTGTTGCCCATTTTTTTCTCTTACTTGAGACTAAACAGATGAAAAATGAAATCGGGCTTATGAAATTGAACAAGAAAGACTGGAAATAGAACAAGATAAGACTAATCAGATTGCTCAGAGTGCCTACAGACGAGTTTGTTCCTGAGATCAAAAGTCTGTCTTTTATAATCAAAGTCATGGGTAAAGTAAAAATTTGAAAGATTTGGAATATCAAAATGGGTACAGATAAAAAGAAGAAGATGGGAATACATTATGAAAATGGGCCCCGTAAAAAAGAAAAAGATGGGAATCAATCTTTCATTTTTCCATGCTTGAGCTATATTATTCTATTATTATGGATAACTTTTGCTCTTTAATGTGAGACATTGAGTGTTAGTATGTGCAAAGGTCTTGAATCTAATTTGTCCTTATTTTAATAATTTTAATTAATTTGTAAACAACTCATTTGAATACTTCAACGTGCCAATTTTTCATGGAATGTGTTCTATTACCCTTTATATCATAACAATGCTTCCCATATACCCTCAGTTTTACCCATATCAAACTAAGATAACAATTGGTTCAAGCTCAAAGTCCTTTGTATTAGTAGATAACCAAATGTTCAATATAATTGTCACCCACCCACCCTTGCTAAATATTCCAACCATCATCAAAATCCTAAAATTGTAGAGATAAAGATACACCAAACATTATCCAAGATATATTGTTAGACTTCAATAGGCAAATGGATATTAAGAGACATCAAGACTTAGATTTGCAACATGATGAATTGCTTATTCTGGTTTTGTAAAAAGTTGGATATAGTTATTGAATGATTCATCCTTCTCCTCTATGTCAACTATACTATTCATCAAAATTTCATCAATGACTTCAAAACTAAAGGTCTCAATTTCTTAAAGAGAATAAGATATTTTTAATGCTTCACTTGAGGTTTCTTCTTCATTAATAGTAGCAATAACAAGATTCTATAATAGATCCTAAAAGGTTTGATTTCATCAATAGGTATACATCTCCAAAGTATTCCCTTTTATGAGAGTTCTCCCTTGGTTTCAAAAATATGAATAGCATCCTATTTATAGGCATAATAACAAGATCTTAATTGCCTTTCTAATTTTTGAAAAAAAATAAAAATCATTATTTTAGTTAATAATTTATCAACTTGTCAATAAGCCGTTGTTCTATTGGTGAAATTGAATGGCTCACAAATAGCCCACCAAGGATCAAGCCTTGTTGATTGCAAGACTTCATCATCATAAGGGATGAGGTTGGGATTGTATTGAATTTCTAAACCCTCCATTTTAAAAAGAAATTTATCAACTTTAAACTTAATTATTAACATGAAATATAAGTTTCTTTTAGCAAAAAGCATCTAGAAACTCGTAACTCATGAGTTACACCAAACTACTCTTTCATCCTTGTTAAGAATAATACTATATCAAAACTCTTGTATCTCATAGTTTTCCATTCTATATATCTTGTATCTCATCAAAATATTTGAATCACACTTGTTCCATAGTAACCAACTGTTGGAAAAAATTATCCAATTATATATTATCATTGATGTTTACACAAATGTTAGTATTAACCAATAAATGTAGAATTTGCAATATTAACCTTGTATATCTTAGTATTAATTGAGCAGTTGGGTAATGAAGACTTTCCAGTATTAACCAAGCGGTTGGTTAATGAAAGGATACCTACTTGTGTAGTATTCATCGAGTGGTCAGGTGTTGAAGGAGATCAAAATTTAACTGAGTGGTCAGACAATGAAGAAGTCATAGTGTCAACCAAGTGTTCAGTTTCAGTGTTGACTGAGTGACAACTGGTTAAAATTGCAAAATATTTTATTATTTGAGGTTGACTATTTGGTAGTTTAATGATATTTTTGAAAGGGTTTTCAAGCTGACTTTCCCTAGCTTATGATATATAAGAAAGGTCAAGTTGTGAGGATAAAAGGTAACAAGAAGAATGTGAAATAGATGGATTTGTGAGCGAAGGAAAGGAAGGGCATGAAAGTGTGGAAGATAAGTTGCAAATAAACATCTATCATGAAGGATCTATAGGTCAAGCTAGAACAAAGATCTGAATCAACAAAGAAAGTTGCTTCATATATCGTGTCAAATTTTTGTTTCTTTCTAACTATTGTAGTAGTAAAGAAATCTCTTAACATATTTGACTTAATAGTCATGTTGTAAATCCTCTAACAAGGTGACATTTCAAGAGTGAAGTGTTTGAAAATCTCTAACCAAACCACTCTTAATAGGGTGAATTAAATTCTCTAACATTTCTTGGTTAATACTGACATTTAATAGGGTTGACTCCTAATAGGGCTCACTTCATAAGAGTGAAAATTATTGTGACTAGTTGTAGGGTGGTTTTCCCAGATTGGGTTTTTATGTTAAATCTTGGTGTTATCTATGTTCATGTTGTTTTCTTATGCTTTATACTTCTACAAATAAGTTACTAAAGGATAAAATAGATTAATTCATCTTAGGATTGCTTTGTTAATAGTGCATAAGTTATATTCTAGTGTTAACTAAGCTATTTAGTATTGTATGATAAGTGGAAGTTTTTATTGACATCTAAGGGACAAGGATTTTTTTTTGTTGTAACTCCCCTCTTAGTTACTCCTCTTACATTTCTAACAATTGGTATCGAATTAGTTGGTGCTTTCAGGAAAAGGTTTTAAGGACCTAAGCTAAAGATCAGGATGTCATATAGAAGGGATATTCCTATAATAGAGAAATTTTTTCAGCATGGCAGGAGTTGATGAAGCTTCATATATCAAGCATCAGTGATGTTGGTGTATTCTATGTGGAAAAAAAATATGTGCCACCACCCAAGCCTATGACTGTGGAGAAAATAAAAGAAGCAAAGGATCATAATATTGTGATGATTGATATTGTATCCTCTTTGAACTATTTTGAATATGATGAAGTCAAGGACTGTCCTACTAAATTTGACATGTGGAAAAAGTTGAAGAAAGCCTTTGGAGGTGACAAAAATGTACAAAGAGGTAAGGAAAAAAGTTAAGGAGGAAAGTTTGATCAATTGAAAATGAAAGAAGGTGAGAACATCACAAAGTATAATGAAACAATCTAAGAAAGTGTTACTGCAATCAAAGTTGTAGGAGGTAAAGTTGATGATGAAGCAATAATCAACAAGGTACTAAGTCTCTTCTTCCTATTTATGAAATTAGAGTTTCAACTATTCAAGTGATGAAATACAATCCATCACATGATCTAACCCTTTATACTCTTGTGGGAAGATTGACTGCTTTTGATTTGGATAACTTTGATAATTATGCTCCTTCTAACAATCTTGAATTTGCATTCAGAGCTAAACTAACCCTTTCTAGAAAAGGAGAAAAATAAAAAGGAAAACAAGTTGACAGTAAAGATGAAGATGATTTAGATGAGGATCTTGAAGTCATTGAAGCTCTCCTAGTAAAAAGAGCAGCAAGAGGAAAATGAAAATTTAGAAGAAAGATTCCATTGATTTGTTTCTAATGTGAAGAATTTGGTCACATTGTTGCAAGGTGTCCAAAACAAATATAAAGATGAAAATAAGTTCAAAAAATTCAAAATAAAGAAAAACTTCAAAAACTACAAAGACTTCAAAGGCAAAGGTAAGAAATTATGTTACATTACAAAAGATTCTGATAGTGATGATGATCAGGATGAAGTAGTTTATATTGTTACCAAAGATGAATTTGATGATGAGGAAAATGAAAAGATGACACTTATTTCTCATGTTAGCAAAAATTATGCATGGATTGAATAGATAGTGGTTTTTCTCATCACATGACTAGTGATAAAACAAAAATTGAACATTTGGAACACTATGATGGTGGAAGTATTAGATTTGGAAATAATGAACCATGTTATGTAAAAAGAAAAGTAATCATAGCATTAACTGATGGAATTAAATGTGAGAATGCTTGTTGGGTTGAAAGATTAAGGCATAATCTACTCAGTATAGCACAGTTGAACAATATAGGATAAAAATTTGAATTCATGAATGGAAAAGCCAAACTATTGGATGGAAAAGAAAAACTAGTTGGGACTGGTAATCAGACAAAAGGTAATTTGTTTTACCTATATCTCAATGAAATTTCTTGTTTATTAGCTCAAGTTGAAGAAAGTTGGATATGGCATAAAAGAATGTGTCATGTTAACTTTGATAACCTGATAACCATAAGAAAGAACAACAGAGTAAGAAGCATACCTTATCTAAAGAAACCTGAGGTGGGAATGTGTAAACAATGTCAAATTGGTAAAATGAGTAAAAGAAGTTTCAAAAGTAAGTCCTATAACTCTGAAGAAGTTTTGGAACTAGTTCACATAGATCTCTGTGGGCCAATTGGTGTAGGAAGTTACTATGGAGATATATATTTCATTCTGTTTGTTGATGATTATTATAGAATGATGACTGCAATTTTTTTAAAGATAAGTCTGATGCTTTTCAAAAGTTTAAATGGTATTTAGCTAGATTTGAGAAAGAAATAGGAAAAAATCCGAAATGTCTAAGATCAGAGAGAGGAGGAGAATTCATTTCAAATGAATTCGATGAGTTCTGCAATGAAAGAGGAATCAAAAGATAGTTATCAACACCCAAAACCCTAGAACATAGTGGAATAGTAGAGAGAAGGAAAAGATCCATAATGGGATGTGCAAGATCATTATTGTCAAAAAATAATGTTGCACCAAAGTACTAGAGAGAAAAAATCAACACAATAGTTCACACACTGAACCAAGTTCAATTAAAGAAAGGTACAAAGAAAACACATTATGAATAATGGTATGGATATAAGCCTAATGTTTCTTATGGAAGGAAATTTTGTATCTTAAAAGATGTAAGAAAAGAAAATCTTGATGCAAAAAGTAATGAAGGAATATTCCTAGGATACTCCAATAAAAAGAACCTGGCACAAATGTTTGAATATTTTTACTCACAAAGTCATAGAAAGTGCACATGTGAAAATTGATGAGTTTTCATAAAGAACTGAAAAAGATAGCATTAGAGAGCTTGAAGATTATAAAAGGTTTGTTTATTATGAAGAACCTTGAACCTTATCTCAGAAGGTTGAAGCCAATCAACAACCAAGTGCACCTAGAAATTCACTGGTACTTCAACATGAGTCATGGACCAAAGGCACCTGAGTCATAGTTAGCTCAATCTAAGTCATAGCGCCAGGTAGTGTAGCCTTAGTCACATGTAGTACTACTCAGGTTACATCTAGTTCAACTAGAGGAACCTAAGCATCAAGATGAAGATCTTGAAGAACCAAGAGAACCAAGTTCTGAGAAAAGAAAGAAAGTTCCAAGGCTTTCCAATATGTTAGAAGGCATCATGCACCTGAACAAATAATTAAAGGAGAGACAAAAGGCATATTGATAAAGAAAAAATTAAAAGGTACATGTTTACTTAGTGAAGTTGAACCTAGATCTATAAAAGATGCTTTAGAAAATGAAAATTGGATAGAAGAAATGAGTGAAGAGATCGAGCAAATAGAAAAGAATAAAACATGGTCTCTTGTTCCTAGACCTCAGGAAAATATATGATTTGTATGAATGGATATTCAAAAATAAAATAAATGAGAAATTTGAAGTTACAAGAAACAAGGAAAGACTTGTCTACAAAGGTTATGCTCAAGAAGACGGTATTGATTATGGGGAAACATTTTCCCCTATTGCAAGACTTAAAGGATTTAGAACACTTCTAGCATATGTATCATAAAATGGATTCAAAATATATCAGATTGATGTCAAATCAGCTTTCTTGAATGGAGTCTTAGAGGAAGAAGTCTACATTGATCAGCCTAAAGGTTACAAAGATCCAAGCCAAAGAGACATGTTATGTAAACTTCATAAAGCCTTATATGGGTTTAAGAAAGCACATGGTATGAAAGACTTCATGGATATCTCATAAAAATTGGTTTCAAGACGAAAAATGATAATAGCAATTTGTATATCAAGGAGGGACCTCAAGACAAGATATTTGTAGATGATATCTTATTTACAGGACATCATAACTTATGTAAATCATTCTCTGAAGAAATGAGGAAAAAAATTGAAATGTCTATGTTTGGAGAAATCAATTTTTTTATGGTTCTACAAGATAATTAGATGAAGGATGGGATATTCATCTCCCAATCAAAATACATTAGGGAAACATTGAAATTATTTCAAATGGAAGATTCCAAACTAGTTTGAATACCCATGTCTACTAGACATAAGCTCTCAAAGAATGATGATTTAAAGGATGTAAACTAGACTACTTATGGATCAATGATTGGGAAACTTCAGTATGTGGTTCACACAAGACTTGGTATTGCATTGGTAGTTGGCATAGTTGCAAGATTTTTTGCTAATCCAAAAGAAAATTACATAATGGCAGTAAAAATAATTTTGAGACATCTAAAAGAAATTTAAGATCATGGGTCATGGTACAAGAAAGGAGGAAATCTTGAGTTAAGAGCCTTTACTGATGCAGATTGGGCAGGACGCATTGATGACAACAAAGTACTAATGGAGGAGCATTATTTCTTGGAAAGAGGTTAGTGTCTTGGACAAGTAAGAAATGTAATTATATTTCTCAATAAGCGGAGTAGGTTGTCTCAATAATTAATTTTTCTAACATAATGTGGATCAAGTAGTTGACATCAGGAATGAAGGAAGAAATCAATGAACTAGTGGTTATCTATTGTGATAACACAAGTGCAATCAATATATCCAAAAATCTAGTGATGCACTCAAAGAAAAACACATTGCAATCAAATATCATTTCTTAAGGGAATTGGTTCAAGACAAAGAGGTGAGATTGGAACATGTGAACACCAAGGAATAGATAGCAAACATATTTACCAAATCTATACCTAAGGATGCATTCATGTATCTAAGAGGTAAAATAGGGGTTATTCCCCTCTCTGATGCTTACTTAGAAGAAATAGATAGTGAGACATCAACCAAGATCTATTGAAGATCAATCAAGTTGATGCAAAGTGTCACACTTTAGGTGTGAAATGCAAAGCATATTGCATATGAATTAGTAGATAAGGTACATTGTAATTTTAGATGTTTCTATCCTTTGGCAATTGTTGTCAAAGAGTAATATTTTAGTGTTGACATGGAAGATAATGAAAAGTTCATTATTAATGAGATTGAGGGAAAATCTTGATGATGGAGTGTACAACTAAGAGGGAGAAAATAACATAAGAGTAGTTCTAGGAAAGAAGAATCTCAGGGGGAACTAGTATGGATGAGAATCAAAATGTAACTAAGGATATCATATAATTTCTCATACTTTTATCAGATAATGTTTATATGTTGTGTTTCCATCAATGCCAAAGAAGGAGTTCGTTGGAAACAATTATCAAATTATATATTGTCATTGATGTTTACACAAATGTCAGTATTAACTAAGAAAAATAAAGTTTGCAGTATTTGTTGGCTCCTGATTTAACAGTTTTGAAAATGACCAAGAAACTAGACGAATGCATCTAAGGCTAGCAAATTCCTCTAACAGATACACCTGACTGTAGTCTTGGGCCAACTATAAGGCATAACTCCTTCACTTTAGGCTCTGCAAAACCTAGGCTGGTGAACCTTAGATCCAATTAATATGGTACTAGTGCAAAACATATTCCTGAATCTATTCAAAGTAGATAAAAACCCTTATTTCTCCTAATAACCTATGCAATAACAAAGAAGTGCAGTAGAAAATTACAACTCTATGAAATGCACAAGTTGAGTGAGGGCATCACATTTAGGTTCTTCAACATAAAATGTAAAGATGATTTAAATTTTGTTTTGATTTTATGTGGGTGGGGAAAGCGGATGAAAACTAGGTATGAACAACAAACTTATGATCTTGTAACAGATCAGTGCCTCATCCATTGGGCAATTCATGAATCTTCCTCATGCATTTTGGATATCTGATACTAATTCATATATTCAGATATATGATCTATCCATTCACCTTGTAAATAGACATCAATGTTCAACTTAAATCTCATTCTTACCTAATATCCTCCTCAACAAACTTGCAACCTTGTTGAATCTCTAAAGCATTTACATAATTCCTTCAATTACAAGAAACAATGAAGCAACATACAACCTTAAGGGCCTGCACTTATGATCTAGGCTCTTTGTTCAAAGACCATAAAACATCACAGCTCAACTGAGAAAGGAGAAAAGATTTAAACTGAAACTAAACACTTGCTGTTCCTTGTATTGATTTCCTTGAAATAATATATAAAATGCATGAAATTAACTCACAAAGAACCTAATAAACTAGACTATACAATGAGAAAATGCTGTCATACAAGAGAAAAAATGGAAGGAATGAGAAATTGATGGGATGGAAAGGGGGTATCATAGCCAAAGCAAAGCTTCATGGTCTAGAACCAGCACATCCCAGATGATCCATTCAAAATTCATTAATTCTAGGGCCAATTCTGCTAAGTGTTTTCATTCCAGAGAAAACTTTCCAAAATTCCCCCTTTACAATGAATGAAAGAAAGAAAGATATATTAAGAAGTGAATTCTTGGATCTGTTATGCAACTGACATCTGTCCACTTGAAATTCAATATTCTGCAACTGAATCACCTCTCTCTTCTTTCTACCACACATTGATCTGATTTATTTTCATCATTGCTTTGTAACTAATTTGAAAATATCTTGACCAAAATATCTGATTTTCCTTATGAAATACTAGTGCAATTTTGAGCTTTTACTCAGTGAATTTGATTAGAATTTGATCTTAACTGCATTTTCACTTCCTTTTAACCACATTCAGATCATTACCTTATTAGAAATCACAACTAAAATTTGATACCTGAATGCAGTTGCAAATTGGGAACTTGATAAAAAAACTTCTTATAGCTCAAACATACTACTTCCTATCCAGAAACTAACTACATAATCAAAAAATTTAGATTCTCTCGATTATGATGATATATAACATCGCATATTTAGCCTATCGAAAACCCCTTAAATCTCCATTTGAAAATTGCCCCTCTGGTAGAACACTCAGCTGAGTCTGCAACTCTGATTTTGAATTTTGAAAAATTTAAAAGTTCTAAAGTTAAAACTTTAGAAAAAACCCATTTAATTCACAATGTGCATATGGAATATTTGGAAAAATGATAAAAATTTGATATTTTAAACATTTTCATTTTTCTCTTTATCCTTGCATTTCGGGTCAAACAGGTTTGACCACCTTTTTGCCACGTGACGCTCTATGATTCATTCATTTTTGCACACCTGCCACTGAACTGCCACATCATCATCTGAGTGGGCCCCCTGAAACGTGTTAGCATCTCGCTTACTTGCAATATTTAACTGGTGAGCACTTTGGAAATGTGGGCATGCGCTGTCTGTCGATCTTTCCTAGATCGACGGTGGGACAAAGTTCTTTTCTTTGATGGCCCACTCGGCTAGCTTAACCAATAAAATATCATTCTTTTACTAACGTGCTCTGATAGATTTGACTGTGACATTTAGAGTTTTTGTGCCCATGACATCATCATTTCCAACTCGACATTCCTATCATATTCCACCAATGAGCGCACTTTACTTCATCTAACCTTTCCAACATGGCATGACTCAGCATTCCTTTTAAGTCTTAGTCCCACTGTGCTTGCTTGCCCGCATTATGTAAATGTTGAGCAAGTCCATATCGCGGGTAAGCGCTAACCCTAGATCTTATTTAAATCTACGACGATAAAAAAACTTCTGTGACTGTATAATTAGTTAGTTGGACGAACCAATAAGGCACTTCCTTTGTATTCCAACTCACCTAACAATTTGACATGGATGACAAGGTGTTATTACCCTCTAAGAAAGATGGCCCCATAATGTCACTCTGTGCCATGCGTCGTGAAGGGGCTTGCCCACATTGCTGAAAACTCATGCATTTTCATATTGTGGGCAAGTGCCAACCCTTGATGCTTGCTAAATCAATGATCACAAAATCTAAACTGCAAAGTATTAATATCATTAAAAGACCAACCAATGACATCGTAGGAAATTCAAAATGTGCACACGAAACACTGACAACTCTTCAAAAGGTCTGACTACTTCTGACAACTTAAGAACTTTTGTGGTGCACTGAGGTTTGAATGTCAACAGGGGCTACGTGTCCAAAAGGTGCTTGCCCGCTTTATTTAAAAGCCTTGCATCTCAATATTGCAAGAATGTGGTACTCGTTTATCTGAATGAGATCAACGATCATTCAAAATTTGCAACACACTGGGCATTTGTCAATAAAATAATCAAGTCAAAAAGAATGTGGTCAATGATTTTTAAAAAAATTTTTAATAAAACCATGCTCACGTAAGCCCAACCTTAGGGTAAAAAGATATACCATTAAAAAACATTTTTCTGAAAATATTTGGAGGGTTTTTCAAAACTAGGGTAAAATAAGACAGGGCACTAGGGTTTCTGAGAAATTCTCTGAAGACAAACCTTGAGAATTTAATAGAATTTCAAAGATATAGAGACCAGGCTATGAACTAGGGCAATCTAAGGACTCTCAAAATATAAGGAACAAAACCCTATTTTGCAAGATTTCAAGATTCAAATAATTTTTCACTAAATTTTTTCAAAATTTCTACATTGTGAAAAATCAGACCAATAGTGGCTCTATCTGGGGATGCATGTCCCTTGCAGGCATGGCAATATTTTAGATCTCTGGTAAAAGCATACCACGCACCTGACAACAAAACTTTCTCTCTTGAATGACTTTATTGAAAACAAGGAAACTACTCTAACTATGTACACAAAATGGCCCCAGGCCACCAAAAAGTTTTCAAAACTTCTTACCTCTGTCAAAAACTTGATTCTCATTTACATCTCTCTAAGGTAAGCTGAAAATATCTTTCTCAATTTTACCAATCAGATTAGCATCTTGAATCACATCACTTGGAAAAATGAAATATCTTTCTTCATTCTCATAGTGCATATACAAATCAACATTAACTTCTACACCATGTTCAATATGAGAGAATGAATCAACACGCTCATGACTACACAAATTGAACTGAGAATCAAAATCCAACAATGATTCATGCATGCTGATCAGAAACACCAAAAATTCATATTCTACACCATTCACCAAGTCGCATGTACCAAAAACTTGCAACTCACCTTGTGTCTCCGGCTGTGAAGAATATGTGAAATCTGATTGTTGCCTACTTGCAACCATGTTAGTCATCGAATCAAATTTATCCTTTGTTGAAACCTCTTCACATTCTTCAAACAACTGATTAGTTACCAAGCATGAAAACTTATTCTGAAAGTGTTGATCTAAACTATGCTAATCACAATCATTTTCTTCATCTAATTGAATGTTGGAATAAACCTTGATCTTATCTTTACAAGACTTATCAATATATAAAGAAAATCTATAATCGGACTGACAACCTTCACTATTTTCCTCTTCATCACATGAAACATCAAAACAAATTGTAGCGAAATCAACATGAGGATAATTTGAAACAACATTAAGCTTCCCTTCATTAACTTTCCCTGCATCCAACAAATCATCATGTGCAAAGACATTTGAGGTACTGTCATCTACACCTCCAAAATATGATAAGGATTGTTCGAATTCTACATCTCTTTCTACATCAAACTTTGGGGAATTGATTTGACTAAATGAAGAAACATTATGATGGAAAACATGAAGATCCTTAGAAACACTTACTTGCTTTTCAAAATCATGAGCCAACAAAATAGAGATTTCATTAGAGCTTGAGAAGACTACCTCACAAATCTTCTCCTGGCCGTGATTATCATCCGAATAACATGAAGAACTTACAACAACAAGATCATTAGTATAACAATATGGAAAATCAAAATTGTTACAATATTCATTCTTATCATAGCAATCACTACCCTTACTACTGTTACATAATTCCTCAACTTTGTATTTATAGTAACCAAGTTTACTTTCACTTTCACATCCATCTTCCTTATGCTGATTGCAATTTCTCGATTCATTAACATTTGAATCCTTCTCTTCACATTCAAAAGACAGATTATCTTTCTCTATAGACTCATTATATTCATTGCTACCTTGGCTTTCAGCACACTCATTATCATTAGAAGATATAACATGGAATCTATAATCACCGCTTTCCATCTCCTTAATGAATCTTTCAATTTGCAAAATTATTTGTAATCTTATAGGTGCTGGCGAATTGACTGAATTGGGTACTAGAACATCAAGGAAAATACTAGGTAGGGAAGATTCCTTGGGTCTACAATGAAAAGGCATCTTGCTGATTACTAATTTAAACCTTAAATAACATTGTTCGACACTTAAACCTTGAGTATTTCCTACCTCAATTCTTATAAGACTGACAATCCTTTTGTAGATCAACTTATTCAACATACCAATGTTATTATTTACAATTTCTAAACTCTCAGAATTTGGCAAACTAATCTCAGATCTGAGATCTGACTCCATTATAAAACAAAATTTTCTACCTCTTCCTTCTAGTGTTGAAAATCATTGAATAGAGGCAACCTTTTCAGACACTTGACTTCCATGAAAAGAAACATGAAAATCAAAATACCTCAAGTGCTCATGCTAAACTTCGATCTGCTGACTTGGCATAGGTGTAAGACTGAAATTATTCACACCACTGATCAAACTTTGTAGAGCCGCCACCTCTTTGCAAGAGGAATAAAATAATCACTGTTGTGATCTACTTTTACACTTCACTTTCTTATAACAGCAGAATGCAAAAAAAACTTTAAGAAATTATCAAGAATTTAAAACTTCCTTTTCAAGATACTATCAAAAGCTTCAGATCTGCCCATACAGCTGAAAATTCTTCAAATTTTTCAATAAGAATCAAACTAGGAACATACTGGTATAGAGATTTAAGAGTCGCCACTCACTTATGTGAGAAATAAAACATAATTTGTCACTTGAAAAATTTGAACCAGACCTTCAATGAAGGAGAAACTTGCAGATCATTATCATCTTGAAAAGAATTTACACTTTATAAATCAATTCTTGACTTTGAACTTTCTCAACAACGCTTGCTAAAACTAAATTAATTGAAGATAGACCTATAACAATCATAGAATACAATTTACATCCAATTTCACATGTTGTTGTCCATGAATAAAGCTTCATTGGGGAACATAAAACATCAACAGAGAAATGGTAAACACCTCACACAACCCTGTTGCTATAGCATATCCTTGTTGTTGTATTGAATCTTCTTCAAATTCTCAAGGTTTGTCTACCATTCAGATTCAATACAACTCCCTAGTAGAGTCACCATTTTGTTGGTGACTCGGATGGGCAAAACCATACTAAAAAATAGGACTGAGATATTCAACTCACACCAGAGATTCTTGTCCTTTTAACAAGGTTTATTTTCCATCTTATATCCCCAACAGAGTCACCATTTTGTTGGCTCTTGATTTAATAGTTTTGAAAATGACCAAGAAACCAGACGAATGCATCTAAAGCTAGCAAATTCCTATGACAGATACACCTGACTACAGTCTTGGGCCAACTATAAGGCATAACTCCTTCACTTCAGGCTCTGCAAAACCTAGGCGGCTGAACCTCAGATCCAATTAATATGGTACTAGTGCAAAACATATTCCTGAATCTATTTAAAGTAGATAAAAGCCCTTATTTCTCCTAATAACCTATGCAGTAACAAAGAAGTGCAGTAGCAAATTACAACTCTATGAAATGCACAAGTTGAGTGAGGGCATCACATTTAGGTTCTTCAACATAAAATGTAAAAATGATTTAAATTTTGTTTTGATTTTATGTGGGTGGGGAAAGCGGATGAAAACTAGGTATGAACAACAAACTTATGATCTTGTAACAAATTAGTGCCTCATCCATTGGGCAATTCATGAATCTTCCTCATGCATTTTGGATATCTGATACTAATTCATATATTCAGATATATGATCTATCCATTCACCTTGTAAATAGACATCAATGTTCAACTTAAATCTCATTCTTACCTGATATCCTCCTCAACAAACCTGCAACCCTGTTGAATCTCTAAAGCATTTGCATAATTCCTTGAATTACAAGCAACAATGAAGCAACATACAGCCTTAAGGGACTGCACTTATGATCTAGGCTCTTTGTTCAAAGACCATAAAACATCACAGCTCAATTGAGAAAGGAGACAAGATTTAAACTGAAACTAAACACTTGCTATTCCTTGTATAGATTTCCTTGAAATAATACATAAAATGCATGAAATTAACTCACAAAGAACCTAATAGAACCAGACTATACAATGAGAAAATGTTGTCATACAAGAGAGAAAATGGCGGGAATGAGAAACTAATGGGATGGGAAGCAGGTATTACAGCCAAAGCAAAGCTTTATGGTCTAGAACCAGAACATCCAAGATCTTCCATTTAGAATTCATCAATTCCAGGGCCAATTTTGCTAAGTGTTTTCATTCTAGAGAAAACTTTCCAAAATTTGCCCTTTACAATGAAAGAAAGAAAGAAAGATATAGCAAGAAGTAAATTCTCAGATCTGTTATGCAACTGACATCTGTCCACTTGAAATTCAATCTCCTGCAACTGAATCACCTCTCTCTTCTTTCTACCACACATTGATATGATTTGGTTTCATCATTGCTTTGTAACTTATTTGAAAATATCCTGACCAAAATATCTGATCTGCCTTATGAAATAGTGGTGAAATTTTGAGTTTTTACTGAGTGAATCTGATTAGAATTTGACCTTAACTGCATTTTCACTTCCTTTTAACCACATTCAAATCATTACCTTATTAGAAATCACAACTGAACTTTGATAACTAAATGCAGCTGCAAATTGGGTACCTGATAAAAAAACCTCTTATAGCTCAAACAGACTGCTTCCTATGTAGAAACTAACTGCATAATCGAAAAATTTAGATTCTCCCAATTTTGGCGATATATGACATCGCATATTTAGCCTACTGGAGACCCCTTAAATCTCCATTTGAAAATTGCCCCTCTAGTAGAACACTCAGCTGAGTCTGCAACTTTGATTTTGAATTTTGAAAAATTTAAAAGTTCTAAAGTTAAAACTTTAGAAAAAACCCATTTAATTCGCAATGTGCATATGGCATATTTGGAAAAATGATAAAAATTTGATATTTTAAACATTTTCATTTTTCCTTTTATCCTTGCATTTTAGGTCAAACAGGTTTGACCACCCTTTTGCCACATGGTGCTCTGTGATTCATTCATTTCTACACACCTGCCACTAAATTGCCACATCATCATTTTAAAAATAGTGCCACATCATCATCTGAGCGGGCCTGCTGACATGTGTTAGCATCTCGATTACCGATAATATTTAACCAGTGAGCACTTTGGAAATGCGGACATGCGCTGTCCGTCGATCTTTGCCAGATCGATGGTGGGCCAAAGTTCTTTTCTTTGACGGCGCACTCGGCTGGCTTAACCAATAAAATATCATTCTTTTACTAATGTGCTCTGACAAATTTGATTGCGGCATTTAGAGTTTCCACACCCATGACATCATTATTTCAAACTCGACATACCTATCATATTCCACCAATGAGCGCACTTTACTTCATCTAACCTTTCCAGCATGGCATGACTCAGCATTCCTTTTAAGTCTTGGTCCCACTGTGCTCATTTTCCCACATTATTTAAATGTCGAGCAAGTCCATATTGTGGGTAAGCGCTAACCCTAGATCTTATTTAACTCTATAGCGATCAAAAAAATTCTGTGACTATATACTTAGTCAGCTGAATGAACCAATGAGGTGCTTCCTTTGTATTCCAACTCACCTGAAAATTTTCCATGGATGACAAGGTGTTATTACCCTCTGAGAAAGGTGGCCCCATGATGTCACTCTGTGCCACACGTTGTGAAGGGGCTTGCTCGCATTGCTTAAAACTCGTGCATTTTCATATTGCGGGCAAGCGCCAACCCTTGATGCTTGGTAAATCAACGATCACAAAATCTAAACTGTAAAGTATTAATATCATTAAAAGACCAACCAATGACATCGCAGGAAATTCAAAATGTGCACACGGAACACTGACAACTCTGCAAAAGGTATGATTGCTTTTGACAACTTAAGAACTTTTGCGGTGCACTGAGGTTTGAATGTCAATAGGGGCTACGTGTCAAAAAGGCACTTGCCCACTTTATTTAAAAGCCTTGCATCTTAATATTGCAGGAATGTGGTACCCATTGATCTGAACAAGATCAACGGTCATACAAAATTTGCAACACACTGGGCATTCTTCAATAAAATAACCAAGTCAAAAAGAATGTGGTCAGTGATTTTTAAATGAGCTTTTAATAAAACCATGCTCGTGTAAGCCCGACCTTAGGGTAATAAGATATACCATTAAAAAACATTTTTTCTGAAAATATTTGGAGGGTTTTTCAAAACTAGGGTAAAATAAGACAGGGCACTAGGGTTTCTGAGAAATTCTTTGAAGACAAACCTTGAGAATTTAATAGAATTTCAAAGACACAGAGACCAGGCTATGAACTAGGGCAATCTAAGGATTCTCAAAATATAAGGAACAAAACCCTATTTTGCAAGATTTCAAGATTCAAATGATTTTTCACTAAAAAATTTCAAAATTTTTGCATTGTGAAAAATTAGACCAATAGTATTAACCTTGTATATCTCAGTATTAATTGAGCAGTTGGGTAATGAAGACTTTCCAATATTAACTAAGTAGTTGGTTGATGAAAGGATCCCTACTTGCATTATTGACCAAGTGATTGGGTATCGAAGGAGATCGGTATTGACCGAGTGGTCAGGCAATGAAGAAGTCATAGTGTCAACTAAGTGTTCACTTCTAGTGTTGACCGAGTGACAACTAATTTAAATTGCAAAATATTTTATTATTTGAGGTTGACTATTTGGATGTTTATTGATATTTTTGAAAGTGTTTTCAAGCTGACTTTTCCTAGCTTATGATATATAAGAAAGGTCAAGTTGTGAGGATAAAATGTAACAAGAGGAATATGAAATAAATGGATATGAGAGTGAAGGCAAGGAAAAGCAGGAAACTGTGGAAGATAAGTTGCAAAGAAATATTTGATAAAGGATCTAGAGGTCAAGCCAGAACAAAGTTCTGAATCAGTAAAGAAAGTTGCTTCATATATTAGGTCAATTTTTTTTCTTAATAACCATTGTAGAAGTAAAGAAATCTCTTAACAGAGTTGACTTAAAAGTCATGTTGTAGATCCTCTAACAAGGTGACATTTCAAGAGTGAAGTGTTTGAAGACCTCTAACTAGGCCACTCTCAACAAGGTGAACTAAATCATCTAACAAGGTCATAATTAACATTATGTTTTGTAACCTTTGATAGGTTTGGCTCCTTACAGGGCTCACTCTAGAAGAGTGAAAATTATTGTGACTAGTTGCAAGGTAGTTTTTTCCAAATTGGGTTTCTATGTGAAATCTTGGTTTTATCTATGTTCATTTTGTTTTCTTATGCTTTATAATTTCTGCAACTAAGTTGCTAAATGATAAAATAGGTTAATTCATCTTAAGATTGCTTTGTTAACTGAGCATGAGTTACATTCTAGTGTTAACCGAGCTATTCAGTATTGTATGATAAGTGGAAGTTTGTATTAACATCTAAGGGACAAGGATTTTTTTTTGTGGTAACTGATTCACCCCTCCCCTCTTAGTCACACTTCTTAAATTTTCAACACCAACTATTATTGCACAAATGGAAACAAATGATCATTCTTAATATTTGATGTATTGGTAGTATCTATGTAACTGTTGAAGTAACTTAAACTTCATTTTCCTTGATGTTTATGGTCTTAAGTACATTTGTAAATATCTTGTAACCATCAATTTTCATGATACAAAATCATTTCAAAATACTCTTTCAATCAAATCAAAAGCCTTGGTTGATCCTTTATAAGTTTATAAAATCGTATCTCTTAGACATTTTGCAAATATTTCAAGTGTGATGTCCACAATCTCATAATTTTGCAAGCATGTCTTCTAGGGAAATTACAACTACACATTTAGTGAAAATATCCCTTCTTAAATACTTTGATGGATTCCATATCTTATTTTACAACTTCCATTTTCCACAAGCAATGAAGATTATTGTGAAGATCTTAAAATTTGGCTCTACTGGTCGATTTTTTTATTTATAGAATTTGATAATCTTCAACAATTTATTTCCTTTTACTATTGTAAACATTCCTTTCCATGGGACAACATTTAATCTTTGGGCGCCCTACTAAAATAGTCAATACTTTTTTTCTGTGATTTCCACATTTTTCATAGATGTCCAACGAGATAATTTCTAACTTTTATATCTAACCCAAATACTCTTCACCCATTACTAATAAAAAAATCTTCTCCACTCGTATGCTTTCAAGGATGTCCATAACTTGTTCAAAAATTGGAAAGTGTAGCTCTATAGGCACATGTTGCACATTCTATAAATTTCCTAATACTTTCTCAACAAATGCATCTTAATGCTACCTTTCAACCATTGTTCCATGAGACTATGCCACTTTGAAGCCTTTTGACAAACAAAAGAGGCATGCTACTAATGGGGTCATGATTTTCTTGCATGTAAATGGTTCTACATCTTTCATGTGTATGAACCTAACGCTTAATGTTATGAAATCAAATTCTACTAAAAGAGCATTTTGAACATTAAAAAAACTTAGAGAAAAATTTCCAATGCAGATATGAACAAGACCATGGTAATAAAGATTGTGGAGTGAGCTTAGTAGTCACTCAATGCATTACAATATGTAAAGACCGCTCCTGCAAAATTGATGTCACATCAGCAATCTCCATCAAATGTAGAAAGTCAAAGAGAGTCACTTGAGGTCCTTTGAATATTACTACATATAGATGTATAAGTATAAAGATAGGAGGTAAAATAAAAGGTTGTAAAGAGCCCATAAACTAGTCACCAGAATACCATCATGTTCCAATCTTTTTATCCATGCTAACAAAGTCTCCAAAACCTATCCAATAACATAAGGGGGCAAGAATATTGTAGGAGAGTTGTTAAGCTTCCTTGGAATCATTTATGACACGAAAGATGTCCATCCTTACATTGAGGAATTCTAAACAGGTAAATCTAAAAGAGGTAATGGAATTATGTGGTTAAAGGAAATCATGTTCTAAACCATTCGCCAATTTCATGGATATCCAAATCAACATATAAAAAATAATCATCAATGTTCCTTGATTGGAATGAATGAAAAATCTAAATGAACAAGATATAGATGTGCCTTATCAACACATAGGCATTTCCAATTTACACAAATTCTTGAACGACCATCAATAATTCTTATGGAAATAATGAGTAAATAAACATGAACTGCTTCTCTTCTCATAATTAGGGTAACCAATTCATAATTCAAAATGATTTTTCTAAAGAAATAACTAATTTGAAAGTAAATTTATAAATGATCACCAATCTCATCAGTAGTGTGAGGAAAAAAATTTCCAAGATTAGATTATCAAACATTCTTTCTCTCAAGAATTACTGAATGAAATTTCTCATGATTCATAGGCTTAGCCAAAATAAAAGAAAACTAGAAATATTTCTCTTTCTTCCCAATTAGCAAGGAGTAAAGTGTCATTAACAATATTACATTAAATGGCCAACCTGGAAATGAATAAGATGGAAGTTGACTATAATGAATTCACAAAATCATTAAAGAACACAATCCACGTGCAATCTCAGACCCAGGGCATGTCGTAAAGTTACATCTGGAATCCCTATCTTAGCATTGTAGGAAAATCACATTTCTTCTTAGACACCCTATATGATGCTAAAGAGAGTCCACCTTGAATAGTATTTTTTAATGAATTATATAGTCCCAACATGTAGCAAATACATTGACAAAATATTTGAAAGGATTTGAACATTCAACACAAATTTTCAGCTTGAAATATCCCCAACGTAGGGAACCCAAACACGTAGTAATTTAACTCATATTAGACAGTTTCAGAAGAAAATATTCATTCAATTAGAGTGGTTATCAACTACCGTCATTAACTAATTTTCCTTTCAAAGATGACTAGATGCTGCAAATCAGTGGAAGAATGGTATTAAATCCTAGAAGGTGTTGCACCAAATCTCAATGATTACATCTCTAATTGCTTGCAGCCAGTGGGACACACTGTTCCCAAGGGATAATAGTCTCAAACTAACAAAGCCCCCCAAACAATTAGTTTCTCAAGCATAGTGATTCTCTTGCACGCATTCAAGATAAATGAATGTTGTACATATAATTTTAAAAAAACTTGCAGCTTGTTCCCCGTCTATCCCCTACCAAATCATGACAGTGCTGTAGGAAAATGGGTCTTTTCCTAAGACATGCAATCAATTCGGTATAAAGAAAAGGTTAATCTAATGTCATTTGCAACCAAGGTTTAGAGCTAGTTTGTGGCAATCTAATGGGAGGAACACAATGATTCAAAGTAAGGAAAACCACTTCCAAACTTGATCACTTAAGGGAATATAGTGTAGTAGTTGTTAGAGCATAGAGATGAAGGATAGGTAAATAGTGGATATCAAAGTTTTCAATGGGTAGAAAGAAAAAGAAACATGAGAAGTTGTAAGTAAGAGACACAGTTCGTCATTGACTAAAGAATTATCCAAAATAGAATTGGAATTGGCGCAATAAGGTACCAAGACAATTAGGAAGGTGGTCTTACATAATTCCAACCAAAAATTAGGTTCTAACTCATCTATCCAAAATATTAAAGCTTGGTTAAACACCGACCACTGAAAGACCGATGAGACATGCATGAAAAATATGAAACCATAATCAATAAATAGATTTGAAGAACTATTGGAACAAAGTTCAAATATGAATGCCTGGTAACAATGTAACCTATTTACAATGTCAAATATTTCCCAAGAAAATTATTATACACCCTCAAACGTATCTCCCATGGTGCTTCATGGAAAGGTGGAAAATAGTGCGCCCGTAGTATCGGTGGCTTTTGAGATTCTAAGTAAAATGAAATGACGTTCATTATTTGATACCACATAACACATGCTCAACCCAAGCGTATTGTTAAATAAGGAGACTATTTAACAACACAAGCACACAGTCCAACGAAGAAGAAATTTGTGCACATTATCTTTTACAAAAAGCCATGACTTTTAGGAAATCATACCAGAATTTAAGACAACGATTATAAAGTAAATGATGAAGAACCATTTCTAAAAGCATCGTAGGAACCTAGTTATCCTGATCGAGAATATATTGAGCTGAGATTGTTTGTGCACCCAACTTTGTCAAAATTCTCCAATGTTAGTAAGGTCAGGGGCTAGCTTCTTCCCTGGGATGTTGCTGAATTCACCACTACAAATAAACCTAAGTTGAAACCATGAAATATTTTCTTGTCTTGTGTGGAAATCCCTTCTGCCCCATTTTTTTTAAGTACTAGCATTACCCATTGTGTAATGTAATTCGTTAATGCTCATTCATATTCCAAAATAACAGTTTCTTTTCATCCCAGTCCCGTAAAAAAATAGGTTTGTAACTAATGTTTTAAATTTGGACTTACAATCGTTATTCTTAATTAAATTAAGACATAAATGGGGTTCATTAATCCAAGTATAAATTAATCCAAGTATAAATTCTTGATACTGAAGTATTTGGTGAAGAGTGAGTGGGTTGTGACATCCCTCCCCACTTGGAAAATGCATCATCTCGATACAGGATCCTTACAATGTTAAGATTATTAATCTGACTTTCATTATTCATAATAATACATGTACTTCATTCAATTATATCAATGACATTGACTTATGTCTTATCAAAGTCAAAATTCATTTTCTTCACTGAACTTACCTTTTATTTAAATGCATACTAATAAAGTATTCATACGACTTTTCAAAGATAGTACTAACACAGATTGATGTAAACATAGTTAAGAGAAAGATAAACTTGCACTTGAAAGCACATGTAAGAATTAATCATTTCAAGTAACTTCTATATGTAAGTGTGTGAATTCAATTACCATTCTATAGTTTTACAAGGTTAGACTACCTCTCTCCAATAATATTTTCCCTTTCTCATGATGTATTGTTCCCTTTGTTGCATTAGAGGAACAACACCAAAACATCAGTCCATCATATATCATAAATCAAATCCAATATCCAATGAAATATCAAATCAAATACTTCCTTATCTCAATGATCCTCAAAATTAAGTAATATCCTACCTTAAAATCACATGATAGCACATAGAAATATGTTCTTACTTACTATTCCTTGGCATCACATGGATTTGACCTAGCTAGTAGGTACTTCATATCCACTTCCTGCCATACTTATGCATATACGGTCACAATATTTTTAGCTTACTCCTAATGTTAGTAGCTCAAGAAGATAAGTATTCAATTATAAATATCAAGAGTCTAAGTTTTTCTTTAAACTCATCTTTAATCGCACCTTGATCATGAGTAAACAAATAATCAACCATAGCTACCATCTAACATGTAGTGCTTGCTAAGTGAGTAAGTGTCCACATCAATAGGTCAATGTCCATAAAACATAATCAAGTAATGAAATCACATTATATCTAATTCATCATCATTTGAGTCATCATATAATATAATGATATCCACATATAACATCACCAATGTGCTCATCAACATTTAATCATCATTATGCATACAAATGATTGCAAAATTTGACATCCAAATGTATTTGCATAATAATGCATCTGGCATGCAGTTAACGAATATGATAAGTAAAATGGATGATAAAAAAGGCCATACAGTCAAGTGTATCAAGCAACATTGACAAAAAGTCTAAGTCAAATACACAATGGATGAGCCTACGACAAACAACATGTATGAACTAGGAGTCCAAAAAGACAAATCAAGATGACCAAATCATCAGTCAATGTTCATTGACTAGGTTGACTAAGTCAAGAATTTCAATGACTTCTTATAAATAAGGAATCATGCAAGGTGGATCATGACATATGCATAGCACTAGTATAAAATATTCTTGAAAATAGATAAAAGAAGGATCTATACATATCGAGTATGTGCAGGATCATGATGGGCCAAAAAGTGGTGATGTGAAAAAAAAAATCACTTTCTATATGAATTTGATGAAATAAAAAGGATTTTGTGAGGAAATTATCATCTTTCCATCGACATAATTGCTATCAAATTTTGAGTTTAATAAGTAATTATTACATATTTTCTAATAGTGTTACTTATAGAGTGTTGGTTTACGTACTAATTGAAAAAAAGGTATAACTTTAAAATGGTATTATGCTCTTAAAATGTGAAAGATGCATTACATTGTATGTTTTTCCTAATATGAAAATAACTTAAACAAATTTCATTTTTATATTGTTTTCAATGAGTTAAGGTGGTTAGACATGGGAGTTTTTTCTTCCAAAAAGTGTTGTAGAAAAATATTCTAAATTAATTATTTCTTTGGAAGAAAACTTCAAAAAATATGCATCACATCTGGGTACAAGTCTACTTCTTTTATCTACAATATTTTTAAAAAAATTAGCATTTGATTGTGATAAAGGTTGTTAGACATACACCTACTTTTTATTTTGTCTTAAAAAATTTCATACTTTTGTGTTGAAATTCAAAATTTTGACCAGTTATTTTTTTTTAAAATTAGAAAAGGGTTAGTATTTTAGAAACTAAATTCAATTTACTACAGATTCTATTCTTACAAATTTTTGATATAAGCTTCATAACTAGTTCAAAGTTTCGCATCAAGTTGACTAATATTGATGTCTTGATTTTATATTGCTACTTAAGGCCATAGTTTGGCCCACCATGATCCCACACATACCCTACCCCTTTTGCATTCCTATAAGAAGACCACATTTCCATACACTTTCCACATACATCAAAACAACAATGCACTTTCTAAGAGTTTACAATTGTTCAACAAAATTAATATTTTATAAGAAAATACACCTGAAGAACTATTAGCTCAGAAGCAAGAACATGGTGGTGAAACAGTATAGGAAGTGCTTGACATGAGAGGTCTGCAAGTGAGGGTGTTGATCCATGTTGAAAACTTGAATGCTAAAATGAAAGCTATTGATGATCAAACACCTATTCCAGAGTTACAATACAATGTGAAGTTGATTTTATGTAAGGTAGAGGTAGATATTCAGAAGTTTGATAATCAAAATTTAAGGCACAAGAGCAAATGAGAAGGAGTAGCTTTAGAAAGAGACTACACGATAGAAACAAAAGCTAGACAACATAGAGGATATTATGGGAGCCAATGGATAGAATCCAGAAAAGTTTTGCGGATCACTTGCAAGTGTCTTTGAGAACTTACAATCCAAATATCAAAGTCTTATAAGAGTGTTTCAAGCATTGGCACAGTCTCCCTATGATGATCCTAAGTATCAAATGCTTATAAGAGTGTTTCAAGGTTGGGAACCACTTCAACATCCTTTTCATGGTTTAGAGGTAATGTCATTGTGGTAGAGGCTTTAGCAAGGGAATGGACCTCGTGATTATGGTATTTACACAGAAGCAAAACTTGCTTCTTCAACTCCTTACACTCAACTCTTCACTGAAATTATTCTTCAATTCCTTGCATATGCAATTTATCACCTTGGAAAATTGTATTTGATCCTGCTAGCTGAATCTTGGTTGGGGCCTCCCTTGTTTGAACAACTGGTTGTTCATTTTATTGTACCTAATTTGATGATAGTTCTACAAGAATTTGTAATTAACCCAACTAATCAAAAACTAGATCCATTTAACTAGTTATGGCTAGTTTCTTTCTGAAAATATCTGTTATGATATGTTTTTATAAAATTTGTTGCAAACTCTACCCATTTTTCCTGGTTTGCATTATTTTTATGGAAGATCTTGAGGTAAGTCACTTAGCATGGGTTGAGTGAGTTTTATTTTATTATTATTTGGATTCAAGAGTATGTATGTAGCTGGATCAATTTTTTTGTTGTGCTAAGATGTAATAAGTACCTTAAAAAAGATATCTAAATATACATGTTCAGAAGGAGATATAAAGAGATACCTATTTAGAAGGAAAAGAAACCAACATTTACATACCCTTGAAGAAAATTGCAGAACTAGGGCATGGTAATGAAATCATAGAGTAAGGACACAACACAACAATGAAATCAAAAAGCAAGGGCACAACATGGCAACAAAATTGCAGAGCAAGGACACGACACCAAAATTGAAGAGCAAGGGCACAACAATGAAACACAGAGATGATAAGGGCATGACAACCAAATTGTAGAAAGGGCATTATGATGAAACATAGAGATCACAAGGTCATGACAACCAAATCACAGAGTAAAAGCAAAACAATGAAATGCAGAGATCACAATAATGAAATCATAGTGCAAGGGCATGACAAAAAAATGCACCAAGCACAAGGGCACAATGATGTTCAGAGTTCTCCACCCTCGTTTAGAGCTCTCCACCTTCTTTCACATGCAATTCTCCACAATCAAAACAAATGGGGAATGATTTATGTCATGTTTGTTTTGTTTATACTTATGCAGGCATTACAATTACAACACTTACATCGGTATTGCAATAGCATCAAAGAAAATTGCAAAAATAAATGAAAATCACCACAAAGTAGACTGTTGTCACAAATTGTCATCACAATTTGACCCCAAATATTGTAGTGATTTGAGGTATGCAATTTTCTAATCATTTTCTTAAATTTATATTTGGACAATCTTTAAAAGAATGCAAGGTCAATTCAAAATCATGACATACATCTATCCTTCCATGTCAAAAGCAATCACAACTCAAAGAGACACTAATCAACTTAGCAACCAACACAAATACACATACACTAAGATTGCTCGACTTATAGTTTTGTATCATAGGCTTATGACTAACCATTATGAACTCAAGGCCCAAGTGTGGAACCAAGAGCTCTAATACCATATGTAAAGATTTCCCTTGCAAAACCAATGGCACATCAGCAATCTTCATAAAATGCACGAAGTTAAAGTCCTTCAAATATTGACCAATCAACAATAGTTTTAACTATCATTAAATTTAAAGAACTACATATAGATGTACAAGTATAAATATAGCAGGTAAAATGAAAGGTTCTAAAAGAGACCATAAACCAGTGACCAGAATATCATCGTGTTCCAATCTTGTCATCCATATTGATAAAGGCTCTAGAACCTATCCAAGAACATAAGGGGTCGAGAATATTATAGGAGTACTTTACCACCCTACCACAAAGCTATTAAACTTCTTAGAATCTTTCCTAACATTATACATACCCAACTTGACATCTAGGAAGTCTAAACAGGTAAATCTAAGAGAGGTAATGGAATTGTGTGGTTGAATAAAATCACGTTCTAAACAATTTTCCAATTTTATGGATAGCTAAATCAACTTATGAAATAGAGTCATCAATATTCCTTGATCAAAATGAATGGAAAATTTAAATGACCAAGAAATATATTTTCCTTATCAACACATAGTTGATTCCAATTTACACAAGTTCTTGAATGATCATCAATAATTCTTATGGATATAATGAGTAAATAAACATCAATCACTTCTCTTCTCAAAATCAGTGTAACCAATTCATAATTCAAAATGAATTTTCCAATCCAAGATTAGACTCTCAAACATTCTTTCTCTCAATAATTTTTAAATGTAATTTCTCATGATTCATAGGCTTAACAAAATTAAAATGAAACAAGAAACATTTCTCTTTCTTCCCAATTAGCAAGCAGTAAATTTTCATGAACAATGTTACTTTAAAAGGTCAACCAGGAAATGCATAGGATGGAAGTTAACTCTAATGAATTCATGAAATCATTAAAGAACACAATCCACAAGAAATATCAGACCCAGGGCATGCCATAAAATTACATTTAGAATCCCTATCTTAGCATTGTAGGAAAATCACATTTTCAATTTGCACTCTTAGACAACCTACATGATGGTAAAGAGAGTCTACCTTGAACATAATTCGTTAATGAATTATATAGTTCCAAAAAGTAACAAATACATTGACAATATATTTGAATAGAATTAAACATTCAACACATAAAAATTCAGCTTGAAATATTCCCAACAAAGGGAATCCAAACACGTAGTAATTTAACTTGCATTAGATAGCCCCAGAAGAATATATTCATTCAATTGAAACCATGAAATATTTTCTTGTGTGAAAATTTGTTCTGCCCCAATTTTTTTATGTACCGGTGTTACCAGTTGTGTAATGTAATTTCTTAATGCTCATGTAGACCCCAAAATAATGGTTTCTTTTCACTACACATATACTTCTATTTTTTGAATGTATGATGACTCCATATACTAATATGGTTTTTATAAATCATTTTACCACATTATTATCGATAGCATCTCTTTGTAATGGACAAAAAAATGGTTTACACAAGTTTATCAATTAATTCAAATGACTTATCTTTGATTCCTTATTTTCCTAGCTCCACATTTTGAATTCATATCTACAATAACATTTTCAATTGATTAACATATCAAAAAAACTATTTTTTATTTATTTTTATTTTTATGGATGTACATAATCTATCTTAAGGCTCCCACAATCATATTATCACAAACTGACTTTGGCTATATACTTATTCACTTCATCAAAATCATTAAAACACCATATGTGTATCCATCAAAGTATATCTTTTATTATATTATGTAGGTAAAATTATTTCTATCTATCTATCTATTTAACTCTCTACATAATGTAATCTTAAACTTTCATGAATATGGTGAGTGCTAGAAAGGGAGGTTAGAGTGATTTTCAAAATTTGAATTCTGAGAAGGGTGGGATTCCGCTGGACTATTCGAATCAAATCCTTGGCTTCGAGCACGGGTTGCAAAAGGAGGCCGGTCAGGGATCTTTCGGTACAGGTGATTAGTCGGTAATGATCTACAATAAGAAGGATTTTCAGATTTCTTCTATTTATAATGAAGGTAATGCTCTCCTTTGTAAGGTCTCCCATGTTCATAGTGGTGACTCTTGGTTTATTTTAAATCTGTATACTCCTAATACTAAAAGAGAGAGAAGGATCTTTTGGGTTAAGATCCTTGATGTTATACGAAACTGCAACATAAAAAAAGGGGTTATTCTGGGGGATTTCAACTCCCCCCTTACTGACGATGAAAAAGTTGGAGGGTTGGCCCTGGATTAGGAAAGTAAATTAGATCTCTCAAATTTTATTAACAATCTGGCTTTCATGGATGTTGATCTCTTGGGGGGTAGTTTCATTTGGTCTAGCAGGAGAGTGGGTGGGGACTACATCTAGGTTCGACTTGATAGAGCCCTAATTTCCCCTGATTAGATGCAAACCCACTCTTGCAAACTTTCCCTTCTCCCTAGAGTTGGTTCGGACCACTCTCCCATCTCGCTTTCCCTAGTTCCCTGATGGTCAAACAAATTTTTCCTTTTCATTTTGAGAAGATGTGGACTTCCCATTTGGATCTGGAAGCCAAGATCTCTTCTTGATGGAACATTGAGGTGGAAGGTATTGCAATGCTCATGATAACCCAAAAATTGAAGAATGTGAAAAGAAACATTAAAGTTTGGAATAAGTCTAACTTTGGGCATATATTCTAGGAGAAGGATGAGAAGCTAGATCAGCTTCATATAGTTTAGGAAGAGATTCAGTTGGAGGGATATAATGACCTGAATATGATTGAAGAAAGGTCAATTCTATTTGATCTTCATAATATCATTAGCAGGGAAGAACACTTATGGAAGCAAAGATCAAGAGTTAATTGGCTCAAAGAGGGGGACCAGAATACCAAGTTTTTCCATTTATCCATCTTAAAGCACAAGGCTCATAATAGGATTTCAAGCATCAAAAGGGGGCAAACTTTGTTTACTAAGGAAAATCAAATTGCAGATGAAGCTATGAATTTCTTCTCTTCTCTTCTTTCTAAGGATCCTTCTATCTCCTTGATAGATCAAGAGGATATCTTAAATACTATTCCCTCGTTGTTGCAGGATCACCATAATTCTATGCCAAAGGCTATTCCTTCTCTGCAAGAAATTTATCAAGCCCTTACTTCTCTTCCTAGTGATAAAGCTCCTGGCCCAGATGGTTTTCTGACCTTCTTTTTCCAAATATATTGGGAGGTGGTCAAAAAGGATGTTGTGAAGGCTGTGTAAGAATTTTTTGTAGCTAGGAACCTTTTGAAATAACTCAATTATACTTTTCTAGTGCTTATTCCAAAAATCTCAGGGGCCAACTCGATGGATAAGTTTAGACACATTAGCCTTTACAACTCATTCTATAAAATCATCTCGAAAGTTTTGACTACTAGGCTTATCAATGTCCTTCATCTAATTATCTCCCCAAAAAAAATTGTCTTTGTCCTAGGGAGATAGATTCTTGACTCTATTATTATGGTCCATGAGGTGATTCATTCCTTGGAAGCTAGGAAGAGAGAAGGATTTCTACTTAAGTTGGACCTATCTAAAGCTTATGATAGGGTGGACTAGAATTTCTTGTTGGCTATACTTTAGGATTTTGGCTTTGATGCCCAGGTTTGTAGACTTATCCTTCAGCTTTTCTCAACCCCCTCTTTGTCTATTTTGGTCAATGGTTCCCCCTCAAATTTCTTTTTCCCCTCAAGAGGGTTGAGACAGGGCGACCCTTTATCCCTTATTTTTTTCATTATTATGGCGGAGTGCTTGGGAAGGTTAATTTTAAGGAAAAGATAGGATGGGAGCCTACATGGCCTCAAGCCTTCATTTGGGCAAACCTCTTTCACCCATCAGTAATTTGCAGATGATACTATCTTGGGTGGAGATGCCTTGGTCCAGGAGGCTAGAGTGCTTAAAGGCTTGCTGAATTCCTACACTAGTGGTTCAAGCCAGGCTATTAATTGGGATAAAAGCTTGGTCTACTTTATCAACACTCCTTTGGAGAGATAGAGGAAAATTACTCGTATCTTGGCATGTGGTGTTTGGTCTCTTCCAACAAGCTATCTTGGTATGTCACTGGGGTCCAAACCTTTGAAATCCTTCTAAAATGGTATCATTGATAGATTCAACAAGAAGTTAGCTAGTTGGAAAGGAGCCACCCTCAGTGTACTTTGGTGAAATCTACCCTTCAAAATCTCCCTACTTATGCCCTCAGCCTCTTTGGGATCCCAATCAAGCATGCTGACAAAATGGAGAAGATTTAGAGAGACTTCTTATGGATAGGTGTTGAAGATAATAAGAGATATCATCTTTTTGCTTGGGATCATGTCTGTCTCCCTAAATGCTATGGTGGTCTTGGGATAAAAAAAATTAGACATCTCAACAATGTCTTGTTGGCCAAGCAGATATGATGCATTTTTCAGAGCTTAGGAGAATGGAGGGATATAATGGTGGAGAAATATCTGAGAAGGCAATCCCTCAATTTTTTTCTTAGTGAAGCTGAGGTACCTGTTACCTCCGGTTTTACCGCCAAAAGATTTAAATTCAAATCCACAGCCTGTTCAACGGTTAGCCAAAAAATTGTTATTTTAATGCCCCGACTCGCCAAGGTTCTGTGATCGTCAGATTTTAGATAGATCGACGGTCGGCGCGATCTCGTCATCAAAAGTCGCACGGGAGATAGTATTGGTGACATCGCGCCCGAACGACACATGTTTGGTGGGCCCTACGGGTGGGTCACAACGGAGGGCGGTCGAAAAGTTTTTCGGTGCCGCAGGCGCTATGGCACTATCGCACGCCAACAGGAAAATCTCCATGGTGACATAGCGCCTGGCGGAGATGCTAACGATGGTGGGCGGGTCACGTTGCCAAAAAAAAAAATGTTGCGACGATCGGGTAAAAGTTTGACGGGCCGGAGAAAATAAACAGCGAGAACTTTAGACAAATATTGGGCCCCATTGCGTACCTCATCTGCCCAGTTGGCAGAGCCCATGTCATGGCAGCGAATCAAAAAGAACCATGCACAGATAGGGACACGTCATCGGTTAGGCGCTATGGTGCTATGGAAATTTAACCTTGATTTTCCCATAGCGACATGGCGCCTGGTCGACACGTGGTCACCCTGTGAGGCCAAGTCGCAAGATTGCCCAGTGGTGTTTCGATGGGCCAGTGAGGAACCGCTGCGTGTAACCAGGCTGGAGTCTCTATCAGTATGGTTGGCACAGTCAAGGTTTGCGATCTCCACCGTCAGATTTGATTGCATCAACGGATGGCACCATCTCGCTGTGGCGGAGATGCACAGATATTATCATGGTGACATAGCGCCCATCCGCCGCGTGGCCATTCTACAGATCAAGTCTTGGGTTCACCAACTGGATGATGCCATGCATATATGTCAGGACACGGCAACCATGGGCCCAGTAGTTTTTAGGAGGGACAGCGAGTGAAGTACGAGGTCGCTCTGATCGTCAGATCTGCAAGATCTACGACTGGCGCTATCTCGCCATCAGGAGCTGCTCGGACTTTAGCATCAGTGACATAGCGCCCGTGCGCCACGTGTCCTGGCGGGGCTACGTTTCATGCCGTTAGAAACAGATAGGGTGGGGTGACTGACGAACCAACAAGGGGATGCCACGTGTTGGCAGGCCCGATGAATCAATAGGAACAGAGGGTTACAGAAGGTCAGGTTCTCCACCGTCAAATTTGATGAGGTCAACGGTAGGCGCCATGTCACCTTAGCGAGGCTGCAAGATTTTTACCATGGCGACATCGCGCCCGACTGACACATGTTGGTGGGGTCAGGTCTCGTCAGATGTAACATTGAGGTGGCGCCGATTCGGATGGAGGCCCAGTCATAGGAAAGAGAGTCCACGGCGAATCAGAAACAACCACGTGTACCGAGTCAGAACACAGATATGTTGAGGGGCCAAATTTTTTGATACAATCAGCGCATTAAGGGGTGGATTCTCCACCATCGAATCTGCAGGAATCTAGGGTCGGCGCTATCTCTCCATGGAGGAACTGCGCGGATTTTACAATAGCGAGTTAGCGCTCGGAAGACACGTGTCCTCGCATTTTGATTTTTGACATGGCAATTAGCTGACGGCCAGCGGTTAGGTGATAAGGTGGCGCGGTTAGTTCGATGAAGGCGATCAACCGCGGAAGGACTCTCCAAGTGGCAAGACAAAGGATTACGATTGGCCCGCGTGGCCTAGTCAGCATATAAGAAATCGGGTTGTCTAATAGGCTAGTTTGATTCATGAACCAAGATGTAGAGGCGATCGACGTATCTTGCGATATGATCTTCGCGATCATTTCTGACCTACCAGGAATGAATGCAGGATGTAAGGACACTCCAACCATCTGGTCGGCCCATCTACCATGTCAGGGAATGTTGTGGCACTGTTTCTATCTTCTCCAGGCTCTCCTCAGAAGAAATGAGATTTCTCGGTATGCAGGCCAGGATTTCAATCCAGATCCCCGATTGGGTTCTCAAGACAGGAAGTTAATGCCAGTAGGTAAGAAGTGAATGTAACACGAAAATCTTCAGTTGTGCCTGATCTATAAAGGCAGTTTCATGATCTATTCTGAAGGTCGATTCTTCCTGATTTTCTCTGCTACTGCTTGCAGACTTACAGTGTAAAACCCCCTTTATCTCTGAGCCATGTAATAGCCTGTATCATCTCTTTCGGCCATCAGTGTGAATGTGCATCACTTTGCCTCCCATTGGTGTATTGTTGAGATCAACGATCTGCATACTATATCTATCTTTGGCCTATCGAATAATACATAAGTGAAATCTCCTTTTCCTAGTGTCATTCGGTTGGTTTCTTCTGATCTGTATGTGATTACTGATCGATATAAGTCTGGATGTGTATGACTTTTGTATGTTATTCTGGTTTTGTAGTATATATATGGGCAGGAATGAATCTGAATACTCTGTCTTGGTGCACCACTGCCTTAGATTAGACTAGGTAGATTTGCTTTGACGCTCTCTTTCTCCCTTTCCCTTCTGAGAATAGATAGGTGTGCCCTGATAGTAAGAGGAAGCCAGCCTTCTCTGGAGACTCAACCTCGTAGTTCAAGTCCCACAGCTTGGAGGTTGTTTCCATGTTTCACTAGGTTGTCCTCGCGCATAGGCCTTGGAAAAGGGTGCAAACCTATGTGACAACAGTTTTTGGCACGCCCGGTGGGACCTATATTAGAAGATTTCATGTCTATTGGTGTCAAAAGAAGAAAGAGTTTCTGAGATTAATGCTAAAGAAGTAGTGTTGGCTTCAGTATTCAAGCCTTCAAGAGGTTGATTCATCAAGTACTTGGTGACTCTGAGCATCAACAAATCTAGTTTCAGGCCAAAGTTGCAAAAATTCATGCCCAGAGCTGAAACAAGGGCATCTTCTAGAGGTAATTTTCAATATCAAGAACTCTCACTTTCAAGTCCTAGAAGAAGGAGGGCTAGAGCTTCATTATCACTAGTTAGAGGTGGAGTAACCATCAACATACCTGTGAGATCTGTCTCTACTCCTCCTACTGTCCGAACTCAGCCTAGATTGCCATCAGCACTCATCAATAGAACACTTGTTTATATGGCACAACCAAGAGTTCATCCTTTTGCCACCTTTAATGGTGGGAGTCCTCTGTTGTTAGCCCAAAGACATCATATACTAGTAGTTGCACTAAAAAGCATACTTGATTTTACTGGTGAAACTTCTATTTCCCCCCTAGAGCATATCCAAGAGGTAGCGAATGCCTGCAATATTCATGGTATTACGAAAGATGATGTTGCTGTCAGACTTCTAGCCTCATCTTTAAAAGGAAAAGCATTACAGTGGTATAGAGGCTTAGCTCATGGTTCCATAACTAATTGGGATGGACTAGGAGCAGGATTATGCAAACATTTTGAGGATAAGAGTGACCATTTGTCACTATTAGAGCAGCTGATTACAATAAAAAGAGCCCCCCATGAATGTATGACTGATTTTAATTACAGATTCCAAAAGACATGGGATAGAATACCTACTATAGTGAAACCTACCCCTGGTAATGCCTTCTTGCATTACCTTAGAGCTTTTAACAGTGATATTGCCACTATAATCCAAACTATGGGAGGAGATATATTACCTAATGCTTATGAGATAGCCATAAAAGCTGAGAACATTCTAATACAAGGAGGAAAGTTGGCCCCAAGGCCTCCTATGCCTTTCTTTCCTGATGTTCCCAACCACCAACCAGCAATAGCCCCTCTCCCTACAATCTCTACATTGCAAGCCCTTACTCCAGTTCCCCAAGCTTCCACATCCTCAAATGGAATAGATGAACTCAAGGAAATGCTCCAAGGTCTAGTATTGAATGTAGAAAAAAGAGAAAAGACCCTAGATAAAAAATTACAAGAGCAGGGGAGGGAGTTGAAGGACCAAGGGAAGAGACTAGAGGATAGTTTTTCTCTAATACAAAAGATGAGTAACAAGGTGGTGGCCTTAGAAAGATAGCAGGCTCAAGGTGGCAAGCCTCCCCAATTGCAATATCAGGCTCCGAGTGGTGGTAGGCCTCCTAATCAGTGGAATAGCTCTTTTGATCAGAATAGGCAGAATAGTCATGTTTCTGCTTCAAGCTCAAATCAAAATAGAGCTATAGTCCCTCAAAATAACTTGGCCCAAGACCAAGATTTTTGTCCCTCATGTAACTATTCTTATACCTACTGCTTGTGTCAGAAAGCAGAATCTTATTTGGCCCTAACTGTCCAGGAGTCCACAGTAAAGCAATCACACAAAGAAGATCATCCCAAGGAGGCCCCATGTGTTCAGAGGCAAGGTGATTGCTCTTTTATGAATCACCAAATGGAGGAACATTGTAATATAAACCAGGACTCTGTTTCTCATAACACAAGAAGCAAGAAGAGATCTATGGAACATGTTGCTCCTCCTTCTCCTAAGCAGGCCTCAACTTAAAGTGTTATACCTAACACACAAATAGCAAATGAGCAGACGGACACTTCACAACAGCAAAAGCAAGGTCCAAGAAATGAGGATGCAAGTGATCCTTTTGTTGCCCCATCTCAACCTCTTATAAGTGCAGCCCCCAAAGTTTCTACCAAAATTCCTAGTGCACCATTGAGTGTGGTAGAGCAAATGAAGAAGACTAATGTAAACATTTCCATGTGGGATGTTGTTGCTACCATACCAATGCAGAGGAAGATGCTGCAGCAAGAATTGGAAAGGATTGAGCCCAAGGATCAGTCATCTACCATGGAGAGTGCCACTTGTTTAGTACAACCAGCAGGAGATGTGGAGGCAAATAAAAAGGTTAGACCTCCTCCATTTTATGTTTCTCTGATTATAGGGGGCAAATTAGTCCATAATTGCATGATAGATTCAGGGGCTAGCAGCTCAGTAATGCCTAGGTGTGTTGCTGATGCTTTAGGGATGAAATATGAGCCCATTGTTAAGGATGTGTTACAACTAGATGGGAGTACTGTCAAAACCGTAGGCATCCTTAGAAGTGTGGAAATGGCCCTACATGCATTCCCTGGTTGTACTGTGATTCAAGACATATCTGTGGCTGAGGTTAAGCCCTATTTTGCCATCTGTCTTTCGAGAGACTTCACTGCTCAAATTGGTGGATTCATATCTGCTGATTGGTCTTACATGTCATTTAAGACTAGATATGGGGCCAATGCTTCAATAAGAGCAAAACCTCAAGCCCTTCACCACACTGAACCCTACACTCCCAACTTCATCAATATGAATTGCCCTATCCTAGAGGTGAACTAAAATAACGTAGTAAATGAGCCTGTCACTTCCATAACAGGGATTCCTGATTTCTTCTTGGATGAGTGGGCAAATACATGTCAGTTTGAACCTATGTCGGAAACCCTTGAGACAGGCCTTAGTACATATTGCATAATAGAGAAGGAGGTTCAAGTTCCTGACCTTGTTAGGACTAATGATGACATAAATAGAGTATGGAGAATGTACTTTGATGGCTCAAGGAATAAAAATGGATTAGGGGCTGGTGTTATGTTGATCTCTCCTACACAAATAAGATACTACTTCTCCTTTAGGTTCCAATTCAGTTGTACCAATAATCTCACCGAGTATGAATCCTTGATCCAAGGTCTCCTACTTGCCCAAAAGAGGGGAATTCGAGCCTTGAAAGTATATGGAGATAGTGAGTTGGTAGTGAACCAAGTGAGAAATCAGAATATCACCAAAAATGGCCTGCTCAAGTCTTATAAACATAGAGTCTGGGATTTTCTCGAGGGTTTCAATGCATTTAACATTCAGAGCATTCCTAGGAAAGAAAATAAACATGTTGATAGACTTGCAGCAGTGGGTGCATCTTATGATGTGCCATGGAATCTTGAGGAAGAAAAGAAACAACAAATAAGGGTAGTGGTGAGGCTTGCTATTCCTGATAATAATACTCACTGGCAAGTGTTTGAGTCTGATGAGCAAATTGTGAGCTTCTTGCAGAATGAAGCAGAATTTTTAGAGAGAAGTCAGCTGAGACTACAAGATCAATATGGTGATCAGATCATTCATCTCAGTTCCAACAAGATACCCAAGGGTCTCATTACCTTGGAGGGCATCTTTAATCCTAATGATCAAACAAGAGGCAAAGGGATGAATCTAGTTGCAGAAAAGGATGACCATGCCCCAGTTACTATTGCTGATGGAAAATCTCTTAACATGGGGAAGGTATGTTCTAAAGCTGAGCAAGAAGATTTCATTCATGTATGTCAAGAATTTAGTGATGTATTTGCTTGGACATATGATGATTTAAAAGGGTTTGACGCTAGTTTGTTTCAGCATACCATAGATTTAGTTGATAGGGTCAAACCAGTAAGGCAAAAACAGAGGCTAGTGAATCCCAAGATTGAACCTTTAATGAGGAAAGAACTATCCAAACTGATTGAGGCTAACATAATTTTTCCTATCAAACACTCATCATGGGTAGCTAACCTTGTCCCTGTGAGGAAGAAGAATGGAGAAATCAGATTGTGTGTGGACTTTAGGGATCTCAATCAGGCTTCCCTTAAAGATCACCATCCTCTCCCTTCTATGGAGCAAATTCTGTCCAAGGTCAGTGGGTCAAGGAGATTCTCTTTTCTTGATGGGTTTTCAGGTTATAATCAAGTACTGGTTAAAGAGTTTGATAGACACAAGATGACATTTACTACTAAATGGGGCACCTATGCTTATCGCAAAATGCCATTTGGATTAACAAATGCAGGTGCCACATTCCAAAAGGCAATGGAGGTAGCTTTCAGAAGATTAATTGGCAAGTTTGTCTTGGTATACCTTGATGATATAACTGTGTATTCCAAGAATGTGGAGGGTCACCGCTATCATTTGAGACAGGTATTTCTAAGATGTAGAGAGTTTGGGGTATCTCTCAACCCAAACAAATGTGTCTTTGCTACAAGCCAGGGAAAACTATTGGGACACATTGTATCTAAGGATGGATTGACTGTTGATCCAGAAAGGACAAAAGCAATACTTGCCCTTCCTCTCCCTAAACACAAGAAAGGGCTACAAAGTTTCCTTGGTAGGATAAATTTTGTAAGAAGGTTTATTCCTAATCTTTCCACCATGGTGAAACCCCTTATAGCCATGCTCAAGAAAGATATGGTCTTCTCATGGACCAAGGAGGGGAAGGAGAGTTTTGAAAAGATCAAGGCAGCCATAGCATCGGCCCCTACCTTCATGAACCCAAAATTTGAGAAAGATTTCATCCTCTACACTTTAGGTGGTAAGTCAAGTATCTCTGTTGTCTTGACCCAAACAAATGACAGGAATGAGGAGCAACCCATAGCCTTCTTTAGTGAAGGGCTTAAGGAATATGAAGATAAGTATAGCTTTGTTGAGAAGCAAGCCCTTGTAGTCATTAGAGCCTTGAAGAAGTTCAGACACCTCTTATCCCATAATAGGATCCATTTGTTGGTGCCCCATGCAATTGTAAAAGACTTCCTGTTAAACAAAGATGTCAGTGAGAAGAGAGTTGGATGGATCACTAGGGTAATGGAATATGATGTTGACATTCAGATTACCAAATTGGTAAGAGGAAGAGGATTATGTAAAGAAATGTTATCAGATCAGAACTCAGATGAAGAAGTTGCCATGGTGATAGCAGAGCAGGAGGAGGAAAGGTATGCTGATGGTCCAAGGAGCTGGATAAATGACATGAAGAATTTCTTATTAGGGAATGGATACCCTTAGGGATTGGACAGAACTAAAAAAAGACAATATAGACTACAATCCATTCCCTATGTTGTGATTGATGATATCCTATTCAGGAGGGATTTTAATGGGACCCTGTTGAGATGTGTTGAAGAGGATCAGGCTGAAAGGGTGATTAGAGAACTCCATGATGGCCCTGATGGCGGCCACTTCTCTGCAAGAACAACCGCTATGAAGATCATGAGGGCTGGATATTATTGGCCATCTCTGTTCCATGATTGTTACAGGTATGTGAGGAAATGTGAGAAATGTGCTTTTTTCTCAGGCAAACAGAGACTTGCAGCTCTTCCTCTCCATCCTATTTAGGTGGATCAGCCCTTCACTCAGTGGGGGTTGGATTTTATAGGCCCCATTAATCCTCCATCTAGTGCAGGTCATAAATGGATCTTGGCTGCTACTGATTATTTCACTAGGTGGATAGAGGCAGTTGCCTTGAAGGATGCCACAGAGCCATCAGTTGTTGAATTCCTTGATGGAATTGTATCTAGATTTGGTGCTCCTTCTACTATCATCTCAGATAATGCCAAGTCTTTTGTTGGAACCCAAATTTGTGCATGGGCCATGAATCACAATATCTACCTGAGCACATCATCAAACTACTATCCTCAGGGTAATGGTTTGGCTGAATCTTCCAACAAGAATCTGATCAGAATTATGAAGAGGACAATAGAAGACAATCAGAGGACCTGGCACAAGAAATTAAGGACTGCTCTATGGGCTGATAGGATAACACCCAAGAGATCTATTGGGAATTCACCTTTTGTGCTAGTATATGGTAGGGAAGCTAGACTCCCAATCTCATTGGAGTTCCCATTCTTGGAGTTGGCTCATCAGTTTGAACTGGTTGAAGATGATGCCATGACAGTAAGAATGGTAGAACTAATTGAGTTGGAAGAAAAGAGAAACAAAGCCATGAAAACTCTAGAGATTCACCAACAACAGATGAAGAGGAATTTTGACAAGAAGGCAAGGGCTAGAATCTTCAGAGAGGGGGATTTAGTTCTCAAGTGGGACTCAAATAGAGCAAAACTAGGAAGGCACTCCAAATTTGACCCATTATGGAGTGGCCCTTATCTGATTTCAAGTTGCAAACAGGCCAACGCATTCCAACTAAGCATGCCAAGTGGTGAAGTTCTACCCATTCCAGTCAATGGGATCTATCTGAAGCCCTGTTTCTGAAGGGTTGTGAATCTATGTACATAGTTAATCTAGTTGCTTCCTGCTTGTTTCTATTTTGCAATAAGTGCATGACCACATGGCTCTCTTCGCGAGTCATCTTTGACATATCTCACGCTACTGAGGAGGTCCTGTTTGTGTTTTTTTTGTTTCCAATCATAGAAGCAAAGTTAGAACCTTAAGGGTTTTTAATGTTTCGATTTCCTCTTTAAGGGTTAGGGTTCTTGCAGCTCTCAGCTTGTGCCTCCTGGTCCTCTTTCGACTCCATAGCCCAACGGATCATTCTTATTCACTGGTCATGCATTGAACAGGCTCATGCCCCTTGCGAGTTGCCAAAAGTGTTACCTTCGGTTTTATCGCCAAAAGATTTAAATTCAAATCTGCGGCCTATTCAACGGTTAGCCAAAAAATTGATATTTTAATGCCCCAACTCACCAAGGTTCTGTGACCGTCAGATTTTAGATAGATCGATAGTCGGCACGATCTCGTCATCAAAAGTCGCATGGGAGATAGTATTGGCGACATCGCGCCCGAATGACACGTGTTTGGTGGGCCCTACGGGTGGGTCACAACGGAGGGCGGTTGAAAAGTTTTTCGGTGCCGCAGGCGCTATGGCGCTATCGCACGCCAACCAAAAAATCTCCATGGTGACATAGCGCCCGACGGAGATGCTCACGACGGCGGGCGGGTCACGTTGCCAAAAAAAAAATGTTGCGACGATCAGGTAAAAGTTTGGTGGGCCGGAGAAAATAAACGGCGAGAACTTCAGACAAATATTGGGCCCCATTGCATACCTCATTTGCCTAGTTGGCGGAGCCCGTGTCACGGCAGCGAATCAAAAAGAACCATGCACAGATAAGGACACATCATCAGTTGGGCGCTATGGCGCTATGGAAATTTAACCTCGATTTTCCCATAGCGACATGGCGCCTGGTCGACACGTGGTCACCCTATGAGGCCAAGTTGCAAGATTGCCCAGTGGTGTTTCGATGGGCCAGTGAGGAACCGTCGCGTGTAACCAGGCTGGAGTCTCTATCAGTACGATTGGCATAGTCAAGGTTTGCAATCTCCACCATCAGATTTGATTGCATCAACGGATGGCGCCATCTCGCTATGGCGGAGATGCGCAAATATTATCATGGCGACATAGCGCCCATCCGCCGTGTGGCCATTCTACAGATCAAGTCTCGGGTTCACCAACTGGATGATGCCATGCGTATATGTTAGGACACGACAACCACGGGCCTAGTAGTTTTTAGGAGGGATAGCGAGTGAAGTACGAGGTCGTTCTGATCATCAGATCTGCAAGATCTATGGCTGGCGCTATCTCGCCATCAGGAGCTGCTCGGACTTTAGCATCAGCGACATAGCGCCCGTGCACCACGTGTCTTGGCGGGGCTGCATTTCATGCCGTCAGAAGCATATAGGGTGGGGTGACTGACGAACCAACAGGGGGACACCACGTGTTGGCGGGCCCGATGAATCAATAGGAACGGAGGGTTACAGAAGGTCAGGTTCTCCACTGTCAGATTTGATGAGGTCAATGATAGGCGCCATGTCGCCTTAGCGAGGCTGCAAGATTTTTACCATGGCGACATCGCGCCCGACTGACACGTGTCGGTGGGGTCAGGTCTCGTCGGATGTATCATTGAGGTGGCACCGATTCGGATGGAGGCCCAGTCACAGGAAAGAGAGTCCACGGTGAATCAGAAACAACCACGTGTGCCGAGTCAGAACATAGATATGTTGAGGGGCCAAATTTCTTGATACAATTAGCACATTAAGGGGTGGATTCTCCACCATCAGATCTGCGGGAATCTAGGGTCGGTGCTATCTCACCATGGAGGAACTGTGCGGATTTTACAATAGCGAGTTAGCGCTCGGAAGACACGTGTCCTCGCGTTCAATTTTTGACGTGGCAATTAGCTGACAGCCAGTGGTTAGGTGATAAGGTGGCGCGGTTAGTTCGATGAAGGCGGTCAACCGTAGAAGGACTCTCCAAGTGGCAAGACAAAGGATTACGATTGGCCCGCATGGCCTAGTTGGCATATAAGAAATCAGGTCGGCTAATAGGCTAGTTTGATTCATGAACCAAGATGCAGAGGTGATCGATGTATCTTGTGATCTGATCTTCGCGATCATTTCCAACCTACCAGGAATGAATGCAGGACATAAGGACACTCCACCCATCTGGTTGGCCCATCTACCATGTCAGGGAATGTTGTGGCACCGTTTCTATCTTCTCCAGGCTCTCCTCAGAAGAAATGAGATTTCTCGGTATGCAGGCCAGGATTTCAATCCAGATCCCCGATTGGATTCTCAAGATAGGAAGTTAATGCAAGTAGGTAAGAAGTGAATGTAACGCAAAAATCTTCAGTTGTGCCTGATCTATAAAGGCAGTTTCATGATCTGTTCTGAAGGTCGATTCTTCCTGATTTTCTCTGCTACTGCTTGCAGACTTACAATGTAAAACCCCCTTTATCTCTGAGCCATGTAATAGCCTGTATCATCTCTTTTGGCCATCAGTTTGAATGTGCATCACTTTGCCTCCTATTGGTGTATTGTTGAGATCAACGATCTGCATACTGTATCTATCTTTGGCCTATCGAATAATACATAAGTGAAATCTCCTTTTCCTAGTGTCATTCGGTTGGTTTCTTCTGATCTGTATGTGATTACTGATCGATATAAGTCTGGATGTGTATGACTTTTGTATGTTATTCTGGTTTTGTAGTATATATATGGGTAGGAATGAATCTGAATACTCTGTCTTGGTGCACCACCGCCTTAGATTAGACTAGGTAGATTTGCTTTGACGCTCTCTTTCTCCCTTTCCCTTCTGAGAATAGATAGGTGTGCCCTGATAGTAAGAGGAAGCCAGCCTTCTCCGGAGACTCAACCTCATAGTTCAAGTCCCACAGCTTGGAGGTTGATTCCATGTTTCACTAGGTTGTCCTCGCGCATAGGCCTTGGACAAGGGTGCAAACCTATGTGAAAAAAGTACCTCAAGGATCTTACATTTGGAATGATATCTTCAATGGAAATTTTTTGGCCAAGTCTAAGGAAAAATGGAAAGTAGGCAATGGTGAAAACATCTCTTTTTAGCAGGATAATTGGCTATGCCAAGGACATCTTATTAACCATCCTAATTATGGGAGATGGGCAGAAATATGCATGAGAAGATTTGGTTTGAAAGTTAGCGACTACATAGTTGTCTAAGGATGGCAAGACCTATCCTTAGTCTCCCATAACCTTAAAACTTTGATTATTACTCTAAATGCAATGATCCTTAATAACAAGATGGATGAAGTCATTTGGGGAGATAACTAAAATGGGCAATACTCTATTGCTTTGGGTTACTTCTCGATGTGGGACAGAATGGAGAAACCCATCTGGGCTAAGGCCTGGATTCTTGGTCTTACCCCAAAAATTAACATATTCTTTTGGCTACTTCTCCAAGACAAAGTGCTTACCTTGGATAACTTGGCAAAGAGAGGTCAGATTATCCCTAACAGGTGTAGCCTTTGTAAGCATTATTTGGAGACAATTAACCACCTCTTTATTCATTGTCCCTACTCTTTCGAGGTCTAGAATCTTTTGACCAAGGACTATGGGGTTAGTTGGTGCATCCTGGCTAACATTCAAGAGTTCTTTGGACAATGGAATAGTGTGCACATTGGAATGAAGACTTAGATGTTATGCTCTTGGTCTCTTTTGCATTTCTATTGGGGAATATGGAAAGAGCATAATAATCATATCCTCTGAGACAGGGAATCCCTTGCTTTTATTATTGTAGAAAAAATAGAAGGATTAATGAAGGAGAATTTTGCAACCACAAAGGGAGGAGATATTAAAGAAGGAGGAAACAAAATAGAAAAGAAAAAGGATAGGGATAAGAAAAGATAGGAGGCTAGATGGCTTCTTCCCCCTGAAGACTGGCATAAAGCCAACTTTGACAGAGCAACCAAAGGGAATCTTGGTCCTGTTGGCTGTGGAGGTATTATAAAAAATAGTCATGGGGTTAGAATTGCATCTTTTTCTCATCCTCTTGGGACTCAGTTGAACCATTTTTCTAGGGCTAATGTAGCTTGTCACATTGTTAAACTGGCCCTGGCTTCAGGGATCGAAAACGTTTGGCTGGAGGGGGATTCTTTAAATATTATTAAGTGTTTAACTAGTCAATCATTTCCCTCTTGGACTATTGCGAATGTGGTAGAGGATACCAAAACTGACCTAGGAAAATTTTAAAAGGTCCATATAAGCCATGTGTATAGGGAGGCCAACTCAGCCATAGACTGGTTTGCAAACAAAGCGGTAATAAAAAACATGACAATGATGTGGCATAATGGCGAAAGCTTTCTGAGGGCTATGAAAGAATTAATTATACTGGAACATATCCAGGGAAGTATGAAGGCAATCCAATTATAATTATGGAAAGATCTGTAAGATTGCACACTAGCCAAGGTGTAAATGAGAATTATGAGAACTTATTAACTTTCCATCATATCAAGTACATGTGGCACACTTTTTGGATTGATTTTCCTTCTAACTTTTTATTTTCCGAATGTAAAATATTTTTTGGGGTTTGAAAAATGAAGGAAGCTAAAATTTATGAGAGAATAGGGAGTAGGTGTAGGTTTTTCAAACCAGAGGACATAATGGTTGGGGAGAGAAGTAGGGAGGAGATGATGGGGGAGGCAAAAAATTGGAGGAATCACTTGAAGGTTTGGCATAAGCTAGAGAAGGGTGGTATTATGAGATTCATAAAAAAATTCTATGGTTTTGATAATGAGGTCACAAGGATAATGGTGAAATCCTAGAAGGACGGATGAGCTAAAATTGATGGGGTTGCACATCAAGTTGATGTGGAACTGATTGCCTAGGTCACAGAGATCTCCTTGGAGGGGATACATTTTTTCAGAGACAAGAAAATGTCAGTTAATGCAGTCAAGGACTTTGTGAAGGATGAGGATGAAAGAAAAACTCATGAAGACTGAGACATACTATGAAATGGAGTCCATTAAAAAGCTTTGGAGATATGTCTTAAGGGTTATTATCGAATATATATCTCTGGATACTAGATTGGATAGGGTCAGAACTCATCACTTCATTCTATTAAATCACTTTAGGCATGGAATAAAGATTTCTTTTCCTTTTTATCTTTTCACCTCCATGAGCAAGGGCATTGAGGGTTTTAAAAAGAAACCCATTATTAACCTACCCCTTTATGAGGGTTTTCTCCTTCTGGTATATGAGTACTTAAAGACTCAGACTAGGGTCAAATCCCTCGATGAAGCTAGGAATGTTTATAAGGAAACTAAGAGCTTAGATTCTAAGGAAGTTTAGAGCATAAATTTGGAAGATGAGGAAATCTCCCCCTCTAAAGGAAAGAAATCAAAGGAAGGGGAGAAAGTTTCTCCCTCTGCCAGCATTGCTCCTAGTAGAAAAAGCCCTAGGGGTTTAACCCCTAACCACCCTAAGATTGAGGAACAAGAGGAGGAGAAGCATGGAATTGAAGAAGAGGATACATAATTAGAGGAAGAGGTGAAGGGGGAGGACAGTGAGAAGGTTGAGGAGGACACGACAGTTACACCAGGGAACCCCAAGAAAAGGAAGGCTAAGGAGGCTTTTATGTTGGAAGAAACAAAAGACCAGACTCCTTTGTTCTCAAGCCTTGTCCCTTCTATTTCATCACCATAGGGGAAGATAATTTCTCTGGTGAAAGACAATGGGGAGGTGGTTTTGAAAGACAGGAGGGGGTCGTGGAGAAATTTTAACTCTAAAATGGCAAAGATTGGGATTGTCAGAGAGATAATGAACCCCCAAGTGATGGAGGAAAAAGATGGTAAAGTCCATTTTGATGAACTTCTTGACCCAGCTCTATTCGCAATGTCTAACAATGCAATAAAATATGGGCTCAATCTACTCAACAATGCTAAAAATAGCATGATAGATAACTTTCACTCTATCAAATGGCTATTTCATGAGATAGAAGAGCTCAAGGAGAAAACAAGCCAGAAGGATGGGCACATGAGAAGCAATGACCAGGGACACCATGCTAACTAGGAGGATCGTATCTCAATGGTTGAAAAAAGATTTCTAAGGATGGAGACATAATCAGAACCTGGCTAATCAGGTGATTGTAACTTTGGACACCCTAAATGAGAATACCAATAGTTTGGGTGAATCATTGAAGTAAGAAAACTTTGGCAGGGAAAAAGAAGATAAGGCTAGTATGGACTGTGAGAAAACTAAGAGAGAAAAGAAAGAGACCAGGGGATTGGTGGATGATTAGAATGAGGACCAAGTGGGTGCGAATAACCGGAGGGCCAATGAAGCTACAAAGACTCAGTAGGTTCTAGATAGGGAGAACTAATAGTTTTAGTTTTCATTTTTTGTTTTGTCCTTATCTAGGGTTACTAGTTTTTATTTCCTAGCCGTGAGCCTATTTTTTTGTTTTGGCTTTTTATAGGAAGATGCATACTAGCTGGACTTTAATTTTTATTTCTATTTCAAATATTATGTAAAATATTTGGGTTTTAGGATCCCTGTAAAACCTGTTTTCCTTAATCAAAGACTCTCTACCTAATGTGTATATATAGAATTTCTTGAGGCTTTCTAAAGAACTTTTTTTTAACAAATTCATTTTATGTGGTGCTTGCAATCACGTTATTCCATTCCATGAAATGATGTTCTCTATGAAGTCATTTTGTCAAACTATTAATAGCCTTGCCTTATGTACACATTAGATAGAAAGGTAGATAGAGTTTTATCTACTAAATATAATAAAATATATAATTTAATAGATTCACATATATTGTTCTAATGATTTTGATGATCTTGGTCAGATAATTCAAGCACATTATTTACGATGTCAATTTTTTCATAGATTTCTTATTGAAAACTTGATAGAAAATAGAACCATGGTTTAAAATGTTCTTAGACATCAAACTCCATGAGGCAACTTCTCTTTAGGATATCAAAAACAATTGGTGAGTTTTGTGTAATTCAATACTAAGCATGCATGTTGGCTAGAGAAGGTTACAACTGGCACTTTTATTTGGTTGAATTTGCACTTTTCAGTGACTCAAGTTTACATACATATATGATCAAACCATTTCATGAGGCCATATTTCTTTAAGGCAGGATGTCAAATGGTCTTGATACATCATTTATGGCTGCAATATCCACTTCATCTTTGTTTACTATATTTTCGTAAAAGCTTTATCAAACAAGGGTTGAGTGCACCTCTAGTCCTTTCTATTGGAAAGTTTAATGGGAGGTGTGTATGAATGCAAGGAGAACAAGCTTTAGAAGAGGCCAAATGGAAGGTGTCATACACAGGTTTCTTAGTTGGACCTATTTTTCTCCTACAACTTAGTTCTTTGGCATGGCTTATTTCTAAATGTTACAAATGTTATGCACTACTATAAATATTTCATTCAAACTTCAAATTTGGGAAACTCAGTAGCTATTGAATACATAAAGGTGGTAGAGGAAAAGGCATATATAGTTTATTTGGTAGTTTAAGTTCTTGATCCACCATCAACATCATATGTCTTATCGAAAAGCAACATTTCCAATAGTTGTTAATTCTGTTAAAGGAGTACTCATAATTGTTTATCGAGTAAGCCAAATAGAGCATATACATAAGAAGATCCAATAGCATATCTATTACCAATAACAACATGCAAGCTACCATCTATAGAATTAGAGTAAGAAGCAAGGGTAGTAGCTTACCAGTCATACTTCACTTCTGTTGTTACTCAAAGATCACCAAAAATAATGGTGGTATCAGTAATGGTGTGGTGCTTGAAAGCCCTCCCAAAATGAAGGTCATGGAAATTAACAAATGCAGTAAGGTGAATCATTTTAACAATTAAGAAAAAGATAAGTGAGATGGTGGAAATAGGTGTTGGAATTAACTAGCTCAATTATTTCAGCGTGGACTTACTTGCAATCTCCAGCTTGTCGTGTCCAATCAATCACTTTTCATGTAAGACTTTTAGGTTAAGAATAAATATTAAATTATAAATTTCCAAAAACTTCCTAGGGTGGATTTGAAACATGAATCAAATGTCCTTAATTTTTTCTTCCTCTTTTTTGTCTGTAGCATACGGTGAGTCATTTTTGTGTTTGAAAAGTCTAAAAATAGGGTATAACTATCTAGAAAATAAGGAAAAATAAAATATGTGTAGCTATAACACTATCAAGAGATATTCAAGAAAATGGAGGTCTATGGTTGTTAATGAGCAACAAATCCATAATTTTTTATTTAGGAATTGTCTAGTGTTATACATTCTAGATGTAAGGGAATCAAATTTTATATGTTTTTAATAAATTAGTAAATAATTTCCTAAATCCTTCCATCTTTGTCTTTGTCTCTATTTTTTTCCCCCTCTATCTCTTTCCATCAATGGTATTAGAGCTAAAGGTTTAAATAATATTGGGTGAAATTTTTTGTTTGGGAGGCTCTCAAGATTAGAAAGATCTTTTTTCACAATCAATAATAGCAGCAAGCACAAGCTTGAAAAATCAACAAATCCCACTGTTCAATGGGAAAAAAATATAAGTATTGGGTAGTGGCAATGAGAGCATTATTTACTTCACAAGATTTAAGGGATCTTGTTGAAAATGGATACCAAGAACCAACAAATGTAGCAGCATACAATGCACCTTCTTAGGCAAATAAGGATTTATTAAAGGATAATAGAAAGAAAGATTTAAAAGCTTTATTTTTTAATCTTTCAAGGGGTGCATAAAAGCACATTTCCAAGGATTTATGTAGCAACAAAGTCCAAGCTAGCATGGGATATTCTTCAAAGAGTCTACCAAGGAATGGCAAAAGTGAAGACAACCAAACTACAAACATTAAGAAGGGATTTTGAGTCTCTTGACATGAAGGAATCAAAGACAATAGATTCATTCTTCACTCAACTTCTTGGATTGGTAAACCAAATTAGATCTCATGGTGAGACACTTGAAGAAGAGGGAGTATTAGAAAAGATATTAAGATGTTTTGCTCCAAGATTTCATAGTGTTGTGGTAGCCATAGAAGAGTCAAAATATCTCTCACAAATATTAGTTGATGAGATACATTCTCCCTCATTTCTCATGATCATAGACTAAATAGAAGAATGCATACAAGTTTGGAGCATGCCTTCAAGACACAAGTTTCAATTAACCATGGTAGATGCAGGGGAAGAAAAAATTTCAGAGGCAGAGGAAGGAACTCAAATAGAGGTGGAAAAAGTAGCCCATCAAGCTCAAGTGGAAGAAGTATCAACCATAACTCAGCCAAAAATGCATTTCAAAATCAGCCTCAAGGGAAAAGGTATGAGAAATCCTCAATTCAATGTCATTATTGCAAGACATTTGGGCACTACTTAAATGAATTTTGAAAGAAGCAATATGATTCTAGTCAACAAAGTGAAAACTTTACCAAAGAAAACCATGAAAACTTTACCAAAGAAAACCAAACTCAAGATAGCATATTCTTAGCTTGTAATGTGGCACAAAAAATTCAAACTAATGTATAGTTTTTAGATTCAGTGTGCAATAATTATGATAGGAAATTTAGAAATGTTTTCTAGTTTGGATGAAAGTCTAAAATATAATGTAACCTTGGGCAATTACAACAAAGTATAAGTCAAAGGAAAAGGGAATGCCAACATTCTAACCAAGAAGAGTGAGAAGAAACATATATTAGATGTCTATTTTGTTCCTAGTTTAAAACATAATTAAATGAGCATTGGCCAGCTTGTTCAAAAAGGTTATAGAGTATGTTTTAAAAATGAAGTGTGTACAATTTTAGACAAATTTCCACATAATCAGCTCATTTCCAATGTCCAAATGAAAAACAATTGAATGTTTCCCTTAAAAATTAAGCCTGATTTGAACATCAAGAATGCTCAAGCACAACCTACTATGATCACACAAGATGTAGATGAAAAAGTTGTAGCAGTCACACAAATAATATTTCAAGCTGAAATAAAAGATGAAAATTGGCTTTGGCATCTAAAACTTGGGCATTTAAACTTTGCAACACTAAACTTGCTTTACAAAAAAAACACAGTCAAAGGATTTCCCTTCATAGAGAAACCAACAAGGGTGTGTGAAGGTTGCATCTTAGGAAAGAAACATAGAGAATAATTTCCAACAAGTATATCAATGGGAGCCAAGAGACTTTTAGAGATCATCCATTCAGATTTGTGTGGACCAATGCAAACACCCTCCATTGGTGGAAGTAACTACTTCTTGACATTCATTGATAATTATTCAAGGAAAACATGGGTCTACTTTCTAAAACATAAGGATGAAATGTTTATTTGTACTTCCATAAATTTAAGGCTTTTGTTGAAAAACAAAGTGGTCATTACATCAAAGCATTGAGAACAGATAGAGGTGGTGAATACATCTCAAATGAATTTCTAAATTTCTGCAAGGAACATGGAATTCACTAATAGATATACCCCTCAACAAAATGGAATAGTTAAAAGGAAAAATAGAATAATAATGGGAATGGCTAGAAGCATGATGAAAGTGAAACATTTGTCAAATGTGTATTGGCATGAAGTTGTATCATGTGCAACATATATAATGAATAGATGTCCAACCAAGAGTGTGAAAAATGTGATTCTTGAAGAAGCATGGAGTGGAAGAAAACATAGTATTTCTAATATGAGAGTATTTGAATTTGTGGCATATGCACATGTGTCAGATCAGTTGAGAAGAAAATTGGAGAAAAAGTGTAAATTTATTAGTTATAGTGATGAATCAAAGGCATATAAGCTATACAATCCAATTAGGAAAAAGGTTATAATCAGCAAAGATGTACAATTTGTAAAAGATGAAGCATGGGATGGAACCTTGGATAAGATAATTAATATAGCAACCAACATACCACAAGAGGATGATGAAGATTCTACATCAGCACATACTTCAAATGTGACTCCACCTACACCCATTCAAGGTCAGCAATTGGGTCAAAGGACACCAACATCAAGCATTAGGATAGCCCCATGCTCATAAGAAAATACACCATCAAATCTGCAATATATACCATCTTCAATTGGGACTCTTATTGTTGATCCATCAGGTGACATGTCAAATCCTGCATTAGCAATCTTAAGGAGACAAAAAATCAGAAGTTTGAGAGACATTTATGAGAAAGATAATGCTGAAAGTAGTGTAGATCGGACTTCTCTTTTTTCTTTCTATTCACATGTTGATGATCCAATTCATTATAAAGAAGCAATTAAAGAAGAAAAATGGATTCAAGCAATGGATCAAGAAATTGATGCCATATAAAAGAACCAAACATGGGAACTAGTGAGTCTTCCACAAGGAAAATATGTGATTGGAGTAAAGTGGGTTTACAAGACAAAGTTGAATGCAAATGGAAATATTAAAAAAAACAAAGCAAGGCTTGTAGCAAAAGGTTATTCACAACAACCTAGTGTAGATTACAATGAGACATTTGCAACAGTAGCTTGTTTAGATACTGTGAGGACTATATTATACATAGTAGCTCAAAACAAGTGGGTAGTTTATCAAATGGATGTAAAATCAACATTTCTCAATGGCTTCTTGGAAGAAGAGGTTTATGTGGAGTAGCCACCTAGGTACGAGATTATGGGTCATGAAAACAAGGTTTATAAGCTCAAGAAGGTACTCTATGGACTCAAACAAGCCCCAAGAGATTGGTATAGTAGAAGTCTTATCTTGGATTAGGTGCAATAGTGAGCCTTCCTTATACACTAAGTTGAATGAGCAAGGTGAGATCTTAATTGTTTGTTTATATGTTGATGACTTGATTATCATGGGCTATTTATCAATTTATATGTTTAAATCAGCTATGAAACAAGAATTTGAGATGATTGATTTGGGTTTAATGAAGTACTTTCTTGGCATTGAAGCAAAACAAAATGAAAATGGTATATTCATTTCTCAAGAAAATTATGCTAATGATATTTTGAAGATGTTTAATATGTTGAAATGCAAATCAGCACCAACACCAATTGTCATGGGTATGAAGCTAAGTCAAGATGACAAGGGATCTAATTTAAATCCAACTTTGTATAAGAAACTTGTTGGGAGTCTCATGTATCTAATAGCTGCAAGGCCAGATGTAATGTTTGGATTTAGTCTCATTTCAAGAGTCATGAATTCTCCAAAAGTTTCTCATTGGAAAGTAGGAAAAACAATATTGAAATATATTAGTGGAACAAGAAATTGTGGAATATTTTATTCAAGATCAAATGAATTCAAGCTTATAGGATATATTGATAGTGATTGTGCAAGACACATTGATGATAGGAAAAGTACTTCAGGTTATGCTTTTCATTTTGGATCAGGTGTAGTATCATGGGCTTCAAATAAACAACCAATTGTCACCGTATGTTGCAAACAAAAAAGAGGAAGCAAAAATTAAGGACATTTGATTCATGTTTAAAATCCACCCTAGGAAGTTTCTAGAAATTTATAATTTAATATTTATTCTTAACCCAAAAGTCTTGCATGAAAAGTGATTGACTGGACACGACAAGCTGAAGATGGTAAGTAAGTCCACGCTAAAATAAATGAGGCAGTTGGAAATAAATTCCAATACTCCCCCTTAATTACAACTATCATCTATGATTTCCAATTGATCTCTTTGATGCACAAAATTTTCTTGTCCCAATGGTTTGGTGAAGATGTCAACATATTGATCCTTTGATCTACAATGCTCCAAAATAATTTCACCATTTGTGATGAGCTCTCTAATGAAATGATACCTTGTGTCAATGTGTTCACTTCTTTTGTGAAAAACTAGATTCTTTGACAATGCTATGGTTGAATTATTGTCACAATATATCTTCATTGCATCCTCTTGTTCTTGTTTCAATTCTTTCAACACTCTTCTCATCCAAATCGCTTGACATGCTGCACTTGTGGCTGCTATATACTCTTCAGCTGATGAAAGAGTGACAATTATTTGTTTATTTGAAGCCCATGATACTACACTTGATCCAAAATGAAAAGCATAACCTAAATTACTTTTCCTATCACCAATGCATACTGCACAATCACTATCAATATATCCTATAAGCTTGAATTCATTTGATCTTGAATAAAATATTCCATAATTTCTTGTTCCACTAATATATTTCAATATTCTTTTTCTTGCTTGCCAATGAGAAAATTTTGGATAATTCATGAATCTTGAAATGATACTAAATCCAAACGTTATATCTGGACTTGTGGTTGTTAGATACATGAGACTCCCAGAAAATTTCTTATACAAAGTTGGATTTACATTAGATCCCTTGTCATCTTGACTTACTTTCACACCTGTGACAATTGGTGTTGGTGCTAATTTGCATTTCAACATATTAAACCTCTTCAAAATATTATTAGCATACTTTTCTTGAGAAATGAATATACCATTTTCAAATTTTTTTCACTTCAATGCCAAGAAAGTACTTCATTAAACCCAAATCAATCATCTCAAATTCTTGTTTCATAGTTGATTTAAACATATCAATTGATAAATCACCCATGATAATCAAGTCACCAACATATAAACAAACAATTAAGATCTCACATTGCTCATTCAACTTAGTATATAAGATAGACTCACTATTGCACCTATTGAATCCATTTGTAAAAGATAAGAATCAATTCTTCTATACCAAGCTCTTGGGGCTTGTTCAAGTCCATAATGTGCCTTCTTGAGCTTATAAACCTTGTTTTCATGACCCATAATCTCATACCCAGGTGGTTGCTCCACATAAACCTCTTCTTCCATGAAGCCATTGAGAAATATTGATTTTTACATCCATTTGATAAACTACCCACTTTTTTTGAGCTGCTATGGCTAATATAGTCCTCACGGTGTGTAAGTGAGCTATTGGTGCAAATGTCTCATTGTAATCTACACTGGGTTGTTGTGAATAACCTTTTGCTACAAGCCTTGCTTTGTTTTTTTGAACATTTCTATTTGTATTCAAATTTGTCTTGTAAACCCACTTTACTCTAATCACATATTTTCCTTGTGGAAGACTTACTACTTCCCATGTTTGGTTCTTTTCTATGGCATCAATTTCTTGATCCATTGCTTGAATCCATTTTTCTTCTCTAATTGCTTCTTTATAATGAATTGGATCATCAACAAGTGAATATAAAGCAAAAAGAAAAGTCTGATCTATACCACTTTCAACATTATCTTTCTCATAAATGTCTCTCAAACTTCTAATTTTTTGTCTCCTTAAGATTGCTAGTGTGGGATTTGACATGTCACTTAAATTTGTAGATTATGGACTTGATGGATCAACAATAAGAGTTCCAATTGAAGATGGCATTTGTTGCACATTTGATGGTGTATTTTCTTGTGAGCATGGGGTTGTCCTAATGTTTGATGCTGGTGTCCTTATTGAATTTTTCACAAAAGAAGCAAACACATTGACACGAGGTATCATTTTGTCAGAGAGATCATCACAAATGGCAAAATTATTTTGGAGCATTATAGATCAGAGGATCAATATGTTGAAATCTTCACCAAACCATTGGGACAAGAATGTTTTGTGCATCAAAGAGATCGATTGGGAATCATAGACAATAGTTGTAATTAAAGGGGAGTGTTGGAGTTAATTTCCAACTACCTCATTTATTTTAGTGTGGACTTAATTACCATCTCCAGGTTGTCGTGTCCAATCAATCACTTTTCATGCAAGACTTTTGGGTTAAGAATAAATATTAAATTATAAATTTCTAGAAACTTCCTAGGGTGGATTTGAAACATGAATCAAATTTCCTTAATATTTGCTTCCTCTTTTTTTCTACAACATATGGTGAGATTGGGGTGTTTTTCATTTTTCTGTTTGAAAAGTCTAAAAATAGGGAAAAACTATCTAGAAAATAGAGCAAAATGAAATATGTGTAGTTGTAGCACTATCAAGAGATATTAAGGAAAATAGAGGTCTATGGTTGTTGATGAGTAGTAGCTCCATAATTTTTTATTTAGGAATTGTCTAGTGTTATGCATTCTGGATGTAAAGGAATCATATTTTACATGTTTTCAATATATTAGTATATAATTTCTCGAATCCTTCCAGCTTTGTAGAAATATTTTAGGAGAACTTGTAAAATAAAGAATAGAGCCATTACAAAAATTATATAGATGAAGCATTCAGGAATAGGCTAATGATGAAATCCAAAACAATTACAAAATGATAGAGTCGAATAGGAATAGGCTTCTCATGAAATCTAAAAGATATGGTGCATTACAAAATGATAGAGCTGAACAAGAATAAGCTTCTCATGAAATCCAAAAGTTAAGGGCTTGTTTGGTTGTAGGCATAAGAATAGAGTATAGAAATGCAATATTGGGAATAGGAATGACTATTCCAATAACAACTATTTTTGGGAATGGGTATAAGCTCATTTTTGAGGCAAAATGGGAATATATATTCCTATTCCCTATTTCAATTGATAAACCAAATAGAAAATAGAAAACGTATTCTAAAATTTATATTCCTATTCCAACAACCAAATGGACCCTATGAGAATGATATGAGAATGTCATGCAAATTTAAACGCTTTGCTTGTGTGATTGATATATGCCTACGAAGAATATTCTTAAGTAACAATAAAGTGCTTTATACATACTATGGCATAAAAAAGAATATATAATATAACTTTGACAAAAGAAGAAAGCTATGAATGGGGAAACCCTAGAGCAATCTCAGCATATGGATAATGCTAATACTAGCTTGGGGTCTTGTACTCAAAGAACAAACAAGAAAATATATACATTGAATCCGTCTTTCAAAAGGCATTTCCCTTTCAAATGTCTTAGGTAATTACAAGATTCTTTCTATTGATTGAATTCTTCAAGAATAATCAATAAATCAATAATACACTCCAATAACTAAGTATTCAAATGAATTAAGACTAATTAAAAAAATTAACAAGGTACAATAAAAGACCATACACCACAGTAGTAAAGGTTTGTGCACTACCAAACTCTCAAACAAGAGAGAGATATCAAAAAATGACAACCTTAAGAAATACACTTAACTGCTACCAAGGATTTTAGTGGTCACCACTATGATTTTTAGAATAGGGGTCTTGTGAAACACAATATATCATGTTATATAACATAATGATGTTGGTGGGAAAAGACAAGGAAAAAGATAAGATAGAAATAAACTAACAAGTTATGCTACTACAAAATAATATCAACTTTATTGCCTTGAGAAAAACTTGATTACAAATACATTTTTATAGAGGACTTGGAGCAATCTAGAATCCTCTAGTCATATTAGAATGTGTAATCAAAACATGTGTTGGAAAATGGTTGTAAGTCAACAGGTTTACAATAAAATAGTCATAAATATGAAAAGATTGAAATGGACGACAATGGATAGTGGAAGGCTTTCATTTTAAACATGTTCTTTTGACTCTACAAAATTTGGGTGCGTAGAAATTATTATCTACCAACACTCCACCTATTTTCTACTACTAATTACATCAAAATTTACAATATTCATTTTGTCTCTTAAAAAGTCATTTTTTTCTTGTGGTAGTGCCTTTGTAAATATATTTTTCAATTGATCTTTAGACCTATAACACTCCACGCTGATTTTTCCATTGTTAAGAAATTCTTGAATGAAGTGATATCTAGTATTGACGTGCTTTGTCCTCTTGTGAAAAACATGATTCTTTGATGGTGCAATGACAGACTTTTTAGCATAATAGATTGTAGTAGACTCCTCTTGCTCATGCATTAGATATATCAAGACTCTTTGCATTCATACTACTTGGGATGCTATTGATGTACTTGCCACATATTCCACTTATGTTGATAAGTTTCTTCTTTGATGCCCATGCCACAAGACCTATTCCAAGATGAGATACATATCCAGATGTAGTTTTTCTATCATCAATATTCCCTACAAAATCACTATCTATATATCAAACCAAATGAGAATTATTTGAAGAAGAATATATTATACCATAATTCATTGTCCCTACAATGTACCACAACATTCTCTTTCATGCTTGCCAATGTGAGTTATTAGGTGAATCCATAAATCTAAAAATTAAACTCACTGCATTCATACTATGTGGTGTAGTTATTGTGAGATACATCAAACCACCAACAAGTTTTTTTAAATATGGTCATATCAAAATTCATCTCATCATCCTCTTTACTTAGTTTTGTAACTGTTGTAATAGGTGTAGAAACTATATGTAATTTACCATTCTAAACCTTCTCAAGGTATCTTTTGCATATTTATTTTTGACAAATGAAAATACTCTTATTTTTGTGTTACTTAAATTCCAATAAAATATTTCATCAAACCCAAATCTATCATATCAAATTCCTTCTTCATTGTTGGATTAAACATTTCAATAGAAAGATTTCCTATCAAGATTAGATCATCAAAATATAAACAAACAATCAAAATTTGACCTTCCTTATTGACCTTGGTGTATAGACTTGGCTCATTGATGCTTCTATTAAACCCATTCTCTAACATGTAAGAATCAATTCTTCTATACCATGCCCTTGGTGCTTATTTCAACCAATAGATTTCCTTCTTCAATCTATAAAACTTGTCTTCATGTTCTTTTATTTCATAACTTGGTATTGTATCCATTTGAGAAAGTTGATTTTACATCCATTTGATAAACCATCCATTTAATTGTGAGTTGTAATTCCTTTAACCATTCTAATAGTATCTAGTCTATCTATGGGTGCAAAAATTTCTTTATAATAAACTCCATAATCATGTGTAGACCCTTTAGCTAGTAATCTTGCCTTATACTTGTCAACTTCTCCATTTTTCTTATGCTTTGCTTTATAAACCCATTTTACAATTATGAAGTCTCTCTTCTTAGGAAAATCAACTAGTTCCCATGTATCATTCAATATATTCCATTTCATCATTCATTTCTTGAATCTATTGTTCTTCTTTAATTGTATCTTCAAAATATATACGAGCTTGAGCAAATAGAGAAAAAATTGATTGTGAATTTCTCCTATCCTTTTGATCATAAATATATTATAAACTTCTAGTCTTATTGCTTCTATGCCTTGATCTCAATTTTTAAATAATAGGTTTGGAGTCATTACTTACTTGTGGACTTGAAAATTCTCCTTGCTCATCTTCCATTTGTGTGTTATCTCCATGTGATCTTCTTAGTGGACTTCATCTTTACTCTTTTGGTGTAGGGGCACCTAGGTGAGCTCATGGAAGACCTAGGGATCCTATTTTATTTTGGCTTTCAGTGGTGATAGAAACACCACTAGTTGAATAATGGGCATAACCTATCCCTAGTTTGAGGTTAGTTAAGGTGAGAAAGTCCAAAGAGGTCTTAATTGCTCCTAGTTGCATAATTAGGTCAAATAGTACATTTGTGTGTTTTGAAGGGTAGAATGTGAAATAAGTGTTTTTAGAACCTTTTTACATGTCTTATATCCATTTAAGAATTTTGGTAGGTTTTGATAACATTTATAGAAAGTTTGAGGGCCATACACTAAAGGATGCAAAAGTTGCTCAAAAGTTGTCAATGTTGTCATTGACAACATTGACAATTTTTGTTGCATTCGAGAAAATTTGTAGTTACAAGTTGATAAATATATAAAATAGTTAGGATAGGAGTTGGGATGTGTTTATAAGCTCATCCTTGACCTTTTGAGAGGGTTGGAAGTTTGAGACATTTTGGTGTGTACAAAATGTCAGCAAGTTAATCAATTACAGTTTTATGCTTTTGAGAATCTTGGCATTTTAATAGATTGAATTTGCATCCATAGTGTTTGGAAGTGCTAGAGGATTTTAATTTGTGATTTTTTACAACTTTATTTTGTGTTTTTGTAAGGTTTTATTTTCTTGAATAAATTATTTTGTTTCTTGATTGCCTGTTGTCCTAAACCAGGCCATTAGGAAAAATGGAGTCATAACTCTTCTTCCCACCATAGGATCTATGTGGTGTCTTTGGATTAGGAATATGAATACTTTTATATAGTGTATAGTAAAGGAGGGGCCTTGGGAAGAAATGAAAGCATTTTTGTGGTGATTCCCTAAGCAAGCCAGAGATGCATGGCTAGGGATCACAATCTAGTGCAAAGTTGATAAGTGGGATTGAATGTGTAGTTTTCTTCAATCAAAGCTTGAGAAAGGATAGTATCATGTTTGGAGAATCCCCAAAATAAATGGGAGGCATTGGTGAAGGTTCCACAAAGGGTAACACTTCATTCTTTTCAAACTGTTCTAAGGTCTTGTGAATCTTGATTTTTAGGCTTAATTTGTGGTTGTGTTATACAGATTGGTTGGGAACCCAAGACCACCATAATCCTTGAGATCTATGAAAAGGTTAGCTAGATCAAGGGTTGTTTCACCCCTTGTTAAGGATTTTTTTAAGTTATTTTTTATTTTCTTAATTTGGAGGGCTAATTGCTTGTAGCCCTAGTGCAAGCATATTTGTGAAATTTTGCATGACCCTTGGAACTCAATTAGGGTTGCAAGTTAAATTGTGGTTGTAGATTTTGAAGGGATACCAAATGACTTCTTAGATGAAAATTTCTTCATTTGGATTGTTAGATGATTTTTTGGCGTGATTTTGGAGTTGATGTGAAGAAGAACACAATGTTAAGTCAAGCTCAGAGGATGGTGTTTAAGAGTGGTTGTTATTACTAAATGGTATGCACTAGTTAAAGGGTCTAGGATTTCATAGTCAAGATCCTAAGGAGAGTAAGGTAAGAAGAAACCTTATTAGGTCAAAAGAAATACCTAAGGAGTCCCTAGAGGAAGCTAGGGTAGGAGAAAGACTGGTTGTCACATCAGAGTGGTATTAGAGCAAGTTAAAGACTTGGGAACTTAGTGTATGTCTACATCTACTAGAGAGTTAGTGGGTGAGTCAAGTATGGTAACTAATGTAGAGTTAGATAAGGAAGCTAATGAGAAAAAGGATAAGAATAGACTCATTGAAGTAGCCTTAGAAGAGGTGAAGATAAAGTTGGATGAATTTTTTGATGTAGCTAAGAAGAAGGAAGAAAAACATAATGAGAAGGGTAAGGAAATAGTAAAGAAGACATAGTCCTTGAGCCAAATGATATCTTGAATGAAGAACCTTTCTTGAAAGCTATAAAATCCCTAGGTGGAATTTTTTTGTAAGGTGTGCCACTATTTAGTGGGAATATGGATATAGATGTAGTGATGGATTGGTTGGATGGCATGGAGAACCATTTTGAGTGTGAAGGGGTGTCAGAGGCACAAAAGGTCAAAGTAGCCAAGTGAAGACTTAGAGGCTCAACATTGAAATGGTGGAAATATGTCCAAGATGAAAGGGTTTGGATGGGAAAGAAGCCTAAAGACAATTGGAATGTCATGGTTACCAAGTCGAAGGATAATTTTCTACTAGAGGATTTTGAAATCGAACTTCACAAGAGAAAGAAAGGACTGAAACAAAGAGATTTGGATGTGGCCTCTTATACAAAGAAGTTTTATAGATTATGCCTTAGATCCAAGAAGCAGGAAGAAGATCCAATAAAGGTAGCTAGATACTTGGGTGGTTTAAAGTGGAACATCCAAGAGGAGCTAAGTTTGTGGACACCTACCATTGTTCAAAGGTGTTATCAACTAGCCTAAAAGGTGAAAGAAAAGAATAAAAAGAAAGGGGAATCAAACTTCAAGGATAGAGGCAAGGACAGAAATCAGAGAGGACAAAGAGAAGGATGCTAAGGTAGAAGTAGTGAGTAGAGGAACCAAGGGAATACCAAGCTAACTTAACAAGCCATTGAAAGCACTCCTAGAGGTGATTATAGAAGAGGAAGAGGAAACCAAGGAGTTTCTAGTAGAGGTAGAGGATTGTGTAGAATAAAATCATACTTTGCTAGTATGAAGTGTTGCAATTGTGGTCAACTAGGCTATCCAACATATAGATGCCCTCAGAAGCACTCTTCTTCAAATCAAGACAAAGGAGTGGCATATGTATAAGAGGATAACTCTAGTGGCAAGGAGAATGAAGTGAATCATATGGAATCATAAAAGGTGAGAATCTTATGTTTAGAAGGGTATTGATTAAGTAACCTACTCCTAATGAACCTAAGAGGGTTCTATTTAGAATCAGATGTAAGATTCTTGGGAAGGTCTGCAAGGTACTAGTGGATTTAGGTTCTAATAATAACATAATATCAAAAGAGGTAGTTGAAAAGCTTAAACTAACTAAGATACCCCATGTGAATCCATACGAGGTGACTTGGCTCAACAAGGGTCAAAGTATATTGGTCAATGAATAGACTTGGGTTGATTTCTCCATAGCAAGGTACAAGGACAAATTATTATGTGACATCTTTCCCATGGATGCTTGCCATCTACTGTTAGGAAGACCCTGGCAGTATGATAGAGAGGCAGTATATGATGGTAAGGAAAAATCCATATCATTCAAAAAAGGAGGCAGAACTTTGAAAGTCCAATCTTTGTTGGAAGGAGAAGAACCAAAGACCAAGGTACCCAGTGTATTGCAATTTAGTGGAAAGGAATTTTTCAAAGACCTCAAGAATGAGGAGAGCCAAATTTTTGCAGTTGTGTTGAAGTCCAAGGATAGGATAAGATAGTCAAAGAGCCATTGCCAATAGAGGTACAAGCATTGCTTGAGAAGTAAAAAGACATTGTAAGTGATGGAAGCCCTACTACTTTACCTCCTAGAAGGGTTATAAGCCATAAAATAGACTTTGTTCCAAGTCCATCTTTGCCAAACAAAGAAACATATAAGCTCACTCTAGACCAAAACTTGGAAGAGTCAAGACAAGTGCAATAACTATTGGACCAAGGTCTGATCAAGAAAATCATAAGCCCATGTGCAGTCCCTATTGTGCTAGTATCCATGAAGGGAGGAAAATAGAGACTTTACACAGACTCAAACACCATAAGTAGGATCACAATTAGGTATAAGTTTCTCATGCCTAGGATTGAGGGTCTCATGGATTGTCTTGGAGGAGAAATATACTTCACAAAGTTGGAATTGAAGAGTGGATACCACCAAATCAGGATTAAGGAGGGAGATGAATGGAAGATGGCATTCAAGAAAATAGACGGGCTATATGAATGGCTAGTGATTCCATTTGGTCTCTCAAATACTCCTAGCACATTCATGAGGCTCATGAATGAAGTACTTAAAAGCTTCATTGGAAGATTTGTGGTGGTATATCTAGATGATATACCAATCTTCAGCAAGACAAGGGATGAGCACATCAAGCATGTAGAAGCAGTATTACAAAAACTTCATGAAGAGAACCTTGCTATAAACCTTGAGAAGTATGACTTCTTCAAGAAAGAACTTGTGTACCTAGGCTTTGTGGTGTCCAAGGGATCCTTGAGGATGGATCAAGAGAAGGTTGTTGTTATCCTCAACTGGCCACCAACCACTACATCTACTGAGGTAAGAAGTTTTCATGGTCTAGCTTAGTTCTATAAGAAATTCATTAAGAATTTAGTGGCATATGTGTACCTCTTCTAGATACTATAAAGGGTGGGGTCAAATCTAAGTTTAAGTGGACCTTAGAATTTAAGTTTAAGTCTATAGGAAATTCATTAGGAATTTTAGTGGCATATATGCACCTCTTCTAGATACTATAAAGGGTGGGGTCAAATCTAAGTTTAAGTGGACCTTAGAAGTTGGGGAATCATTTGAGAAGCTAAAGAAACAAGTAGCTACCTAACCTATTTCGAAATTACCTAGTTTTGAGAAAATTTTCACCATAGAGTGTGATGCAAGTGGCCTAGTAGTAAGGAGAGTGTTGAGTCAAGAAGATAGGCCAGTAGCTTTCTTTAGTTAAACACTCAATGAGGCCAAAAAGAAGTATTCTTCTTATGACTTAGAACTCTATGCCCTAGTTTAGTTTCTTAGGAAGTGGAGACATTACCTATTTCCCAAGGAATTTTTTGTGTTTACTAACAATAAAGCTCTCAACTATATCAACACTCAAGAAAATTTGAGTAATAGAAACTTGAAGGGGATAGAGTATTTTCAAGCTTTTACCTTCACAATCAAGCATAAGAAAGGGCAGATGAATAAGGTGATAGATGCATTAAGTAGGAGATTGTTAATAGTCCAAGAATTTTAGTTGCATAGCATTGGGATAGAGAGATTAAAGAGTCTCTATAAGGAGTATGAAGACTCTGCAGAGGCATATAAGGTATGTTCTGATTTTGAGAACCATTTCCATAGCAAATTCTCTAAATTTACCTTATAAAATGGATTTCCCTTTAAGGGTAATTAGTTGTGTGTACCAAAGGGATAAATAAGGCAGAACCTAATATAGGAGAAGCATAATGGAAGCTAAACTGGACACTTTGGTGTGAGAAAAACTCTAAAACTAGTTTAGAGGTTCTATTATTGGCCTAAACTAGTCAGAGATGTGACCAGGTATGTGGAGCAGTGCATGGTATGTATGAATGTTAAGGGTGGTATGAGTAATGAAGGTATATATCAGTCCTTACTATTCCCAAATAGACCATAGGAGTGTGTGAGCATGGACTTCATAGTAGGGTTAGCCAAGAAAAAATAGGGTTATGACAATATTTGTGTGGTTTTTGCCAGATTCAATAAGATGGGGCACTTCATTCCATGTAAGATTACCAATAATGCTAGGCACATTGTATACGTATTCTTTAAGGAGGTTGTAAGGATTCATGGACTTCCATTAAGCATTGCTTCTGATAGAGATGTGAATTTTATGAGCCAATTTTGGAAAAATTTGTGGAGCAGACTTCGTACAAGCCTATCATTTGGTTCAGCATACCATCCTCAAAATGATGGCCAGACTAAGGTGGTTAACAGGGTGCTAGGTAATCTCTTGAGGTGCATAACTAAGGAGTATGGAAAACATGGGATGCCATCATTCCCCAAGTAGAGTATGCTTACAATGACAATAAGAATAAGACCACGAGAAAAAGTCCTTTTGAAATTGTGTATGGGATGTATTGAAGGGGAGTATTTGAGTTGAGGGATCTTGGAGTAATGTAACATAGGAGTGGACATGCTAAAGATTTTTACCAAACTGTGAAATAAATCCAAGAGCAAGTCAAGAAGAATATCCAAGACACTACACAAAATTGAAAGCCAAGATAGATGAAAGAAGGAAAGACTTTTAGTTTTCTATTGGTGACTATGTTATGGTGCACTTGAACAATACTAGATTGAAAAAAGGTATGTCAACTAAGCTATAAATGAAAAGAGTGGGGCCTTGAAAAATCATAGCCAAATATGGATCCAATGCTTATAAAATTGATTTTCCATCAAATTTAGGAATCTCTCTTGTTTTCAATGTGAAATATTTGATTGAGTTTAAGGGTATACTACTTTAAAGCAATCAAGGGGTTAGTATTGATCTAGAGCCTGTCGTAGTACCTTCATCAAGAAAGTTGGAAGTTGAACACGTGTTGGATTCTAGAACTAAGAAGACCACAAGACACAAGGTGTACATGGAACACCTCATAAAGTGGAAGGGAAAGCCAAATTTAGAATAAATTTTGGTTACTAAGGAAAACTTCAACAAGGAAGGCATCCCTCAAGACCTATTGTCCATAGGAGTGACATAGTTTTCTTTTGTGGGGGAGTATGGTGCAGGGGCACCTAGGTGGGCTCATGGAAGACCTAGGATTCCTATATTATTTTGGATTGTAGTTATTTTATCCATACCACTAGGTGAATAATAAGGCTAACCTTTCCCTATGTTGAGGTTAGTTAAGGTGAGAAAGTCTCAAAAGGTCTTAATTGCTCCTAGTTGCATAATTAGGTCAAATAGTGCATCTGTGTGTTTTGAAGGGTAGAATAGTCAAATAAGTGTTTTTAGAACCTTTTTACATGTATTATATCCATTTAAGGATTTTGGTAAGGTTTGATAACATTTGGAACAAGTTTGAGGGTCAGACACTAAAAGATGCAAACGTTGCTCAAAAGTTATCAATGTTGTCATTGACAACATTGACAACTTTTTGTTGCATTCGAGCAAATTTTTAGTAAAGAGTTGATAACCATATAAAATAGTTAGGATAGTATTTGGTATTTTTTATAAGGTCATCCTAGACCTTTTGAGAGGATTGGAATTTTGAGACATTTCGGTGTGTACAAACTGTCAACAAGTTAATCAATTACAGTTTTATGCTTTTGAGTGTCTTGGAATTTTAATGGATTGAATTTGGATATATAGTGTTTGGAAGTGTTAGAGGAGTTTTATTTGTGATTCTTAAAAAAATTATTTTGTGTTTTTGTAAGGTTTAGTTGCTTAAATAAATTATTTTGTTTCTTGATTGCATGTTGTCCTAAACCAGGCCACTGGGCAAAGTGGAGTCATAACTCCTCTTCCCACCATAGGATCTATACAATATCTTGGGATTAGGAATATGACTCCTTTTACATATTTTATAGTGAAGAAGGGGCCATAGGAAGAAAGGCAAGAACTTTTGTGGTGATGCCCTAGGTGAGCCAAAGATGCATAGCTAGAGATCAAAGTCTAGTGCAAAGCTGATAAGTGGTATTGAACGCATAGTTTGCTTTAGTCAAAGCTTAAGGGAGGATAGTAGTATGTTTGGAGAAGCCCCAAAATAAATGGGAGGAATTTTGAAGGTTCCATGAAGGGTAACACTTCATTCTTGTCAGACTGGTCTAAGGTCCTATGAATCCTTATTTTTAGACTTAATTTGTGGTCATACTGTATAGATTGGTTGGGAACCCAATACCACCATAATCCTTGAGATCTATGAAAAGGGTGTCTAGATAAAGGATTGGTTCATCCACTTGTTAATTATTTTTCCAAGTTATTTATATTTTCTTCATTTGGAGGGCTAATTGCTTGTAGCCCTATTGCAAGCATATTTGTGCAATTTTGCATGACTCTTGGAACTTGATCAGAGTTTCAAGTTCAATTGTAGTTGTAGATTTTGAAGGGAGTCCAAATTCCTTCCTAGATGACCATTCCTTCATTTGGAGTTTCATTTGAGTTTTTGGTGTGATTATGGAGTTGATGTGAAGAAGACAAGAATGCTAAGTCAAACTTAGAGGATGGTTTTTAAGATTGGTTGCTCTTACTAAATGGTATGCACTAGTTGAAGGGCCTAGGGTTTCATAGTCAGGATCCTAAGGAGAGTAGGATAGGAAGAAGCCTTGTTAGGTCAAAAGAAATACCTAAGAAGTATCTAGATGAAGCTAGGGTAGGAGCAAGACTAGTAGTCACATCACCACTTGATTGATCTTCTTGATTTTCTTAATCTTTTACATCTTGTCCATCACATTATATTGTTGGAGTACCTAAAATTATCTTATCTTTACTTCTATCCTAAGATTCCTCTTCATTAAATATAATAGCTCAACTTACAATTAGTTTTTGAGTTATAGGATTAAACAACTTGTAAGCATTATATTGTTTGTCATAACCAATAAATATGCACTTTTCACTTTTATCATCTAATTTGCTTCTTATTTCTTTAATAACATGTGCATATGCAATACAACCAAATACACTTATGTGAGGGACACAGTGATGCTTATCACTCCATGCTTGCTGTAGTATCGTGTTCCTTAAAATTTTGGTTGGACTCCTATTCAAGATATAAACATCGCAACCTATAGCTTTAGCCCAATATTCAATTGGTAGATTCTTACATTTCAACATGCTCCTTTTCCATCTCCATTATTGTTTGATTCTTCCTTTCTACAACATCAACTTGCTGAGGTGTGTAACTTATAGTAAATTGCTTCTTTATTGCATGATACCTACAATCATCCAAAAACACGTTTGATTTGTATTTAGTTCCTCTATTTGATCCCACAACCTTTATGGATAGACCACTTTATTTTTCAACCAATGCTTTAAACTCCTTGACTTTTCCAAATGTCTCAAATTTACATTTGAGAAAGTAAACCCACGTTTTCCTACTATAATAATCAATTAATGTTAGAAACTAAATGCTGCCCCCTAAGTATGGTGTTTGAATTGGACCACACAAGTATGTATGTACAATTTCTAAAGGTGCCCAAGATCTATATGACATTTCTTTTGGAAAACTTTATCTATGTTTCTTTGCAGAAATACAACTTTCACATTAACTCAGTGGTGCTTTCATGGGGGGTAAACATCTTACCATTTTTTTTTCCTTTTCAACAAACATAATCCCTTAAAATCTAGATGACCATACCTCAAATTCCATATCCATGTTAGAGTAAAAGGTTTATTATTTTTTACTTGCTCTTAACATTTCACTATTGGAGTATTGACTTTTGTCTCTTCATGAATGTGGCATTTAATATTTGTTTTCTTTTATTAAATGTCACATTATCTCTTTAAGATTTCTTTAGGGTTTCCTTTTTGAGAATGGGTGATCTCCTTTCATAAGGATTGATCCCCTTGTATTTTGTAACACTTTTGATTCATTATTTTCTCTCTTGAATATATTTTCATTTGTGAGAGTCTCTCTTCTATCTTTTCTTCTCTCTTCCATGTAATAGGTTATTTTCTTGTAGGTGATCATTGTGGCTTCTATGAAGTTGGGTTTTGCATCTATTTTGCACACAAACTTGCCCTAGTCTCCTCCATCACTCCACTTTTCATGCAAAGTGGGAACATTGCATTGTTTTTCATTTCAACTCTTGCAATCACCATTTTACTAGGAAAAATATCAAATATATTGCATACATTATTTTTAAAAATAACTTTATAACCTTTTTGTGTAAGTCTTCCCACACTTATAAGATTATGCTTCAAACCGGGTACAAAATACACGTCAGGAATATATATCTATTTCATGTCATATGATTACTACAACCATTTTCTAAAAATCAAACACCACTTGAACTCTCTAGAGCTACATGACATGTAATGAACAATGTCCCAAAACTACTCTCTGAAAAAATTACATTTTGGTTCCCTATATTTTCTTGTTCCTTTCTACATTCATTTGCAAAATGTCCAAACTTCTAGTGATAATAACACTGAAAATTTTATTTTTCATACCTTTGTGGTGCCTAATTGTTATTGTTTTCCCTTGTATTTAGACTTTGATCTCTCCATCTTCCAGGATTTGGACTCTTTATTTATTATCTTTGATAGTTGTTTATGCCTCATCCTCTTCCTCTGAGTCCAGAATTTCACCTTCCTCTACCTCTGCCAAATGTCATATGTGTCTTGAAAGCATTCTCCAAAGTTGTTTTGTTATTCTTATTCACCCTAGATTCATGAGCAATTAATGATCCAAACAAATTATCTAAAGACAATAGTGATAGATCTTTAGATTCGCCAATTGTAACCACAACAATATCAAAATTGCTTGGAAAACTCCTTATGATATTTTCTATAACTTTTGAATAAATAAATCTTCACTATTTACTCTAATTTGATTGACAATATTCATAACATTAGCTGAAAAATGATCTATTGACTTTGATTTCATTTGTAAATTTTCAAAGCTTCTTCTAAGTGCTTGTAATTTGGCTATCTTAACCTTATATGTACCTTGATATGTATTTTCCAAAATCTTCCAAGCTTGTTTAGTTGAACTTACATTTCTAATTCTTTGAAAAATTAATTCTTCCACATCTATTTGTATTAACATCATAGCTTTCCCATCTTTTTCTTTGCTTTTCTGTAATTCCCTTCTTTGGCAATCATTTAGATCATATTTGCAATGTGGAACTTCAAACCTTTCTCAACAATATTAGGTAGCCCTTAAGATCTAAACAAGATTTTCATTTTAATTGCCCAAGTATCATATTTTTTTACTAGTAAGAAGTGGAATTTGAGGTTGCACATAAGATACATTAATGACCATGCTTCCACTTAGATTTACTAATTCACCATTCCAAAATAATTTAAAATCCTGTATACCACACTTCTCACAACTTCTTTAAAATCATTTACACACAAAATATACTATTTACTTCTCATTCAAATGTTGCCAATACTTTATTATTAAAATCCTTTCTCTTAGATTTTCAAACAAAAGAACCTTCTTAAAATCACATAAAATATAGTGAATCTAATATTTAATACCTTCCTCTTAGACACTAACAACAAAATGATTGCTTAAACTTGCCAATCTAGAACATTCCTCTCACAAATGGAAGATTCTACTCCAAGCAATTTCCAATAGTCTATGCTAACCTAATCTGATACCACAATGTTACTGGGAAAAGAAAAGGAAGAAGATAAAACTGGAATAAAGTTACAAGTTATTTTGTTGCAAAATAAACTTAATTGTATTTCCTTGAGAAAAAATTAATTACAAATGCCTTTTATAAAGGACTTGGATCAATCTAGAATCATCCAGTCATATTAGAAAGTGCAGTCAAATTATGTGCTGGAAAAGAATTGTAGGTCGACAAGTTTATAATAAAATAATCATAAATTTGAAAAGACTGAAAAAAAAAGCAATGGACAACAATGGACGATGGAAGGATTTCATTTTAAACATGTTCTTTGACTCCACAAAATTTGGATGGTTCAGAAATTATCATCTACCAATAAATGATAGTCGATTATGAATAATCAAAGGCATTTTGGTGTAAAAATATCGATATGTACGTAGAAGTTGAATGAATAAATCATAATTTCACTATAAAGTTATGAATAAAAGTGAAGCCTTGAATACATTAATCACACCAGTTGTTCTTGAAGACAATTGATCGCTACTTCCCAAATTTTTTATTTTGCCTTTGTGAAATGTCCATATTCCATCGACCAGCTCTTCAGTAGATATTTATAGCCCAAAGTACATGATATAGGAAAAGGGAAGAGAAAATATTGTTTCATATGTTAAGGAATACCAAAAACAACAGTATTGAGATGAGGAAAAATCTTTGTGAAATACTTTGAGCACTTGTTTAATGCCCAACCAACATCACAATGAACAAAAGAAGTTATTCTAATGACTAAAGGAGGCCAAAACTAAATTCAAATACAACAGAAACATGATATGGTAAAAAGAAAAATTGTGTGTAACTGGTTACAATATTAGATATTGATACAACTAATTTTCAAGATTTCATGTTCCCTTAACAAATTCAAGGAATGCAGAAGACCTTTAGCCAAAGCTCATTTTCCATAGGCTAAAGGATATTTGTTATATTTTTCTCTTGACGTAATAACCCCAAAATAATTATATATTTATGTAATTTCTTATATAAATAGAATCTATTTTCTTTTAAAATGTTATCTTTGTATAAATTGAATAGATTATATTATTATAATGAAGTAAGTACTTGAATAAATAAATAAATGATATATAAATAATGCAATCAATATGAAATATTATAAATATATACAAATATTATTATAAATACTCATAAACCATGTAATTGAATTCATTAAGCCACGAATGGCCAAGGGACACAACTAATCAAGGATGAAGTCACTATATATATAAGGAGTATCAAACATCAAAGAGGGAGGAAGAAAAATCGTCAAAAAGAAAAATAAAGGACACATACCTCTCTAGTGTGGACAATATAAATAGAAAATAAGACAACCAACAAGAGATGCGGGCAGAATAGTGAATAAGAAATACATAAATGTTAGAAACAATACCAATTATCTTGAGAAAAGTCAGACCATAAGAAGCTAGATGAAAATGAATATTCATGTCCTAGATTATATGGAATAATCCATCTCTATAGAGTGTTGAGTACCATCGACAAGAGGGAAAGATAACAAGTTGGTGAGAACAATACTCTAAACCCGTGCTCACATTAGAAAATTGTGATAAGAAAACAATAACAGTAAGTAATATTGATCATATTCAAAAAAATAAACTCACAAAGCCATAACCTTATATTCACTAGACATTGATGAGTAGTACCTGATAGAAAATAGAAAAGGGGCTAGCAAAAGATATAATACATATAGAAAAGAACTAATATAAGTCACATCCTAAGAGAATTGGATATATACATTAACATTGGGGTAGAAAACTAAGTACATAGTGTGGCCTAAAGAGGTATGTTAGTAGAGAGGATTCCTTAATAGTTCACATAGGGAATCAAGTGAACACTTGGTAGAGGGCATCTATTTTGATCTCAAACTTCTCTTGGAAGGAAATATCAAAGGTAGAGGGCATTCTAGGACAAATGTTAGATTCCAAACAAGAATCTTAGGAGAGATATTTGTAGATAATCTCATAGGGCAAATATAAATTGTAGTGGTCAAACATATGCATATGTTAGAGATAAAAGGCTTGGTTAGGGGTGGGATCTCTACTAAGTAGTGTTATAGAAAGTATAATCAAAGATACCACGAGTCCTTATGAAAGGCACTCTTCCCATGAAAATTGCCTAATTGAAAAGTAATTCTCATTAGAAGGTAAGGAGATTTCAGAAGGGTTCTTTTTGATGGATTAGGGTAGATTAATGGGGTAGTATTAAGATAAGTATTTAATTAGTTCAATGCCTCTAACATGTTTTTTATTTTAAAAATATATTTTATATGTTATACTAATGAACTATTGTAGGTTCCAAGTGTTCATTCTCTGATTAGAAGAGAAGAAAATACAATGGTATTAGAGCATAATCCTATCACCCTGTGAGTGAAGGATTATGCAAAATCTTGAGAGGAGAACCAAGAAATCCACAATGAATGGCTTAGAAAATTAAATAAGATCATATATGGAGAAAAATAGTCAAAATAACCAAACTATATTGAATCATATTAAGAAATCAAATCAGGCCCTCCTACAAAACTTAGAAAACATGGGAAACTCAATCAATAACTTAAGGGGTCAACCTAACCTAGGAAGAGAAACTAGTTCAATCCATTCTGAAAATAACAATATAACTTCTAGTTCTAGCCTTCCCTAACCCACATTCCTACCTAGAAGAGTAAATCCAAGAGAGGAGGAAGGGGTCAAGCAACCCTTGACTAGCCTTGAAGACATTACAAGAGCATATGCAGCCCTAGAACATTACGTTAGAGAAGTAGTCTCATTTAGAATATTTTTTGAGGATAAACAAAGAGAGATTCCTAGAGGGCATATGAATGAAGAAATCAAATGAAAAGTAAGCAAGGTAGAAATTCTATTTTTTAATGGATTAGGGAAGATGTAATCCTATCAACGGTTAGAAAAACTAAGCACATTTTTTAATCCTAAACCCGCTAATAGAGGAAGAAGCCCTCTAATTTTCCATAATCCTTATTAGTGAAGCAACACATGATTGGTGGACTCAGAGACACATCTCATTAGGGCATAAATATGTAAAATATTATGAATAATTCTCGCAAAAGCTCATGAATCAATTCACTAAGAAATATATTGAGTGGTACTTTCAAGAGTTAACACACCTTAAGAAAACAAGAACTTTGCATGAATATGTTAAAAAATTCGAAGAATTTTCAGTCATGATTCCCCATCTCTCCAAAAAGAGACTCACAAGTATGTTCATAGAAGGTCTTAAAGAATCCACAAAAAGCATGGTGAAATCCAACGAGCCACAAAATCTAGAAGAAGATATAAGGAAGGAAAAAATGGTTGAATCTAATAATAAGGAAAGAGATCAAAAATTCACTTCCAAAATAATCCACTAGAGTGAAGGAACCAAAAGAGATAACCAAAATAAACCATGTTACTTGTGTAATAAACCATGGAGTACTAGACATGGATGCCAACAAAGGGGATAATTAATCAAAAAAAAAAATGCTTTGAATGTAAAGAACCTTGTAGATGAGATCATCATTGTATAAGAGGGAAAGTAAATCAAATTGAAGAAACATATAAAAAGGCAAGAGTGGAGGAATTGGAACAAGGAACACTACAATTTATATCCCAAGATGAGAATAGGTCCTTTAGGATTAAAGGTGTACTTAAGGGTAAAAAAACAATTTCTTTAGTAGATACCATTTTAATTACAATGCAATGCCTTAGGAGAAGGCATAGGAGTTGTACTAATGCAAAGGAAATATCATATAGCTTTTAAAAGTCACAAACTTAGTGATGCTAAGAAACAGTATTCTATTTATGACAAAGAAATGTTGGTGATGCATACCTTAGCAAAATTATGCAATATCTAGTTTGTGGAAAAAATTTAGTCAAAACTATCATAATAGTCTACTCTTCTTCCTAAATCAGAAAGATCTAAATGATGGGCATCAAGAGTGGGTAAGAAAAAGTTAGACCTATGATTTCAACATCAAATATGTTAAAGGTCTCAATAATGGGGTAGTAGATGCCTTATCAAGAAGGTACCATATCAACAATATTTCTAGTATTTCCAAGAGTTGGAAGGATGAGATAATAGGATATTATGCTAAAGATCAATTTGCAACCAAAATATTGGAGGGGAAGGTACTTAATGAAGATTTCAAGGTTTCAAATGTCATTATCTTCTACAAAGGGAGGATATGTTTAAACCCAAAATCTAAAATGAAAGAGATGGTGTAGGACCTAGAAAATGGGCTAATGTCTAACATACTACGAGCAAACCACAAACCCAATAAGCATATGTTAACACCCTCTAGTCTACCATGAAAGCCAAATGAATAAAGAAAGCAAAACAATGTTAAAAACTCCCTCTTTCACTTGTGGCTCCCATGTCCTTCTTTCTTCTCCATATGATGTAGCTCCAAATTGCCTATAATGCACAAAATTATGAAGCAAAGGACTATAATGATGATAATGCTATGAGAATACTTGAAGTTTTGATTTAAGCTTTACAGATGGAATGAAAAAATACTAAAGAGCTATGGACCAAAAATTAGAGAAAGAACGCTCATTTTATAATCAACACGAAGGATGAGAGCATTGGATTTTTCACCCTTGGATATGGGACTTGAAAAGAGATTCCTTTGAGAATCCATGACACATATGACACATTATTCCAAGTGTAGGATTCTATGATGCTCAAAAGTCAAACTTGGCTAAAGAGGGAAGAGAATCTATGACACATCATATGACACCTCAAACCCACTTAAAGCCAACAATCTATGACAATGGAAACCAAATATGGATGTATGTAAGAGAATAATAATATTGGATTATGACGTATCTTATCCAAGTGTCAAAGGAGAATCCATGAGGTATCACACCCATGTGTCATGATGATGTCAATATTATGTAGAATATTTGAATTAAAAATCCATTATTTCGCAAAATAGAAATTTGTGAAAATGGAATTAATGGAGGAAAACATGACTTAGGAAATTAAAAATTTCCATGGTTTGCGAATGATGAACCAATTAATTAATAAAATATCAATTAAATGTGAAGGTTAGTTAAGAAGAATAATTAGTGAAAGGCATAGGATTAAATTATGGTTTATTTAATCCTATAGAGAAAATTAGTAGATGATTGGCCAATTTGATTTGATAACTGCGATGTATCCTTTGATGAAATGTGATGATAATGAAGATTGACTAGGATGATGATGGATAGACCAAAGCCATGGTCAAATTGATTGATTGATCAAAATTGATAACATGCTAAGGACACATGACATGAATTAAGGACACATAACATTTAACTGACATTATAAATGCTATAGGATCGAGATTGATTGATAGGTTGATCATAATAACATCGACAAACACTGTCAATGTTATTAAATGGTTGAAAATGCTTTGATCGGATACTAAGAGACTCAACAATGTCAAAGATCAGATGATATGAATGATAGTTTGACCTAGCACTGAGAGCCATGACAATACTAAGGTCAAATTGATAAGATTTGATAGATTGATAGGTTTTCAAGGCACTAAAAGCCACAACAATGCCTAGGATTAGAAATATGATGATTGTTTTGGGATGTTTGACATATTTCATGATGATTATGATTGATTCTTGGTGATTCTAGGTTAATTTCGGGTGATTCTAAGTTGATTTAGGGTGATTCCAAGTTGATATGAAATGATATAAAATTGATATAAAAGAGTATACGAATGATGATAGATATTGTTGAGATATGATCAAGTTGGCCAAAAGATTAGGATTAGTGGATTGAGAAAATGGGATGAATTAGTATGAAATTTGATGAAACCATAGATGTGAACCATTTTTGAGCATCTACATTTTCCCCCTCTTTGATACAATGTGATTTAGAGCATTGTGTCAAAGAATGCTAACGAAAAGCCACAACATGCCCCAATAAGGATGATATATATGGGTGCCCCCTCAAAGAAATTGAATAATATAAGAATATGATAAGTAAATTTTTCAAAAACAAGAAGAAAAAACCATAGAAATTGATGGATCACAAATCAGGGCTAAAATGTGAAAGTTATGAGGTCTAGAGTGCAGAATAGGGTCAATCAGGAGCCCAAGAGTAATTGCATGGGTTACTCTCAATAAAGTAAAAAATGATGAAAATGATAGTTCATTTTGTTTCCAATGAAGATATAAATCCAAAGAAACTGACATATTGAAAATTGGAGTCAAAATGCAAAAGTTATGGGCTCTGGAGTGCAACATAGGGGCTCTAGGAGCATTTTTGGGCATCCTACTTCCCCAAGTGCACCCAAAATGCACCCAAGTGTGCCCAGTGTGTACTTGGTACAACCAAGTGTGCTATGATAGTACCAAGTGCACCCATGGTGCACTTGGGAAGCCCAAGTATATTCAAAAAGTGCAAAATGTGCCCTAGAAGGCTCTGGGGGCCAAAATCAACCTAACAGGGGTCAATCAGGAGCCCAAGAGTAATTTCTTGACTTACCACTCAATATAGAGACCAAATAATGAAAATGATATCTCATTTTTTTCACAACAAATATTCAAGTCCAATTCAAGTAATAGATTGCAAATTGGAGTTGAAACGCAAATGTTATGGCCTCCAGAGTGTAACATAGGGGCTCTAGGAGCAATTTTGGGCATCTTACTGCCCCAAGTGTGCCCAAAATGCACCCAAGTGTGCCCAATATGCACTTGGTAGGCCCAAGTGTGACCAAGTGTGCCCCGAGTGCACTTGGGAAGCCCAACTATGCTTCAAAAGTGTAGATTGTGCCCTAGAAGGCTCCGGAGGCCAAAATCAGCCCGATTGGACTTGGGATGACTCAAAACTATGCGTGCATGCCCAAAATGATGGAAAGATCTCATAACATGAGTGAAATTATAAAACATGGTTATATTTGATCAAATATGGTTAGAAAAATGTTAGAATAAGGTTGGCCTAGGTGGAAAGCCATAGAAAGTTGATAGATAGTGTAGGATGATGCAGGTAGGCATGAATGCAAGATGAAGATGATTTGGTGTATCAGAATACATGATCATGGTGGTGGATCAAGAGATGAATGATATAACACTGAGGAGATGAGATGAGAACCAATTAGATTTAGGTGAAGACTTTTGCTTTTGTAAAGACTATATGTCAAATGGAGCTTTATTTTGACATGGCAAATGGAATGCAATGCATCATGGCATAAAGAGCCAAAGTGCAAAATGCAACCCTTTTGCGTAAACAAGCATGATGCAGATAGAAAATGACCTTGCCCTTCCTAAGGCATATATACATGCCCCAGACTCTCAAAGGTTCATTTTAATAGATAGAAAATAAAATATGACCATGAACCATCCCGACCACTCTCATAGATCAATTTATATCATCGAGTAGCATAGGAACATGATCAAAGAAAAATAAAGCAAAAATAAATCACTCACTAAATAGCATGAGCCAATAGCTATTCTTGTCCATTATTACTTGCTTTTGAGTGTTTTAGGTCTTCAGATCATATTTGACAAGTTGATCATATGATAGTTCTGATTTGTGGATTCAGTTGATAGGTTCATATTGACATGTTGGATTGATTGTTGGTTCACGTTGCTCAGATAGTGTGATTGTCATTGAAGTGCAGTGCTTTGAGTTTCAATCTGTGAAGGTGCAAGTGTTTAGGCAAAAGGGATGATTATGTAAAAGGTTTACTAAAAAAATTTGATGGGTTTTTGTGATTTTTAGGGTTTTTGGGATAGGTGATTTTTTTGTGTGACTAGTCTCTTCAAGACATTTTAAGATTTTCAGGCCTTTCTTTAGGACATTTTATGATTTTTAGTATTTTTTCAGGACCTTTTACAAATTTTAATGATTATTTTAGGATGTTTTATGATTTTTAGTAAATTTTTTAGGAAATTTTATGATTTTAAGTGCTTTTTCAAGACATTTTATAATTTTAATAATTTTTTCAGGATCATATGTGAATTTTTAGGATTTTTTCAAGATCATATGTCAATTTTTAGGATTTTTTTAGGATCGTTTTGGAATTTAGAAGTGTTAGCTCCAATCTAATATATGATAAGTCTAATGGATAAGAATTTCTTAGGGATATGCCCCTAGTTCAAATTCAAACTCTTACACCATGTAGGTAATATGCCCCCAAACAAGATACAAATTATGTACACAGGCCAATGACAGAGTATGTACAGACTGGTGATGTGTTAGGTAAGCTAACAATGGATATTAACCAGTTTGTGAGCCATGGTCAAGGAGCCAAGGATGTCTTGCAAGATGAAGGATATGATCAAGGAATAGAAAAATGAGAGAATACTAGATGGAATCCTGATAGATGGAGGAGCAATGATTGATTACACATGGCACTTGTTTGCCAAGTTTTCGCCATGGTACTTGCCCAAAGTGCCTGTTTGCTAGGTTTTCACTTTTGGACAAAAATTTTCTCTTGACTCAAATTTTCATGCCAAGACACCTATTTGCCAAGTTTTCATCAAGGCATCCATTTTTTCATGACTTTTTTCACTTTTTTCTTTTCTTTTTTCATGAGTTTTTGCCATTTTTTTGATATTTTTTAGGACTTTTTGCACTTTTTTTGATTTTTTTTTAGGATGTTTTGCCATTTAAAAAAAAAAATTCAAGACTTTTAGATGGAATCAAGAATGTTTTTTTTTTTTTTTTTTTAAAGGAAAAAGTGGCTAGCCACTATACTATTTATTAATCTGATTCAATGAGGTCAACTGGGAAAGAATCAGTGAAGAAAACCTAGCATCATCCCTAATGTTTACATATATTTAGATATTAAGAGCAAGCAATTACAAAGGGTTATCACCCATCAGTGTACCCCTGAAGATAATTAAATCTAAACTTCTACAAAATTGAGATACAATAGCTTTGGCATGAAGTACTTAGACATAAAGCTGCAACATACAAGAGATAACACCAGATGATGATGACATAACTTGAAATGGACCTTTAGAAACACTACCTTTCAGTCCTGCCCAAACAAATACCATACCACAACTAGAAAGAAAACCAAGTCCATCCAAAATAATTCCCAAGCCAAATCAAAATTTTGAACTATCTCCAATCCAATCAGAGTTAATCGCACCAATTGAATCCCAAAAACTCTATTCAATTGGTTGTAAATTTTATGACGATGCATTCGGCTGTATGGATTTTGAAACATTAGAATCTTTTTACAATTCATTCATGGCCAAGCCCACTAACTTAATTCTTTCCACCAATTGCACACCCATTAATCTTGGATCAGATGGCAGAGTATGCTTCAAGTAAATAAAACTGCAAGTACCTATAGATTTCTTCATAGCCTCAAAAACAACATAAAATTCATGTTTTTGCAGAATTTGAAAATGTGAAAATAGACCAGAAAATAAAGCCATACCACTCCACAAATCATACTTTTGAATAGCCATAGTCAATTTATTATCCACTAATAAATGTGGTAGAATTACCTTTCGAGCCAAGGCTTGAAGCCTATCCAGAGATTGCAAGAAATCCATGGCATTGGATAGAAATATAGAAATGACCTAAGAAGGATAGAAAAACACATGTGCCGATGGACAGAGAAGTTCTTCACCAATGATATGTTGGATGGCTATTGTGATCATTTGTGAAGGCATTATGAACATTTGGTTCATCACCTCATCCGTAACATGCCTGGGTAACATAGATTCCTCTAATGCCAGTGGTAACCAGATACGAAATTTTTTTGGCATGATGAGATGATGTTGTTTATGACACATTTTGCAAGCCAAAGCAATATCCCACCCACAATTCATCTTGAAGCACAATCTCAACTCACAACATAAATTTGCCTAATTAAGCATTTGCAGGATGTTTGCAAAAGTGTGCAATGAAAGATACAAAAGATATCTATTGTTGGTGTTGCTAACTAATAATCTTTGGATCCAAAATTGACCATAGCTACATAGGATTCATTCTGAGTCTATAGCTAAAATCAAACCACTGGAAAGGCCTCAAGATATACCATCGTGTACTATATGTAAGATAGTGTTTGCCTTTTGTGAATCAAGGCATCCGAGGATAAATGGGGCACATGATTCTTCGTATGGGATATTGCTAATGATGACATATGAAAAGTTTTGTTGGATAAAGATTTGATATTGGGTGTTGGACAGGTTAGGTAGGTGGATTTGGGGGTAAGCAACTAGATATAAGGAAGGATTGGGAGGATTGAGACCAACGTCTTCCCACATGAAGGTTGATTGAGAGTGCTCAAAAAGACTCTGTGGCATGTTGAACACTGAAACACTAATATTCACATCATCATCTTTTTCATCTTGTATCCTTAGGAGCTACTTAGCTTTTGATTTTTCATAGTCTAATGGTGCCTTTCGGTTTTCACCAAGAGACCTATTCTTTTCATTTTTTTCTCTTTTTGCTTTGCAACTAGAAGGTGGAGTTTTTTCCCCAAAATATGCCAATGTGTTTACTTTAGGAGAAATTTCTTCTTTATGATCACCAACTTTAATGCCTTCATTGATTTTAAAGTCTATTGAAAGAGCATCATCATTTTCGAATTGATCAAAAATTGGTGGTCCATGTTGGTTGAAATCCAACAATTTAGGATAACTTGAGGGGATGTTGTCATCAATGTTGAATGGGCTTTGGTTGGACGTATATATATGGATATCTGATTTAGTGGTATAATTGGGGTCATGCTTAGAAGCTGGACGATGATTGGTTTCAAGTTGGATATCCTTAGATGCCTTTTCATCATTCAAAACATCCATTGTCTTACATGTAGGTACCATAGTACTAGGATTTGAATCCAAGCCCCAAACTAGGAGGTCATCCTTTTGTAGTGATAGGTTCAATTATTCCTTGATTCTTACATCCAAGACCACTATAACCATCATAGCCTTGTTTCTACATGATAATAAACCCAAGTCCATACTTGCTAGGAGATATCAAAGTGGGTTTTGGTTCTTCTTTTTCTTTCTCAATACATAAATATGTATTCTTATTTATAGAAGTGGCATTTTGTGTACTGATCCCAAAGTGTTGGTCATGCAATAGATGTGGTTTATCATGAGATTGGGGAGAAATTTGTGACTCCCAAATGTGGGATACTTGAGACTTAAAATATTCTCCACATCCATTGTCTTCAATCTTCATATTTTCCTTGGCCTTACTAAGGAGTATATCAGCATCTACATATCTAGAGGAATTTGTGGGTTGTGCTTCATTGTTTGGTGGGACTTGGTATGCAGTAGCATCTCTTAGATTTGCACAAAATTGGAAAGGGTCTGGATCACCAAGGATGGTAACCTCCATATTTTTATAGGAAAACTTAAGACATTGATGATATGTAGATGGGACTGATTTCATAGCATGAAGTCAAGGGCATCCTAGTATCATGTTACAATTAATTTCAATATCTAGGACCTAGAACAATGTATCTTTAGTAGCTAGACCAACTCTAATAGGTAAGATGATGACCCCCATAGAGAAGCCTTCACCATCATCATAGGCTTTGGTTGTGATCCTTCAAGAAGGGTCCACATCATTTTTAGAATAACCCAAACCTTTGACTACTTTAAGTATATAGATATTCAACCTTGCTCCTCCATCTATTAGGACACATCTGACTTTAACATTGTGGACTAAGACTTTGAGGTGAAGGGGATCATTATGGTTTGGTCTATCTTTGGGAATATCCTGAGGGAAAAATTTGATATGTTGTGATGTAGATAGGTTCCCCACCATGGCTTGGAACTAGGAAACATCGATGTTATCTGGGACTACTGAATCTTTAAGGGCTTGATGCAAGATCTTCTGATGTGGGGGGGATGCATGCAATAGGTCCAAGATGGATATTTGCATAGGGGTCTTTCTGAGCTATTCAACAAGACTATAATCAGATGTAGTAGGAGCAGCAGGTCTACTAGGGGGTGCAGGTCTAGTAGAGGGAGTAGGTCAAGATGGAGCTCTAGGTAGGGTGATCTTGGTAGGCATGTAGTAATAGAAAAATGAGGGTCTTCAGACTTTAAGGTGAATATGGATATGCGAGAATATGACTCATTGAAGCAATTGATGGTGTAGTCATATCCAGTGCGTGTGTAATTCACATTACCTTTTGAGTTTGAGTTTTAACTAGAGGGTTTCTCTTTGTCATGATTACCCAAAGGATCTTTGAAAATAGTGTGATCAGAGTTGGATGCTACCAGTGATGGATCAACTATTATTACACCATCATCAATAAGGTCTTATATTGCATGCTTCAGTTGGAAGCATGATGAAGTCTTATGTCCTTTGGTGCAATGGTAATCACATAATTTTTTGTCATCCCACCAAGAAGCTTTAGTCAGTGGCTCATCTTTGATTGGGGGTAATTGCAAGAAGTTATTACTAAGTAATTATTGAAGTGCAATTTCAAGAGGTCTACCCATTGGTGTGAATTTTTTGTCTTTAGTTCTAGGATGTCGTCGAGGTCCATCCTGCATGGAAGTCTCAATTTTCTATTGTAGAGGTGATGTTTGATCGAGAGTTTGTGAATTTGTAGGGTTTGCACCTTTCAAATTCAGTTGAGGTTGTGTTGTGCTAATCATTCATGCATCCACAATGCTATCATTGGTAACATTCTTATTTTTGGAGAAAAATTTTTTCTTGTCATTAGACAAGTTGGTGTTTGTGTTTTCCTTGTTCATCTTGAGGATTCCCTTATGGATAAGAGCATCTTCAATACTAGCCCCTTTTTTCATCAATTTAGAAATGGTGCTTGGAATTTTTATTTTTAGTTCATACATTAAGTTTGTGTCATGTCCCCTTTTCAAATAAAATAATAATAATAATCTTTGCTAAGGCAGGCAAGCCCAAGAAAGTGAAGTTTCGGAAAAAGGGGGTTAATCTTTGGAAACCGTTGGACTAATAAATGAAATTATTATTAAAATATGTTTCATTAACCTCTCTTGGACGTGAGTTCTGGTTATGCCCTCTTTTAAGGGGTTTGGAGGCATTTTGGGCTGATTCCAGAACTTGATTTTTGCTCATTCTTTGTTATTCTTCAGAGGCTGCCAAACCTGTGGAGAAGGAGACCCAAGAACGAGACTTTGCAGGTTTATAGGGAGACCCAAGAATGGGAGTTTTTAGGTTTCTAGGAAGGCTAAGGACTGGAGTTTGAAGCCATTCCATGTGCATGCTCATACAGAGTTTGCCTTTGTGCTGAACAGTGCAGATTTGTGGATTTTCGGGTGTGTTTTTTGTATGAGTTTGGTGTTTTCAGTTGAGTATTTCATATCAGTTTGGGTTGCTGCTGTATTTCAGACTTTAAGATGTTAAAATAGAGCTGAATATATTTATTGGGACATGATTAAACTTTTGAGATAGATTATTAGTGTTTTTGTGGTGTTTCCGGGCATTTTGGTGTTAATTTTGGGAGCCCGATGAGCATAGTTTTTGTCCTACATTTGTGAACTGTTGTGTAAAGGCTATACGGATCTAGAAATTTTATTTTGTAGGCTGTTATGCTACTCAAATTTCTGTAAAAATTTCCACTTTCAGATTTATTAATAATTTTTGAAGTTGTGAAGCTTTTGGCACTATTTCTAGCATACCCGATTTGGGGTTTCTTGAGAAATTTGGTGGATCTTTGTGATATTAGTTGTTTGATCTTAAAGATCTGATTAGAGGCATGAAATATCATGTAAAATTAGAAAAGGGACATTTCGGTGGTATCAGAGCCATGATCTTGACAGCCTGAGGGTTTGTAGAAGTTTGCATGTCAGTTTTGAGAACTACCCAAATTTTGCATGTCATAATTTATGGTTGCATGTTGCTTCTAATCAGCTGCATGTCAAAATTTATGGTTGCATGCTACTTCTAATCATTTGCATGTTATTTCTTGGTGAACTTGGTGGTTGTAGAAGCTTACATGTCAGTTTTGACAACTACCCAGATCTTGCATGTCAGTTTTGACAACTACCCAGATCTTGCATGTCATAATTTATGATTTCATGTTGCTTCTAATCAGCTGCATGTCAAAATTTATGGTTGCATTCTACTTCTAATCATTTTCATGTTACTTCTTAGTGAATTTGGTGGTTGCATGTTGCTTCTAATCAGCTGCATGTCAAAATTTATGGTTGCATACAATTAAGTGAAAGAGAAAAAAGATATTTGCAGCGAGAAAAGAATAAAGAAATTTTGATCAAACCTCGAGTTGAAAGTAAAAGTACAAAATCCAAGGAAGGGAAAAGTATGGCTGATCTAGATGAGATGGAAAATAAATTCTTCCAAGACATCCAAAATACTTAGAAGCAAACAGTGGATAGTTTGGCAGAAACTAGAGAGGCTTTGCGAATATTGACAGAAAAACTACAAGGAGTTGCATCTATTAATGAGAAAGGGAGCATTTCAGAGGAGCCAAAAAATCTGAAATCCACACCATCTAAATCAACCAAAACTATTTTCTTTCCTGCAGATGAGCCACCAATACCAAATCTAGCCATTAATCCTGTGGAAGAGGTTACAGGTAACTTGATTACATTAAGAGCTACTTACAATGGATTAGATGATGACTTTCATAGTTTAGTTCCTTTTAGAGAATATGTGGATATGATGAACACTTTGATGCCTAAGAAAGATTATAGAAGGGAGCATGACATAAGTGGAAGAGAGCTCAAAAATAAAATAAGCAAGTTTATAGCACCTACTTTTGATAGAACAAATAAAATTTCAGTTAGAGCATGGCTACAAAAATTACAGACCTTCTTCACACTTAACCCCATGAAGGAAAGTGATGCTATTCAAATTGAAAGTCTACACTTGGAAGATGTAGCCTATGATTGGTGGTATCATGGAATGACTACTCAAGGTCATGATCAGGTAACTACATTTGATGATTTTAGTCAAAGAGTGATAGATAGATTTGACCTCAAGGATGATGATTATGAGGATGTTGTTGTGCATGATGGTGAGATACTTGGTAGAGATGAGCAGACATTGAGCATTCATGACTTTTCTAAGAGAGAGTACCAGGCACAGTTAGATGTTTCATCACATGAGGTTGAGGTTAGTAGTACTTCACATGATTTATCCCGCCAGCTGAAGGTGAGTGAAGACAGTATTGTGACTACATTATCTCATCATGATAGGTATGTGAAATTAGTTGGTATCGGTCATATTACTCAAGTGAAGATTTTGCTTGAGTTACCAGCTGATTATAGTTTACGGATATGGACTCGAGATTGTTACATTGGCATTTGGGATTCAGTTGACTAGAAATCTTTAACACTTTTTGGTAGCAGTGATTGTTTGGGTGCTATCATGGATTTGATTAGTAGATTGTACGGTGTTGTCTTTTCTTGTGCCAGGAGCTTATCTGATCTTGGTATTAGTTTTTATGCACCGGTGTTGGGCTTTGTTCATATATCCAGTTGACCATACTTGCTGGAATGTGTTGATGATATTTCATATTTGGTAGTGTGTACAGATGAGTCCCAGGATCATATTGGCATTGATGACATCCAGGAGGATGCAATGGGCAATTTTGAAGACTTAGTTTCCTTGGGTACAGAGGAGTTGGATAGCAGTGCTAATGTTTTTGATACTCCGTATGTTGATATGAGCTTTAGATTTGATTCACATGATATGGATGGTAATACTCTAGAGACTAGTAACTTTGAGGATACTCCTTTAGACAGTGCATCAGAGGAGGTTTGTAGGAGACAGTCAAGCCAATGCCATCATGTGTCTAATCAGTTGAGAGTTAGTGACCGAGACATTGTTGTCACTTGCCAGCATTTTGATGCTGCTTGTCAGTTGTTAGTAGTTTATGGATGGGGTTCTCCTACTAGTGATGAGCAGGAAGGCAATTATCTTTCCTTGATAGAGATCCACTCTTTATGGGAGGCTATTTAGATTTTGAGACAGAATTATATGCAGTTGGTAGCCGACAGAGATTATCTTATGGAGTGGGGTAGTACAGCATATGATGCATTGTTGGCCAAGGAAGATGAGGTGAGTGAGCTTACTGAGCAGCTTAAGGTGACTTCTGAGATTCTTGAGAGTACACTGTTGGATTTCAAGGAGTCACAGTTTCATTTGGCTAAGGTGACCATGGAGTTAGAGTGACTACAGTCTTTACCTGATTCTATACAGTCACAAGCTGTGGTGTTTGGTGATCCGAGGATGTCCAGGGCCGAGATTGTCAGAGACAATGGAGATAGGGATGCATCCATCCTTGATACTAACATTGGCATATCAGGTTCATTCCCACTAGAGTCAGGTTCAGTTGAGTTGGGTGTTGTAGCAGATTGTTGTATGCCTGACATGGTGGTGGCCTCTAGTACTAATGACACGAAGACTGGAGATGTATCAAAGATCATGTGTGATGTTGGTGAGTCGACAGTTGGCATGGTTTCGGCTAGTAATACTACTCCCTTGGTGATATCTTCGGAGGTAGTAGTCAGTTCCAACATGGTTAATGATCAATTGCAGTTAGTTTCATCTAGATTACAGTCTGAGCCACTGACTGAGATTGGAAAATTCTATCGGCATTACACTATGAGGTACGCTCATCAATTTACCTTTGATGACCATGTTGATGAGATGATGATATAGAGATGTACTTTGGTTCCTAGTGCTTATCATCAATTATGGGACAGTTTGATGCCTCAAGATGAGAGTTGTGATGGGCATGACATGGTGATAGGTTTTGCAGTTGATAGCTTGATAATATGTGACTTAGAGCGGGAGTTTGGGAGTGATGCTTCAGTGGGTGTTGTTATTGATTCTACTCCTTTGGCTATGACATCTCCTGACTTAGCTAGTGATCAGTCACAGTGGGTTGTATCACTTGTTCATGGTGAGCTGTTGACTGAGGTTGGTTTTTTTAATCAACATTATATTGTAGGGTATGTACATCAGTTAGCATTTGATCCTTGTTTTGAGGAGTTGATGGCAGGCAAATTTGGTTTGGATTCCATTTCTTACTCTTTATCTTGTAATGTCTTTTCACCATCAGCAGTGCATGGAAGTTATGGTTATGAGATAGTGGCCGGTGATTTGCAGAGTTGTGTTGACTATAGGAGTTATACAGTGTGTGGATTCTCCATACTTGGTACAGTTTCATTCGAGAGCATTCACCATTGTTGCAGAGTTGGATTGTACATTCTGTATAGGCCAGTGGGATGCGTTGATGGTATTTACTGTGTTGGTAGTTTGATTTGTCTACTTTACTTGGGTTTTGATGTTCTAAGAGTTTGTGTCTCATGGGTTTTTGACTATGGTAGTGGTGATTTTGGAGTTTGGTTGAGCTATAATTGTCAGTTTGATTATGGATTCGTCTTGGTCATATTGCAGAGGATATTGCAAGACCTTGTGTTAATTGGTAGTAGTATAGTTCATGACTACATTTGGGATCCAGGTGGATTGATTGGTTTATTGTTCAGCCATTGCTTGAGGACAAGCAATTTTTGGGAGGGGAGGACTTTTCATGTCCCCTTTTCAAATAATAAAAAAATAATAATCTTTGCTAAGGCAGGCAGGCCCAAGAAAGTGAAGTTTCGGAAAAAGGGGGTTAATCTTTGGAGAATATGTGGATATGATGAACACTTTGATGACTAATAAAGAGTTTTAAACACAATAGACACACCAAGAAGAAAAGAAAAAGTTCATTTTATGCACCAAATGAAGTGTTATCTAATCTGGGAAATCCACACACATGGTTTTGACAAACACACAGGGTATTCAACAATGTCCTGCAAACAAACATTAGTAGTTTTTCAATGCTTAGTCTTCATCCAATGATTGCCACATGCTATAAATAGACCATCAATAACAAAAAATCATCTAACCTATGTCCTAGAAGCAAATGGAAACCTTAGATGTAGATTTATGATTGAAACAGGTTCTTTCTGTGAACCAAGTGCACTCTGACAAAGTAGACTGCACCCCTGAAGGCCAAAATGGCTCAGAATGCCCCCAAGTGTGCTTAGACAATGCTAACTACACCCATGGTGCACTTGGGTCTTAGAAGGGTTTAGTTGGTAGTTTTTGGGTGTAGTTGGGAGGTTAGTGGCAAGTTGTGGGGAAATGGTGCTTAAGCAAGACCCAAAAAATGAAAATTTTGAAACCTATACAACTAAGTCTGCCTAGACAATGTAGACTACACCCATGGTGTAGTTGGGGCTCAGAAGGGCATAGTCACTAGTTTCTAGGTGTATTTGGTAATTTAGGAACAACAAAAGGGGGGTTATGGTGTCTCTTAGGCCCCTAAAATTTCCTCCTAGGGGTCCCAAGTATGCCCTGACTGAGCAGAGTGCACCCTAGCACAGCAAGCTAATAAAATGCATTGAATGAAAGCATATAACCATATTAATGGACCTCCTAATTAATCTATCTGTCATAAGGAAGTGTAGATAGTCATTATACCCTTCCAAGTGAGCTCATTCCTTGCACCTACAAGCACAAAACAAGAAAACCCAAGTTAGATAAGCATTTTCACATAAGGTTCACCAAATGTAGAACCTAGAAAATGGGTTAATGTCTAACATGCTATGAGAAAATCACAAAGCCAATAAACATATGTTAACATCCTCTAGTCTACCATGAAAGCCTAATGAATAAAGAAAGCAAAACAATGTTAAAAACTCCCTCTTTCACTTTTAGCTCCTATGTCCTTCTTTCTTCTCCATATGATGTAGCTCCAAATTGCCTATAATGCACACAATTATGAAGCAAAATCCTATAATGATGATAATGCTATGAGAATAATTGAAGTTGTGATTTAAGCTTGAGAGATGGAATGGAAAAATACTAAAGAGCTAAGGACAAGAAATGAGAGAAAGAATGCTCATTTTATAATCAACACAGAGGATGAGAGCATTGGATTTGTCACCCTTGGATATGCAACTTGGCAAGAGATTCCTTTAAGAATCCATGACACATATGACACAAGATTCCAAGTGTAGGATTCTATGATGCTCAGAAGTCAAGCTTGGATAAAGAGGGAAGAGAATCTATGACGCATCATATGACACCTCAAACCCACTTAAAGCCAACAATCTATGACAATGGAAGCCAAATATGGATGTACATAAGAGAATAATAATATTGGATTATGACATATCTTATCCAAGTGTCAAAGGAGCATCCACAAGGTGTCACACCCATGTGTCATGATGATATCAATATTATGTAGAATATTTGAATTAAAAATCCATTATTCCGCAAAATGGAAATTTGTGAAAATGGAATTAATGGAGGAAAATATGACTTAGGAAATTAAAAATTTCCATAGTTTATGAATGATGAACCAATTAATTGATAAAATATCAAATAATTGAGAAGGTTATTTAAGAAGAATAATTAGTGAAATGGCATAGGATTAAATTATGAGTTATTTAATCCTATAGAGAAAATTAGTAGATGATTGGCTAGTTTGATTTGATAAGTGTGACAGTATCTTTTGATTAAATGTGATGATAATGGAGATTGACTAGGATAATGATCATTAGACCAAAGCCATGGTCAAATTGATTGATTGATCAAAATTAATAACATGCCAATGACACATGACATGAATTAAGGACACATAACATTTAACTAACATTGTACATGCTATAGGATTGAAATTGATTGATAGGTTGATCATAATAACATCAAAAAACATTGTCAATGTTATTAAATGGTTGAAAATGCTATGATTCGACACTGAGAGACTCAAAAATGTCAAAGATCAGATGATGTGAATGATAGTTTGACCTAGCACTAAGAGCCATGATAGTGCTAGGATTGGAAAGATGATGGCTCTTAGTGCCTATAATAATAATGCCTAGGATTGGAAAGATGATGATTGATTTTGGATGTTAGACATGTTTCATGATGATTATGGTTGATTCATGGTGATTTTGGGTGATTTTGATTTGATTTAGGGTGATTCTGACTTGATATGAAATGATTTTGAAATGATATGAAATTGATGTAAAAGAGTATACGAGTGATGAAAAACATTGTTGAGATATGATCAAGTTGGCCAAAAGATCAGGATTAGTGGATTGAGAAAATAGGATGAATTAGTATGAAATGTGATGAAACCATAGATGTGAACCATTTTTTAGTGTCTACAGACAGTTATAAAGAAATATCATGATAACCCCTTAGCATGTCATCTTGGATATTATGAAATATACAAATTGTTGTGATGCAGAGCCTAATCAAACTCGAAGGTTTATTTGGCATGATTTCTCCCCAAATTATTTCTATAGGGGTCAAGGGGTAGCACTTCTATAGGGTCCTGGGGCAATGCCTAGGTGCACTTCCTATCATAGTACAGGGTGGGATCGAGGGGCAATGCTCCGATGAGGGTTTTTGGGGGTAGCTCCTCCAAAGCTAAAAATAACCCTACTATTGTAAAGGACATTGGCTACTATTTTTCTATTGGATGACTCATTCTATCCCTAATTTTGTAAGTGGAAAAAAATTGTATAAAATGGCTTAGGGTTATGGATTTCATGTATGATGATATTGTAGCTTCTTATGGTAGTATTAAGCTGTAAGATATTGCAAATTGTAATCACTAGATAATAATAATATTGGATTTTCTATTGGTAGACATAGCCCAGGGAGTGGGTGAACCATGTTAAATCCTTGTGTCTTGTGTTCTCATTTGTATGCTTTATTAATTTCTAACATTGGTTTTTTTTTCACGTAAGTATTGTTTTTGTTTATGGTTATTCTTAACATAAACACATCAGTGAAGGGTATTCATGGAAAGGATTAAAGGACATTTTTAAAAAAAGTATAAGAATGTATGACTTGTAAACAAAATAAGGTCGGGCAATCCCACCTAGTGGGACTATTATAATCTCTAGCTATTCCAAATCAAAAGTGGGAGAGAATATCTATTGATTTCATAACCAAATTCCCTAGGGTCCAAGGAAAAGATAACATCTACATGTTTGTGGAAAGGCTCACAAAATTTTCTCATTTTTTTCAAGTTTCTATGGAATATAAATCACCTTAAATAGCAAAAATATTTTTCAAAGCATTCTTTTGCCTCCAAGGACTACCCCAACATATAGTAAGTGATCGAGATAGATAATTCCTTAGTAAATTTTGGAAAGAGATTTTCAAGCTAGCAAGGACCTCACTCACTTCTAGCACCAGCTATCACACACAAATTGATGGACAAATAGAGACCGTTAATAAGGTGATAGAGGGATACCTAAGAAATTATGTCATAGGACATCAAACTTCATGGATCAAGTGGTTACACCTAGGCAAGCACCTCTAGAATACAACACATCATATGTCTATAGGAATGATTCCTTTCAAATCATTTAATGGATATGAAGTTCCTACATGTAGAGGATTGGTTATTTCAAAAAGAAGGGTACCTAGTGTGCAAGAATTTATCCAAAATCATATTGACATTATGAGAGAATTAAAAGAGAATTTACACACAACAAAAAATCTATGCAAACAAGAATAGAGTGGAATGATCATTTATGAAGGGAGATGTGGTATTCTTAATATTGTCACCATACAAAGAAATTTCCATGAAAAAGAATGAGGTAGATAAACTCAGACCCCAATTTTATGGGCCATATAAAGTAATTAAAAGGATTGGTGAAGTAGCCTATGAATTAGAACTTCTAAAAGAATGTTGGATTCATAATGTATTTCATATATCTAGACTCGAGAAGGTTTTGAACTAATAGGTAGTATCATGCACATAACTACAACCACTTGACAATGAAAGACTTAGAGCCTAAAGTCATCCTTGATATGAAAGAAAAGACATTGAAAAATAGAGTGGTGAGAGAATTCTTAGTAAAGTGTAAAGGCTTACCATATGAATATGTTACTTGGGAAAGAGAAGTGAATGTTAGGTTGCTTGAGGATAAGAAAATTGGGGATGGAGGGATTGTAATAACCCCAAAATAATAATATATATTTAATTTCTTAAATAAATAGAAGTCACTTTCTTTTATACCATCATCTTTGCATAAATTGAATAGATTGTATTATTATAATCAAATAACTACTTGAGTAAATAAAACAGATTATATTATTATAATGAAGTATGAACTTAATTAAATAAATAAATGAAATAAATTTAAAATACAATTAATATGAAATGTTGTACAAATATATACAATTAACTAATATTGAATATTATTAAAAGTACTCATAAACCATATAGTTGAGTTCGTTAAGCCATAGCTAGCCAAGGGACATGACTAATCAAGGATGAAGTCACCATTTATAGGAGTATCAAATGTCAAAGAGGGAGGAAGGAAAATCATTGAAATGTAGAAGAAAGGACATACACCTCTCAAATGTGGACAACATAAACAATAAATAAGACAACCAACTAAAGATGCAGGTAGAATAATGAATAAGGAATACTCAAACATTGGAAACAATACTAATTATAATTGACCAAATTTAGACCATATGAAGCCAAATGAAAAAAAAAAATTCCTGACCTAGATTACATGGAATGTTCCATCTTTATAGAGTGTCAAGTACCATCAACAGGAGGGAAAGATAAAAAGTTGGCAAGAATTATACTCTAAATCCATGCTCATATTGAAATTTGTGAAAAGAAGACAACAAAAATAAGTGATGTTGATTAGATTCAAAAATTTAAACACACATAGCCATAGCCTGATATTCATAGATGCCTAATAGTAAATAGAAAGGAGCTAGTGAAACATATAATACACATAGAAGAAGACTAATATAAGTCACATCCTAAGAGAATTGGATATAAGTGATAACATTGGTGCAAAGAATTGAGTATATACTATGTCCCAAAGAGATATGTTTGTATAGAGGATTCCTTAATAGTTCTCATAGGGAATCAACTAAAAACTTGGTAGAGGGCATATATTTTGATGTTGAGATTCTCTTGGAAGGAAAGCTTAGAGGTAGAGGGAATTCTAGAACGAATGTTGGATTCCAAATAAGAATCATAGGGGAGAGATTTTTAGAGAATCTCTTATAGGAAATATATTTTGTATTGGCCAAACATGTGCATATGATAGAGATTAGAGGCTTGGTTAGATTCTACCAAGTAGTGTTAGAGAGAGTATAACTAGAGATTCCAAAAGGCCTTTAAAAAGGTACTCTTCACATGACAATTTCCTAATAGAGAAGTAATTCTCATTAGAGGGTTAGGTGATTTGAGAAGAGTCATTTCTGAAAAATTAGGGCAGATTAGTGGGATAATATTAAGATAAATATTTAATTAATTCAATACTTTTAACATATTTTTCATTTTAAAAATATATTTTCTATGTTGTACTAATAAACTATTGTAGGTTCCAAGCACTCACTCCCAATTAGAAGAGGGGACAATAAACTTGAACATGTCAAAGGATGCCAAATATTTAGGAAAGAGCCAAAGTTAATTTTTAAGTGATGGTCAACGAAAGATCACCCTGTAAAAAAGGAAACTCAAACATTAACCTAAACCATAAACTCAAACATGTAATCTAGATAAAAGAGTAAATGATGAGCATTTATCTCAAAGAAAAAATTGTATTTTGTGTAGTGCCTTTCAAATTGAACTATGCTTCTTTACACTAACTACAAATAGACAACAAAACAAAGAAACCCATATGATGAGCATTATACATAAGGCCCAAGCCCCATCATGGATAAACTATAGGATGCAAACAATGATGATGATAAAAACTATAGAGGAGTAGAGGTAGAAAATTGTTACGTACAAAACAAAAAGAATTATTGATACAAGGAAAAAATAGAACAAATAATAGAGAGGAATGTCTTTGAATACTAAGCATATTGAGATAGAAACAAAATGTCAAAGGAGAAGAACAAGTTCCATCCATTGGAAGGACTCAATCACTTGCAGTAAGGAAATATAGAAGCTACCTACAATGGGCTACAAAAAAACCTAATTGGATCTCTTTCCATTGCTTTCCATAACCTACTAAAATACGCAATGTGAAAAACCTACCTATAGTGAGCTGCAAAAAATACACACATCTCTTTCCACTGCTTGCCATGATCTGTGAAAACATTTTTTTTCCAAATTTGGGTAAAGAAAAGAAAATTGATTTCTAGCAAAATGACTGTAAACCAATGAGGGGACAGGAAATTTAAAGAAAAATATAACTTTTAGTAGAAAATGATGAGAGTGCATACTTTTATGAGATGGTTTTTCTTGTTTTCATGATTCCCAAGCAAGATTTAATTGGAGAAGTTAGGTGAGTACATTAGTCCCCACCTTTAGGTGATGGGGACTAAAAATCTATTTTGTATATCATAAAATGATTACATTCAATAGATAATATCCTTCAAATTTGTTGATTTAGACAAAAAGAACAAATTTGAAGGTTTTGAAATTTAGATTTACTCTTGCAATATTCTCATAGATAACATCTCTTTGACACATCTAGAAAAAAATTTGGGCATGTTATCTATGTAATATCCTTCCATATTTTTAATTTTATATTTGATGTTCAAGTTGGTTAGTATCTTCCTTATGTATATGTACACAGTGGATTCATGTATTCATGAGACTTTAGAGTAGAGTACAAATTGAATGACAATGAACTAGTCTAAACCCAAGAAATCATTGTCAAATAGAGACTCTAGGAATGTCCCATGTTTCCCTAACTACAATTGCTAAGATTTCTCTTAGACTAGCATCTTAGTGATAGTTCTAAAATTGGAGTATTCTATGAATGCAGATCTACAAAGATGTATGCAATACCTATGTGAAAATATAGATTATGCGAGTATAATAACCCTAGAATGCTATGATATATGCATGGAATAGGCTAAAAATGTGCTAAATGATACTAAATAACATGAAAAGAATGGTAAAATGCTATCAAAATAACATGAATTCATTATAATGATAATGCTAATAGATGATAAGTCTAAATGTGCCTATAGTACAAATGCTTAAAACTTGGATCCATTTCCTCTTCGATTTCAAAAGGGGTTGGGGTAAAGATTAGGATTTCAATTTTGATTGGAGGGTAATGGTGAAACTATAAATATCTCATAAGGCACCAAGAGGAAGAGTCCAAATGACTTAGTTTGTGAGGATAAAAGAGGATTTTCAAATTCTTTTAAATGTAAAAAGGAGGAGTTTCACTTTTGTGAGATAAATGCCTTTATTGATTTAATAAGTGTTCCTTTTATTTTCAACTTTTGTCTTTTCCTTTTTCCTTTTTTTAATTTCATTTTATGATTTTGTGAATTGTTTTTCCCCTTTTTAAAGTTGATCTAGGTCCTTTTTCATTTGATAGATGATTTGATTGATTAATGACCTTATGTAACAATTGATTTAAAAGTTGGTTGTTTTCCTCTGATTTTATCCTTAATTTCCATCATTTGATCAAAATTGTGTTTTTTTAGGTCTTTTCCAATGTTTGGGTGTCTAAAAATGCCCCTCTTTGAGCTAAAATGTGCAGCATATTAGTTTAAAGACTGTCTGATTTTCTAATTTTAAGTCAAATTTTGATAACTAAATGATTGATTGGTGATGTTTGATTGATTTGAGATTGATATGATGCCTAATTGTTAATAATTTATTAGCTGATCCTTGGTGATTTGATGTCTGATCTTGATGTTTGATTCAATATTGATGTTTTAAAATTCTTCATTTAGGATAATTTGATTAGATGCCCCAGTTTGATTTAATGCTATATTTGAAATATTTTGATGCCTTAGGATATTACCCCCTCAGAAATGAAATTGGAAAAATGAATGTGCAAAATAGGAATATTCCAATTTTGTTTTTGATAATGTGGATAACTAATAGATGAGGATGATCAAGTTGGTTTAGAATAATACCCAATTCAAGAAAATGAGTAAATTTTTTTTAATTTGGGTGAAAAGGGTAAAAAATGTCATATAAATGCCCTTAAGGAGGGTTAACTAGGTCAAAAGACCTTTTACCCTTGTCATTTTCACACTTCCTTTTGACTTCTTATGATTTGGAGCTTTGAGCTAGTGAGGATGGTGGTTCCTTTATGAGAGCATAGATTCAAGTGGGGTCACAGGTTCGAGCGTCTAGCTGACTGTAGTTCCCTAGCGAATCGTCAAGATCCTCAATTTTTAAGATTTTAAAATTTTACATGATTTTGTCAATTTTTGCATGGCTTTCTATCATGAATGTGGTATTTTAGATGTTTTAGTGCTTTTACTATTTCTTTTAGCGTATCTACCTAATAGAATAGTGCATCCACATAGCAAAATAACACATATGAAACCCTAGATTTGTAATGAATTAGTGCATACACAAAAACAAGAGTGCATACATATTTTTCTGTAGCATATTTGAATGTTTTAGCACCTATGATGTATCTTGTAGTGCATGTGAAATGTAGATTAGTGCATTTGATTTTTAGGGTTTGTTAGGCCAATACAGTCATATTAAAGTGCATAGGACAAATATTTTAGTGATTTTACCTCTAATAGCACTTTTGCATGTTTAAATAGCTCATATCAATCCTTTGGTAGTGCTTTCAAATGGAATAGTGCATCCACTGAATCAAGTAGCACTTATGATGAATTTAGTAGTGCATACATTTGTAATAGTGTAGTCAATGAATGAATTAGCACATATGAATCAATTAATAGTGCAAAACATGCTTGCAACACATTCGTGTGTGAAAAGAGTGCTAATGATTAGTGGAATAGAAGGAATAGATTACATAGCATTTATTGAGTGTAAGATAATGCAAAAGGCTAGGGTTTTCATAATAAGAAAATAATAGGGATTATGTAGTTACAAAGTGATGTTGTAATAGCAATCTAATGATGTCAGATAGATAGAAAAATGATGCCCCCCTTAGGATATAGAGGAGGGAAAATGAAAATGTCCAGATTAGGATACAGAGCAGGACAAATGATTGGTCCAAGATAGAACCATTAGCTGAATAGCTATATTTTGACAATTGATTGATGTATGATGACCACTTGTGAGAAAAACTTACATTGTTGGTTGATTGTTTGATGAAATATGTATGTGGGTGCAAGCTCCTAGTGCAAGGATTGCACCCATGGCCATTGGAGCTGATTGGTAGATTATCTGTGCTAGATCAAAAAGTGATTGACATATTTGGATTCACCTATTTGTTATAGATACCTTAGTTCTAAGTGAATAGAGGATTATTGACAATTGTGGCTGAGTGGTGGCACTTAGACCAAAACACCTTCCACATGTCGCTAGGGGAGATAACAATATCTCCAAAGGATGTATACCAAATACTTAGGATTCCTACAATGGGAGACCTTATGTACTATGATCAAACTGCAGATTGGGCAACATTTAGAGATGTATTTGGTGATGATAGCATCGAGGATGACAGTGTATCCTAGTTTCAAATGTTATATTATGACCCACTTCCTATTGTGTTGGCCAAATTAAATGGTGGATTTTTCCTTCCACATAGGCGAGCATAGGGATGTCTAGTGGGATGGGGCTAGATTTTTTGGAAATTTTTTTAGCACTCCCCTCAGGATTCGTGGCAAGGACTTAACCACCTCATTTGTATTATAAGTTGAGTGGTTGTATTGGGCATTTGACAGATTGTTCTTTTGGTACAATGACAACCCCACTCTAACAAGTGGTATCAGAACTTGGAGGTTTGAATCTTTAGACTCTCGGGTAATGTTGAGGGGGAGATTGTTGGAAATTTTTTTTGCACTCCCCTTAGGATTCGTGACAAGGGCTTAACTACCTCCTATCTACTATAAGTTGAGTGGTTGTATTGGGCATTGACAAATCGATATTTTGGTGCAACAGTAACCCCACTCTAATAGGATTATCCAGGACATGATTGATCAACCACTGAGGTTTGCATGGGGCAGGTACATACTAGCCCATTTAGAATATGATTTGTACCAAGTTGTGTATTTTGATGCCTCATCACTATTAGCAGGTGTAGTCTTATTATAGACATAGATGTGGGAGAACCTTCCTATTACTCAGCTAACATGTGTGTGTCAGTAGCCGCATGAGTTGCCATACATATATACCTATTCAGGTGTGATCATGTAGCCCCATCTAGACAAGACAGAGTATTGGCAGAAGATGTTGGATGATATAGATGAGGTAGTGCAGAGGTCATATAGGTTTACTAAGGCATGGGTTGAGGATGATGATGAGCTAGTATACTTCTTTTGTTTGACATTTTTACTTGCCAAATTTCCATAGTGATCAAGAAATTTTGCTTCAGGAGGGTAGTGAGATAGTTTGGTCAGCAACAAGACATGCCATAGGGATCAACACATTGTGCCCAAGTTTAGTCAAAGAGACCAGTGTGGGGGGTGATCTTGGAGTATGAGGCATGTCAAGAGGCTTTTTTGAAAATGATAGAGATATTGTAGGTATGTGCATTGAGTGATGGGGAGGCAAACACGTGGATGGAAGGAGATTATGCACGATAGTTCTACGAGCATCCATTCTTGAGATATAAAGATCTTGTAGAGTTGATACCTAGGATTGAGTATTAGTTGAGTAGAGGGGATGATGAGGATGATAAGGGTAGACAAGGGAGAGGTAGAGGGAGGTGGCAAGATAGAGCGAGAGTTAGAGGTGCAACTAGGGAATGAGAGAGGTATGGAGGCCAAGGTTAGGCAATAGTGGTACCACTACAAAGGTTTATGGCATGGGGCATAATGCAAAGGCAAGTAGATGTGGGCATAGGGAGATTTAGATGGATCTGTGGCTAAGGTGGGGTAATGGTGAGGGGAGGGATGGGTAGTGGTACAGAATCTAGTTAGTGGGCAAGTGATTTTGGGCATAGAAGGATAGAGTAGGTCAGGGCTAGGTTACCCGATGATGTGCAATTCATTTAGCGATAGAGACCTTGGATACAAGTGCCTTTAATAGGTCCATAGGGTTTATAGCCACAGGGAGAGTAGTAGGTACGGTCAGAGGTACAACTACCACTAGAGAGGTCAAATGGAGCATTGGGAGTGGAGATGTGGATTAGTGCTATGGAGGCATAGATGGGAGTGATGGGGACAAAGATTACCCCATTGATTAGTATCTTACATGCATTTATGGCATCAATGGCACCAAGGCCGCCATCGCCACTGAGGACAGATGGGGTTATGACTAGTCAAGTTACCATAACCATACCCATCACACTAATGACAAGTGTGATAGAGAAGGTTCCTCAAGATGATAGGAGTGCCCCCAGTGATTAGGGACCTTCAAATCAACTATAGATAGATGATGCAAGCAATGAGGTGTAGGGATGATTATAGATCAGTCTGCATTGCATTGCTTAGCATATGTGTTTTGTTAGTGATGAGGGCTCTTGGATATTCATGTGTATTTACTTTGTGACACTTTGATGTTGATGTTGATGTGCATTCATGACTTATTGATTTTGATGATGATGTACTTTCATGACTTATTAATTTTGATGATTTGATCTTTATGATATCTAGTATTCATGTTTTTAGATGTTTTAATATTGTATTTGTTGTATTATGGACTCACTTGATTGTCTGGATGGATGGATTGGATGATGTGATTTAATTTATGTGATCATGTAATGCATATGATTAGAGTAGTGATATAATATGTGGATGAAAAGTAGAATAGATGTTTGTAATGAAATGAAATGTATGGAAATAAAATGTAATGTGATTAAAATAAATGGATAGATGAAATGAAATGAATGATAAATAAAATGTGAAGAATTGCAATGGATAAGATGAAATGGAATGATAAATGAAATGTATAAATCAAATGCAATAAAATGAAAGGAGATGTATAAATGTAATGAAATGATTGATGAATGAAAAATGAAAAATGAAATGTGATGGTAGGATATGTGTAAATGAAATGTAATGTGATGAAATAATACGTAATGTGATTAGATTAAATGAGGAATAAAATGTGAGTAAATGAAACATGATAAAATGTGATAAAATACAATGAAATGATATCATAAATGAAGTGTAATGAAATGATATGATAAATGAAGTGAAACAAAATGATGAATGAAATGTGATAAAATGAAAGGAAATGATAAATCAAATGTGATAAATGAAATGATATATAAGTGTAGGGATAAATGAAACATGATGAAGATGAAATAATAATAATAAACAAAATGAAATGAAAGAAGATGAGAAAATGAAATGATGCAAAAAATGAAAATGGAAGGAAATGATGAACGAAATGTGAGGAAATGAGAATGATGAATGAAGTAAGAAAGCATGATAAATGAAATGTAATGCCAAAAAATGATAAATGAAATGATTTAGTAAGTGAAATATGATTAAGGGTAATGAAATATGAAATATGATGAAATGAAATGCAATAAAAGGAAATGTGATAAATGACAGATGATGAAGTGAAATGTAAATGAATGAAAATGATAAATGAAGTGATATAAAAAATGAAATGTGGTGGAATGTAATGAAATGAAATGGTAAATAGAATGATAGATGGAAAGAAATTTATGGAAGTAAATGATTGTGCTAGAGATGAAAAGACATGAAGGGATGGGACTCACCATTTGAGATTTGAAAGTCACAAATGAAACTTGAGATCCAAGGAAGAATAGGTGAAATAGTGAATGCATAAAATATGATGAATAATGTAATGAATAGTGGCCAAAATTATTTGAGATTCGTAGGTAACGCAATGCAATAGGCGAAATTAGTGACCATTTTTTTTTTGAGATTTGAAGGTCACATAATGCAATAGGTGGAATAAATGATGTGTGAGAATGAAGTGTGATGAGACAAAGTCCACAATAGTTGAGTGTTATCCATGCATGAGTATGTTGTTTTGTGTTCTATTATTTGATAACCTTTCCTCAAATTGTGTAGCCATTTTATTTAATGATGTTATTTAGGCTTTTTTTGTGTTCCTGATTTTGTGCCAACTATTTGTTGTTAAGGTACCCAAGATGAAAATGCAAACTAAATGAATGCAATTAACTGTCACTTTTTTTTTTTGTAAAGAGATACAAATTAACTATCATCATAGAGTGCCTAAATAAAAGTGACATACTACAACCACCACTAGCTCATCTATGGTGATATGAATACCATATCATGCCAAGAATTACAACCAAAAATAATGTATGTGAAAGATTAGATGACCATTAAAAATAGAAACTATAGCCACCATAAATGAAAACAAGCATGCAAATAGTCACATGTCAGATAAAGAACCTCACCTAAGATATCATACAAAACTGGTCAAGGTACACATGGCCTTCCAAATGAGAGGAGGCACTTACAAGTGGACACCAATAATGTATAAGATCAAAGGATCACTGGAGCTAACAGTAAAAAACTAAAAACAAACAAAAGATCAATGGCTCCATCCCAGTACCTCTACTAAAGTGCATCATTGAGGTACTAGAAGCTCATAAAAGTAGAAAAACTATTATTTACAGACCAGTGGTGCTGACAATTGTGTGCAATAGTGTCAAGTTTGTTCAATTCCTGGTGGACATTGTAGGGGATTGGTAGTGTCAGCAGTAATTCAATAGTGGGATCTTGTGATTGTGGCAGAAGATATGTTTCATCATGGATTAGGGTGTCTGAATGTCAAGTCTGAGTGCCAAGTGTACCTGGTATTGGTGCAATGGGATACAAAGAGTGAATGCATGGAAAGGCTAGTGAAGTGTGAGGCATGGTGAGTGATGGCCATAAATAGGTGGATAATATGTAGAAAAAATGAAGCACAATTGAGGGCATAGTGTAGCCCTTGAGTTTATTGAGAAGTTTGAGGAAGTGTGTAAGTGAAAGCATGTCAGGTTCACTAGATTAGTCACAATATAAGAGTGATGTTAGCCAAGGAGGATGGGTAAGGAAAGGACAAAGGGGAAAATGTAGTCAATAGACCTCTAAAGAACTAGTGTATCAGTATAAACTTCAAGCATTAATACATGAGTGGGGTGAATCAATTCATGTGGGAATTGTGCAAGCACAACTTGAGGGTTCAAGAGTCAAGGTGGAGTAAACAACATTGTCAGCATTAATGATGTTGTTAGGGAGTGTAGCATATTAGGTCTTGCAAGTGGTATTGGATGAGGAACTGATGATGTAGGTGGAGAATAGTCCATCTGGGGTGACAAAGAGTGTGTCAAAAGTAGTAACAAAGGTAGGGGAGATGGACTCATCAAAGAAGACTACAAGAGAAGCTCAAAGAGCAGCAGAAGATGCCAGTGCGGGTGAGGTGATGAGTGCAATAATTTAGTTAATTAGCCTCAAGATTCTAGGTAAAAATTCAATGAAAGAGGAGGTGGGTGGATTGAGTGCAGAGGAGCCATTGCCAAAGGAGGAGGGTAGAGCACTGGTGACAAGGTATAGGACGGACAAAAAATACTAGCTGTAGAGAGACTCTGGGTGGGTAGTGCAGAGTAAGAAGTTGCATTTTTGTTGGGATTTATGGAGAAATCTCATGAGGATGGAGAGAAAGAAGTGAAGTGGCTCCAGGTAGTGGTGAATTTGGAACGGGCTCGAGTGTGGTCGATGGAAGTGGAACTACGAGTGGAACAACCATGAGCAAAGGGAAATGATGTGGGTCTATGGGTGGAGTGATCATGAGCATAGAGACTACAAGAGTTGTTAAGGATGGCACAAGTGGGTTTGTAAAGTGTGTTGAATGAGTTGGTATTATTGCAAGTAGAGTCTAAGTCTTTTAGGGAGGCAATTGTGAAATCAAACACCCTGTCATTGCAATTGCAAGAGTGGTTAGTTTTGAATGAGTCAAAATTGAGGCAGTTATAGCAATGATTAAGTGAAGAAAAAGTGGATGTGGAGTGTTGGAGAATGGTGATTGATCAAATGCAATAGAAGCAGGATGTGGCCCAATGAGTGATCACTATACCAGGGATAGAGAATCTGGTGGAGAATGTATTTTTGGATATGCAACAGACTACAAAAGTGCACTAGGAAGTTTCTTATTATATGGGACTTTATCATCAGTCACTCCTCAAGGAGAAGCAATAAGAGACTCACTTTGTAGATAGGGAATTCACACAATTGTTGAACACTCAATTACATAGTGGAAGATTTTGAATTCCCATGAATGCAATGTAGGTGCAAGAAGGATTGATCCAAGGGGCCTTATCCTCTGGTAGTGGGTCTACGATAATGCCCTTGATCGATCATCATGTCTTGTCACCTCCCCCAGGGAGGCTAGAATAAATTATCCACTAGATGTTATTTGAATGTAATATTGTATTGTCATTGTAATAGAATAAAAAATGTGTTTGTTTTTGTGATAAGAAAAGAGGTGACTGGTATTCATGGTAATGAACAACATGATTTGAAAAATGTTGGATATAAAATTTGTCATTTCTATTTTGTTATTTCCTAGGTATGTTTTGGAAGTTTTTGACATTTTGAGGAATATGTGGATTTTTTGGAATTTTGATAAAAACTTGACTCTTTTTGGATTTGTTTGTAAATATTTGAATGTTTTTGGAATTTTTCCAAATATGTGGAAGGTTGATAATGTCTATGAAAATAGGAGCAAAAAGATATGTAGAGGAAGATTGACCTTCACTTATGTGGGGTAACTGAATGTTGGTGTGTGCTTGCAATGAAAGATGAGTGCAAACTTGTGTAACATTTGGAGAGCTGTGGTGTTTAAGGTGGAAAAAGCAAGAAGTGCTAAACCAAGAATTGCAAGATGTAATTTTGTATATATTGATAGCCTTTGTAGACAAGTTGGAAAGCCAAAGTTCAAATTTTTCTCTAGGTGTGTGTCAAGATGGATGCTCATGAGGCTTATGAAAAGGATTTTGGGCCTATGAGAGGCATTGATGGCTGAAAGAGTTACAAGAGGGGCCTTGAAAAAGACATTTGGGGGTCTGGGAAGGACTTTTCTACCTTGGAAGAGGTACATGGGGCCTAAAAAGGTGCTTGAGGGCCAAAAACAACACTTGAGAGCCTAAAAAGGGTGCTTGGGCCTTTAAAAAGGTGTTTGAGCTTTAAAAAGGTGTTTTTAGGTCCTTAAGAGGTTCTTGAGGGCTTGAAAAGGGCACTTGGGCCTTGAAAAAGATGCATGGAGCCTAAAAAGGCACTTAAGGGCCTGAAAAAGGGTGCTTGGCCCTTGAAAAAGGTGCATGGGGCCTAAAAAGCCACTTGTGGATCTGAAAAGGGTGCTTGGGCCTTGAAAAAGGTGCATGGGGTTGGAAGAGGCATTTGAGGGTCTTGCGATCTCTCAAACATATGCTTACTTATTCTGAGCCCCTGTTAGATGTCAGTGAAAGAGTCCAATGGATATCTGGGCCTTTCAGGATAGCATTGATATACTTATGAAAGGTTGTTAGATTATTCATGGTCTCTACAACATAAATAAGACTAGAAATTGGTTGGGAGTTTTTGTTCTTGATAGGACAAAAGAAAAGGGACTCTGTCAGAGCCTTTTCTGTTATTTGCATTGTGCCAAATTTTCCAAAGCCTAGGAAGATGTTTGAAGACATAACTATGTTGCTTCTTAATTAATTTTTTACACCAAGGACAATAAAATATGCCATAAAATATTAAAATATTTTTCAATGTAGTGGGCCTCACCATTGATTTCATATAAAATTGATCGAGGTACATAAACTTGTCCCAAATGAGCAACAATTATAGATGGACACTAGCTCGACATGAAATCAATGGATCATCGGCTTGAAAAATACAAAAATTATTTATGCACAATTAAATAGCCTATCTGAGATGAGTTTTTATTGTTTCACTTGATTTTTGGGCTGGTTTTGATATTTTAAATTTTTTTTTACTATTTTTTACAATTGTTAAAAAAATTGAATGTTTTTGACAATTTTTGGCAATTTTTGATTGTTTTTGAATTTTTTTGAAATGGTGGTCAAAAAAGGAAGATATGAGTGAGATTTTTTGGAATATGGAGATAATCGAGGCCTTGTTGAAGCACATAAAGATTTAAGGAGACAACAAGTGGGCTCACTGAGTGATGACATGAAGAAATAGAAGTTTTATTAGCCCTTTTTGTGAACATTTGTCTATAACATACTAAATTTTATCATCCTTTAGTATAGATGTTTTGAACTTTTCATGTATAAAGTATGGACATCGGGCATAAAATGATAATCAGAATTATATTTAAAAAGGGGTTCATTTTGTGGTAAAAATCTTTCTTCATGAATGTTCGATATGGGTAGATCTTCCTACAGCTGAAGAGATTGCAAAAACTATTAGTTGAATAATTAATGCTTTTCTTTATAAACTAATAAATAAAAATAAATGTTTGTGGAAAGTCTTGTGTGTATTAAATGTTGATCGTAGGATACAAGCTGAGCGGGAGTTAAAAAAACTACGAAGGAATAGCGCTAAGGCATTGATGACATTAAGGAGAAGCGTTATGACATCGTTGTAGCTAGAAGACTTGGCAGCAAAGTCAGAGGGGGCTTGTTTTAATGAATAACCAAGCGGGACCTGATAAAGTGGTCGAGCAAGGAAGTAAGCATCAAAGAAATCAGTGAAACATGCAAAGCACGATACCTAAATTCCTGGAATGTTGTTTGAAGATAGATAAATGAGTAAATATAGCATTTTCTATTATCTCTATATTTGTGGGGAATTTAAGGGAGAATTAATGTCTTTCCAATTGCATGTTTGCAGTCTTAAAGTTGTAACTAACTTTCCTTCATGAGGAAGTCGTAGTTTTAGGAGTTTGTTGTTCTTCCCTATAAATAAGACCTTGTCTGTATCTATGAGGTTAAGTAGTGAATAGACAGATAGAATTGATAGACATCTTACTGTTTTTCCTAAGTTATTGTAATACTACATATTTGATGAATACATGCCTTTGCTGAGTTTCTACACTTTTATCTAAGTTTTTATTTCCTTCATTCTTCCCTGGGGGCCCACGTAGAAGGTGGAGTTTTACTTTAGTAAGTAGGAGTTAGACTCTGTTTTCTAAGTTAAAGTTAAAACTGTTGTTCCTGCAACCACTGGAAACAGAACCAGTCACTGTTCCTGCAGCAGTAAGTGCATAGATGTATGGCTAAATAATTAGAATTTCTTTCCAAGTATTTGATAGTTGTGTTTCCTTTGGATAAACTAGATTTCCTTAATGGTTATTGCATTCAAAGTAGTAGTGACTTTTAGTGAAAACTAGAGCATATACTTTGCAGACATCATCTCAAGTTCATGCTCCCGGATTGACATTTAATGAAAATCAGCATAGTACTTTGGTGGTAAGGGATGTCCAATCCTACAACTAAAAGGGTGTTATATTGATTAGACACAGAGCTATATTTGAGATGATGGAGGTAAAAAGTATCTTTGGGACTTCAAATGGATTTTATGAAGGCTAAAATGGATATTGGGAACTATTGGCCATGGCTGATATTTGAGATGTGCACTAATTTTCCTACAATTAATGTTTGTGATATCTTAGAACATAATCAGAATCCTTGTTTCTTCTGAGATGCTTTTCATCCCTTTGTTCCTATTTTTTTGGTTGTCTCCACTACTGTGAACTATGTCTAATGCTAAGAAACCACTAAACTATAACCCACAAGTGTTTCTCAATTGGGTAAATGTGAAATTAATTGAACTATGCTAGGTAGGCCACAAACAAGAAAAATTTGTCTCAGAGAGAGGTGCTTGATTCATGCCTTGGTTGTCTTTCTTTTTTGAAGGTATTGTATTGTTTAGGGAAGTCCAAAGGTGTTATCTCTTGCTCCTTTTAAACCAAAGGTGGTATTTCTCAGTACTTTTGTACCATTTTTTTTTGGATGTTTTCTAGTGTTTTTTATTTTTTGGTATTTTTATTGAGGAGGTGTTGCCTCAAAACTTTAGATGTAAAACCTTTTGAGATGGATGTTGTTGATGGGCTCTGCTAATTCCTTTTTATCATAATCTAAAAGTTTTTAATTATTGGTCCCAAAAGATTCTGTGATAATGTAAGGACCAATACAATTGGCCTCCCATATTCCTTTCTTTTCTCTAGCTGCATGATTCTTAGGGTTTTCCCTAAGAACTAATTCTCTAGTTTGAAAGACACAGGGTTTGACCTTTTTATTGTAGTGTCCAGATAACCTATTTTGATACACTTTGAGATGGTCATGTTTTGTATGCTAATGTTCTTCTAAGAGTTCTAGCTGCTCTACATGGGCCACTCTATAGTCTTCACTTGATAGGATATCACAGATAGTAACTCTCAAGGATGGGATCTCAACCTCTAAAGGAAGAATGGCTTGACAACCATAATCCAAGGAGAAGGGTGTAGTGCCCATAGGTATCCTAACACTCGTCCTATAGGCCCAGAGGGTGGGGTGTAGTTTTAAATGCCAATCTCTACCAATGTCATTGACAATTCTTTTAATAATGTTCATAATGGTCTTTTTGGTGGCCTTTTCTTGGTTAGTGCCTTTGGGATAATAGATTTAAGAGGAATGGTGTATAATATGAAATTTCTCACATAATTTGTCAATTATTTGATTTTTAAAATACAAGGCATTGTCTCTTAGGATGGCATGAGGTTTTCCAAACTGACAAATGATATGGTTTAAAATGAATGAGGATAGTTGTTTTCCTATAGAGTCTCCAAGTGGTGGTACTTCAACCCACTTGGTGAAATATTCAGTTTAGTGATGATCCATTTATGTTTGTCAAAGGAGGGTGGGGGGATGGATCCAATCAAATCAAAGCCCCACTAATAAAAAGGCCATGGTGTGGCCAAAGGGTTGAGTTCTTGCACTAGTGCATGAATGAGATTACCATGGATTTGACACTTTTTGCAAGTCTTAACATAATCAATAGAATCCTTTTCCATGGTTGGCTAGAAATAACCCATCCTAATAATTTTCTTTACTAATGTAAACATGATAGAGTCTAGCCCACACATTCCTCCATGGACTTCTTGTAGAGTGACTTTAGACTTGTCCTTTTCAAGACATCTAAACAAAGTACCATCAAGACCTTTTCCTTTACAATGTACCAGTCACCAAAGTGTAACGCATAGTCTATCGAATAAAGTTACACCTTTGGTTTCATAAGAGTTTAGAGGGAATGGTGTTATCATAGAGGTAGGTGGTGATGGATTCATACCAAGGGGAATCATGACTATCTAAATGGAAAATAATGAGTGAATCAAGTTGAGTAAATGCAAGTTGAACCACCTCTTCTACTAAGAACTCATACCGCTTGTGTTGATATGGTAAATGAAGCAAGGAGGCCAAGGTGGCCATGACATCAGTTTCTCTATTCTTATCTCTAGTTTGTTCAAAATTAATGTGAATAAAACATTCCTTAAGCATATCAACCATGTGCTTATAAGGTAACAAATTTTCATCTTTTGTCTAATACGTGTCTATGATTTGATTGATGATAAACTGAGAACCCCCATAGACTTCTAATGTTGTTAACTTCCATTCTAAGGCTAGTTTAAGGCCTAAAACCAAGGCTTCATATTATGCCATGTTGTTTGTGTAGGGGAAAAGTAATTTGTAGTACTTGGGGATGGTAACACCTAAGGGCATGATGAACAAAATACTAGTGTCTAAACTATGGTGTGTGTAAGAACCATCAAAATAGAACTTCAAAGTGAGTAGTTCTATTTGAAAAATTTGCATATCTGGAAAGTCAACTAGGATAGGATTTGATCTCTCTATGGGTGCATCTACAAATTTATCAGCAATGGCTTGTCAATTTATAGCCTTCCTATCAATGTATTCAATGTTGAACTCACTCAGGATCATTACCCATTTGGCCAATCTACTTGTTAATGTTGTCTTGCTAAGAAGATACTTGAGGGGGTCAATCTTGGATATGAACTTTACCTTTTGTTTCAAAAGATAATGATGTAGCTTTTATGAAGAAAAAACTATTTCCAAACAAGCTTTTTCAATAAAGGTTTAATTGAGATCATAATTAACCAGGGTGTAACTGATGTAATAAATAGATCTTTCTTTACCTTGGTCATTATCTTATGTCAAGAGGGCTCTAATTGATTTATTTTTTAAAGAGATGTAGAGCAATAAAGTTTTGTGCAACACCAAAGATACCAACACAAGTGGATTCATCAAGTAGTTTTTTAGTAGATCAAAGGTCATCTGACATTGATTATCCCATTTAAAATTTATGTCCTTGTGGAGGAGGTGAGTGAAAGGCACAAACTTTTCTGCTAACTAAGAGATGAAGCGATGGACTAATTGAAGTCTTCCATGGAGAGAATGTAGCTGACTCAAGTTCTTTGGAGGTTGTATGTTGACTATAGCTTGTACCTTTTAGGGATCAACCTCAATCCCTTTGGTTAAAATAATGTACCTTAGGAATTTTCTAGATTTCATGCTAAAAACACATTTTTTAGGGTTTAGCCTAACTTTGAATGCTTCTAGGCAGGTAAATATCTTTTCCAAGATAGGAAGATGATCTTGTTAAGTATGGGATTTGGAAAGGAGGTTATCAACATAATATTCCATAAAAGTGTGCATCATGTCATGAAAAATAGTGGTCATCGACCACTGATAGGTGCCCCCTACGTTATTGAGACCAAAAGGCATTATATTCCAATAGAATGTGCCCCATTCATAAGTAAAATTTGTTTTCTCTTGATCCTCTAGCACTATCCAAATTTGATTGTACCCTAAAAATCCCTCTATGAGTGAAAACATGGAATGGCCTATTGTCAAATCTACAATTGTATTGATGTTGGGAAGAGGGAAATCATCTTTAGGACATGCTTTATTGACATCCCAGAAATCAATACAGATGTGTATGCTACCACCTTTCTTTGAGATAGGCTCAATATTTGATATCCATAATGCATAAGCTAAGGGTCGGATGAAGTTGGTGCTGAGTAATTTCTCAAGTTCTATCTTGACTAGCAAGGCTATGTGGGATGCATTTTCCTTAGCTTTCTCTTAACTGGCTTGGCCTCTGGAGAAATGTTGAGGTGATGAAGCATTAGAGTCGGGTCTAATCCTAACATGTCTGTGTAAGACCATGCCAAGTTTATTTGCCTCTTTTTGAAAAAGAAAATGAATTTTATTCTTTCTTATGTGCTTAAAGATTGTGTCAAACTGATTATCCTTGGTTCCTTCTCTATTCCAATGTTGACTTTTTCTATAGGTTCAATTAGGATAGATGATCTCTGTTAGAAATAGGGATTACTGGGGGGTGAATCAATAATCTACAAAATTTAGTCACCAAATAGATATTATTACTTACTTTAAACCATGCATAACAAAGCAATAAAGTAATGTTGAATAGTAATAGTAACAATGCATAAAGATAACTCATACAACATATTTTTTTAACTAGGAAAACCCTAGCCAAGGGAAAACCCTAGTGGGGATGATACCCACTAGATAATATACTAATATATATGTTTCTTGTTCGAGGATGGACTGTGTTAGGAGTCAATGAGAAAATTTAGTATAAGAAGTCCCTATTAGGAGATTCCAACCTTGTTAGGAGTTGTAGAATAATGTATGCAAGAAGAGCCCACTGCCCAAACATACAATTTCAACTACAAGAAGAGCTCACTACTCAAACAAGTAATTTACTGTTAGTTTCTTTCCTTTTCTAATCTCTAATCATTAGGTCAATCTCAAATCACTAGATAGTTCATAAATTTTTTTGCATATATTAGTTTCACAAAAGTTTGCTCACTTCGCAATACACCAAGATTACACTTGTAATCACACTTCTTATCACAAGAAGTCTTTTGCATAAATACCATGCCTTCACATAAAATACTATTGGGTCATCTAAGGCCACAATTCACTTTTCCAAGTTAGATTAACCATCTAGGATGTCAGTTCTAATTGGACAAGTAATGATGTTGGCCCTAATTGGACAAGTAATTGTTTTGCAAACAAAACAATTCTTTCCTTCAATTTTGTTGTCCTACTTCATCAAAACATGATTAACTCTATTCTATACAATCTATACAAAGTTTTGAGATTATACACATCATCACCAACATGTATACTATTTCCATGTAACTTCACTTGTCATAATATGACATCTACAACATGTTATAAACAAAACAATACACTACTATAAACCAAATTCTATACTTAGACAATTTTCTAATAACCAAACACTAATTATCTTTGTTTCTAAGGTTTCTTATCAACATGTACATCATGTGTTGCCATTAATGACAATAATTACATATCAAAATTAGCCAATTTTCAACAATCTCCCCCTTTGTCATTAAAGGAAACAAAATAGGGAAAATTGACTAAGTGACAAAAACAAAAGTAAATAACACCTAACCATTACATTTATTACAATTTGTTCAACTTTACATATATGCTCCCCCTTACAATATACTTCATACTTTTATAGTTTCCACATGTATCTTTCCCAACAATGACATGTATACAATTTTCACGTGAATCTCTCCCCCTTTGACATCAATGACAAAGGTCAAAATGTCAAGATTCTATCCAAAAATTGTTGTCTTTCCCTTTATTCTAAAATTATCTTCATACTTGATCATCAAAAATTATCTTCAAACTATTCATACCTTTGTTCCATGTCTCTTTTGTAGACTCTGCTAATGTGAGAACTACACATAATGCATATGTTGACATATCAGTCAAGTTTGTTATTAGTGACACACACTTATTTAGATTGTAAATGGTTTCTAAGATTATTGTACAATTAACAATGTTTGCCAAGTATTTTAGTTGTCACCAATTTCTACAATTGCTACTGATTCCTTTGGACAAATCTCAGTGGTTATCGAGTAGTTACAGTTACAGTGAAGATCAATAGTGTAAACCATGCATCTTAGTGTATGTCGAGTTTACCAGTGCAAATCAAGCTATGTAGTGTTCATTAAGTTAATAGTTTATGTGATGTGAGTCCAATGTTAACCAAGCTACTAAGTGTTAACCAAGTGACTCAGTTTATACTGAGCTTGAGGTGATAGTGTTTACCAAGTCTTGCCATGGTAAACAAGTGATTCTGTTTATATGACGAGTCTCACAGTATCTATTGAGTCATTAGTGCAGATTGAGTTCAAGACTACTTGGAAGTGATCAGTATGGACTAAGCTTTTACATCTACTGAGTGCATGACATTATTAAGCACTGACAGTGGATGTCGAGTATCAAAACCTCACTAAGTCAATCTTCAAAACCCAAGTGTCTTCATTTGAGCCGACTTTGTAATATTTGTGTAAACTTCTATTGTGGCCGACTTTGTAATTTGTATAATTCGATTGGTATATATGTAATGAATTATATCATATCCAAGTAAGAAGGAATGTGAATTTGAATGCAATATAATTGAATACAATCAAAGAAGAGCAGAAAGAGTGAATTACAAAGGCCACAACAATATAAGGAGCAGCAAAGTCATATCTATCATAGCAAGGTGATTATTACATAAAGGAATCTTATTCAGCAAACCAAGTTGCAGATCAAAGATCAACTACTGCTTCATCCTAACAGGTGGATCAATCATATCCTTTAACAAGGTAGACCTAATAGTCTTTTATAAATCTCTTTACCGAGTGCATACTTAATTTTATGTTTGTAAATCCTTCACAAGGAGGACCTGTTGATATATGATTGAGAAGATCATTTGAGTTAGAAAATTGTTGTAAGAAGTGTTTCCAATCATTTTTTTTTCACTGATGTCAAACCTTCTATATGTTGGTAAGACAATTGCTTATATGTTTCAAGCACTATCACTTAGTTGATTAATGAAGATGATTTGATCAACAAGATGTAACAAAAGTACCTAGAGGAAAGGTTGAGTTATGATTATGTATTGAAGTGCAAGAATCAATTAAGACAATGATAAAATAATGTATTAATGATCTACTTGTGGTTACAAAATGTTTTGATACACTTAGAAAGTTCAGATGAAAAAGGTTCAACAAAAGTTCATTTGCTAAGCTTGACCAAGTTGATAGAATGTGCTGAGTAGAGTTAGTGCAAGCTGAGCAAAAATTCAGTTGGAGCCAAGTGAAAGCAATTTCTAGTGGATGTTGAGCAAACTAATAGGTGTTGAGCAACTTAGTAGATGCCAAGTGATTTTTAATATGTGTCGAGCACCAGTAAAATCTAGTTGATGCTGAGTGATTTTACAGTAGATGTTGAGTAACACAGTATGTGCCGAGCATTAGTAAATTGATAATGTCGAGCTATTGCATTATGAAAAAGATTGAAGATTCGCCAAATGAAAGTTGACAAGTTTGTTTTCTTGGAACTTGTGAATCAAGAGAAAGATAAGATTGATGAGTTGGAGGCACAAAATCTTATGTAAACCATTTTTGGAGGTGAATTCAAATGGATTCTAGGAGAAGTTTCTAGAGAAGACAAGATATGGAGTAGATACATTGTATCCTACCTAATCCATCAAAAACCCTAATTTTGAGATGGATATTAAACAAGAAAAAGAGTTCTAATTCCCTATATTTAGGGATGCCTAGTCATTAAGCAAAGGTTGAGAGGTCAGAGAGTTTTTGCATTATAAAATCTGACAAGGTGAAGGAAGAGGGTTTGCTTCATTAAGTGACCCAAGAGGATAAGTCTGCAATGGCGAGCTAAGCAAGAAGGCTAGAGAAAGATGAATGCTTGAAGGGTGAACAAGCTGTCAGAACTACAAAGATTGGAAGCCAAGCAGAGTTGAGGAATGAATACTGATCTATACTCTGCAAGTAAGGTTGTAAGTTGTATTAGATCAAACTCGACTATTACTCTCTAACAATTGTATCAGATTAGGGTAAATCCTTTGGAGAAAGGTTGACTTAATAGTCATTAGAAAATCCTTTAATAGGGTGGAATTCCAAGTGAATGACCAAAAGTCCTCTAACAAGGCTCACTTTTAATAGGGTGATTGAAATCCCTTAATCGGGTCACATTTAGTAGTGTATATTGTAACCTTTAACAGTGTTGGCCTTTAACAGGACATCACTTCTGAAGAGTGAGAAAGGAGTAGCATGTTACTAGTGGTTTTTTCCAAATTGATTTTCCACGTTAAATCATTGTGTCAAGTGTGTTGATGGATGTGTTGTGTTTTATGCTTTACATTTGTGCCTGTTAGTTTAACAATAACATATTAGTTCAGTTTATCACACAATGAATGCATGCATGGTTAAGAAAGTTTTATGCATTCACTAAATTGTAAAAGTTTTATTTGGACATCTGGACCTTGAATAACTGATTCACCCCCCCCCCCCAACCTCCCCCTAAATTATTCTAAAGAATTCCAATAGGAACTAGCTATTTGTATTGCTCCTAATAGGGTAGATCATCAAAAGTGGTCAATGTAAGCCTTAATAGGCCAACTTTATACCACAGCACTAAAGCTTGTGGGTATCATCCCCACCCCAGTTTTACTCTCTATATGGAAGGTTTATGGGTCACTAAATCTCCGTGTCACATTTGTATGAATGCTTTCATGTTTTTAGTTTATTATGCATGCAATTAGATAAAATTATATGTGAAGGATTAAATGTGAATTGGATTTTTGGATTAAGAGTTGAAATTGTAAAAGTTTTAGAAGTTACTGATTCACCCCTCCCCTCTTAGTAACTTAGTATAGTCTTGAATATTTCCAACAATTGGTATCAGAGCATTGTGGTTCTCAAGAGAAAGTTTAATAGCTTCAACAAAGATTAAGGCCATGGAGATATTTAGACTTAACAAAGCTATTGACAATGAGAAGCTAGATTTGGAAATGGCTATAGCCCAACTCAAGAAAGCAAAGGAGCAACTCTCTCAATCCCTAAAAAGAAGAAAAGAACTTGCAATTCAAATTAATGATCATCTCTACATTGAAGAAATAATTGAAGACCTTCATTCAAGCAATTTAGATGAAGCCAATTAAGCAATCAAAGAACTCCTAGAAAAGAATGATTCCCTGTAAGAAGCAGTAAGAAAACTAGGAAGACAACAAGAAATTCAGTTAGTAAGGCTATGTGAAATCATGAAGCAGAAAAATAAGATAAAAAAAAAGAATGATTCCCTGTAAGAAGCAGTAAGAAAACTAAGAAGACAACAAGAAATTCAGTTAGTAAGGCTATGTGAAATCATGAAGCAGAAAAATAAGATAAAAGAAGAGATAGATGGAAGGAACAATGAAATTCAGAACCAATCCTTTCAGCAAGCAGATCTTATTGATCAACTCTCTAATGTAAATGAGGAAATCACAAGCCTAAGATTTGAAAATGAAAGATTACAAAATGATCTAAACTCTAAAGGGGAAATCAATGAAAGAATGATGAAATCCCAAGTAGACATGAATCAATTGAATGAGGAAAATCTCTATAGACAAAAAGAAAAAGCGAGAATTAGATAAACAGAAGAAAGAAAATCATCCAAGTAAGGAGCTCAAAAGAATCAAAGACCTACTTGCAATTACTATGGTAAGAAACCTACATCAAATTTTTTTTGGAGGAATGGAAAAGAAAAATTCAATGGAAAGTGCTACAATTGCAATCAGCAAGGTCATAAGGCTAATGAATGCAAAGAGAAACCGAGATTTGAAGGAAAATTTCACAAAATGCAAGAAACATGGACACAAGTCATCATAATGCAAAACCAAGATATTGAATCCAAAAGAGCAGATTGTGAAAGCAATATTTGGTTGGGACTACAACACCTAGTGCAGATGTCATTATTGTGGAGAATTTGGACACATTGGAATGAATTGCATAAAGCATCATTTGAGGAAAAGAGATACTACTAAAAGATGTTTCATTTGTATAGAACTTGGTCATCTTGCCAAGAACTGCATGATTACTAGTAGAATTGAAGATGAAAAGAAGACAAATGCTGATAACATCTAAAAATACATGAGATAGCAATAGGTTCCAAAGTCTACTGAGGATACAAGTCCAAGAAATGGTGATCAAGTCACTCAAGAATTAGGTGACTCTACCATTTCTACTTAAGTTCTCAAAGAAGACATCCATAATAGTTCCAAATTGAAAGAAAAAATGATCCAAATCTATATTCAAGATACAAAGGGATCACTGAGTACAAGTGTCTACCGAGTTACTCTCTCTACCGAGTGAGGTTGTGTCATAGACTCTACCAAGCGAGGTTGGGAGTGATGAAGATGCATATGGTTATTGAGTCACAAAGACTTCGCTAAGTTTTCAATGCAAAAAAAGTGGATGACAGTCTGTCATCATGATGTCAATCGATCTACCTTTTGTACTAAGCATTTATGGCAAAATTTTGACAAAGGGCATCAAATCAAAGTCATTTTTACTGTGGAATTTTTGAAGAGCTATTATGAAGTTTGATCTTTAGAGCTTTCAAGAAATTTGAATGAATTAATAGAGAAAGATTTCAAATTTTCTCAAAACCCTACTAAGTGAAGATGGCATCTAGCAAAAGAAAGGTTAAGCAAGGATCTAACATGTTGGTTCATAGAGTGGAATGGAAGGTTCTGGATTTCAAGCTCACCCCTATAGTTGTTGAAACCCTAGATCCAAGTGGAACACAGTTACAAATTCCCCCAAAGGTACTATTAATCAATGATATTCACACTCATTTCAAATGTGTTATTCAAGAGATTGGTACATTGGAAATGGATGATGCCCTAGATAAGCTATGTGTTAATGGAGTTTTAAAACCCAAGCACCAACACCTAGAAACCAAAGGGTTAACTCACATCCCTCACATGCCCCATGAATTTCAAGTTAAATGGATTAGGTTTATCCTTAGTTAGGTGCATAATGGATAGTTGTGGCTGGAACAACCAGTATTGATCCCAAAGAAGATGATTAATCTAATCACTAGTCTCCCAATGCTAGCCAAAGCCAAAATGACAAAAACCCTAGGTTGGGTAGAACTTGAAAAGAAAACCCTGGCAGAATGGGATGGTAGAGGAATAAAAATTAGTAGTGTTTTAGATAAGGAGTTGAAATTTGGTATTCACATTATTGCACATAAGATATACAGCTCTAGCAGGTTGAATAGTGTGTCATGTGAAGCTATGGACTTGGCATAGAGAGTAATGAAGAACAATGTATATTTTGACCTTGTCGAGCTACTATTGAAATAGCTCAACAAGAATATGGAAAGCATAAGGACATCAAAGAATAACCCTTGTAAGTTTTGTTCCCTATTAACTAGTCTATTCTTTTATGTTCAGAAATTCTTCCCTTCAAAAGGAATTTTTGTTTGGAGAAAAGATGTGCCTATGTTATATTAAAAAAAGGAGTATATTGTTGAAATGGGTGAAAAATATAATAGTATTATGGACAATTATTTTGATGCATTTAAGGAGAAAATGAACAATAGATACTAAATCCCTAAGAAACTAGTTGAATATTATAAGGATGATGTATGTTTCATGGTGGATTGGGACAAAGTATACATTTAGGCAGTTAAGCCTAGGATTGTATGGGTAAAACCTCTCGAATATGAGGTTAATATTGATGAAACCAAAGATATCATTGAAGCTCTTGTTAATGAGCCTATTGATCCTAAGGCTACATATTCCAACACATATGATGAAGCAAAAGCCAAGATTGAACTTGAAATAAAACTCCCTCAGGTGGTTAACAAAGGAAAGAAAAGAATTGCAAAACTAAAAACCAATTCAACTTTTTTGTTGACCAAGGGAAAAGGTGAGGATGAGGAAGCAAAAGATGAGGAAGTAGAGGATGTGAAGAATCTAAGGAAGAAGAGCCATTAAGGAAGAAGGGCAAGGTGATTATCACTAAGCCACAAAAGCCATCCACTGTAGTATTCACAAGAAGATCCTCCAGGAAGAAATCTAACAAGGAAGGAGGAGACATTATATTCAGAAAACCTCCACCCACCTTCCAAGATAGATTGAAAGATCTAGAAGCATGAGCCAAAATAAAAAAATTTAAGTCATTAAAGTATGAAATCAAGATAGTAGAAGAGCAAAAGTAGATAGAAGATATGGTGATGGACAAGATGGGCAAATGGAAATACACACTAGACAAGCTTTCTTCTCAAATTCCTAATGATTTGTTAGAGAAAATCAAACCAAGATGGGATTTTTCCATTCAAACTATCAAAGACATATATGGGCAAACCTTGAGGCAGCTTATATCGAGCATATCAAATGCCAAGATAAAATAGTCATTGAAGAAAAATGAAGAAAAAATGACTCTAAAATTTAATACCTACTTAATTTTGATGAGTGATATCAAATATATTGTAGGGAATGCAACAAACACTTGGAAAAATATCTATCTTTTGCATAAACCAAGTGATTTTCTAGTTGATGTTAAAGATGATGATGATGATGAGGATAAGGAGAAAGATGAAGAAGAAAATATTGAAGAAGCAACTCATTTTGACAACGAAGAAGATGAAGAGGAACAAGGGCAAGAGGCTACCAAGGAAGCAAAGCAAGATGATGAGGAAATTGATCCAGTTAAAATAGTTGTAGTAGTCATTGCCTCGATTCCTCACTCTCCAAGCTAAACAGTGACAACATCAAGCGCGAAGATAGCCCCAGCAAGTTTGATTGTAACTACCAATGTGAATACAAATGTCCAATCACTCTTTTCTCCTACTCAGCTCAGCACATCATTGAATAAAGTGACCTCCACTTCATCTACCAAGCTATAGATTCCTCCCTCCTCTATTGACTTGGTTATTTTAGTTTTGAGCACATCAATTTTGGATTCTTTAGGTATTTCTATTAATAATCCTTCAATAAGTGTAGTATTAGTTTTCACAGCCAGTCCTAGCATGTCTATTATTATTTATATTCTAAGTACACAAACAATAAATGTAAGGACAGTTGAGCCCAAGGCTCAACCAAGCACAAAATTTTTGGGTAAAGGAAAAGAGATGGAGGAAGAAATAGATTTAGATGAGGAAATTGTAATTCCAAATTGGGACATTTCTAAGTTTATTCCAGACCAAATGCAGTCATTTGGTGAACTCCTCCAAAAGAAAGCTAAATAAAAAAGATTAAGAGAGGAGAGATATAAGGAATTCAAAAATATTGAGGATGCAAAGAACATTTTGGTAGAGGCCATAGGCGTTGAGGTTGATTCTTCACAGCCAATTTTGTTTCAGCTAGTAGAGGCAGTTCAAAAGTTTAATGAAGATACTGATGGACAAGATAAGCTAGTGTAGAAAGTAGAAAAGAAGTTTGATAATAAAGTGTTGGAGCAGATTGCTCAACAAATAGTTATTTATCAAGTAGAATTTTCTACAGTTTTGGGTTCTTTGGAAGTATCTTGTACAAATGTATCATCACTTTTTGAAAAGCTATGTAATGTTTTTGAGTTTACCAAGGAAATAAAGGACAATTTGTCCAAAATAGATGAAGATCCAAAGTCAAGCACTCAATAGTTGCAACTTGAAACTCTGCACACTTCCAAAAGATAAGATTTTTGTTAGATATGCAAGCAAAATTTCTCAGAGAAGAAGCAAGGATAAGATCCACATTGATAGATATACAAAATATGATTCTTCCCAACATGGATGTACTATAGAAGAATATTGTACATTCAAAAACTCTCATCCATGACAATAACTTCTCCATAGAAAACCATATGATAGAATTGTTAGCAGAAGTACAAATTGTACTTCACACATGTAAGGTCTTGCAAGACAATTGGGATGAAACTTTGGCAACCATTCTCAAGGTACATTCAAAATTTTTATCTCATTTTGGTGTTACCATGTAAATAAATAGAATAAATATTTGGCATTAATGTCAAAAAGGGGGAGAAAGACATATGTTATGGGGGAGAAAATGTAATAAGTTCTAAAGGAAACGGGGGAGAATGATATGTAAATAAAGATATGTTGTATATAGGAAGAAGATGTATAGTATATAGTACAAAAGAACCTTACCATGTATGAATATATATCTCACAAAATCAATTTTGAAAAATCTCAAAAATAGTATACTCTACTGAGCTAGTATCACAAGGTGATGGATAAGAGGTATTTAGGAAACTTTTTGAATTCAGTTTTGGCTAATAAGTGTTTTTGTCACTAATGCCAAATGGGGAGATTGTTGACATATCAATCAAGTTTGTTATTAGTGACACACACTTATTTAGATTGTAAATATTTGTTGAGCTTATTGTACAGTTAACAGTGTTTGCCAAGTATTTTAGTTGTCATCGAGTTCTATAGTTGCTACTGAGTCCTTTGGAAAAATCTTAGTCGTTACTGAGCAATGATAGTTACAGTGAAGATTAGCAGTGTAAACCATGCATCTTAGTGTATGTCAAGTTTACCAGTGCAAACCAAGTTGTGCAATGTTCATTGAGTTCACATTTTATGTGATGTGAGTCTAGTGTTAACCGAGCTACTTAGTGTTAACCAAGTGACTCGGTTTGTATCAAGCTCGAGGTGATAGTGTTTACCGAGTCTTGCCATGATAAACAAGTGATTTAGTTTATATGACAAGTTTCATAGTGTCTATCGAGTCACCAGTGTAGATCGAGTTCAAGAATACTTGGAAGTGATCAATATGGACCAAGCTTCTATGTCTACTGAGTGCATGATGATGTTGAGCATTGATAGTGGATGTTGAGTATCAGAACCTCATTGAGTTAGTCTTTAGAACTTGAGTGTCTTCATTTGAGTTGACTTTGTAATCTTTGTGTAAACTTGTATTGTGGCCAACTTTGTAATTTGTATAATTGGATTGGTATATATGTAATGAATTGTATCATATCCAAGTAAGAAGGAATGTGAATGTGAATTCAATATAATTGAATACAATCAGAGAAGAGCAAAAAGAGTGAATTACAAAGGCCATAATAGTATAAGGAGCAACAAAGTCATATCTATCACAGCAAGGTGATTAGTACATAAAGGAATCTTATTCCACAAACCAAGTTGTAGATAAAATATTAGCTACTACTTCATCCTAATAGGTGTATCAGTCAAATCCTTTAACAAGGTAGACCTAGCAATCTTTTGTAAATATCTTTACTGAGTGCATACTTAATTGTATGTTTGTAAATCCTTTCACAAGGTGGACCTAGTAGTCCTTATTTCTCTTAACAGGGCAGATCATCAGAAGTTGTCAATGTAAGCCTTAACAGGCCAACTTTACCCTGTAGTACTAAAGCTTGTGGATATCATCCCCACCCCAATTTTACTTTCTATTTGGAAGGTTTCGAGGTCACCAAATCTCTATGTCACAGTGTTATGAATGCTTTCATGTTTTTAGTTTATTATGCATGCAATTAGATTAGATTATATGTGAAGGATTAAATGTGAATTGGATTGTTGGATTGAGAGTTGAAATTGTAAAAGTTATAGAAGTTACTGATTCACCCGTCCCCTTTCAGTAACTTAGCATAGTCTTGAACATTTCCAACATCATATGATGGAATCTCAAGTGCATTGATATCTGAATACAAAAAGTTTGTATATGTGTCCTTGGCCTTGACACATTCCTCTAGCTACTTCTCAACAAATGATAACTTTAGAGCAATAGATTCTCTAAAATCATATGTTCTCTTCAATATCTACTCTTTTTGAAGTTTCAGGTTCTTGATATTACTATGAACACTAGCAAATTGACTCTTAATATCATCAACTTTGCTAGATGGGTGCTATATTAGGCTAGATAAAGCCTCTAGCTCATTCATATTTGCCTCAACCTAACTGTCCATGTCTTTAGTCAGTTTGTATGATAAGGTACACTTAACATACAAAGCTTTCCCTTCCTGTTGACATTTCTAAAGTTCCTTTTTGCATGTATCAAGATTGACTAAGTCACTCTTGATGTTCTGGTAGATGGTACTAAACAGGTTAGCGTCATGGGAAATTTGAGCCTTCGCCTTTGCAACAATCAACAAATTAGTAAACTCTTCATTGAAAGACTTTAGCACTACTTGTGCTCTTAATTTGAGATCAAATTCAGTATGCTACACTATCAAAGTACTATGTAGTCTGTTAGTCACTTCCATTAATGATCTCTACAAACTCTTAACTAACTTATTCTTATATAAAATTTTGGATAAGGATGAGAGTAGATTAGTTTGATCATCATCATTAGTAGCCAAACTTGCAAGAGAGAGCAACGTAGATGAGCTAGATGGTTTATTCTCATCCTCTCTCTATTTCTTTGTTGCTTCTTTAGTTTTCCTCTCTTCCTCTTCTTTTCTTTCCTTTTCCTCTCTTTCTCTTTTCTCTTCTAATATTTTCATCTCTTCTTCGTCTCTTTTCTTTTTCTTTTCTTTTTCTGCAATCCTTCTCTTACCTTCATCTTCCTTTCTTTTTCTATCTTGCTCAAGTAATTACTATTTGACTTCCTCTATCTTCTTCTTTTCAACTTCTATTAGCCTCTTCTCTTCCTCAATTTTTTTTAGCTTTTCCTCAACATCCTTGATGTCTAGTGTATTTGGTTTAGAACCACCAAATGGATTGGTATCATCAATGTTAAGAGTAACATTAGTTTGATCAATCTTCATAGTATCACCACTTACTGATACTTTCGAGGTTTTAGAGGCTGGAGGAGATGCTATCTAAGATTTTGACAATATCTGACTAATAGCTACTATTGTCTCGTTTCTCAATTTATCTTTCTCACCAACCATAAATAAGAATGGCCTCAACTTATTTATCAAGTATGGTGTGAGGTTGTTCAAAAATCTCTTAATTTCATCTTCATCATCAATCTTGCAAATGATCCTTAGCATAGACTTTTGAAGTTCAAGGTCTTCTTCTCTTGCAGGAGTCTTCTTCTCTATAAGTCTTTCATAGACTTTTTGGTTCACTACTCCTTTGATATCTTTCATACTAAGATCATTTACAATGATATGTCTCATAGTAGATATAGCAATTTGATCCTTCTCAAAATTATTATATAGATCATAAAATTTGGTCAACTGAACAAAATTACCCTCATTTGCAATCATTGTGTTTATCTTCTCAATCTTTGACATCCAAGGTTACCGAGCTTTTCTTACTGCTTGTTTAGGTGGAGTCACCTTTTTAGCTTGTTTGCTTTCCTATTTCTCAATCTCTTCATCATCACTAGATTCAATTGTCAACAATGCTTTATGCCTCTTGCTAGGTCCTGTAGCCATCTATTCGACTCTTTTTTCCTTTTTTGACACTACTTCGACAAATCATTCTAATTTTCTCTTATGTTCACTGGGTTGAACATCAAACACTACCACATATGGAATTCTCTATCCCAAAGTTGTCTTAGCAACTGAAACTAACAAGGGTTGTATGTTTAGTACACCTTGTTTCATTATTTATCTCATGGCCTCATATTCACTTTCTGTCATTCTGGCCTCAGATAATGCTTTCTTCATGATTGACTCAACCTTCTTGTGAGATTCCTTCTCCAAGGTTTCTTGATGAACATGCTATGTAATCTCATCAAATGTGCCAAATCTATACTCAGCTTTATCTCTGTCAGAATTTAACAATAAATCAATGTAGCCAATCGAAACATCATCACTCAACTCATAGTTCAAAGGATCCAAAAATGTTTCCCAAGGTTCCACTACTTGAATTTAAATATAATATGTATAAACTAGAATACATATATCCTCCTTGAATCTATCCACAATTATTGGTGAAATCCTAAATCTTTGTTTCATCTCATTTTGGAATGTTTTCATTATTAGGTTTCAACAGTTCAACACTTTTTTTTGCAGGGTGTCTTTTGTATACCTCTATAATATTCTCCATAGTGCATCTATCACTACTCATTATATTTTTTACTAAAAAGTAGGGAAATCTCTTTAGCACATGAAAGAATATGTGATTTACCAATGTTTGGAATCTAAATAAACCATTCTTTGTTCTCTTAATCTTTCAAGGTTTTCCAAGAGTTGCATTCTCAGTATTTCACTCAAATTAACTTGTTCTTTCTCAACATATATCTTATAAGTTGAATAAATAAATCCTACTAAAAGTTCATCTATCTTAGAACTTGTACAAATTGAATAAGCAATAATTCTGCTAAGAAATATCACATCATCCTACTTGATGGAACTGATTACCATAGCCTTTCCATTATATACTGCCTTAGTGTAACTTTTGACTTTCTTCTTAACCATCTTTTCACCTATAGCTACACTTCCTTTTTTTCTAAAACTAGTTACCTAATGAATAAGGTTGGCCAAGATTTCTACTACATTATCTTGCATCTACAATTTTCCATCATGTATCCTACTCAATATAACTAGTTTACATTCATCTATATCTAACTCACAATAGAAATGATACTTTAAAAAAATCAAATTCCTTTAAGTGTTCAAATCTAAGCTTCATAGTCATGTCAAGGTTAAAGACTAGTTCCATATCTTTTTTCATATATCCATTGCCAATTGACTCAAACTTGCAATTCAAATAATTTTCTACATCTTCAAGGTAAACTACATTGTTCAGAGTGATAGACAATGTAGAGTTAGGGTTTCCATCACTAGGTTTTACAGAAACTATCTTAAACTTAGGTCTATCCTCTTTTTTCAACACTGTGTACCACTGACATATCCATAATTCTTATCAATATGAACTTTTATTGAGAAAATTTATAGAAAAATGATAAAATACCCCTTTCCAAAAATAGGGTTTGCTTTGAAATCACTCTAACAAGTTGCTTCTAAATGCTCTTTGCTACAAATGTGTTCTGAATGAAGTAAAATCAATTATGTACTCCATTTATCAACTTGGAACTACATTAATTTCATACTTCACAAACATGAAAAGTTGTTAATTATGTTCTGCAATTACATAACTACTCAAACTCATTTATCTGATCTTCCAATGTCATCTAAGGTTTACTATAGCCTCCTTCCATCATGAAAATCATCCTCAAAACTTCGCATCACAAAATTCTCTACAAAAACTTATTTTCATCTTATGTTATAGAATTAGCCTTTCCTATAATACCAGTAATTCTAAATTTCATCATAACTTGTTTAGATGAGCTCCAAATCACAAGCGAGCTTAGGTACCATCTAAACACAACTAAATACACCTTTTCCCAACTACGCTACCTCTAATTTGGTCTCTAAATGAAGTTCTTAGATACTAATATTGTGGGGAAGCTTAATTCAACTTGATTGAATCAAACTCAACAATTGGCCTCATTCTTTCTGTCTCATCATCATTTAACTTTTCTTTTGAGATGTTTATTCCTTTCATGAAAGCTTCATTAATTTCTTCTCTAAGTTCACTTAACATGTTTCTTTGTTCTTCATTGTTTCTGCTAGTTCTGGAGTTCCTTCTATCATTCCTTCTGTTCCCAAAGTTTCTTCCATTGTTCCTTCTATCTTTGAAGCTTTTGTCCCTTCTATAGTACTTTTTTGTGTGTCTAAAGTTATTGCACAACTAACATATAATTGCTCTACTTCTAGGATTCTACTTATCATCAGGTGCATGACAATTCTAAGCAATGTGTCCTAAGTTGTTACACTTATAACCCATGATTTGTCTTCTGTCATCATAAGATCTTCTTTCTCTCAATGTTGTTTCATTAGATTTTCTTCTATCTACAAAATTAGCATTCCTAGACATTTTATTATTCTAGCATTATCATACTTAGGTTTCCTACAATCAATTGCATTATGACCCATACCATGACAATTATGGCAATAAAATTCTTTAACATGATTAAATGATTTATCAATACAATCTCTTTTCATATGACCTATTTCATTACATAAAAAGCACTTACCTCTAAATTCACACTTGGTTTCCTTATGAGTCTCCACTTTCTTTGGTTCATCCAAGATTTCAACTTCCTTGTTTTTCTCAACTTCTTTAACTTTCTCATATGATTGACCAGATTCAATCCTATCATCAGATTTGTCTTTTTCTTTTGGATCTAATCTAATCTCAAGTTTCTTCATAGGCATATTAATTAGATAACCAAGACTAGTCTTGTCATAAGAAGGTCTCTATATAGACATTGAATCATCAAGTTTTTCTCTTCTAGAATAAAGTTTCTCAAGCTATTGTTTTCACTGTGTCAATTCACCTTTCACAATAGTATTGTACTTAAGGAGTTCTTCATAATCTTCTTTCAATGTGTTAAACTTAGATGTTTTCTTTGCCAGAATTGCTCTCAGATCTAAATTTTTAGTCTTCAAATTAGATTCAACTTTGCTAGGATCATTTCTCAAAGTTAACTTTAGATTTTTAATCTTCAACTCATGCTTCAAGATCTTGTACTCTATCTTCAACTTTGAATAGTCATCATCAGTAGTTCTAGATTTAGTAGATTCAAGCTTTGATTTTAGATGATCAATCTTTTCCTTCAACTAACCAATATATACTTTGGAGTCTTCATATATGTCCTTCAGCTTATCTCTTTCTTTAGTAAGGAGATCAATTTGTTCAAGAGCTTCTTTGAGTTTCTTCATCAACTATTCCATATCCATAGGGATCTTACTTAAGCTATTAAGCCTCTTCAAAGTAACTATTCTCTGATACCAATTGTTAGTTATAGGGATTACTTTGGGGGGAGGGGAGGGCGTGAATCAATAATCTACAAACTTTGGTTGCCAATTGGATATTTTTACTTACTTTAAATCATGCATAACAAAGAAATAAATTAATGTTAAATAGTAATAGTAACAATTCACAAAGATAACTCATGACACCATTTTTTTTTAACTAGGGAAACCCTAGCCAAGGGAAAACCCCGGTGGGGATGATACCCACTAGATAATATATATGTTCTTTGTTAGAGGATGGACCATTTTAGGAGTCAATGAGAAAATTCAGTATAAGAAGTCCCTGTTAGGAGTTGTAGTATAGTGTATGCAACAAGAGCCCATAGCCCAAACATGCAATTTCAACTACAAGAAGAGATCACTACTCAAACAAGTAATTTACTGTTACTTTCCTTCCTTGCTTGAACTCTGGTCTTCAACTTGATCTTGGATCACTAGATAGTTCGTACAAAACTTTGCATATATTGCTTCCACAAAAGAGTTCTCACTTTTCAATATACCAAGATTGCACTTGTAATCAAACTTATTATCACAAGAAGTATTTTTCATAAATACCATGCCTTTACATAAAATATTGTTGGGTTATTTAAGACCACAATTCACTTTTCCAAGTTAGAGTGACCATCTAGGATGTTGGCCCTAATTGGACAAGTAATTGTTTTGCAAACAAAACAATTCTTTCCTTCAATTCCATTGTCTTGCTTCATCAAAACACAATTAACTCTATTCCATATAGTCTGTAAAAACTTCTGAGGTTATACACATCATCACCAACATGTATTCTATCTCCATGTAACTTCACTTGTCATAATATGATGTCTGCAACATGTTATAAACAAAACAATACACTATTGTAAACCAAATTCTCTACTTAGACAATTTTCTAATAACCAAACACTATGTAAATTTATTTTTGAGGTTTCCTATCAACATGTACATCATTTGTTTCCATTAATGACAATAATTACATATCACAATTAGTCAATTATCAACAATCTCTCCTCTGAGTGCTCGGGTAAGGTATCAATCATCTCATTTGTGGGTACCACAATTGGGTTTTCACAACTAGATGTATAATTTCTATTTATTTTTATATTTTTATGAAGATCACCTACAACCTGGTGTTGGTCATTAATTCTTTGATGTGCTTGACCTATTTTGGTATTACTAAGATGATTGATATTAGACCCATCTATATGTATTTTTCCTATTCTTTGTAAGTAAGAAGGTTCAACCGCATTAAGGTAGATGAAAATAGCATGGTCAGTGTCAAAATTGGGAATATGGTGAGGGTCGATTATATCCTAGCTGATAAGCTTGGGATGGACTAAGGAGAGGGTTGTGTAATATGGATAGGATTTGGTAGGGTTTAAATACATGACCTCATTTGATGGTACATATGATGTTTCAATTAGGTCTATAATGTGTGCTTCCTCTAAAGTATCATGAAAAATAGAGCTTGTGAGTGACTCATAGTACTCATCTTCAACTTCTACTAGAAAAAAAAATCAGGAAATAAAGTTTGATATTGAAACCCATCAATAGGTTCACCATCCTCATATGTTGTGATGTGTCACGTCTATTCTATATCAACCTTTAAGTTTCTTTAATGTGTGTGAGCTCTTGGTGAAGTAATGTTTGAATGAGAGGTTGATCCTTGTGCATTGGAACTATTAGATGTAGAAATGTGAACAAAATCACATTCTTTATCATGAATGGACTCTTTAAATAATGATTTGAATTCCCAGTTGGTGGAATCATCATAGTATTCATTATTAGAGGTGTCCATGAATGGTTCCCTTATATGATGTAAATCTGGGATGGATAGATTTACATTCTTGGTGTCGGCTTCTTTTGGGTTATTATCATCTCTTTCTTTGGGCACCCACACCAAGGTGGAAGAGGAGGAATTACTATCTTTAGAGTAGGACTTGGAAGTAATTTGTGCATTATCTTGTTTAGAGTACCCTACCCCTATTTTTGATCTATTAGACCTAAATTGTATTGCTAGGGGTTCAAAAATGCCTTTCCCTTTCCCTAAAGGGCCATCACCCATATGGAACTTGAAGGCACACCACTTTCTTTGACAAAATGTGCATCATAAGGCCTAGTAGTGGATGATGGTTTGTTGTGAGATCTCACAGAGAATAGGGGATCAAATAATGAGACTGAGTACTCACCTACCCATTTGTGTTTTAGTTTGTATTTCCTATCAAACTCTTTCATCAAGTAGTCTATTTCCTCATAATGAGACTATTTGGGGTTTTTTGATGATGATGGTGAAGGAATGGAAGAACTAGAGCAACCAACTTTATCTTTACCATTAGTTGATGTAGATAAGTGGTTATTATCTTGGTTGGTGAAACATGAAGTGTTTGTTGATGTTGACTAGATGATGTCATCTGTTGAGGTGTTAGTTTCTTCCCTATTACGAGGAACAAGGGAGTTACAATATTGGGAAAGGTTTTGATCTCTAGGTATGGTCACCTCTTGACCCATTTATGGAAATTTGAGATATTGATGGAAAGTGGAAGGAATATCTTGCATGTCATGGATCCACAGCCTTCCTAATAGGCTATTGCAAGTTAATTTTAAGTCCAAAACTTGACATTACAATTGGACCTACCCTAACTAGATGAATAAAAATGCCCTTGGAGGATCTCTCCTCATCATCAAAGCCTTAATGGTGATTTTCTTCTTTGGATCACCTGCGTCTTTTGTATACCCTAAGGCTCTTACCAAATTCAACATGCAAATGTTTAGGCCTTCCCCACTATCAACCAAGGCTCTTTTGACTCTATATCTATGAATAAAGACTTCAATGTGCAAAGAAGAATTTTTTTAATGAATGATAGACATTTCATCTTGGGCTGAAAAAGATACACAGTGAGGGCCAACAAGGCTACTTACCATGTTTTGGAGTCTGTTAACATCCAGGTTGTTTGGCACTGAGGCTTTGGTGAGGATCTCTTTATGCTCAAGGGAAATTTGCAACAATATGGGTTGGAGTCTTTAGTAATTGGTTGATCAAGTTGTATTTGGGTAATGTGGAACTTGTGGTTGCATGAGTAGAACCAGTCACTAGCGCTAGTAGAATGAATTTAGAGGCTTGACCTTAGGTAACAATGTTTGATGATTGTTTCTTATGTTTGTGTTTGATTATGATGACATTTACAACATCCTCGAATCCAGAGATCATATTAATAGTGTTATCATAGTGATGAGCATAATTAAATTTATCATGGGAAGGCATGTTCTAGTTTTTTTAGGAAGATTCACCCTTCTCATGAGTCATAAAAGGGTTTTTGAAGGCCATATGGTATTTTTTGTTGCAAAGGTTATTCTCTTTAATAGTTCCATCATTTATCAATTTTCATATAGCCCTTCTAAGGGAATGACAATTGTTGGTTAAGTGCCCCCTATTTGGGTGGTAGGCACAAAAGCGCTTGTCACTCCACCACTTTGGTTTAACTTTTGGTTCATAGGGCTTGGCCTTAGGGAGTACAATGAGTTCATTGGTTAAGAGTGTTTGCAATGCACTCTTGTAAGCCACCCCAATTGGTGTATATTCCTTAGGTATATCAGAAGATTGGTATCCCCTCAAGGGAGGATCTTGATTATAGGCTACTTGTTTATTGGATGTTGAAGGAGTAGCCAAGTTGCATCAATAAAATGGATGAACATCATCTTGTTTGGGTTTTTTTTGTCTAGCATTTACATTGGTGTTATTGATAATAGGATATTGCTAGCTTGGATGGGGTTGAGTTTGTGGTTTAACATGATTAGCTTCAACCACTCCATCATTAACATGATTAGCTTCAACCACCACATCATCCTACCTAATCCATTCGAAACCCTAAAATCAGAAAGGGAGAAATAAGCGGCAAAGGCAAATCAAATTTCTATTTAAGGAGTCATAAGTTAATGAAAAAAAGAGAGAGAGGTGGTCAAGCATGAAAGCATGAAATGTTGAAGGAGGTGCTAAGGAGATAAGAGAGCATAGTGACTCTGTTTCAGTAAGAAGACCCTTGATATGGATGCATTGGTACAATGAGTTAGAAGACTCAAGGAGATGAAGCTTGAGAAGAAGTCAAGCAGTCAGAGCTGAAGTGATTGAAGCCAAGCATTAGGATTGAACTGAAAGTGTGATCTGGAATCTGCAAAGTATGTTGTAAGTTATATCAGATCAAAAGACCATTATAGTTACTTTCTAGCAATTGTAACAGTAAAGTTTAAATCCTATGGACTTAGTTTGGTTTAATAGCCATGAGATAAATCCTTTAATAGGGTGACATTCCAAGTGAATGTTCTAAAAGTCCTTTAACCAGGCCCACTCCTAACAGTTTGGTGAAATCCTCTAACAAGGTCACATTTAACAGTGTGTTGTAAGCCTTTAACAGGGTGGGCTTTTAATAGGGCATCACTTCAGAAGAGTGAGAATCAAGTAGCATGTTACTGGTGGTTTTTCCCAAATTGGGTTTCCACGTAAATCATTGTGTCATGTGTTGATCTTGCTTGTTTTATCTTTGCATGTTGATTTATTGTAACTTGCTAATATGGTTGATTTAAAGTTTGGATGGATGAAAAGTGTATGGATTCATTAAAAGTAGTGAAAAAATATTAATAGGGCATTTGGATCTTGGATAACTGATTCACACCCCCCCCCCCCCCTCCCTCTCTGTTATTCTAAAGAATTTTAATAGTAATACAGAGCAAATGTGCTATAGAAAGCTTCAAAGGTATTATAGAATGCTTCAAATACATTAAAAGACTAGTCAGAAGTATTAAAATAGTGTTTAAAAGCACTGTAGTGTTAGGAAAATGGAAGATATGGCCTTCATAAGCTTGGGAACATCTTTGAAAGTCTATTGATCTTGTTATGAAGCTTCCCAAATGTTGTAGAACCTGTAATGGGTTAGATCTACACTAAAAACCAACAAAAAATATAGATCTAAAAGAAAAAGAAAAGATTAGCAAGAAAACTTGAAAAACAGAGAGGCTTTAAGATGAGGCACCATGGTGGGCACCAATTTGTACATGGTGGATTCGCATATCCATGAGACTTTGGAGCAGAGTGCAAATATAATCACAATGAACTAGTCTAAACCCAAGAAATTATTGTCAAATAGAGAGTCTATGAATGTCCCATGTTTCCCTAACTACAACCACTAAGATTGCTCTCAGACTAGCATCTCAGTGATAGTTCTAGGATGGGAGTATGCTATGAATGTAGATCTACAAAGATGTATGCAAGATCTATGTGAAAATGTAAATTGTGTGAGTATAATAACCCTAGAATGCTATGATATATGCATGCAATAGGCTAAACCTGTGCTAAATGATACTAAATAACATGAAAAGAATGCTAAACTACTATCAAAATGACATGAATTCATTATAATGACAATGCTAAAAGATGATAACTCTAAATGTGCCTATAGTGTAGATGCCTAAAACTTGGGTCCCTTTGCTCTTGGATTTACCTCCTATTTATAGGATTTTAGAAGGGGTTGGGGTAAAGATCAAGATTTCACTTTTGACTAGAGGGTAATGATGAAACTATGAATATCTCATAAGGCACCAAGAGGAAGAGTCCAATAGACTTAGTTTGTGAGGATAAAAGAGGATTCTCCAATTCTTTAAAATGTAAAAAAGAGGATTTTCAATTTTGTCAAGATAAATGGCTTTATTGATTTAATAAATGTTCCATTTATTTTCAACTTTTTTCTTTTCCTTTTTCCATTTTCTATTTCATTTTATGATTTTGTGAATTTTTTTTCCCCCTTTTAAAAGTTGATTTAGGTTCTTTTTGATTTGATAGATGATTTGATTGATTAATGACCTAATGTAATGATTGATTTAAAAGTGTGTTGTTTTCCTTGATTTTATCCTTAATTTGTGTCATTTGATCATAATTGCATTATTTTAGGTCTTTGCCAATTTTTGGGTGTCTACAATATACAAGTAACATCTTTTGGTAATTATTGTTTGATACCATTTTTGAGTTTGATAACATTTAATGTGAAGTGATTCCATAGTGCAATCAATGATTTGTTAAAAAAAAATTATGATTATTACTACTTTGAATTCCTTCACTTAACTAGTAATTAAAACCATAGCTATCAACCACTTGGAAATTATCTTTTTAATTATTTACTACACACATATTATTTCATATAATGAAAATGGCATATTTGATTGGCTCAACTATTTGAAGTCTTATACACCATAATTGAGGAGTTTCCATTTCTACATAAATAGTGTGTATAAACAAATATTTGTTGCACCATAGTCATTTTATTTTAAAAAACACGTGGTAGATTAATATTGTATATTTTATATCTAATTAAAACTTTGGTTATATATTAAAAAAATAATGCATATGCTCATTTTAGTATGTAATATATATTATTTAAATTTATGATATAAATAAAAAATTATAAATATACAATAAATATTTGATTTCATTTATATTATATATTAGCTATACATTGGCAAAATTCTTTACAAAATATTATAATTTGAATTAAATGTATCAAGATTAATAATTTCATTTGATTATAATAATTTATTTTTAAAAAAATTCAATCTAGTTTAAAGTTTAAATTATTTTATCAATTAAAATAAAATAATATATATCTTTTTTTGAATTAAATATATAATAATTATCTTAATAAGAGGAAAATATATTTTAAGGAAATATTAAATATCTATAACTAGTGTTCATTAATTATTAAAAATATTTTAAATACAAGCTATGGAACATATTGATCTATTATTTTAATATATATCCACTTTGCGTGCATATCTAGAATGGTTCTTGCAATAATAATTGTAGAGTGAAAATCCATTGGCACTAGATCACTTTCAACAAATTCATATTACTACTAGATTTCCATGAATGTTAACTAAGATTATTGGAACTAAAATATTGGACATGAACTTCACATCATTTACTCTTTGATTAGTGTTTATAATTTGTTCCAAAGCTTAGCATGATATTGTAGGAAGAGAGGGTACCTCGAGATTTATGAATTTGAACTTTGCTTTTACTAATTGATTTTCATTGAAAGATTTTAGATATATTGTGAAGATTTGGAGAGATTCTTCACACACACACACACCTCTAGTAGCTATTAAAAAAATTGGGTTATGTTTTTAATTTCAAAATTCAGAATTTGTTTTTTTATGAATAGTCCCTCCCCCATTAATAGAATATTAAAGTTACATATTCACAAAAAAGGGTTTGGGGAATACAAGATCACCCTGCATAAGTTCAAATGGCCTGAGGCTGAAAACTCATCTACTCATAAAAAAAATATAAAGCCTAGAGGCTAAAGTCCAAACATTAAAAAATAAAAAAATAAAATCCCTCAGGCTACAAGGGCAACACCAATCAAGGGAGGATCTCTATCATCATAACCACATACATTAGTGGGGTTATAAGGTGGCTTAGGAGGAACCTATCCATCATTAGCAACAATAACAGTATTAGGAGCATCTTTTTCACCCTCTGGTTTAGGAGGGAAAATAGCCGAATCAAGTTGAGGGAAGGACCATTTAGGGTCCTAACTAGAGGAAGGCCACCTAGAATCAGGAGCAACTAGAGGATCCACCAAGGACCAGTTAGAGCCTAACCTCTGAGGAGGTGAAGCCATGATGAAAACCACTGAATCTACCACTAGGGGAGTGATGTTGATGTTGCAACCTTAGTGTGTGTGAGTAATAAGAATAATTGATATGCCCTTGTCGGTGGTGACAAGGTGTCATACGGTCTCCATAAAGAGTGTCAGGTGGCACCCTGACCACCATGCAAGGAGCATTACCCTAGTAAGAAAGAAGCTCCTGGAGGTGGGCCACCTTCACAACCACTTTGTCAGTTTGTGTTGCAAGATTGTTGGAAGCATGAATGCTAATGATATTCCTATGGGGGAGTATTGTAGATATGTTACATTCATGACTAAGTTTTTCATTGATGTCAACATAGCAATTTTTTGTGGTATTTGACAGAAGAAAAGCTTAAAGATCAAGTTGGTATGAATGGCTAGTTTAGTATTCTAACTATCCAAGGTTGTGAGAGATACTTCTGAGTATCTAGCATATGCAGTTAACATCAAAAGAAGAAATGATAATTCTAGAAGAAGTTATGTAAGTTTTGGTGATGTATATTTTGAGATAGAGTTTACATAGGCGTGTTTTGGTAAACTTGTGATATGTCTTAGCAGAATTGTTATTCTAAGAATCAAGGTTAAGGATGTGTAGAAGACATGTTGGTCATAATGTGGCTAAGATTGCTCATCATAATATTGTATCTATGAAAAGTTATTCAAGTTGCAAGGCAGAAGATTAAAGTTATCACTAAAGTGTAACATGTTCTTAATATGGTCCTATAATGATTAATTGAGAAGGTCTAATAGCTGACTCAAGAAATTTTTTTATGGACTCAGTATAAAGGAAAGACATTTTCCTTTATCATGATATGAATGTGTATAGATGAGGATGATATTTGTAAGCAACACAAGAGTGGAATGTGAAGTTGAGCAGAGCAGTGTAGAAGTGAAGGAAACTTCATTATCAAGGTTTTGCTGAGTGATCTAAAGTTTGATATTTGGAACTAAGGTTTGTGACTTAGTCTACAAGGTCTAATAGTGTTTGGTTTAGTTGAAAAAAAAAAGAAAAGAAGAACATAATGGTAAATTGAATGTTTGAGTAGTGAGCTCTTCTTGTAGTTGAAATTGCATGTTTGGGTAGTGGGCTCTTCTTGCATACATTATACTACAACTCCTAACAGGGTTGGCACAACTCCTAATAGGGTTGGAATCTCCTAGCAAGGATTCAAAGTCTCCTAATAAGGACTCTATGTACTAAATGTTGTAATAGACTCCTAACAGGGTTCATCCTCTAACAAGGAATATTCATATCAATACATCACCTTATGGGTATCATTCCCACTAAAGTTTTCCCTCTAATCAAGGGTTTCCCTAGTCAACATATCTAGTGTAACTATCTATGTGCATCTTATTATGGTTTTTGTTTACTTTGGTTGAATGGTTAAGTTTGTTTTAAAAAGATAAATATTTTAATTGTTGGATAATTGATTCACCCCCCCCCCCCCCCCCCCCCTGCGCTCTCTTAGTTATCTTGGTGGACTATTGTTTCTAACAATTGGTATCAGAGCATTAGGTCCTTGAAAATAAATTTTAACAACTTTGGAAGATCTATGGCGAGCATGTTCAAGAAAGATATTCCTAACTCTGGCAAAGGAAATTTTGACACCTAAATGGTGAAAATTCTTGGTGAGTTATCATATTTATGTAAAGAGAAAAGTATTGAGTTTTAAGAACTAGAATCCTTCTATTGTATATAGAAGAAAAAAAGCCCAAGAAAAGATAAATCTAGATTCCAAGAAGACATAAAGTTAGAGGAATGTATTGATCTACTTACAAAGAGAGAACTAGAAGGTATGAAATTTTTTCTTTGTTGGACATGTAAAGAATTTGGTCATTTTTCATCTAGATGTCCTAAGAGATTAAGGAAAACTAGAAAAAGTTTACTTTTTGATCAAGTTGAAGAATTTAGAGCAACTATGGAAAGATCCTTGAAAAACTATGATAATGAGCCTAGATTGACTAATGAAAAGGAAATAACAGAAGATACATCTTTGGAGACTATAATGGAAAGTGAAAATGTGGGAATTGATGAGAATTAAAGATACAAGAGAAAATAGTTTATTACAATTTAGATGATGATGTTGTTACTAATCCAAGGAATGATGAAACATTTCTTGAGACTAACAATGATTTGCAAAAGGAAGGAGAGACAAGGTAGGAACAAAGCTTGGAACCTTTAGTACAGCCAAGAGTTGAGATAGAAACTCCTACTGTAGGAAAGAATATGATAAAGAATCACCCATCTAAGTAGATCATCAGAAGAAAAGATAAAGGTGTAATGATAAGAAGAAGAGTCAATGAAGAACTATGTTTGATATCTTAGGTTAAACCTAAGAATGCAAATGAAGCATGTAAAGATGATCATTGGAAACAAGCTATTAAAGAGGAATTGAATCAAATAGTAAAGAATGAGACATGGAAATTGGTACCCAGACTAGCAGACAAGAATGTGATAGGAACTAAATGGGTATTCAGAAACAAGATGAATGAGCAAGGAAAAGTTGTAAGGAACAAGGAAAGATTGGTATGTAAAGGTTACTCACAGCAAGAAGGAATAGACTATGATGAGGCCTATGCTCTAGTGGGTAGAATAGAAGCATTAAGGTTATTCTTAGCCTATGCACTACAAAAGAAATTTAAAGTATATCAAATGGATGTCAAGTTAGCATTTTTGAATGGAGAACTTGAAGAAGAAGTGTACATTGAGTAGCCTGAAGGTTATCCTTTGACAGATAACAATGACATAGTATGCAGATTGAAGAAAGCATTGTATGGCTTGTTACAAGCACCAAGAACCTGGTATGAAAGGTTAGACAAGCATTTGAAAAATCTTGGATATAGCAAAGGTATGGAAAATAGTAATCTATATTGGAAAGAAATTGATGATGGTTTGATGATTTTGGTAATATTTGTTGATGCTATCATATTTTGAGGAAATGATGAAGAAAGTAAGAAGTTTGCAAAAGAATTAAAGAAAGAATTTTAAATGAGTATGATAGGAGAGATGAAATATTTTCTAGGATTACAAATTGTACAGAATAAAGAAGGAATATTTATTTCTCAGACTAAGCACTTGAAGGATTTACTAAAAAGGTTTGTTTTCAAAACATACAAATCTTTTGGAACACCAATGGTAACTAGAATCAAGTTATCTATAAAAGATGAGACACCTACTATTGAGTAGAAGAAGTACAAATCTATGATTGGATGATTGCAATATCTAACTCACACAAGGCCAGATATAGTAAATGTAGTTGGAATTGTTGCAAGATTCCAAGTTGATCCTAGAGAAGCACATTATGTAGTAGTTAAAAGGATATTTAGATATCTAAAAAGAACATTAGAGTTTGGATTGTGGTATGACAGATCCAATGATTTTACTCTAAGTGGTTACACTGATGCTAATTGGGTACGCAATTTGGATGACAGAAAGAGCACCAGTAGTAGAGCCTTCATTCTTGGAGGAAGATTGGTTTCTTGGCTAAGTAAGAAGAAGGATTGTGCATCACAAAGTTTAGCGAAAGTAAAATATGTTGCAATAGTAAACAATTGCAATCAAGTTGTTTGGATGAAGAAAATGCTAAAGGATATAAGGATAGAAATCAATGAACCTATTTTCATACATTGTGACAACACAAGCACGATAAATATGTCTAAGAATCTAGTATTTCATTTGAAGACTAAGCACATTTTTATTAAGTATCACATGTTGAGAGAGAAATTTGTAGATAAGGAAATTAGATTGGATTATGTAAGCACTAAAGAGAAGATTGTAGATATACTCACTAAGCCTCTTCCCAAAGAGACTTTTGAGTATTTGTGAGGTATGCTTGGGGTTATGCCCCTTCCTACATCAGAGTAGAAGATGCAATAGTGCAGCAGTCCAATGTAACAAAGAACCATTTTTGTCTACACTAAATGTTGATGCTTCCTATATGAGGAAGTATCTTTGATGGACATAGTCATCAAGGACTCTTGTTGGATGTTGATTTTGAACAGTGTCTTTGGAAACTTGATCTAGTAAGAATCAGTTGTTGCAGAGTTCAATGCAGTGAAGTTGGATGCTGAAACCTTTGACATTGATGTTAATGGGGGAGATGTTCGGCATGAAAAATAGCATGTAAAACATCATAGTTGGAGAAGTTTGGCATAAGTATAGTAATTTTGGAAGAAGTGCAACATGGAATGACAGTTTGATAGAAAGAACATTGAGGTATATTGATGGGGGAGAATGATTGATGAAGAGGATTAATTCTTGGAACTAGGTGTTTTTCATCTATGTTGCCATCAATGCCAAAGGGGGAGATTGTTGCAAGACTATTGGAAGCATGAATGCTCATTATATTCATATGGGGGAGTATTGTAGATATGTTACTATAATGATATGTTATATTCATGACTAAGTTTTTCATTGATGTCAACATAGCAGTTTTATGTGGTATTTGACAAAAGAACAATGGAAAGATCAAGTTGGTATGAATGGCTAGTTGAGTATTCTAACTATCTGAGGTTATGGGAAATACTTCTAAGTATCTAGTATATGCAATTAACATCAAAAGAAGAAATGATAAGTCTAGAAGAAGTTATGTAAGTTTTGGTGATGTTTGTTGTTAGATAGAGTTTACAAAAGCATATTCTGGTAAATTTCTTATATATCTTAGTAGAATTATTATTCTAAGAACCAAGGTTAAGGATGTGTAAAGGACATATTGGTGATGATGTGGATAAGATCCCTTGTCATAATATTGCATGTACAAAAATTTATTCAAGTTGCAATGCGGAAGATTAATGTTATCACTAAAGTGTAATGTGTTCTTAATGTGGTCCTATAATGGTTAATTGAGAAGGTCTAACAGCTAACTCAAGGAATTGTTTTATGGACTCGATATAAAGGAAGGACATTTTCCTTTATCATGATATGGATACATATGGATGAGGATGATATTTGTAAGTAGCACAAGAGCAAAATGTGAAGTTGAGCAAAGTAGTGTGAAAGTGAAGGAAACTTCGTTGCTGAGGTTTTGCTAAGTGATCCAAGGTTTGATATTTGGATTTGAGGTTTTTGACCTAGTCTAAAAGATCTGATAATGTTTGGTTTGATTGACAGAACAAAGTAAAGAAGAACATAATAGTAAATTGCATGTTTGAGCAGTTAGCTCTTCTTGTAGTTGAAATTGCATATTTGGGTAGTAGGCTCTTCTTGCATACATTTTACTACAACTCCTAATAGGGTTGGAATCTCCTAACAGAGATTTAATGTCTCCTAATAGAAACTCTATGTACTAAATGTTGTAATAGACTCCTAACAAGGTCCATCCTCTAACAAGGATTACTTATATTAGTACATCATCTTGTGGGCATCATTCCTACCAGGGTTTTCCCTCTGATCAAGGATTTCCCTAGTCAACATATCTGGTGTAATTGTCTATGTGCATCTTATTATGGTTATTGTTTACTTTGGTTGAATGGTTAAATTTGTTTAAAGAAGATAATTGTTTTAATTGTTGGATAATTGATTCTGCCCCTCCCCCCTCTCAGTTATCTTGGTGGACTATTGTTTCTAACAATTTGTATCTACGTAATTAAATTGTTAAAAATACATGTTTTAGTGTGCATATAAATATTTATATCAAGAAAGTTGTGAGACAATAAAAAAATAGTATGATCTTTCCAAATAGTAAACAAAATCTCAATTTGAAAAGCATGCCTGATCTTGGAGTACTTAAAAGGGATCCTGGAAATGTCTCCCAGCACAACCATGTTCCTAGATAAATCCTATAGGATAAATGGCTTGAAAATTCATGAATCCAGTGCTACTAATGTTGAGCATGCCTACAGATCCAAAATATATGTAGAAAACTTTATAGATACCCATAGAAAGGACATATGTAGTTAGGAACACCCAAATGTCAAAATTGAAGGCCTAGAGGCAGCCCCTAGAAGAGGATGTACCAAGAAAATGGTGCAATCTTTAGCTCAATAATGGCTTTCCAAATAGTGAAAAACCTAAGGCTCTAAGTCTTTTGAGACTACTACAAACTCCAATGTTGGTTGAGGACCTCAAACATAGGAAAGTAAGGGGTCAACCATCAATAGCCCATATTGGGTTTGTAGCTAGTAATTAGAGTGGTAGGATACCACGTCCAATCCTTCCACAATGGGAAAATAAATACCAAGCTTGTGTAACATATGAGGAGGAACCATAGAAACTAGAAGATCAAATATATGTCGATCTAGATGCTTAAGCCTAAACTAAACCTTTGTTTCCTTGTAGGAGTGAAGGCTCATAGTAACTCTAGAAAAAAAAAATTGGGAGTCTTGATGCCACATTTGAAAAAATGTAGAGCACTGGCACCCTGAATTTTGGCCAACTACACACCTTGATTGACAAATAAGGGCAGCCACCATATGTTGTGTTGGTTCATGGAGAGACCATCTCTAAACCCATCACCAAGTCATTGAAGCCATGGATTGATAGCTCCCAAGGCTTTCCAAATGCTTTTAGCAACAAAAGTCCCCTAAATTTGCATGGGCTTAGAGGTGATAAGAAGGATTTGAAATCCTATCCCCTTCTAGGTAGGCCAATTAACCAGGAAGCCTAAAGAAATGTAATATCTCAAAAGCATTTTTCAAGCCTCATTGACAATGAGATCCTGAGTGACATATTTTGCATAAACGTCAATGCCTTTAGTTTTGGTAGAAAGCAACCCAAGGCCACCAAATTCTTTGGGCACACAATAAAACTCCCACACCGCCATGTGGAAGCCATGATGAGAAGCATCTAAAGCCCATAGAAAATCCCTCAATAGCCACTCAAGCTTTAGGTATGAAGCCTTTGAGGGAGCCTAGCAAGAAGAGTCGTAAAATGTGTGGGAGCCAATACCTTAGAGAAAATCTAAAATTTGTCGGCTAAGGAAACGAGCTTAGTAATCCAATACTCCATTTTTTTCTCAATCCTAGCCAACACTATATTCCAAAGCTCTATGAAAGAAGCTTGAAATGGAAAAGGGATTCCAAGAAATTAGAATATTTCTCCATATTGCACCCATTTCCATAAGTAGAAAGTAATCCATAGAGGGTCAGGCAAAAAGGACTACCCATAACAAAGGGTCTTATGCCATTGAATAGTAGATCTAGAGGCAAGACAAAAGGTGTCTAGGTATTGCAAGGCATTGGCAACATTTTCCTCATCCTCAATGATACTGAGGAAATATTCATCTATAGAGTGACCATTAACTAGCTAGGTTGTTGAATTGGGAAGGAAAATGTTATGCACTAGACCCAAAAAATGGCACTAGCAAGTAAGTAACAAAAACCTTCCACTGTCAGAACATAAAGAGAAGGTGCAAGAGGGCACCCTTGGTGAATAGACCCTAAAATCTCAAAGGTCGTAGATTGTCACCCATTGATAGTAATACATGTGGAGGCATCCCCAAAAAGCATTTTCATGGACTTAAGGAAAACAAGAACAAACCCTAGAGTTTGCAACATGGAGATGATGAAGGGCCACTCAGTCTTGTCATAACCTTTAGAAAAGTTAATTTTGAGAAAAAGAGCCTTCTATTTGGATTGATAGACCCATTCCATACCTTCCTAAATAGCAATAATGTTATCCAAAATATACCTAGACTTGATAAAGCCAATTTTCTTAGGGCACACAATCCAAGGCAAGAGATGTTAGATCTTAAGGGAAAGAGCCTTGGCAATAATATTTTAAGAGACATTCAAAAGTGTGATGGGCCTCTAGTTATAGATATCCTTAGGGTCACCATTTTCAAGTATGCATTTAATGTTACCATTGTTAATTGTGTTCCCTAGGGATTGAGATTTAAAGGCTTCAAGATAAAATTTGCATAGATCTGGGCTAATGTCAACCTAAAAGGTTTTATAAAATTTATAGGGGAAGTCATCACAACTAGAGACTTTATCATCTACCATGGAAAAATAGCCTCTTTGAGATCAGAAAGCATAAGCTTCTACTCACAAAAGGTATATTGCCCAGGAGTAACCCTTTTGGGGGTGGTGGAGATGCAAGCTTGTAGAGCTTGATCTCATGCTAGAAAGTAAGTAACCAAAACCTTTCACAACCAAAACATAAAGAGAAGGTGCAAGAAGGCACCCTTTTTGAATAGACCCTAAAATCTCAAAGGCTTCAGATTGTTGCCCATTGATGGTAATACATGCAAAGGCATCCCCAAAAAGCATTTTCATGGACTAAAGGAAAACAAGACCAAACCTTAGAACTTGCAACATGGACATGATGAAGGGCCACTCAATCTAGGCATAATTTTTAGAAAAGTTAATTTTTAGAAATAGAGCCTTCTATTTTGATTAGCACACCCATTCCATACCTTCCCAAACAGCAATGATGTTATCCAGAATATACCTAGACTTGATAAAGCCAATTTGTTTAGGGAAGAAGTGTGATGGGCCTCTAGTTATAGATATCCTTAGGGTCACCAATTTTAAGTATGAATTTAATGTTACCCTTATTAATTATGTTCCCTGGGGACTGAGAGTTAAAGGCTTCAAGATAAACTTCATATAGATCAAGGCCAATGTCAACCCAAAAAGTTTTATAAAATTCATAGGGGAAGTCATCACAGCCAGAGGCTTTATCATCTACCATAGAAAAAATAGCCTCTTTGAGATTAGTAAGCATAAGCTTTTGCTCACAAAAGGCATACTACTCAAGATTAAGCCTATTGGGGGTGGCAGTGATGCAAGCTTGGAGAGCCTGATGTCGTGTAGCTGAAGCACCTTGTGCAGTGAAAACTTTCTCATAGTGATGTACAAAAGCCTAAAGAATATCAGAAATGTCACATAGAGTATATGGACCTTCCTTGATCTATTTGATGCCCACAATAAAGTGATGAGCCCTAAGGGCTTAAAAAACTTCTTTAGAAGCCTAATCACCAACCTCCAACCCACAACTTGCTTCTAGTGATAAAGGTTGGTAAGCCAAGTTTGCAAATTTGTATTAAGCATGTTCATGGTAAGGGATTTTGAGGTTGTATGAAGATCTTTAGTAGTTTCTTCATAATATCTTTTGCAGTATTTGGCCAACTGTCTACCATAAATGTAAATAAATCTTGTAGTATGAATGATGGCATTATTCCACCATTTAATCTACCCAACATGGGTTTAGGGTCGTAGCTCAAGGTTCTAAATGTATAAGATATGAGTCATAGTGGGTGTATGAGACAATAATGAAGTATTAAGATAAAACTACATTTTACACATAGAGGGTTGAGTTGTGTGCTAGAGGATAGAAAAACTAGTGGGAAAGTGATCTAACAAGGTTACATCCACCAGGGGAGTGATAGGTAAGTCCCTCTCTTGAGAGAAGGAAAAGAAGGAATAGAGAGTAAGCATATCATGGTCCAATCTCTTGAAAACCCTATAAGTATGAGCTCAAAAATTGGACCAAGTGTGCCAAACCCCTCCAGACCGATGGCAGTGAGTATTGGGATCAAAAAGGCCTAGCTTATTATGCATGAAAAATTGAGCTTTTCTTTTGCTAGCTAACCATCAAAAAGGTAGAATTCTTTTTTTATCAATAGCCAACTTGACCATATTGAAATCCCCACAAAGGACCCAAGTGATAGGGGGTAGATGATTTCCCATCCAATGCCATAGGTGTGAACAATCCACAACATCATTGGGAGCATAAATATTAGCAATACCAAAAGAATTATTTTGAAAAGACAATAAAATCCACACAATTCTCTATATGGGATCATAACTATGTGAAATAACTAAAAAAAGGAAATGAGGTGAGAGAAGATTAATAACACCATATTTGCCAGCCTCATGTTGGGAAGAAAACATGGAAATATCTAACCATATAATATGGCAAGCTGAGCTAAGAAGAAACGTAACAACTTTGACCACTTGAAGGTAAAGAACATTAGTATTACCAAGCCTGCACCTGGTGCCACAAATAGGATATTTTCTAGGGAGGTCTGTTAGCCCCCACACATTCCATGAGAGAAAAATCATCATAAACTAGCTTATATGTCATTCTCATCCCCAAGAAAGGAGAAATTATTATGCAAGAGTGTAGAATAATCAAATGAGGGATCACATATGGAGATGAACCTTCATTTCTCCCCACTATTAGAGAGCTCTTCTTGACCTTCTAGGGTACGAGAATGATGAAGAGACTCTGTAGATATCATGGAGGCCTCTTAAAGCACTCTAACCCATGTGGGTTGAGGTTTTAAATTTTTAGTACCCAACATCCCCTAAGCACCAAGGTTTGAAAGAGGTGGAGGCATTAGCAAAGGAACTAGAGAGATAGGCAACACCATACTCAATCTAGATCATCTAGTTTCTTGGGATGAGGAACTTTCTTTAGCAATAGTGTTTCCCTTGCTCTTTTTCACAAAAGTGGTCCATTCATCATTTTTAGAATATGACATTTTCTAAGATTCCAAAGTTGGCTGACAGTTGTGCTCCAACAAGGGATAATCCCTAATCATGTGTTCCACAAACTAGCACCGATAGTAGGTGTTTAGAAGATTCAGGTAAAACACCTTTTGGGTCGATGTGGTACCACCAATTTGAATCTCCAAAATTTCTTTGAGGTCCCTAGAAAGGTTTACCTTAACATCAAGCCTATGTTGAGGTCGAGCATTATAAAAAAATTTAGGCTCAAGTTATATCACCTTGTAGACAGTTTGCACAATGGGCTGCAAGAATGAACAACATGGAATGGGTAACCTTGGAAACTCCACCCAAACTGAGACCTTAAGCTTACAATCATCAAAGATGGAAAAATCTTGAGAGCATTTATGAAAGACTAGCAGGGAAGACCTAATAGACTAAGGGCTGCAAGTGAACACATGTTCAGTCTAGCTAGGGTTACCAAAATGAAAATGAAAAAATCCCTTAGTAAGGCTTTGAGCACCCTCAAGGAGAACACCATGTGGATTCCAAACCTTGGAAACCCATTCTCTAAGCATGCTTTTAGAAGGAGTGTGGCCAAAAAAATATCCTATCAATTTTTTTTCTCAAGCCATGCACAAGCATTGTCAAAATATTTAGCATTGAGGAAAATATCAGGAGAGAAATCACCTTGGGAATGAACTTGCATGGACATTTGCTCAGCGGAGTAGGATTTGATTTGTGAAATAATTTTTTTTTATTGTCAATTCTTCTTTTATTCATAATTTTATTTTTTTTTGCAATCCACTTTACTTCACACTCTCTATTCAGTTTTTAACAATTGTAACTTGGTTATGAGTTGTGATTATGATTTTTGATCTCACAAAGCATAATTTACTATTTCTAACTTACCTCCATGTTTACTTTTCATCGCTTAAAACTCACCTTACACTCAATTTTAACTTGTCATAACTCATAACTGAATTGTGAGTTATGTGTTTTAATTTCAATACCTCCTTTTTATTTTCCCATTTCTATTTTTCAAGAAGTGAATATATTTAGTTTTAATTTCACTTATTTTTCTTCTTTTTAGATATTTTGTCTCATTTTTGATGAAATAAATTTGAGCTTGATATTTTGACTAGGAGGAGGGGACTGCAAAGTAGAAGGATTTATTAATTTATTTATGATGGAGCTTCTCACAAACTTTGACAATTTTACATTATGAACAATCTGGGCCTTAGATTTAATATAAAAGATTAAATTTTGGTTGGTTCAAAATGAGATTAACACAATATTAAAAGGGGGGGGGGGACTTTGGATGAGGGAAAACTCTTGAAAATTATGTGAAGAATATTTTTGAGAATTTTAATGTTTGCACTTTATAGCTAACATTTTTTGAACTTTTATATTTTCAAAGTGATAGAAAGGAATGCATTTGATTCATATATCTTCAATATGTTCATGATTTATTATTATTATCAATCAATTGTTCATATGTCAAGTTGGTAATCCCTTTGTGTACTCATGAGATCCCTCAGTTAGTTTTTCCAATGGTGAATGTAGTGATGAAAAATAGTCATACTCGGTATATTAGTTTAAGTGTGCTAAGATAATTTGTTTCCTTGTATGCTAAGATTGGCTACCCTTCTTTCACTATTGTATATCAAATGTATTTTGTGCTTAAATTGTCTTTTTAGCTAGTATCCCTTTGTTGAAAATAATTATTCAATTATATATTGTCGTTGATGTTACTCAAATGCCACACCTTAACTAAGCTAGATTAGTCATTCAAGGATTCCTATATAAACTGAGTTAGGTCAGTTACCAAAGAGGTTCAGTGTAAATTGAGTAAAGTCATTTACCAAGGAATTCAGTGGTAATCGAGTGACCCGGTTTCAATATTAGGTGACCTACATCAAAATAGTTTTATTTATAATTTTGGTTCATGTAAGCCAACTTAGTGGATGTTATTTGTTTGTTTGAAAGGGTATTCAAGCCGACTTGACATTGGGTTTCATATATATGAAAGGTCAAGTTGTGGATTTAGATATGGAAGTTGTGGAAGAAGATAAGATGTGAGTAAAGATGGATATCTAAGAGCATAACATCTAAGGAGATACAAAGAATATTCTAATCAAGAAAGATCCACAAGATATTCCATAATAGTGATCTAAATATGCAAATCATTTAATTCATCAATTAGGTTAGTCATTGTTACTCTCTAACAATTGTAGTAGTGAAGAAGTCTCTTAATAGAGTTGAGTTAATAGTCATTTTGTAAATCCTCTAACAAGGTGGCATTTGTAGATTGAAGTGTCCTAAGACCTCTAACAATGCCACTCCTAACAGGATGATTCAAATCCTTTAACAGTTGGGTCACACCTAATAGTATGTTTTGTAACCTTTAACAGGGTTGGCTCCTAACAGGGCTCACTTTAGAAGAGTAAAAATTTGTAACTAGTTACATTGGTGGTTTTTCCAAATTGAGTTTCCACGTTAAATCTTGGTATCTCATGTGTTCATGTTATTTTCTTACTAACTTATCTTTCTACAACTAAGTTACTAAAGGTTAATACACATCAATGTCTTAAGATTTATTTATTAATCAAGTTACAGTGATTATCTAGTTCTAACCAAGCTATGCAAAGATTTGAAGTTAATAAGAAGTTTGTGTTGACATCTAAGGGATTTGGAATTTTTTTAGTGGTAATTGATTCACCCCTCCCCTCTCAGTTACTCCTCTTATATTTCCAACAATTGGTATCATATTTGTTGGTGCTTGCAAAAAAAGTTTCAAGGACCTAAGCTAAAGATCAAGATGTCTTACAGAAGAGAGATTCCTAAGTTGAATAGGGAAAACTTCAAAGCATGGAAAGAACTCATGAAACTACATTTGGGAACCATTGGAGATATAGGCCTTTACTTCTTGGAGGACCAATATGTGACACCTCCTAATCCTTTGACTATGGATCAGATGGTGAATAAAAAGTATCCTAATATAATGATGATTGGTGTTGCTTCCTCTCTCAATTATTCTGAATTTAATGAAGTCAAAGACTATCCTACTTCCCATGAAATGTGGAACAAAATGGAGAAGACCTATGGAGGAGATGACAATGTAAAAATTTTCAAGGTAGAAAGTCTAAGAGGTCAGTTTGATCATATAAGAATGAGAGAAGTTGAAAACATTACAAAATATAATGAAAGAATCAAAGCAAGTTTGAGTGTAATTAGAGTTGTAGGAGGAATAATAGATGATGTAACAGTAGTAATCAAGGTATTAAGAACTCTTCTTCCTATTTATACAATTAGAGTTTCAGATATTCAAGAGATTAGATGTGTTTCCAAAAATGATATAATTGGATGCACTAATGGGAAGGTTGACAGCTTTTGAGTTAGAAAACTCTTATAACTATCTTCCTAGATCTCACAACATAGAGTTAGCATTTAAACCAAAACTAACTCTTGATGAGAGGAGAGGAAACTCAAAAGGAAAACACTCTGACAATGAAGAAGAAGAAGAATCAAATGATGACCTTGAAGCTATTGAAGCCCTACTTGCAAGAAGGTTATGAAAAGGAAAAGATAAATATAAAGGCAAAATTCCATTAATTTGTTTTTATTGTGAAGAATTTGGTCACATTTCTGCAAGGTGTCCAAACAAGGAAACCAAAGATGACAGAAAATTCAACAAGTTTAAAGTCAATAAAGATTTTAAGAGCTACAAAAACTACAAAACCAAAGGTAAGAAATCTTGTTATATTGCTAAATATTATGACAATGATGATGAAGATGAAATGGTATATATTTCTATTAAAGATGAATCAGATGATGAGGATAATGAAAAGATGGCATTTATTTCTCATGTTAGCAAGAATGATGCATGGACAATAGATAGTGGTTGTTCTCATCACATGACTAGTGATAAAACTAAGTTTGAACACTTAGAGCACTATGATGGTGGAAGTGTTAAATTTGGGAACAATGAACCATGTTATCTGAAGGTAAAAGGATGCATTGTATTAATAGATGAACTCAAATGTGACAATCCTTACTAGGTTGAAGTACTGAGACACAATCTTCTAAGTGTGGCACAGTTGAACAACATCAGATAGAAGATACAATTCATGAATTGGAAGGCTAGGCTACTAGATGGTAAAGTAAACCTAGTTAGAACTGGCTATTAGATAAAACATAATCTATTCTATCTAGATCTCACTGAAAGTTCATGTTTTTAGCACAAGTAGAGGAAAGTTGGCTACGGCATAAAAGAATGTGTCATGTAAACTTTGAAACTCTAGTTACCATATGTAAGAATAGAAGAGTCAGAGGTATTCAAAATTTGAAGAAACTTAAAATGGCCATATGCAAACAATGTTAGATTGGAAATATGGGTAAAAATACCTTCAAAAGTAAGAATTTCAATACTAAGGAACTCTTGGAACTAGTTCATACAGATCTTTTTAGACCAATAGGAATAGAAAGCTATAGTGGAGACAAATATTTCATTTTTTTTGTAGATGATTAATCTAGGATGATGACACTAATGTACTTGAAAGATAAATATGAAGCTTTTCAAAAGTTCAAATGGTATCTAGATAGAGTTGAGAAAGAAATAGGTAAGAAATTAAAATGCCTAAGATCAGACAGAGGAGGAGAATTCATATCTAATGAATTCAATGAATTCTACAATGAAAGAGGACCAAAAGACAAGTATCTACACCAGGTACACCTTAGTAGAATGGCATAGTAGAAAGAAGGAACAAATCCATCATGGATTGTGTAAGAACACTAATGATAAAGAAAAATGGTTCTCCAAATACTACAAGGAAGCAATCAGCACAATTGTTCACACCTTGAATCAAGTTCAACTAAAGAAAGGTGCAAATCAAACACCTTATGAATTATTGTATGGCTATAAACCTAATGTTTTTTATTTCAAAGTATTTGGAAGAAAATGTTAAATCTTGAAAGAGACAAGAAAAGGAAATTTTGATGTGAAAAGTAATGAAGGCATTTTCCTAGGATACTCCAACAAGAGAAAAGCATATAAATGTTTGAATCTTGTTAGTCACAAGGTTATAGAAAGTGTCCATGTAAAAATTGATGAGTTTGCAGAAAAGAGTGTAGAAAAAAGAAACAAGGAACCTAAAAAATATAAAAACTTTGTTCATTTTGAACCTTATACTTTACCAAAGGTACAAAAAAATCGGATTGGGCCACAGCAGATTCCTCCACCATAGCACATTGATCCACCATAGAAAATTGCCCCACCTCAATAGGTTATGTTACCCATGTTGCAAAAACTTGAGTTGTAGCCAGTGCAACCTGAGTTACAGCTAGTACAACCCGATTTGTAACCAGTGTAACCCAAGTTATAGCTAGTGCAACTCAAGTTATAGCTAAAGGAACTCGAGTCACAAACTATGGGAACCAAGTCTTAGACAATGGAAACATATGAGAGTTTAGAAATCTATATAATCTTTGAACGTGGTGAAACAAGTGAATCTAGTCTAGAATCTAGAAGGAAGATATCTATACTTGTTAGATATGTCAGAAGGCATCATGCACCTGAGAAAATAATTGGAGATTAGATAGGAGGCATAATGATAAGGAATAAAATAAAAGGTACATGTTTTCTTACTAAATTTGAACCTAGAAGTGTAAAAGATGCTTAAAATAATGAAAGTTGGATTGAGGCAGTGAATGAAAAGATTGAGAAAATTAAAAGGAACAATACTTGGACTCTTGTTCTTAGACCCAAGGAAAAAAATATAATTGGTACAAAGTGGGAATTTAGAAACAAATTGAATAAAAATGGCAAAGTGTCAAGGAATAAGGCAAGGTTAGTGTGTAAATTATATGCTCAAGAAGAAGGTATAGACTATGGAGAAGTAGTTGCTCCTATTGCCAAACTTGAAGGAGTCATGACACTGATTGCATATGTTTCATTTAAAGGATTCAAAGTGTACCAAATGGATGTAAAATCAGCTTTCTTGAATGAAATTATAGAGGAAGAAGTCTACATTGATCAGCCTAAAGGTTTCATTGATCCAAATAAAAGAGACATGGTCTACAAGTTATACAAAGCTTTATATGGTCTAAAGAAAGATCCTAGAGCATGGTATGAGAGGCTACATGGTTATTTGGAAAAGATTTGTTTTTAGACAACCAATGATAACAATAGTTATATATTAAAGAAGGACCACAGAATAAGATATTGTTAGTAAAAATATTTGTGGATGATATATTTTTCACAGACCATGATGACTTATGTAAATAATTTTCTAAAGAAATGAGGAAAGAATTTGAAATGTCAATGTTTGGAGACATAAAATTATTTGTTTGTTTGCAAGTTCATCAAATGAAGGATGGCATCCACCTTACTCAATCAAAATATATCAAGGAGATACTGAAGACATTTGGAATGGAAGATTTTAAACCATTTGGAACACTTATGTCTACTAGACATACACTATCCAAGAATGATTATTCAAAAGAGGTAAATTAGACTACCTATAAATCTATGATTGGGAAAATTCAATATGTTATACAAGACCTAGTATTGCATTAGCAATTGGTATAGTTTCAAGGTTTTCTGCAAATCCTAGAGAAAATCACATGATAGCAATCAAAAGAATTATGAGATATCTAAAAGGCAGTCAAATCTATGGTTTATGGTACAAGAAAGGAGGAAACTTTGAATTGAAGTCCTTTATTGATGCAGATTGGGCTAGAAGCATTGATGACATGAAGAGAACTAGTGGAGGAGAATTATTTCTTGGAAAGAGATTAGTATCTTAGAAAAGAAAGAAGTAGAATTGCATCTCTCAATCTATAGTAGAAGAAGAATATGTTGTTGTAGCAATTAATTATACCAACATAGTTTGGTTCAAGCAGCTATTGTCAAGAATAAAGGAAGAAATCAAGGATCCAATGGTTACCCATTGTGATAAAACAAGTATAAAATTAATATATTTGAGAATCCAATTATGCACACAAAAACAAAAGAAAATTGCAATAAAGTGTCATTTTCTAAGCGAATTAGTTCAAGATAAAGAGGTAAGATTGGAATGTGTTAACACAAAGGAGAAAGTTGCTAAAATATTTACCAAGCCTTTACCTAAGGATGCATTTTTGTATCTAAGAGGTATGCTAGGGATCATTCCCCTATGTGATGCTTACTAGAGTATAGATTAGTGATGCATCAACCAAACTACATTGAAGATCTATCAAGTTGATGCAAGGAAGTTAGAGCTCATTAAATATGAATCGGTACATCAAGTACATTAAAAAATCATTGTATAAATTATTTGGAATTTGATGTCAAAGAGGGAGAGATTTAATATGTCATATCACAAGAATTGAAGAATTGAGGAAGAGTCTGATTGAATCAAAGGAAGAAATTTGTATATAAATAAGAGGGAGAATTGATCAAATGGAGTTTGAAGATAAGATGTCAGAGGGAGAATCTCATAGATGAAGAATCAAAATCAAATTAAGGATATTTTTTCCTAAAAATTTCTTTGCATAATGACATGTTGTGTTGCCATCAATGTCAAAGAGGGAAATTGTTGAAAATAATTATTCAATTGTATATTGTCATTGATGTTACACAAATGTCACACCTTAACTAAGCTAGGTCAATCATTCAAGGATTCTTGTGTAAACTAAATTAGGTCAATTACCAAAGAGGTTTTATGTAAACTGAGTTAGGTTGATTACCAAGGAACATTGTGGTAAATGAGTGACCCAATTTTAGAATCAGTTGACCTATAGTAGAAGAGTTTTGTTTATCATTGTGTTTTATGTATTGACTTAGTGGATGTTATTTGTTTGTTTGAAAGGGTATTCAGGCTAACTTGACATTGGTTTTCATATATATGAAAGGTCAAGTTGTGGATTGAAATATGAAGAAGACAAGGTACAAATAAAGAAGGATATCTAAGAGCAAAACATCCAAGGATCTGTAAAGAATATTCTAATCAGGAAGGATCTAGAGGAGAATCTAGAACAATGATCTAAATTTTTAAATCAGTTGATTCATCAATCAAGTCAATCATTGTTACTCTCTAAAAATTGTAGTGGTGAAGATATCTCTTAACAAATTTGTTGGGTAAAGTTGAGGTTTAACTTAATGGACTATTTATGGATATAATTGAATTGAATTACCCTAAGAGTGCCAACTTGGAATTTATAAACTAGTGAGAGAGTCACTTGTTGACATTAGCACCACATTAGTATTGCATCAGCATTCCTATCACCTTCTCGGGCTCTGTTTGGACCTATTTTTGCTCATATCCTAGGCATACGAACTCCATTTACCAAAAACAAGATATCATCAAAAATTTGGTTCTGAGCTCGTCATAGTGGTATAGTTAGTTTTTAGTGTTGATGGCTTTTTTACTTTGCACTTTGGGAGACATATCTTGAGCATCTGATCTTCGATTTGGGAAATCTTTATATCGTCAGATAGATCTTTTTGAGAGCTTTCCAATGATCTAGTTATTTTTCTAGATTATGCTCCAAGAACATTCTATTCAGTCTTCTATCCTTTTGCACTCTGGTGGATAACCTTGTTTATTTCAAGTCCAGGGATCGATTTTTTTACTTTAGATGATTAGTCATGACTTGTACTATTTATTGTACTAGTCTTATGTCTCTTCTGGTCTATTCAAACATTATTTGTATACATTCTTGCAAACACACTGAGATAAAGTGCCATATTGTATCTATATTTTCATTTTAGTTGTTTTCCTTGTTTTTCCTTCTAATTTGAGGAGTGTCATCTGAGGACACACATGCAGATTATTGTATTCTTGGGATACACCATATCTTGTACCCTATTGTACATGGGGGGTTGATTTTTTGCCTTTGTTTGTCATCTTCCTGTGTCCAGTGACTGTCACTTCCGTGATATTAACCTCATGACATGTCTAAGATTGATCACCTTAGTACATACATATGTACTTTTTTGTGCATCTTGATCATGGTTCCTTGACATGCAGTTATTTTGGCCCACTTTTCCAGTTACCTATTACCTCACCCATGTCTACATGAAGAGGAGTTCTTCTATTGTTTCTCATGCATCCTTGGTTCATTTGATCAGCTCTTCAGGATTTGGTATTTCATGCCATCTGTATCTTAGAGTTCAGTTATTTGCCTTTGTGTACCTCCTGATTTGATGCAAATTATAGTCTTCTCTACCTAGTTAGGTTCTATTTTAGTGGAGGTTCTTCAAATCAGCAGTTACTTTTGACAGTGTTTTGCAACTTCTACATGCTTCGGTGGTGTTCTTCATGATCATCTTTTATTCCTATCTTCTGGCATATTCCCTAGTTTGAAGGCTTCTTTAGTCCTTCACTAGTTTTTTTTCATCTGTATTTCCATCTCTTTTTGGAGTAGGTTTTTTCCCATGTGTTTTTCTCTATTTTTTCTCTTTTTAGAGATTTGGTTGTGCTTGGATACCTCACCAGGCCTTGTTGTCGGGACCCATTTCTATTTTCAATAGTAGTTTCTAGGTTTTTAGCTACCCATTAAGTTTATCTTAAGTGGGGGTGTAAGAGTAATTAGATATTTCCTAATAAACTCTAGTTTCTTAAGCTAAACTTTAGTCATATAATAATAAATTATTTTATTAATTATTATGATGCAAACTAGGTTTAACCTTTTTAGGGTTTTGATCTCATTGATAAGGATGATCTCTCATTCTAAACATTCATTGAGATTAATTCATTATTGATAATAGCAATCCATATTTTTGCTCATCAAGAATGTCTCATCTATGGATCTAGCAATTCTTGCCTCTATGGTTTTTGGCTTCTCTCTTCTGTGATAGGAGTTTGCATGTACGTGATTCTTGGGAGTTGTAGGGTTGATCTATAATCAACTCCAACAAATTGTTATGATTGAATTATGCTCATAGAATATTAATTTGTAGAGTATCTAGATAGAAAACTTCAATTTAATAAATTATTTATGTAAAAATGTAGATCCTAGATGAAGTACACATATCACTTATGAATTAGAAATAAGGGGAAAAATTGAAACTCTAGTGGTAATTATAATGTTGACGGTAAAATAATAATAATAATTACAAAAATAATGAAGTAAGGAAATGAAAAGTGCATGAGAATCATAGTTATGAATTTTTTTCATGGTCTCCTTCATTCCAATTTAGTGATAATGAATACTTTTTTGTCCATTTGATAAATTCTTTCAAAATAATTATAAGTCTAATATACAATGTAGATAGATTATCTATACATGTTAAAATATTTTAGTGTAGGTATTAAATGCTACACTTTAAAGTACTTACAATTGTCAGATTGAATTTAAATCATTCATGTTTGATAGTAAAATAGTTTATTGCTAAATTTATTGGCTATTGAATAGCATTTCTAAGTGATTTTTATTAAAGAAAATATTATTTTAGAATGATTAGAAACTCCCTTATCTTTACATCTATGTCTTGTAACTAGTTTAAGTAAAGTTATCTTGTTTATTTTCTTTATGGTTCTATCTACTTCCCCAATAGATCATGAATCCTTGTGATGAATAGTCTTGATCAACTTGATACTTATAATCACCTAAAAATGGTCATCTAGACTATTAGCTCCCTTCTTAGCATTTTGGTTAATTTAATTAATTAATTAATTTGATTATAACCTATAGTTTGACTACGTTTTCCTAAGTTCATTATTTGATTAAAAGAACATGTCCCCTTTTAATTAAATAAAATACCCCATTCTTCTAACCCACTTAAAGTGCACACATAAAGTCCTTTTTCTAATTTTCAAATTAAAAGAAAAGGCTTTGTTACTTTTGTCTTATATGATAGGTCAACTTATATTCTATTGGTTGACTTGTGTGTGCACATGGATCACTCCTCTTTTCAAACTCCACCATTGATCATCCATTATCTTCACCTTGATCTCTACCATCTATATGACTTTAAAAGGGAGAGAGCTTTCCCCCTCAAAGGATCCACACTCTTGAGTATTGTTATGCTATAGGCTTACCATTCGAGTTCTTGAGAGCTCTTTGTGGAGAACTTCTATTTTTTTTCTACATTCTCTCATCCATGGCATTTTAGCATAGTTGCATGTTAATGTAGTTTCTTTACAATAGTTTAAATTACATAGCATAATAGTGGGATTTGTAACACTTGCATATTGCTTAGAATAGCTTCATTTTGCATTTTCATTCTAGATTAGCTTCCATTTTGCATTGCATCATTGAGGAACTCCTTGTGGACATTTTCACTCTTACATCTCATCTTAGGAACCTCTCATTGCATGGTTTACTAGCAAGAAGAATGTTCCTAAGTCTCAGTTGAGAGCTCTTATACTTGAAACACACTCTCTTGCACTCCATGGATAGGGAGCTCCAAGATGGCATCCAAGCATTCTAAACTCAATGGAATCCCTTAGATAGAAAAGTTTGGAGTGGGACACTTTCTTAGTGTACATTTTTGGCACCCATCATGGGGCAGACTATTTAGTTTTTTTCTCTACTTTTCTTTTTTCATTGCATTTTTTGCTTATTGTTTGCACTTTTATTTTTTTTATACTCACATTTTTTGGGTTATATTTTTCCAATTTTGTATGAAAATTCTTGTAACTTTTGGGTGATACTTTTTTGGAAATAGTGTCACATGACTATACTATACTCTATCACCCCAGTATAGAAAGTTCTATCAGCTAGCTTAAGAATATATATTGAACATGAAGGTTTTGTCGCACACTCATACTGAGAAGTATCGCACAATAGTCTTCTAGCAAAAACTATTGCCAAACCTAAATTTTCTTGCTCTTTAGGGTGATTTTTTCATTTTTTCAATTGTTGCTTACTACTTACTGGTTTTTACAAGTCCTTAGCTATTCTATAGAGGTTTTTGTTTACAAATTGCATATTGTTTTTGAAGCTAACTTGTTGGGGCTAACGGTTGTGATTGCAAGGTGTTATCTTGAAACATTAACATTTCCTAAATTGCCTTTAAAAGAATGCATTTCAAAGCTTCAAATGCACAAGGGCTACTAACACTTGTTTGTAGGGCTACCCAATTCATAAAAACCCAATTTGTTTTCTTCTTTTTTTAATTCATGTGTGGCATCTACTAGTTGTTCATCCTTTGGAGGCACATTAAACTTGAAATTGGGATTCTTTGGTGATAGGAGAGTATGCTCTTCACCCTTGTGATGAATCAAAAATCTTGACCCACCTTGGGTTTCAAAAGTAATCAAATAATTGAAGCTTCTCAGCATGTTTGGGAGAAGCAATCAATATAGGAGAGTATGCTCTTCACCCTTGAGGTGAATCAAAAATCTTGACCCTTGAGAGTGGATCCATTTTGTTTTAGTTAGAATCCTTTAGAGGGCCTGCTCTCAAACAACCTGAGTGGAATGACCCAAGTGCAAACAAGAAAATTACCCAGCTCTTCCAACCCACTATAAGTGACACACAACCTTGATAGATGTAGTGTTTGTCTTCACTTAGTGTGATCATTTATATGATTTTGACCATAAGGAGATCACTAGGAAAGAATGCTTAAGGTTATCTTGTGACCATGAGGTTTTTTATGCACCATAAGGTGGGGTGTCCCTTAATTGGGTGCAAGAGGAACATTACAAATAGAATCCCTTTATAAACACCCTAAGTTAGTGTCTACCCTATTTTGTCACTCAACTTCTTGGTGCAAGGATAGATCCTAGTAGACTACCTGGATCACCCCAAGATTTACACTCACCATATGTGTTCCCTTGGTTGTGCTTATGGAACTTCCATCACAAAGAAAATATCTCATGTGGGTAACCACTTGGTGTGAATCAAAGGAGAATCAAGCGTGGGCCAAGTTGTTGAGTATGAACTGTGACTCTAAGGTAGATTGCTTGGCTACTATTTTCGAATGTGTTGACCAATGTTAATGTTCTTACAAATCAAATGTCTCAGTAACATTGGTAGGAAGGTTGTTCTAATATCACAAATGCATGTTGGCAAGGTTGGTTTATCCTTGTTCAATTGTTTGAGACATGTTAAAACCCCTACTATTTGTAAACCTTGCTAATAATTGACACAAACTAAAATCTCACATTGTTTGATCTGAAAATTACCTGATTGTCAAACTAAAACATAAACTTTTGGAGTCAAAACTGGTCCTTTTTGCACAAAAATTGGCACTTTATTACCTATTCTCTAGAGAAATATCACAGAGTCTTTTTCCAAAATCATGTCACCCTTTTCTTGTAAATTCTATCATCCTACTATACTAAGATCTATCTCCTCACCATGTGCAAAATGTCGCTCAGAAGATAAGTATCGCATAGATGTTCTAAACTATGTCGTACAACATATTATGTTGTCTTACTATCTCTTGGTCTTTGAGAAAGTATCGCCTGAGATAACTTACTGATAAAACAAGGCATGTGTTCTATTTTTTTTGATCTAGGGTCTTGTCACTTCAGTCCTTCTTGGTCTTGGTTGCACATCTGTATGTCAAGAGCTATCCAAAGTTGAAAAGATGGGTTTAGTCTGTCAGATGTAAGTCTTGAAATGTCATTGATGAATCACTTGTCAAAATCTAGTTACCATTCTATTTTGGCTATTTTCTATTGAGCTTCTTGCTTGCTTGCTCAACTCGAGTCACCAATGCTATAAGCACTATTTAACAAGTCATCTATTATACTTTTACAAGTGACTAATCTTGATTGTAAGAGCTTCAAATTTGACATACTTTTCTTGTCCTATTAAGCAAAGATGAATCCTCACATGTTGGTTGCAACTAGATTTCAAGTTGGAAGTAGTAGTCATACCCCTTTTGACTTCAAGCAATTGGAAACACCACCTAGGTGTCCTCATGAACAACCTTGTGTGGAGGACCCCAAATCTACTCAAACACAAATAGCCAACATTTGGCATAATTTTCTTTAAAACTTTGAAAATCCATTCAGTACACCCTGTGAGACACTTAAGGGTGAAAACATTTTGGTCACTATGGTGCACCCTAATGAAGTCCAACACCGCTTAGAAGAGAAAATGCATGAGAACCAAAAGATCCTGGATGCAATGTACACTAGGGAAAAAGAACTTCAATGAGTTGAAAATGATAATCATACCTTCCATGAAGGGAAAAGGGAGACCTATTCTTGAAATCCTTTTGACGGAAATGATGGAAACAACTAATTCGGAGGACATTTTCACTAGAAATTGAAGTATCTCCAAAACTTCAATAATCAATGTCATGTTGAAGTTCTTAGAATTCTAAATCCAACGCAACTCGAACAGATGAAAATGGAGTCTGTATGCTCGAGTTATGACCAGTCAAATTTTAGTCAAACCCTAGACCAGAGGCCATAAAAAAAGGTGAAATTTTGAACCCTCCAAAATTGGTCAAATTTGGTATCAAATCAAAGGTCTCACAAGAGCTTTCTAACAACGTTCGTTTTGTCAAAATTGGAGCTCAGACACAAAAGTTATGCTCAGTCAAAATTTTCCAAGGAAAAGGTTGACCAGTGATGTGGCATGTTAGTATGGGTGATGTCAACTAACCAATAAAATAATGACATGTGGCAATGCAAGTTAGCAAGTGATGTACTAGTGGAAAAATGTGGTTGTGAAATGTGTCGGCATTAGGGAAGGTGACACGTGTCAACATCAAGGAAAGTTCCATGTGGCACCTACGTGGTGGAAGGTTTGTTTCACCAAAAAATTTCTTGGGGTTGAACCCGTGACCTCTAGGCTCTAAGTCTCTAGCTATTGCCAATTTTCTATTTAAGGGTTAAACTGCCACCAGCCGACTAAGGGGAACTGTTGGCGGGGTTTGAACCTACGATCGGTGGTCCTTCCAAAATCTTACTGGTCATTGAGCTATTTGCGTGCTTTGATATGTATATGGAAAAGGTTGTTTTTAAGTTATAACTAATTTCTGAAACCTTTATAAAATAAGTTTTTTTGTTAATTTGTTAATATGTTTAACCTCTAATTTTCCAAATGCCAAAAATTGAAAAATGGGAAAAGATGTATTTCAAGGGTGGAGTTTGTTTAAAGGCCTATTATGGTTTTGGCCTATTTTTGGCTAATTCTTTTGTATAAAAGAGGCTTATGTAAACCCTTGAGGGGGCATTCCTATGCATTCCAAATATGGAATTCCTAAGCCATTCTAGAGAGGGACTTATGAATGCATTTGTATTTTAATCAATTATATGTCAAGAGGAATGTGAGTTTTTTCTCTAGACAAGAAGAATTATTGTAGGAGAAATTAGGAGAATGTGAGGCTATGATGTTATGTTTTTGTAGTAATGCCTTTTCAGGAAAAGTCTTGTCTGCTCTTCACTAACTAGTCTTGCACCTTGAGAGCTTGTATGTAAGATGGTTTGAGTCAAGATTTGTATATTAACTTTGTGGATGGACTACAGTATGTTGTAATCAATTTTGGAAACATCAATAATACATTGGTCACTCAGTTGAGCTAGAAGGAGACGTAGTCCACATAATTTGGATGAACTCTAAAATCAAATTGGTTCTCTTCTCTCTCCATTCTCTATCTCTGGTGATATAATTCTCTCTTTCTATTGATCATGTCATTTTTAATATTTGATGTCTTTTTAGTTATACATTAGACATTAAGTATCTATATACCTTGATGCAATTTTCACTCAGTATATATTGCCTAGATCATAAAATCAAATCAAGTGGTATCAAAGCTATTTTAGCAAATTGTATAATAAGTGATTGCAGGTGTACTTTCCATAATGACATCAAAAAAGGGGGAATCATCTAATATGGAATTGACTCCATCTATGGTAGCAAGCACCCACTCTATCACAGAGAAAGTAGAACTACTCATCCAAGACCGTCAAGAAGAAGATGAGAGAGTCCAGAAATTGGAAGAAGATAATCACCAACTTCGATTAGAGAATGCAAATCTCTAAAGGCTTCTAGAAGAGACTAATAGGGAGAAGCAATATTTTCTAAAGGGAGAATATTGGGAGAAGTCCTCTTCATTCAGAGAGTGTTGGCATGTGGGCATGGAGCCCATGACTAGAAGGAACTTCTTCATACTCTCCACTCATGCCACCTGGAAGTATGGATGCATTGTTGTGAAGTCCTTACCAAAGCAAGGATTCCCTTGTGGCCATGGAAAATGGGATAATTATGGATCAAAGAAGAATTCAAGCCATTATGCTTTTTGTGAACAAATGGAGTACCTAAGATAGTTACAAGCCCCTACCAACCACAGTGGTTGGATAGAGGTGTTTCTACATCAGAACAGAAGCAAGAACCCAAACACCACTCTATTGGGAGCTTTGAGAAGCACACCAAGGGCATCAGTAAGAAACTAATGTCCAAAATGGGATATAGTGGCAAAGGCTTGAGTATATCCATGAACAAGGCATTACCCATCCCATTAAGGCAAAGCAAAGGCCTTGAAAGTAAGGATTGGGATATGGAGGAACTGACAAGAACTCTGAGGCCTTATTGAAGGAAAATTCTTTAGACAATGTTGAGGATGTTGAAGCTGAGTCTTCTCTAAAGAAGAAGGTTAAGATGCATGAAAGGATCCAAAACTTTTGCAACCATTGTCAGATATGTGGTCACTGGATAGAGAAGTGTTGGAAGCTACACCCAGAACTCCAACGCTCTTCTAAGTTCATTACAGAATCTAGTTAGGCCAAAGTAGACAAGATAGGAGTTGAGATGGTACCTGACACCACCATGCAAGATACCAAGGCACAAGTAATGTTAGTAGTTTCCACCACTCTTGAGGTAGTCTTAGTGAAAGTGCAACAAAATAGGGAGAAACCCAAGGAAGGAGGTTCCTTTGAACAACTTCGTACGAGTTGGGAACAACTTTTAGCAAACTAGTGATATTAGATTTGTGTGTATTACCTTTTTAGTAGGGTAATTTTTAATGGGAAGCTAGTGTTTTTATGAGTATATGACTTTAAATAAATTAGTATGTAATGAAGTTGTATAATCCTATGGTTGAGACATTTGTATGGCTATTTAAAGCCATATCTCTTATAATCCAGAAAGGAGAATATTTTGAACTTCTTATTGCAGACTTTGTTTGGTGTGAGGCTCTCTAGAAGAAGTACCTGTTATAGCTAATGTGATTTAGAGTTGCAGAGAATGGCTAGTGAATGCCTTAAATTTCTTTGCTTTATGACTCGGTTAAAAATGGTCAATTGATGACCGATGTTCCTACAAGTCTTTATCATGACCTTGATGCATATACAAATATTTGGAGCTTTTTGGTGATGCCTTTAGTCAGCCATTTTGAAGAACAAAGGTGAAGGAATGTTTCAAGTTGAGGCTTTATTACCATCGCTCGTGTAATTTTCAAGAAAGAAGGAGCATCAAAAGTGACGAGGTTGGAATGCCAATGTGAACTACCATTGTAAGAAGCACTGAGTGACAGGTTTATCATGCCTAGTTTTTCTTCTTTCTTTATGGTTTTTCAAGTTCCATTTGAACTACATCACTTTCTTTTGAAGTCCTAGTGTGACTCAAGTACGAGTCCCCTTGAGGAAAAATGTGACATTGATTGTCAAAATAAAAGACCCTGAGAAGGCAGAATAGACAGTATCAAGGCATAGGTGAATTTGACTAAGACCAAAGTCTAATTCAATTGTCAAATGTAAGCATTGCAGTGAAGCTTCAAAGGTGGCAACAGAACTAAGATCGGTGACAATGGAGCTAAAGGTTCTACTATATACGCTTTTGGAGGACCAAAAGCCTTTTCACTGGGGAGGTTTGATCCAGAGGATATTTTCACCAAAAATTTAAGTATCTCCAAAACTTCAATAATTAGCACCACATTGAAGTTCTCAGAATTTTGAATCCAACGAAACTCAAATGGGCAAAAATAGAGTTCGTATGCTCAAGTTATGGTCAATCAAATTTTGGTCAAACCTTTGACCAGAGGCCATAAAAAAGGGTGAAATTTTGAACCCTCCAAAAATTTTCAACTTTGGTATCAAATCAAAGGTCTCGTCAAGAGCTTTTCGACAACATTTGTTTTGTCAAAATTGGAGCTCAAACACAAAAGTTATGCTCAGTCAAAGTTTGCCGGGGAAAGGTTGACCAATGATGTGGCATGTTTGTATGGGTGATGTCAGCCAACCAATAAAATAATGACACATGGAAATGCAAGTCAGCAAGTGACATGGCAGTGGGAAAATGTGGTTGTGACACATGTCGACATCAAGGAAGGTGACACATGTCAACATCAAGGAAAGTGTCACATGGCACCTACATGGCAGAAGGTTTGTTTCACCAAAAAATTTCTTAGGGTCAAAACTATGACCTTTGAGCTCTAAGTCTTTGGCCGGTGGTTGTTGCATCACTGGTGCTCTTCACAATACCTATTGCCATTTTTCTATATAAGGGTTAAACTGCTACTAGCTGACTATAAGGGGAATCGCCAGCGAGGTTTGAACCCGCAACTGGTGGTCCTTCCAAAATCTTACTAATTTTTGTTCCATTTGTGCACTTTGATATGTATATGGAAAAGATTGTTTTAAGTTATAACCAATTTTCAAAACCTTTATAAAATAAGGTTTGTTGTTAATTATTAATATTTTTAACCTCTAATTTGCCAAATGCCAAAAATTGAAAAATGGTAAAAGATGTATTTCGAGGGTGGAGTTTTTTTAAAGGCCTATTATGGTTTTGGCCTATTTTTAGCTAATTCTTTTGTATAAAAGAGGCTTATGTAAAGCCTTGAGGGGGTATTCCTAGGCATTCCAGAGAGGGAATTCCTAAGCCATTCCAGAGAGGGCATTCTGAATGCATTTGCATTTTAATTAGTCAGATGTCAAAAGGAATGTGAGTGTTTTCTCTAGACAAGAAGAATTCTTGTAGGAGAAATCAGGAGAATGCGAGGCTATGATGTTCTATTTTTGTAGTAACACATTTTCAGGCAAAGTCTTGTATGCTCTTTAGTAACTAGTCTTGCACGTTGAGAGCTTGTATGTAAGATGGTTCAAGTCATGATTTGTATATTGAATTTGTGGATGGACTACAGTATGTTGTAATCAATTTTGGGAGCATCAATAATACATCGATCACTCAATTGAGCTAGACCCAGAGACGTAGTCTGCATAGTCTAGATGAACTCTAAAATCAAATTGGTTCTCTTCTCTCTCCATTCTCTATCTCTGGTGATATAATTCTCTCTTTCTATTGACCATGTCATTTTTAATATTTGATATATTTTCAGTTATACATTAGACATTAAGTATCTATATACCTTGATGCAATTTTCACTTAGTATATAATTGCCTAGATCATAAAATCAGTTCAATAACACACCTCCAAGAACTCCTAGAGTCACCAAGGTCGCATGCCCTTCCCATCATGAAAGTGATGAAGAAGTAACGAGCAAAAATAATGTAAAATTCCAACAAGATGTTTTTTCTCAAAAACTAATGCTTAGAACTTTAAAATAAAATGGAGACCAATACTTATGATACATGGCAGCAAGGGGATGGAATCTCCCTCAAGATTTTGATGTTGAATGCATAATTCAAAAAAGAGAGTCCAACGAGGCTGAAATCTTAAGGGAAGAAATAAAATAATTGAGGAAATAATTTACACAATTGAAAACTTCAAAAGAGCCACCTAAAACTTCATTTATTGAATCAATATGTGCTCTTCCATTTGATAGGAGTCTATACATGCTACAATTTCCTAAGGATATAGAGGTTCCTAAGTATGACAAATACGATGGAAATGGTGACCCTCATGATCATGTGAGGCATTTTTATGCTCTTAGCATGGATTTTATGCATGAAGACACCTTTCTTATGCATCTATTTCCTAGGAGTCTAAGAGGGCAAGCCATGGAATGGTTCAAAAAATTGAGTCCCCCTCTTAAAACATTTGATGAGCTTGTACAATGCTTTATCCAACAATACTCCTACAACATTCAATATCCTATAATTGTGCTAGACTTATGCAACATCAAGCAAAAATTGGGAGAACCTTTTGGAACATATCTTCAACGATGGAGAACCTTATACTCTTGGTACCCTCGGCAAGTTCCTGAGGTTGTAGAAATCAAAAAAATTGTCAATACACTTGTATCTAAGCTATACTTTGATCTAAGAAAATAGTTATTCACATCCTTCAATGCCATGGTTGAGAGTGTGTATCGCATTGAAGATTTTTCTATCAAAAAGGGTGATATCATTATAAACAAAGACAAAAATAACAATAGAAATGGTAAAGGCAAAGGAAAACCTTGGAATAAAGGCAAGTATGTTGCCAATGATGTAGTAGTGGACACTCCTAAGACCAAGGAACCTATGTTTAACCTTTCTACTACTATATATGCTATAAAAAAACAAGAAAATGTGAAAGCACAAACATTTGACAAGAGCTCTAAGTTTACCAAAAAATGGGGTGTTTATACACCAATGGTTAAGCCTTACAAAGTGGTTTTAAAAAATTTAATTGCAAACAAGTTGGTTACTTTACCAGATAATTTTTGACCCTATGACCCACCCATCAAACCCCCATGGTGGAGAGAGGATCATATCTATAGTTATCACTAAAGCAAGGGTCATAATACTAAAAACTATTTCAATCTCAAAGACGTAATTCAAGATCTCATTAAGGAAGGTAAAGTTGTCATAGATGGCCTCGTCAAAAATGTTGACCATAAAACTCTTAAACAACCCTTTCCAGAATATGAGAAAGGTGAAACCTCCAAAGTTTCTAAAAAGAATCATGATGCCAAGATTAGCTATGCTTATGCTAACACAAACTATTATAGGCATGCTTGAGCCCATTGAGTATTTATGCATGGCAAGTTCTAATGATGGAAACCAACGTAAAGATGAATGACCCAAAGTTGTCCTAAAAGTTTCTCATGGTCCTAAGAATGCTTCATCTTCTAAACAATCAACTACTTCCAGGATCTCCAACTATGACCTTGTCAGCCAACTACAACATACCCTAGCTCAAATTTCCATTTTTGAGTTGTTAGAATTGTCCCCTTTACACAAGATTATTCTTAAAAAAGCCTTATGTTCTGCCAACATTCCCACAGATATTGATTTGGAATCATTCCAAGCTATTGTGAACCATATCTCTTCACCTCACTACCTCACCTTTTTTGAAGAAGATGACCAAGATCTTAGTCATCCCCACAACCTTGTTCTCCATGTCAAAGTCCAAATCTTCCGCATTCACATTCATCAAGTCTTGATAGACAATGGTGTAGGGTTAAACATAATTTCATTCAACATGATTCAACAGTTGGGCATGTCTAAATTTTCCATCGACCCTAGACACAAGATCACTATAAAAGCCTATGATGAGGTTGAATGACCTTCCAAAGGTCTAATTGTGCTTCCAATTTGAGTTGGTCTAGTTGAGATGGATGTCATTTTCCAAGTCTTAGACATACCACTTGCATACAATTTATTGTTGGGATGACCATGGATTCATGAAATGAAAGCAATACCCTCTAGATATCATCAGTGCATCAAGTTCCCTTTTAACGGTACTAAAATTTTTGTCCCTTGTGACAACTCCATGTCTATCAACACATTATCTACTACTAAAACACTAGTTCCACATAATCACTCTTCTCGTGAGCTGACACTACCCTTTACAGAGTGTGAATATAAATTCAAAATGATGAGCCTTGGTATGGACAAATACACTCTAGACTCCATTGTTTCTCTACCTATTTCTCCTCGGTCTTATCTGAAACCATCTACTAAAAAGAAGCCTTATGTTTCCACCATGACTCTTTTTGGTGTTTTTTTGTAGTTCGCAGTTCCCCTAGATGCAGAGAAAGAAGAACAAGCAATTAAAGATTGGATATATAGGTAAGAGGAAGATGAGGAGGACATCATAGTCACTAATCCCATTTCTCGTAAAATTTTTGGTAAAGGCTATAAAATGCTTACAAATATGGGCTATCAGGGCCACAGGTCCTTAATTGGTAATAAAAAAGCTCTAGTTGAACCTTTAAGTCATACTCAAGGTCATGATGCTCAAGATACTACTGGCCTAGGATTTGGGTTAGAGGATGATATACCAACATTTGATCAAAACACACTAATATCTAGTGAATCAAAAGATGATGATCCTTCCTTTGTTGTTGCCACTTCATAAGATAAGGAATTTATACCTATAACTTCTCTTCTTTGGGGAGAAGAAACACTAGTTACTAATGATGATGCTAAAGCTTCCACCTCTCGATAGCTAGAACAAGATGAATCTGACCATGAAGACATGAATAGAGGATGGATTAGACAAAATATTGCTCATCTAATTGCTAGATATCAGAGAATAGACTCTCAAGAGTATGAATGGGAAAACTTGTTAGACGCCTCTTGTGAACTAGGAGTGGATGTTATTCATACCTACCCAACTCAACTAAATGTAGTCAAAGAGTCTAGTATTAGGTTAGATGAGTTTGGATTGAAAAATACTTTAGTGGATCACATTGGTCCCTCTAGGTCTATTCTTGATATGGACTCCTTTGCAACATTCACTATAGGCTCCACTTCACATGTCACCAGAGATGACTCTTTTCATATCAACAACCTTGAAGCTTCCACCTCACTCTCATTAACTCATCCTAATCTCATAGATTGGTCCATTCAACATCAAAGACCTAAAATATAGTATTTTCAAAATGACTATGAGATTGCTTGTTACTTAAATTCCATTGAACCCATCACTTCTTCAACTAGCAAACCCACGGTTCATATGATGAAATTAGATATCAAGTACCTTAGAAACAACTACATATCTAATGGTGAAACCCTCCTTGAGGCACCTATGGATGAGGTACTTGGTAGTCTACCAAGCTATTTTCAAGATAGATCTTTGGTTCTTATTAAACCTACATAGCCTATCAACTTGGGCACAGAGGAATCTCCTAAAATTATTCATGTGGCTCAATCATTATCAACTAAGGAGAAAGAACAATTTTCCAAATTCTTTCAAGACAAGAAGATCAATTTTGCATGGATGTACTTTGATATGCCAAGGCTTGACATAGATCTTATCATGCATCATTTGTCTACCTCTCTTGGTATCAAACCTATTAAAAAAAATTTGAGAAAGATGCATCCACATGTAGCCTTATTAGTCAAAGTAGAGTTAGAAAAACTCTTAATTGCAAACTTCATTAGAGTTATTGACTATGCAGAACAGATTTTTGACATCGTACCTATATCTAAACATGATAAAACCATCCGAGTTTGTATTAACTAACAAAGCATGCCCCAAGGATGACTTTTTGCTACCAAACATTGATATGATAGTGGACATGACTAAAGGTTACGAAATGTACTCCCTCATGGATGGATTTTCTAGGTATAACAAAATTAAGATAGCTCCAACTGATCAAGAGAAGACAACCTTTACATGTGCATGGGGTACTTTCTATTGGAATGTCATGCCTTTTGGGCTCAAGAATGATAGTGCTGCCTATCAAAGAGTAATGACCACCATATTCCATGATATTATGCATAAAAATATGGAAGACTATGTTGATGACACATTGGCAAAATCTAGAAAATGAGACACACATCTTGAAGACTTTAGCTTGATATTGGACTGTATTGAACAATTTCAACTTAGGCTAAACCCAAAAAAAGTGTGCCTTTGGTGTCACTTCTGAAAAATTTCTAGGCTACATTATCTTAGCAAAAGGTATTGAGGTATTAGCCTCCTCTAAGAAATATCATCCTACTTATAAGTCTGCAAGGACGTCTACAATCCATAAGAAGAATTATTTCTTAGTTGGCTAATAAAGCTCAAGCTTTTAACAAGAATTTGCATAAAGGCTCTACTCATAATTGGAACGATGAGTGTCAACAAAGTCTAGACCAAATCAAAGGGTACTTAGCGAAACCTCTAGTTTTGATGCCACCTATTCCAAGAAAACCTTTGATCTTGTATATCTCAACTATAGCTTCTTCTCTAGGAGCACTATTAGCCCAAAGTGATGAGACTAGTAAAGAATGAGCTATTTATTACATCAATCAAAATTTGGTTTCTTATGAAATGAAGTATAGTAGTATCAAGAAAGCATGTCTTGTAGTGGTCTTTACTTCTCAAAAACTCTTACATTACACGTTGGCACATACAATTCACCTAATTACTGAAATTGATCTTTTGAAATATTTGTTAAGAAAGGTTGTACTTACTAGTCATCTAGCTAAATGGATGATGATTCTTTTAGAATTTGACATTCAGTATGTCGAATGTAAAGCCATAAAAGGACAAGCTATAGCTAACCAATTGGCTAATTTTCCATTAGAGGATACAACACCTATGTAAGTTGAATTTTTAGATGCCTCAGTTATGTACATCACTAAGAGAACTTGGAAAATGTTCTTTGACAATTCTCATACACTGAATGGAGCTAGAGCAGGTGTCTTGTTTGTTTCCCCTCATGGATATATGATCCTCAAATCATACAAACTCTTATTCCCTTATACAAACAACATTGTGAAATATGAGGCACTAACAAATGGGATCAAAATGGCCCTTGAATGAAGAATAACTAAATTGCACATCTATGGAGATTCTCAACTTGTTATCAACCAAGTGAATAATGACTATCAAAAAAAGGATGACAAATTGACACCTTATAAAAAGTTGATAGATTCTCTAAGGAACTATTTCACTTTTGCGACATTCCAGCAAATTCCTAGAGCAAAAAACAAGGTTGTCAATGCTATGGCCACTCTAGCATCTATCCTCCAACTACAAGAACACGAATCATGATTTGAGTTCCTTGTGAAAGAACTACATCATTCCACCTATGATTCTTCAAATAACCAAGTGATCTGCACTATTTTAGGTCACAATTCCTCCCACTACGTGGCTATCTTCTCTCAACGGTGTGATCACATTGTTCCTAAACACCTCATGCACAACAAAAAATGTCAATTCCTTCGTAATGCCTCACATTACACTTTGGTCTCTAGTGACTTGTATAGGAAGAGTCTAGATGGAATGTTGCTCAAATGTTCAAAACTAGAAGATTCTGAAAAGGCACTTGCCAAAGTCCATGGCAGCATTTGTGGGGCACATTCTAATGGCCTTGCACTTTCTCAAAAACTACTTAGGTTGGGTTATTACTGGCCAAACATGCAAGTTGATGTTGTTCATTATGCCAAGTCCTATTAGAAATGTCAACTTCATGGCAACTTAATTCATGCTCCTAGACATGAGTTTATTCCCTCTATGACATATAGGCCATTTCAACAATGGGCCTTTGACTAAATTCACCTAAGTTTATATAGTAGTCACAAGTTCATCATTGCGACAACTGAGTATTTCACCAAATGGGTTGAAGTTGTGCCACTATCTGCTCTTATAGAAAACATGTTGCCCTATTTATAATACTAAACCACATCATTTGTTGGTATGGTATTCCTTCCTCCATTATTAGTGATAACGGAGGACAGTTCAAGAATAAGGATCTCAAATAGTTGTCTAAGAAATTTTAAATCAAACAACATTGGTCCTCTATCTACTACCTTGAAGGGAAAAGCCAAGTTGAGGCCTCCAACAAAACATTACTAAAAAATTTACACTGCATGGTTCACAAGTCTGGAAAAGATTGGCACCTATAGATTAATTTGACACTTTGGCGTATAGAACTACCATTGATACTCCTACAGGGGCCATGCCCTTGTCTCTATTTTATGGCTCTGAGGTCATCCTCCCATTAGAAGTACAGATCCCCTTCTTGTGTGTCTCCTTACATGGGTTGATAATTGATGAAGAGCATAGAGATATGCAAATATAGGAATTAGACCCTCTTGATGAATGTCATAAGGCTACTTTTAATCACATGAGGGCTTATCAGAAGTGCATGTCTACTCAGTATAACAAGAAAGTTCACCCACGTGAGTTTCAAGTAGGTGAATTTGTGCTTGGAAAGAATCCAAAAAGTTAGTAGCATAGAGAGCATTTAACACCCCGCCAAGGGATCCAAAAGAATTAACCTAAATTTTTTACTAAGTTTGCGAACATTTTTTTTTTTAAACAAGAAAGATAAACCATACACATCAAACACATAGTAGCAGAAGCAATAATCATACAACCAACTATAGCATACAATAATAGGTTACATTCCTTAAGGATCCCATGACATTGAATTACATTTAAATTTAACTAATACTAACTCTAACAACTACCACATCCACATGAAAGAATAATCAGAAAGTCCAATGTCCATAATATACATTTTTTTTGAATGCCTCTTGGCAATTTAATTCAAAATGCTCAATCATCCACTGTACATGTCATAGGGTATGAAATGCTAAAAAAATATACATATGAAGAAATATAAATTCAAAATCCTCCTTAGATCCATGATTCAAGTACAATAAAAATAAATGAAACCATCCACCATACATGATACATCCATCCATCATAAAAGATATAACATCCAACATGAAATACATCTATCCATCATAAAACATAACTAACTAAGCATGTGGTTCCTCCCAACCATCAATAGCATCATTAGACCATTGTGGGCCCCAGCCATCCCCCACATGTAACATCCCAAGTCACCAATAAGATCGTCAGTACTATAGTAATAGGGATGTCACTACTAAACATACTACAACATAATCATAAGGAAATCTAACATACAAGAATACAGCATAAGATGATCCTACAAGTAGATAACATCACCTATCACATGCTAATCATCAATATGAGGAAATGTGTCAGTTAATAACATCACCTAATCATGATAAACAAGCATCCCAAGAAGCTCCAACCACGGTGACTATGGATGAATCTTAATGGTAAGAGTAAAAAGCACTATCGCCCAATTGCTTGGAACCTAAATGGTCCACTCCCACCACACTGAGGAGATAGTCTCAAGTCCCATATAGGATATCAAATCACATATCACAAGTACTCTCTAAGTTCAAGAGATCCTAAAAGTACTCTAACTCAAAGATTCTAAGACCAATCGACATCTAAATCCCAGAGGCACACAAGACACGTAGGAAACCTAGTATGTAAGCGGGCAAGTGTCATCACATGAATCACATAGAAGTTACCCTGGAAATTAGATTAGAACTCCAGGGTCCCTAGTCATCCCCATGTGGCCACTAGTATCCTCTCATACTGACAAGGCATACTATAGAATGCAAGATCATAACCAAGCTCTCTCTCTACTCCCATCCTAGTTTGTACTAACGCTCGAGGCATGGACGAGAACATACAATTATCTTATTAGGTTCATTTTAATCCCCATTTAGTGTAATTTTTCACTTATTAAAAAAACTTACAATGAGTTACCCTGGTAGCCACTTAGGGCCCCAGCCCCCAGTGCAAGCCACTTCCTGACACTACAAGTAGACAACCTACCCTAGGCTCATAAAAGCATAAGTCAATAATCATATAAAAATCACCTCAGTCCTATACAAGTGACTGGAAAGCATCCAAAGATAATCCACAAAAATCACACTAGTTCTCCACGAGCAACTGGAAAGCACCAAAAGATCATCATAATAATCACAACAGTTCTCTGCGGGCAACTGAAAAGCATCAAATGATAAGTCACAATATCCATCAGTTCTCAACGAGAAACCAAAAAGTATCCCAAAATAATACTGATCAAAGACTCCAAAATGGTCAAGTAAAACATGTCACAACATGACATCATCAAGAAAAAATCATCCAAAACACCTCAGTCCGCTCAAAGTGACTGGAGAACAAAATCAACTATAACTGATCGATGACTCAAAAATGGTTAAGTCAAGTATCTCATAAACATACACCTCAACTTCTGTAAGGTCCACAATAGTACCCTATTATAGACCTTGATAAAATAAATATGAATATGAGTTAATTAGGTTATGTTTGACATTTTTGTACTAATAATGATTTATGAGACCCTAGTAGAGATTGATGCAGATTTTGATTGTTATAAGTCTAATACCCATTCAATAACATTAGGTTGAATAGATAAGATCACAAGAAAATGAAACTTTACATGTTCAAGCTAAGGATCAAGGAATTTATAAAATGAATCACTAACCAAAATTGGGAAAGATGAGTTAACATTTTCTCTCCTAAGAAATAACAATGAAAAGAAGAATTAACATTTTCTCAACTTGTAGATTGGTTTTAAAATATGATGACATAATTTGGAAACATTCAATGAGATGAGGAAATTAATCCTATGGGTACACACACTGTGTAACGAGATAAAAAAGGACATTATTAGAAATATTTTCTTCGTTAGTTGATTTGAAAGGATACTAGCCAACAAGTCTGCACAATAGTTATTTTCACTTATATATATTAGTAACCATTTTACATGTTTTTATGATATGACTTTGGTGTTTCATAGTTATGATGGATAGGGATTGTGATAGTATTTAGAATAGTAATTTTGTTATGATAAGAAAGATAAATGTTGATACCCATATGACTGATATTGCAATGTTTTGAATATGTACTTAGATGAAAGTTAATTGAATATGATATTGCAATGTTTTGTTGATAGTACTTAGAACAGAAATGATTAGATGAAATTTAATTGTATATGTTAATGTGAATTATGAGATATTGGATTTATTTTGCACTTATCTCTATGTATTTTTATATTATTTTATTGGGCTACTGATATTTAAGTTGAGTGTGCAGGAAAGTTGAACCATGGAGATTATTGGGGGAAACAAGGTTCAATCTATGTGAACATGGTAAAGCCAAGACGAATCTTTGGAAGATTCAAAACCTTGTTGTGTTGTGTTATTTGGTAATGTGATTGTGCATAAGTGTTATAGTTAGAGATCATGATTAATTAGAGACATGTCATCGTGATGTGTAAAGTGTTTTAATGTGTGTGTGTGTGTCATTTGACACTTGTGTTGTCTATGTGTAAAAGACATGTCATATAGGATTCTTTGGCATGAAGTCGCTTAACCTAAATTTAATCCTCATTATGAAATTAAACTAACCCACCCTGGAGAGTGTTAGAATGAGTTACTTTCATGATGGTCTTCAAATTAAAATTTGATGGGAACTTTAGAGAGACTTAAAGTGGTTCCCTAGTGTTATTTTGGTGAAAATAAGTCACCCACATGGTAGTAGTATAGGTTGGGGATATAAATATAACCATAAGATGGCCTAGGGGACATAGGAGACCCTCTAAATTAGTCATTTTCAAACCAATTCGAAAATTAGAGTGTCATTTGACCTTTTTCCTCACCCCACCACTTGGTTAAGTTCCTATTAGTAGAAAGGTACAAGGGTGTAAGAAGGGTAGGTGGGGATGGAAGTGGAGGTCTTTTTAGGGAGCTTGTGCCACACTTAGTGGTTGTCCAACCACTCTTTAATGGTAGAGACAGATAGGTTTATGGAAGAGAAGCTTGGAAGCAAAGGAGGGAATGATCTTGATCACCATTTGATAACCATAGCTTGGAAGGAGGTTAGTGCTTCATACCATGTTCTCCTCATTTCATGAAGTTGAAGTTGGAAATTTTAAGAGTACTTCTTGTAGTATCTATGTCTGTGATATGGAATCATGTATTGTCATAGAAATCTTTGTATTGTGTTGTGTTGTGATTTTGTATATTGTTTCATGAATTTTCTTGGGGTCTCTTCTTTGATTTCTTTATTTTGTTTGAATGTTGAAATTTTTTCATGGGTGTGAAGGATTCACTCACCCTTGGGAGGGAAGAGAAGCCTTGGGTGAAGGGGTTAGTTGGGCTTGAAATATAGTTGAGAACCTTGGAGTATGGGCTCCATTGTATGCCATATTCATTCATAGCTTGTTTTGGGGTGATAAGAAAAAGGATAGTGTAGAAAGGAATTTTATGAAGTATGGGTTCTCAAGGATGCTATAGTTGATGGTAGTATGTTGGAGGATGTGTGTGAAAAAGGCCCCAAAAGGGCATGAAATTTTTTGTTTTGTGAAAGCCTTGAAAGGGCATAGAATTTGTTGATTTGTGAAAGCTCCAAAAGGGCGTAAAAATTGTTGTTACAGATATGGTATGAAATGGAAAGTCTCCTAATTGAAAGCCCACCTTCACCCAATGTTCATGATTCCATTTGTGAATCATTGTGCAAACCTTGGTTAGGGTTGTAAATGTGTTGCAAAATGTTGTGATATTGTTATTTATTGTGGTTGTGATGTTCTATGAATGTATCCCGGTTGAGCCTTGTTTCCCCTAGCACAGGGGTGGTCTCATTGAGGCCTAGGTTGGGAGGTGAGTGTCCATGGTTCCCATTTTGTCTCTCTTTTTGCACATATTCACTTGATGGGTTTGGAAGCTTGATGCTTATGAACTTCATTCCTTGCATAGAAGAAGATCCTTAGTTGTTGTGTTGGAATGGAGAGATGATCTCCATCCTATTATGAGAATTCATTGTAGTGTAGTGTATTCCTATTGGTATCATGTATATACCAGATAGATAAATTGTGAGTTGTCTCGTTAGTGAGATCTTTCATTGTGTATCTTGAGTGATGGTTCCACCACCCTATTATTGTTTGATAATGTGATAATATTGTCTTATTATTGTTTAAATTTGGAATGTGCCAAGGAAAGAAATTTGTATCATATTATACCCTGGAAAGAAAAAGAGACTGAATATTATCATTTGATATCTTTAGCTTCCAATTATATGAGAATAAAAGAGTAGCTTGACGTTTAGAGTTGAAATCCAATTGATTGTAAGATGTGGAAGTGTTAGTAATGAAATTGGTAGAGATCATATATCATGGAAATGTGTGGCTTGCAATGAAATTTTAGTTTTTACAAAGATTCATGAGTTCTTTTGCAAATAGATTTAGTTAGTAACATGATAGTTGCATCATATTAGTTGTTGTTAGAATAGGAAATAATAGTGCATAATACATTGATATATCAACACCAATCCAATTTAAACAATCATGGAGATTTCATGAAAAGAGTTAGACAAAAAAGTTAAGTTCAATTGAGATCTATAGATGCAAGTTACATTCTGGAAAATGTATGACAAACCATATATTGTCCATTAAAAAAAAGGGACACTAAACATAATATTAATAGAATAATGATGAGTCAAAAAGAAAAGATTATTGCTATAATAAAAAATAAAATACTCTCCATTAATAATGTCAGACTTGAGACTTGGGTAATAAAGACATTTAACTATGATAGGGCCTATAAAAAAATAAAAAAAATAAAAAAATTTATAATAATAAACTTAAAAAAACAAGGAAGCAAGAAGAATTTATATAATGCAAGTTGACATTGTATATTTAATGAGGAACTATGTTTTTCTTTCTACCTACGTAACCCACTACACCCAAGCAAGGAATTAAATATACATATATTATAAATCACAATGATGAAGGAAATTGTCCCTTCTCTCTAGGCAGCCAAAAAGGGGGCTTTCTTAGTGGAAGCAAATCATGTAATAAATGATGTCCCTGACATGACTACTTCTCTTTCCATACGTTTGGTTTGGGAAATGCTTGGGAGATATATCAAATTATTAAATAATCTTTGCTTACCTACCCATTTATGATTGAGGAAAAAGGTGATTTGATGGGATCCATTTACATGGGGACTTAGGAGTTAGTATTTTTTTTTTTAAAAGAAGGCAATCAACATATTTGAGGGTTCGTTTCGTTGCTGGAATATAAATTAAGCATTGGCATTCAAAATGTTGGCTTTGGGATTCTAGAACTTGGAATCCAAATTATGATTGGGAATTCAATTTGGGATTGTTTGGTTGACCAAGAATTCATTGTGAGAATATAGATTTCCTCTGTTTGGTTGCACATTGTGGAATTGGAATACTAGCCAAAATAACATGCAAAATATTATCATCCAGCTATAGCATTATCATCATGCAAAAACATTCAATACTTATTTGGTTTGTTGAAGTCCAAACATTTTTAACAAGTATAAAAAGATTAAGTCATGTTGAAAGTAAACATTATCATAAAGGATGAGGACGAGATTGTACTAATGGATACTAAAACTTTTATGACTCTTGCTCTATAAAAAAAATACCATTGATTATAATTCACATAATTACTGATATGAAACATGTATATTGTTCAAGTCTCATTGAATGAATCCGAATCACAAGAATTGATAAAATAAGAGTCAGAAACATCCCATTAAAAAAAAAAAATTTGTAGAGATCTAATAAAAAAATTGATCATCACAACATTCAAACTCACAGGTGCAAAGTCTAAATGTTTATATTAAAATTTTATGAAATCTTACCTGGAAACACTTTTACGCCAGAAAAAAATCAACAAAGTAGATTTTTTTTGTCCTGCATATGATTCATTTAACTGAGAAACAATGTATGTGAAAAAGTTATTTCACCAAACTTTTTTGTAGTAACTACTAAGGCGGATCAGGTGGAAAAAACCTAATAAATTACTTAACAATGAAAAATATATGAGCAATTAATAGTGAAAAATTTTCCCCCCATTTAAAAAAATTAAATTTCAAAAATTAGTGCAAAAAAAAGTGCCCCCAAATGGGCATCCAGAAGTCAAACCCAATTAAATTTTACTTTAGTTGAAATCCTCATTTTCAAAAAATGGGATTTAAAATGGGAATTCCAAATAACAAGTATTTTGAAGGAATTTGGAATCCTTGTTTTGGGGGTCAAATGGGGATACCGGATTCCACCTTTTCCCAATTCCAATTCCGATTGTGCAGACCCAAACAATGGATTAGAATTTTTTTAGAATTCTAAATGCCAATTCCATTCTAATTCCAGCTACCAAATGGGCCCTCAAGGCAGCCTCAAGTGTGGTAGAACCCACGAAATCTACTCACAATCCCTTGGCAATGGACTAAAGCTTCACAATTAATGTGTTGGGTGTGAGTAGATCCTAGTCTATTTGCTAGGAAGGTCATAGGAAAATCTAGGAAATTACTAGATAGGCTTAGGAAAAATAAATGGAGAATGTATTAACAAGTGGGTCTCATTATTCTTGCTTTGTTTCCTTTAGATGATTATAGCTTTTAGGTGAGTCAAAGGTAGGAGGAATTTATGTTTTTTTGGTTAGATATTTGAATATTGTATAAATTGATTTGTTCATAGCTTGAATGGAATAGTTTAAATTTTAATATTCAAATATGATAATGTTAGAACTAAGATGAAATATGTGTAATGAATATAGGTGCTTGCTCATAGTAATTATAACAATAAATAAATAAAATTGTTTTAAAAGAAAATTAAATATATAGTTAAATAATAAATAATAATAACTATATCAGCGATAAGTTTCAATTGTGATGAATTATAGAATTAGTGGCCACTTAAGAAAAATAAACGTATACACATTAGTTTTTAGGATATAGTAATATGCTAGAAAGCATTGACTATATAATTATATTGTTTTAAATTGATTGCTAAGAAGAGCATAGTTAACATAGAATTGAAGATGGTCTTAATGAAATGTTAAATGAAAGATATTGTCTGTAGTAGTGCTAGCTCATATCACAGGATCACAAAGTGGACTATTAAATTAAGAATGTATATGAAAGAAGTTAGGTATGGGTAGTCTCCAAATATTAATAATAATAATGGAATAATTAATATAAAAAAAATTGTTTAATTAAAGGTAAACTCCAAGGTAAAAGAATTAAAGGGAAAGGGAGGAAACTCTTTTGCAATTCACTTCCTAGGTCCTTACCATTATCCTGACACAATTGGGATTTTACCCACACCTCATAATGATACACTTAAGGGCTTAAATCCTTAGGATATCAACATGGATTGTTCTAGAAGTTAGTATCCGTGTATCCTCTCATGACATCTTGAGTCTAGGATTTGAATATGATAGGTTGTTCCTTTATCTTACTTCATCAAACCTGGGTTATTAGTTGACTTAGTCTTTAACTTTTTTCAGGTTTCTAAACTTTACCTTTAAAAAAATAAAAATAAAAATTTGGTTGTGTTTTGCCTTGTAAAATTTGGGCATGACAACCTCACACAAGAAGACCGAAAAGTAATAACAATCAATAATCCACACACATCATAGAGCATGTCATCGCATTACCATGGTTGGGTTAAAAAAGAATTGAGATCAACATCAACATGTCATCACAAACACATAACCTCGAGCCTCTCTTAACAACCTAGGATTGATCAACGCTAAATCAACCCCCAACACCCCAAAGCATAAATAGTACATAGAAGACATCATAATCTCACAGTTTGGTTTGATTTTGAAAACATAAAGTTGAGTTAAAAGTAAGGTTCTAGTTTCCAATTTAACGCATGTTTCAAGTAAATATGTTTCATAATTCATCCTTATGAATTAACCTATTCTTGGTCTGAATTTTACCCTTATTGATTTTAAGTCAATTTCTTAAAAATAATCCAAGAGCAATTTATTTAAATTATTAAAATAATAGTCACTGATTTTCAAAGAAATAATCTATGACTTAATTAAAAATCAATATTAAATAAATTTAGTACTTAATCAAACATCTTTTTTTATTAATTAATTCTAATTAAATAAAGTTTAACTAAATTAATTAATAATTTCCCGTCTTAAAAGATCCATTTTAATATTATTTAATACCTCATTTATTAATTAATATTAATATAAATACTTATTAATTACTTAAAATAATAATAAATATTAACCAAGTTTATTAATAAAATTCATTGACTAATATTTAACTAAATTTAAATATAATTAAAAATATATTAATAAAATTAATTAATAATAAAAATGTATTAATATAAATTATTATTAAATAACATAATAATTAAAATTTATAATTAATAATTTAATTTTAATATAAATTAATTTTAATTTCTTTAAATAATAATAAAATATATTAACAAAACTTTTTTGAAAAAAAAATGACAAGCAGCTTAAAATAATCACCAAAAGTGGGGTGGGGCGTCCTGGCCCCCGCCTCCCAATATCATTAGTTTATTATTTTTTTATAATTTCATTGATATAAACAATTAAATTTTTTATAATAATTGTTATTTATTATTTAAATAACATTAATTTATTTTATATGATTTATTATATATAAAATTTATAAAACAAACCCCCTTTTTTTTAAAAGAAACTTTTTTTAAAAAATTGTTTCCAACATTAATCTGAAAGAGAAAATTTGACCAACCAATCGAATTTTCTTTTAAATTTGCTTTTTAAATTCCAAAAACCTCCATGGTTAATTTTCTCTTTGACTTTCAACCCTTCTCGGCTAAATTTTGATTCTCTAAAAACTACAAAATGAGGTTTCTCCTTTACTATACTTTGAATCTCCATAAACACACAAGGATATTAACATACATTTAGTAACCTACAACATTGAAATATTCACAAGTTCACCACAGAGAAATTTGGATCTACAATCCACAGTCACAAAGGACATAGGAAAGGAAAATTATGTAATTAATCAGTGATCAAAACACAAGACCCTACCTGAACCTGATGCTAATATGCAACCACCCGAAGGTTATGTGAGAATTCACTTCTATCCAAAACTTCTCTCTGAAACTTTCCCCAAAAATTCCCTTCGAAATCCACTTCCAAATTTTCTCCCAAAATTTGTGTCCCAAAATCATCTCCAAAATTCACCTCCTTTGAAAATGAACCCTCTGATTGTCATAAAGAGTTCTCTCCTTAAATCAGGGCACTAATTGTATCACCAGACTCTAACTCCAAATTAACTTTTATTTATCTTTTCTTAATCTTTTCCATGCACGTTAATTGCATTATTAAATAACTTTATTTACTTTGCACTTGACTTCTAGTTTTATTTATTTATTAATTTTCAATCTCATGCGCACTTTATGCAAACTAAAATAACATTATTAAATTCACATGTTTTATCTTTTTAATTTATTTCTTATATTAAAATCTCATGCATAAATCATGTGAACTAACAACTTTAAATAAATTAATATATTTTCACTTTTAAATTCATTTTCGAAACTTAATTGATAAAATATTTATTAACTTAAATAATAATATTATTTAGCATTTATTTACAAATGAACTCTAAATATATTATTATTAAATTAAATAAATATTATCACATTCTAAATTTATCCTTAAAACTTTTATCTTCAAAATTAATTATTTTTATTTAATTAATTTCCAATTAATTAAATATTTAAATATCATAATAATTTTCCATTAATTTAATCTTTTAATTAGACTTAATTAATAGAAAATTCATCAAAGACTCATAAAACAACATATGAAAACCCATCAAAGAAAAACACATAAAAAATCAAACTAAAGGGTTATAATTATGAATTAACGTCATTCAACGCATTTAGAGGGTAGACATTCAGAGGGTAGACACTTAGATACTTTTCCTAGTTTTCAATTGGGACAAATGGCTTAACGGTTTAGGATTTGGACTTGAGAATTTATCTCCCCTCTCTTACCATTGAGATAATGTGATAGGGTACGCTCATCCTATCAATTCAAGGAAGTCGATACTTGGTACCGTACCTACAACTTGCATAAAATCCATGCATGTACAAACACAATATTCGAAGCTAAACAGGCAATGACAGGAAGTGGTGCATCATGTAGATCCTGACTAGTAGGTGACTACAACTCCCTTCCTTAACCACATCAAAAATGCCATACATAAAAAAAACAAACATGCACACCATACACATGCAGTATGGGGTAAGTATCCATAAGAAAACACATGTGATAATAAACCATCTAACTAATCATCATCATGCATACATAAAATACAGAGTACCAAGTAATCTCATCATATAATCAACTAAATCTGAAACAATATATGATAATCTCGAAACACTGCTACTAATCATAAACATAAAACTAGCCTAAAAGAGTTCAGCAATGATAACAGAAATGCGAACTAGGGGTACGCACTACATCCACCCCCCTTAGACTTAGGCTTACTCCTAGAAGCCTACAAGGATGGTAAAACTAAGAACTCATTGTGCAAGTCTCATTGAACCCTTTCCCCCTATAGGAGGATATGACTCCACTAAGAACACTACAACACACATAGAGCAATATGATCTTGGTTTAATGGTAAACCGAAAACCATATTGATCCAACATTCATCCTTTTAACAAATACTAAAATAGATCTCCTAAACACTCTAAACAAGGGATATACATCCCTAATCTATAGGAAAACTTACAAGATGCTACAATATTCATAAAGCATACTACTATAAAGCATAGATAAAAGACACATGTTTTGAAAATAGAATAGTTTCAATTTCTAGTTTTGCCTATATTCAGGTTTACATATAATTTCAGTTTTCAAGTCTAAGTGTTGAAGTATGAAAAATATACAACTGAAAGTTTAAGTTCTATTTCAGTTCAACTAGTTCAAGTTTTAGTTTGATATAGGTACATATAACAGTTTAAAGTTTTCATTTTGTTCAACTAGTTAACACTAGTGGCGTTCCAATATACCCAGAGCTCCCAATGTAGAAACTTGAGCTCAGGCTTTGATACCAAATGTAATGTCTTGCCAAGGGATCCAAAAGAATTAACCTAAAGTTTTTACTAAATTTTCCGACATTTTTTTTTAAAACAAGAAAGATAAACCATACACATCAAACACATAGTAGCGAAAGCAATAATCATACAACCAACTATAACATAAAATAATAGGTTACATTCCTTAAGGATCCTATGATGTTGAATTACATTTAAATTTAACTAATACTAACTCTAACAACTACCACATCCACATGAAAGAATAATCAGAAAATCTAGTGTCCATAATAGACATTTGTTCTGAATGCCTCTTGGCAATTTAATTCGAAATGCTCAATCATCCAATGTACATGTCACAGGGTCATAAAAGTACAATAAAAATAAATGAAACCATCCACCATACATGATACATCCATCCATCATAAAAGATATAACATCTAACATGAAATACATCTATCCATCATAAAACATAACTAACTAAGCATGTGGTTCCTTCCTGTAGAACTAGAATCAGTGTGCAAAGAACATTAACAAATAAAGTAAACATTCACAAACCAAAAACTAAATTCACATATATGCCTAGACAAAGAAAGCAAATAAGAAGTGCAAACCTCACAAGAGAAAACAATCCATGCTTTCTTGATTCTGTAGATGTGTCCTTTTGATGTGGATGTATGCTCAAGATGCTCAAAAGTTGCTTCAATGGAGATGGGTAATGGAAAATTGGTAGCTTTGTGATCTCTCAATTTGGCATTATAAGGGTAATATTGATGGCTTTGGTTCTCAAAATAGCATGGTAACTTTAGCTCAAAGATTGTTGATGAAATGGCTTGGGATGGGATTCAATTTATAGGCTAAGGGGTAGAGGGATGGAGGGCTTAGATGCAAGGATGGATGAAGGCTTAAGGAGGGCTAAGATGCACTCAAAGGGGAGCACATGGATTGTGCTTGTTTAGCACCAATGGGAAGGTGACACTTGTCACAAGGAGGATGAGTGTGAGAGGGTAGGGTAAAGGGTTGGTTAAAGTCATGATGAGTGGGGTTGAGTATGTAAGAGGGATGTAAGAGGAATGAGTGTGGAAGAGGGAAGAGTGTGGAAGATGGGTGTAAGAGTCATGAGTGGGCTTGTAAGAGTCTTTATGTTTTGTAAGAGCACTCATGACTTAGTGGTTGGGTTTTTTTGAGGGGAGACTTTGGTTTGGATTAGGAAAGTCTTAAACTTGTTTAAGGAATGTGACAACATTAGGGGGTGGATTAGGCTTGGGTTTAGGATTAGATTAGGGATGTTAGAGATGTGCAAGTGGATGGCATTAATGAGGGTGGGTGAGTTAGTGGCTAACCTTGGTTAGTATGGGTGGATGGGGTGGATTAGGCTAAATGGAGGATTAGAGATAGGTTAGGGGTTTTCGAATTTGAGGATTTCATTTATCAAATAGTTTTATTTAATAAATGGGGATTTTTAGAATTAGATAGAAGAATAGGATTTAATTGATAAATAATAGATTATTTGATTTATCAATTAGGACTATAGATGATTAATTAAATTAATCAACTAGGGGATGACAAAGGATTAATTAAATAGAAATTTAATTAATAATGCCTTTTTAGATAACTAAATAGGATTACTAAAATAGTGTAATCAAATTTAGGTGTCTACATTTTGCCCCTCTTTGACATAGTGTTGAGACAACACTATTTCAAAGAAGTTTGAATGAAGACGACATGAGGAAGATGTTTTAGCAACAAGGTTGCCCCAGTCTTGGATAAGAAGAGGAGAGACTAGACTTAGATGATGCCCCCTCAAGAAGGCGACAGGGAGAGAAATGAGGCTCGACGACTTCTTGAAAAGTACAAGAAATTGAGGTGAGTTGAGACGCAGGTTGGCGAAGAGAAGGGGCTGAATTAGCTCAAACTCTCACTACGGGAGAATGATAAAGGGAAATCAGAGGCACAATAGTAAAGCAAGCTTAAGACTTTCCAGGATTGGGGGGGGGGGGGGGGGGGAGATGGAGGAGCGGAGCACTATAAAAGAAATCCATGGTAGGGAGATGGATGATAGAATGATAAAGCTGATGCAACAAGATTTCAAAGATTCAGATTGGCGGAAGATGGGTTTTGGGGATCCCTAGGACTAGGATTGTGGATCTAGAAAGATGAGGCTTGGTGGATTGATTTGATTGGTGGATCCCTCAAGCTAAGCATGAGGAGTGATTCAAAGAGATACTGATGCATAAGCTGGGGTAGGAGCGATAGATGTAGGATATGGATGGGGGATAATGGAGATGAAGGGAATCCATTGAAGCTTTTTGAGCGGGGGGATACTTCAAAGAGAAGTACCACCATGTAGTTGAGCACTAGATTTGCTATAAGACTGTTGGTTAATTGCCAGGGTTACCAAGAACATCAAGGCCTTTTTACCAACCGTCCAGAGGACTGACGAACTGACTCAAAACAAACACACAAGGATTGCCCCAGTATCACACATGAATCCCAGAGGAAGCAGCGTGGAAATGACACTAGGTAACCCACAAGCAGAAAAAGAAAACAAGCAAAAGACCTGATCAAGACCTTACGCTCTAATTGCCCCATTCGCAGCATACCATGATATGGAAGATCATGGCAACCTTGAGGAGGGAACAAGGAGATTGCTTGGAAAAGATATTTCAAGACCCAAAAGGGAAGATCCCAAATCAAAAGAAAGTGAAAATCCAAAAGAGAACTGTTTGCCAATGAGATGGGTAGGACGAGGTACTAACGGACCAAGATTAGACATGAGGAAAGCTATATCCTGCAAGGACCTTTCGGAGAGCACCTAAGCTGATGGATCGGGATGAGTGATGTGTCTGGCAAGCCGAACTAAGAAGGATAACACTTTGGTGATAGGAAATCTAGCTAAAGGATGCATTGGAATATCTAACCAAGGTGTGCGATGTGTGCAAGATGTTGACCAAGGATGAACTAACACGAAAGCCAAATAGATACAATGATACTAAGCTAAAGAAGATGTACAAGCTGACAGACCAAGATATGTTACAAATGTAAAAGTTTGTTCATGTTTTGGTTTTTTGTGAGATGGAAATGTTTGTGAAGGATGGGGTGTCTATAATAGTTGATAGGTGGATAGGTAGATGGTTTGTGAAAAGCCTAAGGAAAATGGGATTCTGTGTGTGCATGTGATAGGATACAAGCTAGGATACAAGATCATTTACAAGATGGAATATGGTACAAGCTTTGGACAAGATTCAAATATATACAAGGTATGGTACAAGATTTACAAGGTATAATACAAGCTTTGGTACAAGATTTACAAGTTGTACAAGAGGTATTGACAAGCTCCATCAGATTTTGGATATTTGATTGGAACACCAAGAGAACAAGCAGGTGTTTTATGGGATGGTGGGTGGATGGATGAGGGATAGGATAGTGATAGATAATGGATTAGTCTTTAGCACACAAGGTGCTTGAATTACCAGGTTTTCACCAAGGTACCTATCCAAGGCGCTTGAATTGCCAAGTTTTCACCATTGGACGCTTATTTCTCTTTACTATTTTTTTTTTGTATTTTTTCAAAAGCTGGGTATACCAAGGATCTTCAAGCATAGAACTTCTTGAGATGAATGATGTTAGTGGGATCATTCAAGAGTTCTCCTTCTGGTGTAGATAATTGATAGGCTCCGGAGCCAAAGGAGGCAGTAACCACATAGGGACCAAGCCATGTAGGTTCAAACTTGCCTTTCTTTTCTCGATCTGCTTGGACTTTCATATTTTCTTTAAGGACCATGTCACCTGGCTGAAAGTGTCATGGGAGCACCTTCTTGTTGAAATTTCTTTTGAGACGAGTTTGATAGACTGTGAGATGGTCATAGGCTTGTTGTCTCTTCTCGTCTAAGAGATCTAGCTGGGTGAGTCGAGCTACTCTGTATTCTTCATCTGAGATTTGCCCTCGCAAAGATATGCGTAGTGAGGGAAGTTCAACTTCTATAGGTAATACCGCTTCAGCACCATAGACTAGGGAGTATGGAGTTGTGCCTATGGATGTACGGAAGGAAGTTCGATAGGCCCATAGAGCCGGATTTATTTCAAGGTGCCAATCACGACCGGAATCATTGACAACTTTCTTTAGGATTTTGAGGAGGGTTTTATTAGTTGCCTCTGCCTGGCCGTTACCTTGTGGGAAATATGGGCTAGAAAAGCGGTGATGGATGCGGAGGGAAGTGCATAATTCTTCCATGTTGAGATTTTCAAAGTTACCTCCGTGGTCAGTGAAGATGGTGGATGGGATGCCGAAGCGGCAAACAATGTGGTACAAGATGAACTTGGAGACTTGAACTCCTGTAGCTGAGACTAGGGGGACTGCTTCCACCCACTTAGTGAAATAGTCTATAGCTGTTATTATCCATTTATGTCCATCAGATGAGAGAGGGGTGATAGTTCCAACTAGATCAAGGCCCCAACAAGCGAAAGGCCAAGGTGGTGCAATAGGTTGTAGATCCTATGCTGGAGCGTGCACAAGATTTGCATGTTGCTGACATGGGAGACACTTTCTGAAAAAGTCACAAGAGTCTTCTTCAATGGTAGGCCAATAGTAGCCTGCTCTAAGGATTTGTCGTGCTAGAACAATACCACTCGTGTGGGCACCACAAAGTCTGGAATGTACTTCTTTTAATGCCATCGTGGCCTCATTTTCATCTAAACATTGAGAGAGAGTATCGTGATAACCTCGACGATATAGGGTATTGGCTATGATAACATAGCGAGATGATTTTCAGATGAGGTTCTGGCGTTGGGTACGTGTGAGGTGAGGGGATATGATACCATCGTTAAGGTAAGCGTGAATTTCATGGTACCAAGGGGATTGGGGACCAACCAAAATACAAACACGGTTTGAATCCTCATTTGCATAGGCAGGTGTGAGGAGCTACTCAACTAAAAACTCATACTGTGTAGCTTCTTGGGGAATTTCCAAGAGCGAGCCGATAGTGGCCATGGCATCTGCTGCCTTGTTCTGCATTCGAGGCACTTGAGTAAACTGAAGCTTTGTAAAATGTTGGGTTAGCTGATCAACTAGCTCTTTGTAGGGTAATAGATTTTCATCTTTGGTTTGATATTCATTTAAGACTTGTTTGATGATGAGTTGAGAATCACCAAAGACTTGTAACTCAGTGATATTCCATTCTGCAGCTATCTTTAATCCTGCTACAAGAGCTTCATATTCTGCTATATTGTTGGTGCTAGGGAATTGTAGCTTGAAGGCTTTTGGAATGTAATCTCCTTGAGGTGTAACTAATAATATTCTTGCCCCTGATCCATGAGAGGTGTATGAGCCATCAAAATAAAGCTTCCATGGGGGCTATTCTTCAATTAGGCAGATATGCTCATCTGGAAATTCTGTGAGCAAAGGATATGCATCTACTAGAGGTGCATCAGCTAGGTGATCTGTTATAGCTTGCCCTTTGATTGCCTTTCTGTCCACATACTGGATGTCAAACTCACTTAGTAGCATAACCCATTTGGCCAAACGGCTTGTAAGTGCTATTCTGGAGAGCATATACTTGAGAGGGTCAATCTTGGAGACTAGTTGGATGGTATGACTTAGCATGTAGTGGCGAAGCTTTTGAGTTGAGAAAACAACTGCCAAACAAGATTTTTCCATAAGAGTGTAATTGAGTTCATAACCAACTAGGGTTCTACTGATATAGTAGATGGCTCTCTCTCTGCTATAATCATCATGTTGTGCTAGAAGTGCCCCTAGAGTAGTAGGTGTTGCTGATATATACAAGATCAAGGGACGACCAGGAACTGGTAGAACCAAGATAGGGGGATTGGTGAGATACTGCTTGAGCTGATCAAAGCTGCGCTGACATAAAAGATCCCACTTGAAGTTCTCATTCTTCTTTAGCAAGTGTGAAAATGGTGTACACTTATCTGCAAGTTGGGAGATGAAGCGCCGGACAGATTGAAGTTTTCCTTGAAGAGAGCGAAGCTGTCGTAGTGTCTGGGGAGGAGGCATGTCTAAGATAGCCTTGACCTTTTTGGGGTCGATCTCTATACCCCGTTTAGAAACTATGAAGCCTAGAAGCTTGCCAAATGTGACCCCAAAGACACACTTCTTGGGATTTAGCATGAGATAATATTGGGCCAACCTATCAAAGAATTTTTCCAGGTCAGCAAGATGATCCATGAAGTCGTGAGATTTGACCAGGATATCGTCCACATAATCTTCCAAAATTCTATGGATAAGATCATGGAAAATGGCTGTCATAGCTCTTTGATAGGTAGCCCCAGCATTCTTTAGGTCAAAAGGCATCATGGTGTAGCAAAAGGTTCCCCAGGGGGTAGTGAATGTTGTCTTATGCTGATCCTCTTCTGCAATCTTGATCTGATTATACCCATAAAATCCATCCATAAGGGACAAGATTTCATGTCCAGCTGTAAGATCTACAATCATATCTATGTTGGGCAAGGGAAAATCATCCTTTGGACAAGCTTTGTTAAGATCTCTAAAATCAGTACAGATTCTGATGTCACCGGAAGGCTTAGTGACAGGGACCATGTTGGAGATCCATTCTAAGTAGTCGATAGGTCGGATAACCTTAGCAGCTAACATTCTTTCTAGTTTAGCTTTGACTAGTAATGCCACCTTAGGGTGCATTTTCCTAAGCTTTTGTCTGACGGGCTTGATCTTTGGATCAACTGCAAGATAATGAACTACAAGCTTTGGATCGAGTCCTGGCATGTCCTGATATGACCATGCAAATCGGCCAATGTTCTCTTGTAAAACCTCAAAGAGGAGGTCAGCTTGGTCTTGTGATAGGGATGCAGCAATGTGAACAATTCTAGGGATCTCTGAAGAACCAATGTTGACTTTTCTAGTATCCTCTATTAGAATAGAAGACACCTCTGGTCGATTATCTTGAGGAGGCAATACTAAATCCTCATGTTCTGCTTGTGGCTCTGGATTTTCTTGCTGAGGGGTTCTCTTCGCTGCCTTAGCTAGTCCCAGATTTACCTTAGTTCCAGTTTTGGGTGTATCGAAACTAGGTTGGGGATTTTCTCCAAAATACCCCTTGGGATCTAGCTTGTAGATGTAGGCAGAATCTGGCTTTGTCTTCTTATGAGGAGTTTCAGCTCCCATGAATCTTAGAAGTGCTTCCTCTGATGCGAACTCATCAATATGTATGACACTTGGTTGGTCCCAATCTATGAGTTGTGGATGAGCAAGTGGTAGGTCAATGAGATGGATGGATAGTTCTCGAAGAAAAGAGTCTCCTAGGAAGATTTGGTCTGGGATATCGTCGTAGGCTCTCTTTTCAACTTCCTTAGGAATGTCTTCGATTTCAACAAGGTCACGGTGGATGTTCGAAAAAGCGTGACCATTCTCGTTGGTGCCCCCAGTTGTGGGTATGCCAAAGCCAAGACCTGACTTTATTTCCCAATCATGTGCTTCGATGGGACATTGCATGCCCCTTTCTTCTGGTCCTAGTCCACCTCCTTGATAGTTCCATTCTTCAGTGACGAGCTTATGTTGTTGGGGATACTTCTGGCTGAAGTGATCAAGGCGTGCTTGATTTCTTGGAGGTGCATCCTTATGTAGCCAATTGTTGATATCTGGAATGAGCTCCTCATGAAGAGGGGTTTTTGAGGACACAAGGGTGGTTGGGCCAAACTGTTTGTATCGAGGAGGTGGAATCTCCTTAGCTTTGTGATATGTTGGCCGTCCATGGGTATGTGGATCAAGTGGGATTGCTCCGACAGCAAATGCATCTGATAGACTATATTCTCCACATCCTTCGTTGTTGATCTTTACAATAGATAGGGTGGAGGCAAGGATGGTTTTTGCATCATTACAAGTGTGGGATGAGCTGGCAATGGCTGTGCCAATGTCTATTCCAGGGCAATGGTTTGTATATGAAGCTTCAACCGCATTGCAGTAAGCAAAGGGTTCTGGATCGGCATGGACGGTTACCTCAGTGCCTTGATGTGGAAATTTGATGCACTGATGGTAGGTGGATGGAACGGCCTTCATAGCATGAATCCATGGGCGACCGAGGAGGATGTTAAATGGTAGGTTTAGATCAACAACATGGAAAACTATCTCTTGAATGACTGGCCCAACCTTGATTGGTAGTAAAATAGTCCCTTATGTGGTCCTTTCCAAGTTGTCATAAGCTTTGATGGTGATAACCTCACTGATCATATCTGCCTCAGTATACCCAGCTTGTTTTATGAATTTTAGGGTGCAAATGTTCAAGGCTGATCCATTATCTATCATTACTCTTTTCACGGCAAAATTGGATACCATGATGGCTATGCGAAGCGAAAGGGTGTGATCTGGCTCAACTGCGGATATGTCGGTGGGTTTGAAAGATAGGGCACATGAGGATGAAAGGTGTCCAACAAGATTACAAAAATCAGTAGCATTGATATCAGAAGGGACACGAGATTCTATGAGAGCACTATCAAGGATGTCTTTGTACACAGGACTAGTGTGAAGAAGGTCTAAAATGGATATTTGGGCTGGCATGTTCCCAAGGTGTTCCAAGATATTGTACTGGCTTTTTGATGGAGCTGATGGTGTTGATGAAACTGGTGGGCCTGCGATGTTAAATCACGCTCTTCGAGTGGTGACCGCACACTCATTGTCTGGTCCTCGAATATTGATAACATTGACAGAAGGCTCTTTCTCAGATATACAACCTATAAGGCTACCATAGTCTATATAGGATGAAGTGTGGTCATTGTTCTTCCCATGCTGTTGGTTTGGCTGGCGATTGTTGGTGTTGTTTTGGATAGGTGCTTTTCTAGGATTTTGGTTGTTGTGTGGAGGAAAAGCGTTTTGATAAATCTGTAAGCCTGCATTGGGAGAGGTTTGGGCACCAACAGTGATTTCCTTCCGATCAATGAGGTCTTGCACATAGTCTTTCAGTTTCATGCATCTGAGAGTGGTGTGACCGTTTACCCTATGGAACTTGCAATACTCATTGTCCTTGTACCATGCAGCTTTGGATTGGCTTGGATCAATTTGTTGGGTAGGAGGAAATTTGATGAGGTTTTCCTTAGCCAATTTCTCAAAAATAACATCCAATGGCTTACCAAGGGGTGTATAGTTTCTAGGTGTAGGTTGGAATCTGGACTTTTGCCCTATAGCTACATTGATGGCATTAGCTTGATTGTTAGACCCTTGAAAGTTGGGTCTTGTATTGTGGTTTTGATAGCTTTGGTTATTTTGTTGTTGGTAATTGGTAGCTTGTTGGTTGTTTGTTTGATATAGTGGGTTAGACTGGTTTTGAGAAGGACCAACGATATTCACATGTCTGGTGTCAGTAACCCCATCTGTTGCAACATGCTTGTTTTTGTTCCAATACCTAGACTTGTCGTTGGAATGTGATTGATTTTGGTTGGCCTCTTTGTAAATCTTTACCACACCATCTTTGATGAGTCCTTGCTCGAGGATCATTCCTTTCTCTTTGATATCCTTATAGGTCTGCAAACAGTTCATGGTCATGTGGTGAGCCAAGCTGGGATGTGCATTATCAATAAACATTTTCACCACATGGCATTCTGGCAAGGTGCAGGATATGAGGGTGGTAAGGGTTTGCCATCTTTGCAAGTATTCGGCAAGGCTTTCTCCACATTTTTGCTTGGTGTGGACAAGATCAACTATTGATAGCTTTGTTTCAACAAGATGGGCATATTGGGCTACAAATGCCTCAGATAATTCAGCAAAGTTTTTAATTGTGCCATAGGGGATTCTATAAAACCATTCAAGAGCTGGTCCAGCCAAGCTTTTGGGAAAAAGGCGCAAGAGGAAGACATCATTGTATGCCACGTCCTGGCAATGCATGTAAAATTCTTTGATATGTGTGACAGGGTCTCCTTTTCCTCTGAATTTGTCAAATTTAGGTACCTCAAAGTGTTTGGGAAATGGTGTCGTGGTAATGGCTCTGTCAAATGGGTAAGGACACACATTCTCAAACTTGAATGTCTTTGGATCATTCCCTTCTTGGATGGCTTTTAGAGCTGTCTTCATTTGCTCCCACTCTGAATTGATAGGTGATGGTTGGAGTGCCCCCAATGTAGGAGTGCCTTGAGGTAGGTATGTGCTGGATGAGGCCACTGAATATGGATGGCTGTGAGGGATTTGTTGATAGGGATTGTACATTATTTGGGCAGCTACATGGTGGATGACGAGTTGTTGAGGGGGAGGCAGTGCATATTGCTGCATGTGCTGCGAGGCTTGCTATTGATATGGGATTTGAGGTTGGGATTGAGGAACATAAGCTAGTTGTGGGATAAATGGATTGCTTTGTAGAGGTAAGGTATAAGGTGGTTGTGAGGCTTGGGGAAAGGATCGGAGGGCTTGTGGGGTTTGACCAATGTATGTGGGTTGTGCCCCCATTTGGGATGGTATCTGCAAATAATTGGTGGTTGGCTGGGGTGGTGGATTACCTCCTAGAAGTGGCATTGAAAAGTAGTTGGTAATTGGAGGTAATGGATTAGTTGGTGGTGGAGGTGGTGGAAATTGAAAGCTTGGGAATGGAACTGATGAGGTTTGATAGCTTTGTGGCTGGATTTGGAAGCTTGGTAGAGTGGTGGTGGGAGCTGGGGTCACTTGGGAGCTTGGTAGAAGATTGGCAGTAGCTTGTGGGTTTTGATAGCTTTGTGGAGTGAGGGTAGTAGCTTGTAGATTTGTGGCTAATGGTATTGAGCTCCCATGACCTAATGGAAATGATGGGATTGTGTTCTGGGCTGTAGTGAACAAGCTGGGGGTGATGAAAGGTTGATTACTTGGCCCCATGGGTGACATCCCTGTTGTATATTGTTGAGCTTGGCCAAAGATGCTAGCACTAATTTGGGAGATGGGTGGATTTGGAAGGCTGGGTTGGGGAGCAGCAGCAATAGTGAAGGGGGTGAACAGTGAGGTATTTTGAGTAAAGGGGGTTTGGAGCGGAGAGGTATGAACCAAGGATGGAGTGGTGGTGGCTAGGTTGGCTTGCGGCATGGAGATTTCAACTTGGGTGGATGATGGTATGTTTGGGTCTGTTGGGTCATATGGATTGGCTGGAGGCTCTTCTTTTGAAATATATTGAGGATAATTTGGATCATAAGAGCCTATGGGTGGTGGCAGCTGCCCAAACAATGGGTGAGATGGATCTGATAATGGAGGGGGTCTTCCAAAGTCAAAGGTTCCTACATTGTCCCTTCGAAAATTAGCCATGATTGTCTCTTTGTTTTTGTCTATAATGGCATTTACCAATACTGCATTTCCTGGTTGGTTCATGAAAGCTTCAATGTCAGTAGGTGATGGCATAGCTTGCTCTGGGCTGAAGGATGGCTGAGTGCTCAAGGGGGGTGAGGATGTTCGATCCAAATGATAGGGCTCCATTGTTTCTTTCTTCTTGGCTAAGCGAGTGACGGGTGGCATGAAAAATGCTCCTAGGGATGAGATGCAATAATGCTGATGGATGCAAAAGGGGGAAGGCTTTTCTATGCAAATGATTTCCTAGGTTGAGGCAAAGCTATATGAAAAAACCTAAGGAGGATTGGGTTGGGGATTCTAACTTCAAAGATATGTTGTCAAAGCACAAAAGGTCTGATTTCCTATGTGCAACCTTGGTGGTGATTGTGTCAACTTAAGGATAGACTGATGATCCTTTAGGAAGAACATGAGATTGACCACTTGTGGATCCCAACCTTTAGCTCAAGGTGATGAGGGATAACAAGTGACAAAGCTAGATTACCCTAGACAAAGCTCTGTCAAAGGGATAACCTTGGTGAGATTGGTGGATTTGGAAGATTTTAGGAATGGCAAACTTTTAGCAAGGTGACAACAATTTTGAAAGCTTAGATGTGTAGATTTTCGATTACTGGCTAGATGGTATGATTCTAAATGAGATGGATGAGCTAATAATGCTTAAGGGGATAACCTAAGATGGTTGGCTTTTCTACAAAGATGACTCTAGAGTGAAGCTTATCCAAGAAGATGTGGAGAAACAAGGGTGTCTAATCATAGAAATCATGCCTAGTTGGTAAGGCATAAGCAGGATTAACTCCTGGATGTTGGCTAAATTTGATGGTGCGCTCTAATCAGGCCTCTTGAAGTGCTTCATCGGTAGCTTTGTCCTCTGCTTTGTGAAGTTTGGAAATTCGTGGGCTTGGTGTTATTTCTTTTCTCTTGGCTGAAAGTTCTTGGTATGCTAGAGATGGCTTGAGTTTGACCTTGTGAAACTTCTGTTTGGGTTTCGGTTGTTCCGACATAAATTCCTGAATCTGCTTGGCTTTGGGAAAAATCTCAGTTGTTTTGCTTCAACTTGTTCAACTTCCAAAATAGGCAGTGACTACGCTAAGTGTGCCCTACGCTAGGATTGACCAAGTTTGGAAAACATTCATTCAACAAGTAAAATAAAAACAAGCAATAGATACGAACACCCAGATAGAAGTTTGTGGTTCTCAGAATGTGATACTTGCGCCAAGGAGTGTGTATGTTCTACAAATGTTTCGATCAGTCACTCCAAACACATTAACATCCTAGATGGTTTTCTGCAAGGCTGACAATTGGTTTAGCTAGGGAGTCCTTGATATACGCAAGGTACATGAGGCCCAAATCCGTAGATGAGACCAAAAGGATGTCACACAGCCGAGAGGAGCAGTAACCCACTTCTCCTCTTTCACTTCTCAAGGGTATAAAGTTCCTTGAGGCTTAGCCCGAATGACAAAATCTTGATCCCAAGAGAGGTGTCTTTCGATTCACCTCCCGATTCTTATACTCCGCCAGAGCGCTGGAGTTGAGGTCGTCCAAGGGGTGATGAAATCCCCAAGCAAGCCTCCTAAAAAGAAACAAGGTTTTGGATCCTAATCTTATGCACCCAAGATGGCCTCGAAAGACGACAAGGGGAGAGAAGACTCGAATGACCTTGGGCTAAAAAACACGCTTGTTCTTTTACCAACTGACTCTTATGTGTGCTAATCTAGACTTTGCAAGCACTCATGTTTAAGAGACAATGTTCAATTCCAACTTGAAGCACCAAAAAAAGTAAATCGATCGAAGAATGCAAACAATAAGAAGAGTTAGGGTCAACAAAAGCGAACTCGTGCGCCCAGAGGCCCTCCACGTCAAGTATCGATTAATTTTCTTTAAGGCATTCAAGATTGAGTGTGAGTTTGTTTTAAGCCCAAAACAAAAGTGTGTGAGATTCGATTTCAAGCGCGCGCCCGGAGGCTCTCCACGTCAGTTGTTGTTCAATTTTAGTGCCCAAACTTGAAGTGTGATCGATTTAATCTAGAGTTTTGGCCATTTAAGAATTTTGATAAAGTTAAAGCAAACGTTCAAAGACCAAGTGAGTGAGTTAGATTGTGGAACATTTAACACCTTTTTCAAGTAGACCCATCCCCATAAATGGCACTGAGATTGCAACCAATGGTTAATATTTGATGGGTGATTAGAAAAGAGGTGAGTCCAAGGAACTACTCAAATTGATGTTTGTAAATTTGTATTTTAACTTAACAAAGTTTCTTAAAGTTCCAAAAATCAAACTTTACCTAGATTGCATGTGAAAAAGAGATTTGTAATGGTTAATTGATCCTTGGCATTCAAGATTGGATTTTTTGTTTTAAGCATGCATTCCAAAGAAAGTTGATTTTAATCTATGACATTCAAGAGTGTGTTTTGAGCAACATTCATTCAATGGAAAATGTGTTTAACCATTCAAGTTCATTTTTTTTTTTAGCAACATGCATTCAAAGACAAATGGTTAAACATTCAAGTTCATTTTTTAGCAACATTAAAACCTGCAAGAAACATGGTTAGTGGTTCCATATGTGCTCCAACCTGCAATGAGACAAAAAAAAGCAATTTAGTTAGTTAGCCAAAATCTTCAAAAATGAGAGCTTAACTATGGGAAAAAAAATTTTAACTTTTTTTTTTGTTTTTTCTACGCGTAAAAATGCTTAAAATGGTCTAAATCCTACGGAACCACTAAAAGTCAAATTTTGATTTATACTCTTTTTTTTTAATATTTAGCTACAAAGTGCAGAAATAATAAAGCAGAAATGGAACATAAGCAAGCACAGAAGACAGTCTCTCAAAATATGAAGACGCTGAAATACAGAGACGCCAAAATACGAAGAGGACAAAACAGATTTGCAGCACAGAACACAGGTGAGATGTCGATTTGCGCAGATGCGGATTTTCGCAGACGACGATTTTCGCAGACGCGGATTTTCGCAGATGTCAATTTTCGCAGATGTCGATTTTCGCAGACGCGGATTTTCACAGATGTCGATTTGCGCAGACGCGGATTTTCGCAGACGTCGATTTTCGCAAACAGAATAGGTTGCAGACGCCAAAACTGTGCCAAAAAAGCTGAAAAATGCAAAAAAAAAAAATTTAGATGGTATTTCTTCTTCCTAAGTGTGTTCTTTAACCTACAAAAATAAGCAAAACACCCTCACAACACACTCAAACAACAACAAACATTAGATGGTTAGAAAAATGACATATAGATGAAAATAGATGATTAAATGACCCATAGTGGGGTCCCACCGGGCGTGCCAAAATGTAGAACCAGAATCAGTGTGCAAAGAACATTAACAAATAAAGTAAACATTCACAAACCAAAAACTAAATTCACATATATGCCTAGACAAAGAAAGCAAACAAGAAGTGCAAACCTCACAAGAGAAAACAATCCATGCTTTCTTGATTTTGTAGATGTGTCCTTTTGCTGTGGATGTATGCTCAAGATGCTCAAAAGTTGCTTCAATGGAGATGGGTAATGGCAAATTGGTAGCTTTTTGAGCTCTCAATTTGGCATTATAAGGGTAATATTGATGGCTTTGGTTCTCAAAATAGCATGGTAACTTTAGCTCAAAGATTGTTGATGAAATGGCTTGGGATGGGATTCAATTTATAGGCTAAGGGGTAGAGGGATGGAGGGCTTAGATGCAAGGATGGATGAAGGCTTAAGGAGGGCTAAGATGCACTCAAAGGGGAGCACATGGATTGTGCTTGTTTAGCACCAATGGGAAGGTGACACTTGTCACAAGGAGGATGAGTGTGAGAGGGTAGGGTAAAGGGTTGGTTAAAGTCATGATGAGTGGGGTTGAGTATGTAAGAGGGATGTAAGAGGAATGAGTGTGGAAGAGGGAAGAGTGTGGAAGATGGGTGTAAGAGTCATGAGTGGGCTTGTAAGAGTCTTTATGTTTTGTAAGAGCACTCATGACTTAGTGGTTGGGTTTTTTTGAGGGGAGACTTTGGTTTGGATTAGGAAAGTCTTAAACTTGTTTAAGGAATGTGACAACATTAGGGGGTGGATTAGGCTTGGGTTTAGGATTAGATTAGGGATGTTAGAGATGTGCAAGTGGATGGCATTAATGAGGGTGGGTGAGTTAGTGGCTAACCTTGGTTAGTATGGGTGGATGGGGTGGATTAGGCTAAATGGAGGATTAGAGATAGGTTAGGGGTTTTCGAATTTGAGGATTTCATTTATCAAATAGATTTATTTAATAAATGGGGATTTTTGGAATTAGATAGAAGAATAGGATTTAATTGATAAATAATAGATTATTTGATTTATCAATTAGGACTATAGATGATTAATTAAGTTAATCAACTAGTGGATGACAAAGGATTAATTAAATAGAAATTTAATTAATAATGCCTTTTTAGATAACTAAATAGGATTAATAAAATAGTGTAATCAAATTTAGGTGTCTACACTTCCAACCATCAATAGCATCATTAGACCATCGTGGGCACAAGCCATCCCCCACGTGTAACATCACAAATCACTAATAAAAATTTTGGTACTATAGTAATAGGGATATCACTACTAAACATACTACAACATAATCATAAGGAAATCTAACATACAAGAACACAACATAAGATGATCCTACAAGTAGATAACATCACCTATCACATGCTAATCACCAATATGAGGAAATGCATCAATAAATAACATCACCTGGTCATGATAAAAAAGCATCCCAAGAAGCTCTAGCCATGATGAGTATGGACAAATCTTAATGGTAAGAGTAGAAAGCACTACTGCCCGACCATGTGGAACCTAAATGGTCCACTCCCACCGCACTGAGGAGATAGTCTCAAGTCCCATTCAGGATATCAAATCACGGATCACAAGTACTCTCTAAGTCCAGGAGATACTAAAAGTACTCTAACTCAAAGGTTCTAAGACCAATTGACATCTAAATTCCAGAGGCACACAAGACACATAAGAAACCTACTATGTAAGCGGGCAAGTGTCATCGCATGAATCATGTAGAAGTTACCCTGGTAGTTACTTAGGACTTCAAGGTCCCTAGTGACCTCCATGTGGCCACTAGTATCCTCTCGTACTGACAAGGCATACTACGAAATGCAAGGTCGCAACCAAGCTCTCTCTCAACTCCCATCGTAGTCTGTACTAGCACTCGAGGCGTGGGCAAGAACATACAATTATATTCTTAGGTTCATTTTAATCCCCATTTAGTGTAATGTTTTCACTTATTAAAACAACTTACAATGAGTTACCCTCGCAGCCACTTAGGGCCCCGGCCCCCATTGCAAGCCACTTCCCGACACTACAAGTAGATACCTCACCCTAGGCTCATAAAAGCACAAGTCAATAATCATACAAAAATCACCTTAGTCCTATACAAGCAATTGGAAAGCATCCAAATATAATCCACAATAATCACACCAGTTCTCCACGAGCAACTAGAAAGCACCAAAAGATCATCATTATAATCACAATAGTTCTCTACAAGCAACTGAAAAGCATCAAATGATAAGTCACAATATTCATCAGTTCTCAATGAGCAATCAGAAAGTATCCCAAAATAATATTGATCGAAGACTCCAAAATGGTTAAGTCAAACATTTCATAACATGACATCATCAAGAACAAATCATCCAAAACACCTTAGTCCACTCAAAGCAACTGAAGAGAAAAATCAAATATAACTGATCGATGACTCAAAAATGGTTAAGTCAAATATCTAATAAACATACACATCAGCTTCACAGAAGAAGACCAGAAAGCAATAACAATCAATAATCCACACACACCATAGAGCATGCCATCACATTACCATGGTTGGGTTAAAAAAGAATCAAGATCAACATCAGCATGTCATCACAAACACATAACCCTGAGCCTCTTGTAACAACCTAGGACTGGTCAACGGTAAATCAACCCCCAACACCCCAAAGCATAAATAGTACATAGAAAACATCATAATCTCACAATTTGGTTTGATTTTGAAAACACAAAGTTGAGTTAAAAGTAAGGTTCTAGTTTCCAGTTTAATGTATGTTTCAAGTAAATATGTTTCATAATTCACCCTTATGAATTAACCCATTCTCGGTCTGAATTTTACCCTTATTGCTTTTAAGTCAATTTCCTAAAAATAATCCAAGAGTAATTTATTTAAATTATTAAAATAATACTCACTAATTTTCAAAGAAATAATTTATGACTTTATTAAAAATTAGTATTAAATAAATGTAATACTTAATCAAACATCTTTTATTATTAATTAATTCTAATTAAATAAAGTTTAACTAAATTAATTAATAATTTCCTTTTTTAAAAGATCCATATTAATATTAGTTAATACCTCATTTATTAATTAATATTAATATAAATACTTATTAATTACTTAAAATAATAATTTAATAAAATTTATTAATAATAATAATAATAAATATTAACCAAGTTTATTAATAAAATTCATTGATTAATATTTAACTAAATTTAAATATAATTAAAAATTTATTAATAAAATTAATTAATAATAAAAATGTATTAATATAAATTATTATTAAATAACATAATAATTAAAATTTATAATTAATAATTTAATTTTAATATAAATTAATTTTAGTTTCTTTAAATAATAATAAAATATATTATTAAAACTTCTTTTTTAAATGGCTAGCGGCTTAAAACAATCACCGACCTTTTTATAAAGGGTGGCTACCATGCGTAGCAGGCCTACTGATGCAGGGCCTGCGGCAGCTTGCTAACACAGTCCCTACGCCAACAATGACTACTGGCAGCATCACCAAAGTGGGGTAGGGGGGTCGTGGCCACTACCTCCCAATATCATTATTTTATTATTTTTTTAAAATTTCATATATATAAACAATTAAATTTTGTATAATGATTTTTATTTATTATTTAAATAACATTAATTTATTTTATATGATTTATTATATAAAAAAATTATAAAACAAACCCCTTTTTTTAAAAAAGAAACATGTTTTTTTTTAAATTATTTCCAGCATTAATCTAATAGAGAAAATTCGACCAACCAATCGAATTTTCTTTTATATTTTCTTTTTAAATTCCAAAAACCTCCATGGTTAATTTTCTCTTTGACTTTCAACCCTTCCCGGCTAAATTTTGATTCTCTAAAAACTACAGAACGAGGTTTCTCCTTTACTATAATTTGAATCTCCACAAACACATAGGGATATTAACATACATTCAGTAACCTACAATATTGAAATATTCACAACTTCACCACAGAGAAATTTGGATCTACAATCCACTATCACAAAGGAGACAGGAAAGGAAAATTGTGTAATTAATCAGTGATCAAAACACAAGACCCTACCTAAACCTGATGCTAATATGCAACCACCCGAAGATTGTGAGAGAATTCGCTTCTATCCATAACTTCTCTCTGAAACTATCCCCAAAAATTCCCTTTCAAAATCCACTTCCAAATTTTCTCCCAAAATTGTCTCCAAAATTCACCTGCTTCGAAAATGAACCCTCTAATTGTGATAAAGAGTTCTCTCCTTAAATCGAGGCACTAATTGCGTGTTCACCCGAGAGAACCCCATGTTCACCAGACTCTAACTCCAAATTAACTTTTATTTATCTTTTCTTAATCTTTTCCATGCACATTAATTGCATTATTAAATAACTTTATTTACTTGTCACTTGACTTCTATTTTTATTTATTTATTAATTTTCAATCTCATCCACAATTTATGCAAATTAAAATAACATTATTAAATTTACATGTTTTATCTTTTTAATTTATTTCTTATATTTTAATCTCATGCATAAACCATGTGAACTAACAACTTTCAATAAATTAATATATTTTCACTTTTTAATTCATTTTTGAAACTTAATTGATAAAATATTTATTAACTTAAATAATAATATTATTTAGCATTTATTTACAAATGAACTCTAAATATATTATTATTGAATTAAATAAATATTATCACGTTCTAAATTTATCCTTAAAACTTTTATCTTCAAAATTAATTCTTTTTTATTTAATTAATTTCCATTTAATTAAATATTAAAATATCATAATAATTTTCCATTAAATTAAATCATTAATTTAATCTTTTAATTAGACTTAATTAATAGAAAATTCACCAAAGACTCAAAACAACATACGAAAACCCATCAAAGAAAAACACATACAAAATCAAACTAAAGGGTTATAATCATGAATTAACGTCATTCAACACATTCAGAGGGTAGACACTCAGATACTTGTCCTAGTTTTCAATTGGGACAAATGGCTTAAAGGTTTAGGATTTTGACTTGAGAATTTATCTCACTCTCTTATCATTGAGATAATGTGATAGGGTACACTCATCCTAGAAATTCAAGGAAGTCAATACCCAGTACCTGCAACCTGCATAAAATCCACGTATGTACAAACAAAATATTCTAAGCTAAATAGGCAATGCCAGGAAGTGGTGCATCGTGTAGATTCTAACTAGTAGGTGACTTCGACTCCCTTCCTTAACCACATCAGAAACACCATACATAAAGAAAACAAACATGCACACCATACACATGCAGTATGGGGTAAGTATCCATAAGAAAGCACATGTGATAATAAATCATCTAACTAATCATCATCAACAATTAGAAGCACTATAATAATCATCATGCTTACATGAAATATAGAGTACCAAGTAATCTCATCATATAATCAACTAAATCTTACTGCTACTAATTATAAACATAAAACTATCCTAAAAGAGTTTAGCAATTATAATAGAAATGTGAACTAGGGGTAGGCACTACAAAGTAGAAGGGAAAGTTTGAACCTAACTAGATAGGCTCATACATTATCACAACAATATTTGGGTCTGGTGCTTATTAACTTTCTACTCCTGAAGGCGAAGAACTTGTAGAGCCTATCAATGTCCTACATTTGAAGAAGTTCTATGCTTAGAGGCTCACTTCTCAACTATCTTGTACATACTTATTGATCCTAAAAAAATCCTAAAAAATAGAAAATGTCCTAAAAAAATGATCATCTAAGTGAAAACCTAGCAATAGGCACTTTGATGTATCGCCCAAAAAATTGAAAAATTGAAAAAAGTCGTGATGTGAATATCAGGATTTAGCTGTGTGATTTTGAGTCAAACTCGATGACCCATGTTTCATGAGTAGTGATTCAACATGAATCCATCTCTCATGAGAATAAATGGAACACTTAGCACTCATTGGATCTAGGTGATGCTCACAGGGGTGAAGCACCGGGACTTCCCGGGAGGTCACCCATCCCAGTACTACTCCAGCCTGAGCGCGCTTAACTACAGAGTTTCCTCCATAGTTAAACCCAAAGCTTGCAACCCCATTTGCAAATGGGGTTGCAAGCTTTGGGTTTAACTATGGAGGAAACTCTGTAGTTAAGCGCGCTCAGGCTGGAGTAGTACTGGGATGGGTGACCTCCCGGGAAGTCCCGGTGCTTCACCCCTGTGAGCATCACCTAGATCCAATGAGTGCTAAGTGTTCCATTTATTCTCATGAGAGATGGATTCATGTTGAATCACTACTCATGAAACATGGGTCATCGAGTTTGACTCAAAATCACACAGCTAAATCCTGATATTCACATCACAATTTGACTAGCTGTGGAAATCATCTCCTACTTATCAATTGAAAAAAGTCCTCAAAAAATTTGTCAAGTGGTGAAAACCTTGAAACAGGCACTACTTGAGACCCTTGCACCTATGTCTATCAGTCTCCATCACCCATTTTGCTACACATTTCCTAGCTTGGGATTGTTTCTTGTTCTTGTCTTAGGGGCACAACTACTTAGCTTTCTTGAGGTTTCCTTATGCATTAGGGTTTCTTTGAAAACTCAAAAAATAGTGTTTCTCAACACTACCCACCCCCCCCACCCCCCCCCCCCCAACGTGACATCAAGTGTTTCTCAACACTTCTCAGATAGTTTACCTATGGTCTCCAATGTCACAATATTTCTCACTATCAAAATCAAGTCTTCAAGAAATGGCCAAAATAACTTACACACATGCACTTAAACACTTAAATGACTGAGCTATGCTGATCTTTATCTACTTTGTGTGTTGTCTATGATGATTTCTTTACTATATGTTCCCTCCCTAATAGTCTTTGGAGGATGTCATTGACTAGAAGACTGGGGGCATGGGGAATGTTTTCTTGATTTCTACTTGTGGGTATACTTTATTTTTCTATAGTTTTTTTAGCATTCATGCTTGTCCTATTTGACACTTCCACTTATAAATGTATCATCCCTAACTGTTTCATAAGACTACACTCAAGGGTTATCCTAGAACTTATGCCTTAATATAGGTGTGATCTTGCTATACTAAACTTAGGGAATCTAATCACATAGTCATCTTGACTTATATGTCTTTGATATTCAGATCCTCATAGTTATACTAGTGATGGTTCTATGACCTCATGATGTCCCTAATAAATGCTCATTTATGAAATAAGAGTCTAAATATTATGTGTTTCTTGTTGATAAACCACTTTGCATATTATCTTGCATTATAGGTTCATTCTCTAGTCTAGTTTTGCATTCATGCATATGGGGAGAGCTTTCTCTTCACCCTTTTTGTGGACATACCAGCTAACTACTTTCACATCTTGCTTTTTTTTCATCTTTATCATGTTTTTTCACCTTCTTGAGCTTTCGCTTCATTTCTATCTTGCTATCATATCATCACAAGGGGTTAATCTAAACATCACATTCGATCTATCCAAGTGTCACATGTTTTCAACAACATAAGTCTATATCATACACATGAGAGCTAAAACATCATACATGAGAGAGATGCATAAGAATATTCACATAAACATCAAAGCAACACATACATGAGTAGGAAATAGAAACTGAAACATCCCATGAAAACTTAAAATGTTGAAACATCCATCAAAATGAGACAAGTACACAAATCTGTCAATCAAAATCTAGTATCTCATATATATATATATATATATATATATATATATATATATTAATGTATCATAGTACATATATAAAAATGTGAGATCCAAAATCTAGATATCCATCTAAAAAATACATGGAGTTCAATCAAAAATTGTCAAAACTATCACAGTCAACCTATGACTGGCTCGCACCCTCTCTAGCTGGTGGTGGTCTTAGTGGTGGCGCCTATCTCCTATCTTGTAGTTGTATTGCACCCTATGACCTACCTACCTGCTCTGAGTAGTTAGAAAGCCCTTTCCCTGGTGGCAACACACCTCTATAGGTGGCATAATAATATACGATGTGTGCATCACGATGTGACACCTCTTGTCTTGTAGCATCTTGCTCTATATGGAGCTCATCCCCTCATGTCCGCTCATCCATAAGCTACTGATCTCGTACTGTGATAGTAACCTAGGATGCCTATAGCTCCACCTCTAAAGTATAGATCCTCACATCATGATCATCATCTCCTTGAGTTGGCTACTCTGCTTCCACCTCCACCCATACCACTCACCACTTCCTCAGTGGAACCTCCTCCTCCTCCTCCCTAGTGGCATGTGCCAGTGTCCTCCTCCTCCTAGATTGGGAACCCTCCCCAACCTCCATCTGTCTCCCTCCACTACCTCTACCTCCTCCACATCCCCCTATTGTGGGTAGTGCATCTAGCTCTATAAAACATGGAAATGGATGTCTTTTCATCTCATACAAGTAAGTCAGGTTTGCTCCTACATCTGTCATATCTAGGTGATAATCCTAGGGAGTCCACACTAGGGCTACTATATCTCACTCTGCTATTTGATAATCTAACATTGGTAGCCATCCTCATGCCTCATCAGAGTGAAAGTGAGCATAGGTGGTGGTCTCCATTGATATCACCTATTGCTCTACAAACTTTCACCATACTTGGCTGATCACAAACCTCTCCACGATCTCCGAGTGTCTACCTGCTAGTGGTCTGCTATATCTCATATAATCTAACTCCCAAGAATTTGACCATTTGTGGCACTCTTGATAGGGCCACCATGTAAATGTTGTCAGCTCATCAAAAATGTAGAAGTAATATGTCATGTCCCCACTATGAGTCTGTGACACAAATCTTGTGTACCCAAAAATGTATGGTTGGCTCTGCTCTCATGGTTGCACCTGCGGTTGGATTACAACAATGTGCTCCCACACCCAAATCTATGCTAGTATTGCCCCACATGCCTAGGAATGACCATTATGGTACACTATCTCATGAAGCTCAAGGTACATATCCGCTAGTATCACTGGCCCCCATGTCATCCTATGCGGTTGTGCAATCAAATCTATCACCAACTGAACCCATCCCATTGGGAAGCCCTTTTGGCTCCTATCTGTCACCAATGCTTGAGCAACTAGAGATCACAATAAGCTCAGTAGGGGGTAATCCATGCCATACTCATCAATGAGTTGCTCTTAACTCAGATGGTGGTCTAGGATGGTAACATCCTAGAACATTTTTTGCATCACCGCTCGCCCCTCTGTCGAGGTCTGATCATAGTACACCTATGACATATAATCAAACTTGACATCATTATATCTCACATCAAAATTAGAAATTGTAAAAACATGACAAACCAATCAAATGTACAACTTACTAGATCACCATAACAAGGCACTCGTAGAATTTGGTACACATCCTCTAATGAAGCCTCTCTGGTTAGAAAATGGAAAGTGTTATGCTTGCTATGCCACCACTCAATAAGTGTAGTCAGTAGCCCATAGTTTGCCTATATATGGGGCATCTGTATAACCCATCTCAACCCCACAGTCGATATAGTAGCAATCTCATCACCAGTCAAATGTTGAACAACCTGCAACCCCACCACTTTGGGGGCTTTGATGAGAAGCGTGAGAAAAACCTCATGCCACATAAGACATGCAAACATCAGTAATGTATCAAAAACATGCTCAAAATGCAAAATTTCATGAAAAAATGCTCAAAAATAAGTTGTGCAACATTCTTTCTACATGCAGGCAACATAAAATGCTGGAATGATATCGCGAGATACTTTTTTTGAACCAGTGCAATACAATTTTGTCATCCAATAATTCACTCCAGTTCAGATGACAAATGGGTGTGTCCCATACAATATACCTAAAACTACTTGTGTGACATATTTTTTGGTGCAAAATATCATGCAATATGTTCTAAAGTGTCGTGTGATACTTTTTAAAATATTGCCTGATGTTATATTTTTCTACCTAAAAATGTGCAAAAAAGTACACAAAATATCGAAAAAGCAAAAAAAAAGTATACACTTATCGGCACCCCGTAGTGGTCTGGCCGGTTGTGCAACTAGCTATGCTCAAAATAGTGTTGATGAGTCAAAATATTCACTAAAGCCATGATGCTCTCTCTTGACCACTCACAAGCTCTCAAAAATCACAAAAGAAAAATGAATTTGAAAATGACACTTGGGCCCCTTTTATAGCCTCTGACCTCATTTTGACCTAATTTTTAGACTCCTTAGAATTTCAAAAAAAATTGCACCCCTGGCTAATTTCGACATCCTGGATCCATTTTCAAGATTGAAATCAAAATTTAAGTTCATCTTGATAGTCAAAATTGCATTTTAAAATTCTACCTTCTTCTAAGTAACTAGTTGACCTTTTGAGGTCTAATCTCTATATCATCATTGGGGCATCTTCATTTCTTCATGTCTTCATCATTTCCATGCTTCATATTTACTCAAATTCACCTTTTCATTTCTAAAATCATCTTTCTACTTGATTTGTCCTATTTTTTATGGCGTATCCTTCGTGGTCAACTCTAGTCAAACTCAAGCATTCTATCATTCTTTAATAGTCACTCTTTGGTTCTAATCATTTATCTGTCATCTTGGACATTAGTATATCTTGCTCATTTTTGCATCCCCTTATCTCATTTCAATTTTGATCCTAAGGGGGCAGAAATACTCTATCATCACCTGCTATAGCTATATATTTCCTAAGAGCATATGTTTGATCTTTCCACTTGCTCTTGATCTATCTACTTTTCTAGGTGTTAGCATTCTTCAATACTATCCCTATCAAGCTATACATTTAGGATGTGTTATCTCTCTCTGCATTTTGTTCTTCAGAATTAGATATCCATATCTATCGTTTCCGACTTCGCTTTTGTTTTCTTTGATGTAATGTGTTCCCAAATCAATTACACATTAGTCAAAGAGGGGCAAATGTAATCACCTAAAAATGGTCATCTAAACTATTAGCCCCCTTCTCATCATTTTGGTTAATTTAATTAATCATTTACCTAGACCAAATTGCTAATAATCAATTAATTTGATTATAGCCTAGAGTTTGACTATGCTATCCTAAGTTCATTATTTGATTAAAAGAACATGTCCACTTTTAATTAAATAAAAGGCCTCATTATTCTAACCCACTTAAAGTGCACACATAAAGTCCTTTTTTCTAATTTTCAAATTGAAAGAAAAGGCTTTGTGACTTTTTTCTTATATGACAAGTCAACTTATATTCTATTGGTTGACTTGTGTGTGCACATGGATCACTCGGATCACTCCTCTTTTCAAACTCCATCATTGATCATCCATCATCTTCACCTTGATCTCTACCATCCATATGACTTTAAAAGGGAGAGAGCTTTCCCCTTCAAAGGATACACACTCTTAAGTATTGTTATGCTACAGGTTTACCATTTGAATTCTTGAGAGCTCTTTGTGGAGAACTTCTATTTCTTGTCTACATTCTCTCATCCATGGCATTTTAGCATATAGCATTTTAGCATAGTTTCATTTTAATGTAGTTTCTTTACAATAGTTTAAATCACATAGCATAATAGTGAGATTTGTAACACTTGCATATTGCTTAGAATAGTTGTATTTCGCATTCTTATTCTAGCTTAGCTTCCATCTTGCATTACATCATTGAGGAACTCCTTGTGGACATTTTCACTCTTTCATCTCATCTTTGGAACCTCCCATTGCATGGTTTACTAGCAAGAAGAGTGTTCCTAAGGCCCAGCTAAGTTCTCTTGTACTTGAAACACACTCTCTTACACTTCATGGATAGGGAGCTCCAAGTCGACATCCAAGCATTCCGAACTCAATGGAATCCCTTGGATAGAATTTTTTTGAGTGGGAAACTTACTTAGTGTAGAATACTAATTGAAGGTGAAGAAGGCGAACCTTTAGTCAAGGATTTTAGGGCCTCCACGTACCTTTTTAATTTCATTAGTCCTTTAATATAATTTTCCATAGAATTCTTACTCACAACTACCAGTTCTTTATTAATTTCTTAGATGATGTTCAAGGAATCCTCAAGTATGTTGGTACACTTATCATAGTCCACCTTTAGATCATTGATACATTGACAAGTGTTTGGGAATAAACATAATGTTATCCAACTTCTAACTAGAAGGGGAGGATGTGTCCTTTAAATAATTGATTTCATCCATAATCCATGATAAAACAAAATTAAATTATATGATGATAGATATCTCACAATTACATCAACAACATCTACTAGTAGTTACTTGAGGAAGACATATCATAACTACCATCAAAATTTTTGAACTCCTCATCTCTTTTACCTAGAAAGAAAAATACATACATAATATCATTAGCACTCTTCTCATCCTAGTATAAATTTCTCCCTTCAACCAAGATGGTTGATACCTTAGGAATCATCTCTTAATTATTTTCTAATTCTATACTATAAACTATAAAATTTCTTTTCATCCCATCCTTCAAAAAAGTATTTAATAGTTTATATATCCAGTCCATTGAAATTTAATATGTAGGCATTCTAGATAAGAAATCGGATCAAACCACTTCCCTTTTATTTCCCTTATATCATATACAATGGATTCAATATTATCACAATTCCCCCAATCTATCCTCGCAAAAATAAGCTTCAAAACACACACAAAAATAAGACATTAATAATGAAGTCCATACTTAAAACTACCATACATGTCAACCAAATAAACATTAAATCTTTACTTGACCATATTGCATACAAGCATGCAAGCCATTGCATATTCGTGAATGACATCGGCTATGATGCAACATATTTTCACCAATTGGATTTCATTGGCCTCATTCACATAGTCATGGCCATCACCATATATTTTCATATATCTAATCACATTTGTACCCTATAGTCATTGTTTAGAAAAAATAATGTTTTATATATAAAGTGCAAGGTAAATATTATTTTTGGAATTATCATAGTTTAACATGTTGATCCCCTAAATAAGGTTGCTTAATCTAAAATGGTGCTCTGCATCAAATGCATTGATCAAAATATTTTACAAATTGATGGAGGTAGTTCTACTCTAGGAGTTGCCTAATGTAGTAATGTGTAAGAAGGAAAAAATGTTGTATCAATCATATACAGATGACAAAGGATGAATTCAGAACTGACTTGAAGCTATCTACAAAATTGAGATGCGTGAGATAAATATTGTCTTTGGCATTGTTGTCAAAGAGGGAGATATTGATAAAATTTACCATAAGACAACCAGAGAAAATGAAAGAGGGAGAAGATGAAAGAATTTTTATGAAGCTCATAGAACAAAAGGTATTGAATGGATGAGAATAAGAATGAAACTAATGATATTAATGAAGAGCTGATATTGTACATAGAGGGATTTTTCTTAGTTCAATACAAGTTTTGGATTGCATGGTAAGTAGAGGTATTGTCATCAATGCCAAAGAGGGAGATTGTTGGAAACTACAATTGGAATAATTGTTATGTTTTCATTGATGTCACAACTTATTGGTGAGACAATTTTCTATATGATTTGAGTGTCATATCTATTTGATTGATGAAGAGGATTTGAGAAGTTGGTCATAACAAAAGCACCTAGAGGAAAGGTTGAGTTATGAAGAGAAAACTACAAATGGACACTTGATTAGTAAGAATTTGACAAGAAAAAGTGATTGTTTAATCTACTAGAAGAGAAGAAGATAGTTATGTTGAAGCCCTAAAGAAGTGATCAAAGATAGACCAAATGCATAGTCTTGACTGAGCAATAGAGTAGAAGATTAAGGAACTTACAATACATGTCAAGTGATGCTAGTGTCGACCATGCCATAGTAAGTGATGAGAAAAAATAGTCTTGACCGAGCATCAGTATTGATCATGTGACAGTATATGTATTGAACAAGAAATCTAGTAGTGACCAAGTAATCCATTGATGACTAAGTGTCAGAACATAGTGTTGGCTAAGGGACAACATTTTAACAATTTATGAGAAATCATAATTGATAGAGTTGATTTCTTGGGATACAAAAAGAATTTTGAAGATAAGGATGGATGACCTGGAACATTTGAATCAAGGGAAACTATGTTTGTGTTTTTCTATAAAAGAATTCAAGGAGAAGTTTGGAGAAGTTTCTAGAATAGAAAAGAGGAGATGAAATATTGGAAGGATTCAATGAATCCTATCTAACCCTAAGATCAATGATGATGTTTAAGTGAAAAAATATCAGAACTACCTATTTAAGGAGGCACAAGTGCTAACTTTCAATAAGGTTGAAGGTTGGAGCAGTTGTTAATGTTGTTGAGTGATAAACTTAAGTAGAAGGTTGAGAAGAGTTGAGAAGAGGTGGAGTGATTTCTTGAAGGGTTTCCAAGTGAATCAAAGACTGAGATAACAATGAAGACCAATTAGTGAATCAGTATTTAAGCCAAACTAATATCTATAATTGCAAAGTGAGTTGCATTTGTTAGATCAAAACTTGTTACTTTCTAACCATTGTATCGGTATTGAAATCCTTTAATCAAGGTTGATAGTCATATCTAAATCCTTTAATCAAGGTGGTATTCTAATGGAATGTTCTAAATTCCTCTAACAAGGCCACTCTTAATAGGGTGATTAAATCCTTTAACAAGGTTACATTTAATAGTGTGTTTTGTAACCTTTAACAAGGTTGGCTCTTAATAGAGCTCACTTCAAAAGAGTGAAAAGATTGGTGACATGTTACTATTAGGAATAAGGTGTCTCAACCTTGGATAATTCCTATTCTTATTATTTGTTTTTTAAATGTATTTTTTGCAAATAATGTAATTACGTGTGAGTGTACATGTCTAGTTAACATGTTGATGTGTCATTCCACTTGTATGTGTCAGCATCTTGAATTGTGTGTAAGGAGATTATGGTTGAAATGGTTATGATAGATTCTTATGATGCGTAAGAGCTATCTCTAGAATATTTGATGATGGGTAAAGATGTGAAGACATGTGGCAATTGATCATTGAGTATTGTACACTCAAGTCTCCATCTAGTGCATGATATAAGCATTTTTAGGATTGTAGATAGGAGAGAGTGAAAGGTGTATTGCTGGTTGCTACTATATTCATCTTTCATGTCCTAAAAGAACTTGCATTGCAAGTGTGTTGTAACCTTTGTATTGAAGATAATACATTGTGCAAGTTTTGGAGGGGTGGGGTTGTTTTATCGAAAGGTTTTTCCCCGCCAACATATCTTTTTTTTAATGTATTTTCTTTCTCTGTCTATTTTTTGTATTCATTGTTGACTGAAATATGTATTTTCCTCAAAAATTTGCTGCCACTACTTATAGGCTTTCAAAAATGGATCCAACTATACACCTCCCCCATCTCTTCTCTCTAGTACAGTGTTAAGAGTCTCTTTGGCATGTTTTGTATCCAAGGGACCAACAACTTCAGCTAGATATCCTTTTAGTATTTCATTTTTCCTATGAAGTATTATGAGTTTAGCCCCTGCTTGCTCCAAGGTTCTAAAAACCTCTTTTATCCCCATTGTGACCATCAACCTAGCAGTATCCAATGTGGGCTTCCCAAGCATAACCTCTCTAATCTGATACTCTTGTGGGCCTAGATCTTCTAAATTTGCATCAATAGGAGGGATAGACACTTGTGCAAATAAATCTTTGTTCTGGTCAGTGTTGATAAAGGCCAATGGTCCTGCTTCTCTTGTAGGAGACTTAGGTTTGGGCAGAACTTCCATCAACTCAAACATGTCCTCTTCATTAGCAGTGAATTGTGGCCTTTTACTTCTTATCATTTCCTTTCACAACCACCTCAAGACTGCCTCTCAAGGATGATGAAGTTTGTTCTGCTACTGTTTTCCCCTTATCACTTCTCTCCAGGATTCTTTCTCTTTATGAAGGCTCTCCTTCTATGGTTTCCATCTCAGTCGAGCCTGTAGTTCATACCTCAGTGTCTTGGGTGGTTTACTAAGGGTATTCAACCATACATCTCTCTTCAGACACTTCATTGATTGGTGTTTGTTGTGGCTCTTCCTCCTATGAAGGCTCCTTTTGAACCTACTCTTCTTCAGTACTCAAAGGTAAGGGAGTAGCTGAGCCTTTTTCTACCACTATGACTTGTAAAGGGGATGGTGGAGCAAGATTGGGACCCTATGATTCTGGTGGCATCTGTGTCCAGTCCTTCTCTTAAGGCTCATTCATCAGGGTATCCCTAATCTTGTCCCCAATCAATTTCATTCCTATGGGCATGAAGTCAAAATTTGACATTTTGAATACATCATCACCCCCTACATCCTACTCATCAACACATTGTTGTATTTCATCCTTTGAAGTAGTTATTTCTAGAGGTTCTTATGGGGCTAATGGCGATGTCACAGTGAAACTTCTCCTCCTTTCCTTCTCTATGGCTCTTGCCAGTCATGTTCTTCTTTGTAATGGCACATCCTCCTCCTCATCTTCCACTTCTTCTTCTCCCTCTTTAGGAATGGGGTTCACGACAGATGGAAAAGGAACCATCCTTCTAATCACCCTTTGCCTTTTCTTAATGGGGGTCTTAATATTTATTCATTTCTTAGAGCCTGAAGGGGATGCTTGTTCTATTTATGAAGGAGGAGAGAGTGTAGCTGATAGAAATTGAGGGTCTATCTAGACTTGGGAAGCTCTAGTTTCTTTTGGCCCTTGCATGTTTTCTTCTTATTGTTGTGGAGGTACTGAGATTTCACCCTCTTTTGGTTCAGCTCTTTAAGGAGAACTCCTCTTTCTTTTTCCCTTTTCTTTCTTCTCTAAAGGTTGATAGTATCCAATCGATCAATCAAGTTGGTATACTATTTCTAGCCTTATTAGTGACTGGGCTACAAAGGTAGGAATAGTGACCTTCTTCCCTCTACCTTTGGCTAGGTGGGCCTATGCATGGAATACCACTATCTCAAGTATTGGAACAAGTTTAAATGGTTTCCTGATCCAATCCTACGTCATTTTGATGATGTGCCTTGCCCAATGATTAATATCATCATTTTCTTCCCTGTCAACTTCTGTATTCATTATAGGCCTTTCTCTAATTTTATCTGCACTAAAAAGAATGTCGAGCAACTCCCCTAAGTCTTGTTGCATTATCTGCAATGGAATATAAACCTTCAAAGCCTTTTTCACCAAATACAAAGTCATCCTACAATAATCCCTTATATGGACATCATAGTTGTTTGTTGCATTCATCCAGTGGTCTTCGATGGCTTCTTCATGATGAAATTCCTTGCATGCCAATCTCAAAGAATAGCCTTAGGGAATCGTATTCGTCTAGGGGATATTGATCCCATTCCCATTCAAAAGAAGGAATATCTTGCTTCCTCTTTACTTTATAAGGCCCTATGATTAGAGGCCATGTCCAACATATTCTACATTATTTTCTCACTCTGTCATATGCTGACTCAATTTGTCGAGCAATCTCCAACAAAACAAGTTTGTTACTAGGATATCTTGGGAGCTTCTTCATATTGATAGTCGCACCAGCTACCCTTAGATATGTGAACATTTTAAACTAAATGTAATAGGCCCCGAGTGCTATTATCTATGTCATTGCATCATCAGATAATCTTTTTGCATGATCTCCCTCTATGAATCAGATGATTGCAATTATGAATGCATCATTCACAATTCTATATTCCTCGCTTTGCCCTGAGAGCTTCTTCCTTACCAATTAGGGATAGATAATATATGACCAAGCATTTGGATCTTGCATGTTGCCTCTTCTATACAAATTAGGATAGTCCATCACCCTTGTAGCTAACAGTGATGACGGGCCACACCACCCGTACCAACTCACAACAAAAAATGCAACAATATGGAGATAGAGAGATGACAAAATGCTTCATAAGGTTTCCATTAATACTTGAAATTCATTAAAATATTCTCCAAATGAAAGGACTCCAAATTCTTACAATATAAGAGAGATTCCTCACTAAGAACTTCCAACTAGAAGACCTTCACTACAAGAGCTTACACTTGAAGAGCTTCTATTTCTCCAACTTCCATTAGAAGAGCTTCCATTTCTTGAACTTGATTACAAATGATAATAAGCCTTGCTTAAATAGGCACTTCTAACCCAAGACATTACAAACACAACCAATATGGGATAAAAGGTAAATACAACTACCTTTAAATAAATATTAAATTCCCACCCCAAATACCACTAAGCACCCAACAAATATTAAATACATGATTCAAGGAACTTTTCACAAACTTCTAAATTGTCACCTATACACCTCGATTAATGGAATGACAACTATTTTTATTATTTTCTATTTATGCCACCCATGCACCTTGAAAATAGAAATTCCTCTTTTCTCCTTTTTTCCTATTTTTCTATTTTTTATTATTTTTCTTCCATTTTCATCACTTTCTCTCTCCTCCACAATTTTCTCTCTCTCTCTCTCTCTCTCTCTCTCTCTCTCTCTCTCTCTCTCTCTCTCTCTCTCTCTCTCTCTCTCTCTCTCTCTCTCTCTCTTAATAATAAATTTTTGCAAGATGCTCCTGCATCAGACTCCCTTGGTAGATAGAAAAGTGTGTCCCACACTTTGATGCCAAAAGAAAGATATACAACCATCTTCATCTTCACCACAAGCTCCCACCTCCATAGGGACAAGAAAACCAACATGCAAATCTTCCACATTTTTTTTGTTGATGCATGATGCTCCTGCATCTGACTCCCATGGTAGGAAAAATTTTGTGAATATGGATTCACAAAATGAAGTAGCCACTGTTGACATTTTTTTTTTCTCTTCCTCCAACACATAGCTAGAACAAGTATCTGATGTCGATATATTTCCTTCTTTCTTCTCTTCCAACACCTAGTCGGAACAAGTGTCTGTTGTTGAAATTTATCCTTTACAATGAACTTTGTCCAAGTATAAATCTCATCCTCATTCAATCTTGTTGAATTAATCACACCTGTAATAAACCCAGCAACACCATACCAATCTTTCTTTGCATACCACACATCACTAACAAGATCCTCATGCAAACCATCATCAATATCTTTTAAACTCATATCAAAGGCAACATTCCATGATTCATAAGAATTTACCTCTTTGACATTTTCATCTTTGCTTGCCTCTTTTATGTCGTCAACAATGCACGTAACTACTCCACTTGCTTGATCTCCAACTAAGGCACTATACTTTTCCTCCATTTTTGCAATCTTCAAATCATCTTGATCTACTTCAGGTTCATAAATCTTGTCATCTTCATGCTCTTCTTCAGCTTTAGGTTCGCAAATAATTTCCTCTACATCCTCTTGCTCTTCTTTTGTACCACATGTCTGATACTCCATTGGATCTTCTTTCTTTTCCACATCCAAGGAATTATCAACATCTCTTTTCTGGTGACATGCTCTTCATTTCCACAACTCAGCTTCTAATTCATTCACTTGCTTATGCAAATCAACTAGCAATGATTGTTGATTTCTTGCTCTAAATTTTTCAAGTCGAGGAATCCTCAGAATCCATCCAATCACAAAAGTCATCTTCTTCTTTCTCTTCTCCATAATCAAGTCTTTAGAAGACAAATCTCATGCAACACAAGAACCTTGTGCAAACTGCCTCATAGTCAGTGATCTGTCTACACAATCAAAAACTTCTTCACAAACTTCACCCAACCCAAGGTCCTGGTGCAAACTGCCTTACGTTCGGCGATCTGTCCGCACGCTCAGGAACTCCTGCTCTGATACCACTAATGACGGGCCACACCACCCGTACCAACTCACAACCAAAAATGCAACAATATGGAGATAGAGAGATGACAAAATGCTTCATAAGGTTTCCATTAATACTTGAAATTCATTACAATATTCTCCAAATGAAAGGACTCCAAATTCTTACAATATAAGAGAGATTCCTCACTAAGAACTTCCAACTAGAAGACCTTCACTACAAATGCATCAAACAGATAGGCCAAATATGAAGTCATATAAAACTTCCTTTTATCCTTTACTACTTCCAATTGCTCACATATATTTTCACTCAACATGGTGGCCCAGTCAAGTGGTAGCTTCGTTGTCTTAATAGTCTCGATGAAATGTATCATGAAGACATTTAGATGTCCGACTACAAATAAACCCATGACCCTACTCAAAAGTATGATCAAGTATCCAATATCCTCTTTCATGTATCCCCTTTTCATATCTACCTTACCAGTTACCTTCCCCAAAGGAGTCTTCTCTATAAGATAAGAGGATTGGATGATCTTTAAAGCCTCTTTCAAGTGCTCTTTGTACCACCTTTTTGCTACTTCATAGGCTAACCTGATAAACCGATCCACCCTTGGGAGATGGAACACTCTTTCAATGTTGTTAGGTCAAAAGTCAAGGAAAATCTCTCTTGTGACATTCTTTACCACCCTTTCCTTTAGAAAAAAGTGTTGTGCAAGTGTCATTATGAGCTTAGAGGATTGCATTGACATCGGGTGTGAAGTTGTGCTTACTAGTCTTGGTCAGATTAATGCAAAAACTATAGCTAACTTCTTAGTGGGTCTATTAAAAATCCTTAGGAACTCTCCCAAATCAGTGTGTTCCAAATCTATGTCCTTAATCTCAAAGTAGTCATCTTGGAACCTTGATTTTGATGGAACTCTTGGAACTTGAACACAACGGGTTTTGGTGCCATTTTCTTGCCTAATGAAGATGTCATTATATCTGCATGACAAAAAGAAATATGTCCATCAATTTGAGTTTGGAGAAGAAACAAATGGATTAAACTTAACTTGTAGAAAACCCCAAAATTCAAATGCCTCAAAAAACCACTAGAAAACCCTATTTTAACAAACAAACAATTGATACACCTAGTGTACTAGATTAGGCACACCAAATGTGCAATTTTTTTTTAAAAACACTTTAAATACACAAGGTGTGCACTAGTATACCAGATTAGGTGTGCTAGTGCGCACTTTTTTTGTGATCTAATTATGGGTGCACACTAGTGCAGCAAATTAGGTGTGCTAGTGTGCATTGTTTGGTATTCCTATTCTTTTTAAAGTTTTGTATATGTGAGTGCACACTGGCACACCAAGGTAGGTGCATTAGTGCACACCTATATCTTGTTTGTTTAGAGATCCTTAGTTGAGGGCTAAGTTTTAGGTCAGGTAGCTTGGTGCGCATATGGTACATCAGAGGAGGTGCACCAATGCACACCTAATTAATGTTTTGTATGTTTGCATGTAGGTGGAAGGAACTTGGAGGATGCACCTAAGGAGGTGCAGTACTGAGTATCAAAGGAAACTTGGTAGACAAAGTGGACCTATGGGAGGATGTAGCTATGGAGCTTAGAGATTTGCAAAAGCAAAAGCAAAACAAAAACAAAAAGACAAGGTAAGATAGGATGAGGGGGGTGGGGCTTATATAGCCTCACCCACCCTTGGTGTTGCATTGGTGCACAACTATGCAGGTGTGCAGCTACACATCGACGCATCACCAAAGGGTGGTGCACTCCCATTGACATATGCCACACTAGCACACAAAAGTAGGTGCATTGGTGCACCTTTTAAATTTTGTGATTTTCTAACACCACCTCCTTTAACAATTGGATTTCCTAGTCAGGACCTAGGATGTGAAATAAGGGACTAGGAAAGACCTAAAAAATGACTCGGGACCCTGAACTAGGGCCTTGGAAAAGTCAAAAAATAAAGTAGGGAGTCCCCATGTCTACTAGGGAATGGGGTGTACATTGTGTAACCACAAAAAATAGCCCCAACATAAGGAAGAAATGACAAAGGCATTTCTTCATCAGCAAACATTCTTCCAACGTGTGTCAAACACCAATTAAATCTCAAATATTCCAAATAAATTTCAAATGACTTCACAGTGAAAACTTCATGATCCAAAACCTCCAAGCTCAGTGTGTGCCTAGTGTATTCATTTCCTTCCACATCTCAAGATGTGATCAAATAAATTTTACTAACAACTTAGAAATCTCTTTTCTTTTAAATTTCTTGGTAATCCTTTGGGTGATTGCTCCATGTAGTTCATAATGTAACTATTTGATGAAGCAATGTTTTGGTACCAGATAATTCATTTTGAAAGTGTATCTTTTTTCCATTTGAGATCTTTTAGAATCCTTTAGTCTTAACACCATTTTTCTTTATATTTTCTTTTCTTTCCTTTTTTTATTTTCTTCTATATCCTGACTATGCTTATACTGTGTAGCCAGGACATTAGTGTCATTTCTTAGATTCAATCCTCTGTGAACATCCCTTACATTCCTCTTTTAGAACTTTTAGAAACTCTCATGCCAAAAAATGACCTCAGCAATCCTTTGAGAAGACCCCTTCTATTTGAACCAAATGGGGTTTGAATCTTCCCTTGCTGCTTTCAACCTTGGTTTGACAATACCTAAGATAATCAATTTTTAAGTTCACAAAGTGTTGAGAACTTGTTGCTCTAGAATCTTGAATTCAAGACTGAGAGCTCTCTGATTATTGCAAGTAACATCTGCTCCTTGGTGTGTATAAGACACACCATCGTCCAAATGTTTTGACAAAGAAATAACTCTTCCTAAAATCAGAACCAAAAGAGTAGTTAGTAAGATATCTCAAGATAAAATCCCAAGTGCACCTTACCCCTTGGACTAACACAACTTTAAAAGAAAAAAATGACTAAAAGAAAACACACAACTGAAAGCAAAGACACTTGTAGAAAATAAACACAGTTGCAGAAATAAAAGCTAACTATTTTATTTTTATTTTTTTAATTTATTTTTTGTGTCTCTTAGGCTTCAAAATAATGTTTCTTTAATTTCCCATTGACTGGCAATGGAACTAATTCCCCTTGTAAGGAACCGAGTCTAAAAGTATTTTCTCTGAGAATTTTCACTATTTAGTAAGGATCAATCCACAAATGTTGTCAAACCACCTCTTGACAATAGCTTGATGTTTTGCCATGTGCTCCAATATAGTTGTCCATTTATTGTCCATCTCTAAAAGATTCATCAATCTGATTTGTACTTTGTCATTATCTTTAGCATATCCGCTCAAGAATTTCAAAATAGGAATCCTAAGATTGAGTGGGAATACTAGTTATTGTCTGTAGACAAGCAAATATGGAGAAGTTCCCAAAGTATTCTTGACCCTTACTCGATCTGTCCATAGAGCATATTTGAGTTGTGTATGCCAATCTTTAAGATTCTCCTTTAACAAATGTCTTATTACTATGATTGAGTTCTTATTCATGCATTGTGTAACCACAATAGTAAGGTTGGCACAAACTAAGCTGAAGAGATATATTGCTCTTTGGTGGAAAGAACTACAAAGAGATAGAGAATAGGAAGGTGAAATGAAGATCTTTAGATGGAGATTGACAGTGACTAAACTGAAGGCTAAGTTCATACCTATTGATTATGAACTTGATTTGTTTAAGAAGTTGTAGAATCTAAAATAGAATGATATGACTTGGTAGACCTTGGCAGTATGATTTTAGGGTTGTGCATGATTGTGTTAGGAATGTGTTTACTATTGAGAAAGGTGGTAGGAAATATTCCCTAATTCCTTTGCAAAATGAAGAACTTGGTAGGAGGAACCTTAGTATTAGCAGTCGAGTTGAGTTGGCAGATTCTGAGAAGGTTGGAGATCAGCATGGAAACAAGACCTTTAATTAAAAGAATGAGTTCTAATTCAATTAGAGCTATGAGATATCATGATTTTTCTCAAATATCAATTTTTAGACATTTAATTTCTATTGGAGGCTGAATTGTGGCTCTTCAAGTATTTAATGTTAGGTTTATTTAGTTTTGAGTATTCTTTGCTGACTTGTGGCTTAGATTGGTATAAGTAGTGGTCTTGTGGAGTCTTTTAATTATTCAGTTGGGATGGAATAAAGGATAGATGCAATTTTGAAGAGGTAGAGCTGCAGCTTAGGAACTAGAGGATCTCTTGGTGGACTTGAGGGTAAAAGTGTGGATTCTTCTTGGTGTTCTTATCCATTTGTCTATTTGTACTAGCTGAGATTGGTTTTGTAAGTTGGATCTTGTTGAATTGATTTTGAAATTTTTGTTTGTATTTGGCTCTAACTCGAAAGGCCTTATAGTCAGGCATATTTCATGTAATCAATTTTATCTTTGAATAAAGTGTTGTGATTCGGTATCAGATCTTGCATTATTGTTTCTTGTTGTTGTGTTTCCACTGTGTGGTTAGGCTAGGACATCTCCTTTGGGGATTATCCTACATTACACTATGTCAATATATTATTATAGTAGAAGGACATGGATTCATTTCTTGAAAAGTAAGACATGAGTCTTTAGTCAGTTCAAGGAATTTAAAGCTCTTGGAGTAAAATAGAGAAGTAAGAAGATTAAGTTTGTGAGAACTAACAATGATGGTGAGTTTTTTTCAGTAGAGTTCAAATAGTTTTGTAAAGAATGAGGTATTGAGAGGCATAAGAAAACTCCTTATACACCACAACAAAATGCAATTACAAAAACAATGAACAGGACATTCATGGAGAAGGCTAGGAGTATGCTTAGTGGAGTTGGTCTTGAACAAAGGTTTTGGACTAAAGTTGTGGCCACTACATGCTATTTGGTTAATAGATCTCCTACATTAGCTCTTTTTGGTAAGACACTCATGGAGGTGTGGTCTCGTAAGAAGCCTTCAATTAGAAATCTTCATATTTTTGGTTTTGAAGCTTATGCACATGTTCCAAAGGAGAAAAGATCTAAGTTGGAAAACAAAGTTGTCAAATTTATTTTCATCAGATACAGTGTTGGTGTGAAAGGATACAAGCTTTGGGATCCTGTGACTAGTAAGGTGTTATATAGTAGAAATGTTATTTTTAGAGAGATAACATCTTCTTCTATTGTGCTACAACTAGAAGAAAAAGAAAACAAGGAAGATATTGTTTAGTTGTCTCCTACCACAGAGAAGAATAAATAGAAAGACCATGTTGGGTCTAATGATGAGGAGAGCTCTAGTAGCTTTGATAGTTCAAAAGAAGAGGAATAAAGATCTCAACCTCAGCTTTTGAGGAGATCAACAAGAGTAAGAAAGTAGCCAGAAAGGTTTCGTTATTCTATGTTAGATTCTAGTTGTGCCTTCATTTTAATTACTAACACTGATGAGCCTAGATCTGTGAAAGGGGCTTTGGATATGGAAGATGCAAGTTCCTAGATTGAGGCCATAGATGATGAGATGAATTTATTGGATTAAAAAAAACTTGGGACCTTGTACCTTTGCCTAAAGGATGGAAACCTATTGGTAGGAAATGGGTGTTCAAGAAGAAATTGTGCGTAGATGGTACTGTTGAAAGGTACAAAGCTAGATTGGTTGCAAAGGGGTACTCATAGGTAGAGGGAATAGATTATGGTGAAATATTCTCTCTTATTGCAAAGTTGGGATCCATTAGATTTTGGTTATCTCTTGTTGCATCATATGATTTAGAGATAGAACAAACGGATGTGAAGACAACTTTCCTTCATGGTGATTTGGAGGAAGAGATTTATATGTCACAGCCTGAGCACTACATTGTTAAAGGTAAAGACTCCTTGGTTTTCATATTAAAGAAGTCTTTGTATGGTTTGAAACAATCTCCTAGGATGTGGTACCTTAAGTTTTATGCCTTTGTGTAGTCAATTAGATTATTAAGATTGAAATCAAATCATTGGGTTTATTTTAGAGTTGAAAATGATCGTCTTCTTATTGTTGCATTATATGTTGATGATATGTTGTTGTTTGGGAAGGGTAAGGGTATGATATTTGATTTTAAATCTCAGTTGTCAGAACAGTTTGAGATGAAAGATCTTGGAATAGCAAGGTACATGTTTGGTAAGAAATCAATTGAGATAGGTATAACAAAAAACTTTGGTTGAGTCAGAGTAAGTATGTGAAGTTTGTGTTGGATAGGTTCAAAATGGCAGATTGTAGACCATTGTGTATTCCTATTTCTATGGGAACAATGTTATTTATAGATGATTGTCCAAAATCTCCTAGTGAGGTGGAGGACATGAGAAGAATACCTTATGCTAGTGAAGTTGGTAGTCTTATGTATGCTATGGTCTGTACTAGAGCAGACATTGCCCAAGCAGTGGAAGTTCTAAGCCAATTTATGGCTAATCATGGATGGGTACATTGGGATGCAGTTAAGCAAGTATTTAGATATTTGAGGGGTACATCAAATTACTTCATTTGTTATCATGGTAACTCTTTTGGAGCTCCGCATTCTATTTATATTCATGGGTTTGTGGATTCAGATTGGGCAAGTGATATTGATAGTAACAGATCCATCAGTGCTTATGTGTTCACTGTGTTTGGTGGTGCCATCAGTTGGATGAGTAAGTGACAACCTATGGTTGCTTTGTCCACTACATAAGTTGAGTACATGATTGCTACTCATGTTTGTAAGGAAGCCATTTTTCTTAGGATATTATGTTCTAATATTGGTGTTGATGTAAGATAGATTACTATTTGGTGTGACAGTCAAAGTGCTATTTTCCTTGCAAAGAATCCAACTTTCCATGCCAGAATGAAGCACATTGGTGTGTAGTTTCACTCTGTAAGAGATATGGTGGAAGATGGAAACATAAATTTGGAGAAGGTAGATACTATAAAGAATGTTGCAGATACATTGACAAAACCAGTGGGCACAAAGAAGTTCAGATGGTGTTCAGAGTCTATGGGCCTTTTAGCCTATAGTGGTTAGTTCCTATTATGTTCTTGTTGCTCTTACAAGGTGTTTGACAAGTGGGAGAATGTTAGGAATAAGGTGTCTCAACATTGGATAATTCCTATTCTTATTATTTGTTTTTTAAATGTATTTTTTGCAAATAATTTAATTAAGTGTGAGTGTACATGTCTAGTTGGCATGTTGATGTGTCACTCCACTTGTATGTGTTAGCATCTTTAGTTATGTGTAAGGAGATCATGGTTGAAATGGTTATGACATATTCCTATGATGTGTAAGAGCTATCTCTAGAATATTTGATGATGGGTGAAGATGTGAAGACATTTGGCAATTGATCATTGAGTAATGTACACTCAAGTCTCCATCTAATGCATGATATAATCATTTTTAGGGTTGTAGATAGGAGAGAGTGAAAAGTGTATTGTTGGTTGCTTCTGGATTTGTCTTCTGCATCCTAAAAGAACTTGTATTGCAAGTGTGTTGTAACCTTTGTGTTGAAGATAATACATTGTGCAGGTTTTGGAGGGGTGGGGTTATTTTACCAAAAAGTTTCCCCGCCCCCCAACATATCTTTGTGTTTATGTATTTTCTTTCTCTATCTATTTTTTGTATTCATGGTTGACTACAATATTATTATTTACTTAATATCGAATCTTGAATTGTAAGGATTTAATAGGAATTTGCACAATACTTTCCTGAAGGGATTAGTGTAGGAAGCTATTTCCACACCTGAGTTTCCTTACAATTACTAGTGGTTTTTCCCAAATTGGGTTTCCACATTAAATTATAGTGTCAAACTTGTATGGAGGTTATATATGGTGATTTAATATTGATTTTTACATTCTGCAAGTTTGTTATATTTAGGATAGTGGACTTCTAGTTGATGTTACTAAAAATATGCTATAGAGGTTGAGCTAATGAATTATAAGATTTGAAGTTGTTTAAGTGTTTTTTTGTTCAATTGGTACATTTGGACCTTGGATAATTGATTCACACCTACCCCTTCCAGTTGGAGGAGAAAGAGTTAAAGAGAGTAAACAAGGGGAGAGATGTGTATGTGTGGTGTTGTGGCTTCACAACACATGCCCCATTTTCAATACAAAAATGAGGACCCCCTTTTTCACTTTGGGATAAGGGAATATTTTCTCTAGAATAAGGAATCCTTTTAGGTGCCTCAGATAATAGCCCCCCTTGTAGCTCTTGGTCAAAGAGTCATATTGATTGGCATTACCTAGAATGAAGTGCCCAGGGAGAGTATTTTTTTCCTTTAAGGGTCAAAACTATACACATGTGCACCCTTATAGGGTACACAATGTGTGCTTGACCTAACACTAAGCCATTGTATGCATAACCACACTAGGTGCACCTATGCACCCTATCAAGGTGTGCTATGTGCACCCTTCAACACTATGCCTATAAATAGGGGGTTGAACCCCCTCCTCTTCCATTCAATTATATTGTTTCCTTGAAGTGTCAAACCTTTGCATTTGTTAACCTGCACCAACTTCACTCAAGAACCCAAGGTAAGCTTGGGGTGCACATGCGTGCATCCACACCCTCTCAGGTGCACATGTTGTGACATTTGCACCATGTTTTTACTTACAATTGAAGAGATCTCACCTGTAGAGAAAGAACCCAAGAAGGATGTGAACATGTGTATGTATTCTACTATACATTTGTGTATGTAAAACTTTGATTAGATCATTAGGTGCACCATGAACATCTTACACACATGCATAGGAATGCCTACTATGGACAAGTGTACCAAAACTACTTTTAAGGGTAGTTTTTTCAAGGTCACCTATATTTCGTCATTTTTTTCCAATCTAGTTGCATCAATTAATATCTTTTTAATATTCCAAATTTGTCATATCGGTGTATGTCTCCTATATAGATTAAAATGGCATCTTTTTCATCATCCATGATAGAAAATATCACAACAAAACTAGTGAAATTCAAGTTCCAAGGTGCACGAAAGAAGTCATGATTCATGGATAAATACTCCAAAGTTCATAATACTAAATTGGGCCACATAGACTAGCAAGGATTCTTGGTCCTATGCAACAAGTTGTAGGAGAGATAGGAAATGATCTTGTCATTGATTTTGAGTAGGTTAGTGAACTTGTACCTCACATCATGTGTCTGTAAAATCCTCAAAATTGATCATGGCATTGACCAACCATTATGTGCCCAAGGAGAAATAAGTGAAAAGCATCACTAGGCATATAGTTTAGGACATATGCCCTAATAACATTGAAAAGGTTTTTCACCTACCTCCTACAAATTACTTCTAGGAAATAACCTCTGGTATACCAAACACATGGTACTAGGAACATGAACAAGAGGCTAAAGGCTTGGTGTGGGAGAAATACGTTCATGCAAGACCCCTCCTAACAAAAGAGTTATAAAGGTACACATGACCTGGGGATATATAATCGATGACATTGGTTACTACATTGTCCTCCTTAATAGAGTCATGGAACTCCCTCTAGATGGTCACCTAGAAACATGGATGATTCACTTCATAAAGACCACCAAGAGGGAGAGGCTTACTGATTGACTAGACCACAATCATTAGCAACAACCTAGATGAGCAACTCATCTTTGTAAAGTCAAACCCTCAATTCTACATGACTTCATACATTGTGTTTCTTTTTGTAATAATCCTAATGAACTATCCAAGGTTAGTAAAGAGAGGGAGTATGCAGGATGCCAATGCAATGCCATACATAGTGTACCCTCAGTTTGTACGAAAGAGCTCCCATTCAAGAGCTCATAATACAAACTAGTGAATGATGGTTTTATCTTTTCTATAATATAGTTCCGTGAAGGATGTTGTGCAAAGAGGTTGTGTTGGCTCTTGATTTAAAAGAATTTTAAATACCTTTGAAGAGTGTACAAAATACCTAGGAATTAGCTAAAAACCATGACATATATTTTCATGCAAGCTAATAGGACCAACTAACAAGACTTTATAGTCTTCTTCCCTTTAAATTCTATGGGATTCAGGTAGGTGTACCTTATAATTTATTATTACTTTCCTTGATGACAATATTCACCATAAATACCTATGTAGTAGACATATTCCTTTGATTCTTCTAAGTTAGATACTAGACGAGCGGATGAAAAATAGCTAACTCCCATACCCTACACATTTCTAAATCAAACATAGACTAGCTTTCTAGATATAAAAATAAGACACAAGATACTAAAGATTTAATTTATGAATTTGGATATTATATAACCTTACAAAATTATCCAGCATCAATTTATGATTAGTTCTTTATCCATTTGGGATAGTTATAGAATATGACACACTATAGTAGATCTATTTTCTCACTTCTGCAAATAAAATCAATACTCAATTCAAAATCTCGTACTTATCAAAATCTTCCTATGATACCTTCAACTCTCTTAAGTCATGCCAACAATTTACATAATCATTTTGATTAACAACAAAATATGAGACAAGATATAATTCAAAATGAATTACAAGAAAAATTCAAAAGTGCTTGTCATTGAATTTCATAAAATTGAAAGCTAGCACAAGAAGAGACAAGATCTAAATTAGGTGACCAAGTCTTTCTTCAATTGTATTAATTTTCTTGAAATAATACAACCCAAGTATCAATTTTGGTGAAAATAAATTTACTCAAGATAGTAATAATGCACTGGAACTCTAAACTTCCATTCAAATGAACTACACAAGACGATTTTTGCTACATAATAGTAGACCAACCTAAAAACATGAATATAACAAGAATTCCTTTTCAAAATTCAGACCCTTATCTAGCCTTTGGAACTCATTTATATAGATGAGTTACAAAAAGCTTTCGATGTAGAGATACTGGACACATGTCACATTTTCATTTGACATTTACAACTTGTTACATATAAGAAAAAATAGGAAAGAGACAACTGATGGAGATAGTTTTAAAAGTGAACAGCTGGCAACATATGTGTTCAAGATCATCTCTCTATTTGAAATTTATGCGTATCCATAGTAGGTGAACAACAAAAGTAAGATACCCTATTATGATGGTTGTCTTTCCTCTATTTTCTTTTCATGAATTTATTCTAGCTCTATTCAATCACTATGTCCATTAGGAAATGCTTTCATTTCTACTACAACTTCCCAGATGGTAATGTCAATGTTAATGTTTGGACATGTGGCATCTCTAACCATATTCATCTCATTCAGAATCTTGACCCATCTTGAATCTATTATTGCCCTCATCTTTGCAACTGCTTTGTTTATGTCCATCTCAGTTTTGTATAAAATATCAACTTCATAAAAATTGGACACATCAACATCATGATTACAATAAGATGTGACTCTTTGATGATTCAAAATATCCTCAAATGATGTGGCCCACTCCTACCATTCCTTCAAATTTCCATCATTATCAGAAATAGGGGGAATAAATTCATGTGCACCATCAGCAATAACTTTTATCTTATTTTGAATCAATTGCATATTTTTAGAGAAAAATCCATTGAGATCCTTTACATCACCAATCATTTTCCTTGTAGGAATAATAATTTCCTTTGTTAACTCTTTCTTTTGGGTTAAAATTGGAACTATATTTTCAAAGAATTCAGTATAAGGATCCCTCCTTTTAAATAAAGGAGATAATAATGAAAGTCCCTCAGAACATCATGTTTTAATCCTTGCAAAGAAATATATATACCATGAAATTTGAGACATATTTTGTAACACATTTAGCCTATGAGATAACATTCCTTTCATTGTTTTAGAATCTATCTCCCTTTTACTATCCCCTTTGTCTATATCCATGACTAATGTGTGTTCAATCATCATAGTGGATATTGCTCCTTCCTCATATGTTTGAATTTATTTGTCATTGACCTTTATGATAGGTTTGGTAGCACTTTTCAAAGTTCCTATTTCAGCCTCTAGTTCCATGATACTTTTCTCCATCACATATGTTCTTTTCATCTCTTCCTCATATTTTTTCCTAGTGGAAACATAGTCTTTAAAAGTTTGGTCTAATTGTTCCTCAATTTTAGATTATTTTATCAGAGCTCATTGAAAACACCACCTGCAACAACCCTAACACCTCCTTACCATGAGTAGATATTACACTCTACAAAATTGCATATCCTTGAGATGTGTCCTTTACCTCCATAAACTTTGGTTTATCTTATTTTGGAGCTATACTCTAGACATACAAGATTTGAGCATCTACGTTGTACCCTTCTCCTCTCTGCAAACCACCTAGGCCTAAAGCTTCAAAGGAAAATGGTTTTTCTTTCTTTCTTATCTGATCTAACATGAAAGAAGAACTTAAGTCCCAATCATGCAATAGTAACATGTCGCTTCTCTTCACCAAGTCCCTAGCCTCTTCAATAATGAGATTTTCATTGCTAGGATCATAAGCTTGCAAATTTTCAACTAACTCAGCCACTTTTTCATTTGAGTCCTCTACCTGTAATGTTAGGGAAAACTAATTTTGCTTCAATTTAAATAAGAAACTCTTAAATTCATCACTCTTCACAAAATCATCATCTTTCAAAAATTCTTGGGCTTGGATAATTTTGTCATCCAACCTCCTTGTTGCAAGCTCCATCTCATTAGGAGCTTTTTCACACTCAATAGGCTAGTTGATGAGATAAGTTTTTCTCATGTCTGTGAAATACTAACTTCTTCCTAGTAGAATTTGCAAGGCATTTTCCCTTTCCTTTTGGGCAATATTAATCAATTTTTGTTGCTTCCTCCTTCCCTGTGCCCAAGATGAAGATTCAGGGTGATCTTCTTCTTCATCAAACTCCAACACAACATCCAGTTTAGGGGAATCTAGGTTCACCTTTCTTCTTCTTGATCCCCTACTTCAACTAGCATATGCGTCATTATTTCCTTATAATTTTAAATACACTTATCAATTCTATCAAAATGTTTCTCTTTGTGATAAAATCTTGGGAAAGAGGGATCACTTATCATTTTTCTTATACCCTCATAATGTCTTTACATTTCAACTACCTATCTCTATAGACATCTACATATAAATAGTTTTCATTAACATTCTCCTCCCACAAGGGTTTACTAGGAGGTAAGTTATTTCCTCTCATCTGCCTTAGTCAAGTACTGACTACATCATTTGGATCATAAATTCTAGTGACTAAGGATAGAATTTTATAATTTCTAAGAAACAATCATATCTACTACATCCTTGCTAATATTGAAATCCCCAATTTTAATTTTTTTGCAAAGGAAGGTACCCTTTTTCCTTGCAAGGCCTAACTATTCTTTGTTCATCAAAATCAACTACCAAAAGAATTTCATGATTCCCAATAACTCTGGAAAAAATCTAGGTAATACATGTGGTAGTTGTGGGCATGCATAAACCCTAATAATAGTATAATTTTCAAACAAGAAAAGGTCTCCCCAATCATGTTCCATCTTATGATCACCATCATAACACCTAGATGGCTTAAGGAGCCTTCTTAGATTTTTTGGACCTCTTTCTAAATTACCACTTATCACATTCAAAATAGGGAACACAAATTTATTGTAAAATTAAATATAATTTACATAAGGGTAAATTCTATTACATACCCTTTTCCATCGTTGCATTGGTAAAGTTTCTCCCATCTCCTCAATCTTCTTGATAAAAATTTGACTAATATGACCAATATTTTTGTACAGGATCAGATGCATTAGCAATGAGTAATGATGGAGCTTAAAATTTCCTAATTCTCCTTGTTGTATAGATATAATCTCATTATGTATAACTATAATTATGTATTTGATATAGTCATACTCAACATTTGTGTATTGATCATGAATTTTGATGGCCATCACATATGTCTCACCAATAGCATTCATGGTCCCATCAACTCTTAACACTAAGTCCAAACTAAAAATAGTATTTTTGAAATAACTTATAACTTATTCAAGAGGCATGAATTCACCCACTTCCTTTAGAATTTCTCCCTTATTCTTCTTGTCCATAGGAATGTGTTGCCCCATGACTCATCCAGTGAAAAACTCTTTTGTAAGTGGAAGGTATTTTCAATATTCTCCAACTCAATTTGTAAACCTATTGGTCCCTCTAGGCCAAATGCCTCTATAAATGATTCTTTGTCAAATGAAAAAAGCACAGTTCTATCTCTCTTTTAAATGAGTGAGTGGCTAGATTGTAAGCTTTGATCAAGGCTTTCACTAGGTCTACATCAACAAAAAATTCAGGCACAATTAGCTTACCCAAGTTTATGTACCATAGATTTGAAGTCAAAGGATTCTTAAGCCTATTTTCATAGAAGAACCAAAAAATATCAGTCCCATTTATGTCCAACACAATTGCATCTCTAGAGGAGTCATAAAGATCCCTTACCATGTGTGAATTAGCACCTTGTGCATTTGAGGACCCCCAGAGAAAATATACCCATTCATCTATGTAAGGGCTCTAACTTCTAGCTTTACCCTATGTTGAACTTGATGGATCTTCTTCAATCTCTACTTGTGAAATTAATGCATCTTCTTCTACCACCATTTGTAAATCTAATTGACCTATAGAAAATCTTTGCGAATTCCTCCTTTCTACAAATATCAAAGTTCTGGAACTATAGAAATGGATTTTTTTGTGATAGTTTTAAAAGATTTTTTGAGTTAGAAACGACATTCGTTGCATCAAAAACATCTCATGCATGAAATCTTTCAAATTATCAGAAAACTCTTTAATTCATATTTTAGGCTGTGATATTGAGACCAACCTTCTATCAACCCTAGTCGCATCCTTGCAACTATTAACTTCAAAACCTCACTAACTTCATCAAAGTTGAACCTTGCTTTATTTCATATATATTTTCCTTTCACAACTATATATTGATCATGTCCATTAACTATCATGATGTCGTACCAGACCGCTAATCTTAATAGTTGTAAATATTTATAACCTCGCACCCCCAACTACTAATGTTTCTTATACCCCTATGAAGTCACACTCCCATTTAATCTCTACTTCTCCACTATTAGTTGCAGACCTTAAGATGAGGTTGAAATGTTGCACTTAACTATATATTTCTCATTTTCGTAACATCACAGCCCAATATCTTGATATTCAACTTAAGTCATGAAGTCACACCAACCTTTTCATTGCCAAATTGTGACATTATCTTAATGTTTAAATCATTCATAGTTTAATATTTATTTTTTCTATATTTTCCCTTAACATTATAGTCTATTTTATTAATTGGCTATATGTGTTATATTATTCTTTTTATTTAATTAATAAATTTATTTTACCTTCATATTTAAATGCTATAATTTATTAAACTTATTTGAATGTATTATCTCTTCATTTTCCCTTTTAAAATAAATTGTATTTATTTTATTGTTCTACTTGCTTGAAATTCTTCTAAACCTTGATTAAATTAAAATTATTTAAATTCAATCCTCTATACCATTTTCCTTATCTTGCTTTCTTGCTATTTTTTTAAGTTTTGATAAAAAAAAGGTGGATATCCTCTAATCATGTGCGTTGTCACAAAAACTTGCACCCTTTCCTAAAGTTTTTACCTAAAGGCAACCTTGTGAAACATGGAAAAAATCTCCAAGATGTGGGACTTGAACTATGAGATTGAGTCTCTAGAGAAGGTTGGCTTTCTTACTATTAGGGTGCACCTCACTACTCTTTGAGAGGAAAAGGGAGAAAGAATGCATGAAAGAAAACTACCCAATCTAATCTAAAGGGGGTGATACACCAAAATCATTTGTTCAGTCATATCTCTACCTAACAATGCACTATTCATGAATATGATCTTAGAAGACATTGATTCAACCTTTGTTTTGACTCAACAACCACATACAGATCAAAAGCCAAGTTGATATTATGAGAAAGGGACTTCACTCCATAACATTCAAAGGGAAATAGTAGATACTTTTATGCAGATTGAAGAATGAAAACAAATACATTAACAAAGGTAAGAAGGTTTTACACTTATATTAATGGAGAATGAGGCACAAAAGAGATTGCATTCACTCATAGACAAAAGGGAATTACAATATTAGAATAGAATACTACTGCTAGAGAACCAAAAAAAGATGACCTACCCTAAGAAGGGTTACAAAATCTACTTTTATAGTGCAAGCATAACTTAGATAACTTCTACCCTAAGGAAAAACTCAACAAATACATTAATGGTTACAGAGAATAATCACTACAAATTTGGGGAAGAATCCAATCATGGTACACATCTAGATGCAGAAAAATCATTCTATTTACCAAACATAACCTTAAGAAGATAGAAATAGTGATCATTAACACCCTGACTAGGTAGATGGATAACTAGGAGGTGAAGGGAATGTTCTTTGAATTTATCAGGTATGGAGAATGATGAAAGTGGTTGTGAATGACCAAGACGATCATATTCACCATTAAAAGACATATCTTTCTTTGGTATTAGCATACCAAGTCAGCCATATCATTAGTCAACTAGAGTCAATCCTTAGGACCTACCACATAGACCAATCACATTTTAACATTTTGCCACCCATCCATTCAAACTCATGTTGACCCAAGTTTAAACCCTAGTCACAGCTTTCCCACCTTTTTACCTTTATTAATTGTTAACCTTGTGAAACTACAAACTTAACCACAACTGCTTACTCTCCATCTGGGCCTGTTGAGACATGTGTCCACCCATCATTATATCACCATGGATAATGACCTCACATCTTTTGTTAGCAACATAATGACAATGCTTGATCTATATTCAATCTGATGGTCCTGAAGATGTATTGACCCCTGTCAGTACCTCAACCAATGAAAATACTACCCTATGCCAACTCATCTTACATTCTTTCATTTGCTTGTGGCCCACAATGGAAATCAAACCCACACCTCCACATGTCACATCATTGTTATCTCACTATGCATTTTCACCATACATATTTCCTTAGCAACTTAGTGATGTGTTGATCTTGGAAGATCAAACAATCATGACAAAGTCCTAGTTGACCATCCTTGTCAGCACCTCTGATTTATCAAGTACCACCACATTATTAGATTGCCCTGACTCCTTCCTTACTATGCAGCCTATGCTTCAAACCAGCCTCACTTGTCCACATGTAGGTATGTTTCTATCTTGCTATGCAAAATGTATGTACATTTATGCATAGCAACAAGGCAACAACCATTGATTGATCTCCAATCTGACAATGGACAAGGTACGTAAAGAACTATCCCACTTTCATAAAGCACAAATGAAACCTCACCATTTGTACATCATTTTAAAAACTCCATCAACTGTAGAGAAGGAAGGCCTACCTAGGATACATGGCATGTTGTCACTATGTTGCTTTGTTGCTATGACATTTGATCATGCACTTTTTCATAGTGATATAATGATAGCTGTAGATGCAGATCTTATCGACGGTCCACCTTGCTACCTACTGATTGTTGCACATGACTAAAGAGAAAAGACCCCACCCATATGTGTGTTATATTGTCACTATGTCATTATAAATTTTTGTCATGCAACTTTTGACAATGACAAAGCAACGGTCATAAATCAAGATCTAATTAATGTGTGAGAAGATGTGGGCCCGCCAAAAAAAATTATAACACATGACCACTAAAAGACTTAGGAAATAAATATAACCTAAGGTTTAAATGTATTTTTTATAATATTGGGCTATTTGAATATTTTGTTAGGATTAAACCATGAACAAAAATAACAATTACATGCAAATATAACCAATAACAAAAAAAATAGATCACACAAAAAAGAACACAAGACAACAAGATTTAATGTGGTTCACCCAATCCCTAGGCTACATCCAACAAATAGCAAGTTTTATATTATTACGATCTACTGATTACAACCTGATTACAATCTGTAATCTCTTACAACTCAATACTATTGCAAGAACTAATTTTGCACCACAACTTAATGAAAATAGCTAACCCTAACCCTTTTATACAAGTAATTTTATGCCACTTTAGGGTTACAACATGTTAGCCATATGTCAGCCATGGCCCAAAAAAAAATTTGGGCTGATGCCCTAAACCCCAAATAATTTATGAAGTATGTATAGTACTTTCCTTATTAGTCACCACAAACTAACAATCTCCCACTTGGAGACTGATCCCATAGCAATACTACTACCAAATGGGGCTCCCACTGGATCAAACCACCCTGGACTCTATTGTTCTTTTATTCATGTTCAGTCTAGAAGACCAACTAAAGCTGAAGAGGAATTCAATTGCTCCCTTGTCACAACCTTTGTAAACATATCTGTTGGATTGTCATCTATATTTATCTTGTCCAACTTTAACTATCCATCCTCCAAAATGGATCGAATGAAATGGTACCACAACTATATGTGTTTTGTCTTTGAATGCAGAGTTGAATTCTTCGCAAGATGAATGGAACTCTAACTATCTATAAACAAATGATTATCCTTCTAAGGGTGTCCCAATTCTTCCAAGAAGAACTAAAGCCATATAATCTCCTTGGCTACCTCTGTACATACTCTACCTCTATAGTGAATAAAGCATTAACCTTCTATAACCTAGAAACCCATCTCACGGCTACCCCACCAATAGAAAAGGCATAACTTGTAGTACTCTACCTGGTATCAATATCCCCTACAAAATTTGAGTCAGCATAGCTCTATAAATTAGTAGTAGAGCCCCCAAAGTGTAAACACTTATTGGATGTTCCTCTCAAATATCTAAGAATCCATTTGACTGCATTCCAATGCTCAATTCCTAGATGACTCATATACCTGCTAATGACTCCCACTGCATGTGCAATATCTAGCCTAGTACACACCATAGCATACATCAAGCTTCTTACAACTGAAGCATAGGGTACCTTGGACATCTTATCCTCCTCTTCTTGTGTCTTTAGACACATCTCCTTAGTCAGCTTCAAATGACTAGGTAAAGGTGTGCTGACAGCTTTAGCATTCTCTATAGAGAAACGTTGCAACACCTTCTCAAAATAATCAGCCTGAGATAGCATCAATTTTCTATTCTTCCTATCTTTGCAAATCTTCATACCAAGAATTTTTTTTGATGCCCCCAAATCCTTCATAGAAAATGCATGTGCTAACTAGCATTTTAGCCCCTTAATATGATCCATGTTAGACCCAGCTACAAGCATATCATCAACATATAATCATAAAATAATGTAGCTATCATCATCCAACCTCTTATAGTAAACATAGTGATTTGACATCAAGTTGCTCTAAATGTAAATCTTCAATAGCCACAAGACTTAAAACAGTATGGATATAAGTCATCTTAACAATAGGAGAAAATATCTCATCAAAATCAATGCCCTTTTTCTGTGCAAATCCTTTTACAACTAACTTGGCTTTAAATATTTTATTATCTCCTTCCTCTTCTTTCAACCTATAAACCCACTTATTATGTAAAGCTCTTTTATCTGCAAGAAACTTTTATAAATCATATGTCTTATTCTTCAACAAAGAGTCCATTTCATTTTTCATTGTAGACTCCCACTAAATCTTAGTATCCACCTACACAGCTTCATCATAACATTCAGGTTCACCGGCATCTATTAATAAAATAGAATACAAAGAGGGAGAAAATCTTTCTAGAGGTCTAATTTACCTTGTTGACCATCTAACATTCACTGGTGTGTGTGGTATTTGTTGTTGTGGTTGTTTCACATCATGAGGAATGGTTGGAACATCATCTTTTGGAGTATCATCTAGCATGACATAATCATCTTCTTTCTTCTCATGTTACTGCAACAGATCTTTGTACAACACTTTCTCATTGAATATGAATCCTTGTTTCTTACAATTTTATGATTTTCAAAATCCCAAAGCCTATAACCAAATTCATTAATTCCATATCCAACAAATACACATTTCTTTGACTTAGCTTCCAGCTTGGTTCTATTTTTAGAATCTATGTGAGCAAATGCTTCACAACCAAAGGTTTTGAGAAAAGAATAACTCACCTTCTTACCAATCCATGCTTCATCTAGAATACCATAGCCCAAAGGAGTAGAGGGACCTCTTTTAATCAAATATATAGCAATATTGACAACCTTCACCCACATGTGTAAGGGTAACCTAGCATGCAACCTCATGCTCCTTGCACGCTCCATTATAGTCATGTTCATGCATTCAGCCACTCCATTTTCCTATGGATTTCTTGGAATAGTTTTCTATCTATGAATACCATTATTGGATCAATAATCTTCAAATTCATGACTGCAAAATTCACAACCATTATTAGATCTGAAACATTTTAATCTCTTACCAATCTCATTTTCAACCAAGCATTTCCATTTCTTAAAAGTTTGAAATACATCAGATTTTTGTCTAAGGAAATAAACCCATACTTTTCTAGTTTCATCATCAATAAATGTAAGAGCAACCAAGGGAAGATACCTGAGCCGATCCCCATACATTGGTATGCACAAGCTCTAATTTCTCCTTTTTGTTTTCCTTCCCAGTCTTCACAAAACTCACTCTCTTTTGTTTTCCATACAGAAAACTTTCATAAAAATCCATATTAACACATTTTAGACATTGTAAAACTTTCTTTGAATGAAGTATTTTCATACCCTTCTCACTCATGTGTCCAAGTCTATTGTACCATAGTGATGTATCAAAATTTACAGCAACTATTTGTTATCCCTGCTCAACTGCAGCAATTGTTCCTAAACATTCATTTTTCTCTGAAACAATTAAAGTAGAAGGAACAATATGATCTATACAAAGATATAAAGTGCCTATTTTCACACCTTTTGCTACTACAAAGGAACCTTTTGAAACCTTCCAATTTTTATCATTAAAAGTAACTACACAACCCTCATCACCAAGTTGCCCTACTAAAATTAAATTCCTACTCAACCTTGGAACATGTCTTACCTCATGTAGTAGCCAATGATTTCCATTTTGCAACTTAATCTTAATTTTTCCCTTTCCAACAATCTAACAAGGTTCATTCCCCCAAATAAACAAGTCCAAAATCCCCTTGGACATAATCAATAAAATAACATTTATGAGGTGTAGCATGAAATGAAGCACTAGAATCTAAAACCCATGAATCATCAACACTTTCTAAAGACAAAAGCAAAGCATCCTCTTTGGATTTGTTACTTACCACATTTGTCTCATTGTCTCCATTTGGGTTATCTACTTCATTTTTCTTTTGATTCCAACAATCTTTCTTTTTGTGCCCTGGTTTCCCATAGTACTAGCAGTTGTTCGGTCCTCTCGATTGAGACCTCCTCCCCTTTAACTTTCCTCTTGATTTCCCACAATTTCCAAAATTAATTCCTCTCTTAGTTGTTCTACCTCTACTTTGTGCATTCAAAGCACTTCCTGATGTAGATCCACCTGAGGTTTTCCTATGAGTTTTCTCACTCAAAACAACACCGATCACATCATCATATTTTAGGGTACTAGATCCAAGAACAAAATTACTCACAGCCATTACCAAGCCATTCCAACTTTCAGGCAAAGAACACAAAATTAAGAGAGCCCTAATTTCTTCATCAAAATTGATACCCACAAAAAATAACTAACAAGTAATAGTATTAAACTCATTTAAATGATTTACAATAGATCCACCTTCTACCATTTCATATTAAATAAATGCTTCATGAGAAATACCTTGTTTGAAGCAGAGGGCTTTTCATACAGTTTTGCTAGGGTTTGCATCAATTCTTCTATCATCTTCATTTTTTTAGTATTAAATTCCACTAATGGTGCCAAGCATAATTGAATTCTTCCAACTACTTTTTATCTAAAAGATCCCATTCATCAGTTGACATAGATCCCTAATTCTTGTTTTTTCCTTCCAACGGCTTCCATAAATCCTTCTGATAAAGATATTCTTCCATTACTGAAAGTTTTGCCCATTAAACCTATCAACCCTCAGCTTACCCTCATCTACCATTGTTCCCACTCAACAATGAGACTTTCCCATAGAGGATAACTGAAAGAACAACCTTGCTCTGATACCACTTGTTAAGATTAAACCATGGACAAAAATAACAATTACATGCAAATATAACCAATAACAAAAAATAATAGGTCACATAGAAAAGAACACAAGCCACCATGATTTAACGTGGTTCACCCAATCCTTGGGCTATGTCCACCAAATAGCAAGTCTGATATTATTATGATCTAGTGATTACAAACTAATTACAATTTGTAATCCCTTACAGCTAAATACCACCACAAGAACTAATTTTGGATCATAACTTAATGAAAATACCTAACCCTAAGCCCTTTTATACAAGTAATTTTATGCTAATTTAGGGTTACAACATGTTGGCCATATGTCAGCCACAACGTCAACCACGGCCCAAAAAAAATTTTGGGCCGATGCCCCGAACGCCAAAGGAATTATGAAGTATGTATAGTAATTTCCTAATCAGTCACCACAAACTAATATATTTGAATAAATATGACCATTAGACATGTTTGACAGAAAAAACCTAATTTTTTGGTAGAATATTACTAACAATTCTAGCAACTCAAAAGGGATACTAGCCCACAAAATATATGATTAGTGACCTTAAGTATCCATTAGGCTATGGAGTCATAAAAAATAGGAATCTACTCTGCAAAGCCATAACACTGAAGAGCTACAACTTCTATAGCAACAAAAAACTCTAAAAACTTTGTCTTTGTCTCCTTTACAACCTCAAAACTTGCAAAACTTGGCTTATCTCAAAGAGAGATAACGTGTGCTTAGTACTTCTTGGAAAAATTGGAAACCAACCTAATATATACAGGAAACCCTAACCCTCACTAGAAATAGGGTTTGAGATAAATTTTATTGATTGGAATTGGTAGAACATCACCATTAGTCTAGGGCAATTGGAAAACATTGGGTGTAATTCTGTCAGCCCAAAGGGTTGTCTATTAGAAACAATAGTCCACTAAGATAACTGACAAGGGGGTGAATTGGTTATCCAATAATTAAACCACTTATTTTATTAAACAAACTTAACCATTCGATCAAAGTAAATAGCAACCATACAAAGATGCACATAGACAATTACACCAGATATGTTAACTAGGGAAACCCTTGATCAAAGGGAAAACCCCAGTGGGAATGATGCCCACAAGATGATGTACTAATATAAATATTCCTTGTCAGAGTATAGACCCCATTAGGAGTTTTTTACAATATTTAGTACAATGAGTCCCTATTAGAAGACTGTGATTCCCTATTAGGAGATTCCAACCCTGATAAGTGTTGTGGTATAATGTATGCAAGAAGAACCCACTACCCAAACATGCAATTTCAACTATAAGAAGAGCTCACTACTCAAACAAGTAATTTACTAGTATCTTCTTCTTTCCTCTATATTCCTCTATCCTATCAATTGGACCAATCACTTTCAGACCTTTTAGACTAGGTCACAAACCTTGAATCCAAATACCAAACCTTGGATCACTCAAAAAAACCTTGGCAGTGAAGTTTCCTTCACTTCTGCACTACTCTACTCAACTTCACATTATGTACTACTCTGCTACTTTCCAAACATTTCCAAGTTACATATTTTCATATTATGATAAAGAAAAATATCCTTCCTTTATACCAAGCCCATAAAAAAATTCTTGAGTTGGCTATTAGTCCTTCTCAACTAATTATTATGGAACTTTATTAAGAACACGTTACACATAGCGATAACATAAATCTTCTGCCTTACAACTTGAATAAATTTTTGTACACTCAATATTATGATGATCAAGCTTAGCCATTTCATCACCAACATGTCTTCTTCATGTTCTCAACCTCGATCATCAAGATATGAACTCTGCTAAGAGATATAACTAGTTTACTAGAACATGCCTCTATAAACTCTATCTCAGAACAAATATCACCAAAACTTACATAACTTCTTCTAGACTTTTCTTTTCTTCTTCTGATGTTAACTACATATACCAAATACTTAGAAGTATCTCTCATAACCTCAAGTGGTTATTATGCTCAACTAGCCATCCGTATTGACTTAATCTTTATGTTCTTTTGTTAAATACCACAGAAGACATCAAACATGCTATGTCGACATCAATGACAAACTTAGTCATGAATGTAACATATCATCATCAAACCAACCTTCCAACAATCTTTCCAATCTTCCAATAATCTCCCCTTTGGAATTGATGGCAACATAGATGAAAAACCATCTAGTTCTAAGAATACCAACAAAAGACAAACAATATTCAAATATTCTTCATCAATCATACTCCCCCATTATGTACTCTATACCAAACTGTTATTTCAAATTCATGCCACATTCTCCCATACTCATGCAAAACACCTTTTAGCATAATTTTTTCCTGGAATACTTCCCCCCCCCATAGTATAATGACAAACTCTTGATGTTTTTCATACCAAACTCTCCCCCATTGACATCAATGTCAATGTTAAAGGTTTTTGCAACCAACATCTCTACAACAATTGGTACTTACTTAGTTTAAGTGTCAAAAGACACTATTAAATAATATCAACAACATTGATAAGAGTCCTAAGTGACTCTGTCCATTATAGATACTCCCCCATATAGGAAGCATCAGCATCCAATCTAGGAAAACAAGGATGCCTTGCTATCCTGAACTGATGCATTCTTGCATCTTCTTACTTTGATGTAGGAAGGGGCATAACCCCAAGCATACCTTGCAAATACTCAAAAGTCTCTTTGGGAAGAGGCTTAGTGAATATATTTGCAATCAGCTCTTTTGTGCTCACATACTCCAATCTAATTTCCTTTTCTGCAACTTTTTCTCTCAACATATGATACTTAATAGAAATGTGCTTAGTCTTTGAATGTAGTACTAGATTCTTGCACATATTTATTATGCTTGTGCTATCACAATGTATAACAATAGGTTCATTGATTTCTATCATTATATCCTTCAACATCTGCTTCATCCAAATTACTTGATTGCAATTATTTGTTGCTGCAACATACTCTTCTTTTGTTGTAATTTGAGATGTACAATTTTGCTTCTTGCTTAACCAAGAAACAACTCGTCCTCCAAGAAAGAAAGCTCCTCCATTGGTGCTCTTTCTGTCATCCATATTGCCTACCCAATCTACATCAATAAAAGCACTTAAAGTAGAATCATCAAATTTGTCATACCATAATTCAAATTTTGAACTTCCTTTTAGATATCTAAATATTCTTTTCACTGTTGCATAATGTGCTTCTCTAGGATCAGCCTAGAATCTTGCAATAATTCCAACTATATTTTCTATATCCAGCCTTATGTGAGTCAGATATTATAAACCTTCAATCATAGATTTGTACTTCTTCTGCTCAACAATAGGTGTCTCATCCTTTGTAGATAACTTGTGTCCAGTTACCATAGGTGTTCCAATAGGTTTACATGTTTCCAAACCAATCCTTTTTAGTAAATCCTTCAAGTACTTAGTTTGAGAAATAAATATTCCTTCTTTATTCTGTACTATCTGCAATCCTAGGAAATATTTCATCTCTCCTATCATACTTATTTCAATTTTTTTCTTCATTTCTTTAGAAAACTGATTACTTTCTTCATCATTTCCTCCAAATATGATATCATCAACAAATATTACCAAAATCATCAAACCATTATCAATTTCTTTCCAATACAGATTGCTATATCCGAGCTTTGTCAAATTCTTATCCAACCTTGCATACCAGGTTCTGGGTGCTTGCTTCAATTCATACAATTATTTTCTTAGTTTGCATACTATGTTCTTGTCATCTGTCAAAGGACATCCTTTAGGTTGCTCAATGTATACCTCTTCTTCAAGTTCTCCATTTAGAAATGCTAACTTGACATCCATCTGATATATATTGACTTTCTTCTATGTTGCATAGGCTAAGAATAATCTTACTGCTTCTCTTCTAGCCACTGGAGCATAAGTCTCCTAATAATCTATTCCTTCTTGATGTGAATAACCTTTACATACAAATCTTGCTTTGTTTCTTACAAATTCTCCTTTCTCATTCATCTTGTTCTTGAATACCCATTTGGTTCCTATCACATTCTTATCTTCATGTATCATTCTTTACTATCTGATCCAATTCTTCTTCCATGGCTTGTTTCTAGTAGTCATCTTTACATGCTTCATCTATATTCTTCAGTTCAACTTGAGATATCAAGCACAGTTCTTTATTAACTCTACTTCTTGTCATCACACCCTTGTCTTTGCTTCTGATGATCTATTTGAATGGGTGATTCTTTATCATGTTCTTTCTTGAAGTAGGAGTTGTTATCTCAACTCTTGGTTCTACTGAAGGTTTCGAGATTTGTTATTGCCTTTTCTCCCCTTCATTATGCAAATCATTTTTATTTGTAAGAAATACCTCATCATTCCTTGGCTTAGTAACAACATCATCATCTGAATTGTAATTAATTATTCTCTCTTGCACTCTGAACTTCTGATCAATTCTTACATTAACACTTTCTATAATAGTCTTAGTTCTCTGATTGTAACATCTATAAGACTTATTTTTCAATGAATAACCAAGAAACATACAATCATCACTTCTAGCATCTAACTTACCAATGTCATCATCTCTCTTAATGTAACACTTACTTCCAAATATTATGAAATACTTTACTATAGGTGAGTGACCAAACCACAGTTCATAATGTGTCTTGTTTGTATCCTTCCTGACTTGAACTTTGTCCATAGTGTAGACTATTTTATTCACTACTTCTCTCCAAAATGTCTTGGATGCATTATTTTCTACTAACACAATTCTAGCTACTTCTATTATAGACTCATTTCTTCTCTCTACAATGCCATTTTGTTCAAGGGTTCTTGGAGCTGATAGTTGTCTTTTAATTCCATTTTCCTCACAAAACATGTTAAACGCATTTGAAGTAAATTCTCCTCTATCTAATCTTAAACATTTAATCTTTACACTAGATTCATTCTCAACTCTATTCTTGAATATTTTAACTTGTCAAATGCCTCAGATTTCTCTTTAAGAAATGCAACCCACTTCATTCTAGAAAAATTATCAACAAGAATCATAAAATACTTTTAACCATATAATCCTCTTGTCTTTGTAGGATAGCTGAGATCTATGTGTACAATCTCCAGCTTAACTATAGTGGTAAACTTCTTGCTAGGAAAAGAGGTTCTGTTATGCTTTGCCAAAACACACTCCTTGCAAATTGTGTTAGTAGGCTTTACAATCTTTGGCAAATCTCTAACAGCAAACATTTTACTAGTCCTCACAATACTATCAAAGTTTATATGATAGAATCTCTTATGCCATAACTAGCTATCATCTACCTTTGCAACCAAACATGTCATTTTAGTAGGATTCAACTAAAATACATTATCTCTAGATCTACTTCCTATTCCAATTACCTTTCCATCTTTATCTCTGATCATGCATGTCTTTTCTATGAACTGCAACTGATCACCTTTGTCTACTAATTTTCCAACACTCAAAAGATTGTGTTTTAAACCATCAACAAAGTATACATCCTCAGTATTATTTTTACCATCAAGAGTTATAGATCCAATACCTTTTACTTAGCATGTTGCATTATTTCCCACTCTAACAATTCCTCCATCTTGACTTTTGAAATCAACAAACTCATTCATATCACTAGTCATATGATGTGAACAACCACTATCAATTATCCAATTAGATTTCTTCTCAACCTATGATACCAAAGCTATCTTCTTTGGAATTTCCTCTTTAATTGCCACAAATCCAATTTCATCATCACTAGCACTTAATGCTTGATCATCAGAATAATTATCTTCATTTGCATACAAACAATCTCTATCTTTTCTAGGCTTATGACTTCCCTTATACTTTTTCTTCCTTTTGGACACTTAGATGCATAATGACCATATTCATTGCAATTCCAACACTTAAAGATTTTCTTACCTTCTTTTTCTCTTCTTACCAGAAGGGCTACTACTTCATCAATCTTTCTTTCTTCTTCAAATCTACTACTGCTAGCAAAATCTCCTCTAGCACTTGTGCTCCTTGATAGGTTAGGTCGAATGTTCAAGGTACTGAATGTTATTTCTATTCTAGTTAGTTCTCTAGACTATCTAAGTTCATTCTCAACTACTTCAAGTCTTCTAAGCAATGTCTCCTTTGTGAAATCTTTGTTTCATGATATCAACAACTGTATTATCTGAATTGCTGACTTGAATGGTGGTGTTAGAGTTTTTAATATCTTCCATGTAACCTCATTATCTTCTTTGTTTCCTCCTTGACCCTTAATACCTATAGTAATTTCTGATATCCTGCCTATATATGTTCTTACAAATTCATCTTCCATCATCTTGGCATCTTGAAATGCACAAATCCAACTTTGTAGCCTTAACTTCTTAGAATTGCATCACCTTCAAAACTATTTTCCAAAGCTTTCCAAATAAAATTTGAAGTAGGAAGTGATTTTACCTGATTGTACTCAGTTTTAGGAAGTGCAGTCAATAGTGCTTCTCTAGCTCTCATGTCACACATGAAAAGATCTCTTTGTCTTAGTGCAAGTTTCCAAATCATTTTCTTCAATGATTGTCTTCATTGATTTTGTCAAGATCCAATATCCCGGGCCCATACACAAAAAATGTGTCTTCATATTTTCCTTCTAGTTGTCATAGTTTGTTCCATAAAACTTTGGACTATCTTTCCTAAACATGTTCATCATGGATCTCCCAAAGTTGTTAAAATTTTTCTTCAAGGACCTGAGGCTCTAATACTAATTGTTAGAAACAATAGCCCACCAAGATAACTATGGGGGGGAATTAGTTATCCAATAATTAAACCACTTATTTTATTAAAAAAACTTAACCATTCAATAAAAGTAAACAACAACCATAGAAAGATGTACATAGACAATTACACCAAATATGTTGATTAGGGAAACCCTTGAATCAAAGGGAAAACCCCTTTGGGAATGATTCCCACAAGATGATGTACTAATATAAATATTCCTTGTTAGAGGATAGACCTTGTTAGGAGTATGTTACAAAATATAGTACAATGATTCTCTATTAGGAGACTTTGAATCCCTATTAGGAGATTCTAACCCTATAAGGAGTTGTGGCATAATGTATGCAAGAAGAGCCCACTACCCAAACATGCAATTTAAACTACAAGAAGAGCTCACTACTCAAACAAGTAATTTATTGGTATCTTCTTCTTTCCTCTATACTTTCCTTTGTCCTGTCAATCAGACTAATCACTGTCAAACCTTGTAGACTAGGTTATGAAGCGTAGATCCAAATACCAAAGCTTGGAGGACTCTGAAAAACCTCAACAATTAAGTTTCCTTCACTTTTGCACTGCTCTACTCAACTTTGCATTCTGTACTACTATGTTGCTTTCTAAACATTATAGGTTACATATTTTCATATTATGATAAAGGAAAATATCCTTCCTTTATATTGATTCCATCAAACAATTCTCGAGTTGGCTGTTAGTCGTTCTCAACTAATTATTATGGGACATTATTAAGAACATGTTACACTTAGCCACATCATCACCAACATGTCTTCTTCATGTCCTCAACCTTGATCATCAATATATCAACTCTACTAAGAGATATAACTAGTTTACTAGAACAAATATCACAAAAGAGATATCACCAAAACTTACATAACTTCTTCTAAACTTGTTTTTTGTGCTTTTGACATTAATTGCATATACTAGATACTCAAAAGTATCTTTCATAACCTCAGGTGGTTATTATGCTCAACTAGCCATCCATAATGACTTAATCTTTTTGTTGTTCTTCTGTTAGATACCATAAAAGACATCAAACATGCTATGTTGACATCAATGAAAAACTTAGTCATGAATGCATCATATCATCGTCAAACCAATCTTCCAACAATCCTACCAATCTTCTAACATTGTCTTCAACTTTTGATGCCAACAACTTTGGTTGTCCTCAATGTTCCTCCTCATGATTTTGAACAAGTTCTTATTGGAGGACTTAGCCAAGTCATTGCCTTGAGGGTAGTAATTTGAAGAGGTGCTCAAATAGATACCATGGTCAACTACCCAAGAGAAGATATAGGTCCAATAAAAGACTTGGCATTATCAGATATTATTGTTGAAGGAACACCAAATCTAGTTACAATTCCATCAAGGAATTCAACCACTGAAGTCTCTATGGCATTCTTCAAGGCCACTGCCTCTGTCCACTTTGTAGAAAAGTTAGTTTTAACTAAGATCCACTTGTGACCAAAGCTAGAAGGTGGATTGATTGGGCCAATAAAATCTAGTCCCCATTGAGCAAATGGTTGATCAACCTGAATAGGATGTAGGGGAAGGGCTGCTAACTTTTGTTTGCCTAAAAAGAAAGCACACTTCTCACATTTCCTTACATGTTTGTAACAATCATGGAATAGATTTTTCCAATAATAACTAGCTCTCATGATCTTCATGGCTATTCTTCAAGCTAAGAAATGGGCACAATCAAGACCATTATGAAATTCCCTAATCATCTTATCATTTTGATCAACGTTGATGCATCTAAATAGGGCTCCATTGAAATCCTTTCTAAAAAGAATCCCATCCACTAGGACAAAAGGGATAGATTGCAACCTAAATTGCCTCCTTTTAGCTCTATTTAATCCTTGTGGATATCCTTCTCCTAACAAGAAGGTTGTCATGTCTTGTATCCAATCATTTAGATTTCCATCACCTGTTGGTTCTACATTTTCTATAAGTAGAGCAACCTCCTCAATTGTCTCTTGGGATGAAATCATCTATTCACATAGTCCTTTACCTTTGATCAACTTGGTGATCTTGATATCTATGTTATATTCCATGACTTAGTAATCCATCTTGCCCTCTTCTAATTGACATCCTTATTTAAAATAAAGTCCTTCACACTTGCATGAGGAACCAAGAGTTGGATCATGTTATGTGACAAAATATGCCTAAACTTCTTTAAGGACCTTATGATGGAGAGGACCTACTTTCCATATAACTACACTTATCTTCATAGTCTTGTAGACCTTCACTCAAGAAAGTTATAGGTTTTTCTTCATTAGTACTATTCAACTATTTTAATATCTTCAAAACTAGATCTCCCTTCCTTTGTCCATGTAAAAACCATATTATTTTTTAGCATAGTTGTAAGGGGCTTAACCTTGGTAACAATATTAGGAATAAATCTTCTTACAAAATTAATTCTACCAAGGAATCTTAGTAGCCCTATCTTATGAGTAGGAAGTGGGAGAGCAAGAATTTCCTTTGTTCTTTCTGGACCAATAGTCAGACCCTCCTTAGACACAATATGTCCAAGAAATTTCCCTTGATTAGTAGCAAACATACACTTCCTTGGATTTAGGGATACACCATATTCCCTGCATTTGATGAACATTTGTCTTAGATGACCAAAATGATCTGTCACATTTTTGGAGTAGATTGTTATGTCATCAAGGTAGACCAAAACAAATTTCTCAATCTTATTCTTGAAAGCCATCTCCATTGCCTTTTGAAAAGTAGCACCTGCAATAGTTAGTCCAAAGGCATCTTACTATAGGCATAAGTGCCCCATTTAGTAGTGAAAGCAGTCTTGTATCTATCAGACTCTTGGACTAACATTCGATTATAACTAGAAAACCCATCTAAGAAAGAAAATCTCTCTGAACCACTAACCTTGGACAAGATTTTCTCCATGGAAGGGAGAGGATGGTGATCTTTAGTAGAAGCCCTATTAAGGTCCCTAAAATCTACACACAATCTAATTTTTCCATTCTTCTTCCTAACAGGAACAAGGTTAGCTACCCAAGAAGACTACTTGATAGGAAAAATAATATTAGCCTCTATTAATTTGGATAGCTCATTTCTCATAATAGGCTCAATCTTAGGTTTAATTAGTCTTTGCTTTTGTCTAATAGGTTTAGCATTTTCATTCAAATCTATGGTATGTCAGAACAAACTTATGTCAAAACCCTTTAAATCATCATATGTCCATGCAAATAAAACATTGAATTCTTGACATAGATGAACAAAAAAATTCTTGTTCAACTTCAGAGTATACCTTTCCCAAATTGAGAGTCCTTCCATTAGCAATGACAACTGGTACGTGATCATATTTATTTGTAGCTAGATTCAAACCTCTACTCCTTGCTTGATCATCTAGGTTGAAGATGCTCTCCAAAGTGATTAGGCCTTTAGGTAACTTGTTTGAATTGAGGTTCATGATTTGATCACCATACTGGCCTTGTAGTCTAGATTGATTCCTCTTTGAGAATTCTACCTCATTTTGCAAAAAATTGAATATCTGCACATCAGATTCAAAGACTTTCCAATTTGTATTATTGTCTGGAACTATAGACCTTACAACCACCCTGATGTTTTTCTCTTTTTCATCTTCAATGTGCTCTAGTATGGTGGTGTTTTACACTACCAAGTAACAAAATACTTGATAACAAAATAGTGAAGATCAAAATAACCTAAGGATTATCTACTTCCTATGTTCAACCAGATAGTCTTCATATTTGGATCCAACTTCAATAAAATCATAAAGATTTTCTACTCTTTTGGCTCTGCAAAACCAAGGTAGGTGCACCTGAGGGATGAAAAGATTTAGAACTAGATACTATCTTCACACTTCAATCATTTAATGACATCGTATTACAATATTCATCCCTACAGTAGATTGGTCATAATTCTTCTCTGATTTACAAGTAAATCTGGGTAACAATAGCTAACTAGAACACAAAAATTATACGCAAACAAGCATTGACCAGCTATGATATTCTTCATACTTTTAAAGTAAAATTGAATTTGATTTTAAGATTTTTCTTGATGTTTATCTATGATCTCTTCATATGCAAACTGAAATAATTGATTAGTGCCTCATCCATTAAGATTCAAAGTCTATCCAACTATTTTGACCTAATTGATTGCATTACAATCAATATCATCAGAAATTATCCCTAAAACTAATTCTTATGCATATCCTTATTACCTCTTGGGGATCCTATCATATCATTGAATCATTTACAAAATTCATTGAATCAACAACAATAGTGAATTAACATACAACTTATTCTACTTGGATTAAATTGAACAAGCTTTTCCCATACAATCTCAAAACAACTAGCCAATAACAATGGAAACAAAATTAAGAGAAAAAGATATGGTGATAGTTCATCTTTGTATTAATTCTCTTTTAAAATTATGTAACATTGGAATAGAACTCAGAACAACTCAAGATTAAACAATCTAATCCTTCAAAGCTAATGTATCTTCAAATTTGCAGAGAAAATACATTATAGAATTTTGACATCAAGGAAAATTGGACCAAATGCAAACCTAGCAAGAAAACTAAAATTTACATAATACTTCAAACCCTTTCTCTAGCCTTGGAATCTCATTCATATAGTATGAGATGCAACAAGCTTCAGGCCTAGAGAGTATTGACACCTATCCTTAAGACATAAAGATATTTACAAAGTTATTGTCATACAAGACAAAAATTGATGCAAAAAAATGTTTTACATCATGAATATTCTTTTGTGGGACCACTTCTACTGCACCTTTTTGTTGCTAAGGAGTTTCATGATTCGATTTAATATTGTTTTCATTCCTATGAGGGTGTAACCAATGAACTTACTTGTGGTGGACCTCATTTTTATGTTTGTAGACCTAATTCAACTTGAGGTTCTCCATTCACATCATCATTTACTAACAATATAACAACTACATCTAATTATCCTATTACCAAGTCATCAGTTTGGACCTCTGTGCTTGTTACTATAGCTGATTGTTGATCTTTGTCTTCTTCTACTTTAATTGATGTATCAATTGTTTGCAATTCATCTTGGGCCATCTCCTCGTCATTAGTTTCACCAATCACTAACTATTTTGAGTGTACAAAATCTTCCATCCATTTGTTAAAAATTATGCCATCTAGCCAGTCAAAACTCAAAACCTTGTGTTGCTTCTTCGAAACAAAGTCTCCTAATTTATTTCAAAAAATTCTTCTCTGACAAAATTATTAAAAAATTGAACTTTAACAATTTCTTCAGTTATTATTGCCCACAATATATGCCCCTTTTTTCATTTATAACCCCATTAATTCTAAGGCACAATAAATCATATAATTATTTTGCCCATTCCTCCTTTTCTTTTAATTTATATAACTTTTCTGATTGCATGGGGGAAAGTTCAAAATTCTCGGCAAGATACTTTGAGAAACATATTATAAACCTTTTCTGTACTACAACCCTCTTATCATCAAAATCAAATAGATCATTGGTCATGTCAAAAGTTTTTTCTATATGTTCACAAGACATACTAATCATTGAAACACACAAAAGGGTGACATCCTTATCCCTACTACCCCATTTACTCATAATGGGTTTCAAAGCATCTTCACTACCTTTTATTTCATTCCACATGTCCATTATTTTTGCCAATTGTTCATAAAATGTTGGCCATTCAATCTTATCTACCAGATACAAGATTTCTTTTCTAATTTTATCCTTGTTTAGATCAATTAACTCCACATGTAATGCCTAGAGTTTATTCTTCACCTCTTCAAATTCCTTAGCTATATAAATTTCTAGTCTCTACAGAGTATCTGGTATCTCTATATTTCAACCCTTTATGAGCCTGCAAGACGTCCTCCTCGATTTTAAACTAAGTATCCTTTGCTTTCCTCATAGCATCAAAAAATATAGCATCAGTTATGTCCCATTTAGGTAAAATTAAAATTCCTAAATCCTTCAACAATTGTCTTCCCCCCTTAGGGGTTATTTGTGCAAACTCTTCCATGAAGTTGGCTTTAACTTCCTCCTCAATTTTAGAGTCCTTTTTGTTAGGTTGCTCTACTTTGATTAGTTTACACCTAGCCTCAAAATTATTAATGTTTCTCCTCCACAAAAATTGAGAAAAATCTCTAGATTTCACAAAACTCTCATCATCAATAAATTTTTTGGAATCTTGTGCTATCGCAGTATCAATTTCTTTACATCTATATCTCCCACAATGAGATCTATTATAGGCATAAGAGGTTCTTCAGGTACTCCTCCTTTAGTATCTGCAGTTGTAACCACAATATCCCTCTCCCCTCTAATTTTTCTTAGTTGTTCCCTCAAGGATACTTCATCATCTATCCTGAGTGGGGTCTAGGTAGGTGAGTACTCTTCAACATTAGAGGATGACACTTGCTCCAATTTTTGTTTCTTAGGAGCATGTGTATCAGGTGAGCTTTCAGATCTTAGTCTTTTATATAGAGGAGTAGGTTGTACACTCCTACCCACTATATACTTGGCTCTTTTCTACAATGTATATTGTTGTAGGTTCAAAATAATTTTGCTTGCCAACCTCCTTTCCACCTCAATGGCCTTCTTTAGGTATGCTTGTGTCAAAATTTCTTTCTTTTCATTCAACGTTTGCATAATCCCAGCAAAATTATCCATCAACATATCTACTTTCATAACCCAATATTTCCTATTAGCTAGGGGATCATAATTTGCCTCAAAAGCATTTATAAAGTCTAGGACTTTACTGTATACTTTCCATTTTTCTTTTCTAAGCTCCTGCTCTTGTAATGAAAATTTATTTCTAACTATGTCATATGGAAAGTATACCATTTTCTTTTGAGCTTTTACCTTAGTTCTTTCTCTGAAGATGTCATAAAATCCCTCTGAATTTATGAAACGGGCATGGAATTGAGCCATTTGATATTTATACAAAAATTTCTCCAAATTCCTCCATCCCTTCTTAACAAAGACAAAATTATGAACAATAGTAAGTTGGGGAAAGAATGTATCTTCAGATTTACCCAACAACTCTCTCTCCTCAACTAATCCAATTTTCCACAAAAGTTCAGCAATTTGTACCTTTAAAGACACTTGATAAGGTAGCACATGTGGTTTTCCCAAAAATCCATAAACTCTAAAAATAGTAGACACTGCATATAGGATAATATCTCCATATTTATGGCTACCCATCAATCCTTTAGCATGATCTTTTGGTCTGGTCAAGTCTAATAGAGGTTGTGGTATTCTTGGGCTATCCCCTATTAACAATATTCTGAGCCTAGAAGAAAAATATCTATCAAATTAGACAAAAATTGCATCAGTTACCTCCCATGTCATATCTACACTCCATAGTTGGACATAGAGCTTTTCTCCATCTCCTTCCAGTTCCAACTTCATTTCTCTAGAGAAAAAGGTGACTCCCTTATAAAAGCATATGTACATCAACATGGAGTTCCAACAGATGGGCTTATCAACCTTAGCCTTTACAATTCCTATTAAGCCATTATGAATTTCTTCTGCCAAGTGAGTAGCAAAGTCAAAAATTAAACTCATACCATACTAAAAAGTTTAAGCAATAATGAAAACAAGGGAGACTGGGATGTGGTCTTGCTCATCCATGCCAAAGATTTTGTAGAGAAGAAAATACAATGCCTGTGCTCTAGGGTTGAAATATTTCTTCAACAGAGGCTCGAGAGTATTTTGTGTAACCAAGGGCAATGATCCAATTTTGACAAAATACTCCTATAATGGTCCTCCCCTTAGATATACCCTTTGTGCATCATACCTAGGTTAGAGGTCTTCCATTTCTATCTTTTCATGAATTGCATGGTTAGGGTTTAGGTTAAACACTCCTCTAATCAGTTCTGGTGAAACCCTAAAATGATTATCACCTGTATGATTCTTTACAATTCTAGTAATTTGGTCATATTTCTTTGCCATTATTTCCAGTAAATCATCATCGAAGAAAACTCCTAGAATGATAAATTTGCCTATATCAAACTCTCATACATTGTTCAAGGGAGTATCTAACCTTATCTCTGCAAACCAATTTTGAAAAATCCCTAATCCTCTAATGGACACTTTAGCATCCCTCAACCAATTTTCTTTATCATAAAAACCCTCACTGACTAATAACCTAGGGCTTTTCATAATAAGATCTTTTCCTGTAGCTAACTCATTCATGGACTGTGGGATTCTTTCTAGGAAATCATCATACATGGCTCTTTTCAAATAATCTACTTTCCGCAAAAAATTCCTTCATGGAGGCATTTTGAAAATTATCATATTGCAAATATAGTTCCTCAATTTTTGAGAAGCTCAGAAGATTCACCTGATTTTCTTGCTTTCTCTTCTTTGAAAATCACTTAGCAATATATCGAAACCCTTAGAAATTATCGCCCTTAGCTCTGCAAATCTTTGCTCTTTGAGAATTATTCAACCTTACTACTTGATAATGTAAAATTGGGATTTTACTATGAGATTAAGCTTGCACAAAATAGCATTGATCATAATTAATAATTCAACAGTCATATTTTGTGTCATGCCATGAAGTTTGAAATTCCACCATCGATCTTCAAGAACCAGATGGCTCAGTTTGAAACCAAAAGACTACATTAACCATTTTTTGAAAATGGTCACATGTCAACAAGGCACTTCCCCACATTTATTAAAATTTGGGCACCTTCATATTGCAAAAAATCATTGATCGTCGATCTTCCAAAGATCAACGATCATGAAAACCCTTATGATTGTATAAGTCCACTTTAAAAATCTTGGTGCCACTAATACAATTGCCTTCTAGCTCAATGAACACATAGACCACTCAACCAATCAAGATGAACCATCTCAGCATGCACTCCAACTCAGCATGACTAAGCAACCCTTTGAGCGACTAACCCCACTTGTCAACGTGGCAACCAGGCACTTCCCCGCTTTAGTTAAATGTCAGATACTTTCATAAAGTAGTAAAGCATCAATCGTTGATCTTTACAAGATTGACGGTCCCATACAACTCACCTTTTTCAGGATCTAATCAGTAGAAATGACCCATGAAATGAGTTACCCTTTCCACTATGTCCTGATAGTTTCCAATTGTACTACCACATTTTTCAAATCGGGGGTGCATGCCCTCACCAAATACATGTGTCACTAGGGCACTTTCCCACATTTCATAAACATCACACATCTTTACATTGTGGGGAAGTGCTCACCATAGATCTTCCCAAGATCAATGGTGTCATGTTGCATTTCTTTAAAAGTAACTTTGCTACTCAGCTTGACCAATGAGATGGCTTGAAATTTCCAACGTGCACTAACAACCATCTGACAGTTCTAAACTTTTTCTGACACACCCAATTTTTGCAGTGCATTAAAAACTGTCATTACAAAGGGCTACATGGAAATCAAGCACTTCCCTGCATTTGCTAAAGGTCAAGCAAATTCATAATGCAGGAAAAGTACTCATTGTTTTTTAAGATCAATGGTCAGCAAATATAAGCCCTGCAATGGTTAAAACACTTTGGAGCATATTAAGGATTTAACATAGGGTAAAAACCATGGTTAAGACAATGGTTTACGGGAAAAGATATATTTTTTGGGAAAGTAATTTAAAATAAATATGGGAAAAGTTAAGTATAAAACCTTAGAGAAAAAAGCTTCCCGCACATTTTTTCACATAAAACACTACTTTCTAAATTTTTTTGAAGACTAGGGCACAACAGCAAGGGTTTCATGAAATTTTAATGATTTCATCTAGGTTTTTTTAATGAATCTCACCTTTAAACATAGGACCACTAGTTCTTTCACTACAAAGTGTAACAAAATTGTGCAAGGTGAAAAACCAGGCCAACATGGTACATCATAAGAAGCACCAATTGTTTCAATTGTATTAGCATGTTTATTTTTCTTCCTAGAAACACTCTGAATGTTGAATGCTTGCAAACCTTCAAGAATATCCCATACCCTATGCTTTTATGATTTGAGGAGGTTTTTCTTTGTGGTATTTAAGTTCTTTACTTGATTAACAACCAGTTCAGTTTCCTCAAATACCCTTAGAGTCTTGATTCCTCTCTTTTGTGCAAGTTGGATACCTTGGATCAAAGCTTCATACTCTGCTACATAATTACTATAGCTGAATTGGAGCCTATAAGAGAAATAGTACTTCTCCAATTCAAGGTAAATGAGCATGACACCATCCCCTAAATCATTCTTATTTCTTGAGCCATCAAAGAACATGCTCCACATTCCATCAATATCTTATTATGTTTTCATGAGACTAGGAATAGGAGTATCCTTTTCTAATATGCAATATGTGTCAAGGCCCGTCTCTAGGGATTCTTGTATTGGATCAAACTGATAAGTAGTATCCCACTCATCTAAAAGATAATCAATTACCTCTACTAAATAATTAGTAGGCTCATTTGCTATGCTTTCATCTTCCTCTTCAAAAATAGTGCAATTCATGTTTATGAGACTTGGAGTATAGGTCTCTATATGGTTGAGGGCTAGAAGCTCTACTCTTATGGAAGCTTTTGTTTCATACCTTGTTTTAAAATATATATAAGACCAATCAAATGAAATATAGCCACCTATTTGTGCAGTGAAGTCTTTGGAAAGACAAATAAAAAAATGGGGTTTGACCTCAACTACTGATATATCTTGTAGCATAGTAAAACTAGGGCAAGCATGTAATGTTGTCTCTACATTCTTTAAGACTCCTATGGTCTTGATAGAACTACCATCTAATTGGAGCACATACTTAATACCTATAAGATCTGCTACACTTCTAGGCATTACAAAACTACTAGCCCCTAAAGTAATCATTCAATTATGGACTAATTTATCTCTTATGATTAAGGAAACATAAAAGGGAGGAAGCCTGATTTCCTTACTTGTTTCTCCCCCTTTTTTGGGTTGCATCAAGCTTGTTGCATTCTCTTCTCTAGGTGGTTGATATTTTACTTCTATGCTTTCTAATTCCTATTGCAATAGCTTCTTCTATGATAGTATAGTATCAACAACATCCCATATGGAGATATTAACATTAGTCATTTTCATTTGATCTACCACATTGAAAGGAGTATTAGCTGCTTTGATTGATGTCTTGGGAGCTGCATGGATAGGTGGTTGAATTTGAGAAGTCTGAGACTCGGTAGACTTTTTGTTGCTCATATCATGTTTCTGTTAAGGAGTGATATTAGGTTGTGTATTCATCACTAGCACATGAAGAGCAGCTATTGAATTTGAAGCTTTATTAAGTGAGGGATATGTAACCTCTTCAACAAATCTCCTTTTACTTCTAGTATTATGGGCTATAGCATCATGATTGGCATGACAATGCTCCTTTGATTGATAGTTCATGAAAGAACAATCACCCTGTTGTTGTATATGAGGACCATACGTAGGTTAGCTAACATTATATTGTTGTCCTATTGCTTACTCTTGTTTAGTCAATACTAAGTATGATTCTACCTTTTGGAACATACAATATCCATAGGAATAGTTACAAGAAGGATAGAAGTCTTGATCTTGAGTAAGATTATTTTGAGGGACTAGGGCCCTATTTGTATTTGCAGTAGGGGTATTGCCATTAGGTCTATTCTAATTGTAGGGGACATTGCTTTGATTTTGATTTGGGGGCCTATTGTGCATAGGACCTTGATAGTAAAGTAGGGTAGGCTTGTTTTGAGCTTCTTGCCTTCCTAGAGTCACCACTTTGTTACTCATCTTTTGTATCACTAAGAAAATATCCTCTAGTTTCTTCTCCTGACCTTGCAACTTCTTGTCTATGTTTTGCATCATATACTGCATCATATCTTTAATTTCATCTATGGGTGAAAGTACAAAGTTGTGTCACCTTTCAGGCTAACTAATCAGAATGAGAAAATTTGAGTATTCTATCTAAATATCATTTTTTTCAAACATATGATCTTGTTAAATTTATTCTACCTAAGTTATATATGGTCTCACACTTTTTCAATTGAAAATGTCTATTAAATACATTTTTTATAGTATTTATTATCAAATTACCAAAGAAATTAAATTATTTTAGAAAACTGATGTTTCAATAACTCACACTATTTTTTATGATATTGTTAATAACATATAAATACCATTTTATAGAGCTCAAAATCAAGAATATTCTCATATAGAGTTAAAAGGTTTTAATTAGATATAATCTATTGTAATTAAAAAAATCTACAAGTGCGCATTTTAACACTAGAGAAGATGTCAATTTTGAGAAAGAAAAAAAAAGAAAGATCATACTAGAAAAATTTTAAAATTATATAACGTTCTAGAGGAGAGATTCCTCTTCAAGAATCTATAATTTTTCTTTTGGTTGGAATAGATTTATTTTCAAAAATGTAGTGGGAGATGAAAATTGTCAATTTGAATAAGCTAAAATTTGAATCATTATAAAAAAGAAAATATAGGTATAAAGTCAATTTTTGTTTTTGATTGTGCTAGCTACATATATTATCTATAGCATAATATAATATCAAAAGGAAATAAGTTTATTTCCTTGTAGTTTTGTGGTGGGAACTAGATCCCTAATTTCTAGCATTTTTCAGCAACTAAAAGATTATCTTTAAAAAATAGGAAATCTATCATTTCTTTTTGCAAATAATTATTAAAAATTATAATCCCAAACTTCATCCATTTCTACACATTTCATTAGTTTACTTCATTTTTAAATTTTAAATAATAATATAAGATTTATGTAATTGAAGTTGAACAGTTATACTTTTGTTAGCCTTTTCCTTTGTAAAAGGGTGACACGAGTTTGTACTTTTACCCGTATTCCATTTGAAGATGTGGAGGTTGAAGGGACAATAGCAAGGGGCTGACTTGTAGATGTGGTAGGGATAAGGGCTACAGTAGGTTGATGATTAGGCATATTAGGAAACAAAGGCATTAGGGGTCTTGGAGCTAACTTCCCTCCTTGTATCAATATATTTTCTGCCTTTATGGCAATCTCATAAGCATCAAATAAAATATCCCCTCCCATAGTTTGCACTATAGTAGCTATGTCACTATTAAAGGCTCTGAGGTAATGTAAGAAAGCATTACCAAGGGAAGGCTTTACTGCAATAGGTATTCTATCCCATGTCTTTTTAAATCTATAATTAAAATCAGTCATATATTCATGGGGTGCCCTTTTGATAGTTGTTAGTTGCTATAAAAATGATAGGTGATCATTTTTATCCTCAAAATTTTTGCAAAGCCCTGTTCCTAACCCATCCCAATCAATGATAGAGTTATGAGGCAAACCTCCATACCATTGTAATGATTTTCCTTTTAGGGATGAAGCTAGAAGCCTAACAACAAAATCATCTTTTGTAATACCATGTATATTGCAAACATTTGAAATCTCTTGAATATGTTCTATAGGAGAGATAGAGGTTTCACCAATGAAATCAGTTATACTTTTGAGAGCTGATAATAGAATATCATATCTTTGAGCCAAAAGGAGAAGACTTCCACCATTGAAGGTGACAAATTCATGTGCTCTAGGCTATGCCATATGGAATAATGATATGTTTAAATGAAAGGATGACACCCTAGGCTGTGATCTATCAATAGGAGGATTGGAAAGAGATCTTGTAGGTGTATACATTACTGCTACACTCCTAACTAGTCATAGAGATAATCTTCTTCTCTTTCTTCTAGGGTTTGAGAATGAAAGCTCAGTGTATTGAAAATTACTTCTAGAAGATGCCCTTGTATGAACTTTGGGCATGAATCACAACAACTTTGGTCTAGGAACTAGAATGTAGAGTTGGAATTTCCAAGTACTTGGAAATGAGCCTCTTGAAGGCCTAAAATACTAAGAGCAACACTATCTTCTCAACATGAATTTGAAGTTCTCTGCTTTTTGACACCAACGAACTTAGAATGCTTCAAATGTTAGTGCCCCACCAGGCATGCCAAAACCTATTGTCACAAAATCTTGCACCCTTGCCTAAAGTTTTTATGTAAAGGCAACCTTGTGAAACATGGAAACGATCTCCAATTTGTGGGACTTGAACTATGAGATTGAGTCTCTAGAGAAGGCTAGCTTCCTTACTATCAGGGTGCACCTAACTACTCTTTGAGAGGAAAAGTGAGGAATAATGCATGAAACAAAACTACCTAATCTAATTTGAAGGGGGTGATACACCAAAATAGTTTGTTCAGACATATCTTTGCATAAGAATGCACTATTCATGAATATGATCTCAAAAGACAATAATTCAACCTTTATTTTGACTCAACAACCACATATAGATCAAAAATCAAGGTGATATTATGAGGAAGGGACTTCACTCCATAACATTCAAAGGGAAATAATATATACTTTTATATAGATTGAAGAATGAAAACAAATACATCAACAAAGATAAGAAGGTTTTACACTTATATTAATTGAGAATGAGGCATGGAAGAAATTAAATTTACTCATGGACAAAAGTAAATTACAGTAGCATAACAAAATACCACTGCTAGATAATTAAAAAAGATGGTTGACCCTAAGAAGGGTTACAAAATCTACTTTTATAGTGTGAGCATAACTCAAATAGCTTATACCCTAAGGCAAAACTCAACAACTACATTAATGGTTGCAGAGAATGATCACTATAGGTCTAGGGAAGAATCTAATTATGGTACACATCCAAATCTAGAAAAAATATTCTATTTACCAAACATAACCTTGAGAAGATAGAAACAGTGGCCATTAACACCCTAACTGGGTAGATCGATAACCAAGTAGTGAAGCAAATGTCCTTTTCATTTATTGGGCATGGAGAATGATGAAAGTGGTTGTGAATTACCAAGAAGATTAGATTCACCATTAATAGACATGTCTTTCTTTGTTATCAGCGTGCCAAGTCAGCCATGTCATTGCTACATGGACCAGTCATATTTTAACATTTTTCCACCCAAACATTCAAACTTATGTTGACCCATGTTTAAACCCTAGTCACAACTTCACCACTTTTTTACCTTTATTAACTGTTAACCTTGCAAAACCATGAACTTAACTACAACTGTTTACTCTTCATTCGGGCTTGTTGAGACACATGTCCACCTATTGTTATGACACCATGGATAATGACCTTGCATATTTGGTTAGCAACATAACGACGATGCTTGATCTGCATTCAATCTAACAGTCTTGAAGATCTATTGACCCCTATCATTACCTTAACCATTGAAAAAATTGCCTTGTGCTAACTCATCTAACATTCTTTCTTTTGCCTACTTGCCCATAATGGAAATAAGACCCACATGTCCATGTGTCACATCATTGCTATCTTGGTATGCATTTTCATCATACATTTTACCTCAGAGACATGCATTGATCTTGGAAGATCGGACAGTTGTGACAAAGTCCCAATTGACCATCATCGTCAGCACCTCTGACTCATCAAGTACCACCACATCATCAAATTGCCCTAACTCCTTCCTCACTATGTGGCCTAAGCTTCAAACTGACCCCACTTGTCCATGTGTAGGTATGTCGCTATCTCACTATGCAAAATGTATGTGCATTTCTGCATAGCAACAAGTCACCAACTGTTGATTGATCTCCAATATAATGTTGGATAAGGTATATCAAGAACTGGCCCACTTTCATAAAGCACAAATGAAACCTTGCTAGTTGTACTTTATTTTGACAAATCCATCATCCATTGAGAAGGAAGGCCCACGTAGGATATGTGGAATGCTATCGCTATGTCACTATGACATTTGATCATGCACTATTTCATAGCGATATAACGATAGTCATAGATGCATATCTGATCGATGATCCATCTTGCTACCTGTTGATTGCTACACATGACTAAAGAGAAAAGGACCCACCTAAATGTGTCTCATACTATTTATATGTCATTATAACTTTTCTCCATGCAACTTACGACAATGACAAAGTGATGGTCGTAGATCAAGATTTGATCAATGGGTGAGAAGATGCAGGCCCGCCAGAATTTGTTATAACACATGACCACTAAAAGACTTAGGAAACAAATATAACCTAAGGTTTAAATGTATTTTTTATAACATTGGTCCATTTGAATATTTGAATAAATATGACCGTTGGGCATGTTTAATAGACAAAACCTATTTTTTTGGCGGGAGGGCAAATATGACTAACAATGTGCATGGTCACCTTTTCCAAGATGGTAACCTCTTCATATTTTTTCTCCTCCAATCATTTAAAATTCTTCTCTTTTTTTCATAAATGCAAAGTTTGACTTTTACATATTTTTCCTCTTAGCCTATGTGGCTTTTATATGGATGTCACTTGGATGCCACCTCACTCCTTCTTGAACCTTCCCAAACCCTACCTAACCATTTTTTTACCTCTTTAAATTTCTAGAAAAAGGACGCCTCATACCTCATTGCATCCGTGTGCATCTTATGTTAGTTGAGCATCCTTCAACACTTGAGCACTCTGACATTCTTAACATTCTATTTTGATATTATAGTTTAGATTTCATTTCTTGAATGTATCTCACATTATATTCTCATATCTGAGTTCAAATCACTGTATTTTCATTCTTAGCATAGTTTTCATTTGGATCTAATTATTTTTCTCTTGAATTTAGATTCTTAGCAATAGGTTTTATATTTGGATCATCCTTTTGTAGATACTTAGGATAGGTTCTTCATACTTATCCTCATGTTCTTTCACTCATCCATTTTAGGTTACATTGGAGATTATATCCTTATTTAGATTTTCAAGCAATCACTAGTGGGATTATTGTATCATCATTGCATGTTCATTTTGAAAATGTCTAGTTTAGATTGAATCTTGACTTTGCATAATCTTGTGTATTTTTGGCTTGAAACACATAATTTGCATTTAACCTCGTATAATAAAATCCTACATATGAGTAGATTAAATCATGGAATGTGTCTTAATTCTATAACATTACATAGTAAAAAACACATGGCCTTGTAGACACCTAAATTCAATTACACCACTTTGGTAATCCTATTTAGCTATCTCTAAAGGCATCATTAATTAAATTCTTATTTAATTAATCCTTTGCCATCCCCTAGCTGATTAATTTAATTAATCATCTATAGTCTTAATTGATAAATCAAATAACCCATTATTTATCAATTAATCCTATTCTCCTATCTAATTCCAAATCCCAAATTTATTAAAATCAATTTAATAAATAAAAACCCTCAAATCTAATAACCCCTAAAGCCTATCCTTAATCCTCCATTTAGCCTAATCCACCCCATCCACCCATACTAACCTAGCTTAGCCACTAACTCGCCCACCCTCATGAATGCCATCCACTTGCACATCTCTAACATCCTTAATCTAATTCTAAACCAAGCCTAATCCCCCCCCCCCCCTAACCTTGTCACATTCCCTAAGTAAGCTTAAGACTTTCCTAAGCCAAACCAAAGTCTCCTCCCTCAAAATATTCCAACCATAAAACTTTATCCCAACCAAAAAGCCTTCAATGCCCTTACATGCTCTTAAAAGCTCTTACAAACCATTATGAGGGCCATTTAAGGCCTTGAGCCTCCTTTGTTGACTCATCCTTGCCCTTTCCTCCACCCAATGACCCTGTGACATGTGTCACTCCCTAATTGGTGCTAAAGAAGCACAATCCATGTGCTCTCCTCTCATGCAATATGAGCCCTCCATGAGCTTTTCCCCATCCTTGCATCTTAGCCCTCAAACCCTCAAGCCCTTAGCCTATAAATTGGATCCCCTCCCAAGCCATTTCATCACAATCCTTGAGCTAAAGTTATAATGCTAGTTTGAGAGACAAAGCCCTTAACCATACCCTTATAATGCCAAATTGAGAGCTCACAAAGCTACCAAATTGCCATTACCCATCCCCACCATTGAAGAAAACTTGAAGCTCTTTGAGCATACATACCAATCCTTTACTTAGACTCATCTATCAAGAAAAGAGCTAATTCCTATTGGGAGAGTCCATTCATTTGGCTCACATTCCTAATTAGGGGTTCCTCTTTAGTCTCTCTAAAAGTTTATATTGATTTTGTTGGTTAATGCTTTTGTCTTTCAATAGATTAGTGTTTCTTGCTAACATATTAGTGTACATAGGCCTGAGTAAGCTTATGTACACTAGTGAAAACATAATCTAATAAAAGCTCATTAGGTTATATACATTTTTCATACTAATAGATTTCTCTGCAAGTTTTATTTTCATTAATAATTTAAATATCAATTTAATAATTTGATTGGACATAGAAAAAGGGAATTTCTTTTCTAAACTCTATTTTACCATTATTGCAATAAATATTATCTAACTCTACAAGTTTTATTTAATTTGATCTCATTTTGGATATCTCAGATGTGGATTTTATTTGATTTTAGGTAAAGGGTCACACTTTGTCATAAATATTGATTAACTTTTATCATGCTTAGTTTATTTCATTTGATTTTTGGTCTAGTTATTATTGATTTTTGTTTTCTAATAGTGACATTTAAACCACTCATTTTGTTTCATTGAGGTATGGAGTGAGGTCATTTGATTTGACTTAAGCATGGTTGATATTAATTGAAATATTTAATATGTGAAATGATTCATACAAAGCCTAGAGTAAGAGAGTAAGTTGTAATATCCAATCAAAAAATCTCAATATCTAAAACTAAAAGTGATGGTAAAAGGTTCCAAAATGATTAATAAGACTTGACAAAGTATTTGAAAATAAAAATATACTAATATTGCATATGTATCTCAACATGTACTAATACAATAATTTTGTTTCATTATGGTTTTATTCTTTCATGTTAAATAATAGAATATAGTTGCTTTCAAGGAATAAATTTAGTTATGATATTAGGTTTCTTGAATATGAATTCATCATATTTTAGCTATGGGTCATATCTTGTAATAAAATCGATTAAATTATATCAGTTAGCTTCATTTTAGGTATGAGTATTGATTTGAGCGGACTTTAATAGTGAATTTTAAACCACTCAAATTTATTTCATAAGATTTGATATGGAGCATAGTCATTTGATTTGTCCAATAATATAAATCTAAATATTCAAAACTATATGATGAGAAAAATTATCCAAAATGATTGTTAGGACTTGACAAGGTATTCGAAAAAAAAAATGCATACTTAGTGTAAAACCTATATCAGTTACAATAAATAAATTTAATTATGATTTAATCTAAAAACTACTTAGATACATTAACTAATTTTTCTTCATCAACTAACATACAAACTTCAATTATAATTTTTTTTTTAAGGAACAATTAGATTAGAAGTATTATATTATCATAAGATAATAACTTTTGATTAATTTTTTTCCAATAATTAACCTAAAATACTTTATTTTCTTTTTTCTTACCATCCTTCTCCTTCGTTAGCCTCTTGTATATCTTTGGTGATATAGTGTTTAAGATGAGTCATTGCTTTATGTGAGCCCATTGATTATAGATTAATTAGCTCTTTTAATCAGAATATATTTATACAAAACAGATTTTTAGAGTGCATATTACAATTTACATGAAAGATAAATAGGTGTCAATAATGGTTAGTATTTGTCTATTAAATAATTATAGTTATAATATTCAATATAATTTTTTTTAATTGGTAATTCAAAAAATTTGTATTAATATAAAATAAAAACAGTAGATACAGGTGTTGGGCCAACGTGTGGCCAAAGAGAAACCACCATGCACAATCTACTACCACTACCCAGTCAAAGATTTACATCATGGAAAATATAACAAAATTCCAGGTATCCCACATAACCAAAAAAGAAAAGATCATGACCAGTACCCAAAGATCACTTGAACCACCCTTTAGCCTTCTCACATGAGAATTTGGGGATTCCATCATCACCACCTAAGTTAGAGGAAGAACCACCTACCCATCTAGTTGTACTACTAGATACAACCTTCTAGTCCACAAAAAGGGACACATCAACACTCAACACAACTCCATAGCTACTAGATGTAGAACCACCATCACCCTTCATACCTCCCTAATGCAGTTTTACATGATATTGTTGTCAAATCAATGGGAAACCATCTTCTCCAATGGGGATCGAGGACTTTAAGGGAGTAACTTTTCACTTCTTTTTTAGACACACTTATCCCTAGAGCTCGATCCTATGCATGGGTCCATAGGTAAAAAATAGCTTCCACCACCTTATTCAAATGACTGGCAAATGTACCTCCACTAGAGCTTCCAAAGACCAAACTAAAAGAAGTTGTAGTTCACCCAATCCACCATTGTTGAAGCACCATGAGCATTGTCACATGTACATTAACCTCAATTTTTTCCCTATTCACAAAATCCTACAATTCCTCTACCCATTTTATCTCAATCATTCTCTTACCAGACCCAAAAAATTCCACCTTAGAGTTAGCCACCATTAAAGCCGATTCCAAAAATAGGGATAAAATATCTAGGTTCATTTAGGGCCTCCAATCGTACTCCAAATACTCTTACCCAAAAATCAGCTTCACCGCCTCCTAGAAGTCTTCATCATCAATCTTGAAAATATTACATGGTCATTTAACAATGATCAACCCTTTTGATGTAGGGATCTGTTCTAATATTTGTAGAAAGAAGTTAACCTCCATGATGCATGTCCCTAAGATCTACAACCTTCACAATTTAGTTCTTGCACCACTGATGCCAAAATGGAGAGAGGACAATCATATTAAAGACTCAAACAAAGCCTCTAGAAGGAACAAGTTTTAGTAAACACCCTATTATTACTTATACTAGTCTGCATGCTAAATACATGGAAAATTCATATTTCAACATGTTCAATTATGCAATGTACCTATGGGATATAATATAATTGGAAATCAAGGTCTAATGGATTAATTGCCCTTAAGTCCTCAAAAAGTTAAAATGTGTTACTCAAGGAACCTTTAACTCCAACATTTGATAATTTCTCTAATAGAGAATTTGTCTCCCTAGGGATATGAGAAATCCTATATCCCTCCATGTTCTCTAGCAAGGTTTGAATATGTCTAATGTGCTTGTTCAAGTATGATGTATCCATTTCACCCATAACAATTCCATTTACCAATAATTGTGAATCCCCCTCAAGGTGAATCTTGTGGGCCCCTAGCTTGAGGCCAAGCACTATAGCTTCAACTGCATAAAGACATTTGGCTTGGTTGTTAGTTCTATCTGCAAATCTCTTTGCTACCAACTTCATGATAGTATTATCCTCACTCCTTTCCACAACTCCTACACTTGAAGGACTAGGATTCCCTTTTGATACACCATGAAAGTTTACCTTAATTTATCCCAGATCAGGCAAACTCTATTTTATCTTGTCAACACCTACTAAAAGAGGATTAACCTTCAATACTCAATATAATTTAATTAATCATACTAGCATATGATTTTATTAAAAGATAATAACTTAATAAGAATAAAGAGGTGTCAAAATATAAGGATAAATATTAAATTAATAATTTAGAATAATTATGTAAAACTATACATTACTTTGTGTGAGCAAAATATCATTTAGTTTAAATTAAAATAGTTATTTATAGAATAATTTTAGTACATTTTTTATATTTAGTTAAGGATAATTATTTAATATAAAATTTGTATACATTTATAGCCAAGAATATGTTAAAACTTTGACATGTACACTTTGGAAAAATCTTTTGAAAAATTAAAACTAAAAATACTTAATTGTAATTGGTTGAAATTAAAAAATAGTATATCATGTATATTAATAAAAAAATAGTTTACAATACATTTTTATTTTGTAATTGTACATTGAGATCGCATTATTCAAACAAAAAATGGCTCTTCTCAATTCAGTGAACCTCTTTGCAAAAAAAGATTTCTTTGGAAAAATAAAATATGTGATTAATAATACCCTTCCAACAACTAAAAAAATTGCAATTATACAAAATCCATCTTCCTCTATTCTTTCATGCAAGAACAATGGTCGAGGATATGGGAAATCAAAAATCAATACAACTCACACTTAGAGAAATCCAGGATTTGGATTCATCAAAAAGCAAAAGAATTTCTTTGATAAAATGAAATATTTGAAATTCATGTGAAATGGTACAAATCAGCTTCAAAATTCCTTTAACCTCCAACAAACAAATGGAAGAGGCAAATTGTAATTCATCCACCATAGGAAAAAGGCAAATCATAAACCCAAACTACTTCTTTTAGTAAATCAATAATCAGAGGATGAGTGGACATTAGTAACCAATGAAAGAAGTCAAATGAAAGACCCTCGAGTAACCCTAGCTTCCAATCCATTGTCTTATCACAACCTACTCATATTTATGAACCAAATAAGATCCATCTCAATCCTACCCGTAACCATTTTTCAATAGAAAAAAAGATAGATCACTCTACTACATCATCCCAAAAGGATAGACCCTTATTATCTATTAAGAATTTTCCTAGTAATCCTTACAATCTGCCATAAAAGCCTTTAACCAGATCTTATTGTAATAGTATCATCCCAAATACTAAAATAACTAGCTTCTCTCTACAACATCTTCAAGAAATTGAACCTAAACCCTTGAATTGGATGGAAAACTCCTATATCTATACTCCCCCACACAGGCTAGAAAGAGACCCACCCTCAATCTAGGTAGATAAACTTCATCCCAAATCAGATCTAAAGCCCAGTCTTAGTCGTGCAAAAAATAAATTTCAAAACAATTCTAAAGAAGAACATAGGGATGAAGGGAAACAAGAAGGTAGAACAACAAAATATAAATAATCCACAATAGTAAGCATCCCTAGCACCAACAATGTCTTAATAATCAACGATCGAAATAATGAAGATCAATGGATGGAATGCCAACACTGGGCACTCTTTGTTTATTGGAATGGCCCTACATAAAAAAAAACCCAATCTGATAAAATGGTTAAGGAATTTTACAGGGAATAGGTAAGTATATCCTCTATATCCAATCACTTTCTTTACATTCATTGCAAAAATAACAATATTAGAGATGATTTTCTTTCAGTTTCTCAATGCTATTACAAATCTTTTTCCTTGAAGTGTATTAAATGGGAACCAAATTTTAGTGAAAGCTTGGCTAAAAATCATTGAGCTCAAAATTGTGTTGTTTTTAAATTATTGCCGTCAAAGCTTATTTGGATTAAAATCTTAAAACACAAAAGAGCAGCTATAGGTGAATTAATACACATTGAAGCTAACAATGCAAACTCAGATGATATCAAGTTTCTAATAAATATGGAATTAAGGCAACATGACTTTGATTCATTAAAACTAATAACAAATAGATCAATCTATAATTTAAAATATAAAAGATACAAAGGATACACTACAAAAACATTAAATTGGATCCCTACAAGCTAATTAATATTAAGTATATTAAAAGAAACTTCTCCCTTAAGGAAAATTTTCCTATGATTTTTATAAGGAAAAATATATTATTAAGTGAAATCCAAATGGTTTTGGAAATCTCAATGGGAAACAAGATACTTGGGGGGGGGGGGGGAGGGGTGTGAATCGGGATCTATAAAAAAAATTCTAATAAAATAATTTACTGTATTCACACCTAATCCATCTCATATCTCATATACCATAAAAATAAACTTGTAATGTTGAAATCCATCTCATATCTAATCCATTCACACCACACCCCCCCCCCTCGAGCCCCCCCTTTTTGTCACAATCCCCACTATTCATCCTATTCGATCCTGTTTAATTCACAAGTCATGCAAAAATTCCAAATTATGTATTTTCACCCTTTTTTCATCGAGAAAATTGTGTAAAATGAGTCCTTTTTGCCCTATTTTCTCAAGGGCCCACTCTCCTCCCCTATCATCGCTATGACACGACTCTTAGGACTTCTCTCTTCTCTGGGGCAACTTATATTCTCTTTTCTTTAATGCAATGTCATTCAGACACTGCATCAAAGAGGAGTAAAATGTAGATGCTTAAAATAGTCTCAAACACTATATTAATTAATTTAATATATCCTATAACACTCTAATTAATTAATTGTATTTGTTACATTCTTCTATTTAATTAAATATGTTCATTCCCCTAAGGTGTTCAAATTAAACTCGAATGCATCCCCCTAATGTATGAAATTTATTTAATACAAAGTGCTCCATAAATCCCCCTTTTAAATAAATCTTATTTATTTAAATCTCTCCACATGATTAAATTTCTTAAGCCCACCATTAAATAAAATCCTATTTAATTTCGCCCTAAAATCCTACCTAAATCCTAGCCTACTACCCATCAATCTCGTCTTGTTAGCATGAATGCTATTGGTATTCCTATGGGTAAGTATCCTAGCAGTGTTGGAGACATGATTCAGAGGTTGTGTGTTGCATTCATGACAAAAGTTTGTCATTAATATCTATATTGATTATTTTGTTAAGACTAGTAGAGAAATAAACAAAGTTTGGCATTGTGTGGTTTGAGGATTGAAGATAAGCTTATGCATACTTGGGATAATGTTTTACAAAGTGTCTAGATACTACATTTAAGAGTGTGTATGGAAATATGAAGACTAGATAGAGTTATGAAGGTTTTAGTGAAGGCAATGTTCATATAGAGTTTATGGGAAGCAATTGTTGATGTTTTTATTATATCTCCTAATAGAGATATATTCTAGTTTAGTGGACTTGGATAGAGGTAGAAGACATGTTGAGGATGTTGTGGTTAATCATACACATACAAATGAGTAGCAAGTGAAGAGCTATGAAGACTATGAGTTGACATATTACTTGTAATTGAGAAATGATGTAATATTGTAATATAATGTGTAAATGTAATGTATTAAGTTGATCCTATATTATTATTGTAAATTGAGAAAGCCTCAAGGCCAACACAATAACTAATTCTTGGACTTGGTATAAAGGAAAGGTCATTTCCTTGGATGTAAAGTGTGTGATATGCGATCATATCTATTTGATGTATTCTGAGAGCTTATATGTGAATATCTTTTGGATCATAGAAGTGGGTGGTGCAGTTGAGGCACAATGAGCTTACAAGGAACTGTACTTGGCAAAGAAGTTGTTGTTGGAAAATATTGATGTAAAATTATATTATTCAGTGAGGATAGTACAAAGGCTATTTGGATAGTGGGTTCAGTGGTCTTTCTATAAACTCCTAACAGGGTTGGCACAACTCCTAACATGGTTGGAATCTCATAATAAGGATTCAAAGTCTCTTAGCAAGGACTGGTATGTACTAATTGTATTCCATTGACTCCTAACAAGGCCCATCCTTTCACAAGGAAATTTTATATTAGCACATCATTTTGTGGGTACCATCCCCATTAGGGTTTTCCCTTTGATCAAGGGTTTCCCTAGTTAATAGATCTAGTGTTATTGTGCATGGTTATCTTTCTATGGTTGTTGCATCTACTATTTACATGTTTCAAAATTAATAAGAATATTGAGAGTTGTTTTAATTGCATGACTTATTCACCCCCCCCGTTATCTTGGTGGACTTTACTTTCTAACACATTCTTCTAAGCCCATCCACTACTAAATCCCACTTATTTATCACAAGTACCCTTTTAATACCTTTTTAGCCTATAACATGTGCAACTAAATTCTAGGGATCCCCTCTTTTATTAACTTCTCCAAAATTTACTCTTACACCTTTGCTCCCCAAGATTGCTCACACATGTGTGGGCACACCTTGAGCCATTCAAACCTTAAAGGCTCTTTTTGACTTTTTGCATGGCTTGTTCTTTAGCTTGTGTATCTCCCTTGTGGCACCTACGTGGATTGTTATTGTTGTGGAGTCTGACCAATCTCCAAGTGGGAGAGTTTTGTGATGTGGAACCTAATCAGACTTGGAGGTTTATACGGTGCAGTTCCCCCCAAATTATTTCTACATGGGTTTGGGGGCAGTGCCCCCAAGACAGGGTCTTGGGGTAGTGCCCTAGGTATGCTCCCTATCACAATATAGGGTGAGGTCAAGGGGCAATGCCCTCATGGAGGTTGCCCCCAAAGCCAAAAAAGTCTCTACTATTGTAAAAGGCATCAACTATTTTTTTTTATTGAACGACTTATTCTAGCCCTAATTTTGTAAGCGACAAAAGCTTGTATAAAAAGGCTTAGGGTTAGGGATTTCATAATGTATGATAAGATTGTAGCTTCTTGCGATGGTATTGAGATGCAAGGGATTGTAGATTGTAATCACTAGATAATAATAATATTGGACTTGTTCTTGGTGGATATAGCTCAAGGATTGGGTGAACCACATTAAATCCTTGTGTCTTGTATTCTCTTATGTGCAATTTATTATTTTCTGATATTGGTTATATTTGCATGTAATTGTAATTTTTGTCTGTAGTTAATCATAACATGAATCCACATAGATGCCACCTCCTCAAGGGCTCCCTCAAGCCTATAAATAGAGCCCTTGTCTCAAGCATTTCTCATCTCCTCATTTGCATTGTTATCATGCTAGTTTAGTGCTAGAGTTTTTAGAGTTTTTATGCTTAAAACTAACCCTCTGGTATTTTTTGGATTGTTTCTTTGATTCTCTTGCATACTCATCATATATTTGCATTGTTAGTTTGATTATCTTGCATCCATCTCACAACTTTTGAATGCTCTCAAGAATGGTTGCTTCCATAGCCATTTATTGAGGTGTTCTTCATTCATTTATCTTAGTTTCATATCATTTTAATAACTTGGGGATTCAATAGTTGTGTTTGAGGAGACCACATCCACATCCCTCAATCTTGAGCAAACCCACTAGGTCCATTTGGGTTCCCTTGTTGAGTCGCTTCGAGGTTGTGTGTGACTCTATTTTATGGTTGCATTGCTTTGTAAAACTCAAGTTCATTAGTTTTTTTATTTCTTGAATTCAATATACACATGTGTGCTTTTACAACTAACATTTTCCTTGTTTAAGCATGCTCCCAACATGTAGGTTTTTCACATATACACAACCTTGAAATGAAAATAAAGGAAAATAATGTTATCATGTAGCATAGCTAGATTTAGATAATGAAGTATATCATACCTTGTGGATACATTTAAGTTTTTAGATGTGATCAATTATGTTGATGCAATAGCTTTGACTAAACACAAAAACCCAAAATGAAATCATGCGAGACAAACCACATGGAATAGAAGTTGTAATTGGCCACAATGTTTGATTGGGGAAGAGGGAGAAAAATAAAGCTTCATGGATGAATGTGGATATCCTTACTTGATAGAAAAATCATTTGCTTGGCCTCCAATAAGGGAAAGTAGATATGTCTATGTAAGAAAACACCTTGGTTGCATGAGAGGAATGAATACTTGACTCCTTGATGGCTCTTAATGGTTTCGTTTTCTCTTGAATGCTTGAATGCTAACTTGCTTAAATAAATAATGGATGCACTTGCATATATTGTGGATGGCTTGGTTGCATGATGATGGATAACTTGCACTTGGTTGATGAATGACAAATGAGGAGAGAGAATATCCTTTTATACCAAACTCCCTCTACTTCTACATTAAAATTTATCCATGCTAATTATAAATCTAAATCTCAAAAGAAAACCTTGCCATTGGGCCTCATGAAAAAATTGGGAAAAACTCAAGGACATTGTTAGAAATGGTGACATATTCCAAGACACTATTGGAAATGGCGACATGTTCCCAATAGATTGTTAGAAATGGTGACTTGTTCCAAACAAGTTAGGTTCAAAATTTGTGGGGATATAAGGGAAGGTGAAAAGAAGTGGAGGGATTAAATACAAGTTGTTTTGATGTTGGAAAAGGTCCTAAAATTTGAAAATAAATGAATAGGTCCTAAGTAAGGAAACACATTATGGGTTTGAAATTGAAATGGAAAATCAAATCTAGAAGCAAGAGTGAACCTTGAGTTGAAGCAATATTGAGGAAGGAGGAGGACCATATTTGAATTTGAGTACCTTTTAAGTGTTATATGAAGTCCTACAATCAAACACACTAATGTAGGCACAAAATGGTCTCAAGGAGCAAAATTTAGGTGCTTACTTTTTAGGATGATACAAGATGTATGTCATTACCTGGAAGTGACTTCCCATCTTTCTATTTCGTAAAATGTTTCCTCTTAGTTTGACAATAACTTGTGTTGTGCTGAACTTTGGTGTTGTTGAGTGAAGTAGAGGTTAATATACCCTTGTCCTACACCTTGTCTCAAAAACCAACAAATTGTCATCTAGACACCCTTGGTTGGTGTCAATCTTTTAAATGTGCTTGGGAAATTAGCCAAACCAATTAGTTAGAAATTGTAAAAAACTATTTTATTATTTTTAATTCAATTTTTTGAAAAAGTCTTTTAGGGTTCAAAATAAAAATAGAGTTGACTTTTACACTTAACATGTTTTTGGAGTTTGGGCGAGGGCCCTAGCTCGGTTGGCTAAATCTTCCCTGTTGCAGGGGGTTGGTCACGAGTTCTAGTCTCCCCCGTCCCCGTGGTACCGGTGGGCGTGTCGCACTAGCGCTATCGGTCACATTAAAAAGTTTACCCGGCGCATTAAAAGAGTTAAAAGAAAAAAAAAAAAAAAAAACGAGTTTTTGGAGAGAAAATGCAGGAGAACAACTCACTCTTGAGAGGGAATTTGTTTTGTTCAATGTGGGAGGATTGTGCACCAAATTAAATGAGATTAGTTGCATTTGGTTTCAAGTTGTCAGGGGAAGCATTTGCTCTTCTTGTACGTGCCTTCATTTTGTGCAATCAAATTTCTTTGTGTTTGAAATTTGAGAATTGGAATGAGATATTTTGTTAAATCTTTTATCATACTTTTTTATTTGGATCAATTTTATTATACCTTATTTTAGTTGTTTTGGAAGATGCTAACATTCATATGTGTCCTTCATTTCATTCACTTCTTCTTGGCGAGTTGCTCTACAATTTAGTCTTTTCGTTGATGTCACCTTGCTTGTGCAATGGTGAGGTCTTGTGTAGTCATTCCTTTGTGTCATTATGTTCTCACAACTCGTGCGTGCATATTGTAGTGTGAATGTAGCAAGACATTATCAGACCTTTAGTGTTGTTAGTTATTGTCCACCATAAAAGTTGTTTGTGCATTGCTTCTTCCCATCCATCTTCCAATTATATTTAGCTATACACACATTTTCAGTTTGAAGATAAAAAGTCACATTTGAACTTTTTTTCTCTAAAATATTTATATTTTACTTTTTTGAAATTCTATCATAAAAGAAGAGTTATTTTATTTAATTTTATAATTTTTTTTTTTTTATATATATATTGACTTATAAAAATATTTTCATAACACCATCCACAATCACTTCTTACTATATGACTCTAATAACATAGTTAAACTAATATTCGTATATAAGAAATACCTACATCTATCTAACTATATGAATCAACTCTCCATTGAATGTTTTTAAAAAACAATTTACAATAGACAATCACTATCATTTAAATTCGAATATTTATATTAAATATAAAATTATTGTTATAATAAATTATATATAATAATTTAATATTTAAAAAAAAAACCACACTAGACTTCTACCGTTCATATAATTAAAAATAGGCCAATCTGTATAAAAAGTGCACGTTTGCAACACATGTAATCAGCATGTGGTGGCAAGGGGAGGATCATTTCAGCCTTCAGGAACCTCCTGTTTGACTAGGAAATTTGTTCTGCCAAATCTTCACCGAAAATATAAGCGAGTCAAAATCGAACAACCAAAATTTAAAGCCAATAACATCTTCCAAGCCTAACGCGTGCGCAACTCTCGTGCACCTACGGCCCAGATCTGTAGAGACCCCAAACAATTTCAACTTTAGCTAGACAACTGGCAGATTTTTACAGTTGTTCTATCTGACAATCTCATATTCAGTACAGCTCGAACCAACGATCTCTGCCAATCCTCGAAGACGACCTCAATTGGTCGGGTGTAAAATCAAGGAAGGAAATACCTTTAATTATAGAGTAGGTAAGAATGATAGCAAACTAATGAGGAATTTGAATACATTTGTTAGCGTGGTGTGTAGTCCTCCGGGGGCCGTGGCAGCTGTGGCAGTTGTGGTAGTTGCATGCGCTCTGAGATTAAGTAGGTTAAATATCAAAACCAGGGTCACGGCCCCTATCGTTCAAATGGAAGGTCTTGATGACGAGAAATGTTCCCTTGCTCGGATGAAGATGGATTATTCTCCCGCCAGGAGAAGAGTCAGGCAGGCATTTATTCAAATTCAGCAGAATCTGGATCACTGCCTCTTCAAGGTTCACATCTTCATTGGATTGGTGTCCTTCTGTTTTTCATAGGGGATGAATTAGTTCTATTTGATGTTGTTTACTTATATTTGAAAATAGTAATAATTCAAAATTTGGGGGCCGCCAGAGTTTGAGACAATAATGAAAAATTAGAAAATGATAAACAGCTAAAACAATTTCAATAGAAATAGGATTCTGTCATCATGCTTTTTCGATCAGGATTCCCAAACAGCGAGGACTCCCTTTTATTTGGGAGTGGCTTGTGAGGCTGGCCGAGTACTGACTGTGAATATGGCTAGATCCAAACGTAGAACTTTGTTTCCTTTTTTATTAATTTACCCAAATGGTTACTGTTTGGATTTCGTTATGTAGGTTGGATGGACATGACCCAGATTATGATCAGATTAATTGTTAATTTTTTAATTCAGTATAGCACTTTGCGCGAGTTTAAAGCTCGAGGTATCTCTTTTAAGTTCATTGAAGGATAAGGGCTACATACCGCTTTGTAAAGATCGTTCCTTAAAAAATTAAAAAATAAGAGATTAAAAATTAAAAGAGCTTTTTATGTGTTTTTTCCAGTTTGGTCCGCCAAACGCTTTTATTATAACTTTTAATCATTGTCGTGTTTTCTACACCTGAGTGAGTAATGAGCTGTTTGGAACATTGAGCAATTTGGATTGGACGACTAGTCGAGTGAATTTTGGGTGGCTTCTATTTATTTATTGGATTTCGTTTTTGTAGAGGGTATTGGTCACCTAGATAATTATTTAGACTCTGGGATTTTGGTTATTGTTTTTTTGGGCTTTACTTGTATTCTGAAATTTAGATACCTTTTTAGTTAATAGTTTGCAATGCTTCTCAAACTATCCATTCTGTCTGGGTAGAGTGGTAAGTCAGGGTGCGTCCGTGAGAAGAGCCAAGCTGCCCTTGTTGTGTTTGTGTGTGTGTCCATGTTGACTAGACATCTTCTACCCTGGTTGATGAAACGGGCTTCTCTAGATTCAGTTTGAAGTGTGATAGGTGGGCATGTTGGCCCGATTTTAAAATATAATTGGTTAGGCGTTCTAGTTTGTGCTGAATGAGAACCTTTGTCTAGTCGTCTAGATGATTAGGGACGAGAAAATGCAAGATGGTATTTTGAATTTTTAACCTCCTGCAGATCAAAGTGGCCTGCTGGGGCCTATAACAATATGTTTACTTGTGATATTGCTATCAGAAATTGACTGTGTATATTTTAAGTCAAACTCATTGACCCATGTTTCAATGTTTACTTAATTAGAGGATTTTTCTTAGTGTTTAGCATTGGAATAAATTTCTGAATAACAGAGCTTTGTGGGGTTTCGTTCTTTTAAGATTTTGTATACTAGGTTATGATTGAAAATATATTTAATTTTACCCAATTAATAGATAGAGTCCATATGATCTTGCAACTGATTAAACTTGAAAACTGGCAGATCAGTGGAATTAGCTGGAAATCATTGTCCACTCTTGCCATGATTTTTTCTTTTGTAATTCAGATCAACCCATCAGTTACAAGAGATATAAGATTTTCAGGAGATAGAGAATTGCACAGGGATCAGTCTTAAAAATCGTCCAGTATCACAATGGGCATCCAACACAAAATAAATATACTTGATAAGTGTAAGGAAAATGTTCAGAGAATAGATAGGAAAACACACGAATCACTCCCAAATGGATCCTGTCTGCATTATTTATGCCAATGCGGGTGTGATTAGTGTGCTTAGTTATCATACTTAATTTTTCCTTGATTCATTATCTGTTTGACACAGAATGGAATGGGCCCAGATCAACCACTCACAGATGGATCTATCGCTCCTTATCCCCTCTGTCCCTAAAAAGATTGTTCTCCATTCGACCATTCATGGCTACATCCAGGGTTGAAGGTACAACATTCATAAGGAGTCTCACAATCATGAGTTTTTTTTAATCAGTGTAAACTGTAAACCATCAGCTGGTATTAACGATGATAGAATTCTAGCATGCTAGCATATGATCATGAAAATCTAGGAACATATTGAAATAAAGCTGCCACTCTGAGGTTTATAAATGAAAGGTTTGAATTTGAATGGAAACTGCAGGCAGACAGAATTATTTCTAGTAAGAGAGAAAATTGACAATGCTCAAGTTAAAATTATTTTGCATTATTTGGGTATAACATTGGGTGCTTGGTATGCCTGGCTGAGTTAATCTCCAAGTTTGTGGAAGGTTTCTTACCATTTATATTTGCTGAAAAAGTTAATCTATACTTAGAGGATTTTGAAGAAAATTAGATTATTATTCATATTTAAGATTGGGGTCCGAATAGATAAATTGTTAAGCTAACATTCATTCGTACATATATGGATGTCAGCATAGAAATGGCATATTTTCAAAATCCTTGTATATGATATAGCTGGGATACAACATCAAACATATCAACAGGAGGCAGATGGATCACTAACATAGGGGCCAATATTAGTAGATCAAGCATTGCCAAAATCTTACTGCAATACAAATAAAACAAGAGATTACTCTAACTAGTTTCCTTTGATTATTCCTGTTTAATGATTTTAATATTTTGCTAAACATTAGGTTGCTCAGCAGTGCTTGTGAGAAGCTCATATGACATCAATTGAAGTTGGTTAAGCTTCTTTTATCCTTCATCACTCCTCATGCATCAAAATCACACTTTCATGTCAACATAGTGTAGAAGTCCTGATGCTCCCGGGAAGTCCTGGTGCTTCACCTCTGTGAGCATCACCTAGATATAATGAGTGCTAAGTGTTCCATTTATTCTCATGAGAGATGAATTCATGTGTGAATCACTACTCTGAAACATGGGTCAATGAGTTTGACTCAAAAACTACACAGTAAAATTCTGATAGCAATATACAATGGTTTAGAAGGTTAACTGGTTTATATAAACCACTGTAGCATGGATTGTATGGTGATGCATTAGGATTTACCAAGGTTTCATTAGAGTTCAATCCATGAAGTTATATAGCTTGTATAAGTTTGATTAATTATATCCTTTTCTATTGGCTAGGCCTGTGTGAATGTCAGTGTGTAGATGCATAATGTGAGTTTTGACCTAGTTTGCATTGTGTTTTGTTCAACTGATGAAGGAATGGATGAAAACTTGATGCCTCTTTTAAATAAAGTACTAATAATGAATGTTGTTGTGGTAGTAATGACCAAACTCAAGTTTTTCTCTTTTTCTTTTCCAATTTTTTTAGCTGATACACTAGAAAAGACAAACAGGATGTTTGAAAACCAATGGTAATTGGTTGTAAGTCTATTATTTTCTAAGTGGCTCATTAGGATTTTCTGCCACCTAGAGAGTGCTTATTTAGTTTGAATTTATAAATGATGGAATGGAAATTTAACAGCTTAAATAAATATCAAGGTATCTGAATTGCATGCATTTGTTGTGTACAGTAAGTTGTGGATAAGTGTTAGTATACTGTGTAACAGCACTGTTATCTGAATAAGTAATTTATCACATTTTCTTGCAGATGGTGAAGTCTGGAGTAAAGACCGAGGAGGTATACTCTTTATAAACTTATAATTCATCATTGGTTTTTAATTTTAACCATTAATAAATATAAATTGTTAATTTTTCTGTAACAGCAATTTGGTAGGGCCATTTAAGACAATCATCATCTTTGTACTGTCTGTTGAGTTATCTGCAATTAGTTGGGATAACCTAGTTGTCATTTAAACTCTAAATGACATTTAGCTTCCACTGTCTGTTCCAGTTATCTACAATTAGTTAGGATAACTAGATTGTCATTAAATGGTAAATAGTTTTGCCTTCTGTTTTTCCTTTCTACAAGGAAGGCTTACCAATACAACATCCAGCAATAAAAGACATCCACAAAGATGTTTAAACTTATCACTTTAATTTTCTGTCATATAGATTGTCAACTTTGTCTCATTAATATTAACATTTTAGTATCAACAATCTCCTTGAAATCTCACAAAACAATTTTTCAGAATTTGGAAATTTCAAAGAATTTCTTTAGTGAATTCTTAAGAACTAAGAAAGGGAGTGTTGGTGCTATGAACAGAGATATGAAAAAAATTCAAGAGGTCAAGAAATCTTCTCCAAAAGTTGGCTTCCAGAGTTTGATCCTTTGAAGGCCATTGTCTTTTTCTGCCATGGATATGGGGATACATGTACCTTCTTTTTTGAAGGTAAGATAATTTGTAAATTATGTGAAAATTTAACTTTGGTTAGATTGTGGCTGAGGTTTTCTCATTCTGGTGATTACGTAATGCTGAGGAGTTCATGATATCGATGCTTGAAGAATTGCACAACTTGCAGGAATTGCTAAGAAACTTGCAGTGTCTGGATATGGTGTATTTGCAATGGATTATCCAGGATTTGGCATTTCAGAAGGTCTACATGGTTATATCCCAAGTTTTGACAGACTTGTGGATGATGTTATCGAACAGTTTTCCAAAATCAGAGGTGTGTAGTTCAACTGCTTTCAGAAGGTCATAGATTCTTGCTTCTGTTTTCTGCCCACAATTCCTCTTTCATGCTGATTACTGTGCTCAGTCATTCCATAAAAGGCAATAGGAGACATGCTTCATTATTGATGTGACTAACTGGAATCCTAATAGCTCCATTTGATCTAAATGTAAGGAATCTAGGGTTTGGGTAGAATCTGGAAAAGGAGTCTCAGGACAAAACCTTCTGAATTTACTGTTACTGTAACTCATTATTTTCTGTACTGTCCTTGTATGAATGAAGATGGATTTCTTTCAACCATTTTAAAGTTCTCACCTGAATATGGTCAATCCTGGGTGGAGTGTCCACAAAAGTAGCTATATGCGATGTTAACTTGACAACCATGAGCTTAGGAAGTAAATGCTAGAGGATTTCGGAGTTGATCATTCCTTGAATGTAAGGGTAAAATCACCCAATCAGAGCAAGAAACTAGACAAACAGAAACAATTTTGGGCCCATAACCAACTCTATCATAGCTTTGAACCAGCTGATCCGAGTTGCAGTAGTAATTTATAACTGGTGCTACTACCAGACCCAATCTCGTGATCTATTGTCATACCCAGCCCAATCTCATGGTCTGTGGTAAAGCAAAACTGTCTTTGTGGTCTCTGGTGGACCAAATCATGTTTACAGCCTGCTGTACCACCAAGATCATATTCTATCTAGGCAAAGCTTGGCTGTTGGGTCCCCTTATAATGCAGTGGTTCAAGACATCAGCAATTGTATCTCATGGATGTAACTTTGTTCTCCTCTTTTTTGGGTTGGAGCCTTAAATATGACTTGTGGGGCGTAAAGCAATGCCCTGTACGCCTGACTGGACCATTAAAATATGATGCAGCTCAACTGATGGAAGTTATAGAGTAACGTTTTCATCTCCCAAAACATGTCTTTGCCTTCTAGAGTATTGTATATTCATATGAATATATGGAGGGAGTTAGGAAGAAAGGAGGGAGAAGAATATAGCCATTCATCTCTTTTTTGAGAACGTAATTAATGTAACATAATGATTAATGATATCTTCATTGTGGTTCCATGTCTTTCCTAAGTTTCATTTCTGAATCTTTGATCAATTTCACCCCGTACGCCTGAATTAAAGCAATTTAGAGTTCCATCTGCCAGATATCTCTTCAGTGTTAGGTAACAAATCTCTTTTCTATAAGTGATCATATATCAAGAGATATTGATATTTTTCTTCACTCTCCTAGCAGAAATGATAAAGCACAGGGGAGTGAGAATACATGTTTTCTTCAGTGACATTCGTGCAAGGTCAGTTCTTGGATAGTTGTAACATTTCCTAAAATATAGCTTCCTGGGTTACCCCTCGTCATTTGATTTTATTGCATTCAAGCTCCTTATGAACTTTAATAATCTGCGCAGTGTAATTCCATTTTTTAAGAAATGCTGCTTTTCATTGTTGGAGTGTAATGGGCCTAGTACATTGTCTATAACCTAAGGTCTGATTTTTCAACTTCCAGGATTCAAATCAACACAGCTATAAGATGTATGCATGGTTGGATCTAAAAACAATTACTGACAGTTAGACATCAATGCTCTAGCAATGTATTGTTTGGTATAAGAAGTCTTTTATTCAGAATTGTGACTGCCACAGCTCACTAAGACTGCGGAAAACCCTTGTATTACATAAGAGTTTACAATTACACTTAATATCAGGAACAGAAGTGATGATTCCTGAGTTACATTAAAGTAAGTGCTCACACTAATATAGAGCCTTGGATAGATAATAACAAAAATATCAGAACTCTTAACAAGATAGTGAATTGATGGGGATCACATCAATAACAAATGCAACATTAGGCATGTGTATTGTTAAATGCCTGTAGATTTATATGAGGGTTGCCAGGCTTAACTAGTTAGCTCCTAGATTTCAGGGAAGATGATCCATTCCCACACAGTCCTCTTAAACTTGTGCCCAGATCTCTACTCGCACGCATGCCAAGATTTCTCTATATTGCACACAGATCTAGTAATCCATTCTCAGAATTCATGATATGAATTGTTATCAGAAAGATGTTGCATGAAATTATCCCTTTCAATGAAACTGCTCTACTACACAAGCTTAGTACTAAGACTCTCCCTGATTGGTTTCCTGATAAGCGAACCACTGTCTGCAAAACCTCTGGATATGACCAAGCCTCCCACAATAGTAAGTGATCTTTTCTTGTAAGCCTCTAATGCATGCTATCCTTTCTGCTGAGTGAACACACCTTTTTGCCTTTAGTTGTGGCAGTAAATGCCAGTTCCGCACGAACCATGTCACTGGTGCTACCAAATTACTGTCTCCACCTAGCTTGTTGCGCAATTCATCAAATTTCAAGTCAACATTAGTGGAGGTAATGTTGAGCATCTCAATAAAATGTTCATAGGACCATGGTAGACTCTACCACGTCCTTCTCCATCTTCTGACCAGTTGCCTCTAGTTGATTGCGTATTTCCTTGATCTTCATAAAATGCTTCCACAAAGACATCTTCTTATCCATCAGAAGGGAAAACAGCATATTCTTCAAAAAGAAAGCTTGGCTTTTATCTAATGTTTCATGGAGACTTTTTAAGTGTGCCCGAATCTCAGCAACAGATGTGCCCGATGGCCTTCCTGGAAGCATCTCATTGGTGATAAATAATGTCAACATTATAACAATCTACTTCTCGATTGCATTTGTCAACATTGTCCTGATCTTTGCTTGCAGCTGTAAGACGAGTATAGTTAGCCAGAAGAAGCTAGTCCAAGCACTGGCACTCAAAAATCAAGAGCATCTTCTATTTACATGCAATATAGCTCTACCGTTGAATTTTTAGTTGCCCTCCAACATGATGTTGGTCAATGCTGCCATCCTTTTTGTTTTCCCATGCACAAAAAATGAGGCAAAGTTGAGCTTTTAGAAAATTCTGATATTTCTATCAAACCAATGAAAACCTTCAGCTCGTAGCTGGTAAAAATGCCAGAAAATCTGATTTTCTGGTTAAAAACAGTCAAACCCTTGCTCAGAAACTTTATAGAGGGTGCAAAAATCGAAAAAAAATCTGCACAAATTGCTGTCTGAAACCCTAGGTGCTGAAAGACTGCAATAAAAACCAAATATGTATGTAAAATCCATCTACAGAAAGGTTTTGACACCTTAGCCGCAAGCACCCCATTATTAAAAAAAAAAAATCTCAAAACATGCATAAAAGAGGTCCATGCTCTGCAAACTGTAGCTGCAATTTGCACAAACAATTAGGAGTACAAGAACCAGGGGCGAACTTCTTCTCATGCACCCAAAAAGTAAAACTTTGCACGAACACCACTAAGCATGAGCAAGCTTACATGTCCAGACATGTGTTGTTGTGAGCAGGGTTGTAGAACTCTGGGTACGACCTTCTGTAAATTGCAGCTAAAAAAACAAACACTAATGTCTGCACCTCGCACAGGCTAGAACTAGAGGGTCTAATACTAGAAATCTGCACTGGCATGACTGTGCCTCCTTGCTTGGTATGTCTAACTCAGTCTGTGGCTCGTATAGCTCTGTCTCTAGCTTCTCTTGACACTAGCAATGACTACTCATTCAACTCAATGTCATCCAATGTGAAGCCAAATCCACCCACTACTCCATAGCCCACTTATCCAAATCATTGAAGTCATCCTCTTCATAAACCACCTCAAATTTGCCTCAAATCTGCTTCAAGTAAATAGAAATCAGTTTGTAAGTGTTTGGAAGACTATTTTCCCCCTCTCAGCAAAATACAAGTGAAGAAAAGAGAAATGAAATTAATTTAGACTGTTTTTTGTCTTTAATAGCTGTTATAAAACTACAACCCAGTTTTTGCCAAACAATTTGGTGAGTTTTTGGTGCCAGTAAAAGTTGTAAAAACTCACCAGGCCAGAAAATTCAGCCAGTTTTTGCAACTCGGCCAGTACTTTGCTAGTAGTACATCTATGGATCATGAAATATCTGCATGTTGGATAAAAATCTTCTATTTGGATGATGTCTGGTTCTTCTTCTGTAGGCCACTTTTAAAGATTTGTCTCTTTAGAATTCAAATTGATAGTAATGCTGGTTATTGCATCCAACATCAAATAACTCACAAAGTTGATCAATTCCTGGCTCATCCTATATATATATATATATATATATATATATATATATATATATATAGGCTTTTGGAAAGAATCTTAATATTTTTCTTTTGTCTTTCCTGAGAATTTTTCACTAATCCATTCATCAAGAATTTCCAGTTTCGTATCAATGGGAGTGGGAGGCCTTGTAGGTTAGGATTGTGATAAGTGATGGAGGAAAGTATAATGAAAACTTCCTCTTCTTGAAAAGCATTTGAAGTATAAAGGGGATCCTCTGCCTCTTTGTTCCATTTCTTCCAAAGGCTTGTTCATCATTGTAGTTGGGATATCTTCTTCACGTTTGCCTGCTAGAGTTTCAAGGTAATCAGATTCTTGTTCATTATTACTAAGGTCTTCAACCATTGGCTCAATAACATCTTCCCATAGGTACAGGGCTTAGTCTTCATCAATTACTTCCCACCATGTTGCTCCGTCAGTGGTATAATGTGATTAACATCCTTTAATTTTGGATAATTACTTGAAAAGTGAGGTGCGATGTGGCTAGGTTTGTTGCAAATATAGTAAATGATATATTGTTTGGAGGCCCAGGAGTGTTACACTTTCTCATATAAATATGTATAGGTATATAACTATGACAATTGGGAAAAGAAAGGTTCAGAAAGAAGTTATTTAGAGTTTCTCTTATGGGAAGAATGGTGGTTTTTTCAGGTTGGATAAATAGGTTACACCCACATGTTTGGGTTTCTAGAAAGCTTAGCTTGACATTTTGGTAGACTTGTGCACATAATGTTGATCCTTGATGAAGGCAAGAATTCTAGTTTTGAAAACCTCTAGCTTAAATAATCATTGACTTTACGATGGATGCCATAAGAAGCTTTTATAGGAATTTATCTTAATAAAGATATATCAGAATTATTTGGACTATATGGCATAATTTCATGAAGAACAGAGCATATTTTACAATTTTATGAATTATAACGTTTGATATTTGTTTCACATTTTCTGCTTGAAGGAGGGCAAAATTTCACGACCATTAGATTTGTAAGGCTCATTATGAGATTTTGACTAAAGTATTCATCTCAATTTTCAGTGTTCAAATATTTTGTTTCCCATCATTGTGCAGTGATTCCTTGGAGACATTCAACTGTTAAAAGTTTTTTTTGCAACACCATCTAAAAGACATAAACCTGTAGAGAGTAAATGTATTAGAATAGGCTCTAATTTGTTCAAGAGGATCCAGTGTGTGGTCTATGTCTAAATATCATGACTTTACAAGTACACTATCTCCCATCATGAGAGTAGATGGTGGCAATTCTGGAGATTGCTTTTTAGAATTTCTTTTCATAGATCAGATTCCTCTCTTAATTTTGCAAATATGTTTGTGGTAGGAGAAACTAATTCTTTTGACATCTTTTTCCCCTCTTCTTCTTTTTCCCATCAGTTTAAGCTGGCTTATAAGATAGCTAATTTGTTATCAAGAGGACTAAGAGTGTCTTCTTTTGACATCTTTTTCCCCTTTTCTTCTTTTTCCCATCATTTTAAGCTGGCTTATAAGATAGCTAATTTGTTATCAAAAGGACTAAGAGTGTCTTCAATCTTATAAACATTATTTCCTGTGGGATGGAGATTATTCAAGGATTGCTGAGCGTAGATCCTTGCAATAGAACAATCTTTCATGATGGAGAGTGTATATGATTGTTGTTTTTGGTAGCAAATTGCAAACCTTAATCGCACTTCAAATTTATCTTATTTGTATATCTGATATCCAATATTTTTGCACAAATCACCAAAATTCTCTTGTAGATGAGTGACAAATATAGCCAAGTAATTTATGTTATTATAATCTAGGCAAGGTTTTTTCTCTTCTGCCTTGGAGGGCTAGAAGACATACTACAGATGGCTAATTAATCTATCAACAATCATATGGTAACTATTTAGTAGTGGCCATCTTCCTCCTTAGACAAAGATATATTACATTTTATTATTTGTAAGATTCGAGTGTTTCTCTTAGCAAGGGCATGGACATACATGCAAAAGAGAATGCTTCATCATTTGTGTTTCCTAGTCCTTTTCTTTTCTGGTTTGGATTTGGGCGTTGGTTTATGAGCTTGCCTTTTATCTAAACATATGGGCTTTGTGAGTAGAACTAGAACTTTGTCTAGAGTCAGGTCTCTTCAATAAAGATCTTGTAGATTGGAAGCTAGGAGAGGTTACATTGGAGTATTTTTGTGTTATGCTTCTTGGAAGCACATACATAGAAAATTCTTCTGATGTACAGGTTTCCAATGAGCTGCCATCCTAGGAGCAATATTTTTGATTCAGTGTATCTTCCTTTTATATGGAATTTCTTGAGTAAGATATCCTATGTGCAATTGAACATCTCCTTATAAGCTTTTAGCATATGGAAATGCCTTTGATATCTTAGTGTGATCTGTATTTGTCATAATATGCAAGGCTTGAATTTGGACAATGGCAATACTTCAAAGGTCCAAACATATTTAGACCATAGATAAACCTCAACAGTCAAAAGATTCATGCCAAATTTGAAATTTCTTTACCTTTTTAGTCTGTTGCAAATATAGTAAGATTAGGATAATAGAAAAAACAAGCAAAAAATTTGCTTAATCAAGACAGTTAAAACCTGGCAAGCATGTTCGCATTTGATTTGTGCTTTATCACTGATAGGTATAGATAGGGCACAGGTCTAATGTTCTCTGGAAGACATGAACCTATGTATACAATAATTGTGTGAAAATGGAAATTATTTACATTCTTGTGACTTCTGATATACTCTTAGACTTGGGAAAGACTAGGAAAAGCTTTGTTTGAAAAGTTTTAGTTGGATTGTATTGAAGATATAGATCTATGGGTTTTATCCTAGGTTAACAATGTTAAATGTAGACTGTCACCCAATATTCTTTAACAAGCTAGGATATAACTTTTTATAGACATCATCCTTAAGACCAGGAAGCTTGTATGTAGTTAGCATATATGAAAGAAACTCTTCCATGACTTCAATGTCATGCATTTTGAGTAGTCACATCTTTTGTAGATTCCACAGGAGGAACTTTATAATAGCCTTCTAGTGATGCTAGCTTAATTGTATCCACACTATCTTGAGTGCAAGAAATGTGTCTAAATTTGCCATTTCAATAATCAAGTATACGAGACAAATAAACAAAAATAGTGGTCATAATATCAACCAGATTCCTGGGATCACCTTGTGGTGTAGTGGTTTTGTGGTTGCACTGTTAATGGTGCAACCAAGGTTCAAAACCCCACTTGATCCAAAACAGTGTTAATGATGGTTGGACCCACCTTGGTTGTCGTGCGTGGTGGTGGATGGGTGCACATTTATGGTGAATTAATGGTGATGGAGATTATGGTGTTCAGGCTGATCGCTGATGGAGATGGAGATAACAATGGTCAAATCTCAAGATCGTCACTGGACTACAAGGGCCCGTGGACCCAGTGACGAACCCATGTTGGGTGTGTTTGTTGTGCCCCTCGAACTTGGCGTCCCTGCTGCGCTTCTGTGTTTGCAGGTCTTGGGTGTTGGATTTGGGGATGAGGCCTCCCAGGTCTGTGGCTTCTTTGGTTTGTAGCTCCAGTCAAAAGTGAAATATTACTGATAAAAAAAAAGTTTCAACCAGATTTCATAAGAGACTTCCCACAGAACTGAAGTTCCTCTACAATTCAATAGTCAAGATTTACTAGGCTTTGATGCCATGATAGACCACACATGATTTAGATTATGTCAAAGATGCTAAATAGGGAAAACAGTGGCGGAGATTGGGGTAGAATGGCTGTTGCTTCTTAGTATTATCACAACAAGAAGAAGTTTACAACTCCCTTGACAATTCAATAATCAAGATACACTAGGCTTCAATACAGTGGTAGACCATGTATGATTTAGAGTTAGACAATGTCAAAGATGTGAAATGGGAAAAACAGTGGCAGGGTTGGGGTAGAATTGATGTTGTTTCTTAGTATTATCACAAGAAGAAGAAGCTTACAAGTCTTTTTGACAAACTTGCAGAACATTTTTCTGATTCTTATACAGCACAAAATGCAGAAGAAGAGCACTTGATTGCTCACTGATATGCTTAAACTCTAAAGAATCTGTGAGTCAAACACTATGAAACTGGCATAATTTTAGGATTAAAATGACCTAAGCATCCAGTAACACCAAATTTTATCTAGATTACTAGGGTTAATACGCCAATGGAGATTGCCATTTCTAATTGGTAATATATCACAATGATAGAAAATAATTTTGAATTTAAAGAAGTGATAGACAAAACACTCAGAGTATCCTATGTAATTCAAATGCAAATTGTACTGTATGGTTATTGAAGCAACAACAAGAAGTGTAATGACTGAATTGACCCAAATAATTTGTATGCAGCTGATAGAAGTATCACAAAGGAGTAGGTAATGATGTGAAAGTTGTCGTTACTTGTTGTCTCCAAAAGCATTTAGATTACATGATCGTATGGTATAATAACTTGAAACTGTATGTCATTTTAATCTGCATGTTTCTTCACTACATGGGAATGAACTTTTCACTGACAAGTTCAGGCTAAATGTGTGATATTTTCTGGCCACTGATGTGTTTGGCTTTCTGTAAAAACAAAACTAGGATACATGTTCAAGGATACACAATTTCAGGGACAAAAATGTGTGATCAGAATGCAGAGGGGTATTGATGTGTCATGGACTGATCATGTGTGGATGATTGTCAATGGTCATTCTTGGTTGTCATGAGAGAAACACAGCACATTGACCATGGGGTTGGCTAAAGTGTCGAGTGCTTTGAAACACAGAATATGACAGTAATTGCTGAGTTTTTGATACAGTTTTCATTACAGCTGAAAATGTCGTCAAGTTTGTTTTATGAGTATTTTGAATTAATTTTTGTGCTTTCTCTTCCAATAATGTGTGCTTGTGCTGCTTTATTTCTTTTGCCAAAAATAAATGGTTTACCCCAATGAGAATGTTAAAGGTTGATTTAATAGCTTTTCAGCTTAATATACTGAATAATCATTTGAAGCGAATCTCCTATCTGCTTCATCAAGGCTAGAATACATATGCGAGGAATTTAGCTTGTTATTTTTTTTTTCTGCTTTACAAGCAAGTTTCACATCTTAGACAAATGACGGTTTCTATGACTTGCAGCCATGCCAGAATACAAGGATCTACCGTGCTTTCTTTTTGGACAGTCCTTAGGAGGAGCAGTGGCCCTAAAGATCCATCTGAAGCAACCCCACGCATGGGATGGAGCTGTTCTAGTTGCTCCTATGTGTAAGGTGAATTTATACATTTGAACTTCTAGATTGAAGCACTATTTGACTTCATTCTGCATCAGTTTTTAGCTTCTTATATTTTAAAGTATTAGTTTCTGGTGTTTCGGCACGACTTATTAAAAGCCTTGAACTGTCAGCTTGCAGATGATATCACTCCACCTTGGCTAATGGTGCAGATTTTATTGGTCATAGCTCGAGTCTTTCCTAAAAAGAAATTGGTTCCTCAGAAAGACTTAGCAGAGCTAGCATTTAGAGACATCAAAAAGAGAAAGCTGGTTAGTGTTCTACGTCACCTTGAAAGTACAAAATTATGTACTTGCTCTTATTAGGTTATTCTGCATGTACTTCTTAGTCTTTAAACCTTTTCCACGGAAAACATAAAAATTTTATGGTAACGAAAAATCTTATTGCACAAAGTCAAAGTAAACTCTAAAATGGCCTTGTTATATATTTCCTCCAGGCTGCTTACAATGTAATTGCCTACAAGGACCGGCCACGACTCAGAACGGCTGTACAGATGCTAAGGACTACACAAGAAATAGAAAAAAGAATGCATGAAGTAAGTGTTAAATAATGGAGTAATTTTTGCTTCGATTTGAATTTGCTTTTTGTGGATGCTTAAAAATATTGTTTGCAGGTTTCTTTACCATTGCTAATTCTTCACGGAGCTGCTGATGTCGTAACTGATCCCTCTGTGAGCAAGGCCTTATATGAGAAGTCACAAAGTGTTGACAAACAACTGAAACTTTATGATAATGCATATCATGCTATTCTAGAAGGTGAGTCAGATGAGAGGATTTGTGAAGTCCTTGATGATATTGTTTCTTGGCTCGATGCACACTGTAATGTGAAGCAAAGGTAGATGGTAGAAATATCTACCTTTTTGTATGATGTAAACTTTTAATATCTTATTTATTAAAAATAAATTAGTAATTGCCCATACTTAGCCTATTTGAACTGATGCTTGATAAGCATTTGTTTAATCTATGTTTATGATGCAGTCTAAGTTTTAATTCTAGAAAAGAAAGGATATCTATGTGTGACTAGTCAAAATACTAAAATAGTCTTAAAAGTTCAATACTCGGCACAACTTCACATACCTTTGGTTGTGTAATATTTTTGTCTGCATGTTCTACTAATAATGTTTTTGCCTACGTGGCTATCCACTTTATTGGGATTTTTGGGCTCCTGTCTCGCTTTGGATTTTCTAGGTCTTTCCTGAGCCACAATGAGTTAGAGATTTTATCCGAGTTTCTGGAATTGGGAGATGCTGTTTTGGGATGGCAAAAAAGTTATTGGATTTAGGTGTCAGTCCAAGGAGAATGATAAAATAACTGGAACAAATCAAACGTAGGTAAAAAGAAAACGATATTTTGAATTTGTTAGGGCAATCCTTCCCCTATATGGTTTATAAAGGCTTTTTGCAATTTTATTTGTCATATAAACTCTTAAAAAAAATTTAATGCACCAAATGGAAGGAGCTTTTCCGGTTTATAAAAGCTCCAGGTTTATACAAGAGCAATATTCCCTCTAAGCTTGACTTGAGTAATAAGGTTATACAAACAAAATATAAGTTTCATGTAGTGCATCTATCTTTGTGTATGCCTAATAACCAATGGAATTAAAGTGCTTTTTAATTATTAGCCAAGAGAATATCTCATAGTTATAGTTTAATAGAGTTCAAAAAAATCATAATTTACCTTTTTTTAAAAATAAAATAATATAAAAGTAATAATATTATAAGAAATCATTTATTGTATAGTGAAATGGTTTAGGTGGTGTGTTGTTGTTGTCAACAAGGTTAACTTCTATTAGGTTATTAAGATCACATGTATTGTCTTATTGATCCAATGCGTCCACAGGTATGAACTTTAGCATTAAATTTGTGGACATTCATATTCTTGTTTGTGGGATCCAAATCCTTGTTGGGTTGGTGTGGTTGTGGACTATGTGCACTTGCTAGGCTATTGGGTTTGTGAATTTGGACTATTGGGTATGTGCATTCATAACAAGGATAAGGTACACCTTGTTGGGCTATGTGGCTCTCATTTGGCTCAAGCCAAGTAAAAATTTAGTATTGATTTAATTTTCTATTTTAGTAAAATGAAAAATGTAAGTATTCATGGATGACTTTTGTTTTCCCGAAGAAGTTTCTATAAGGTTGGATAAAGGTTTATTTTTAAGCTAGGCCACATTGCCTACATTGGGCACCTCCAAGTGCTAATCATGGACAATAACTTAATTATTCTATTGTAGTTTCTTATTAGTTAACTTTAATCTAATTAACTATCAATAAAATATAAAATATATTGCAATGACAATAAACATATATTGACATGAACATTACTTTTCCATTCAAATTACACTAACTGTGCTTGCAATCCCAAATTAGTCCACACACACACACACACAATACACATGAACGTTACTTTTTCATTCAAATCACACTAATTGTGCTTGCAATCCCAAATTAGTCCACACACACCCCCACCTACCCACACACACACACACACACACACACACACACACACACACACACACATTCCACACACTCAATACACATGAACGCTACTTTTCCATTCAAATCACACTAATTGTGCTTGCAATCCCAAATTAGTCCACACGCGCGTGCGCACGCACACGCACACACGCAACGCTACTTTTCCATTCCACACACACAATACACATGAACATTACTTTTCCATTGAAATTACACAATACACACACACACACACACACACACACACAATGTTACTTTTCCATTCCACGCACACTATACACACGAACGTTACTTTTCCATTCAAATTACACTAACTGTGCCTGCAATCCCAAATTAGTCCACACACACACACACACACGAACATTATACATTCAAATTACTCTAGGCCTCTCTTCTAGCCTTTCAAGGTTCTTGCACAAACCTTAACTTAGGAGGATCGGATCACACTCCTAAGCCCTTCCTCTTTCAACTTGTCTACACCAATGTAAAACTTAACATCAACCAATCACTACTCCTTAGATGCCTCACTGGTTCATCTTCAACAAACACCCACACATGGTCACAAACTACTTAGTATGGAGAGAGAGGATTGTCCCTAGGGTTTTGAGTCCATTCCAATGTCCATCCACCAAAAACCCATTGAAATCTCTATTGCTTTCAAGAAATCGCTCCAATTTAGGCCTAGAAGGCTACAATGAATTATTAGGCCTCCAAACTCACCTTTTGGCACTTAACTTAGAAAAGGGCTTAATGAAGTGGCATACTAACTTCATAGCCTGATACCCTTTTGGAAGACCTTTGAGATTCACTTGGTTTCACTTCCCCAACTTGTCTGTACAATGGGATGTTGATTTTAAGCCTAAATTTAAGGGTTTGCAAATTTGTTGACAAGATTCATAAGGGTTTGATCAAATCCCTATCTAGGCATGTCACCAAGAGGTCTCCTTTGGCACAAGACTTATCCACTCTCATGTCCTTCTCTCCACCCACTTAGACTAAGGCATTCATTGCACTCAATCTCATTCATTGCTATTTCAAACTCTGTGATCCTTAACCATGCTCACTTGGCTTGCCTAGGGCATCACTAAAAAATGGCCATACTTGCTTTCCAAGGCCTAAGCTTTTGCATGCTTATAGTATAAGGAGTCACCCCACACATCCCAAGATATTGTATGGATGCCATTGTGGAAGGTGAGTTATGACCCCATCTTCACAAATTGCTTGGTTCAAGACAACAACAATGCACAAACCAAAATATTTACAAAAAGGAAATGAAATGGATTCTACAATCTGTCTAATCACACACAGAACTAGTTACATCTACCAACACATGAACAAGGTACAATACTGAACTCAATCCATCCAATACCCTCAAGGAGCAAAAATGTGCTGTGGTAAAATTAACACTGAAATATGCTTGCTCGTTATATAGGTCTATTACACTTGATCCAACCGCTTAGAGGTGGTTACAGAACCATATGATTGAAGTTGTACTTTTTTGCAATAAAGTTGTCATGACAACTTTTGTAATTTTGCAAAATTGTCAAGCAACTTTACAAATTTTGTCCTAGTTAGGCCAAACTTGGTCCAAACCCTATGAAACTCTACCAATTGCCTAGATATGTCACTTATGACATGAAAACATCATTCCACCCCTTCATTGACTAATCTAGCCCTCTAGATACACAATTGCCATTCTTAGCAATAATGACAACAATTTGAACATCACTTAACAACTTTGGATGACTAGGTAGTAATGAAGATCCAATTAGCCCTCCTAATGGCCAAGTCCTACTCTAGGACTCTCTATCCCCCTTTATTTCACTAGTGGCTTGGCTAAGGCCACTACAAGCCAAAACTCAACTACGAACTCTAGGTTGTTAGATAGCCTTACCTAGGTGCTCCTGCACCACTTACTTATCAGACAAAATTTAGCAAAATTAGTAATCAAGAAGCTCACATTAACTTAATAACTTTCAAGAACTTCTTAAAATGTTTCAAAAACAAAGATGAAATATACATGTAGCTCAAGAACTCCACCATACACTAATCTTCATCACACAAACTTTTCGGATAAAAGCAACTCAAACACTACAAGAGTAGGTTTAAATACCTTTCAGATAACTCTACAATACTCAAAATTAACTTCAAATAGTGTTGTCACATAACAACTTGTTCCAATAAAAAGATTGAAAGCACCCTGTCTCTTTTATTGATTAACAATATCATATTTTCACAATCCATTTCTAATGCAATATTTTGTTTCTGGATTTGATTATGTATTCTTTTTTTGACATAAACATTTCAGATCACTCTTGGTGATCCATCATCATGATGACAGAGAAAGAAATGTAGAGAAAGATAAATATACATACTAGCCTTTCGAAGCATAAATAAAAGGACCAGAGTAGAAAGGGCAACACACAACATGAAGCAAATATGAAAGGGAAATAAATAATAAGTAAAATTAAATGACCCCCTAAACTAAAATCTACAAACCATAGGAAAAATTAAAAATTAAATAATGAGAAAGAAGAATGCATATATACATACATAAAGGAAGTTTAAAACTCATATAAATAAAACTAAATAAATATATTAAAGAGATAAAGAGAAAGATACTATAATAGGTTTATATACATCTAAAATCAAAGTTTTAAAATTTCTAATTTAGGATGTGTGCTCTCATATTTATAGAGGAGAGGCTATGAGCAAAAGGAGAGAGATATAACTAACTTTGATTCATTCCATATTATAGTTCTAATTTATTTTGACTTGTACTATTATTACATGTAATAACCATTTTTATTATTTGTTACATAATATGTCTAAACAACATTACATAATGCATGAATACAAAAATAAACTTTTAACTATGTGCAAACATAAGTTTATTAACACCATCTTCTATGAAGGAGATCTTTAACTTTTTTCAAGAGGGCTCGTGCTTTGCAGTCTTTAGGTTCCAAAATATGAATGAATGCATCTAGAATAGATGCTAACTATGGTTTCAATAGATTCATGAAGTTGAAAAAAATCCATGACAAAAACCAGATGATGACAAAGGAAAAACCCAACACAAGGTAAAAATTGACTAAGTCTAAGAGAAGTTACAATTCGAGTTTTAAACCCAAATTGCAGCTAACAATACAAAAATATAACATGTAATTGGGTTTTAGAAACCCAATTACATCTTAGCTAAGAGAAAGTTTCCTTGCAGTCATGTTTTAGAAACCTAATTGCAAGTGAGTGCAATAGATGGGAACACACAAACAAGTGTTAGAAACCCAATTCCATATATGCAATGTGTGACTTGACAAGCAATTGGGTGTTGAAAACCTAATGAAATATTGGGAGATGTAATTAGATTTTTAGAATGTGATTACATATTGACAGATCTAATAGGGTTTTCAAACATCGTTTACATATTGCAACATCTAATCGAGTTTTCAAATCCTGATTACATATTGTGACATGTAATTGAGTTTTCAAAGCTCAACCACATTGTTGGATATGTAATAAAGTTGTTAAATGCTGATTATATATTGTGACATGTCTATAAGTGTAAGAATTTGCCTAAGGGAAATGCCAAGATCTAGAAGCACAAAAGATAGCACAAGAGAGACAAGAGATGATCAACGGAGAATGGATTAATTAGATAATTGGATGAATACATCATAGAAGTGCCATATATATAAAGACAATCAAGATGACTAGGAGTCATGTAAGAGATAAACACAACAACTATGCACATGTCCACCAAGAGTGGATTATCCTCCATTGTGTATGAATGTACATGCAACAATGAGAGGATAAGAATACAAAGGTGTATCCCATAAAGAGATGTAGTAGAAAATATGTGCTCAATTGGAGTGCAAACTACTATGTTGTCTACATGACAACTCATATGAATATAAAAACTCCTAGGTGTCTACATGACAACTAATATGAAAATGCATTAACCTAAGTAAAATTAAGTAAAGTGTAAATAGTAAATACTTATTTACACCAACACCCCCCCTTAAGTGCAACTTAGGGGAATGCACTTAAGCTCACAAAAGCTAGATAATAGTGTAAGATGGGTCCTAACTACTAGGCCATGTTAGGTACCCATGTACAAGATACAAGTGCAAAAGACAGATGCAATGCAATCTCTCATAAAGCAAAGAAAGAGGGAAAACCACATGGGAAAACCCCCCCTCCAGAAAGAGAGATAAGTACAATAAGAGAAAATGATAAAGAAGACCTCATGTGAGGAAAAGATCCCCCCCCATAGGAGAGAAGAAGAGGAGGACAGACCAAGTAGCCCCCCCTTAATGTTGAATGTACACCTGTGGTAGATGCTCGAGGCTCGATGTAGAAATTGTTCTATAAGTGTAGAACAACATTCCTCCCCTCAGGAAGAAAAAAAGACAAAGGTGCATCAATGAATACTCCCACATATGTAGGAAGAAACCTCAAAATGTATGGAATCTCTGAAACCTACTCAAGTGTCCCGATTTCAATACCAAAAAGTGCCTCCTCCATATCATGTGAACTATGCCACTTTGCTGAAAAAGACATGTCAAGATCAACTGAGGATTGATGTAGAACATGAATCAAAGACTCAAGTGTCTCCTCTAAAGAGAAAGTGACCCCCTCCAAGTGTTGTATTAGTATCCACCATCATGCCAACCTCAAAGAATGATCAAGTACAAAATGAAGTTGAGGATCAGAGTGTTCCCTCACAATGATTGAAGAAGGATCATCTTCACCAAAGAGAAGATGAATGCCATCAATAGTGTCTCCCAAATCTATAATGTAGGACTCCATAAACAAACATGCAATGTCTGTCAAGTAGACATCCCATAGAACTAAGTTTGGAAGACAATGAATATCCTATTGCACTAAATCACTTGAATCCATGGCTATGTGAATACAAGTATCATCAGGAACAACAATTGACACAATATCAATAGGAGAATTAGTAGCTTCAACTGGAGTCTTTGGATCATCAAAAGTTTGAATCTTCCATAAGGTATGCTCATCATAGGGAATGTTATCTACATCATCAAGTGGAAGGAGACAAACTCCAACTAGATCTTCTTGTAATGAAGAAACATGAGGATCTCCAAAGTGTTCCCAAATAATAAGCCAATGTGTGTGTAGGCACTTAATACCTTCTAGCTTGCTATCAACTTCAGAGAAGAAAAATGGACCAAGGCTATAAGAAATCAATCCCCTTATATGCATATTCCTATCTCACCAAGCTAACTTTTTGAACTTTGACTTGGGCTTAGGAATAAGTCCATAAAGATTAGGCAAGAGTTTTATCCATCTACACTATGTAATGATTCCCTTTGGCTATGATACATTATTATCCCCAATAAAAAATACAATTGTAGGATGGATTGTCCATTCCATGACTTTAGCCATGATGTGTTTATCTCATGAAAAATAAAATTAATGCACTCTCCAAAATGCAAAAAAAGAAATAACCCCCCCAAAATAGATGCTTTCGCACTTTATACTTAGTGCATGTACAATTGCCACTTGTCAAAACGAACCAAAGTGGACTTCTAGTTTTGATGGTTACAACAAGAAATATGAAGCTATATCAAACTCAACAAGATAAGACACAAGATCTCTCAAGGATCTAATTAATTACAATGGCCAAAATGGGCCAAAAATGACTAAATGTTGAAAGTACTATGTCCACTCAAAATTACTCCAAATTGATACCAGATTTGGAAAGAAGACAAAAACTTATGCACTTTTAAAACAAATAGCACCTAGATATGTGTCCATATGAGCCTGAATGAAGCCTTTGAAGTTGTGAAAATCAAGATTTGCCATTTTAAGAAAAATTCAGGAACATGGATTACAAACAACCTTTGTAATTATTTTCCTGAATCTCTGTTGTCACACCTCCAAAAATGAAATGACTCTAGATTTCACCTCAGATGTTCTATTTTGATGAAACAAAAGTTGATTTAGGGGTTTTTCGACCTTCTAAATGTGATGCCAACATCTAATTTGCACCAAAAAGCTCCAATCTTGACTTGCGAAAAAAAAAAAAAAAAAACTCCAATGGCCATGCAATGAATGCTCCTTTGGCTCTGATACCATGTAAGAATTTGGTATAGCTTTGATACCATGTAATAATCTTCCTCAAGCTTTCATACCATGTAATAATTTTTCTAAGGAAAGAATGAAATGCCAAGATCTAGAAGCACAAAAGATAGCAAAAGAGAGACGATAGATGCTCAAATGAGAACGGATTAATCAAACAATTGGATGAATACATCATAGAAGTGCCTTGTATATAAAGGAAATCAAGATGACTCAGAGTCATGCAAGAGATAAGCATAAAAACTAAGCACATGTCCACCAAGAGTGGATTATCTTCCATTGTGCATGAATGCATGTGCAACAATGAGAGGATAAGAATACAAAGGTGTATCTAATAAAGAAATGTAGTAGACAACATGTGCTCAATTGGAGTGCAAACTACTATGTTGTCTGCATGACAACTCATATGAATATGCAAACTCCTAGGTGTCTACATGACAACTAATATGAAAATGCATTAACCTAAGTAAACTTAATTAAAGTGTAAATAGTAAATACTTATTTACACCAACATTAAGTAACAGGGTTTTTAAACTTTGATTACATATTGTGATATGTAAGTAATCAAATTTTCAAATTTTGATTGCATATTGTCACATGTCATTCTGGTTACATAGTGTGACATATAATTGGCTTTTAAATCCTCTCATAAGAATTCTTTTACAGGAAAAAAAATTACTCTTCAATCTTTCTCACAAGAGAAAATTATCTCCCATTCTACCTCTTATGAGATAAAAGTGCTCTCACTAACTCTGTTCTTCTCTCTAAACCCAAATGCCTTACAAAGACCTCCTAAGCCCCTTTTATACAAAAGAATTAGCCAAAAATGAGTTGTAATCATTCATTGCAAAATAATCCCTTTCAACTAATTCAATCTTCATAATAAACCCTTTCCATTTTATGAATGTGGTCTTATCCAATTTTTAGGGGTTAGTTTTATCCATATATCCTTAAATAACCAAGGATAGGCGGGATGAGATAAGAATAAATAGAAGTTATCCTGATAATAACTCCAATGCTATAAATAGAAAGGTGATTGTGAGAGAATTTTTGGGAGGTGGTGGTCAAAGGCTCAAATCCCACTGACCTCCATTCTCTTTGGGTAGTTAGTAATGGATAAAAATGTTTTTCCTTCCATTAATATCAAATGTAATGTGTGGTGCAGCGGTGAATGCGGTCCGCTTCAAACTTGAGGTCATGGATTTGAAACCCATCAATGCAATTTTGCTACAATCGTGACACTGATCCTTCCAAGATGCCACATGGTGCCATTTGATGGGTGCCATGTGACACTTCTTTGCTCATTGCTCAAGTGCCACGCGTCTAAATGTGATTAGATCAAATCAAATGCCACGTGTTAGGGTGTTTGTTGTACTTGTCTTCCACATGTCAACCACTGAGTAGTTGATGATACCACATCGCCCACTCTGCCATGCTAGCATGTTGATGTCAACAGTCAACTCTAATAAACTTGGTCAACCCAACATTGATTAGTCATATCTTCTGCATACGAGCTTCAATTCCAATGAAACAAATATAGTTAGAATAATCTCAAAGAGACCTTTTCAATGACACCAAATTTGACCATTTTTTAAAAGGTCAAACTTTCGCCTTTTTGATGGCCCCCATACTTGGTTTGATTGACCATAACTTTGGCATATGGAATCCATTTTTGTCTATTCAAGTTGCATTGGAATCAAGATTTCAAACATTTTGCAATGGTATTGATTCTTGAAGAAATGAAGACACTTCAAGTTTTAGCGAGATATCCAATTGGATCAATCCTCCCTACTAAAAGGCTTTTCGTCCTCCAAAAGCTTATACAATAGACCTTTTGTCTCCCTCATCTCAGATCTTGACTTTGTTACCCCATTCAAAGCTATCTTACAATATTATTGCTTGCTTCACCTTTGAAAAATGAATCAAACTTTGGTCTTGATTCCACCCAAATGTACCTTGATACTATCCACTTTTTCCTCTTGGTCTCTTATACTTTCACAATGTCAAGAAAAACATGTATTCCCATATTTGCCTACTAGGGTTTTATATTTTAGTAATGCATGGTCAACATATCTATGACCATTTTTTTCCTTTTAGGGGACTTACACTAGGACTTCAAAATGGATGAGTTACAAATGGAACTTGAAAATCTATAAAGCATGAAGAAAAATTGAGCATATAAACCTGTCACTCAATGCTTCTTATGATGGTAATTCATGTTTACATTCCAACCTAGTCACTTCTTAGGCCTTGTTCAGATGCTCCTCCTTGCTAGCAAATTGTATGAGCAATGATACTTACGCCTCAACATGAATACATTCCTTCACCTTTGCACTTTAGAATGGCTAATTAAAAGGCTTCTCCATAAAGCTCCAAATGTTCGTGTATGCAACAAGATCATAACAAAAGACCTATATGAACATCAGTCATCAACTAACCAATCTGGATGAAGTCTTCAAGGAAATAACTTCAAGGCATCTCTTAGCCATTCACTACAACTTTTAGTAACTCGGTGGTATGACCAATTGGATCTATCCACCAAATTAAAACAAGTGCTTCTTCTTAAAGAAGTTTTCACCAAAAGAAATCTACAATAAGAAGTTATCAAGTATTCTCCCTTTTGGAGTACAATATATGACTTTTCAAAGCCTTACAATATCCCAACCATAGGATTATACAACTTCATATAAGTATTTATAGATAATAAATCTATTCAAAGTTTCATACTCTAAACCACACTATCTTAAGATCAACAAACACTTCACCCTTACTCTAAAGAGGTAACACACTCAAATTTTATGCAACTAGTTAGAGGATACGTGTTTCCAGTTCTTACGAAGTCATTCAAATGAATTTTCCTTTTCATGTTGCAAAACCGTCTGCTGCACTTCCTCTTGGGTTGTATTAGAGGAGGTGGTAACCATTGGAAGTGACGGTATCTCTGCCTTCACTATGGTGGTTTCAAGTACCAACTCTACCTTTTTTTTAAAGATTATATGTTGTCTAGATCTTGCAACAAACCGAGGTGAGCAAAGAAGTTTTGTGTGTAACCTCCAACATTTTCCAATCTAGTGCCCACTTATATGGCATCACATGGTACATTAATTTTGGATCTTCTCTGGCTTCCTTTCCTTCTTCTTTGTAGAAGATTCAGATTCACTACCATTATCATATTTAGGAGTCTACCTAGCTGAATTTTCCTTATTCAAGGCTTTGGAGATCTCACTGATTTCTCCATATCCAAAAAATTGATTTTGAGGATGGTGTTTCACCTCTATAGGATGGATCATGCCTAGTTCATGGATGCCAAGGCATTTTCCCCTGTATCCCATCTTGGTCATCATCTTCATGCCAATACCCTTGGTGTGCCTTTCAAAGTCTCCAATCCTAGAGCTCTTACTTTTCTCCTCCTGTTCTAATGAAAAAGGTTCTTCTCCCCAACCACATTGGTTGCTAGAAGCATGGGTAAGTTTCAAGTACTCTATTTACTGGCTTAATGCACATTGACTAGCATCCTCTTAACTTGAGCCATAATTTGTCCATTTTCCATGAACACATGCAGATATTTTCTTAAGACTCATTTTTGATGGATGCACCTTAGATGATGCATCTATGCTACCTGGTGGAGTCAGTGAGGAGTAAGATGAAGTTCCCTTTGAATATGGGCATGAAGCACATATGCCAACACTTTCAGATTTAAGAGGACATTTCTTATTTTGATCCTTCTACAAATTCTCATATAAGCCTAGCTTCCCCTTGTTAAACTCTTCTAGAAGTCTTCAGAGATTTGTATTCTCTAATCGAAGGCATTGATTAGCTTATTTCAACTTTTGGACTCTCTCATCCTCTTCCTAATGGTCTTGAAGGAGTATTTCCATCTTCTCTTTGATGGAGTAGATAATTGACACCATCCATGGAGTTAATTACATCTTGGACAATTCCTCCTTTTCTAATGTCATTCCAAAAAGTACACTTGCAATCACTTCTTGCAAAACTTTCCAAACTAGCTTTGATACCACTTGATCTAATTTTAGGATCTAGACAATAATTGCTAAGTGAAATTGCATAAAGGTGTAAAAATATTTAATTCCTTAAGAATAACTGAGAGGACATTAAATTTTAGAAATAATAGGAATAATAAAGAGAGAGCAAATTGTAACACATAACAAGAGGTAGAGAAGAGAGCACTAGTTTGATACAGAGTTTATCGAAGTGGATTACATCTCTGGGTCTAGCTCAATTGAGTGACCAATCTATTCATAATGCTCCAAATGCAGTACAATCTCTAGACAAAGCCTCATGTATATTGCCTTACAATGTTATGTAGTCCATCCACAAAGTCGTTATAGAAAATCCTCACTCAAATCACCTCACATAAAGGCTCTCAAAGCCACAAGGTTGATTCACAAAGAGAAAGAGAACGATTTTGTTATAGAAGGAGATCATTAATACAATATAGATTCAATATTACCTTTTGCAAGAAATCCTCTCATAAGACTTCTTTTACAAGAAAAAAGAATACTCTTCAATCCTTCTCACAAGAGAAAATTCTCTCCCATTCTCCCTCTTACACGAGAAAATGTTCTCACCAATTCTCTCCTTCTCTCTAAACCCAAATGCCTTATAAAGACCTCCTACTTTTATACAAAAGAATTAGCCCAAAATGGGTGTAATCATTAGTTACAAAATAATCCCTTTCAACTAATTCAATCTTCATAATAAACCTTTCTCCATTTTATGAATTTGGTCTTATCCAATTTTTAGGGGTTAGTTTTATCCATATATCCTTAAATAACCAAAGATAGGCGAGATGAGTATAAATAAAAGTCATCCTGAAAATAGCTCCAACACTATAAATAACACCATGGTTATAAGAGATTTTTTGGGAGGTGGTGGTCAAAGGTTTAAATCCCATTGACCTCCATTCTCTTTGGGTAGTTAGTAATGGATAAAAACGATTTTTCTTCCATTAATAGTAAATGTAATGTGTGGTGCAACGGTGAATGTAGGCAACTTCAAACTTGAGGTCCTGGGTTTGAAACCTGTCAATGCAATTTTGTTACAATCATGATAATAATCCTTCCAAGGTGCCACATGGTGCCATTTGATGGGTTCCATGTGGCACTTCCTTGTTCATCACCCAAGTGCCATGTGTCCAAATGTGATTGGACCAAATCAAATGCCACGTGTTAGTGTGTTTGTTGTACTTGTCTTTCATGTGTCAACCACTAACTTGTTGAAGATGAAACATCACCCACTTTGTCATGCCAACATGTTGATGTCATTAGTCAACTCTAATCAACTTGGTCAATCCAACTTTTACCACTCATATCTTCTACATACGAGCTTCGATTTTGACAAAACAAATATTATCTAAATAGTCTCAAAGAGACCTTTTCAGTGACACCGAATTTGACCATTTTTGAAATTCACCTTTTTGATGGCCTTTGAACTTGGTTTGACTAAAGTTTTATCAACCATAACTTTTGTGTATGGACTCCATTTTTGTCCTCTCAAGTTGCGTTGGAATCATGATTTAAAACACTTTGAAATGGTGTTGATTCTTGGAGCAATGAAGAAACCTTAATTTTTAGTGAGATATCCACTTGGATCAAACTAAATCGACATCCATTGTGATCTTTGATTTGGTGAGTACTTGATGACCATCAGAACATCAGTAGTAACAACTACTTGACACTTGAATTGGAATATTTACGAGTCTTTACTCCTTTGTTTAGCCTATATAGGATGAATCAGTCACAGTGATGACTAGACAATCCTACTTTGTGAATGACTAAGTGTTTGACACTAATAGACAACATGCATGACTTAGTGATTAACAATAACCATCTCAAAGAACTCAATAATGAATTCAAGGACAAAACATATGTCAACTTTAATTTTATAAGAGAGAAGGTTGCAAACAAACAATTGAAGATATGTTGAAACTAAGGAGAAATTTGTTGATATTTTTACAAAACTATTCTATAGGAAAAAATTTAATATCTTAGGAAAAATATGGGATTAGTAACTCCCTCATCTTATGTAAAGATGAGGTACAAGTTCAAGGTGAATATTGACTTCCTATCACAACTAGACTTGGTGGTCTTGCAACAAACAATGTAAAAGAGAGTTTATATTATATCTATTAGGACGAGCGTGTTGTATGCGGATCCTAATAAAACTTAGAGGTTCATTTTTTTCCCACTTGCTTCACCACAATTTCCCCCCAGTTTTCTTCTATAATGGTTTGGGGGAAACACCTCCATGATAATGGTCAAGACAAAATGCCCCTCATGGGATCAAGGGGCATCGCCTCTTCTAGGGTCTTGGGGTAATGCCTAAGGCGAGGTCCTGGGGTCGAGTCCCAGGTAAGCTCTGTATCACAATATAGGGTGGAATTAAGAAGCAATGCCCATGAGACCCAAAAAGAATTTATTGTTGCAGATGGTGTTAAAAGTTATTTTTTATTTGATAGAATATTCTAGCGCTAATTTTGTAAGTGACATAAGTCTTGTATAAAATGGCTTAGGGTTAGCAAATTTATGATGTATGATGATGATTTAGTGGCTTCTTGCAGCAATATTGAGTTGCAAGGGATGGAAAATTATAATAAGGTTGAAATCATTGGATGATAATAGTAGACTTGTTGTTTGGTGGACTTAGCCTAGGGATTAGATGAACCACGTTAAATCTTTGTATCTTTTGTTCATTTAAGTGTACTTTATTCTTTTGTGATATTAGTATAATATTTTCATATAATTATTATTTTCATCTCTCTAATCCTAACAATTGTTATCAAAGCGAGGTTATTTTAGTTACCCTATGCAGGAAAGTCTTATAGTTGAGTGGGAGCAATGACAAACGAGGGTAAGATGAAGGTTGAAAATTTTACTGGGAAAAAAATTCAATTATAGAAAACGAAAATGGAGGACTATCTATATTAGAAGGATTTATAGTGACCATTGGGAGAAAAATCCAAGAAAGTACCAAATATGATAGATGAGGACTGGGAAATTTTGGAAAGAAAGACACTTGGAAGTATTTGTTCATGTTTGACACAATTGGTGACATTTAATATTACAAAAGTGAAGACAACTGAAGAGTTGATTGAAACCCTAGCAAAGTTGTATGAAATTTCTTTTGCTTCAAACAAGGTATTTCTCATGAAGTATTTATTTAATATGAAAATGGTAGAAGGTGGGTCTATTATTGATCATTTGAATGAGTTTAATAGAATTACCAATCAATTATCTTCTATAAATGGCAATTTTTATGAAGAAATTAGGGCTCTCTTGATTTTGTGTTCTTTGTTTGAAAGCTAGAATGACTTGGTAATGGCAGTGAGTAACTTTGTTTCTAGTTCAAATACCCCAAGTTTGATGGTGTTATTGGTGTTATTCTAAGTGAGGAAACTTGTAGGAAAAGCCTAGGTGGATCTACATCATGAAGTGTCTTGAATACAAACACATAGGTAGGATGAATGAGAGAGGAAACAAATTTGGAAATCATGTAAAATCAAGAGGAAAATAAAAGGGAAAGTTGTCTTAATCTAGAGGACCAATATATTGCTGGTACTATGGGAGACCGAGTCATAAGAAGAAAGATTATTGGTCTCAAAAGAACAATGAAGGAGACAAACAAGAAGAAAATAAGGAGACAAATGTGGCAAGTAATAAATCTAAAGAGGATGCTTTTCTTCTTTCCTTAGAAAGTGTTGATGATTCATGGATTTTAGATTTAGGGACTTCATTTCATGCTACACCCCACAACATCTACTTTCTTAATTATGTCCAAGGGGATTTTGGGCTAGTTTATTGTGAGATAATGAACCCGGTTAGATTGTTGGAAAATAAATAATTAAGATTAAGTTATTGGATGGGAATTATTGGCTACTGCAAGAGTTAAGACATATTCTAAGGCTAAGTAGAAATTTAATTAAAGTAGGGCAATTGGGTTGTGAGGTTTGCACAATTACTTTTAATGATAAAAACTAGAAGGTTTCAAAAGGTTCCTTAGTAGTAGGAAAATATGTGCACATAGGCACCTTATATCTTTGTATAGGTCATAATATTCCTTCTACTTTTATTATTTTAGAGAAAAAACAATCTTTAGGAATAGCTGTTGCAGTTGAGTAGGAAGAACATCAAACAATTGTTGTAGATTTTGAAACAACACTATGACATAACAAACTTGGGCACATCAATGAAAAAGATATAATATTACTTTATTTAAATAAATTTTTACTAGGTCTAAAATGTGTCAATATGGATTTATGTGAAAGTTGTGTATATGGAAAGAAAAAGAGAGTTAGTTTTTTGAAGAGTGGGAAGGAAAACAAAATGAAAAATTAGAGCTTGTATATATAATTTTATGAGGACCATCTCATGAATCTTCCCTTGCTGGCTCTTTGTATTATGTTACATTAATTGATGATGAAACTAGAAAGCATGAATTTATTTCCTTAGATATAAATATGATGAATTTGAAACTTTTAAGAAATAGAAAATCTTGGTTGAGAATGGGACTAGTAAGGACTGAAATGTCTAAGATCTAATAATGGTGGTGAGTATTGTAGCGAAGAGTTTGAATATTAATGTTCTTCTAAAGGTATTTGTAAGCATAATATTGTTCCAAAGACTCCACAAGAAAGTATAGTGGTTGAACACATAAAAAGGACAATAATGGAGAGTGTAAGGAGTATGAGATTACATGTTGAACTACCCTTAAACATGTGGGAAGAAATTGTTAATATTATTGTATATTAATCAATAGAGGTCCCTCTACTCCTTTGGGTTATTTTATTCTAGAGGAAGCATGGATAGGTAAGAAGGTGAGTTATTATTTTCTCATAACCTTCCATTATGAAGCATTTGCACATACAGATTATGAAAATAGAACTAAGATGGAACCTAAATCAAATAAATGACTATTTGTTAGAAATTGGTATTGATGAGTTTCACTATAGACTTTGGAATTTTGAAAATTATAAAATTGTAAGAAGCAGGGATGTCATATTCAATGAGAAAGTACTGTGTAAAAATCTATTGCAACAACATAAGAAGAAAGAAAATGATTATGTAGTACTAGATGATACTCCAAAAGATTATGTTCTTGTAGTCCCTCATGCTCCACAACAACAAAAACAAAAAATACCACAAACCCCAATGAATCTTAGATGGTCAACAAGGTTAAGTAGACCTCTAGAAATATTTTCTCCCTCTTTGTCCTTACAAATACATTTGCAGCCAAATTGCGATGACTATGTGTCATAATTACGATGGCTATGTGTCATAAGTTGGACACATATAGACGTCATAGTTATTGTGTTAAAATGTGCAATTCTATGGCTTAACATTGTAATTGTAACACTCACAACTTTGGTAAAACATGTCACACACTACTTGTAAAGTACAATGCATAACCGTTGTAAATAACCTCACACAAAAAACATGATCCTCACAATTGTAATGCTATTAGTGATAGGAAGCTATCAAAGGTTTCTACAGGATTATTGTCACATGTACAATAAATCCATGGAAAATAAAACATAACAAAAAAAATTTCCATTGTAATTGTGACACCTTTTGCGATAGAAAGTTATCAAAGATTGCCATAAGATTATTGTCACACTTACAACAAACCTGTGGCAAAAAACTATCTTGAAAAAATATTCCTATTGCAAGTGCAATAACTTTTTTGACAAGAAGCTAACAAAGATTACCATGTGATTTCCATCAGAAAGAACAATAAACCGTTGGTAAAAAATGTTGCAAAAAACATTGTTGTCGCAATTGTGCCACCCAATTTATGATCTTTGATAGGGTCATCGTCCTCTAGAAAATCACTTTTGAAATGTCAAGCTTGAATGTGATATAGATAGTTTTTTTCCATTAGTATTTCATCCCCCTTGCAATGGCCAAAATTTGACAGTCACAAGAGTCATCTACTCTCTCTCACAAGGTAAAAATTGTGGCCACAAGTATGAACATGTATACAACCTAATTATAATCTTGCATGTGTTCATACTTCTATAATTTTTACCTTGTGGGAGAGAGCAGATGACTCTAGTGAATATCAATTTTTGGCCATTGCAGAGGGGATCAAAGAATAATGGTAGAAAGCTATATGTATTACATTCAAACCTAGCATTTCAAAAGTGATCTTCTAGATGACAACAATGCTATCGAAGACCATAAAAAACAGTGAAAGGCTAAATCCCAATGTAGATAATTCAAAGATACAACATCCAATAACTATAATAAGCCCAACACACACAAAAAAAAATATTAACCTTTCATAGATATCACATGGTACCTAGAGTCTGGCATATGGAATTTCATAGATCTTTTTGGAATTAAACTCAACTCAATGAAATTTACATCTAGCTTTAATAGATGTAAAATTAAAAAATACATAGCCCAAATTACATTCATTTATGCAAAACCACAACCAAATTATTCTTGTTACTAGTGGAAAGTCCTTAAAATCTAATAACTTAATATTAAAAAAGTCAAAGAAAAGTGATTAAATAGCATTATAACATACTTGAAATCTAATGGAAAGTCTTTATGTGATAGGTTTATCAACCTCTATTATCTACTCCTCGCACTACATATAGTGGTTACCGAGCACTTCTAGAATCATGCGTAGACTGGAAACGAATACAATACTAGAACCATTATCATTTGCCTCTGAAATAATCTTTCAAATTAGGGATATAACCTTACCTAACATGCAATATTTCAGCAAGACCACAATGGGGCGTGCACACTTACTCATATTTATTGGAATTTTTAAAAATCGTTATAGTTGTTCTAGCATGTGCATTGTTCGATAGTTCTTCATCCTCGTTAAAAGAAAATTGAGCATAGCTTTCCCTTGTGATTTTAAAAAATGACCCAACCTCATGTACTTGTCTCACTTTGGAGGATGTCCTTATTTTTGAAATTAGTTACACCTACCCAGTGAGTTCATTTAGATTGTTTTTTGCTTGGAATACCTAAATACATTAAAACCATACAAATTTCCTATTGTAGTTGCAAACATACTAATTAAGTACAGAGAACTTGTTTTCCATTACACCATTAATCTTAATATTCTCTTTACTAAACCATAAATTGGATTATCATAAATATTTTCTTTACTAGATCACAACAAATTAGGATTTCCTCCAAAACTCAAACAAGTAGATTAATACTAAAAACAAAAATACAAATGAACTACAACATCAATAATATGTGAAGAGAATCAAGATTGAGGGACCATAGTTATCATGATCTACGAGATAAACTACTCAAATGTGGGAAATGTAGCATTTCTCAGCTGTGCATTGCCACGTGTGTTGCAAAACAACACAAGCTATGACTCTACAACATAAAATTTGGAGTGTTTGAATGATACACCCAAGTTGACTAAGAGTAATAAGATATTCACTCACTAATATGACTGCATCCATTTGAGAATGACCATAGAGTTCTCCAAGAGATGCAAATGAAATAGGTTTGCATGTAATGAAAAAAGCTTTAGGCCAGTTGCACGCAAATGCTTAAATGTAAGTAAAAATGTCCATTATGGATTACACATAGGTACTTGTTAATATTACAAAAAGGGTTTAAATTACATTGAACAATCACTTTGACTTGAAGGTTCTCTCCAACAAAGATCTCAAAATATTTATCTTAGTGCTTATGTAGATTTACTATCAACATAGAAGGAAATAATGAACTAAAAGTTCAATTGAAAAGCCATAAGGACACCATCACAAGCATCATAGTGGAGTTGCGAGAAGAGGTGCATTTGAAAAATAAGATCTTTGAAATGTTCGAAGATTATGGTGTAACTATGAAGGGGGAAGAAATATCCACTACCAAAAAGAATCTTGGACCTAGATGTACACAACGCTTAAAACTTCAGTACATCACCATGTTCACTTTCTTTCAATCAAGAATATTTTAGTAGTTTTAGAAAGTACATTAAACTATTTGTTTTTAGGATGTTAACCAAGAATGTCCAAGGTTCACAAAGGTTGAGTAAAGACCTTAAGATACAAATGTTTGGCACTTTTTGTTGGCATACAAGAGATTGGGAAAATTTAAAAGAGCAAGGATAATAAAACCTTGCAAAGACATGGAGCCCAAGCTAGTGAAATTAGAAACAATAACGCACAAAATGTAATAATGTCATTGCTTTTGTCAAAACTAAGGATGATTGAAAGGCTCAAATTGTTGTGTTGGTTGCGAGGAGAAGGGAAACTTGAAATTACCACAAGAAGACAAGTATGAGATAGAAAGGAAGAGATGGCTTTGATGGTCATGTAATAGAATTCAAAGTACTCAAGGAGATTATAGATCAACTCCCAAGAGAGGATAACATCCCAAAGGAAGAGCTAGAACATTGCCACATGATTTAAAGGCTCAAATTGTTGTGCTAGTTGCGAGGAGATGGGAACCCAAAAGTACCAACAAAAGACAAGTGTGAGATGGAAAGGAAGAGATGTCTTTGATGGTCATATAATAGAATTAAAAGCACTCAAGGAGATTAGAGATCAGCTCCCAAAAGAGGATAACATCCCAAATAAAGAGCTAGAACATTGCCACCTCATTTGTGTAAATGTTTCAAAGGGAAGCCTATAGAATGATTAATTAGAATTTAAATAAAATAATAGTAATCCAATAAGACATGGATGAGAAAAAAATTCCCTTGTTTTCTTTGATTTCAAAACAAGAGGCCAAGTAGCTCAAGAGTATCAATATGCTAATCCACATTCATTTTATGGATCAAATAATCATTGCTTGACAAGGTGTTGGATAAAAAAATTCAAACTTTAAGGGTACTTGTACTGCAATTTGGATCCAAATGTATTAGTAGGGTTTTGACTAAAGGAAAACTCCTAAATAGCTCCAAACAATTTCATTTTCCTTGTATTTATAATTATTTTGAAGGGTACTCAATTGTGCAAAGGTTTGCAAGTTCTTTCATACTTATTGTTCATTTATATTATTCATTTAATGGAATATAAATGTTGTATTTTTATTATCATACCTCTTTATCTTTTTTCACCTGATATATTGTTGTTGCATCCTTATTCTTGGTAGCACAGACTAGGAAAACAAGAAAATTAGACCAAAGTGTTTTCCATATTTTTCTTAGTGTCCTAGGTCACAAAAACAACACAATACACAAACATCCACACAATATGCTAGCATCCTAGACAATGACCTTCAACTTCTGATGCCAATATTCTACTCTTTACACTTTTGAACTTAGTTTTTCAATTTAATTACCAAATCATATTTATGTAAAGTTAAGATTAAAGTAGATTAAAGGGATTTTTATCATCTAATATGAACCAAAAGTTGAAAAAAAAAAGATTATAAAATCTCGTCGTATATTTGCAAATATATTTATTATGTTAAAAATTTCTATACCCCAAGAATGACCCTTTCCACAAGTCTAGTTTGAATATACCTCCCATATCTCCAATTGCAATATTAGCAAGACTCTAGCCTATAAGTGATTGCAAATTTGATTTAAAAATCCCTACATGCTACATAGAATATGCTAGGGCATACCATACAAATTTTGTAGAGATTTCTGTTGATGCCAAGATATTGGTAGTTGGACAAGTGATTCGAAAAATATAATGTTTTAACATAAAATTATTTGGGCAAAAAATATTATAACAAAAAAAAATATCATTGGCAACATGTACATCTATCAAATGTTCAATAATCTTTTGACAAATTACTAGATAAAAATCTAATAAACTTCCTATTGGCATAACTAACTTGAACCCTAAAGACTGACTGATGGATAGAATAGTAGACTCAATCATCAAAGGTGTTGTTGTCATTGATGTCAAGGTACACGAAGGAATTAAGACCGATAGAAACAAACAAACGAAAATGCACATTGATGTGGGACTCTAGTTTGCAAAGGTGATCAGAGAAGAGAAGAAGTGTGGGCCCAATAGAGGCAATGATAGAGGTGATCCACTTAAACAAAGTACGATAAGTAAAGTTCATGTGAACAGAAGGATGCCAAGCAAAAAGAAAAGAAGATCAATCTGTGGCCATACAAGATGGTTGGGACAAGTCAACAAGGAAAGTATGGAGCACAATACCTTTGATTGCCAAGTCATAAAGAGGGTAGGAGTGCACTAATTATTGCACTTAATGGTGATGGGATAATATATCAAGGAATAGTTGAAACAATTTGAATTTGAATTCTATCCAACAAGAGAAAGCCATTGAGGATGCATGAAACCAATGACCCCTATATGAAAGTGCTACACCTATAATAGTGGCTCACTACTACAATGGAAATTCAAGATAGTAGTAGGGATGATAATTCAAATTTTATATTCACATATTAGGGATTCTAAGAAAAGATATAAGAAAGTATAAAAGGAGACATAGTTGAAAGAGAAAAGGTTATATTGCCAAGTGATTATCCAAAGAGCCAGAATAGCCAAGCTAAGTGAGATCTCAAGGTGTGAAGGAGCGTAGCAAGAGAAAGGTCATCTTCAAAGAGTTACCATGTTGAGGAGAAGTGAGTAAGCCTTAACAACACAAGGTTTATCATGTGCAAGAGCAAGGAGAGCTAAGCACACAAAGTGATTAGGGTCTAAAGTTGTAGAGCCAAGAGAAGGCAAAGTATAGTTCTAGACGGGTCAACAGAGCTGAAGATGGATATATTTCAAGCTAAGTGTAGTAGCTACTTATTAGATCATTCCTTGTTGTTTACTAATCTTTACAACAGGAAATCTCATTGAAGGTGGACCCTAATAGGTTCTTTGTACAAAATCCCCTAACAATGTGGAACATTAACTTGTTTTCTAAAGTCCTTTAACCAGACTGCTCCTAACAGGGTAAGACTTGGCACCTAACAATGTTTTTTCAATCTTCTAACAGAGATAAGCTCTTGATCGAGCACACTTCAAGAAAGCGCATGATTTGTGAGCATCAACTCACACACTCTAGTTTTTACCCTAGCTGAGTTTCCACAAGATAGATATTATTTTGTATGTTGTTGCTTTCATGTTCTTTGTTTTTTCTTAATCATAACTGGTTAATTTCTATCCAACACAAACTCGTAGATAAATGTGAAGTGCAATAGAGAGGAAAAAAGTTAAACTAGTGGTAGGAAAGACAATTGGTATCGGAACCTAGGTCCTCTAAAGGAAAGAGTTTAATAGCCTAAGGAAAAAATCAAGATGTTTAAGAGAGATATACCAAATTTTTGGAAAACTTCAGCTCATGGCGTATGAAGATACATTTTAATCTGAGAACCCTTGGTGATTTCTATTAGATCCATGTAGAGGTCAAATATTTTGAACTAGCTAGTCAAATTATCTTGAACCAGTTGAAGGGGAAAGAAATACACGTAGCCACAATGGATGCTCTAGTGATCACCCTATCCTACTTTGAGTACAAGGATGTTGAAGAGATGGAGACAACATATGAGATGCAGGAAAAGTTCAAAATTATCTATGGTGGCAATAAGCATGTCATGAAGGATAAAGTTGAAATCCTAGGAGGAATGTTCAATGAAATAAGAATGCAAGAAGTTGAAGAGATTGAAGCTTATGGAAAGAGGGTGAAGGATGTCATGTTAGACATTAAAGCATGTGGTTGCATGCTATAATAAGATGGGTGTGTGAGCAAGATACTAAGAACCTTGGAACCCAAATATGCCATAAGGATATCAACCAACCAAGAGCTGATAACAATAGACAAGATGGGGGTATCTCTTGATACCTTGGTAGGAAAGCTCATTATGTTTGAGCTTAGAAACTTTGACAATAGTCAACCAACCAAGATTGAAACTAAATTCAAAGCCTTAGTTGCACCAACTGCAACACAAAAAGAAAGAGAGGAGAAAAACACATCCAAATATAGGAAATAAATTGAGAGCCTGTATGCTAAAGAATCTGAACAAGAAGAACTCGATGCTCTATTTTCAAAAGGAATGGTCAGAGGCAAAGGGAAGTACATTGGTAAAATTTCATTCAAATACTTTAACTACAAAAAGATAGGACATTATGTTGCTCGATTTTTGGAACCTACCAAGAAGGAGACCAACAAATGAAGGGATAATACCAATTGGAAGGGAACTAACAAAAGGTGGCTAGGATCCAAAGGAAAGGAGAAAAAACACCGCTACCTTGTTGAAGAAGGTGTTATTGATGAAGTGTTAATTAGTGGTGATGATGAGGAAGAGGATGAAGTATCCTTTTTTGCTATCACAAAAGAAAGGGTTAAAGAGCCCTGATAACCAATACCTATATGTTGATTAAATAAATAGTATTGATGAATGAGTGTCAACACACTTAACCATTTTTCACTATGTATGCTGAGTACACAATAGATGCCGAGCCAGAATTTCAATAGGTGTTGAGTCACAGTATGTGCTGAGAAGATCACAATATAGTATGTGCCGAGTGATATAGAATTGTTCATGTCTTGAGTATTAGAATTCATTCAGATGACAAGCAATTTAGAATAGTATGTGCTGAGCAATACAGGTGCCAAGCAAACCAAAAAATGTAGTTGATGCCGAGTAATCTAGAAACAGTATGTGCCGAGCATCAGTAGTACTTCATGTGTCGAGCAATGTAGAATCAACATAAGAGTTTGTCTTTGCACAAACTAAGATGTAAACCATTTTTGGAGCAGACTTTGAAAAATTTCGAAGGAGAAAAAGGATAAGGACAAATCATTTACATTCCCTATGCAATCTGCATGCAACCAATCAAAAAAATGGTGAAGGCATACCACCAATAAGAAAAATGCAAAGTATGAGCAGGAATTTGAGATTCAATATGGATCATAGATCCATACCTAACCCTAAGTCTTCACACTCTTTATAAGGAGAATGAATGTACCATTGTGTGTAGTGAAACAAAATAGTATAAGGGGGAGATTATAGAAAAAATTCAGTGTGAAGAGAAAAAGACTTAGTGGTAAAGATCAACATTTATATATCCAGTTGATTAGAACAGAACAGGGAACATATTCAGAGATCAAATCAAGCAAGGATCAAGGAGGATGAGCAGATCAAGTGCTTGAACCCAAAAATTTGAGATTGTATTCAATCAGGTTAAAAAGTTCTAATACTCTCACAATTATATTAGAAGTTGAAATCCTATGGTGATAGGTTAGCTTAACAGCTAGGTAAGAGAACCTTTGGAGAAGGTCAAGAAAATCCTATGTATTAGGTGGGTTTAACAACCTTTATGTAAATCCTTTAATGGGGTGACACTTCATGTAAAGTGTTTGTAAATCCTTTCAATAGGTCACATTTAACAATGTGTTGTAGCCTTTAACAGGGTAGGCCTTTAACAGGGCAAACCATCAGAAGTGGTTGAACTCATTGCTACAGTGATTTTTGTGGGTGTCATCCCCACCCCAATTTTACCTTCTTATTCTTGGAGGGTTTCTAGGTTACCAAATCTTTGTGTTGTGTTGATGCATGTTTTAATTTCATGTTTGTTTATATGTTTACATGCATGAAAATTATTTTTTGGTTATATGTTATTAAGGGTTTGAAAGGATAAAAGTTGTGTACTTTTGATTCACCCCCCCCCGCCTCTCAGAAGTACTCTTCCCATTTGAACATTCCAACAATTGGTAGATCAAAGCCTATGTGAACACCTAATCAGCCTTCAAGAGGAATCAATCATGCACATCACTACAATTGGGATTACAACACTAGGTATATCTGTCACTATTGTCAAGAGTATGGACACATTCCTGAAAATTGCATAAGGACACATTTTAAGGGAAGTTACAACAAATGGTTAAACCAAACTACATGTTTTAGTTGCTTAAAGACTAGTGATATTAGCAGGAACTATCCAACAAAGGTCAAGGCACCCAAGACTAAAGCTAGCAAAGGTAAAGAAAAATTTGATGTGGAACACATCAGGGAAGATATGAAGAAGACATGGCATAAGAAAGGTGAATGCAACACATCAAATGGAGAGATCACTGCACCCAAGAGGTCAAGTGATCACACCTCATTAAATTAAGCACCAGAAAGGCACATGGGGCTGATACATATAAAGATGTATCATACATCAGCCCAAAAGAACATAGGAGCACTGTAAAGAAGAAATTTACATAAGCTAAGATGTCAGGATAAAAGTTGGAAGATGATGCCGAGCTACTCCAGTACATGCCGAGTTGAATAGTCTAGTAGCTGCCAAATAAGACTTGATAATGGCTACCAAGCAATTAACAAGATTAGTAGATGCTGAGTGAAGCAAGATAGTAGCTGTCGAGTGAATGAAATAGAACCGATACCGAGCTAGAAAATCCTTTGGAAGTCGAGTGACAGTTGTAAAGCACGAATGCAATAAATACTAGGTTTCAAGCCTAATAAAAGTGAAAATTGATCATTTTTAAATTATTTGAATAAAGAGAAAAGATGAGTAGAGTGATTGAGCAATTTTTCAACGATCAAAAGGTGATTTACAGTGATTCAATAGCAACCCAACTCTATTTCATCAATTTATCAGGTATTTCATTCAAGTGCCGAGTTACATAGTTTGAAAAGTTTGTTTAAACAGTAAACCCTATTTCGGTTAGAAATGACATCTGGTTTTAAGTCTGCAATGGGAAAGAAAGGTTTAGAAATTCAATTAGTTAGCAACGAAGTTAAACAACCCGAGTTCAAGCCAATCCTAGAGGTTGCTTACAAAAACAATCCTGCTGGTGCCCTATCTATGATTCCTAATAAAGTAGTAATGGTTCAGGATATATGAAAATGATACAACTGTAAGATAGGAGCAATAGGAGATTTAGATATTTTCAATGCATTTGATAAACTCTGTGAAAATGGGAAACTTAAAGATGAATTCTCCATAGTTGAGAAGAAGGGTTTAACTAAAACCCTAGTTTTCCCTATTGTCTTTAAAATGGAATGGATACGCATTGTGTTGAGTAGAATCCATGATGGAGCTTTTTGGTTAGAAACAGGGCTAGTAAAGTTCACAAAGAAAATTGTACATAGGATTACTGGTATTCCAACCCTAGATTGGACCAAGACCCTAAGGAGTGATAAGAGGGAGGCAATCGAGAAAAACACTAGTGCCAAGTGGAACAACAAGGGTATGACAATTGACACCATCAAAGACCCCCTACTAGATTTTCCTATAAGGATCATATCTCACAAATTTTACCAATCTAGCAGGTTAAATAGTGTACCTTTCATAGCAGTAGATGTTGCCTACAAGCTAGTGAAAAAGGAATAGTGTACCTTTCATAGCAGTAGATGTTGCCTAGATGTTGCCTACTTATGATCTTGTAGAGTTGATGATGCAACAAATCAATGAAAATTTGGGAGCAATAAGGAAATCAAAAGGTGTTCAATGTAAATTTGGTTCAATTTTGGTTTGCATATTTTTCTACATTATGAAAGAATTCCCTTCAATTGGAAAGGTGAAATGGGATCCAAATAAGACTATTGTTGATCAAATAAATGAATTCATTGATCAAATGGGTGAAAAATTTGATGCCCAAATGACTAGTTATTTTGAGGACTTCAAACAAGCCATGAAATAGAGAATGAGAATTCTAGTCTCATTGGTAGAGCAACATGAAAAAGACATTTGTTTTCTAGTGGATATTGACTATACTTACATACAAGAAGTCATCCCTAGAGTTAAATGGCTTAGACCACTGGATTATGAACTTGATGTGGATCAAGCTTCAACAGCTATCACAACATTTCTTGCAGAGGAAATTGATAAAACTACAAAGCACTTTGGAACATATGATGTTGTCAAATCAAGGGTGGTTACAGACCTCAAGACAACAACAACAGTAAAAAAGAACAACAAGCTTGTAAAGAAGCTTAAGAAGAAATTTTGGGAAGATATTAGAGAGATAGGTACTGCACAAGAAGTAGAGGAAATAAGTGATGATGAAGAGGAGGATGATAATGAGAAAGATGAAGATGAGCTAGAGTAAGGGCCACTTCAGTTAAACCAAGGCCTAGGTGAAGATGAGGATGAGAATGACAAAGAAGAACAAGCCAAGGAAACATCCATCCAAACCAAGGTCACCAAAAGAAAGGCAAAAGCACCTCCTCAACCCAAGCCAAAGAAAGTAGCAAAGCTTGCACATAAGAAGCCTACTACTAGAGCTACTACAAGAGATACTACACAAAAGGCAAAGGAAGAGGAATCAAAGAGGAATGAATCCACTAAGAAGACTGAAGAAGAGCCAAAGAAAAGAAGAAAATTTGTGGCTCAACCTGATTCAGATGAAGAAAGGACAGAATCAAAAGACCACAATCAGTTTAATGTGGTAAGTCATCCACCTAAGTCTTATATTGACAAATTATGTGCTAAGATTACAAATGGTGACATAAATGATTTGAAGAATGTAGATTTTAATAAGCTCACAAAGGATGAGCAAAATAAAATAGAGAAATCTATCTATAGTATGATAGAAGAATATAAACATACACCTCTAGAATTGGATAGCTCATTGCCAAAGGAATTATATAAGATTGTAGAGGATAAATGGCATTTCTCTCTACAAACTAAGAAGGAAATAAGGGAGTCTACCTTAGCAAGGATGTTGCCTAATTTGACTAAAAGTAAAATAACAAATGCAGTCAAAAGGTACAACAATAGATTTACTCCCAAATACAGGGCATTTAGCATTTTACAAAATAAAATTGAAGAGGTTGTGAGCAAAACCACAAAAGTGTGGAAAATTATTTACAAGAAATCAATGATGTATTTGATGAAGAATACAAGGCAGAAGCAAGTGTCAAAACAAAGGAAATAAAAGAAGTAAGAAGAAAGAAGGTAGAGGAGAAGAAGCAAGAAGAGAAGAAAGTGGAGGAAGAAAAGAAGGATGAAGAAGAAAAGGAGGAGGAAATGAGTAAAGAAGAGAAAAAGGGGACATATGAGCAACAAGAACAAAGTGTGCATGACACACAACTGCCACCCCCTAGCCCTCCTCATTCTACCATCACACCTGCAAAGATCATCAAGAGAAAGGATGTTGTTGACACTTCAAGTCAAAAAATTAATCCATTAACTATAGAGGATCTAGCAAAGATCCTTGACCAATCAACACAAGCAGCTAAACTATGTTCAAGCCCAATATTGATCAGTGTTGATGAACTTCAGAAAGTAGTAGTGAAATCAAAGGTAGTCAAGGTGCAAACACAAGAACCACCTATGACCACAAAATCTACTTGACTTCTACTCCTTCCACCTCCATCTCCACCAAAAGTAATCACATGTGCACTTTAGAAGCTGAGTGCAGTAGCAAGGGATGAAAAAGGCAAATCAGTGCAATCATCAAATACACCTCCAGCTAGAATTACAATAGAAGAGAAACAAACTAAAGAGAAAGAAGAGACAAAAGATAAGGAGAAATCTATAATAAAAACTTTGGTTGAACTACCCAAAACAAGAACTCCTACAAAAACTCTTCAGTAGCCGAGCACTGAAACACTAGCATTGCAAATTAGAACACTAGGCTCGAGCTCAACAAAAGTAGCTAGGAAACTTCATTATGGAATTCCTGAGCTTGATGAAGAAATACAGGTACCCTATTATGAATCCAACACTCTCACAAAAGAAAAGATGAATGAGATACAAAGTGTATTGGATAGAGGAAGGAGACAAGAGGCACTTAGATAGGATTACAAATATAGGCAAGCATTAAATAAAATCAAGGACATATTCATGGATGCCTTCAACCTACAATCTCCAAATGAATCAAGACCAATTATAGAGCAACTATCAGATATAGTTGATCAGGTAACAAATGAGGACCATGACACCAATGCCAAACTAATGGAATGGTCAAAGAAGAAATTCCAAGGTAAGGTCAATGAGAAGATATCAAATTCTATGATTTTGGGACAAGTCAACCTAGCTAAGAAAATAGATAAAGTCAAAATTGTACTTGGAAATATATTCTTTCTTTACAATAAATTGTGTGAATTTTCCAATTTCACACAAGAGATCAACCATAAGATATTAAGCTTGAAGAAATCTAAATATTTCTAGCATGCAACTTCCTACCAATCCAGCTCAAGTGAGAAGCATTTTCTCAGATGCTTCACACTCAAAGGGAACTAGCTGTATTAATAGCAGAGGAGGCTAACATAAAAGCCAAGCTAATGCAAATCCAATCCTCCATCACCCCTCACTTGGAGGTACTTCAAAAAGAGCAGATGTATGTAGAGACAGTCCTAAAGAAAGATCCCAATCTTTCTACACATGAAGGACTTTTAGACCTAGCAGTAGAGCTTGCAATCCAACACCAGTCATTGGATATTACATTAAACAACTGGGATGCAGCTCTAAAGATACTCCTGGAGGTTAACAACTTATTTTTGGCTAAACATGGAATTACTCCATAGAACCCTTTGACATCACTATCAAAAAAGGGGGAGAAATATTATAGGGAGAGTAATAAGCAAAGGAGGCGATATATATTATAGGGAGAGTAATAAGAAAAGGAGGAGATATGTAGATACTATGGGTAATTACCAAATTCTAAAAAATTCTAATCATTTTGATTACATTCTTTCACTCCATTCTTTCATTTTGAGAATAAAGTGGAATGATTATAAATAGCCAAAAAGGGGGAGACAAGAAATAAAGAAGTGAAGCAGAGATGTAAATTTTTGGCAATCACATGGAATATAGGGATATCATACAAATCAAATATAGCATACAAGCTCAAAATGCAAAAATAGATCAAAGGACAGGGTGGATTAGGCACAATGACACAAAATTTCAATTTCAAAGGCATAATCAACTCAGAGGGAGTCATAAGGTATATTACTACTCACAATTTTTGAAATTTCGCAAGTAAAGAATGTACTCAATAAGGTTAGGATCACCAATGCTTAGTTAAGTGTTTTTGACACTCATGTCAAAGGGGGAGAGTGTTGGTTAAATAAATAGTATTAACAAATGAGTGTCAACACACTCAACTATTTTTACTATGTATGCCGAGTACACAATAGATGTTGAGTTCGAATTTCAATAGGTGCTGAGTCATAGTATGTGTCGAGGAGATCACAATATAGTATGTGCCAAGTGATATAGAATTTTTCATGTGTCGAGTATCAGAATCATTCAGATGCTGAGAAATTTAGAATAGTATGTGCCAAGCAATACATGATATAACAGGTGGTGAGAAAACCAAAAAATGTAGTTGATGTCAAGCAATCTAAAAATAGTATGTACTAAGCATCAGTAATACTTTATGTGCCGAGCAACATAGAATCGGCATAAGAGTTTGTATTTGAAAAAACTAAGATGTAAACCATTTTTGGAGCCGACTTAGAGAAATTTCAAAGGAGAAAAAGGATAAGGATGAATCATTTGCATTCCCTATGCAATTTGCATGCAACCAATCAAAAAAATGGTGAAGGCATGCAACCAATAAGAAAAATGCAAAGTATGAGCGGGAATTCGAGATTCAATATGGATCATAGATCCATACCTAACCCTAAGTCATTGCACTCTCTATAAGGAGAAAAAATGTACCATTGTGTGTAGTGGAAGAAAATAGTATAAGGGGGAGATTATAGCAAAATTTTAGTGTGAAGAGAAAAAGACTTAGTGGTAAAGATCAACATTTATACATCCAGTTGATTAGAACAGAATAGGGGACATATTCAAAGATCAGATCAAGCAAGGATCAGAAGAGGACAAGCAGATCAAGTGCCTAAACCCAAAAATTTGAGATTGTATTCAATCAGGTTAAAAAATTCTAATACTCTCTCACAATTATATTAGAAGTTGAAATCTTAGGGTCATAGGTTAACTTAATAGCTAGGTAAGAGAACCTTTGGAGAAGGTCAGGAAAATCCTATGCATTAGGTGGGTTTAACAACCTTTATGTAAATCCTTTAATAGGGTGACACTTCATGTAAAGACTTTGTAAATCCTTTCAATAGGTTACATTTAACAGTGTGTTGTAGCTTTTAATAGGGCAGGCCTTTAACAGGGAAAACCATTAGAAGTGGTTGAACTCATTGCTGTAGTGATTTTTGTGGGTGTCATCCCCACCCCAATTTTACCTTCTTATTCTTGGAGGGTTTCTGGGTTGCCAAATATTTGTGTTATGTGTTGATGCATGTTTTCATTTCATGTTTGTTTATATGTTTACATGCATGCAAATTATTTTTTGGTTATATGTTATTAAGGGTTTGAAAGGATACAAATTGTGTACTTCTAATTCATGCCCCCCGCCCCCCCCCCTCCAGAAGTACTCTTCCCATTTGAACATTCCAAAACTATATCCACAAGAACTAAATAATAGATAATGGTTGCTCACACCACATGTCTGGTGACAAGAGAAATTTCCATGAGATTGAGGCCTACGATGCAGGAATGGTGAAGTTTGGCAACAATGCACCATGCACAGTGATAGGTAAGGGTATTGTATCCCTAAATGAATCCACTATTTGTGAAGATGTATATTTTGTAGAAGGATAAATATAACCTATTGAGCATGGCTTGGATGATGGAAAAAGGTTATGAGTTTGAGTTTAGCAAAGGGTCTTGCAGAATATTTGGCAAGACATGCAAAATCTTAGCTACATGGGAGCTAAGCTAAGGTAATATTTTATACCTCAATATTTCTAATTACACTTGTATGGTAGCTAAAAATGATAATAGTTGGTTGTGAAATAGAAGACCATGTTATGTGAATTTTGAAAGAATTTTCAAAGTAGGAAGGAAAAACTGTGTAAGGGGTGCACCCCCTACTACAAAACTTGACAATGTTATATGTACAGATTGCCAACTAAGAAAGTTAGCAAACTCTATTTTTTCTAGCAAATCACTTACTTCTAAACATGTGTGAGATCTAGTTCATATTGACTTATGTGGTCCAGTGAGGACAAAGAGTTTATCTGGTGATAGATCCTTCAAGTTGTTGATTGATAATTTTTTTACAATGATGTGGATTGTATACTTGAAGAAAAGTTAGAAGCCTCCCACATGTTTCAATTCTACAAAGAAGAAGTGGTGAGAGAGACCAACAGAAAATTGAAGTTCTTATGATCAAATTGGGGAGGTGAGTTCACCTCACATGAATTTGAAAGTTACTATGATGAACATGAAATCAAAAGACAAATGTCAACTCCCATGACACCTTAGTAGAATGGTGTTATAGAAAGAAGAAAAATAGCCACCATAGATTGTGCTAGAACATTGATGATCCAAAACAATGTCGCACAGATCTACTGGAGAGAGGTTGCACACATAAATGTGTACACCTTGAATAGAATACAAGTGAAAAAGGGGACAAAGAAGTCCCTATGAACTATAGTTTGGTTATACACCATCTATTCGTTACTTCAAGGTATTTAGAAGAAAATTATACATCAAGAGAGATGAATACAAAAGAAAGTTTGAGCCTAAAAGTGACGAGGGTGTATTTCTAGGATACTCTACCAAAAGAAGAGCATATCATTGTCTAAACCTCTGGAAAAACAAGATTGTGGAATCTGTCATTGTAAAGGTGGATGAATCTTTAGAGAAGAATGAGGAAGATAGCCAAAAATAACCAGAAGATTACAAGTAGTTTGAATACATCCCAATGAGTGATACAATGGAGAGAGTACTTGTTGGTGTTTGAAAATGTTATCGATTTTCAATTACCCTGATGAGAACAAAAAACATCTAGGAGCAGCTAACTCCCATTTTTGACATGCCCATTTAGACACCAGGCCAACTATAAGGCTAGACCCTTCTTCTTCTTCAGGCTCTGCAAAACCTAGGCGGGTAGACCTATAGATTCTTTATATGGTACCAGTTGTCAAAGCATACACTGAATCTATTATGAAGCAGATAAAAACCCCTAAATCTTCTACACTCAACCAGGAATCACAAACATGAAATAGCTAAGAACATAACTCATGAAACTGGCAAGCTAAGTGCGGGTTAACATTGAATATATTTCAACATAAAAGGGAAAAGTGATTTAATATGTTGATATCAGCAAGACCCAAGTATGAGCAACAGAACTTAATGATCCTATCTCTGACCAGTGCCTTATCTATTGGAAAATTAAATGAATCATAACCATACATCTCCTGGAAACCTCAGATGTATCTCTACATCAAGATCCCTGATCTATCTTTCACCTTGTGAATAGACATCTACTACAGAATGAATCTCATACTCAGAACATTCTATCACGAAATCTGCAAACCCTGTGACAAATATCAAGCAATTACATGGTTCTTTGTTCCATAAGCAAGACATTTTAACCACATACATTTCAAAATGAAATGCAACCTAATTCATGCTCTTTGATCACAAATTAGAAGAAATAACAGAGCCCTAATCAGGAGACAAGACTCAGACTGAACTTCAAACCTTTGCTACACTTTATTTGTTTTCCTTGAAATCAAATACATGAAATGTATAGAAAATAACTCATAGATCACCTAACAGAATAGAACTATCTGCATAAAACTTAAAAATGTTGTTCAATACAAGAAGAAAATGCTGAAGAATGGTCGCTCAGTGCAAAAATTGGAACCCCTACAAATGAAGAAAGAAAGAAAGATATAACAAGAAATGAATTCCCGGATCTGATATGCAATTGTCAGGTGTCCACTTGAAATCCAATCCTCTGTAACTGAAAAACCTCTTTCTTCTTTCATCCCTTGTGATCTGATTTTGTTTCATCATTAATCTGTTATTGACTTGCACAATATCTCTGTTGAAATGATGAAACCTTGCTGAGTCACCAAAATATTTGATTTACCCATTGAAAAGCTTGGCAAAAATCGGGTTAAATTGAGTGAATGCGAGAAAAGTGAACTCCAACCGCATTCTTACCAAGTTTTACTGATCCCTTAACTGGATTTTTGGTTTTTTTACCCATTCCATTGAGAAAGCCCCAAAATTCACGTTTCTGGCTATAGCTCAAACTAGGAAGTACCTGTGCAAAAACTGACTACAGAAATGGAAAATTTGGATTCTCACGATTCCGGCGGTATATGATAAGGCATATCTAGCCTCTCAACAACACCTGAAATCTTCGTTTGAAAAACAGTCCTCTGGTAGAGACATCAGGTCTACATATCTTTGAATTTAAAATCCAAAAAATTTATAATAATCTAATGTCTTAACATTAGAATTAAAGCCCTGCTTGATTTTAAAAACTGACGTGCATTTTCAACAAAAATAATAATAAAATTTTATTATTTTTAACTCTGCAAATTTTCCTGACCCTTTGAATTCGGGGTCAACCTTCAGTTGACCGACTGCCACGTGTCACTTGTTGATTTTCCAGCCTGATCTGCACCATCTGCCATGTGTCGTTGCCATATCATCCCTCGCTATGTCGCTATAGGAGTCAGCAACTGCCATGTCATTGGCGACATAGCGACCTTTCGACATGTGTCACCTTCTGTCACGTCAACACCTGCTTTAGAATGCCACCTCACTGCCTTGTCACTGCTTGGCTGCCACTTGTCACTCTATGATTCGTTGTTGCTCCTCCAAAACAAACTCCATGCTCACTTTCATCTGATCGGATGGGTGGGGCCCCATCACGCATCACTTTGCCTTCAAAACGCGTCATCTTAAAGACATAATGCCTATCGAGTGGTTTATTATTTAAACATTCTATGTATGCATTTGTAACTAATGTCGGATAACTATTGCTAAACTATTCCTGTGCCCATGTTTTAAAACGCCTTCTTGTGGCTACTCCATACGATCTAATCCTACCCAATCACCATTGTGAACAATGCGACACTATCAAATGCGACTCCCATTAGAATCGCTGCCCATCATTTTAGAGTGAATGTGTGCTCTACTTTTTTAACGGCACGAGCTTCAAACTTTTATACTTTTTCCGATGTAGTTTTCTTCCTTTTTGCAGTCGACTTCCCTTGTTCACGCATTGGGTTTCCTGGATAATTTGACGCCTCTCCTTATCAGCAGCGTGGGCCTCTTACCTTGTTCGAACATGGGTCTACAACTTTGACTTGCGGCTCTTCTCTGCCTCCTTTCTGAATGTGTGTTCTTTATGGAGGTTCCCCATTTTAGTTGTTGCATTCCTCGCAAGGGCTAATGACCACAAAACACCACTATTTAATGGCTGATTGGAAATGCTGCTCCTCTGACTTTTAGCGTTAACTATTATTCTTTCTATCAGCTAGCTTAAACTTTTCTTATGCCATGGAGCTACTATGAACAATGGCGTCTTTCATTGTTAGACCTGCGTGCTTCTTTCTTTGTGTGTTGGCTTGGTGCGGGGTGGACCTCTCATGGAATGGCATGATCACTTTAAAAAATGTCTCCCCTTCTTGTTAGCATGGAGCTTCTTTGTTTGCAGGGGCAGCTTGTGCCATGGATGTCCTCCACTCTTAATGGTGGCTCCTTTCAATGGCGTGACTGTATTCTTAGTAGCCTGCTAAATGCGTGTGTTCTCTTCTTTATACATGCATCGAGCTGCTCTTCTCGTTGCCCAATCTATGCATGAATGCCCTTTTATGTGCTTTGCTCTCTTGCAATGTAGATTGAATTCTTCAAATTTGTTCCTCTTCTAGTAGAAATCCTTTAAATCTGCCGCACTTTTGAGCTGGTTATTAAAAAAAATGCTTTATAAAACTACAACTCACATGTTGAAGTTCTAGACTTGTGACAACACGTATGATGAGGCTCAGTTCTAGTGTGTTGGCATGGACTACCTTTTACATAATGCATGATTTGCTATGAGCATTTTCCATGTCTTGGTCTTTCAATGCTTCTTCTTCCTCTTTGAGAAGAGCTTCCTCCTCATCTACAATGGTACAATCATGCCACGAACTTACAAGAGAATCACTGACACCACTGGTAAACATTTATGTCTTCTTGCCGATAGTCAAGGCCCAGATCTTATCTTCGCGCTGGTCAAAAGTTGCAATACATTCATTTGACTTAACTGTCCACAATTTCAACAAGTCATCAACACCAAAAGAAATAAACTATGTCCCATGAGCTAGGAATGAAGCTTGCAATACACTAGCAGTATGTCCACAAAAAGACTGATGGAATCAGTCGGACCCCAAAATGGGTCCGGCTAAAAGAATTTCATTTTCGGACAACTAAACTGTCAACTTGATCCATTGACCATCTCGAACTGACTTAGACACAAATTTGAGCAATAACTAATCGTTAAAAAAAACTCAATTTATCACTTTCTGCTAACTGTCAAATTTGTGCCAGGAGCTCCTTTGATTGGCCTTAAAAAATTGACTCAAACTTCTGACAAGGCTCTGAAATTTGGCACACTGAATCTTTGTTCCGCATACTTTTACCCCATCGAATCTCATCTCATGACGAATTCCCAGTTGAAAGATATTCTTCATTAAAATTGCCTTCTCAAAATTACCTACAAGTAAACAAGTCAGAAAACAACAAACTGGGTTTGGATTTGGCTTTAAAAATTGGGCAAATAGACACTTGAAGTTCTGAAAACAGGGAGATTAATACTTTTCCATGAGGATAGTATGATTCCATAATTTTGACTCATGAAGAATAACTGGGCGCAAATGGTGGACGTTCAAAGTAGGCTACTCAGAATTTTGCAACTAGGAACATTGACAGAAAACATTTTTTGCAAATGGAATTGACCTGGAAAAGTGTGAAGACGGATTCATCAAGACTTAAAAATTGACACACTTAAAGTATTTTTGGAGGAAAACACAGTGGTACAATCCATTTGATCTCATAAATCATGAATTAAGAGTTATAACGCTATGAACAGGGGTACTGACAAATCTGGAAGTGCTGACACCAGTAAAACTTTATAAGTTGCATTTGGAATCACGCTTGAAAACTGACCAAACAGATTCGTCATGAGCTGAAACTTGGAACATAACAATTTTCTGACGTCTATAATATAACGCAAAAGGAATTTTCTCATTTGGGTCAACTGGTCAAAAGTTATTGCATGTCAAACAGGGTTTCCCAGAATTAGGTGCAAAGTGCAAAAGCATGAAAACAGTAACTGACCAACTTTGAGGGATTCGAAACCTATTCAAACGGAATCGAAACAACTTGAAATCTAAAACATAGGTTCTTAGGTATGGGTATTAGATACTCTCAAAGTGGAAAGTCACAAAACCTTTCTAGGTGCAAGATATTCAAATGCAAACATAGCCTCCTGTCACTGTTTGACACTTTGGGCAGAATTGTAGATTTGGCAATTGCTTAAAATAGGACTTCGCCAAACAGCTCAGAATGATGTTTTAACTTCATGGAATAGGTAGACAGGCTGAATGGAAGGTGTTAGAAACATTAAACACCATTTATGCATTAACTCAAGAGCGGGGCACAAACTGACAGCCATGTACAAAGTCGTTTTTAAGCATTTATAGGATTCAAAATTTCAATGGTACTCAAAATTGACCATGCAATTTTTTAGCACCAACAGTACTGATAGAGGAGGAACCTGTACAAGGAGTTGTATCAGCTCTAGCATAAGAGGTTCCACATGAAGAACAAAGAGAAAAATCACCCAAAGGGAACCATTGCTTGCAAAGTATGTAAAGAGGCATCACTCAATTGATCAAATTATTGGAGTCATGGATGTTGGAGTTATAACTAGAAGTAAGGTGAGAGAGATAATATGTCTACTCTCACACATATAACCCAAAGATACAAGGGAAGCTTTGAAATACAAATACTAGAGAAAGGCTATGTAGGAGGAAACTGATCAAATAGTGAAGAATGATACATGGACCTTGGTCACTTGACTCGAAGAGAAGAATGAAATTGGTACAAAATAGGTGTACCAAAAAGAGATAAATGAAGATGGAGAGGTAGTCAAAAACAAGGTTAGACTTGTCTACAAAGGCTATGCACATGAAGAAGGCATAGACTATGGAGAAACCTTTAAACTAGTGGTCAGATTGGAAGGATTCGTAATAACCCTAACATTCGCAGCCTACAATAACTTCAAAGTATATTAGATGGATGTGAAGTCTACATTCCAAAATAAATTTCTAGAAGAGGAAGTATATATCAAGCAACCTAAGGGGTTTGAGAACAAACAAGAAAAAAACCAAGTATGTAGACTGATAAAATCCTTGTGGGTTGAAATAGGTACCAAGAGCATGGTATGAGAGATTGCACTCATACTTGATAAATATTAGGTTCATAAGAACCAATGACAAATACAACCTATACATGAAGCAAGAAACAAAAACAAGTTTGTTGATTACATATATTTTTTTGGATGACATCATCTTTGGAGGAGATGATAATCCAAGTGTTGAGTTTGTTGAAGCCATGAAGAAAGAATTTGAAATGTCCATGATTAGAAAAATCAAGTTCTTCATCAAACTTCAAGTATCCCAACTAAAAGGAAGGATCTTTATAAGGAAGAAAAAATATGTAAAGGAAATATTGAAGACATTTGGTATGGAGGAAGTAAAACTGGTAGGCACTCCAATGGTGTCTAGTTGCAAGCTCACAAAGGAGGATGCAATCCTTGAAGTGTATGAAACACTTTATCGATCCATGATTGGTAAAATAAAATAAATTGTGCACAACTTACCAGACATAGCACAAGCAGTTGGAATAGTGGCTAAATTTTTTGTAAACCCAAAAGAATCACACATGGTTTCTGTGAAGAGGATCTTCATGGTATTTGAAGAGTACTGAAGTGCATGGTGTATGGCATCCTCAGAAAGGAAACTTTGAGCTCAATGTCTTCACTAATGTTGACTAGGTGAGGAACATAGATGACATAATAGAACATGTGGTGTTGCATTCTTTCTTGGAGGAAGACTAATTGTATGTGTTGGTTTGATTATTCACAGTATAGAAAAATTCTGAAAATTTGGGTGAAAAATCTTTTAAGTCTTTGAATTAAGTGGATAGGGTTTTCATTCCTCATATTTTTCAAATTTTTAGGTTACCCTAGTCATGCCCGATTTCATGTGTTGTCTTTTTCTTTTAAATTCTCAAGGTTTGTCTCTCAGCTCAGCCATTAAAATACCCTAAGTGTGAAAAACCCTAGGTATTTTTTAAAAAAAATTCAAAAAGATTTGTAGAGCGCTTAAAATTTTCCCTTTACAGTCTTACGGTATAGGGTTGAGCAAGTGAGCACAAAGGGTTTGAAAAGGCATTCCCGAGCATACGGTTAAGGTGATTTGCGAGTAAGCGTAAGGGTTTTAAAGGAAGATGTTATATTGCTTTCTAGGGATACAAGTAAACAGTTAAACGAAAGGGCAAAGAGGTATTGAGTTATGATCTACGCATATACATTTCAATGGATAGCATTAGGGTGTAATACTCCAGCATGGTGTAAATCATGATCTGAAAGGGTGCATGAGAGGTTTTACGGTTCTACGGGTAAAAGGATTCCATAAGAATGAAAGTAAAGTTCAAATGTGATTACATGCTTACATTTTTTGAGCTTGCAAACAACCGTAAAGCCATGTTTTAGTAGTTAAAGTATTGAGTGGGACCTGTTGAATTGTCAGATGGGCCCTAGTGCAAGCGAATCAGATGAAGACACGACATCCATGTCAGATGGGCCCAGCTCGCATGGCATACAACTTAAGGTCTGAATTCTGCATGTGCACAAAATCAATGACGATGTTATTTTTTAATTTTTTGAGATCAAGTCTGGGTCATTGATACTTGAAAAAGGCAGTTTTGTCATTATGCCATTATGCTTACAAGCTAAGTGTATGAACAAAGAGTCTTTTTATCCTTTTTCCATGGTTATGAGTTGAGTTTCAGTGTATAGGCATAAAAGGGTAGATAAAGGAGATGAAGAGAAGGCTTTATGCTTCTACAAGAAAGGGTAAACATAAGAGCGAGATATCATCTGAGAAGGCTCTTCGAGGTTACGAGGTAAAGGCAACTCATAAGGGCGTAAAGGAGAAATAAAATGGGTAAAAGGAAAGCCTTAGCAAGGTTTTTATGCTCATACGAGGAATAATTGAACTGCGAGATTGAAGGTGTCAGTAAAAAGGTTTTTGATGTTGTAGTGTAAAGGGTTACATATAGGTGTAAAGGGTGAAGAAGGTTATGATAAGGGTTTTATGCTTATACAACGAAAGTCTAAATCGTAAGAACGAAAGTATCAAGTAAAAAGGTTTGAGGTCATACGGGGTAAAGGGCATTGTAAGAACATAAAAGGGATTTTCAATACAGTGCCAAGACATCATTACGTTCTTACGATTAGTGTATGTTGAAGTGTCTTTGAGTGAACGTAGAAATTCATCAAGGGCATTTTCAGTGTTACGAAGATTGAAGATTTGACTTAGCATAAGAATGAGAGACCATAATTTGAAAAAAAGAAGCTGATGTGTCATGCCAAGTAAGCAGGAAAGACAAAATCACCATAACCAAGTAAAATAGAGCTTTGAAAAGTACATCAAAATCAAATTTCGCAATTGATATACCTTGATGACAACTTGCATGAATGGTTTTAAAGCTCGTGCATGCTAAATTTATTGAAAAAGCTAGTAGATGCATGATTAAAACATCAAGGGTTTAATTAAGTAACATAATATTTTCCACTTTGAAGAATTCATTTTTTGTTTCATTCTAAAACCTACCAGTTGCAGAGTTTTGTGTATCCTGTGTAAAGAGTCAAGAACATACTTGTGGAGAAGATGGTGGATGAGGAAGTTGAAGAAATGAAAGAAGAAGAAGTCGAAGTTGAAGACGAGGGTGATGATGTTGTAGAGGTCACACCTGAAGGAAAAAAGGAAGAAATTTGCTGCTAAGACTGAGAAGAAGTCAAGGGTCAAAAAACCAAATAAGCATGCTGAGGATTGGCTGAAAATTCTCCTAGGATCATCGAATGCAATTTCAGAAAATGATCATATTTTTTGAGACCCATATGTTTTTTTTCAAGATGTTGAATGCCCTAGAGTGACTGGTTATGATCTTTTTATGTACTTCTATCAGAATAGAATAGAAAATGTGCCAGTGTGTAACCCATGGAACTGAAACATGGAAAATTTGATATTTTCAGAAGTATTCATTTGATGTTGATTTGTTGAAGTCCCTAATGAATTCCTACAATCCAATAAATAGGACATTCCATAGGCATAATGGGAGTGTATTATGCACATTGGACATAACTTCTTTGGTTGAGGCCTTTGGATTAATGGGACAAATGGATGTACCTATTGACATTGCAGATTTGCAGGGAAAGTTTGATAGGAATAAAACCTACTTTGTGAACAATGTTATGCTACCACATATTCCTTATAGGGTAAAAAAGGAAGGGTTACTTCCAAAAAAGGTGGGGGATTTTCTACCTTTGAGTAGGTTTAAGAATTATTTCAAAAATATAGTGTATGGGTTGCACAAAGTGATGGGAAGTGATGGTGCAAAGGATTGTGTGTATGGTTCCCTTTTTCTAATGGCATGTGATATACAAGAACCTTTCCCCCACAAGGAGTATGATTATGTAGCCTCCATCATTGACAGTATACATATGCAGATTTGTAATGCAAAGAAGAGAGAGATGAAAGACTTCAAGTTCCACCATTATTCACTGCTGATGTACCTTATCCTATATAACAACATTGGATACATCAGCGGGGACTTCATTGATCAAAAATTTGATGAATTTGGTGAGTTACCTGTGCAACTCTGGACTCTTATTTGGCATAAGGATTTCTATTATTCAAATGCCCTTGTGTTCTTTAATTTGTTTAGTTATGTTATTATGAGGATGGTAGACCATACCTTTTTCAAAGCACCAAATGTTTTAAGACCTTTTCTTAGACCTACTTTCCTAGATGAGAAAAATAGGATAGATCATAATTCGGGGGACATCTTTTTGTTTAAGGAGTGCACATTGATTAGGGTATATGCATGTCCACAACCTCCTCACATTTTACCCAAATATTTACCCCCCAGATTGGCCATTATTGAATTCTTTTGGCAATTTCTATTGATGAATAAGGAAATGATCCCTCCTACCTTACACAAGCCTACATTTGTTTGTAGAACTTTTAAAATAGGGGATTTTGAAATTGGGAAAAATGCATATGAGGAATTGAGTGAGTATTTGAGCCAATATAAATTTGCTACTAGGCCATATAGGATGTATGACCTTGAAAATTACATTACCAATGAGATCAAGGCCATTAGCGGATATGTCTTGCCTCCAAGCGAACCTATTCCTATCGAGGATTTAATTGAAAATATAGTAGCAACAGGGGAGGCTGATGAACTACTTGAAAAGTATGGTGAAATTAGGAAGGTGGAAGAGGCTTTGAGGAGAACAAATCTTGATTTTAAGGGTTTTTACACAGAAGTGCCCTATCCTAAAAATTTAAAGAAAATGGAGAATTTTGACTACATTATGTCCCAAATGCCACATGAACCAGAAGGAGAAGAGGCCACTGTAAATAGGGAATCACCTGAACCAAATGTGTAGCTGGAGATTGAGTTAGAAGAAGAACAACCATCAACCTTAGCATGGGTCCCTAAGGGGAATAAAAGACAAAAAATAATGCATATCCCGGAGAAGGTAGTGAGTAGAGATTTGCATGTAATCCTAGGAAATGATGAGTATTTTGCTGAAATTAGGCAAAATTATCTATATCAACAAGCTACTAAAGCAGGAAAGGCTTCCACTGATTTACAAATTGTAGCTTCAAGACTGGATGATAGGCTCATCCAATCTAAAAAATTCATGTAAGTTGATGATTTTATTAAATCATCAAAGTTTAAAAGTTTCTTGTATAAAATAAAACAAAATGAGCTCACTTTGAGCCTTATGCCAGGAGAAGACCCTGAGAAGAATAAAGAACTAGTGGAAAAATTGATTGCATATGATCTTGAGACTGAAACAATGACCCTTGCAGAGGCTAGGGAGTTGGTACATAGGAGTGGTATGATTCTTATACCACATTGGGATATTGAAAGAGCTTTTTTTTTGGATCAAATGAGAAGACAAGACAAAGCTATCAATTATGAAGCCTCTAGTAGTGAGGGTTTTAAAAGAGGGTTAGGGTTTAATATAGACACAAAAACCCTAGTAGTGTGGACTATGGCCCCTGACGCTAAAAAGCCCAAAGTGATGGATATAGAGGAAATTGCACAAGGCAACATGATTGTGTGGACCTTGGAGAACACTACTGGGAAAGAAATCTCCAGCTTAGTCAAACACTTTGCTCTCATGAATGAGGTAAAGGTGGAAGAAATTGAAGACAAGCTAGCTTTAGTGTATAATGAATGTTTAGATATAAGGAAGTTGTATGAAGAAGAGCTCATGATGAGCCATGTGCAGAAACAAAAGATAGAAGAGTTGGAAGGGAAGATACAAAATTTAGAAGTAGAAATAGTATCCCTCAAGGAACAACTCAAGGCATCTTTAGAAGCAGAACATGTACCAAGGTAGGAAATAGAAGGAAGGCACACTATAGAAGTAGAGGCCCAAACTGACGAGATACCTATAGGGGTAATAGTGCCAGTGCCTATAGTTAGTGTGGAGACAAGAGCTTCCCAATCTGACATTGCCACCAAGAAAAATGCTTTGATAAATGTATTAAATCATAGAATAAGCACTCTGAAAAGAATATCTCAAGATGCTTATAATGCATTCATTAATCTACAATCTGTAGAATAGGTATGCAAGGATGCAATTGGATGGCTTGAGCCTATTTTTTAACAATGGGGGCCATATATGCAATTCTTTGACAGGTTGATACCCTTGTTAGCCAAGAAGCCAGATCTCCCAGATAAAGTTATTACTGTGAAGGAAGGTATGGATAAAGTGAAAGACTTATTGCAAATTTTCACAGGGAAGCTGGCAGTAATTCAAAGCAAAATGGAAGTGCTAACAAATGGTTTTTATTCTTTAATTCTTTCTATTACTAATTATGATGACAAGATGAAGGATTTCAATGAATGGTCTAATTCTTTTGACCATATTGTAGACTTGCCACAGGTGGCACCCATTTTTCAGAATGATATTGATGCTCGTATGTTTTTAATGAACTAATTGATACCCTATTCAAGGTTGAAACTGAAATGAATAAGTTTGCCATAGAAGGAAGGGTAATTACTGATGCCAGGTGGCAGAGAACTGTTGATGAACTAACAACAGTTAAGGAATGTGAATGGCCCACCAAAAGAGAAGTATTTGTTTGGGAAGCAATTGCAAAAATCAAAGCTATACCAATAGGGAGCAGTTAAAGAAAAAGACAAAACTAAAGATCTTATGCTCTAGCTATCATTTGCGACTATTTTTTTTGTTTCTTTTTGAATTAAGGTGTCTAGATATTTTTGTAAAAGGTTTATGTACTCATTTTTGTAAAAGAACACCTGTCAATCACATTTGCCCTTTGCTTGTTGCAATTCATGCCTATATAAATGAGTTTTCAAGGCATTGTGAGGGTCCAAATTTTGTATAATTTTTAGTTTTTTGAGAGAATACAGTTGGTCTAATAGTGTGTAGTTGTTTTGAGTTTATTTCCAGTTGTACTTTCTGATGATATATAGAAATGATAGAATTAGCAAGGTATTTTGGGCTTTCCATTCTATTGGTCATTGTATTAGTCATCTAAAAGGATAATACAAAAGGGTATTTACACTATATCTGTGTCATCAATTTTTGTCTCCATCTTATGGGTTTATCTACTTTGAAGTCATTCAAATAAGGTTTAAATTGACTGAATGCAATCTGGATGGGTTGTATACTGATTTCATTGTTGCTTTTAATTCAAGGAATTATAGAAATGCTTCAGTAAATCAGTAGGGTTTATGAATTTATGAAAAGGATACTTCATAAGAATGGGAATGGGTGATTACAATTGATTAATTCATTTACAAGTTATTTGAATTAGATCTCCCGCCAATAGTCAATTTTCTGCCCAATGGATAAGGCACTGGTCACATAAGTCAAAAGTGAACAAGGATGAATTTTGCTGCTGCATATCAAACCAATTATAAAATCAAAATTATTTTTCATTCCATTTCGTTCAAAGTTATAAATGCTGGTCACTACTCATTTATATCTATTCTCTGAGTCTTAGGTAGCTACTATTTCCAGGAATATTTGTAAATCCTAGGAGAATTATGACCAGATCTGCTAATAAGGGATGCATACAAGTTTGAGAACATTAAAAGAAGTGAAGTGAACTGCTCATGTGTTAGTGGATAATAGATGAGAATTAGAATGAAAATAAAGGAATCTCTACACATCAATTTGCATTAGAATCATCCCTAGGTATACCTACCTTGGTTTAGTAGAGCCTAAAGAGTAGGAAACCATCCTTTGGTTTTGTTGAAGTTGGGTCAAAGTGGTTTATTCATATAATTGCTACTAGGAATTGGCTAATCCTTAGATTGTGTGAGTAAGTTCACTGTGATATTGAGTATTTTGTTGCTCAGTAGTTTCAAATACCAACAGTATGGACTAGTAAGTAGCATTGCTATATATCATAATCAATAACTAAAGTAGAATATGTTCCTATAATAATGAATTTCACTCAAGTTGTCTAGATCAAACAACTACTTGAAGGAATTCAAGAGAAAATAGAGGAACTAGTAGTTATCAACTATAATAAGAATAGTGCAATCAACATATTTAAAAATTTGGTGATGCACTCAAAGACAAAGTACATATCCATCACATACCATTTTATGAGGGAGAAAGTTAAAGAAAAAGAGGTTCAGTTGGAATATGTGCTAACCAAGGAGCAACTAGTTGATATCTTGATAAAGCCTCTTCAAAAGGATACTTTTGAATATCTAAGAGAAAATTTAGGGTTCTTACCCCTATCTAACCTGAACTAAGAGCAGACAGACAAACATCAATCCATGATCAAGGAATAAAGAAGTCTAATGGTGGATTGACGAGAACAAGGACTACTCCATAATGGGTGCAATCGAGAGAACAAAGGAGAAAAGAAGATGGTCACCTTTGGCATTTTTGTCAAAGGTAGAGAAGTTGAGAGGAGTAGAAGAAGAGAGATAAAAGGAGAGCACATGAACAATAGAAGCTAAAAAGAGAAAGTGTGAGAAGAATAAAAGAAAGAAGATGAGAGGAGTTGCAAAATAGTTTAAGCATGTGGATGCATCATCTCAGGGGGAGATATTGAAAGAAGAAAAGAAAGAGAAGAAATGTACCAAAACCATGAGTGATAAAATGCCTAAGTGTTTCAATTAATGCCAAAAGTGCATATTGTTGGCATAACTATCTTGAACCCTAAAGACTGACTGGTGGAAAAACTAATAGACTTAGTTATCAAATGTGTTGTTATAATTGATGTCAAGGCACATGAAGGAATTTAGACCAGTATAAATGAATGATTGACAAAGCACATTGATGCGTGAATCTTGTTCACAATGGTGATTAGAGAAGAGAAGAAATGCGGGCCCATAAGAGGTGATGACATAGGTGATCCACTTAAACTAAGTATGATAAGTAAAGTTTGTACAAGTTAAAGGATGCCAAGCTAAAAGGAAAGAAGATCAATCTGTGGCCATACAAGAGGGTTTGGAAAAGTCAGAAAGAATAGCATGGAGCAAGATACTCGTGAATGCCAAGTCATGAAGAAGGTATGAGCACAACTATCATTGCACGTAGTGGTGATGGGTTCATTCATCAAGGAACAATCAAAATAATTCAAAATTGAATTATTTGCAACAAGAGAAAATCATCAAGGACACATGATACCCATGAACCCTATACGAACATACTAAACCTAACAAGAGTAGTGCACTACTACAATGAGAAGTCCATCTAGTAGTAGGGATGAGAATTCAAATTCAGATTTCACAGATGAGAGATTCTAAGAGAAGCTAGAAAAAAGTATAAAAGGAGATTGAGTTGAAAGAGAAAGGTTAGATTTCCTAGTGATTAGCCATAGTTCTAGAAGAGATGAGTGACAAGAGAGAGGCCAGATCAAAATATTTATCATGTGGAGAAGAAGCGACTAAGCCCGAACAAAATAAGATTTATCATGTGTAAGAGAAAGGAGAGCCAAGCACACAAGTAATCATGGTCTGAAGTTGCAGAGCCAAGAGAAGGTAGAGCATAGTTTCAGATAGTTCAAGAGAGATGAAGAAGTATCTACTTTAAGCTAAGTGCATTAGCTACTTGGTAGAACATTCTCTATTGTTTACTAATCTTTACAACAATAAATAATATTGAGGGTGGACCCTAATAGGTTCATTGTACAAAATCCCCTAATCGGGTTACACATTAACTTGTGTTCTAAAGTCCTTAACCATGATTATCCTAATAGGGAAAGACTTTAACAAGTCTTATCAAAATCCCTTAATTGGGTGGCACCTAACATTATCATTGTAATCCTCCAATATAGATAAGCTCTTGATTGGGCACTTTTAAAAAAAGTACAAGCTTTGTGAGGATTGACTCACATATCATGGTTTTTACCCTAGCCAAATTTCCACAATATAAATATTGTGTTATGTGTTGTTGCTTTCATGTTCTTTGTTTTTGCTTAATGATAACCAATTAAGTTGTAGCCAACACAAACCCATAGACAAGTTTGAAGTGCAATAAAGAGTAAAAGTTTTGAACTAGTGAGCATACCGATTCATCCCCCCCCCCAATATTTGAGATAAGTTTTTAGGAAAGTACAAGCTTTGTGAGGATTGACTCACATATCATGGTTTTTACCCTAGCCAAATTTCCATGATATAAATATTGTGTTATGTGTTGTTGCTTTCATGTTCTTTGTTTTTGCTTAATGATAACCAATTAAGTTGTAGCCAACACAAACCCATAGACAAGTTTGAAGTGTGATAAAGAGTAAAAGTTTTGAACTAGAGAGCATATTGATTCACCCACCCCACCCCATTCCCCCCCCTCTCTTAATATATTGACTTGTGAGAGGAACAACACTTGCAAGAGTAAATGAAATGCATTTGACAATTAATGTACAAGTCAACAAAAGATATACAAGAGATAAATATATATCACCTCTATTATATGTGAAATGTCACTATTCTTAGGAACAATGGACTCCCTTTGCAATAAAAGAATCAATTAGTCATTGTATAAATTTGATTACTAATTCATTATATGCTTGAAGCTAAGATATAAATTCAATATTTGAGATTATATGAAATGCTAAAGAATTACAAAATGTGCTAAATGGAAGTGAAAAACACTGGACAAACATGTAAATGGAATTAATAGAAGCAATATGTGATAGTAGCAAAAATACAAACAACACAACACAAACTAGAATATGGACATGACATGAAAGAATAGGGATAATGGTGAAGATGTTACAACCAACAATAAGGGATACAATAAGACATGGAATTTTTCATTACAATCACCATGAATATGAATGAAATGGAGCAATCTAGATAATCATTTATCACAATGAATGAGGAAAATAAGAAGACAGAAAGAAGAAAAGCATACAATAATAGAGAAGAAAAAAACATGCAATATGGAAAAAAATACAAGCATTCTCATCATATAATTAAAAATAATAATGCACGACTAGTATAGGTAGAAAAAATTATGAGGCATTAGATCATAATGAGATTAAGAGTTGAGAAACAAAAAAAATATAAAATGGAATATAGTGAATTCCATAAAACTCCAATCCATAGTAAATGAAGACCTAATTCATATGTATGTGTATTTACACATACCAAAATTAAAATGTTGAAACTCATCACTAAAACTATATAGGCTTTGAGAAGATGCCAGCCAAGCATTAAGGACATCATGTTAAGACAAGGGAATAATACTAGGTTCAATTGTTTAATTGAAATTAGCACATATGAATTATTCTACATGAGAGTTATCAACAATCACTGTAGAGACCATCAGGACCATATCAAAGACTATGGAATTAAATAATCTCTCTCAGTCTTAGTGATAAAGGAAAGATAAGAAGAGTTGGAATCAACCTGCATGGATCATCAATGATCATAAAATCACACCAAAAGTACAAATAAGGAATCATCAGATATCCTTATATTACTATCTAATCGATTATGTTGATTAGAGAAATACTCAGAACTTTCTACCCAAATTAAATGGATAAATTTCTTTCTCTCTCAGGAAGAGATTACTAACATATGCCACCAACAAACATATGGACATCAAAAGCCACTATTAGAAGGAATTAATACAATTCTACAAACCGTAGTGGCCCTTTTGAAGCTTACAACAATAACCAAGGATATTGAAATGATTATAATAAAGAATATAATCTATTATGGTTAGTACAAATTATTGATAACAATTCCACATATGAGTAGAAGCACCGAAGGAAATTGTAATAAAAATAGAGGAATATCATTACTTTTGTGGTTGAGTAAGTCTTCAACATTAGTGTCTTGGTTGAGTAGTATATAATACAACTTGGGACTATAATTTAACCCCCAATATATTCCATAAAATGATTTAAGTTTGCTTTGACTGAAGTGACCATATAATAGAGAAAATAAAGGTATAGATGCCATTTTCAATTAAAGAACATATAAATCCATTCTAAAGTCTAGGACAAAAATAATTGATCAACATAATACAACCAACAAAATATTCAAGATTCTTTGACTGATATTCCTATTAGATCCCCATCAAGGAAACTCCTACTAAGGAGAGGAGGGTTGAGTGGAATTTTTTTAACATGGAGTCTATGTGTTTGGGTATTTCTAGGGAGAAGAGTGAGATGGAGGTTAGAAGGGTAAAGGGTGGAGAGGTGGATCTCAAGGGGCTCATTGACCCTTCTATTTTGATTTTGACTAATTCCAACTAAGAGTCAAACTTGGATATCCTCAATAATACCAAAATAACCTCTTAGACCATTTCTGGTCTATTAAGTGGTTTTTACTGTTGATCTCAGATTGGTTTTGACAAGTGAGTGTCTATACACTTAAGTCATTATAAGTCATCTACTTAGTTCATGTCAAATAAGTAATATATGCCTAGCATAAGATATAAGATAGAGCATGTTGAGTAAATAGTGAGCATCGAGCCACTCAAGTGTCAAGTCACTCAAATGTTGAGAAGATAGTATGTACTGAGTGTTTCAAGTGTTGAGCAAGCAGTGCGTGTTGAGTCATTCAGATTTCAAGTGACAAAATTGAAGTTACAGATAGTGTCAAGCACCAGGGACTTCAGATGCTGATTGACACAGCTTTGACATAGATGTTTGTAATGGCACAAACTTGTATGTAAACCATTTTTGAGCCAACTTAAGGATTTTTTTATGATCTTTGTTGATAAGGAAAAATCTTAAATATGAATCCCTATGCATTACATGCATCCAATTAGAAAAAGGGAAGGTTTAAGAGGCAACATGGATGAATCACTACCGCTGATTCATTCCTAACCCTAAGTCACCTAGGTCATCTTAAGGAAGGCAAACCCTAAAATTTTTAGGAATTCTTAAGGAGAATTGAAGAGAGTTTGCATGCACAAATAGAGAATTCATGGTGATTAATGTGTTATGAATTGAGTTTGTAGAATTAGTTAAAGGAGAATAGAGGAAAGGAATTAGAGGACAACAGAGATACATCTAATCAGAATGGATCAAGTACACATCAATATAGAGGTGATTTGACATCAAGCAACATAGTGCTAACCATAGGATCATTATTGAGACATTTTAATAGGTGAATCAGTTAAATCTCTTAATAGAGTAGTCTTAATAGACTATTGTAAATCCTTTAACAAGGTGCTTAGTTCATTGTAAGTTAAAGTCCTCTTACCAGGCATACTTTTAGCAGGGTACTTAAATCCTTTAACAAGGTAAGATCTAACAATCTTGTAAGCCTTTAACAGGGTCGACCTATCAAAGGGTAGATCATGTTTCATGATGAAACATTGTAACCTTCATTGGATGCACTTTATTACTACAACAATGAAGATTTGTGGGTGTCATCCCCACCCCAGTTTTACCTTCTCATTCAAGGGTTTCTGGGTAATCATATCTTCTGTCATATATCTATGAATGTTTACTTATTTACATGCTTTAGATGTACATGCACAATATGGTATTTCAGTTTACTTGTTGAATTGTGATATGGATGTGAGGTGAATGAATTTTATGGGAAAAAGCTTGAAGCACTCATTCAACCCCCCACTCCCCATCTCATAGTTTACTTTTCCTATTGCAATTCCAACATTTACATGAGGTCACAATATGAAGGACATGATGAACAACCTAGAAGACAATATCAATAATTAGAAGAGTACTAATAATGTGACTAGGGATGGGATGAACACAAGCTCTCTTATGGACATGGCTACTTTTTATAGGTTGAAAGTGAAGGTTCTGGAGCTAGATTAATAAGACTTCTAGCCTAGAGAATATGTTGGGAAACATTACTGACCAAAGCTATAAATTTTTGAAGGCTTTGAATAAACACATAAAGATCCTCATAAACAATTTGGAGGGTTCAACAGGTGATAAATCCATTGTGAAAAATGTAGATGATGAGGAGGACCCTGCAGATAGTTAAGGTGACTTAGGTAAAAGGATTACATACAACACTATGAAGCAAGCTTCAACGACCACTAAAGAGATCAAGAAAACTAAAAAGGCCACTAAAAATATGGACCAAATTTATTTGTAGGCAATGAAGCTTCTTCATAACACGGTTTGATTGGCCCTTGCTTGTGTTGTCTAGTCCTCTAGTCTTTGTGTTTTTTGTATTCTGTTCTGTGTTGTCTTTCAGTTGCTATCTTTTGTGGGCTAGATTTTTGTTTCTTTGTTGGCCAACTATATTTTTCTAAGTGGTCTTAATGTTTTAAATATTTATCTATTTATAAAGGGTTATAGGGCCCCTTCAACACTAGTTTTATTTAATAAAAAATAAAAAATATCAAACAAGTGAAGAGGAATTACAATTGTCATCATAGGTCAAAAATAATCTCAAGCAAGAGACTTCTTTCTTATTAAATAGAAGATTGAGATTAACCATAACAAAGTTAAATAGATATTATGTAGTATTAGACTCATCTGTTAACTACATTACATAAAATATAAATTATGAAGTGATCTATCTCATTTGTATTATACATACACATGCTGGATTTATGAATCAAGTGCATTCAAACAAAATGGGCTAGTTATTTAATAGAGTTTCAAGATAATTATTGAGAGTAAAGATTTTGATAGGAAGAATCCATTTATGAACTGAAGTAATATGAAAATTGTTTTGATATGAGAAGCCAATAACAGTATAATTAAATGGAGAAAGACACTTTTTTTTGTTTGTTCTTTAAACACAACACGAAGCATAATTATGTGTGTTGCATTCATCATATTTCTACTACCATCACAAATTGCATTCTCTATCCTAGTGTTATGGCCTAGACATTGATCGGTATTAAGAATGATTGCATAGTTTATTGAGTGCCAAATGTTTGATGGGGTCAAATAAGATGAGAAGGATCCTAAGTGGAGTTAGAAATTTGTGATGCAATCAAAGGTTAATATTGAGCTTCACTTTGTTTCAAGAATATTTTAATATTCTTTACTAAATAGGGGCAACCACATGAAGATGAAAACTCATCTCCCCCCCAACATTACTCTAAGTTCTTTGATAGCATCTAACATTCATTCTTCTTTCAACCATTAATAAAATGTAACATTTATTCATTATCACATGATAACATTCATCAACACGTTAGATTCATTAACAAACAACATTTATCAATATTCATTAACATGTTAGACTCATTAATGCATATCATTAATCAATATTCATTAACATGTTATATAATTCATGACTATTAATTAGTACATCATTAAATTCATTGACACATATAATCTAGAAATTATCAATTAAGGTAACTATATTGCAATAATTTCTTTTTTCTCTTCCTTATGAAATCTCTTAGAGGACCATCAGTGCCATCCTCATGATTTATCCCCTCATTAGTTCTTTTGTCCACTACTTGTGATCTAATTGGATGCCTGATGCTATGTTGATGCAAAGAGGGGTCCTCTACAATATCATATAAAAAGGTTAAATTAAAAAAAAAATTTATTATAATTGTTATACATATTTCATTACTTTAAAGAACATACCTATATTGCTCTTTACCTGATCTGGCCACATAATTGTGCTTGGCCTAAACCTCAACATGCTCATGAACACCAACCTCTCGATACTTTGGAGTTACAATACAAAATTTTACATTAATCCAACACCAATTACAATCAAATTTGTGTTACTATACCAATTCCAATTTAAGATGTTTACTTGTATTAGTTATTACATATAAAAAATTGAATAGAAAGTGTATATCTGCACCATTGGGATGCACATTCAAATGTTCATCATTCACAGATTGTGTACAATGATTCATAGACTAAATTCCAATTTCATGCCCATTTTTATCATTTATTTCTTACTTAGAATAGATATACTCATTTTGTGTTGGAGCTTAACATCAAATAGACTAATTGGCAAGGTATTCAATTTGAAAAAAGAAAAATAATTTAGCATATTTACCTGTGTGGCCATAGATCCATCAATAGAACCTTGTGCACTAATTTCATCTTGTAGTTGTTCAACCACTCTATAGCCTTGCTAGTAGCAAATCCTCCTATCCTTTTCTATGAGAAATCTATGTAACTTTAAGTCCTACATTTTTGCTTGGTATCTTGAATTTTACTTGCATTTTCATGACTTATTCTATATTAGTGATCTAAGAACTTATCTCTTATTGATCTCTATTCTTAACTTGAATTTCATAGCATAAATGAGGAGTTGACAGAAATCAAGGAAAAAAAGGACAATGAAAAGGGATGAAAATAATGAAATGAAGATTTATTATTTGAATTAGTTATTGTGCAGTTAGAAATACTAATCTATAATGCTATGTTCATTGATCATACACAAAGATAACCAAGTAATGATTAATTTAAAAAAAATAAAAAATTAGACAATGATATGGGGTCCTTTAATTATTATTCTAAACAATTTTGTCCTCGTTCTTTTATATTGTTTTGACATGCACAACCCTACCCTACACTATAGATTTGATCAGGTGACCTTCGTTGTGATGCACATGCCTTCAAAGCTATTCAAAAAATTATAAATAAATAAAATTAGGATATATTTTCTCTTACTTCAAAGGTACACAGAGATGATGAATTGAATAAATATGGTATTTATTTTCTTATTTCATTTCATGAGACTTTTATATGTATGGTTATTGCAAGTTGTATGTTTTGAGAAATGATTTATTTTCTATATGATGGACTAGTCTGGAAATGTCTATTAAAAAAATGGAAGGAAGATGACAAATATACAAAGGAAAATTAATGTCTACTTCTTATGTTGGATTATTGTCTATACATATTACATTCTATTATCAAGTTAAGCTCTATATCTATCTTCACTTAATGAAAAAGTGATATTTTACAAAATTTATTCAATGAAAAATTTATTGTTCATAGCTTTCACTTTGAGTTGTTATAAATTCTAGATTCGAGGACATATATGTTAGAGTAAAAGGTTAATTTAATTCAATTTATTAAATTACCTTTACTCCCTTCTTAAGATTTTACTTTATGTACCTTTCATTTCTATTTAATAATTAATCAGTAATTATTAAATGAAATTTACCTTTTAAGGTTTTGATCTCCTTCATAAGGATTGATTGGTTGTAAATTTATACATTCTGTCTTGCACAAGCAAATGCAATTTTCTTGTTTGTTGAAATAACTCTTCTCTCTCTGCTTTTCTTTCATCCTTGTAATGGGTTATTTGCATGCAGGATATCTAGGGCCTGTGGATTTGTTCATCATCAAATCCTACAATAAAAGAATGAACAAGACTTCTTTATAAGATTAGAGAAACTTCTTCATTAAGTCTTATTATTGTGATAATATCTTGAAGGTATTATGCTTTCATGTTGCTACTGTAGGAGGTACTTCTATATGTTTCTCTTATATACTTGACTAATACTAATTTTGATGAATTTGAACTATGATAGATGATTAGAATGGAAATATTTTTCATTTCCTCAAAGAATATTGATGATATGGAGTTGTAGACCAAATAAGGGAAACTAGGACTTTATTAAATGTAATTCTATGAGTCTACAAGATTTTTTTTTATCCAACTCCAAACTTGGATCTATTTAGTTTATGGCAACAACATTCAACATTGTATTTGATGGTAATCACAATTTTGTAGTCTATGTAGCTCTCCCACACTTTACTACATTGTATTCATCTTTCAACTACTCACAATGGTTTTGTAGTATATCTAGATCTCTCATGCTTCACTACACTCTATTTGTCTTTCAACTAACCATAGTGGGTATTGAAAATTAGAATACTTTTCTACAAACCAAACTATGGTTTCCCACATCATTATGCATATTTTCTAGCACTAATAGAAAGTAAGAGAAGAAACGAAAATTATTGAAAAAATCTTTGTTCTAATAGGAACGATTAAAGTACTTAAAAAGCAAGAGGGTTCTTGTAGGAACTACGTAAATTTTTTTCTTTGTATCCATCTATTCAAGTGTGTAGCTTAAATCAAGCAATGTATTGTCAGAAGGAACAATTAATATTTTAATATCCAACCCTCTCTTATATATAAGGTGGAGAATACTATTATATAGTCATATATCTTTCAATATCAAACCCTAACTTATATACAAGGTGGACATGCTATTAAATAGTTAGATTTTTAATGGAAGCTACTACCTCATAGATGAAATTAAAGATAGCTTTAGTAACTTTTGAACTATTATAAAGTACCATTTGATATAACACATTAAACACATCTTGCCAATATTCATGGTTTTATTTCTATCCATGAGATGAATTCTCATGTAAGAATCCTATTATTTTTACCCATGAGATGTATTCTCATATAATGCTTAAAAATGTATGTTAGAGCATGTGGAATTATATGTTTTTTCTTTTTTGGAAAATATATTACTTATATTTTATAAATTATTTTGTGAGAGGCTAGAGCTAATATTTTTGTTACAACATTTATAATCCTAAACAATTTTGTCTATTTTCCACTTTTTTTATTTGTTGTGTAGACATGTTGAGAAGCAAGACTATTGTGATTAATGGTTTCTTCCAATAAGATTTATAGTGAAGAAAGAGCCACCTACTTTATTACACAAATATTTTAACAAAAAAGGGTTTCGTTACATATCAACCTCCATAACATTAAAAATTTGACCTTTTTTTAAAGATACAAATGAACCACAAATTAGTACTATGGGTATCTAACATTATTATCTTCATATTGATACAATATTTTTTTACTGGTAAAAGGCACAGTGCCCTATATATTATATTGTAAATTAATAGACATGTATTTTTGCTTCATTCAAAGTGCTGGCACTGGGGGGAAAAGAATAGGGAAGAAAACCCCCAGTGTTGCTTGAGACATTTAATGTCTTCTATATTTTTTGATACGTTCGCCTTTGTTTCTTGACAAAGGACTTTGAGAGGGCATACCCTCTTTTACACTAGTTCTTCCTTTTAGGAAGGCATGCCTTCCTTTACAAAGTATATATTTATGCATTACGAGGAGTGTAGAATAAATTTCAAACATTGATATTTATTGACAACACATCAATGCTTCTCTTTGTTATAATTCTTTATCTTCCCAATTTATCTTTAAAACATTTGGATTTGGGTTTTCTTATCCCTTTTTGGGTCTACTATCCTTAATTTGCCACTATATCTTGTTATCATGTTACTTTATTAGGTTCTTCCTAGTGTTTATGTACCTGCAACTTTGGACACACTTCAAGCTCATTGTTATAGGCTAGTTGTCAAAATCCAAATATCAAAGTACATTGATGATTCACTTAACTATTTGGATATCAAAGTTAAGATCAAATTTAAAAGTTTAGGTTCTCTTATTTAAATTGTTTACAAGAATCTAACATAGGTTTTATGATGAATTATATTGGTTATAAGCTTAAATAGAATGATCTTCCCCTTTGTTAAATTTGAGATAATGGTAATTGATGACATTTGTATTTGAAGGCTGATTTGCCTTTTATATTTGAAAAGTATTTATAATTTCCTCTTTATCTGATAATTGGTCTTTCTTATTTGTCCCTATTTTGAGTGCTTTTATATATACTTCACCTATTTATCTCTAGACTTTAATGTTATTGGATTTTATTTATTAGATTTATTTTATTAATTGGTTTATTAATGAATTTTTGGTGAAGAGGTCTCCGTTGTCTGCACCTATGTTAGCTAGTTTATCTACCTCTTTGTTCCCTTCACTGTATATATATATATATATATATATCTTATTTCCTCAAAATTGTCAATTATTTGTAAAGCATATTCTTGTTTTCAATTGAGTTTTTAATTAGGGGTTTTCCTCATTCTTATCACATTTAAAATTATTTGTGAGTCTTCTTCTATAATAATTTTTTAATGCCTATTTTATACTTAGTTTTAAACCTTCCATTAGAGCCTATAATTCATCTGTGTTATTTAAAATTACCCCAAGGAATTTATCCCTTTTGATAATTTAGTTGCCTTCATCCAAGTTTATGATGCAACTTAATCCTGTATTTCCTCGGTTACCTTTGGAAGCTTTGTCAAAGTTTAAGTTAGCCCATCCTGTCAGAGGTGGTTCCCATTTGCATTCTTCTCTCACTTGCTTTTTTCTTTGGGGTAGGTCATCAGTGGATTTATTAGGTTGTCCCAATTAGTTCTCTTCTTTGATTGAGTTTCTTAGGTCATTGTTCATTAATTTTGTTATGATGGCTTCTATTTTATTAAAAATGGACGGTAATTCTAGTTCTTCATTTATGAATATTTCTTTTTTTTTAATTTCCTTCCATACTTTCCAGAGTGCGATATAAGGAGATATTTTCTACATATTAGAATATATCTTACAGTACCCTTTCTTAGGTCAACTATTAAAATGTTTCCATAGATTTTTGAGGAAGACTCTTGTCTAGTTAAGCTTCTCACAAAGCCACTGTCAATTTCTCATAGTGAAGGAACATTGAAATAGTAAGTACTCAATAGTTTTTGAGTTAGTTTTGCATAGATGACATCTCAAGGGTCCCTCAAAAACTTTTTTGGTAAATTTGTTTGCACTGAGGATCCCTTTTTATTTTATTTCCTAGAGGAAAATTCTCGCCTTTAGCAAACATGTTGAATACCAAAAATAGGTTTAGAGGGATATCTATTTTCTCCCATCTTTGGGAATTAATTATTAATTCATGCACTGTTTTGACACTATATTTCCCATGTTTAGAAGCTCCATAAATTAGTTTATCCTCTTAGTCTTTATGATTTATTTGCCTTTGATTGAGAAATTGTTCATATAATTATTTTTATTATTCATTTAAGTTTGTTCCTTCTGCATATTTCCATTGCCATTTTTCTTTACCATCTTTAAATAATTTTTGTTTATAGTTTCTAACATGTTTACCTCATTCATTGATTAACGTATTTTTTATGTTGGAAGGGAGGTTAATGCTATCCAGAGATGGAAGCCCATCTCATGAACCTTCCCAAATTAAGGCTTCCATACCTTGTCCTATATCCCATGTTAAATTATTATTGATAAGGAGGCAACGTTTCATCATAAAGTTCCATGTTTTATAGCCTTTTGGTGGGTTTTTGGTCTAGAATAAGGATAAAGGGTATAAAGTATTGAGATATTTATGATAGAGTATTTCCTCCCATTTACTTTTATTGTCATGATACATTCTCCATTTTGGAATATTTAGAATAATTGAGAGGCGGGGAGGGTGGGGGGTGAATCAGATCCTTAGGTCTGGATGTATCAATTTAACTTCAAATAACTTCAAAAAACTTACACAATTTTATTAAACCACTCAGTCCATACAACACATCATCAACAACTTAACATTATGTTCATTACCTAACTATTTTTATTTTTGTTCTACTTATGTCTCTGATTCCAAATTTAAGGCCACGAGATTAGAAATTGCTCAAAGAACAATATTAGGAATGAAGTAGGGGAATCATGTGGAAAAAAGATTTAAAATGAGAAAGATGTGAATTTGTGAGAGAGATATTGTCTGATTCTAAATTTAAACTATTTCATTCGAATGCTGTTAGAGATTAGATTATGCATTTAAGCCATTGCATCTGAATAATGTTATAGATCTGATTTTTCATTCTATTTTCAAACTATTGCATGATTCCTTATTCTTATTCCAATTCCAATTTGAGGAACCAAACCTATAAAAATGTATAAAATGTATCTTCTCACTTATCTTCTCAGTGAAATAAATGGTTCAAGTAAAATCTCAAAAAATAATAATGTAGATTTGCAAAACCTTGAATCGACTAAATTGAGATTTGTAGAAATATAAATTTCCACAATTTAGTATATGTTGACCAACAATAAAATAACTAACAATAAATAACATGCATCACAAATATAACATTCACACATATAAGACACCAAGATTTAATGTGGAAAGTTAATTGGAAAAAACCACTAAATAGCATACTTCCACTTTTCACTCTTCTAAAGTGAGCTTGATTAAGAGCCAACTCTATTAAAGGTTACAAAACACACTATTTTTTGTGACCTTGTTAAAGGATTTAATATCCCTTTTAGGAGTTTCCTAGTTAGAGGAATTTGGATCACTCCATCATAATGTTAGCTTGACTAAAGGATTTACAAAATGACTGTTAGGTCAACCTTGATTAAAGGACTTTAACTTCTGCAATGATTAGAAAGTAACAATGGGTTTGATATGTAAAACATAACTTACTTTACAAATTTAGATCTCCATTCAACTCATTTATTGGTTCATTGACTAGACTTCGTTAACATCTCCATCATTGATTTATTTGGAAACCCTTCAAGAAATCACACTTCACCAATGTTCTCACTCTTTCTCTGCTGCTTTTTTCTTCATAGTTTCTCCATAAAATTGCCAATCAACAAAGAATCAACCTTGTAAAATATCTCTTATGCCTCCTTAAATAGGTAGCTTTGATATTTTATTGCTTAAACATCACTATAGATCTTAGGGTTAGGTTAGATTCAACAAATATATCCATCATTTTGTCCTTCTACTCCTTTCTTAATACTTTTAGAAACTTCTCCTTAAATCCTTTCCTTTGATTGCATAACAAATTCAATTCATGTATTAAATAATCAAGCTCATTAATCGTTATCATCCAACACATTTTGACTAACCTAAAAATTCAACTATGTTAGCCTCCAGCTTGATTTTTTCACAAATCGTAATTTTGTTGACACTTGGTCATCACTGTAGCCCAGTCTCTACTGTTATGTCTTGCTCAACTTTTACTGGCTCGCTTGGTCTTCACTAGGCTTGATCACTACTATATTTTGTTTCTTCAACTTTCTCTACCATAACTATAAATTGACTAAAACTATTTTCTGAATTATCTATGAAGTTCCTTAATCTTCTGTTTCAGCTCCTTTATTGACTGAACACTATTCACTAGGAATTTCTTGTCTTTAACTAATCACTTCTCTTATTTATACATTGATTAAAACATACATCATCTTGTCAAAGACTAACTGATCAAGTATCCATTGTAATTATGTCATACTTTCTCCTCCTCACTTAAAGAATTCACTAGTTCATCTAATTATCTCTCTTTTCAAATCCTCTTCATCAATCAACATATATGGTACTCTACAATGTTTGTAAATGTCTCTCTCGTAGGTTTGACATCAATGAAAACATAACAATTATTTCAATTGTAGTTTTCAATAATCTCCCTATTTGGCATTGATGACAACACCTCTAGTTACCATGCAAATGCAAAAGACATTTTTATGATGTAATATTAACAAATCCCTACTTGATTTGATACATATCTTCATTAATACCCTTAGTTCCTTTTTTATTCTCATCTTGATTCTCAGCTAACCCTTCATAGTGTCTGGCTGTTGATGCTTGACAAACTCTTTTTGTGGTTCAGGTAAAGTACTAGGTTCACCTTCATAGATGTAGATGAAATTTCAATAGTCTTTATGTTCTTTCTTAAATTCTTCTTCATTATTTTTTTCAAATTCATCAACTCTAAAATTTTCACTTTCCATAATTTTGCTAATTTCAGAATTCAAATACTTATATGCCTTTCTTTTAGTTGAGTATCCTAGGAATGTACCCGCATCACTTTTTGTATCAAGTTTTTCTTTCCTTACTGTTAACATTCTAGTCATGTTTGTTATTAGTGACATGCACTTATTTAGATTGTAAGTTCATATCGAGCATACTATACAGTTAACAGTGTTAACCAAGCATTTCAGTTGCTACCGAGTCCTTTGGATAGATTTCAGTTTGCATCAAGCATCTTAGTGTATGTCGAGTTTACCAGTGCAAACTAAGTTGTGTAGTGCTTACCGAGTTCACAGTTGATGTGATGTGAATCTATTATTAACCAAGCTATTCAGTGTTAACAAAGTGACTTAGTTTATACTGAGCTCATAGTGATAGCATTGATCGAGCTATGTAGTTTGAATCAAGTGATTTAATTTATATGCCAAGTTTCATAGTATTCACCGAGTCATCAGCGCAAATTGAGTTCAAGACTACTTGGAAATGATGAGTATGGATTGAGCTTCTACATCTACTAAGTGCATGATGATGTTGAGCATTGACAATGGATACCAAGTATCAGAACCTCGCCGAGTCAGTCTTCAGAACCTGAGTTTCTACACTTTGGTCGACTTTGTAATATTTGTGTAAACTTGTATTATGACCAACTTTGTAATTGTGTAATTGGATTGGTATATATGTAATGTATTGTATCACATCCAAATAATTGAAGAGAAGTAATGTAATCATCAAAGAAGAGCAGAAGAGTGAATTAAAAAGGCTACAATAGTATAAGGAGAAACAAAGATTTATCTATTACAAAAAGGTGATTTGTACACTCAAAGGAATCTCATTTAGAAAATCTAGTTGCAGATCAGAGATCAACTACTACTTCATCCTAACAGGTGGATCAGTCAAATCCTTTAACAAGGTAGACCTAATAGTCTTATGTAAATCTCTTTATCAAGTGCATACTTCATTGTATGTTTGTAAATCCTTTTGCAAGGTGGACATAGTAGTCTGTATTGCTCCTAACAGGGAAGATCATCAGAAGTGATCATTGTAAGCCTTAACACACCAAATTTATACTACTATACTAATGCTTGTGGGTATCATCCCCACCCCATTTTTAATTTCTATTCAAAAGGTTTCTGGGTCATCAAATCTTGTGTGTCAAAAGTGTTGTGTATGCTTTCATGTTTTCAATTTCTCATGCATGTAGTTTGATCAGAATTCACATAAAGGATTAATTGCTAATTAAGGATAAATTTTTATTAGTTATTGATTCACCCCTCCCCTCTCAGTAACTTAGTGTGTCATAATATTTCCAACAATTGGTATCAAAGCTTTGTGGTTCTCAGGGAAATGTTTAACAACTTGAGCAAAGATAAAAGGCAATGGAGGTATGTAGACTTGACAAGGCTATTGATAATGAGAAGCTAGATTTGGAATTGGCTATTGGACAACTCAAGAAAGTGAAAGAGAAACTCTCTCAATCCGTGAAAAGAAGAAAACATCTTGCAGTCCAAATGAATGATCCACTCTATATTGAAGAAAGAATTGAAGACATCCATTCAAGCAATTCAAATGAAGCTGATGAAGCAATAAAATAACTATTGGAAAAGAATAGTTCTCTTCAAGAATAAGTAAGAAAACTAAGAAGAGAGTAATAAATTTGGCCAGTAAGATTGTGTGAAGTCATGGAAGAGAAAAAAAGATAAGAGAAGAGATAGAAGAAAAGAACAATGAAATTCAACACCTATCCCTTCAGCAAGAAAACTTCATTGATCAGCTCACCAATACAAATGAAGAAATCATGAATCTAAGATCAGAGAATGAAAGATTGTAGAATAATATAAACATTGAAAGGCAAACAAATGAAAGAATGATGAAATCTCAAGCAGACATGAATCAGTTAAATGAGCAAAGTCATTACAGACAAAAAGGAAAAGCAAGAATTGGATATACAGAAGAAGGTGAATCACCGAAGAAAGGAGCTTAAAAGAATCAAAAACCTAGTTGCAGTCACTGTGGTAAGATAGGTCATACATCAAACAAGTGTTGGAGAAATGGGAAAGAAAAATTCAATGGAAAATGCTACAATTGTAATCAACATGGTCATAGAGCTAATGAATGCAAATAAAAACTAAGATTTGAAAATGTCACAAATGTAAGAAGCATGGACACAAGTCATCAAAATGCAAAACTAAGATATAAATCTAGCATAAAAAATTGTAAAAGCTATATTTGGTTGGGGCTATAACACTTGGAGTAGATGTCATTACTGTGGAGAATTTGGACACATTGGAATGAACTGTGAAAAGCATCACATGAGGAAAAGAGATACTACCAAAAGATGTTTCATTTTTACATAACTTGGTCATCTTGCCAAGAACTATATGAATATTGGAAGAATTGAAGATGAAAAGAAGGAAAAATTTGATAACATCAAAAAGCAAATGAGACAACAATGGGTTCCAAAATCTACTGAGAATGCAAGTTTGAGCAATGATGAACAAGTCACTCAAGAATTGGGTGACTCCACCATTTCCACTTGATTTCTCAAAGGAGAATTGGAACTTGACTACTAAAGAAGACATCTAAATTAGTTCTAGTTGAAAGGACAAAAGATCCATATCAATATTCAAGATGCAAAGTGATCACTAAGTAAGAGGTACCAATTACTACCGAGTTACCTTCTTTACCAAGCAAGGTTGGGTTACAAAGTTTACTGAGCAAGGTCGAGAGTAACTAAGTCTTATGTGGCTACCAAATCATCAAAGACCCTACTGAGTATTTAATGCAAGTAAAGTGGATGACAGTCTATCAATTTGATCTAACATTCATACCAGGCATTTATGGAAAAATTTGATTAAAAAGAGTGAAATCAAAGTCATTTCTCACGATGAATTTTTGAGAGCTATTTGTGCAGAGCAATTTTTGAGCATTCAAGTGATTAGAGAAAATTGTTGAAATATTTTCAAGCCCTACCAAGAAAATATGGTAGCTACCAATAGCAAGGTGAAAAGAGGTTTAGACATGTTGGTTCGAGGTGTGGAATGGAAGGCATTGGATTTCAGGCTTACTCCTACCATTGCAAAAACCCTAGATTCGAGCGGAGTGCAATCTCAAATTCCACCAAAGGTACTCTTAATCAATGACATCTATTCTAATTTCAAATGTGCAATTAAGGATATTGGTACTTTGGAAATGGATGAAACCCTAGAGAAACTATGTGTTAATGGCATGTTGAAACCAGAGCACCAACATCTGGAAGCTAAAGGTTTAACACATATTCCACATATGCCATAAGATTTTAAAATTATGTGGATAAGGTACATCCTCAATTGTGTGCATAATGGTCAGTTTTGATTGGAGCAACCAATTTTTATCACAAAGAAGATGATCCATAAGATCATTGGTCTCCCCATGTTAACAAAAGCCAAAACGACCAAAACCCTAAGTCGGATTGAACTAGAAAAGAAAACCCTTGCCGAGTGGGATGGAAGGGGAATGAAAATAAGTAGTGTGACAAACATGGAATTGAAGTTTGACATTCACATCATCGCACACAAGATATATAGCTCTAGTAGGTTGAATAGTGCGTCATGTGAAGCTATTGAATTGGCATATAAGGTATTCAAGAAGAACCTTTCTCTTGACCTTGCTGAGTTACTATTGAACTAGTTCAAAAAAAACATGGAGAGCATCATGACTTCCAAAAAAAATCCATGTAAGTTTAGTTCACTCTTGATACGTTTATTTTTCTATGTTCAAAAATTCTTTCCATCAAAAGGAGCTATTGTTTGGAGAAAATATGAACTAGTCCTTTGTCAGATTAATGAGTACATTGCTGAAATAGGAGAGAATTATACAAGTATTATGGACAACTATTTTAATACATTTAAGGAGAAAATGAATAACATATTCTAGATTCCAAGGAAATTAGTTGAGGATTATCAAGATGATGTTTGTTTCATGGTAGATAGTGACAAAGTGTATATTCAGGTAGTAAGGCCAAGAATTGCATGGGTAAAACCTCTGGGATATGAGGTGAATATTGATGAAACCAAAGACATAATTGAAGCATTGATAAATGAGCCAATTGATCCTAAGGCTACTTACTTTGGCACCTATGATGAGGTAAAGGTCAGGATAGAACTAGAAATAAAGCTTCCTTAGGTAGTTAACAAGGGCAAGAAGAGGATTTCCAAACTAAAAACTAGTTCCACTCTTCTATTAACTGAAGGAAAGGGTGCGGATGAAGAAGAAAAGGATGAAAAAAAGTTAGAAGAAGAAGAGGCATGGAAGAAGAAAGTAAGGTAATCATTACCAAGCTTTCCAAAACATTCACTACCATGTTCACAAGGAGATCATCAAGGAAGAAAATAGATAAAGGAGGAGACATAATTTTCAAGTGGTCTCCACCCACATTTGAGGAAAGAATGAAATAGTTGGAATTAGGTTCTAGAATTAAAAAATTCAAGGCATTGAAATATGAGACCAAGAATACTAATGAGAAAAATTAGATAGAAGATATATTTATATCCAAGATAGGTAAGTGGAAATACTCACCTGACTAGCTTACTCAGCAGATTCCTAATGCATTAATGGATAAGATTAAGCTAAGATAGGAGCATACCATGCAAATTGAAAAACATATACATGAGTAGATACTAAGGTAGCTTATGCCAAATTTGAATGATAAGGAGGTGAAAGAATCTTTGAAGAAAAATGAAGAAAAGTTAACTTTAAGATTCAATTCTTGTCTTCTCCTATTGAAAGAAATTGAGCATGTTGTGAAGAATGCTACAAACACATGGAAGAATGTCTATCTTCTTCACAAATTGAGTGATTTTTCTATTAGTGTAAGTGATAAGGATGATGATAATTATTAGGAGGAGAAATATGAAGAGAAAGATGATGAAGACGTGACTCATTTTGATAATATATACGATGAAGAGGAATAGACGTAGGAAGCTACCAAGGAAGATGTGCAAGATACTGAGGAGACTGAACTAGTAAAGATTGTTGCAATGGTCATAGTATTCCTCATTCTCCCAACAAAACATTGACAACATCAAGCTTGGAGAAAAATTTAGTAGGATTACTTGTGACTAGCATTGTAAGCACAAGCACTCAATCAATCTTCGCACTAGTCCAACTCAATACTTCATTGATAGTAGTGCCTAGCACTTCATCTACCAAGTATCAAGTTCTACCCTCTACATCAATTTTGGCTACATTAGGTATTCCTAATACTAATATTTCAATGAATGTAGTATCCATTTTTGCAGTGAGTCCTACCATTTCAACAATTGTTTCCATTCCTAGTATACAAGAAATAAGTGCAAGGATAGTTGAGACCAATCCTCAACTGAGCACAAAATTTTTGGGTAAAGGCAAAGAAAATGAGGAGTATATAGACCTTGATGAGGAGACTGTCATTCCAAAATGGGACATCTCAAATCTAAATCTTGATCAAATGATTTTTTTTGGTGAACTACTTCAAAAGAAAGCCAAGCAGCAAAGGCTAAGAGAGGAAAGAAACAAAGAGTTCAAAATCATTGAGGATGCTAAGAATATTTTAGCAAAGGCTCTAGGCATAGAGGTTGACACTACTCAACCAATTTTGTATTAGTTGGCAAAGGCAATCTAGAAATATAATGAAGATTTAGAAGGATAGGATAAATTATTGCAGAAAGCTGAGAAAAAGTTTGAGAATAAAGTTTTAGAACTTAATGCTCAAAAAATTTCCATTCATCAAGTAGAGCTATCTACTATTTTAGGCTCTCTAGAGACCTCTTGCATTAATGTATCTTTACTTTTTGGAAAACTATGTGATACATCAATTTTCAAAAAAGAGGTAAGAGATAAATTATTAAAAATTGATGAAGATCTGAAGGCAATTGCAACTTTATCTGATTTCTAGCTCTACTCACTTCAATAAGATTAGATTTTTGACAGATATGCAAGCATAATTACTTAGAGAAGAAGCAAGAATTAGATCAACTTTGATAGATATTTAGAATATGATTCTTCTTAACATGGATGCACTACATAAGCACATTGCACATTCAAAAACGTGCATCCATGACAATAACTTCTCCATTGCAGACCACATGATTGAATTGTCAGCAGAAGTGTAGGTTGCATTGCACACATGCAAGGTCTTGGAAGATAATTGGGACAAGACTTTGGTGCTTATCCTAAAGGTACATTCAGACTTCTTGTCACATTTTGGAATTATTGCATAAGTAAATATATAGCATAAATCTTTGGCATTAATGTCAAAAAGGGGGAGAAGCTATAAGAAGATGTGAGAAGATGTGAGAAGATATAAGAAAGGGGAGAAAATTGAAAGAGGATAAAGATGTGTTTAGATGTATATTGTACAAAGATGTATAGTATACTATAAATTATGTATGGGGGAGCATTGCCATGTATAAAAATATATCTCTTATAAAAACAATTTTCAAAAATCTCAAAAACAGTATACTCTACCAAGTTGGAGACATAAGGTGATAGATAAAGATGTTTTTGAACATTCTTTAATTCAATTTTGACTGATAAGTATTTTTGTCACTAATGCCAAATGGGGAGATTGTTAAGATTCTAGTCATGTTTGTTATTAGTGACATACACTTATTTAGATTTTAAGTTCATACCAAGCATATTGGTATAGTTAATAGTGTTAACCAAGTATTTCAGTTGCTATTGAGTTATATAGTTTCTACCAAGTCCTTTGGATATATTTCAATTTGCACCAAGAAATTACTACTATGATGATGATCAACAGTGTAAATTGAGCATCTCAGTGTATGCTGAGTTTACCAGTGCAAACCAAGTTGTGCAATGCTTACCAAGTTCATAGTTGATGTGATGTGAGTGTAGTGTTAACCGAACTACTCAATGTCAACCAAGTGACTCAGTTTATACTAAGCTCATAGTGATAGCATTGATCGAGCTATGTAGTGTGAATCAAGTGATTTAGTTTATATGCCAAGTTTCATAGTACTCACCGAGTCACCAGTGCAAACTAAGTTAAAGACTACTTAGAAGTGATCAATATGGACCAAGCTTCTACATCTATCAAGTGCATGATGATGTTGAGCATTGATAGTGGATGTCAAGTATCAAAACCTCACCGAGTCAATCTTTAGAACCTGAGTTTCTACACTTTGGCCGACTTTGTAATATTTGTGTAAACTTGTATTGTGGTTGACTTTGTAACTATGTAATTGGATTGGTATATATGTAATGTATTGTATCACATCCAAATAATCGAAGAGAAGTAATGTAATCATTAGAGAAAAATAGAAGAGTGAATTACAAAGGTTACAATAGTATAAGGAGAAACAAACATTTATCTATCACAACAAGGTGATCTGTACACTCAAAGGAATCTCATTCAACAAATCTAGTTGCAGATCAAAGATTAGCTACTGCTTCATCCTAATAGGTGGATCTGTCAAATCCTTTAACAAGGTAGACTTAACAATCTTATGTAAATCTCTTTATCGAGTGCATACTTCATTATATATTTGTAAATCCTTTTGCAAGGTGGACCTAGCAATCCTTATTACTCCTAACAGGGAAGATCATCACAAGAGATCATTGCAAGTCTTATCATGCCAACTTTATACTACAATACTAAAGCTTGTGGGTATCATTCCTACCCTAGTTTTACTTTCTATTTGGAAGGTTTCTAGGTCACCAAATCTCGTGTGTCAAAAGTGTTGTGTATGCTTTTATGTTTTTAGTTTCTCATGCATTCAGTTTGATCAGAATTCACATAAAAGATTAATTGCTAATTAAGGATAAAGTTTTCTTAGTTACTAATTCACCCCTCCCCTCTCAGTAACTTAGCCTATCATAATATTTTCAACACTTGCATCTTTCAATATGTAACATTTGCTTCCAAAAAATTTGAAAAAATTGACATTAGGTGCATAGCCATACCAAAGTTTGAAAAGTATTTTGGTTGTACCTTTCTTCACTTGAACTCGGTTTAGAGTATAGACTACAGTACTCACAACCTCTCTCTAGTAATTTTATGAAACATTCTTCTCCATCATCAGTATCCTTGCAGAACCCATGATTGATCTATTCCTTCTTTCAGCTATCACATTTTGTGGTGGAGTCCTTGGTGCTCTCATTTCTCTCTTGATTCCTTTGTTATTGCAAAACATGTTGAAATCATCTAAAATGAATCCACCTCCTCTATCTAATCTCAAGCACTTCAGACTCTTTCCTATTTCTTTTTCAACTCTAGCTAAATGCTACTTAATAATTTGAAATTTCTTTAAGAAACATCATAGTCATCATTCTAGAGAAATCATCAACAAAGAGAATGAAATATTTTTCACCATAATAGCTTTGCACTCCAATAGGGCCACATAAATAAGAATGAACCAATTCCAAAATATCATCAAAACAATAAGTCTTTCTCTAGAAACTAGAATTTGTCTTTTTCTCATTTGACATTGTTTGCACATCACTTTATCAGGTTTTCTCAATCTTGGTAATTCTCTTACTCTTTTCATCTTACTAATGCTTACAAAATTATTAAATTTCACATGACATAGCCTCTTATGCCATAACCAAATATCTTCAAATTGTGCAAAAATGCAAGTATCTTTAGATGGGTCTAGATAGTGTTAATCTCAAATTGGTTTTGACATATGACTGAAAAAAAACTTAAGTCATTTGCTTAGTTCATGCTGAACAATTAATGTATGATGAGCATAAGTTTCTAGATAGTATATGCCGAATGAGAGAGATATAGTATGTGTTGAGTAACTAGTAAGTGTTGAGTTACTCAAGTGCCAAGCAGATGATAAATGTTGAATTATTCAGATGTTGAGTGATCAATGGATGCTGAGTCATTCAGAGGCCAAGTTACAACATTGAAGATATAGTGGATGTCAATCATCAGACACTTCAAGTGCCGAGTAAACAATTTTGGACATAGTTGTTTGTAATAGCACAAACTTCTATGTAAACCATTTTTGAGCCAACATAAGGATTGTTTTACGATTCTAAGATGATAACGAAAAATATATATTGTAGATCCCTATGCAGTACATGTAACCAAACAATTAAAGAGATTTTTTAAGCGAAAAAATGGGTGAATCATAATCATTAATTCATACCTAATCCTAAGTCACCTAGGTCTTCTTAAGGAGGACAAACCCTAAAAAATGAAAGAGTGGAATGTGAGAAGAGAGAAGTTTGCATGCACAAATAGAGCATTCATGGTGGCTAAGGATTTTTTATTTGAGATACATTCCAAATTTAGTTAGAGAATAGAGGAAAGGAGTTAGAGGAAATAAGTGATACATATGATTAGAGAGAATCAAGTACACATCAGAAAAGAGGTTATTTGTTATCTAGTAACAAAGTGCTAACCGAAGGATAATTGTTGATACATTCTAGCAGGTGAATCAATTAAATCTCTTAACAAAGTAGTCTTAACAAGTTATCATTAATCATTTAATAGAGTGCTTACTTTATTTTAAGTTAAAGTCCTTTAATTAGGCACACTTCTAACAGGGTGCTAAAATCCTTTAAAAAGGTAAGATCTAACAATCTTGTAAGCCTTTAATAGGGAAGAGCTTTCATAGGGTACATCATAGTTTATGATCAAATATTGTAGCCTTTATTAGATACAATTTATTAATGCAGTAGTAGAGATTTGTGAGTGTCATCCCCACCCTAGTTTTACCTTGACATTGAAGGGTTTTTGGGTAACCAAATATCTTGTGTCATATATGTATTGAATGTTATTTACTTTCATACCATGGATGAATATGTTTAGCTAGCTATTTCAGTTTACATGCAAATTGTGAGATGGATGTATGGTGAATGATTCACCCCCCCCCCCCCCCCCCCGCTCTCTCTTAGAGTTTACTTTCCCTAATGTATTTCCAACAGTTGGTATTAGAGCCTAGTTCTTTAGAAATGAAAGCTTTGCAGCTTTGAGGAAAGATCTTGAAGATGTAAGTCTACAAGTTGGGAAAGGTTATTGATAATCAAGAGATTGAAATCCATCTTGCCCTACATCAGCTAAATGAAGCAAGAGATGAGTTGAAGTTCTCATTAAAGAGAAGGAAAGAGATAGCTATTGAAGAGAATGACACACATTACCAAGAGATTGACACTACTAAATTGTTTGCAGATGGAAACACAAGTGAATTTGATGCAGCAGTTGTAGATCTGATGGAAAAGAATAGAGCCCTAACTGAAGAGGTCAAAAATCTTAAAATAGAACAAGAAGTCCAATCAATATTGCTATGTGAGGTAACTAAGCAGAAAAAGAAAGATGAAGAGGAAAAAGTCATGATTAAAGGTGAAAAAAGGATATTGACCAACAAACTAGAAGAGAAGACATCAAATGTCAATAGGATTGCTCACGTGCAACTAGAAACATTGAATCAAAAAACCATGAATTGAATGGAAAAGATATTGAGATCACAACACTATAGTTGTCTAACAAACAATTGAGAAATGATCTAAAATGACAAAAAGAATTTTCTAAAAGTTTCAATAGACCTAATGAAGCCCTCAAGTATTTTGAGCAATTGATGAGATCTCCTAGATATAATAGTGATACTGTTGGATTGGGTTACACCAGTATTGAAGAAGGAGAACCATCCAAAAGTGGTGAAAAAAGGAGAAACAATGGTAGGAACTCCAAACATACTTGTCATAATTGTGGAAAGATAGGTCATACAACAAATGTTTGTGGGAGCAACAATGCAAATCATAACCCTAAGAAAAAATTCATGGGTAACTGCCACAAGTGCAACAATCAAGGACATCAAGCACATGAATTCAAGAGAAAGACATCAAACACACAAATATTTTAAGGTTACTACTAAAACTCTAAGAAGTATGGACATGGAGCATATGAGTGCAGATCAAAGCCTAACTAGTCATCAAATAGCAAGTCAAGGTATATCATACTAGAAGATCCTACAATTGGGATTAAAATACAAGGTATAGTTGTCATTATTGTCAAGATTATGGACATGTTGCTGAAAAGTACATTAGAACACATTTTAGAAGTAAGTAAAAAAGATGGTTGAGTCAAACCACATGCTTTAGCTATTTGAAGACTCGTCACATTAGCATAAATTATCCAACAAGGTCAAAAGAACCTAGCAATAAATTCAACAAAGGCAAAAGAAAGGTTGTTGTTGACAAAGTTAGAGTGAAGATGAACAAGACATGGAAAAAAAAGGAAGATTGGAGCACATCAAGTTCATATGGGATCACTTCATCCAATGGATCAGGTGATCACAACACCCTCAACTAGGCAATTAAAAGGTATGTATGGGACTGATTTTTTTAAGTTAAATTATACATCAATTCCAAGGATTAAGTTCTAAAAATATCATATATGCATGAAGTAAGATGTAAACTATTGGATAGAACTTAGAAGAAATCTATAAGTTTCCATGTTGTTGTCGAGCATGAGAAGTTTCACTGTGTTTGCTAAGTGAAAAGTTAGTTGTTGTTGAGCTATCGAAGGTGATAGTGTTGGCCAAGCTCATTGTGGTTGTAGAGTGTTGTAGGAATTACATGGAAGGTGAGTGAGTCAAAATTTCTATTGGATCTGAGCTTACAATTATGTAAGCACCGAGCATTAATTGCAAAGTTTTAAGGGCTATATGGTTGATTTTTAACTCATTTGCTATTATTCAAGATTGAAGAGAGAACAAAGAATTGAAGGTGAATTGGAGAGAAGGATTCAATTGTTTGCAACTAAATTCAACTGCTACTCGACACCACTCATCATATTTTTCAAGGTATTTATCGTGTGTCAAGCTACGTTTTTTGAATTTTTGCAAACACTAGTTAGTTGTTATGGCATCTAGCTCTTCTATTGCTTTAGTTAAGAAACTAAAGGAAGATTTGAATGTTAAATTAATAAGCAATGAGATCAAACAACCACATTTTTGGGTGATTCTTGACATTGCATATAAAGGAGACATATCTGGTGCATTATGTATGATACCACCACAAGTTTTGATGATACAAGATGTAAGGTGTTGCTACACTTGTAAGATTGGAAGCGTTGGATACATGGAGATAAGAGACATTTATGGAAAATTGTGTAGAAATAGAGTATTGAAAGAAGAATACAAGGTTGTACAGAGAAAAGGGTTAACCCGTGCCCTAGATTTTCTAAATGTGTTCAAGACAAAATGGATAAATGAAAATTATGTAGTTTTGGAGGATGGCCCTATAAAAATCACAAAGAGGATTTTCATAGAGTAACAGGGTATCCAACCCTAGAAAGACCTAAGACAATGAGGAGTGATGCAAACGAGGCAATTGAAAAGAATACAAGGGCACTATGGAACAAGAGAGGGATGGCCATAGATACAATTAATGATCCCCTAATTGAATTTTTAGTGAGAATTATTGCACATAAGTTCTTTCAATCTAGTAGGTTAAATAGTGTACCATGCATGGCTATGGACTTAGGTTACAAGATAGTAAAGAAAGACCACTCTTATGACCTTGCCGAGTTATAACTCTAGCAATTATCTAAAAACTTGGGAGCCATAAGGAAAACTAAAAGTGCATAATGAAAATTTGGTACAATATTTTTTTGTATATTTTTCTATGTGCATAAAACTTTAGGAAAATAGCATGGAAGACCAACAGGTCAATTGCAGTGGAAATTGGTGAATTTATAGAGCAACTGGGAGATAATTTCAAGTCTGTAATGACTAGCTACTTTGATGTAATGAAATAACTTGCACAATAGAAGAAATAATATGAAACATTAGATAAATACTTGATAATAGTTGAGAGTAATAGGCCACTTTGAGGGGGCAACCTCCAAATATCTCAAATGAGAAAACACTTCACAATATGATGAAGAAATAAGACTCACAACCTCCTATATATACCTAATTGTGCTTAAGTTGAATAGATACAACCCTTCATAACACCTAGGCCAACCTACCTACCTAAATTATAATATAATAATGATAACATGACTTAATTAAGGATTAATATATCCACAAGTTGAATATTCATAACCCTATATACAATAATATTAAGGGTGTACCATGCCCCCTCTCTTGAAAGAAGCATTGTCCTCAACACTAACAAAGTGTAGATTCTTTTGAATGAACTCCTCATCCTCCCATGTGGCCTCTTCAACTATTAAATTCTTCCATTGGATGAGATATTGAGTCAAGGTCGTGTTCCTCAACTTCTTCATGCATGTTTGAAGAATGAACTCTGGTTCCAAAATTATTCTTCCTTCTTCATCAAGTCTTGGTAGTAATATTTGAGTAGGAATATTTTGCCCAATTACCTTCTTCAAACAAGAAACATGAAAAACTAGATGTATCTTTGATGTTGGTGGCAACTTAAGCTTGTAGGCAACATGATGCAGGAGCATCCAGAGGTATAAGGCAATCCTGTGTCACCCAAAAAAAAAATGTACTTAGACTTAGTTTCTATTTCATGTCTTTACATTTTTGGATACCCACTTGGCTCAAATAAAGGTTCCAACTCTCATAGTTCAACTATCAGTGCGTTTGAAAATCCCAAAAAAATAGGAGCATGTATTTGGGCCATCATTTCAGTAAACTAGAAATTGTGAATTGGCTAGATGAATGTAATCATGATTTAGAGCATTCCAGAAAAAGAATCAGGTCAATAGGCCCCATAGTTTGAAAGTTATTGCAGTTTTTCGGGTTTTGGAGACCTCCTAAGAATGCTTCAAAGTCAGGTTTGGGGCATTAGATGACCTCAAAAAGGGTTGAAATATGGGGGATGAGTGAAGTTGGTCCATAGGGCTATAGAGCGCTTTGAGAGCTTTCCGAAAATGTAAACAGTTCGTCAATCGGAGCTACGGTTCAAAAGTTATGCCTCCCGGAAGTTCGATTACCGTTTTTGGATTCTTCTAGATTTGCACTGACTTCTAACGCAGCTTCTGGAACCTTCTATTTTTTCGGTGGATGCCTACTAGCACTTTATAGAATGTACTCGTAGTTCTTAACCCTTTGGGGTCTATTTAAGGAGATTTTTGGCATTGTAAAAGGCAGTTCAGAGTGGAGTTTGAGAGGAGGTGCTCAAAGGAGAAATATTCTCCAGATTTATGCTATTGTAAGCCCTTAGGGCATGTCTTGAAGTTTATTTTCTCTGTACTATTTGCACTAGCTTATTTTCTCAGTTAATATAATTTTCCCTTTCTGTTGGTTCCATTCTATTCTTGGGTTATGTCCCCATCAAGTGGTATCAGAGCGAGTTTTCCTGAGTGTGTAGAAAGAGCGCCGACTGTGAGGCAGTTTGCACCAGGACTGTGTGGTTGTGGGTTCGAGTTAGAAGATTCCTCCATGAAGAAAGTGTGGTGGAAGGGCCAGAGCTATTGATCCTGGGGAGGTTAGAGCCCTCCAGAGGCATGTACAAGCATTGCAAGAGGAGCTTCGTAGAGGAGCAAATGTTGCCGAAGGTGACAATAGTGAGGATAAAAATGAAGAGGAAGTAATGGGACCAGAAGAGGAAGTTGACGGGGAAGTTCTGAATCCTATAGAGGAAAGGCTTTTTAGGGCCATTACTAAGTTTTGGAAAAGACCTACAATTGAAGTGGGTATATTTTTAGGAAATCTGAAACCAGATGAGTTGATCGATTGGATCAATGAACTGGAAGAATACTTTGAGTATGAGGATATAAGGGACCCAGATAGGGTTAAGTTTGCAAAGGCCAAACTGAAAGGCCATGCCAAAATCTGGTGGCAAGAGGTTCAACTGGAAACACTTAGAAGAGGAAAGGAGAAGATCACAAGATGGGATCGCATGGTGGACAAATTGAAGAAGCAGTTCATTCCTATGGACTACAAGCTTGATCTATTTAAGAAGATGCATGGGTTAAAGAAAGCAGGAAGATCAGTCCAAGAATATACAGAGGAGTTTTACCGACTCTTGATTAGAGAGGGGCATGCAGAAGCAAATAAGGAGAAGGTTGCTCGTTATATCAGTGGGTTGCGACCTAGCATCCAGGAGGAATTAAGTCTGGTAAGAATGACCAGCGTTGAAGAGGCATACCAATTTTCCCTACAAGTTGAAGAGAAGCTGAATAAAAGGTTTGAATGAAGACAAAGAGGGTGCGGTCAAGGAGGAAGGGGAAGCGGTAGATCATCTGGAGGCCACAATGAAACCCAAAATAAAAATGAAGATGTGGGTACTAGTAGAAACCAGAGGAATGAGGGTTTCAACCGCTCCCATGATCAAGACTTTGGAAATCAAAGAGGAAGAGGTAGAGGACGTGGACAAGGAAGAGGAGGCTTCCATGGTACCTATTTCCATTGCAATGAAGAAGGTCATCATGCCTTTGAATGCCCTCAACGACAAGGAAGGACAGATAGGAGAGCTGAGGGCCAAGCTAGGGTTGCTCATGTGGATGAGGATGCACAATCATCACATTCAGAAGATGCAGAAAGAGGAGAGACCTTGGTAAATGAAAGAGTCCTACTAAGTGGTGAGAATGAACCAGGACAACGAAGGAGTTTGTTTCGTACCAGATACAAGTGTGAGGATAAATGTTGTGACGTGATCATTGATGGTGGTAGCATTGATAACCTGGTATCAGAAGAGATGGTCTCTAAGCTAAAACTCAAGAGGGAGAAACATCCCCAACCCTATCGGATTTCTTGGGTAAAAGATGATCATAAGGTCTTGGTAAGTGAACAATGTTTAGTAAAATTCAAAATTGGCAGTTACCATGATGAAGTTCTCTGTGATGTTATTTCGATGGATGTTTGCCATCTATTGTTGGGTAGACCATGGCAGTTTGATAGACATGCAATACATGGTGGACATGCAAACACATACTCTCTAACAAAGGATGGAGTTCACCACAAATTGAAGCCCATGAAAAAGGAAGGTGAAAAGGTATGTAGAGTTGCTAGGATTTGTCTTGTTGATGGAAGGAAGTTTTTAGATGGCATGAAACATCAGCATATGTGCTATGCTTTGATTCCTAGGAAAGATAAAGAAGGTAGTAGTGAAATACCATTTGAAGTTTCAGATTTACTAGGAGAATTTGGAGATATTATCTCTGATAATGATCCAGATGGATTGCCACCAGTAAGGCAAATCAATCATCAGATAGATCTGATTCTAGGAGCTAGTTTGCCTAACAAGGCTGCTCACAGGATGACTCCTACTGAAACAAAGGAGCTAAATAGATAGGTTCAGGAGTTTTTGAGGAAGGGCTTGATTCGAGAGAGCCTGAGTCCATGTGCAGTACTTGCACCAAAGAAGGATGGAGAGTGGAGGATGTGTACAGATTCTCGAGCTATAAATAGGATAACCATCAAGTACCTATTTCATTTACCAAAGATGGATGATCTTATGGACTTCTTGAGTGGAGCTCAGTACTTCACAAAGATAGATCTGAAGAGTGGCTATCATCAGATACGGATTCGAGAAGGAGATGAGTGGAAAATAGCCTTTAAGACCAAGGAGGGTCTTTATGAGTGGTTAGTCATGCCCTTTGGATTGACGAACGCCCCAAGCACCTTCATGCGGCTCATGAATGAGGTACTTAAGAAGTTCTTGGGAAAATTTGTTATTGTCTATTTGGATGATATTTTAATTTTCAGCAAGACTTTGGAAGAACATTTACTGCATATTTGTAGTGTCCTTGAAAGGCTAAGGGAAGAGAAACTGTTAATTAATCTAAAGAAGTGTGTCTTTGCAAAAAGGGAGTTAGTCTATTTGGGATTTGTTATATCACCTGAAGGTCTCAAAATGGATCCAAAGAAGGTAAAAGCCATCTTGGAATGGCCTACTCCAAGGTCTTCTACTGAGGTAAGATCATTTCATGGTCTGGTTAGTTTTTACAGGAAGTTTATTAAGAATTTCAGTGGCATATGTGCACCCCTAACTGATACAATAAGAGGGGATAGAAAAGAGTTCAAATGGACTGTAGCAGCTGCAAGAAGTTTTGAATTGCTGAAGAAGAAGGTGACTGAACAGCCTGTGTTGGCACTTTCAGATTTTAGAAAAGTATTCCAGGTGGATTATGATGCTAGTGGTAGCGCTATTGGGGCTGTATTAAGCCAAGAAGGTAAGCCTATTGCATATTTTAGTGAAAAATTGAATGATGCAAAGAAGAAGTATTCTATTTATGATCAAGAGTTCTATGCAATAGTTTAGGCCTTAAAGAAATGGAGGCATTATTTATTGCCAAAGGAATTTTTTTTGTATACTGATCATCAGGCATTACAGTACCTAAATAGCTAAGGTAAATTGAATCAGAGGCATATGAAGTGGGCAGAATTCTTGCAGAGTTATACATTTGTGTTGAAGCATAGAAGTGGAAAATCTAACAGGGTTGCAGATGCACTAAGTAGGAGACAGTTGTTGCTTACAACAATGCAGGTTGAAGTAGTTGGGTTTGATGAACTCAAGAATTTGTACCCCGAGGATCCTGATTTTGCTGAAGCATGGAAAGCTTGTAAAGAACCTGTTGTTGTAGATAGAACCAAGTGGTTAGACTATTTGATTTAGGATGGCATGTTTTTCAAAGGTAGTCAATTGTGCATTCCAAGGAGTTCCATGAGGGAAAATCTGATTAAGGAGAAACACAGTGGAGGGATGGCAGGAAATTTTGGTCAGGATAAGACCATTACCATTCTTAGAGAACATTATTTTTGGCCTCAAATTACACAGGATGTGAAGAAGTTTGTACAGAGTTGCCAGGTTTGTCAAGTTTCCAATGGGTTTAGCCAAAATACTGGCCTATATCAGCCATTGCCTATTCCATCAAGGCCATGGGAGGACATAAGTATGGATTTTGTTCTTGGATTGCCAAGGACACAAAGGGGTAATGACTCAGTATTCGTGGTGGTTGATAGGTTCTCCAAAATGGCACATTTCATTCCATGCCACAAAACTCATGATGCTGTCCATATTGAAAACTTATTTTTCAAAGAGGTGGTAAGGCTACATGGTCTTCCAAGGAGTATAGTTTTTGACAGAGATACTAAATGTGTGGGGTATTTCTAGAGGACATTGTGGAAGAAGTTGAGAATAGACTTGAAATTTAGTTCCACGCATCACCCATAGACTGATGGCCAAACAGAAGTGGTAAATAGATAAGCCCAAGGGATGGGATTTGATTCTACCACAGGCAGAGTTTGCTTATAATAACTCTGTAAATAGGAGTACTGGAAAATCACCATTTCAAATTGTATATGGGAATAGCCCAAGGACTGCACCAGAATTGAGGAAGATAGAACAAGGGGAGAGGACAAGTGCTGAAGCTGAGGAATTTGCTGAACACATCAAGCGTCTACATGAGGAGGTTCAAGCACACATTATCAAGATGAATCAAGAGTATAAAGCTAGGGCTGATCAAAGGAGAAGACATAAGGAATTCCAAGTAGGGGATCTAGTCATGGTGCACTTACAAAAAGAAAGATTTCCAGTTGGTACTTACAACAATATGAAAATGAAGAAATTTTGCCCCTACAAAGTTTTGAAGAAACATGACTCAGGAAATACATATGAGGTGGAGCTACCAGATGGTATTCACATATCTCCCATTTTCAACATTGCAGATTTAATAGAGTATCATGATGATGGTGCAGATGAGGAGCTGGGTTTAGAGCCATGTCCAATTCCTGCTTCTAAGAAGGATGAGATAGAAGACATTCTAGATCATCGTGTGGGTAGGAGTACCAGAAACAAGCAGTATGAAGAGTATTTGGTCAAATGGAAAGGACGACCGATCGAGGACTCAACTTGGATTTCAGCAGCTGAGGTTTCCCATTTGGGATTTCCTCTACCATCCATAAAGTGACAGGTTCACTTTTCAATCTACCCTGGGCGTCTGATGCAGGAGCATCCAGAGGTATAAGGGCAATCCTGTGTCACCCAAAAAAAAAAAAAAGTACTTAGACTTAGTTTCTATTTCATGTCTTTACATTTTTGGATACCCATTTGGCTCAAGTAAAGGTTCCAACTCTCATAGTTCAACTATCAGTGCGTTTGAAAATCCCAAAAAAATAGGAGCATGTATTTGGGTCATCATTTCGATAAACTAGAAGGTGTGAATTGGACAGATGAATGTAATCATGATTTAGAGCATTCCAGAAAAAGAATTAGGTCAATAGGCCCCACGGTTTGAAAGTTATTGCAGTTTTTTGGGTTTTGGAGACCTCCTAAGAATGCTTCAAAGTCAGGTTTGGGGCATTAAATGACCTCTAAAAGGGTCAAAAAATAGGGGACAATCAAAGCTAATCCATAGGGCTATAGAGCACTTCGAGAGCTTTCCAAAAATGTAAACGGTTCGTCAATCGGAGCTACGGTTCAAAAGTTATGCCTCCCAAAAGTTCGGTTACCATTTCTGGATTCTTCTAGATTTGCACTGACTTCTAACGCAGCTTCTGGAACCTTCTATTTCGTCGGTGGATGCCTACTAGCACTTTCTAGAATGTACTCCTAGTCCTTAACCCTCCGGGGTCTATTTAAGGAGATTTCTGGCATTGTAAAAGGCAGTTCGGAGTGGAGTTTGAGAGAAGGTGCTAAAAGGAGAAATATTCTCCAGATTTATGCTATTGTAAGCCCTTAGGGCATGCCTTGAAGTTTATTTTCTCTGTACTATTTGTACTAGCTTATTTTCTCAGTTAATATAATTTTCCCTTTCTGTTGGTTCCATTCTGTTCTTGGGTTGTGTCCCCATCACAACACTACCAATCTTTTGCATGATTTGGTATGGTACATAATATCTTGGAAGCAACTTATTATTCTTTTTTTGTTGCTTCATTGAGATTTGTTTATAAGGTTGCAATCTTAGGAAGACCTAGTATCCAACTTCAAAATTTCTTTCATTGTGATCTTGGTTTGCTTGTTCCATTTGATTTTGTGTCATAGCTAAATTCTCCTTGAGGTTGATGAAGCAAGTGATCCTCTACTACTTGAACTCTTGGTGACACCTTTAATGATGATGTGATGGAAGGAGGATGATATCCATAAAGTGCCAAAAATGGAGACATTTTTGATGAGCTATGAAAAGAAGTATTGTACCACCATTCTGCAAGAGGTAGCCAATCTACCCATTGAGATTATTTTTCTAAAGTGAAACAACATAGATATCCTTCCAAACATTTATTAACCACCTCAATTTTCCCATTTTACTATAGATGGTATGAAGAACTATGAGCCAATTGAGTACCCAAACATGAGAATAAATCTTTCCAAAAGTGACTAGTAAAGATAGGATCACGATCACTGACAATAACCTTAGGTGTACCATGTAGCTTTTGGATATTCTCCAAGAAAAAAATTGCCACTATACTTGTTGTAAAAGGATGTGATAATGCAATAAAATGTGCATATTTAGTGAGGTGATCAACTACTATAATTATGACATTATGACCTTTAGATTTGGGGAGCCCTATGATGAAGTCCATGGATACATCTTCCCAACGTTGGCTAGGAATAGATAAAGGTTGGAAGAGACCTAGTGTTTTAATTGTTTACCTTTTATTTATTTGACAAACCAAACATTCAGCCACAAACTTTTGAACATCACCTTTTAGCCCTTCCCAAAAAAAATCGTGCTTGACCCTATGATATGTCTTCAAAAATCCTAAATGACCACCGATTGGGGACTCATGTAGTTCTTTGAGAATCTTGTGTTTAAGATATACAAGCACTCTTTATACCAAAGAATATCCCCTTTAAACAAAACTTATCTAAACTACTAGGGTCACTTTTTATTTGCTAGATGAGGTTTTTTTTGCAACATCATTTTTCCACTCTTATTTGGCTTCTATCACCCAATTTTCTTGTAATATTGAAAGAACACACAATAAGACTTCATCTTTCTCATCCTTCTTGGAAAGTGCATCAGCCCAAATATTTTCCTTCACTTTGTTGTATACAATTTCAAAGTCATATCCCAACATCTTAGTGACCCATTTTTGTTGCTCTTCTGATGATAGTCTATGTTCCAAAAAATATTTTAGGCTGTCATGATCTATCTTAACCTTGAAGTGTCGACTCAAATAAGGCCTCCATTTTTTAACTACATGAATGATTACTAACATTTCCTTCTCATAAATAGGTTTGAGTTGATTTTTACCTTTTAATTGATGACTCTCAAAAGAAATTGGTTGACATTCTTGCATGAGAACTACTCCTATCCCATTTCTATAAGCATCACATTCCATAATGAATTCCTTGGTGAAGTATGGAGTGGCAAGCACTAGAGTTGTACACATAGCCTTCTTCAATTTCTCAAATGATACATTAGCAAATTCATTCCAATGAAAAGAATCCTTCTTCAATAGAGTTGTAAGGGGTACTGCTATACGACCATAATTCTTCACAAATCTTCTATAGTATCCTGTCAATGCCAAGAAACCCCTTAAATTCTTAATAGTTTTTTGGAATAGGCCATTCCATGATAGCCTTAATTTTGTTAGGGTCCACCTTTACTCCTTCATGTGAAACTATGTGTCCCAAATACTCCACCTCCCTAAGACCAAATGTACACTTGGATGGCTTAGCATAGAGTTGATGATCTTCAAGTAATTGTAATGCTTGATCTACATGCTGCAAATGTTCTTCCCAAGTCTTGTTATAAATTAATATATCATCAAAAAACACTAACACAAACTTTCTTAGGAACTTCTTAAAAATGGAATTCATCAAAATTTTGAATGTAGATGGTGCATTGGTAAGACTGAATGACATCACCAAAAATTCATAATGACCTTCATGAGTTCAAAATTTTGTCTTACAAACATATTCCTCCTTAATTAGAATTTGGTGATAATCCGATCTAAGATCTAACTTGGTAAAATACATAGCTCCATTTAATTCATCTAGAAGATCATCAATGACTGAAATAGGAAACTTATCTTTAATGGTGTACTTGTTGAGCACTCTATAATCTGGACACATATGCCAAGTTTCATCCTTCTTACGCACCAACACAATAGGTGAGGAGTAAGCACTTTGATTATGCCTAATAAATCCTGCCTCTAGCATTTCCTCAACATTTTTTTCTATCTCACTTTTTTTTATGTGTGGGTGTAGACACCTAAATCTGATTACACCGCTTTGGTAATCCTATTTAGCTATCTCTAAACATTAATTAAATTCTTATTTAATTAATCATTTGCCATCCCCTAGCTGATTAATTTAATTAATCATCTATAGTCCTAAATTGATAAATCAAATAACCTATTATTTATCAATTAATCCTATTCTCCTATCTAATTCCAAAAACCTCATTTATTAAATAAATCTATTTGATAAATAAAGCCCTCAAATCTAATAGCCCCTAACCTATCCTAAATCCTTCATTTAGCCTAATCCACCCCATCCACCCATACTAACCTAGCTTAGCCACTAACTCACCCACCCTAATGAATGCCATCCACTTACACATCTCTATCATCCTTAATCTAATCCTAACCCAAGCCTAATCCCCCCCTAACCTTGTCACATTCCCTAAGTAAGCTTAAGACTTTCCTAAACCAAGCAAAGTCAACAATCTCAACTCCCTCCAAAATATCCCAACCACCCAACCATGAATGCTCTTACAAGGCCATAAAGACTCTTACAAACCCATTCATTGCTCTTACAAGCCATTTATGAAGGGTATTTATGAAGATATTATCTCTTGAGCCTCCTTTGCTGACTAATCCTTGCCCTTTCCTCCATCCTCTCACCTTGTAACATGTGTCACTCCCTAATTGGCTGTAAAGAAGCACAATCTATGTGCTCTCCTCTCATGCAATCTGAGCCCTCCATGACCTTTTTCCCATCCTTGCATCTTAGCCCTCAAACCCTCAAGCCCTTAGTCTATAAATTGGATCCCCTCCCAAGCCATTTCATCACAACCTTTAAGCTAAATTTATAATGCTAGTTTAAGAAATAAAGCCTTTAACCATACCCTTATAATGCCAAATTGAGAGTTCACAAAGATACCAATTTTCCATTTTCCATTTCCATTGAAGCATAGTTTGAGTATCTTGAGCATACATCCCACATTCACATAATAGACTCATCCCTAAATCAAGTGACCATCCTCATTGGGAGAGCCATTCCATGGCTCATATTCTCATTTGAGGGTTTTCACTTTGTCTATCTCATATGTTATGATTTTTATGCTAGTTAATGCTTTGTTCTCTTAATAGATTAGTGTTTCTTGCTAACATATTTCTCATATACATTTTGGCATGCCTGGTGGGACCCTCACTATGGGTCATTTCAATCCATGTTTTGTTGTTTTAAACTAACCATCTAACATTTTTTGTTGTTTGAGTGAGTTGTAGGGTGTTTTCCTTATTTTTGCAAGTTGAAGGGCACACTTGGGAAGAAGACATACCCTCTAAAACCCAAAAATAATTTTAAAAAATCAAAATTTTAAAGAAAAACCCGTGCATTTAAGTTTTGTTCACGTGTAGTGTCATCTTCGCAGATTGGCATCTGCGCTCGGTGAACTATCGTCTATGCCTGGTGAACTATTGTCTGCACCTGGTAAACTGTCGTCTCCGCAACCTCAACCATCATCTCCAAAGTTTGGCATCTTTGCCTGGTGAACTGTCATCTACGCTTGGTAAACTGTCAACTCTGCAACCTCAACCATCATCTCCAAATTTTGGCATCTCCGAAAGATACTTTATCGTCTCCACTGCCACCTCCAATCTTCTGTCATCTCCGCCACCACCAAACTGAACTGTCATCTCCGCAGTTCAGCATCTTCACCTAGTTTCCTATTTTTTGCACTACCAAATTGAACTATCATCTCCGCCTTTTTCTCTGTCATCTCCGCAGATTGGTGTCTTCGCAGTTTAGCATCTCCATAGATTAGCATCTCCATAGTTCAACATCTCCATAGTTTGGCATCTCTGCCTAATGAACTATCATCTCCATAGAGTAGAGGTTTTTCTAAGCATTTTTACGCCTAGGAAAAATAACAAAAAAAGTTGATTTTATTTTTCTCATAGTTAAGCTTCAAATTTTTGAGATTTTTGGTGACTAATCAAATTGGCTTTTGTAGCTTTACAGGTTGGAGCATCTATGAAACCACTAACCATGTTTCTTGCAGGTTCTCTTTACATGGTTTAATGCTCTTGAAAAATGAACTAGAATTTTTAAACATTTTTCCTTTGAATGAATGTTGCTCAAACACAATCTTGAATGCCGTGGGTTAAAATTAAAGTTTTTCTTGGAATGCATGCTTAAAACAAACAAACACAATCTTGAATGCAAAAGGGTCAATTAATCATTACAATACATCACACTTCATCTTTTGGGGCATAAAAAGAATCCACATTTTAAAAATTTCCTAAGTTACAAAAACTAATTAAAGACGCTTTGAGTGAGTTTGTAGTTGGACTCACCCTTTTTAATCACCCATCAATTTAACCATTGGTTGCAATCTCAGTGCCATCTATGAGGATGGTTCTACCTAAGAGGGTGTTAAGTGATCCACTCAAATCAAACTCTACTCACTTGGGTTTTTAGTGGTTTTTCTAAGTTAGAAAATCTCTTGAATGAGCATTAGTCTCGCTAACACTTCATTTGGGCATAAAAAATTGAACAAATCTTAACGTGGAGGACCTCTAAGCGCGCGCTTGACAATTGAGTTTCACACATCTTTGTTTTGGGCTTAAAACAAAATCACACCAACTCTTGAATGCCTTAAAAGAAATTAATCGATACTTGACATGGAGGGCCTTCGGGCACGCGGGTTTACTTTCTTGTTGACCCTAACTCTTCTTGTTCACATTCTTCGATTGATTTTGCTTTTTTGGCACATTTCAAAGTTGGAATTGAACATTTGCATCTTAAACATGAGTGCTTTCAAAGTCTAGATCAGCACACATAAGAGTCAGTTGGTAAAAGAACAAACGTGTTTTTTAGTACAAGATCATCCAAGTCTTCTCTCCCCTTATCATCTTTCGAGGCCATCTTGGGTGCATAAGATTAGGATCCAAAATCTGGTTTAAGTTTTAAGAGGCCTGCTCAGGGATTTCATCACCCCTTGGATGACCTCAACTCCAGCGTTTTGACAGAGTATAAAAATCGGGAGGTGAATCCAAAGACACCTCTCTTGAAATCAAGATTTTGTCACTCGGGCTAAGCCTCAAGGAACTTTATACCCTTGAGAAGTGAAAGAGGAGAAGTGGGTTACTGCTCCTCTCGACTGTGTGACATCTTTTTGGTTTCATCTACGGATTTGGGCCTCACGTACCTTGGGTACATCGAGGACTCCCTAGCTAAACCAGGAAATATAGTATTAGTGAATGCCATTATAGACAAGAACAAAGAAACAATCATGGCTAACTTTAAAAGGGACAACATCAGAGCCTTTGACTTTGGAAGACCTCCTCCCTTATCAGAACCATATCACCCATTGTTTGCACAAATACCACTCCTAATAGGCTCTTATGATTCAAATTATCCTCAATATGAGCCAAAAGAAGAGCCTCAAACTAGTCCTTATGATCCAACAGACCCAAACATACCAGCCTCCACTCAAGTTGAAATCTCCCTTCTGCAAGACAATCCAACCACCACCACTCCACCATTGGTCCATACCACTCCTTCCCAAACCCCCTTTGCCCAAAAAACTTCACCATTAAGTCCCTTCACTATTGCTCTTGCTACTCTCCAACTCAGCCTTCCAAATCCACCCATCTCCCAAATCAGTGCTAGTATCTTTGGCCAACCTCAGCAATATACAACCGGGATGCCACCCATGGGGCAAAGTAATCAACCTTTCATCACCAACTTGTTTACCTCAGCTCAAAACATAATTCCATCATTTCCACTAGGTCCTTGGAGCTCAGTGCCATCAACCACAAATCCACAAGCTATTACCCTCACTCCACAAAGCTATCAAACCCCACAAGATACTACCAATGTTCTGCAAAGCTCTCAAGTGACCCAAGCTCCTACCACCACTCTACCAAGCTTTCAAATCCAGCCACCAAGCTATCAAACCCCATCAGTTCCATTCCTAAACTTTCAATTCCTACCACCAACTAATCCATTACCTCCTATTACCAACTATTTTTCTATGCCACTTCTAAGAGGAAATTCACCACCACCAACCACCAATTACTTGGCCTCTTTTTCCATGCAGACACCTTCCCAGATGGGGGCACAACCCACATATATTGGTCAAACTCCTTAAATCCAAAGTCAAGTTCCACAAGCTCCCCGATCCTTTCCCCATGCTTCACACCCATCTTATACCTTACCTCCACAAAGCAATCCATTTATCCCATAGCCAGCTTATGTTCCTCAATCCCAACCTCAAATCCAATATCAGCAGCAAGCCTCACAACACATGCAGCAATATGTGCCCCCTCCACCTCAGCAACCCATCATCCACCATTCAGTTGCCCAAGCTATGTACAATCCCTACCAGCCCATACCTCAAAGCCATCCATATTCCATTGCCCCATCTAGCACATACCTACCTTAGGGCACTCCTACATTGGGGGCACCCCAGCCATCACCCATTAATTCAGAATGGGAAGCCATGAAGATAGCTTTGAAGAACATCCAAGAGGGAAATGATCCAAAAACTTTCAAATTTGAGAATGTGTGTCCTTACCCATTTGACAGAGCCATTACTATGACTCCATTCCCCAAGCATTTTGAGACACCCAAGTTTGACAAATTCAGAAGAAAAGGAGACGCTGTCACACATATCAAAGAATTTTACATGCACTGCCAAGAAGTGGCATATGATGAAGTCTCCCTCTTGTATCTCTTTCCCAAAACCTTGGCTGGACCAGCTCTTGAATGGTTTTATAGAATCCCATATGGCACAATTAAAAACTTTTCTGAATTGTCTGAGACATTTGTAGCCCAATATGCCCATCTTGTTGAAACAGAGCTATCAGTAGTTGATCTTGTCCACACTAAGAAAAAAGGTGGAGAAAGCCCTCTCGAATATCTGCAAAGATGGAAAACCCTTACCACCCGAATATCTTGCACCTTGCCAAAGCGCCATTTGGTGAAAATGTTTATTGATAATGCCCATCCTAGCTTGGCTCACCACATGACCATGAACTGTTTGCAGACCTACAAAGATATCAAAGAGAAAGGAATGATCCTTGAGCAAGGACTCATTAAAGATGGTGCGGTCAAGATTTACAAGGAAGCCAACCAAAATCAATCACATTCCAATGACAAGTCTAGGTATTGGAACAAAAACAAGCACTTTGCAATAGATGGCGTCGCTGACACCAGACATGTGAATATTGTTGGTCCTTCCCAAAACTAGTCCAACCCACCATATCAACCAAACAATCAACAAGCTATCAACTACCAAAAACAGAATAACCAAAGCTATCAAAACCACAATCCAAGATCCAACTTCCAAGGGTCTAGCAATCAAGCTAATGCCATCAATGTAGTTGCAGGGCAAAAGCCCAGATTCCAACCTGCACCTAGAAATTATACACCCCTGGGTGAGCCATTGGATGTCATTTTTGGGAAATTAGTCAAGGAAAACCTCATCAAATTTCCTCCTACCCAGCAAATTGACCCAGGCCAATCCAAAGTTGCATGGTACAAAGACAATGAGTACTGCAAATTTCATAGGGTAAAAGGTCACACCACCCTCAAATGCATGAAACTGAAAGATTATGTGTAGGACCTCATTGATCAAAAAGAAATCACCGTTGGTGCCCAAACCTCTCCCAATGCAGGCTTACAGATCTATCAAAATGCTTTTCCTCCTCACAACAACCAAAATCTTGGAAAAGAACCTATCCAAACCAACAACAACAATACCAACAACCGCCAGCCAAACCAACAACATGGGAAGAACAATGACCACACTTCATCCTACATAGACTATGGTAGCCTTATCGGTTGTATATCTGAAAAAGAGCCTTCTGTCAATGTTATCAATATCCAAGGCCCAAATAATGAGTGTGCAATCACCACCAAAAGAGCGTAATTAAACATCACAGCCCCACCAGTCCCATCAGTACTATCAACCCCAGCAGTATCATCAGCTCCGTCCAAAAGCCAATACAATATCTTGGAACACCTTGGGAACATGCCAGCCCAAATCTCCATTTTAGACCTCCTCTGCACTAGTCCTATGTACAAGAACATCCTTGACAATGCTCTCATAGAATCTCATGCCCCTTCAAATATCAACACTACTAACTTTCATAATCTTGTTGGACACCTATCCTCCTCATGTGCCCTATCATTCAAACCCATCAACATACTCGTGGTCAAGCCAGATCACACCCTTCCACTTTGCATAGCCCTCATGGTATCCAATTTTTCCATAAAAAGAGTAATGATAGATAATGGATCAGCCTTGAATATTTGTACCCTAAAATTCATAAAACAAGCTGGGTATACTAAGGCAGATATCATCAGTGAGGTTATCACCATCAAAGCTTATGACAAGTTGGAAAGAACCATAGAAGGAACTATTTTTCTGCCAATCAAGGTTGGTCTAGTCATCCAAGAAACACTCTACCATGTTATTGATCTAAAACTACCATTTAACTTCCTCCTTGGTCACCCATGGATTCATGCCATGAAAGTTGTTCCATCCACTTACCATCAGTGCATCAAATTTCCACATCAGGGCACTGAGGTAACCATCCATGCTGATCCAGAACCCTTTGCTTACTGCAATGCAATTGAAGCTTCATATACAAACCATTGCCTTGGAATTGATATCAGCACAGCCATCGCTAGCTCATCCCACACTTGTAATGACCCAAAAACCATCCTCGCCTCCACCCTATCTACCGTGAAGATCAATAACAAAGGCTGTGGAGAGTATAGTCTGTCAGATGCATTTGTTGTCGGAGCACTCCCACTTGATCCACACGCCCATGGATGACTGACATATCAAAAAGCTAATGAGATTTCACCTACTCGATACAAACAGTTTGGCCCAACAACCTTTGTATCCTCAAAAATCCCTCTTCATGAGGAGCTCACTCTAGATATCAACAATTGGTTACATAAGGATGCACCTCCAAGAAATTGAGCACGCCTTGATCACTTTAGCCAGAAGTATCCCCAAGAACATAAGCTCATCACTGACAAATGGAACTATCAAGGTGGTGGTCTAGGACTAGAAGAAAGAGGCATGCAGTACCCCATCAATGCACACAAGTGGGAATCAAAGTCAGGTCTTGGCTTTGGCATACCCACAACTAGGGGCACCAATACAGACGGTCACACTTTTTTGAACATTCACCGCGACCTTGTCGAAATTGAAGACATTCTTGAGGAGGTTTAAAAGAGAGCCTACAATGATATCCCAGATCAAATCTCCCTGGGAGACTCTGTTCTCCAAGACAACATTCACTACCCCTTGGAGAACATTTTGCTACAACATGATGCCTTTTGGCCTAAAGAATGCTGGGGCTACCTATCAAAGAGCTATGACAACCATTTTTCATGATCTCATCCATAGCATTTTGGAGGATTATGTGGATGATATCTTGGTCAAATCTCATACCTTCATGGATCATCTTGCTAACCTGGAGAAAGTCTTTGATAGGTTAGCCAAATATCATCTCATGCTAAATCCCAAGAACTGTGTCTTTGGGGTAACATCTGGCAAGCTTCTAGGCTTTCTAGTTTCTAAACAAGGTATAGAGATCGACCCCAAGAAGGTCAAGGCTATCTTAGATAGGCCTCCTCCCCAGAAACTATGACAGCTTCACACTCTTCAAGGAAAGCTTCAATCCATTCGATGCTTCATCTCCTAGCTTGCAGATAAGTGTACACCATTTGCACATTTACTGAAGAAGGATGAAAACTTCAAGTGGGATCCTTTATGTCAAAAAAGCTTTGATCATCTCAAGTAGTATGTCACCAATCCCCCTATCTTGGTTCCACCAGTTCCTGGTCATCCCTTGATCTTGTACATATCATCAACGCCTATTGCTCTAGGGGCACTGCTAGCACAAAATGATGACTATGGCAGATAAAGAGCCATCTACTACATCAGTATAACCCTAGTTGGTTATGAACTCAATTACACTCCTATGGAAAAAGCTTGTTCGGCAGTTATTTTCCCAACTCAAAAGCTTTGCCACTACATGCTAAGTCATTCCATCCATCTAGTCTCCAAGATCGACCCTCTCAAGTATATGCTCTCCAGAACAGCACTTGCAGGCCGTTTGGCCAAATGGGTTATGCTCCTTAGCAAATTTGACATCCAGTATGTGGACAAAAAGGAAATCAAAGGGCAAGCTATAGCAGATCACCTAGCTAATGCACCTCTAATAGATGCATATCCTTTGATCACAAAAATTTCTAGATGAGCATATCTATCTAATTGAAGAACAAACCCCATGGAAACTTTATTTTGATGGCTCATACACATCTCATGGATCAGGGGCAGGAATATTGTTGATCACACCTCAAGGAGATTACATTCCAAAAGCCTTCAAGCTACAATTCCCTAGCACCAAAAATATAGCTGAATAGGAGGCTCTCATAGCAGGATTAAAGATAGCTGCAGAATGGAACATCACTGAGTTACAAATCTTCGGCAATTCTCAGTTCATCATCAAGCAAGCCCTAAATAAATATCAAACCAAAGATGAAAAGTTATTACCCTACAAAGAGCTAGTTGATCAGCTAACCCAACATTTTACAAAGCTTTAGTTTACACAAGTGCCTCAAATGCAAAACAAAGCAGCAGACGCTATGGCTACTATCAGCTCACTCTTGGAAATTCCCCAAGTGGTTACACAGTATGAATTTTTAGTCAAGTAGCTCCTCACACTTGCTTATGCAAATGATGACTCAAACCGTGTTTGTATCTTGGTTGGTCCCCAATCCCCTTGGTACCATGATATTCATGCTTACCTTAAAGATGGTAAAATCTCCCCTCACCTCACACGTACCCAACGCCAAAACCTCATCCAAAAATCATCCCACTATGTTATCATAGCCAATACCCTATATCGTCGGGGTTATCACAATACTCTCTTTCAATGTTTAGACCAAAACGAGGCCATGATGACGTTAAAAGAAGTACACTCTGGACTTTGCGGTGGCCACATGAGTGGTATTGTCCTCGTGCGACAAATCCTTAGAGCAGGCTACTATTGGCCTACTATTGAAGAAGACTCCTCTGACTTTGTCAAAAAGTGTCTCCCATGTCAGCAACACGCAAATCTTGTGCACCCTCCAGCACAAGATCTACAACCTACTGCACCACCTTGGCCTTTCACTTGTTGGGGCCTTGATCTAGTTAGAACTATCACACCTCTCTCATCTGATGGATATAAATGGATAATAATAGCTACAGACTATTTCACTAAATGGGTGGAAGCAATCCCCCTAGTCTCAGCTATAGGAGTTCAGGTCTCCAAGTTCATCTTGTACCACATTGTTTGTCACTTCGGCATCCCATCCACCATCTTCACTGACCACAGAGGTAACTTTGAAAATCTCAACATGGAAGAATTATGCACTTCCCTCCACATCCATCACTGCTTTTCTAGCCCATATTTCCCACAAGGTAACGGCCAGGTAGAGGCAACTAACAAAACCCTCCTCAAAATCCTAAAGAAAGTTGTCAATGATTATGGTCGTGATTGGTACCTACAAATAAATCCAGCCCTATGGGCCTATCGAACCTCCTTTCGTACATCCACAGGAACAACTCCATACTCCCTAATCTATGGTGCCGAAGTGGTACTACCCATAGAGGTTGAACTTCCCTCCTTCTGCATATCTTTGCAAGGGCAAATATCAGATGAAGAATACAGAGTAGCTCGACTCACCTTGCTAGATCTCTTAGAAGAGAAGTGACAACAAGCCTATGATCATCTCACAGTCTATCAAACTCATCTCAAAAGGAATTTCAACAACAAAGGTGCTTCCACAACACTTTTAGTCGGGTGACATGGTCCTCAAAGAAAATATGAAAGTCCAAGCAGATTGAGAAAAGAAAGTCAAGTTTGAACCTACCTAGCTTGGTCCTTATATTGTCACTACATCCTTTGGCTCCGGAGCCTATCAGCTATCTACACTAGAAGGAGAACTCTTGAATGATCCTACTAACATCATTCATCTCAAGAAGTTCTATGCTTGAAAATCCTTGGTATACCTAGCTTTTGAAAAAAACAAAAAAATAGTAAAGAGAAATAAGCATCCAATGGTGAAAACTTGGCAATTCAAGTGCCTTGGATAGGTACCTTGGTGAAAACTTGGTAATTTAGGCACCTTGTGTACTAAGACTAATCCATTATCTATCACTATCCTATCCCTCATCCATCCAGTCACCATCCCATAAAACACCTGCTTGTTCCCTTGGTGTTCCAAGAAAATATCCAAAATCTAATGAAGCTTGTAAATACCTCTTGTACAGCTTGTAAATCTTGTACCTCAGCTTGTAAATCTTGTACCTCAGCTTGTAAATCTTGTATCATCCCTTGTATCATAGCTTGTATATTCAAATCTTGTCCAAAGCTTGTACCATATTCCAACTTGTATTATATACCAAAGCTTGTATCCTAGTTTGTATCCTATCACGTGCACACAAAGAACCCCATTTTCACTTAAGCTTTTCGTAAACCATCTACCTATCGACCTATCAACTATTACAAACATCCCACCCTTCACAAATATTTCCATCTCACACAAAACCAAAACATGAACAACCTTGTACATTTGTAACATATCTTGGTCTGTCAGCTTGTACATTCTCTTTAGCTTAGTACCATTGTACCTATCCAGCTTTTGTGTCAGTTCCTTCTTGATCAGCATCTTGCACACATCGCACAACCCTTGGTTAGCTATTCCAATGCATCCTTTAGCTAAATCTCCTATCGCCAAAGTGTTATCCTTCTTAGTTCAGCTTGCTAGATGCATCACTCATCCAAAATCCATCAGCTTAGGTGCTCTCCAATAGATCCTGCAATTCCACATGTCTGATCTTGGTTCGTTAGTACCTCATCCTACCCATCTCATTGGCAAACGGTTCTCTGTTGGATTTTTTCTTTCTTTTGATTTGGAGTCTTCCCTTTTGGGTCTTCAAGTATATTTTCCAAGCAATCTTTTTGTTCCCTCCTCAAGGTTGCCACGATCTTCCATATAATGGTATGCTATGAATGGGACAACTTGAGCTTAAGGTCTTGATCAGGTCTTTTGTTTCTTTTTCTTTTTTGCTTGTGGGTTACCTAGTCTCTGTTCCACGCTGCTTCCTTTGGGAATCATGTGTGATGCTGGGGCAATCCTTGCGTGCTTGTTTTGAGTCAGTTCGTCAGTCCTCTAGACAGTTGGTGAAAAGTTCTTGATGTTCTTGGTAACCTTGATAATTAACTAATAGTCCTATAGCAAATCTAGTGCTCAACTACATGGTGGTACTTCTCTTTGAAGTATCCCCCTACTCAAAAAGCTTCAATGGATTCCCTTCATATCCATTATTCCCCATCCATATCCAGCATTTTCCTCTCCTACCCTAGCTTATGCATCAGTATCTCTTTGAATCAATCATCACTCTTAGCTTTAGGGATCCACAATCCTAGTCTTAGGGATCCACCAATCCAATCAATCCACCAAGCCTCATCTTTCGAGATCCACAATCCTAGTCCTAGGGATCTCTGAAACCCATCTTTCGCTAATCTGACTCTTTGAAATCCTGTTGCATTAGGATTATAATCACCCCATCCATCTCCCTATCCTAGATTCCTTTTTATAGCGGTCCACTCCTTCATCCTCCCCCCAATGCTGGAATGTCTTAAGCTTGCTTCCTTTTGTGCATCTGATTCTCCTTTATCATTCTCCCATAGTGAGAGTTTGAGCTAATTCAGCCCCTTCTCTTTGCCAATCTAAGTCTCCTTGCCTATCCCAAATTCTTGTATTTTTCAAGAAGCCGTCGATCCTTGCCTTCTCTCCCTACCACCTTCTTGAGGGGGCATCTATAATTCTAGTCTCTCCTCTTCTTATCCGAGACTGGGGAAAATTTGTTGCTAAAACATCTTCCTCATGTCGTCTTCATTCGAACTTCTTTGAAATAGTGTTGTTTCAACACTATGTCAAATAGGGGCAAAATATAGATGCCTAAATCTGATCACATTGCTTTGGTAATCCTGTTTAGCTATCTCTAAAGGCATCATTAATTAAATTCCTATTTAATTAATCCTTTGCCATCCCCTAGTTGATTAATTTAATTAATCATCTATAGTCCTAAATTGATAAATCAAATAACTTATTATTTATCAATTAATCCTATTCTACTATCTAATTCCAAAAACTTCATTTATTAAATAAATCTATTTGATAAATAAAGCCCTCAAATCTAATAGCCCCTAACCTATCCTAAATCCTCCATTTAGCCTAATCCACCCCATCCACCCATACTAACCTAGCTTAGCCACTAACTCACCCACCCTCATGAATGCCATCCACTTGCACATCTCTAACATCATTAATCTAATCCTAACCCAAGCCTAATCCCCCCCCAACCTTGTCACATTTCCTAAGTAAGCTTAAGACTTTCCTAAACCAAGCAAAGTCAACAATCTCAACTCCCTCCAAAATATCCCAACCACCTAACCATGAATGCTCTTACAAGGCCATAAAGACTCTTACAAACTCATTCATTTTTCTTACAAGCCATTTATGAAGGGTCTTTATGAAGATATTATCCCTTGAGCCTCATTTTTTGACTCATCCTTGCCCTTTCCTCCATCCTCTCACCCTGTGACATGTGTCACTCCCTGATTGGCTGTAAGGAAGCATAATCTATGTGCTCTCCTCTCATGCAATCTGAGCCCTCCATGAGCTTTTTCGAATCCTTGCATCTTAGCCCTCAAACCCTCAAGCCCTTAGTCTATAAATTGGATCCCCTCCCAAGCCATTTCATCACAACCTTTAAGCTAAAGTTATAATGCTAGTTTAAGAAACAAAGCCTTTAACCATACCCTTATAATGCCAAATTGAGAGCTCACAAAGCTACCAATTTGCCATTTTCCATCTCCATTGAAGCATAGTTTGAGTATCTTGAGCATACATCCCACATCCACATAATAGACTCATCCCTAAATCAAGTGACCATCCTCATTGGGAGAGCCATTCGATGGCTCATATTCTCATTTGAGGGTTTTCACTTTGTCTATCTCATATGTTATGATTTTTATGCTATTTAATGCTTTGTTCTCTTAATAGATTAGTGTTTCTTGCTAACATATTTCTCATATACAGTGGGTACCTATAAGGCCTAATTTTTGGTGGTTAACTCCCTTAAACTAGTTGTATGGCATGGTCATGATCCCTCTTTGGAAGAAGTCCTTTAGGCATATCTCCAAGAATCAATGAGTGATGATCAATTATTGTTTGTAAATCAAGATGAGTAAGAGCATTAGATTGAGAGACTTCTAATGAACATAGTTGGGCCACAAATCCATCCTCACCTTTCTTAAGAAGTTTTTGCATTTGATGAGAGCTTACCATTTGTGGGGATTTTGCCTTCAATCCCCTTAGCTCCACTACCTTTCCTTGTGATTGAAATCACATGAACAGTTCTTGGAAGTTCATCTCAATTGTTCCCAATGTAGTAAGCCATTGTACTCCCAAAACAATATCTATTACACCCATGGATATCACATACATTGGGGTATCAAGTTGATAATCTCCCATGGATAATTTTATGCTATGACGCTTCCCTGAACAACTAACTATGTCCCCATCTGCAATCAAAACCTAAAACTTTGGGGTTGGATATATAAAAAAATTTAGAAGAGTTTCCAACTTTTTGTTGATGAAATTATGAGTACTACCTAAGTTGATCAACACTGTGACTTTATGCTTCTTTAAGAAACCCACTACCTTGAGAGTTTGTGGCACACTAAAACCTAAAAGTGCATGACAAGAAATGATTGGTTGAGAATCATGTGATTCCTCACTTGAATCCCTATCCTCCTATGATATGGGCTCATCCTATTCTTCTTCACTTTGACCTTCAATATAGAAAAATTTCTTTTCACTACATTTATGTCCTCGACTATATTTGTTATCACAATTGAAACACAACCCTTTTGCTCTTTTCTCCTCAATTTATTGTGGAGTCAACCTAGTAGGTTGAGGAAGATAAGGTGTTGAACATCCTTTGTCTCTTATCACATTTGCCCCCTGCTTTCTAGAAATCAAGAACTTCTCCTTTACCCTGTGTGCCAATATAAAAGACTCATTTAATAAACTGGGACAAAACATGTGTTCCTCATGTTGAATGTGATCCTTGAGACCACCCAAGAATAAATCACTCAAGTTCTCCTCTATAATTGTATCCACTCTTAACGATAGATTTTGGAATTTTGGAATATAATCCTCAACTGATCCTTTTTGTTGAAGCTCAGCAAGTTGGCTAAAGAATTTTTCTGTCACACTATTACTATATTATGCTTGGATTTATCCTATAAAAATTGACCATGATATAATGATACCATTTTTCTTCCTATGAGTACAAAGTCAATAATACCAAATGAATTGATCTAGTTCTAGACATAAGGAAGCCATTGTAAACTTTTGTCCATATGGGATTTGATGTATTTCAAAAAAAGTCTCCATTTGATTTATCCATGTTAGATGATCCTTGCAATCAAATTTACACATATCCCCCTTGTGAAATTTTTTTTATATCTCACAGGATTAATAAAATTTGTGTCATTATTAGTTGACTTGAAGATTTCACCTTGATTTCTTGAGAGCTCCTTCCTTGTTTCATTCATATAGGTGCTTAACATGCTTCATATATCTGATATATCTCCTCGTAGGTCAAACATATCCTTCTTAACCTCTTCCTTGAACTTACTAAGTTCCTCATTGGACTTACTATCTTCTATTGCTTCCCAATCTTGATCAAAGGATTTCTCCGGCGTGGTAGAATTCTTTTTACCTCTTGTTGGAGGCCTCATCATGATGGAAACCAATGTTTTTGAAATAAATCACACAAATAAAATTTAAATTCTCTGATTTATTTACTTTTTACTATAACTTACTTGGGCCAAGAAATCCTTACTTGGAAAAAATCCCCAAAAATTAGCAAATTTGCTGCCTTGAGAGAGAATTTTCCTAATTTTACAATATCTTGCTTATTTTTGCTTTTCAATTTCTCCAAGCTTTGAATTTAGGCTCCTCTACTATGCATTGAAAAACCCAATACAAGTTATACTCCAATTCGACAGGATGTGAGAGATATGAAGATCTCAAAAAATTGTGCAGAAGTAGTAATTCTACAATAATTTCCTTAAATTTCCTCCAATTCCTATAAATTTTGGACTACAGATTCTTTAATATGTTCTTCAAAAACCATTTTAAAATCTTTAAAAAGTTTTCTAAAATCTAAAAGTTATGTTCTTTCCAAAATCACCCTAATGTTGAGAAAAATTCTTGCCTCTATGGTGCCAAGATCATGCTCTGATACCACTTGTAATGAAATAACTTGCACAATAGAAGAAATACTATGAAATATTATATAAATACTTGATAATAGCTGAAAGTAGTAGGCCACTTTGAGGGGGCAACCTCCAAATATCTCCAATGAGAACACACTTCACAATATGATGATGAAATAAGACTCACAACCTCCCATATATATACCTAATTATGCTTAGGTTGAATAGACACAACCCTTCATAACACCTAGGCCAACCTACCTACCTAAATTATAATATAATAATGATAACATGACTTAATTAAGGATTAAGATAGCCACAAGTTGATTATTCATAACCTTGTATACAATAATATTAAGGGTGTAACATTTGAAGACTTTAAGAAGTCAATGAAACAAAGACAGGGGATTCCATGTCACTAGATGACAAGCATTTCAATGATGTTTGTTTTCTAGTTAATGTTGATTTCACATATGTACAAGCTACTATTCCAATGGTGAGATGGTTTAGACTATTACCTTATGAGATTAATGTTGATGAGGCATTTGTAGTCATCATTGCTTTATTGGCAGGGGAAGTAGATAAGGATGCTACTGCTTTTGGAAACTATGATGTAGAGTCAAAAATAATAATGGATTTGAAGACATCTTCTGTGATGAGGAAGAAGAATAAGCTTGTGAAGAAACTAAAGGAATAATTTGGTGAAGGGGCACAAGGAGATGAAGATGCACCTTTCCAAGAACCATCTGCTATCACATAGGGTCAAGGTAAGGACCAAGGAGAAGAAGAAGAAAAAATTGATGAAGGTGCCAAGGGAGAAGAAGCCAATGAAGCACATGTTGCCATAAAAGAGAAGGAGAAGAAAGCAAAGAAGACAACATCAAGCAAACCTAAAAAGGTTGTGAAACCTTCACAACAAAATCCTACAGCTCTTGTTACCAGGGCTAGCACAAGAGCTACTGCCAAGAAGACTTAGGAAGTTTAGAAGCCTAAAAAAAAAAGAGCTAGCATAGCTGCAAAAGAAGATGAATATGAGAAATGTAAAGAAGGAAGTATATTTCCTAAACTAAATCAGATGAGGAGAGGACCGAGTCAGATGATAACAACCAATTCAAAGTGGTAACTCATTGTCCCTCTTCTGATTTGGACATCTTGTGTGAAAATATCAAGAATGATGTGGATTTACACATGTTGAGTTTGATAAACTTGGGAAGTTAGATATGGATAAAGTTAGATTGGGAAGCATAGAAATATGGAAGGTAATCTATGGGTTGACAACACAAAAGGCTACTGAGTAGGCACCTAAGGAAGTAGGTGAAGAAAAAGAAGAAGAAAAGGCAGTTGAAGTAACAAATAAAGAATCTATAATAGAAGTACATGGGGAAGGCACTATAGGGGCAACAACTAAGAAAGAGAAACAGCAAGACTAGAGTGTACCAGAAGCTACATTGATGGCATTAGCTTGATTCTTAGACCCTTGAAAGTTGGGCTTTGGATTGTGGCTTTGAAAGCTTTGCTAATTCTACTATTGGTTTTTGATAGCTTGTTAATTGTTTGGTTGATAAGGTGGGTTGGACTAATTTTGGGAAGGACCAACAATATTCACATGTCTGGTGTTAGTGACCCCATCTGTTGCAATGTGCTTGTTTTTGTTCCAATACCTAGACTTGTCATTTGAATGTGTTTGATTTTGGTTGGCTTCCTTGTAAATCTTGACCACACCATCTTTAATGAGTCCTTGCTCAAGGATCATTCCTTTTTCTTTGATATCTTTGTAGGTCTACAAACAGTTCATGGTCATGTGGTGAGCTAAGCTGGGATGGGCATAATCAATAAACATTTTCACCAAATGGCGCTCTGGTAGGGTGCAAGATATGCAGGTGGTAAGGGTTTTCCATCTTTGTAGATATTCACCAAGACTTTCTCCACCTTTTTGCTTGGTGTGGACAAGATCAACCACTAATATTTCTGTCTCAACAAGATGGGCATATTGGGCTACAAATGCCTCAAACAATTCAGCAAAGTTTTTGATTATGCCATATGGGATTCTATAAAACCATTCAAGAGCTGGTCTAGCCAAACTTTTAGGGAAGAGGCTCAAAAGGAAGACGTCACTGTATGCCACTTCCTGGCAATGCATGTAAAATTCTTTGATATGTGTGATAGGGTCTCCTTTTCCTCTGAATTTGTCAAACTTGGGTATCTCAAAGTGTTTGGGAAATGGTGTCATGGTAATGGTTCTGTCAAATGGGTAAGGACACACATTCTCAAACTTGAAGGTTTTTGGGTCATTTCCCTCCTAGATGTTCTTCAAAGCTGTCTTCATGGCTTCCCATTTTGAATTAATGGGTGATAGATATGGTGCCTCCATTGAAGGAGCACTCTGAGGGAGATATGTGCTAAATGGTGCAATTGAATATGCATGGCTTTGAGGTATGGGCTGGTAGGGATTGTACATGGCTTGGGCAACTAAATGGTGGATGATGGATTGTTGAGGTGGAGGTGGCACATATTGCTGCATGTGTTGTGAGGCTTGCTATTGATATTGGATTTGAGGTTGGGATTGAGGAACATAAGCTGGCTGTGGGATAAATGGATTGCTTTGTTGAGGTAAGGTATAAGATGGTTGTGAAGCTTGGGGAAAGGATCAAGGAGCTTGTGGAACTTGACTTTGGATTTGAGGAGTTTGACCAATATATGTGGGTTGTGCCCCCATTTGGGAAGGTATCTACATGGAAAAAGAGGCCAATTAATCGGTGGCTGGTGGTGGTGGATTTAATCCTAGAAGTGGCATAGCAAAATAGTTAGTAATAGGAGGTAATGGATTAGTTGGTGGTGGAGGTGGTGGGAATTGAAAGCTTGGAAATGGAATTGATGGGGTTTGATAGCTTGGTGGCTGGATTTGAAAGCTTGGTAGAGTGGTGGCAGAAGCTTGGGTCACTTGAGAGCTTGGCAGAACATTGGTAGTAGCTTGTGGGTTTTGATAGCTTTGTGGAGTGAGGGTAGTAGCTTGTGGATTTGTGGCTGATGGCACTGAGCTCCAAGGACCTAGTGGAAATGATGGAATTGTGCTCTGAGCTGAGGTAAACAAGCTAGGGGTGATGAAAGGTTGATTACTTGGTGCCATGGGTGGCATCTCGATTGTAATTTGTTGAGGTTGGCCAAAATACTAGCACTGATTTGGGAGATGGGCAGATTTGGAAGGCTGGGTTGGAGAGCAACAACAGCAATAGTGACAGGAGTGAATGATGAGGTGTTTTGGGCGAAGGGGGTTTGGGATGGAGTGGTATGGACCAATGGTGGAGTGGTGGTAGCTGGATTGGCTTGCAGAATGGAGATTTCAACTTGAGTGGAGGCTGGTATGTTTGGGTCTATTGGATCATATGAGGCGGGTTGAGGCTCTTCTTTTTTTATATACAAAGGATGATTTGGATCGTAAGAGCCTATGGGTGGTGGCAGCTGCCCAAACAGAGGGTGAGAAGGATCTAATAAGGGAGGAGGTCTTCCAAAATTGAAGGCTCCTACATTGTCCCTCTGAAAGTTTTCCATGATTGTTTCTTTGTTCTTGTCTATAATGGTGTTCACCAATATTGCATTTCCTGGTTGGTTCATGAAAGCTTCAATGTTAGTAGGTGATGGTATAGCGTTCTCTAGGCTGAAGGATGGTTGAGTGCTCAAGGGGAGCGATGCTATCTGATCCAAATGATAGGGCTCCATTGTTTCCTTCTTCTTCTTGGCTAAGCAAGTGATGGGTGGCATGAAAATGTTCCTATGGATGAGGTGCAACAAATGTTGATGGATGCAAAGAGGGGAGGCTTTTCTATTCAAATGATTTCCTAGGCTGAGGCAAAGCTATATTACAAACCTAAGGAAGATTGGGTTAGGGATTCTAACTTCAAAGATATGTTGCCAAAGCACAAAAGGTCTACTTTCCTATGTGCAAGCTTGGTGGTGATTTTGTGAACTTAAGGATAGACTGATGATCCCCTGGGAAAAACATGAGATTGACCGCTTGTGGTGTTAGGATAAACCATGGACAAAAATAAAAACTACATGCAAATATAACCAATAACATAAAATAATAGATCACACAGAAATGAACACAAGGCACCAAGATTTAATGTGGTTCACCCAATCCCTGGGCTACATCCACCGAACAGTAAGTCTGATCTTATTACAATCCAGTGATTACAACCTGATTACAATCCGTAATCCCTTACAGCTCAATACCGCCGCAAGAAGCAATTTCGCATCACAACATAATGAAAATACCTAACCCTAAACCCTTTTATACAAGTATTTTATTCATTTTAGGGTTACAACATGTCAGCCATATGTCGGCCATAATATGTCGGCCACGGCCCAAATTTTTTTTTGAACCCCACTATTTATGAAGTATGTGTAGTACTTTCCTGATTAGTCACCATAATCTAACAATCTCCCACTTGGGGACTGATCAGGATCCACACTAAACAACAATCTCACACTTGGAGACTAATCCTATACCAATACCACTACCACATGGGGCTCCCACTAGATAACACCACCCTGGACTCTGTTGTTCTTTTATTCATGTTTAGTCTAAAAGACCAACCGAAGCTAAAGAGGAGTTCAGCTTCTCCCTTGTTACAACCTTTGTCAACATATATGTTGGATTTTTATTAGTATGTATCTTCTCCAGCTTTAACTGTCCATCCTCCAAAATTGACTGAATGAAATGGTACCGCAACTGTATGTGTTTGGTCTTAGAATGCAGAGCTGAATTCTTAGCAAGATGAATGGCACTTTGACTATCTGTGAACAAATAATTATCTTTCTGAGGATGTCCCAATTCTTCCAAGAAGAAATGAAGCCATATCATCTCCTTGGCTACCTCTATATAAGCAACATACTCTACCTCTGTAGTGGATAGAACATTAATTTTTGTAACCTAGAAACCCAGCTCACAGCTGCCCCACCAATAGTAAAGACATAACATGTAGTAATCTGCCTGGTATCAATATCCCCTGCCAAATTTGAGTCAACATAGGCCTGTAAATCAGTAGTAGAGCCCTCAAAGTGTAAACACTTATTGGATGTTCCTCTCAAATATTGAAGAATCCACTTAACAGCATTCCAATGCTCAAATCTTGGATGACTCATATACCTGCTAATGACTCCCACTGCATGTCCAATATCTGGCCTAGTGCATACCATAGCATACATCAAGCTTCCTATAGCTGAAGCATAGGGTACCTTGGACATCTTATCCTCCTCTTCCTGTGTCTTGGGACACATCTCCTTAGTCAATTTCAAATGACCAGGTAAAGGTGTGCTGACAACTTTAGCATTCTCCATAGAAAAATGTTGCAACACCTTCTCAACATAATCAGCCTGAGATAGCTTCAAGGTTCTGTTCTTCCTATCTGTGCAAATCTTCATACCAAGAATTTGTTTTTCTGCCCCAAATTCCTTCATAGCAAATGCATGTGCTAACTGGCATTTTAGCCCCTTAATATGATCCATGTTAGACCTAGCTACAAGCATATCATCAACATATAAACATAAAATAATGTAGCTATCATCATCCAACCTCTTAAAATAAACACAGTAATTTGAATGACACCTATTATATCCATGCTCATGCATAAAACTGTCAAATTTTAGATACCATTGCCGAGGTGCTTGCTTCAAGCCATATAAACTTTTCTTCAATTTGCACACTAAGTTCTCCTTACCTTTGACCTCAAAACCCTATGGCTAAGCCATATATATTTCTTCATCCAAATCACCATGAAAAAAGGCTGTTTTAACATCCAACTGCTCTAAATGCAAATCTTTAGTATCCATAAGACTTAAAACAGTATGGATAGAAGTCATTTTAACAACAGGAGAAAATATCTCATCAAAATTAATTCCCTTTTTCTGTGCAAATCCTTTTACAACTAACTTGGCCTTAAATCTTTTCTTACCTCCTTCCTCTTCTTTCAACCTGTAAACCCACTTATTTTGTAAAGCCTTTTTACCTGCAGGCAACTTGCACAAATCTCATGTCTTATTTTTCAACAAAGAGTCCATTTCATCTTTCATTGCAGACTCCCACTGAATCTTAGTATCCACCTGCACAGCTTCATCATAAATTTCAGGTTCACTAGCATTAGTAAGTAAAATAGAATACAAAGAGGGAGAAAACCTTTGTGGAGGTCTAATTTGCCTCATTGACCATCTAACATTTACTAGTGTGTGTGGTATTTGTTGTTGCAGTTGTTGCACATCATGAGGAATGGCTGGAACATTAGCTTTTGGAGTATCATCCAACACTACATAATCATCTTCTTTCTTCTCATGTTGCTGCAACAGATCTTTGTACAACACTTTCTCATTGAATATGACATCCCAACTTCTAACAATTTTAAGATTTTCAAAATCCCAAAGCCTATAACCAAATTCATTAATGCCATATCCAACAAAGACACATTTCTTTGATTTAGCTTCTAGCTTGGTTCTATTTTCAGAGTCTATATGAGCAAAAGCTTCACAACCGAAGGTCTTAAGAAAAGAATAACTCACCTTCTTACCAATTCATGCTTCCTCTAGAATACCATAGCCCAAACGAGTAGAGGGACCTCTATTAATCAAATATACTATAGTATTGATAGCCTCTACCCACATGTGTAAGGGCAACCCAACATGCAACCTCATGCTCCTTGCGCACTCCATTATAGTCATGTTCATGCGTTCAGCCACTCCATTTTCTTGTGGAGTCCTTGGAATAGTTTTTTTTCTATGAATACCATTAGTGGAGCAATAATCTTCAAATTCATGACTGCAATACTCACTACCATTATCAAATCTGAGACATTTTAATTTCTTACCAGTCTCATTTTCAACCAAGCATTTCCATTTCTTAAAAGTTTGAAATACATCAGATTTATGTCTAAGGAAATAAACCCATACTTTTCTAGTTGCATCATCAATAAATGTAACATAATAATGAGAGCCACCAAGAGAAGATACCTGAGTTGGTCCCCATACATCTGTATGCACAAGCTCTAATTTCTCCTTTTTGTTTTCCTTCCCAATCTTTACAAAACTCGCTCTCTTTTGTTTTCCATACACACAACTTTCACAAAAATCCATATTCACACATTTCAGACCTGGTAAAACTTTCTTTGAATGAAGTACTTTCATACCTTTCTCACTCATGTGTCCAGGTCTATTGTGCCACAACGTTGTATCAGAATCTACAATAGCTATTTGTTCTCCCTGCTCAACTGCAGCAATTGTTTCTGAACATTCATTTTTCTCTGAAACAATCAAAGTAGAAGGAACAATATGACTTGTACAAAGATATAAGGTGCCTACTTTCACACCTTTTTCTACTACAAGGGAACCTTTTGAAACCTTCCAATTTTTATCATTAAAAGTAACTACACAACCCTCATCACCGAGTTGCCCTGCTGAAATTAAATTCCTACTTAGTTTTGGAACATGTCTTACCTCATGTAGTAGCCAATGATTCCCATTCTACAACTTAATCTTAATTTTTCCCTTTCCAACAATTTGACAGGGTTCATTATCCCCCAAATAAAAAAGCCCAAAATCCCCTTGGACATAATCAATGAAATAACCTCTATGAGATGTAGTATGAAATGAAGCACCAGAATCTAAAACCCATGAATCATCAACACTCTCTTAAGACAGAAGCAAAGCATCCTCTTTGGATTTATTACTTACCACATTTGCCTCCTTATCTCCATCTAATTTATCTCCTTCATTTTTATTTTGATTCCAACAATCTTTATTTTTATGACCTGGTTTGCCATAGTACCAACAGTCGTTCGGTCCTCTCGATTGAGACCTCTTCCCCTTTGACTTTCCTCTTGATTTCTCACAATTTCCAGAGTTATTTCCTCTCTTAGTTGTTTTGCCCGTGCTTTTTGAATTCAAAGCAATTCCTGATGTAGATCCACCTGAGGATTTTCTACGAGTTTCCTCACTTAAAATAACACCAATCACATCATCATATTTTAGGGTACTAGATCTAGGAATAGAATTACTCACCGCCATTACCAAGCCATTCCAGCTTTCAGGCAAAGAACACAAAATCAAGAGAGCCCTAATTTCTTCATCAAAATTGATACCTATAGAAGATAACTGACTAGTAATAGTATTAAACTCATTTAAATTATTTGCAACAAATCCACCTTCTGCCATTTTCATATTACATAAACGCTTCATGAGAAATACCTTGTTTGAAGTGGAGGGCTTTTCATACAGTGTCACTAGGGTTTTCATCAAATCTTCTTTCATCTTTGCTTTTGTAATATTAAATGCCACCGATGGTGCCAAGCATAATCGAATGCTTCCGAGTGCCTTTCTATCCAAAAGATCCCATTCAGCCTCTGACATAGTTCCCTGATTCTTGGCTTTTCTTTCCAACGGCTTCCATAAATCCTTCTGATATAGATAGTCTTCCATTTCCATCTTCCATAACTGGAAGTTCTGCCATTAAACCTATCAACCCTCAGCTTACCCTCATCTTCCATCGCTCCCACTCAACCGTGAGACTCCCACTTAACCGTGAGACTTTCCTACAGAGGATAACTGAAAGACAACCTCACTCTGATACCACTTGTTAGGATAAACCACGGACAAAAATTAAAAACTACATACAAATATAACCAATAACATAAAATAATAGATCACACAAAAATGAACACAAGGCACCAAGATTTAATGTGGTTCACCCAATCCCTGGGCTACATCCACCAAACAGCAAGTCCGATCTTATTACAATCTAGTGATTACAACCTTATTACAATCTGTAATCCCTTACAGCTCAATACCGCTGCAAGAAGCAATTTTGCATCACAACATAATGAAAATACCTAACCCTAAACCCTTTTATACAAGTATTTTATTCATTTTAGGGTTACAACATGTCGGCCATAATTTTTCGGCTACGACCCAAGTTTTTTTTTGAACCCAACTATTAATGAAGTATGTGTATTACTTTCCTGATTAGTCACCATAATCTAACATGTAGATCCCAACCTTTAGATCAAGGTGATGAGGGATGACAAGTGACAAGGCTAGATTACCCTAGACAAATCTCTGTTAGAGAGATAACCTTGGTGAGACTAGTGGATTTGCAAGATGATAAGAAAAACAAGTTCTGGCAATGTGACAAAAATTTTGAAGGCTTGGATGTGAACTTTTTGATTGCTGGCTAGATGGTTTGGTTCTAAGGCAAGGAACTAGATGAGATGGATGAGCTAAAATGCTTAAAGGGATAGCCTAAAATGGCTGGCTTTCCTACAAAGATGAATCTACAGTGAAACTTATGCAAGAAGATGTGGAGAAACAAGGGGGGCCTAATGATAGAAATCATGCCTAGTTGGTAAGACATAAGCAGGGTTAACTCCTGGATGTTTGCTAAATCTGATAGTGCAATCTAACCAGGCATCTTAAAGGGCTTCGTCGGCACCTTTATCTTCTGCTTTGTGGAGTTTGGTAATTCGAGGGCTTGGTGTTACTTCCTTTCTCTTGGTTGAAATTTCTTGGTATACTTGAGATGGCTTGAGTTTGGCTTTGTGAAACTTCTGTTTGGGTTTGGGTTGTTCTGACATAAATTCCTAAATCTGTTTGGCTTTGAGAGATCGTAGTTGTTTTGCTTCAACTTTGTTCAACTTCTGAAGCAGGCAGTGACTATGCTAAGTGTGTCCTAAGCTAAGATTGATCGAGTTTGGAAAACATTCATTCAACAAGTAAAAGATCAAGCAATAGATAGGAACAACTAGATAGAAGTCTTGATTCTTAGAAGACAGTAATTGTGCCGTGGAGTGTGTATATTCTACAAATATTTCGATCAGTCACTTCAAACACATTAACATCCTAGATGGTTGTCTACAAGGCTAATAGTTGGTTTAGCTAGGGATTCCTCGATATACCCAAGGTAAATGAGGCCCAAATCCATAGATGAAACCAAAATAATGTCACACAATCAAGAGGAGTGGTAACCCACTTCTCCTCTTTCACTTCTCAAGGGTATAAAGTTCCTTGAGGCTTAGCACGAGTGACAAAATTTTGATCCCAAGAGAGGTGTCTTTGGATTCACCTCCCGATCTTTATACTCCACCGGAACACTGGAGTTGAGGTCATCCCAAGGGGTGATGAAATCCCCAAGTAGGCCTCCTAAAAGCTAAGACAAGATTTTGGATCCTAATCTTATGCACCCAAGATGGCCTCAAAAGATGACAAGGGGAGAGAAGACTTGGATGATCTTGGGCTAAAAGACAGAGTTCTTTTCCAACTAACGCTTTAAGTTTTTTGATCTAGAACTTTTTGAAAACACACGTGATTTAAGATGCAAAGTTTCAATTCCAATTTGAAATGCACCAACAAAAGAGAAGTGATCGAAGAATGAATACACCAAGAAGATTTAGGGTCAACAAAAAGTAAACTTGCGCGCCGAGACGCCCTCCACGTCAAGTATCGATTGATTTTTTTTAAGCCATTCAAGATTGAGTGTGAGTTTATTTTAAGCCCAAAAAAAAGATGTGTGTAAAGCTCAATTTCAAGCGTGCACCCGGAGGCCCTCCACGTCAAGATTTGTTCAATTTTTATGCCTAAATGAAGTGTTAGCGAGACTAATGTGCATTCAAAAAAATTTCTATCTTAGAAAAACTAATAAAAACTCAAGTGAGTGAAATTTGATTTTTTTGGAGCACTTAACACCTTCTTAGGTAGACCCATCCCCATACATGGCACTAATATTGCAACCAATGGTTAGAATGATGGGTGATTAAAGAAGGTGAGTCCAACAACAAATTCACTCAAAGTGTCTTTATTTGTTTTTATAACTTAGAAACTTTCTGAAATGTGGATTCTTTTTATGTCCCAAAAGATTATTATTTGATCTATGGAATTGAAGATTGGATTTGTTGTTTTAATCATGCATTCATAAAAAACAAACCAACTTGATTTTAATCCATGGAACTCAAGAGTGATTTTAGCAACATGCATTCAAAGACAAGTGGTTAAACATTCAAGTTTTTTCCTTTGAGCATTCAAGATTGAGATTTTGCGTGTTGTTTTAAGAACTTTGAAGTGCTTTGTTTTAACCTTAGATCATTCAAGATTTTTTTGGACTCAAAAGTGAAAATGACTCTTTGGACTTTGGTTTTCATTCAAGATTTTTTGTTTTAGTTTGCATGTTTTAAGCCTAAAAAAATGATATTCCTAGATTTTTTTGATGCATGAAAAATCTAGGAAACATTCAAGATTTTGCAACAAGACATTTGTTCAGAACAAATAACAAAGCTTTTAGGAAAATTTTGGCAACCATTTAGGACTCTTAGTTTTCATGAAATTTTTAAAAGAACTTAAAAATATTTGCAAATGAGGTTCATTTTATCCTTGATTGATGCTTTGAGTTTGATTTAGATTTTAGTATGCACTTAGTGTTGATTTTGAACCTTTTGAAATGGAAACTTGAAGTTCTTTTTAAATTTTCAAAAATGAAGTGTTCCTAACTTTGCATGAATGCATCTAAAACCTTGATGTTGCAAGGATGCAAATGATTGGATTGGTTTAGTTTCACTTGTTAAAAGATTTTTTTTTCTTTTGCAAATTTTTAGTTTTTAATGGATTTAAGTATGATTTAGGGGTTCATTTGAAGCACTTAAAAAAGAAAAGTGTGTATGATTTTGCTTCCCTAAAAAAAAAGGCTAAGATTCCTCAAGAAGAAGAAGAAGAAGTAGACAGAATAGAAGAAGAATATAGACAAGAAGAGGAAGAAGAATTCCAAGTGCTCCATCCACCTATAAGCTTGAAAAATCTGCAAACACTATGAGATAGACAATGAGTTCCTTTGTCTTTTTCATGCTCATGTGGACGTGCAAAACCAATTTATACAATCCTACCAATCACAAAAACAAGCAAAATTAGCCAAAATTAGCAAATGACATACAAAACTTGACTAAAAAAGCTAATGAAGATGACCCATGTGGGGTCCCACCAGGCGTGCCAAAATGTATATGCTACTTTAGTATGTTAAAAATGCTAAATTAAAACAATCAAAAAGCATTTGCATACTAATTTAACATAACTTCATGAGAGACAAATTGAAGTCCTCAAATGAGAATATGAGCCACGGATAGGCTCTCTCAATGAGGATGATCACTTGATGTAGAGGTGTGTCTAATAGTTAATATGGCTTGATTATGTATGTATGCTCAAATGGGCTTCAATGGAGGATTTTTGATAGATTTTGGTGAATGGATTTGATGTAAAAAATGGCTTCTCAAAATGGCATTATGGCTTTACTTTCTAGATTGTGTTGTTTTTGCAAAAGGGAAGGATCCAATTTATAGGCAAGAGGCTTGAGGGATGGAGGGCTAAGATGGAAGGAAAGGAGAAGGCTTATGGAGGGATCAAATTGAATGAGAGGAGAGCACATGGATTGTGCTTCTTTACAGCCAATCAGGGAGTGACACATGTCACAGGGTGAGAGTGTATATGAGCAATGTTAGTATGCTAATAGAAACCAAATTCAAATAAAGCTTCTACAAACTAAAAAAAATTCATAAACTTCAAGATAGACTAAGATGAACTCTCAATTGAGAATATGAGCCATTAATGGACTCTCTCAATGAGAAGCTCTCTTGTTGAGTGGCTTTGTCTAAATAGATAGGATGTATGCTCAAGCTTATGCTTCAAAAAGGGCTTCAAATGGAGTTGGAATGTGGGTGTGAGTGTATGGTTTTGATGTAAAATGGCTTCTTAAAATGGCATTATGACTTTACTTCATGGATTGTGTTGTTTTGAAAAGGGGAAGGATCCAATTTATAGGCAAGAGGCTTGAGGGATTGAGGGCTAAGATGCAAGGATGGGAAAAAGCTCATGAAGGGCTCAGATTGCATGAGAGGAGAGCACATGGATTGTGCTTCCTTACAACCAATCAGGGAGTGACACATGTCACAGGGTGAGAGGATGGAGGAAAGGGGAAGGATGAGTCAACAAAGGAGGCTCAAGGGATAAAATCTTCATAAAGACCCTCATAATGGCTTGTAAGAGCAATAAAAGGGCTTGGAAGAGTCATTTATGGCCTAGTGGGCTTTATAAAGTTTTATGGTTGAGATATTTTGAGGGAGATGAGAGCAATTTTGACTTGAGCTTGATTAGGAGGGTTTTAAGCTTGCTTAGGATTGTGCAAATGATTAGAGGATGGATTAGGATGGTTTAGGATTAGCTTAGAGATAGGCAAGTGGATGGCATTTAATGAAGGTGGGTGAAGGAGGAGATATTTGTTAACTTTGGCTTGGGTTAGTAAGTCTTAACCCATGTTTAGAGAATGTGACAAGGTTAGGAGGGGATTAGGATTAGGTTTAAAGACATCTTCTAAAAGAGTCTAGACTTTGGATGAGGATAAAGACTTTCTAGAATAGTCTAGAACTTCCTAGGATGAGGATGAAGACTTTCTAGAAGAGTCTAAAACTTCTTAGGATGAGGGTAAATTAGATTTTTAAGAAATAAATAAAGTTTTATTTATTTCAAGGGTTTGGATTGAGGAGATATTTATTAAAACTTTTTTAATAAACATGAGGATTAATATTTAATCTTAATTAAATATTTTGAGTTGAGATTAGGGGTAAGAAATGATGGGATTAGCCTTTAATCAAAATTAAAGAAGGATTAGAAGATTTTGGAAGAGGTTAGTGGTCTTAAGGAAATTGGCCAAGCTTTGGGCAAAAATTTTTTTTTAATTTATTTTGGGTTTTTTGGTCAATTTATTAATTAAATAATTAATAAATAAGGAAATAATGTTTAAATAAGATTTAAACATTTTTGGGAGGGATTCCTTAATTAAATATTTTTAATTAAGATAAAGGGATTTAATGGCATAAAAATAAATAAATTAATTAATTAATGATGATGTCATCAGAACTTTTTTAGAAAATAAAAATACTTTATTTTCTAAAGGTTTTTAGGTGTCTACATTTTTCCCCTCTTTGATGTGATGCCGCAAGTGGCATGGCATCAAAGATAAGAAAATAAGATGCCCAAGGCTAGAGTAGAAGAGGAGAGAATGGATTGCAAGATGCCCCCTCAAGAAGGCGGTGGGGAGAGAAAGCAAGGCTTGACGACTTCTTGAAAAGTACAAGAATCTGAGATGAGAAAGAAGACTCAGATTGTCTTAAGAGAAGAGGTTTAGTTAGTGCAAACTCTCACTACGGGAGAATGATAAAGGGAGAATTAGAGGCACAAGAAGAAGCAAGCTTAAGATCTCAGGGATTGCAGAGGATGAAGGAGCGGGGTGCTATAAAAGGAATCTAGGATGGGGAGATGGATGAGGGGATTAAAAATATGATGCAACAGGATTTCAAAGAGTCAGATTGGCAGAAGATGGGTTTCGGAGATCCCTAGGACTAGGATTGTGGATCTCAAAAGATGAGGCTTGGTGGATTGATTTGGATTGGTGGATTCCTAAGACTAGGATTGTGGATCCCTAAAGCTAAAGGTGAGGAGTGATTCAAAGAGATACTGATGCATAAGCTGGGGTAGGAGAGACAAATGCTAGATATGGATGGGGGATAATGGAGATGAAGGAAAACCATTGAAGCTTTTTGAGCAGGGGGATACTTCAAAGAGAAGTACCACCATGTAGTTGACCACTAGATTTGCTATAGGACTGTTGGTTGATTGCCAAGGTTACCAAGAACATCAAGGCCTTTTCACCAACTGTCCAGAGGACTGACAAACTGACTCAAAAAAAACACACAAGGATTGCCCCAGTATCACACATTAATCCCAGAGGAAGCAGTGTGGAAACGACACTGGGTAACCCAGAAGCAGAAAAGAAAACAAGCAAAAGACATGATCAAGACCTTACGCTCTGATTTCCCCATTCGCAGTATACCATGATATGGAATATTGTGGCAACCTTGAGGAGGGAACAAGGAGATTGCTTGGAAAAGATATTTCAAGACCAAACAGGGAAGAGTCCAAATCAAAAGAAAGCGAAAATCCAAAAGAGAACTATTTGCCAACAAGATGGGTAGGACGAGGTACTAATGGACCAAGATCAGACATGAGGAAAGCTATATCCTACAAGGACATATTGAAGAGCACCTAAGCTGGTGGATTTGGATGAGTGATGCGTCTGGCAAGTTGAACTAAGAAAGATAACACTTTGGTGATAGGAGATCTAGTTAAAGGATGCATTGGAATAGCTAACCAAGGGTTGTGCGATGTGTGCAAGATGTTGATCAAGGAGGAACTAACATGAAAGCTAGATAGATACAATGGTACTAAGCTAAAGAGGATGTACAAGCTGACAGACCAAGATATTTACAAGCTAAAGCTGACCAAGATAGTTACAATCAGGAAAAAGCTCAGGATGATAGGATAGCGAGATGGTTTGATGTTGTGCAAGATGCAAAAGCTAAGGGTGGGGTGATAGCGAAAGATATGGATTTGGCAGGATGCATCCAATGATGAGGAGAGATTTTGTGACCAAGGATAGCTAGAGGAGTAGGATGAGATGGTTGGATAGGATGGTAGATAGCTAGGATTATTATGGATATAAAGAGATGACATTGGGTTTGCATGAGGATAGCCTAGAGCTAGATACCAATGACAAGGGAGGATGGACAAGACAAGATCTCCAAGGAATATAGTGCCCCCAATCATAAGATAACATGTGGAAGGAGGTCTTATGATGGATGTGATAGGATTGAAGCTAGGATGGAAAAAGTTGAAGGGGCTAGGGAGATGGATGATAGCTGGGATGGTTGGCTGAAGCTGCAGGAGATAAGTGGATGGTGTGAGATGGAAGATGGAGGGTGGAGGATAGGTGGATAGATTGGAAGATGGAGTTGGATGTCAAGAGATGACCAAAAGCATGAGGGTGATAGGCTAAGCTGGGGATGGCAGGATTACGCATGATGCTTGTTTGCCAAGTTTTCATCATGGTACTTGTCCAAGGCACTTGAATTGCCAAGTTTTCACCAGTGGACACTTTATTTTTTATTTTTTATTTTTTTTGACTTTTTGACTTTCCACTTAGCTGGAATGATTTTGGCTTTCTTCAGCTATTTTTGGCTCATAGATGCTGGTAGGATGGATGAAAAAGGATTAGATTGAACAAGTGGAATGGTGGGTGGGAGTTTGACAGATAATGGATGTGAAGACATAAGGCTTGTGGGTAAATGGATGAGGAATATGGAAAGATCATCATTGGAACACACCTTGAGAGGTGATAAAGTAGTGGGAAAGATGGTTTTGAGCGAGGTTGAGGAGAAAATGGAGGAAGAGAAAGATAAGGACTAAAAGTAGAGTTGGAAGATGGAGGATGGGAAATTTAGGATAAGAAGCATATGGACTAAAAGTGGATTGGGGGGATGAAGGATGCTTATATGGGGATTTGGATGATGGATGGATGGATGAGGCTTTTTGAGTAGCATGAATGGATGCCAATTGAGATTTTTCTTTGAGATGCATTTCTTTTATGAGCATCTTGGGTATCCACATGATTTTTGACTTTTTTAGCTTGGGCTTGTGTGGCCTCTTGACTTTTTCTTTGATTGGGATTAAATTTTTCTTGTTTTGAACATCTATTTTAGAAGGGACATGTTGAGACTTGGATTTTTGTGGATTTTTGGATTTATGCTTTTGTATTTTTGCATCCAATATGCTTCTATTAGCCATGGGATGGGAACAAGAGCATGGAGGAGATGGAGGGATAATTGATGGAGTGATAGGGTTTAAAGGTTGGAAGGGATTCCAGGGTGAGTGCCTTTGATGATCTAGCTAGTGGATTTGAGGGGATGGAAGGATAGATTGGAACATAGGATATGGATGGATATAATTTTCCAAAATGGATGGAGGTAAGGAAGGATATGGGCCCAAAATAGATGGAAACGGGGAAGGTGTAGGTCCCAAAATAGATAGAGGGGATAAAGGATTCATATTAGGTATGTAAGGACCCAAAATGGATGGAAAGGGTGTGGGATTTAGATAAGGGATATATGGACCCAAAATGGAGGGTTGGAGATAAGGAGTAGGATGAGGGCCCAAAATAGATGCGGAATAAGATGGATGGGAACTTTGGGGTGGAGATGGAAGGACTTGGGACCATGCAGGAATAGGAGGGATACCAACATCTAGAAATACATTTTCATTTCTTTTTTCAATATGATGTTCATTATTTGGAACACAAGATGTGAGTCCATTACTAGCTAAAGGAGTTGGAGCTTTGAATATGATAATCAGTTCTTCTTCGATGGATCTATCATCATGGATTATGGGAGATGTATGATCATGAAGAAAAGGAGATGGGAGGATAGGATCTTGAGTTGGGTGGGCTGAGGGAAAGGGATCTTGAGATGGAGTAAGTAAGATGGTAGGATTTAAATATGGAGGGGATGGTAAAAGTGGATCATGTAGGGGAATAAGTGGGATGGCGAGATCTGTTGTTCTATTGGAGGATATTTCAACATGCTTTTGGACAAGATCTTGACAGGAATGGATGGGAGTGGATGCATGAGGTTCATTATATGGGATTTGAATAATGCTTGGAGGAGGAGATGTGGATGGGATTTGGAGCGATTCGATGGGTGGTGGGAATTTTATGCTTGCAGGAAGTGGAAGGATTTTAAGCAATTTGATGGATGGTATGGGGATGATAGCTATGGGAGATGGGGATGATATTATAGATGGGGAAGCTTCATCATTGACTACTTCACATGGTTGGATTAGACGACATGGCTTATCGACTATTGGAGGTGGCTTTTCTTGTATTTCCTTTAGGAGATTCCTTGGAGACTCATGTGTCAGAGGTGGAGGTGGTGGATTGATAGGAATAGGTGGTGTGATGAGGGTGGAAGATTGGAAGCTTGGTTGATTGGGTGATGGAGGAGAAGCTGGGATATCAGATGGCATGACTAGATAGTTTGGAATAACTCTTGGATTTTTGGGGATGCTTGGGGGAATGTTTCTAAGGCTTTCAATATACCCGTCATAGTCAACAAGATTTTCATCATCATTGGAATAGGAGGTGGTGGGAGCAAGGACAATACGACCGAACACATCATGATAGGTTTGGGATTTCATGTTTTGATGATGAGTCAGATGGGGATGGGGCCTTGCATATGGATGAACACGGAAGCTCATGGTTGGATTTGGATTAAGACTAGATTTTGGATTGGCTGATGAAAGATTTCCTAGGGAGAGTCAAAGCTGCATGATAGACCTAAGGAGGATTGGCTAGAGATTTTTGGCTTTCCTATGGATGGAAGACTTCAAGGGCATGCTATCAAAAAGTGAGAGTTTTGCTGTCCTATGCACTGGATTGGTGGAGATTGTGTCAACTTAAGGATAGACTAATGATCCTATGGGCATGACATGAGATTGACCACTTATGGATCCCAACCTTTAGCTCAAGGTGATGAGGGATAACAAGTGACAAAGCTAGATTACCCTAGACAAAGCTTTGTCAAAGGGATAACCTTGGTGAGGCTGGTGGATTGGTCGGATTGATTGGATAGCAAATTCTAGCAGAATGACAACAACTCTCTAAAGGCTTGGGTGTGATTTTGGATTGGGTTGCTAACTGGCTGGGGGGGATGATTTGGAGAGACTTTGGATTTGGGATTGTTCTAAAGCAAGGAACTAGATAGATTTGGTTGCAGTGGGGGAGCTTGGATGATTTTCTGATGAGGCAGTGACTATGCTAAGTATGCCTTGAGCTGGGAGATTTCTACTTTTTTAGGATTTTGACCAAAGTTGGCAAACATTCATTCAAAAGCTATGAACAAAAAAGTAGACAAAATTTTGGAGCAAGCACGTCAAACACACCAACATCCTAGGAAGCTTTCTAGAAGGATGAAATTTGTTATAGCTAGGGAGTCCTCGATATATGCAAGGTACGTGAGGCCCAAATCCGTAGATGAAACCAAAAAGATGTCACACAGTCGAGAGGAGCGGTAACCCACTTCTCCTCTTTCACTTCTCAAGGGTATAAAGTTCCTTGAGGCTTAGCCTGAGTGACAAAATCTTGATTCCAAGAGAGGTGTCTTTGGATTCACCTCCCAATTTTTATACTCCACCAGAACACTAGAGTTGAGGTCATCCCAAGGGGTGATGAAATCCCCAAGTAGGCCTCCTAAAAAGTGTAAAACAAGACCACATACATGATCTTGGGCTTTAAAAGACACGTGTTTATTCCAATTGATGATTTAGATTTTGTAAGCTATGATTGAAGACACTTGTGATTATGGCATACAAGGTTCATTCCAATTTGATAGCATCGTCAGCATAATGAAATTCGAGAGATCGTCAACATAAGAAATGTGAGTGTCATTGAAAATGTGTCCAAACCATGCAATGTTCATTGATTGTTAGGCATTCAAGATTGAGTGTGAGTTTTTTTTAAGCCCAAAACAAAGATGTGTGAAACTTGATTGCCAAGTGCGCACCCGGAGGCCCTCCACATCAATATTTGTCCAATTTTTATGCCCAAATGAAGTGTGAGCGAGATTAATGCACATTCAAGGAATTTTCTAACTTAAAAAAACCACTAAAGACCCAACTGAGTGGAGTTTGATCTTTGTGGAGCACTTAACACCCTGTTAGGTAGACCCATCCCCATAGATGGCGCTGAGATTGCAACCAATGGTTAAATTGATGGGTGATTAAAGAGGGTGAGTCCAACTACAAACTTACTCAAAGCGTCTTTATTAGTTTTTATAACTTAGAAGATTTCAAAAATGTGGATTCTTTTTATGCCCCAAAAGATGATTATTTGATCTATGGCATTCAAGATTGGTTTTGTTGTTTTAATCACGCATTCATAAAAAAAACAAACTTGATTTTAATCCATGGCACTCAAGAGTGATTTTAGCAACATGCATTCAAAGACAAGTGATTAAACATTCAAGTTTTTTTCCTTTGAGCATTCAAGATTGAGATTTTGTGTGTTGTTTTAATAACTTTGAAGTGCTTTGTTTTAACCTTAGATCATTCAAGATTGTTTTGGACTCAAAAGTGAAAATGACTCTTTGGAATTTGGTTTTCATTCAAAATTTTGTGTTCTAGTTTGCATATTTTAAGCCCAAAAATGATATTACTAGATTGTTTTGATGCATGAAAAACCTAAGAAACATTCAAGATTTTGCAACAAGACATTTGTTTGGAACAAATAACAAAGCTTTTAGGACAATTTTTGGCAACCATTTAGGACTCTTAGTTTTCATGAGATTTTTAAAAGAACTTAAAAATATTTGCAAATGAGGTTCATTTTATCCTTGATTGATGCTTTGAGTTTGATTTAGATTTTAGTGTGCACTTAGTGTTGATTTTGAACCTTTTGAAATGGAAACTTGAAGTTCTTTTTAAATTTCCAAAAATGAAGTGTTCCTAACTTTGCATGAATGCATCTAAAACTTTGATGTTGCAAGGATGAAAATGATTGGATTGGTTTAGTTTCACTTGTTAAAAGATTTTTTCTTTTTTGCAAATTTTTAGTTTTTAATGGATTTAAGTATGATTTAGGGATTCATTTTAAGCACTAAAAAGAAATGTGTATGATTTTGCTTCCTTCAAAAAAAATGGCCAAGATCTCCCACAAGAAGAAGAAGAAGAAGTAGATGGAATAAGAAGAATATAGACAAGAAGAGGAAGAAGAATTCCAAGTGCTTTGTCCACCTATAAGCTTGAAAAATCTGCAAACACTATGAGATAGATTATGAGTTCCTTTGTCTTTTTCATGCTCATGTGGACCTACAAAACCAATTTATACAATCCTAACATTCACAAAAACAAACAAAATTAGCCAAAATTAGAAAATGACATACAAAACTTGACTAAAAAAGCTAATGAAGATGACCCATGCAGGGTCCCACCGGGCGTGCCAAAATGTATATGAGCAATGTTAGTATGCTAATAGAAACCAAATTCAAATAAAGCTTCTACAAAATAAAAAAAATTCATAAAATTCAAGATAGACTAAGATGAACTCTCAATTGAGAATATGAGCCATTAATGGACTCTCTCAATGAGAAGCTCTCTTGTTGAGTGGCTTTGTCTAAATAGATAGGATGTATGATCAAGCTTATGCTTCAAAAAGGGCTTCAAATGGAGTTGGAATTTGGGTGTGAGTGTATGGTTTTGATGTAAAATGGCTTCTTAAAATGGAATTATGACTTTACTTCATGGATTGTGTTATTTTGCAAAGGGGAAGGATCCAATTTATAGGCAAGAGGCTTGAGGGATTGAGGGCTAAGATGCAAGGATGGAAAAAAGCTCATGAAGGGCTTAGATTGCATGAGAGGAGAGCACATGGATTGTGCTTCCTTACAGCCAATCAGGGAGTGACACATGTCACAGGGTGAGAGGATGGAGGAAAGGGGAAGGATGAGTCAACAAAGGAGGCTCAAGGGATAAAATCTTCATAAAGACCCTCATAATGGCTTGTAAGAGCAATAAAAGGGCTTGGAAGAGTCATTTATGGCCTAGTGAGCTTCATAAAGTTTTATGGTTGAGATATTTTGAGGGAGATGAGAGCAATTTTGACTTGGGATTGATTAGGAGGGTTTTAAGCTTGCTTAGGATTGTGCAAATGATTAGAGGATGGATTAGGATGGTTTAGGATTAGCTTAGGGATAGGCAAGTGGATGGCATTTAATGAGGGTGGGTGAAAGAGGAGATATTTGTTAACTTTGGCTTGGGTTAGTAAGTCTTAACCCATGTTTAGAGAATGTGACAAGGTTAGGAGGGGATTAGGATTAGGTTTAAAGACATCTTCTAGAAGAGTCTAGACTTTGGATGAGGATAAAGACTTTCTAGAATAGTCTAGAACTTCCTAGGATGAGGATGAAGACTTTCTAGAAGAGTCTAGAACTTCTTAGGATGAGGATAAATTAGATTTTTAAGAAATAAATAAAGTTTTATTTATTTCAAGGGTTTGGATTGAGGAGATATTTATTAAAACTTTTTTAATAAACATGAGGATTAATATTTAATCTTAATTAAATATTTTGAGTTGGGATTAGGGGTAAGAAATGATGGGATTAGCCTTTAATCAAAATTAAAGAAGGATTAAAAGATTTTGGAAGAGGTTAGTGGTCTTAAGGAAATTGGCCAAGTTTTGGGCAAAAAATAAATTTTTAATTTATTTTGGGTTTTTTGGTCAATTTATTAATTAAATAATTAATAAATAAGGAAATAATGTTTAAATAAGATTTAAACATTTTTGGGAGGGATTCCTTAATTAAATATTTTTAATTAAGATAAAGGGATTTAATGGCATAAAAATAAATTAATTAATTAAATAATTAATTAATTAATAAATGATGATGTCATCAGGACTTTTTCAGAAAATAAAAATACTTTATTTTCTAAAGGTTTTTAGGTGTCTACAGAGAGGATGGAGGAAAGGGCAAGGATGAGTCAACAAAGGAGGCTCCAGGGATAATATCTTCATAAAGACCCTTCATAAGTGCTTTCTAAGAGCATTGAGGAGAGTGTAAGAGATATTTGAGGGTCATTTATGTTGGAGGGTGAGGAATTTCGACTTGGGTTGGATTAGGAAGGTTTTAAGCTTGCTTAGTATTAAATGATTAGAGGATGGATTAGGATGTTTAAGGATTAGCTTAGGAATAGGCAAGTGGATGGAAATAAATGAGGGTGGGTGACGGAGGAGCTATTTGTTAACTTTGGCTTAGGTTAGCAAGTCTTAACCCATGTTTAGGGAATGTGACAAGGTTAGGAGGGGATTAGGATTAGGATTAAAGATAAGGATTGACATCTTCTAGAAGAGTCTAGGCTTTGGATGAGGATGAAGACTTTTTAGAAGAGTCTAGCACTTCTTAGGATGAGGATAAAAAAGGTTTTCAGAAAATAAATAAAGTTTTATTTATTTCAAGGGTTTGGGCTGAGGAGATATTTATTAAAATATTTTTAATAAACATGAGGATTAATATTTAATCTTAATTAAATATTTTGAGTTGGGATTAGGAGTAGGAAATGATGGGATTAGTCTTTAATCGAAATTAAAGAAGGATTAGAAGATTTTGGAAGAGGTTAGTGGTCTTAAGGAAATTGGCCAAGTTTTGGGCAAAAATAAATAAATTATTTATTTTGAGATTTTTTGGTCAATTTATTAATTAAATAATTAATAAATAAAGAAATAATGTTTAAATAAGATTTAAACATTTTTTGGAGGGATTTCTTAATTAAATATTTTTAATTAAGATAAAGGGATTTTATGGAATAAAAATAAATTAATTAATTAATAAATGATGATGTCATCAGGGACTTTTTTCAGAAAATAAAAATATTTTATTTTCTAAAGGATTTTTAGGTGTCTACAACTAGTAAGTCCTGAGTCACTCAAGTGTTGAGCAGATAATAGATGTCAAGTTATTCAAATGTCGAGTGATCAATGGGTGTTGAGTCATTTAGAGGCCAAGTTACAACATTAAAGATATAGTGGATGTTGGGCATCAGACACTTCAAGTGTCGAGTAAATTTTTTTGGACATAGTTGTTTGTAATGGCACAAAATTCTATGTAAACCATTTTTTATCCAACTTAAGGATTGTTTTATGATTCTAAGATGATAAGGATGAATCTATATTGCAAATCCCTATGTAGTACACACAGCTAATCAATTAAAGAGATGTTTTAAGTGGAAAAATGGGTGAATCACAATTGTTGATTCATACAAAACCCTAAGTCACCTAGGTCTTCTTAAGGAGGACAAACCCTAAAAGATGAAATAGTGGAATGCAAGAAGAGAGAAGTTTCCATGTGCAAACAGAGCATTCATGGTGGCTGAGGAGTTGTGATTTGAGATACATTGCAAAATCAGTTAGAGGAGAATAGAGGAAAGGAGTTAGAGGATAGAAGTGATACATTTGATAAGAGAGGATCAAGTACACATCAGAAAAGAGGTGATCTATTATCTAGTAGTAGAGTGCTAACCAAAGGATCATTGCTAATACATTCTAGCAGGTGAATCAGTTAGATCTCTTAATAGGGCAGTCTTAATATGCTGTTGTAAATCCTTTAACAGGGTAAGATCTAACAATCTTGTAAGCCTTTAATAGGGTAGATCATAGTTTATGATCAAACATTGTAGCCTTCATTGGATACACTTTATTACTGCAATAGTGGAGATTTTTAGGTGTCATCCCCACCCTAGTTTTACCTTCTCATTGGAGGGTTTCTAAGTAACCAAATATCTTGTGTCATATATGTTTTGAATGTTATTTGTTAGAAATCTGATTGAAAACCTCGTTGTTGAAGATCAAAGAGGGAGATTTTTGTAAAAGATTGTTTTCAATCATTGTTTTGCCATTAATGTCAAACTTTCTATATGTAGGGATGATATTTGCTTACAAGATCCATGCACTATCACTTAGTTGATTGATGAAGAGGATTTGGTCAACAAGATGTAACAAGAGCACCTAAGGGAAAGGTTGAGTTATGATATTATAATGAAGTGCAAGAATTAGTTAAGACAATGGTCAAGTAATGTATTGATGACAAACTCAAAGGTATAGAGGTTGGTCACACTTAGATAAATTGGAGGAAGAAGTTGTAACAAGGTTGATTGCAAAGCTTTAACTTTGATCATTAGTATGTGCCAAGCAAGTCAGTTGAAATCAAGTAACAAAATTCTTAGTTAATGCCGAGTGATCTTCAAATGCCAAGTAAAGATCAGATGTTGAGCATCAAAAAAATTTCAGTATGTGCCGAGTAATCTTTAGGTGCCAAGCATCAGGAAAAACATAGTTAATGCCGAGTAATATAGTATGTGCTAAGGACTAGTATTTCAATAGTGTCAAGTTGCTACATTATTTCAAATGATGAAGATTCGCCAAATCTAAGCTGACAGAGTGGTTGCATTGAATTTTGTTAACAAGTTGGAAGATAAGGATGATGAGTTGTTGGCACAGAATCTTATGTGAACCATTTTTTTTGGGAAAATTCTAATGAATTATTCAAGAAGTTTCTAGAGGAAAAAAAATATGGAATAGATACAATGTATCCTACCTAATCCAGGTGAATTGAAATTGAAAAATGGAAGAATCAAGCAGGAAAAGGAACTCCAAGACTTCTATTTAAGAAGTCATAGACCAAGAAGCAGAGTGATGCTGATTCTGTTGCTACAGAAGTGCCAAAAATTTGCAAATTTATTGAAAGGGTGTCAAGAAGGAGACATCTAGGAGAAGGAAGAGCGCAGAGGCTTTGCTTATAAGAGTGGTCATGAAGAGATGATTGCACTAGTACATTGAGTATGGAGACTCAAAAACACAAAGCTTGAAAGAAAAGGCTAGCAATTAAGAGTTGCAGAGATAGAAGGCCAAGCAAGGATATGAGATGAGAAGTGATCTGAAATCTACAAGATAAGTTGTATGTTGAAGTCAGGTCAAGATTTTCTAATACTCTCTAGCAATTGTATTAGATCTAAAAATCTTATGGACTTAGGTTGGCCTAACAACCATTTGTAAATCCTTTAACAGGGTGGCATTCCAAGTGAATGTTTTAAAGTCCTTTTGCCATGCCCACTTCTAACAGGGTGGTTAAATCCTCTAACGAGGTCACACTTAAGATTGTGTCTTGTAAGTCTTTAACAGGGTAGGCCTTTCAAAGGGCATCACTTCAGAAGGGTGAGAATTGAGTAGCATGTTACTGGTGGTTTTTTCCCAAATTGGGTTTCCACGTAAATCACTGCATTATGTGTTGATTTCTTGTGTGTTGTACTTGCACGTTAATTTACAGTAACTTGCTAATTTGACAAGATAAAATTTTGAAGAGTGAATGCTTGGATTAGCTCACTCTATTAAGAGAAAAGTTTGAATAAGACATCTGGACCTTGAATAACTGATTCAGCGCCCCCCCACCCCGCTCAATTATTCTAAAGCAATTCTAACATTATTTTCTTTCATACTATGGATGAATATGTTCAGCTAGCTATTTCAGTTTACATGCAAATTGTGAGATGGATGTGTAGTGAATGAATTTGTGGTTAAAGTTTTGAAGGACCGATTCACACAGCCCCCCCACCCACCCTTAGATTTTACTTTCCCTATTGTATTTCTAATAGATAAAACATGTTACCTCTTGTTTGATCACCACTTCCAATTATCTCACTAATAGAATCATAAATCTTTGCCTTTCTATTTCAAAATTCAATTTGATAGCCTGAACTAAGCAACTATACTACACTCAACAAGTTATATTTTAGACCATCAACCCAATATGCATTGTCACATATGATCTTATCATCCAGTATAATTGATCCTTTACCTTTCACATAACATGGGGCATCATTTCCAAACGTAACACTACTTCCATTATAATGCCCTAAATTTTCAAAATTACTTGTATCACTAGTCATATAATATGAATAACCACTATCAATTATCCATCTATAATTCTTGTTAACATGTGAAATCAATGCAATTTTCTCGTCTTCATTAGATTCATCTTTAATTGCAACATAAACAACTTCTTCATCATTTTCATCAGTATCACTATTGGAACCATCTTCTTGAACAATATAACAAGATTTTTTACCTTTACCTTTGTAGTATTTGTTATCTCGACTATCTCTATTGTCTCTTCTTCCTGTGTATTTTCTATCCTTCCTTTCTTTCTTCACATCTATTTTAGGACATCTTGCAACAATATGACCAAATTTTTTACATGTAAAATAGATAATAGGGAGCTTACCTTTGTATTTTCCTTTTTTCTCTTGGTAGCCTTCTTGCTAGTAATGCCTCAAGATTGTCAAGATCATCATCTGATTCACTATTAGTGTCCTTATGTTTTCTCTTCTTCTTTCTCTTACATCCATCAAGGGTTAGTTCAGATGTAAAAGAACATTAAACACTAGAAAGTGAATAATTATCAAAATTTGACAACTCAAATGTAGTGAGTCTACCAATTAGACTATCCAAGGTCAGATCATTACTAGGTGTACATCTCAATTCTTGAATTTTAGATACTCTAATTGCATAGATGGGAAGAAATTTCTCAATATCTTTCTTATCACAATCTAATCAAATATAATGCTTCCATCTCCTCTAATAGTATTCACAACCTCCCTAATCTAGCCACAATATTGTGCAATATTTTCACCTTCTTTCATTCTCATGAATCACCTTCTTTCATTCTCATGACATCCAATTTGCCTCTTAAACTTTTAGCTTTAGCTCTCAACATAGTTTTGTCTCCTTCATGGATTTGTGTCATCTTGTCCCACATTTTCTTTGCAGCAGTAGATTCCTTCACATCATCAAATTCAAAATAACTCAAAGAAGATGCTAGATCTACCATAATTTGATTATATTCCTACTACTCCTTCATTTGTTCAACAGTCATGGGCCTAGGAACTTCAATGTATTCATTCTCTCGATAGTAAAATGTAGAATCTACAACTCTAGATAGATGCAATTTCACCAATCTTTTCCATGATGGGAAGTTGTCCTTATTCAACTTAGGTACCTTTCTCTTATATATCTTAATCTTTTGCTTAAGTCCTTCATACTTTATTTACAAGAACCAAAATCTTTGATACCAATTGTTAGAATATTTAGAATAACTAAGAGGTGAGGGGGTAGTGAATTTGTTATCCTCAGGTCCAGATGTACCAATTCAACTTCTATTAACTTCAAACAACTTAAACAATTTAATTAAACAACTCTATCTATACAACATATCATCAACAACTTAACTCTTTGTTCAATATATGCTAACCAACAATAAAATAAATAACATGCATCACACATATAAGACACCAAGATTTAACATGGAAACCCAATTTGGAAAAAAACCACCAAGTAACATGCTACCACTTTTAACTCTTCTATAGTGAGCTCAATTAAGAGCCAAACATGTTAAAGGTTACAAAACATAGTATTAGGTGTGACCCTATCAAAAGATTTCATCACCCTTTTAGGAGTAGCTTGATTAGAGGACTTTGGATCACTCCATCATAATGTCATCTTGATTAAAGGATTTACAAAATAACTATTAGGTCAACCTTGATTGAAGGACTTTGACTTCCATAATGATTATAAAGTAACAATGGGTTTGATATGTAAAACACAACTCACTATGCAAATTTAGATCTCCATTCAACTCATTTTTTGGTTCATTAACTAGACTTCATTAACATCTCAATCACTGACCTGCTTGGAAACCCTTCAAGAAATCACACTTCACCAATCTTCTCACTTTTCCTCTACTACTCTATTCTTCACATTTTCTCAATAAAATTTCCAATAAACAATGAACCAACCTTGGAAAACATCTCTTATGCCTCCTTAAATAGGTAGCTTTGATCTTTTTATTCTTAAACATCATCGTAGATCTAAGGGTTGGGTTAGACTCAATGAATCTAACCATCATTTCATCCTTCTAATCCTTTCTTGATACTTCTAGAAATTTCTCTTTAAATCCTTGCATTTCATCACATAAAAAACTGAATTTTTATATTAAATGCACCAGCTCATTAATCCTTATCATCCACATATTTTGACTAATCCAAAAATTCAACTATGTCGGCCTCAAACTTGATTATTTTACAAACTATAATTTTGCTGACACTCGATCATCACTATGTAGCTCAGTCTCTACCTTTTTGTCTCACTCAACTTTTGTAGGCTTGCTTCGTCTTTGCTATGCTCGGTCACTACTACATATTGCTTCTTTAAATTTTTTGGCCATAACTATCACTCAACTAACACTATTTGCTTGACTATTTCTTAAGTTCCTTAATCTTATGTTTCAACTCCTTGATTGATTGACCATTGTTCATGATGCAAGAACATCTTAAATCTCATAATAGAAGGGGGCATGATAAAATAAATAAATAAACAAATTTGAGGAGAGAGAAAGTGATGAAAATTGGAGAAAAAATTAAAATAAAATTTAAAATAGAGAAAATAGGGGAAAATGCATTTAATGTTTGTTACCAAGTTGACTTGTGGCTTGAGGGTTTATTTAATGTAACTTTCTAGGTTGAGTTGTGGCTTGGTTTGGTATAAGTAGAGGGTATTTTCATGTCATTATTTTGATTAAGCATGAGATCCAAAATGGAGGAAGTTGGGTAGAGAGGAGTAGCTGAGAAGACCAAAGTTAAGAAGCTAGTAGTTGTGGCTGATGGTTTGCCTCACAATAGGTGTGTGATAACCATGCTCAAAGCCTTATATAGGAATAATATATTCAATATAAGGATTATTATCCCTACCATGAGGTGCATTTAATTTTTCAACCTAGGGATGTATACTTGAAATGGTCAGCACAGTATGTGCACTAGGCTTCTTAAAGAGTGATTACGCTTATGCTACAAGAAAGTAAAATGTAAGGAAAGAACCTACACTAATGCTGCAAGGAAGTAACACATTTAACTCTTCACTAAAATGAATGCTAGAAATGTAATTAAATGCTAACCTATATTCCAACTCAGACCATTCACTATAACTGTTCTCACAGATGATGCTAGAATACTCACAAAGTATGATGTTGTAGGAGGAAACTTACAATTTCTACTTGAAATACTGTAAATGCTAGAAGTAAATCTACACTACTCTAGTCTAATCCACCTCCCAAGTAGGCCCCCTTGGTCAACTTCTACTAATCTATTAACATAGAATGTAAACCAAGAATTATCTCATTATATTTCAAAATTCCTTACATGAGAACAATACATAAAACTGTAAAAACAATTCACTACAAGAGTCAATAGTTTATTTTCATAAAATTTCTTTCAACCTCCTAAAACTATCGATCCAATCCCTATAAATAGAGGATCGACACTTATTTTAAAATAAGAAAGAAAACATACTGATTACAAATCTGCCAGAGAAAAAGAAGGAAATAAAACAATTCATTGTACAAACAATAAAGCCTAAATAACCAAATCAACACAATAGTAAACATAGAGGAAATATAGCAACTTTTTCATGCCCCCTTTTCAAATAATTAAAAAATAATAATCTTTGCTAAGGCAGGCAGGCCCAAGAAAGTGAAGTTTCGAAAAAAGGGGGTTAATCTTTGGAAACCGTTGGACTAATAAATGAAAATTATTATTAAAATATGTTTCATTAACCTCTCTTGGATGTGAGTTATGGTTATGCCCTCTTTTAAAGGGTTTGGACGCATTTTGGCCAGATTCCAGAACTTGATTTTTGCTCATTCTTTGTTATTCTTCAGAGGTTGCCAAACCTGTGGAGAAGGAGACCCAAGAATGGGAGTTTGTAGGTTTCCAGGGAGACCCAAGAATGGGATTTTTTAGGTTTCCAAGAAGTCTAAGGATGGGAGTTTGAAGCCATTCCATGTGCATGCTCATACAGAGTTTGCCTTTGTGCTGAACAGTGCAGATTTGTGGGTTTTCAGGTGTGTTTTTTGTATGAGTTTGGTGTTTTTAGTTGAGTATTTCATATCAGTTTGGGTTGCTGTTGTATTTCAGACTTTAAGGTGTTAAAATAGAGCTGAATATATGTATTGGGACGTGATTAAAATTTTGAGATAGATTATTAGTGTTTTTGTGGTGTTTCCGAGCATTTTTGTGTTAATTTCGGGAGCCCGATGAGCATAGTTTTTGTCCTACATTTGAGAACTGTTGTGTAAAGGCTATACGGATCTGAAAATGTCATTTTGCTTTTATGCTGCTGAAATTTCTGTAAAAATGTCCACTTTCAGATTTATTAATAATAGGTGAAGCTGTGAAGCTTTTGGTACAATTTCTGGCATACCTGATTTGGGGTTTCTTGAGAAATTTGGTGGATCTTTGTGATATTAGTTGTTTGATCTTGAAAATCTGATTAGAGGTTGGGAATATCATACAAAATCAGAAAAGGGACATTTCAAACTTTTCATCTCTACATTCATGAAATAATGGCTGCTCCTTTAAAGCGATCGTGTCTCCTGATACCATTATGGTTCTTCCATCGTGACTAGACTTTAATGTTCCTCCTTGAATGTTGTCAACCATCTCCAGCTTCTTCCCTATAAATTTAATTATGATGCAAAAATATTTTCAAACAAGAAAAATCAAATTAAATCCAGATATTAGAACACACATTCTAATAGTTATATGAAATACTACACTATCTGTATAATACTGGAAAAATATGACATATTATCTACCCATAGGTTAATGGTTCTATCTAGACTTAATCATAGGTTCAACTAAACATAAGTTCATAAATGTCTTGGCAATGTTAAAATAGAGTATTTTAAAATTATCATAAAATAGAGGTAATAATCAGCCTCATCATCTATCCCCTGATAATTTTGATGCTTGTCCTCAAGCATTGCACCTTCTAGTCAGTGATCAGAAATCTCCAACTTCAATCCTCCCTCTCCTGCTACTTTTGAATGTGTAATAGAATCCTTGTGTTCTCTCCTAGACTTCCCTTATGTGGTCCTCCTACAACTTGTCAAGTCATTCATAATTGACATCATATAGGGTCCACATGAGCATTGGTAGTTTCATTGTTAGTGGACACCACAATTCTGGTCTAGCCTGCCTTCCCAACTGTATGTATTTCAAAGCTCGATGAAGGGTGGCCTCTAAGTTAATAGGATTGTGTGGATCTAATATTTTGAGTCCTTCAATTAGTCTTCCCCATCTACTTTTAACACCAACCATGGCTCTCTAAAAGGTAAAGTAAGGAAGGTTATCATATTCAACATATACCTTTGCTCTGGTCTCAAAGATTCATTTTCTTATCTCCTTGTGTTTATCCCCATAAGTCAATATAAACCAATCCCTAAGGATTTCTTTTGGTTCATCACTCGTAGTTGTTAATGAAAAGAGTTCTCTTCTTTCCTCATATTTGTAATTTTTCAATTATCTATCATAATTAGCTTCATTATGCATCCAAGACATTAGGGAAAATACAATTCATAAGGTAAAGGATTCCGTTGAGTTTCTTCAAGGATAATGAAATTGTGCAAATACAATTCATAAAGTAAATTTTGTTGCCAAGATGGAAGAGTTTGGTATAAACCATAGAATTCTTGGGCTATCTTGAATTTTGAATTTATGTCTTTGAGGGTCAACATAAGCTGGAACAAAAGGAATTATTCTCTTAAACAAATAACATAGATTCTAGGTGGTGGTCTACAAGTAATTATTTGATCAACCAATTTGAGGGCATGATCCATCCTTTTTTCTATTTTGCCAATTTCTCTCTTAATCTATAATTTCTTCATCTTGATATTCTATAACCCTCTTCATCTCCTTTTTCTCCGCTTGAATCATTTGCCTTGTAATACTCTTTGTATTTATCTAGAAATAGAGTTTGCATTTCATCCCAGGTACTTACTGCATTGGCTCCTAAACCCATGAACCATCGTAAAGTTGATTCTTTTAGTGTTGCTAGAAATAATTTGAGTTTATGGGCATTAGTGTTATAGTCAAAGCTATGACAAAGTATGTCAAACTCAAACAAGAAAGTATCAAGGTCTTCAGTTACAAGGCCATAGAACTTTGGAAGAGAAACTCCAAGTATATTTTTGAGATTAGCATTGGTTATGAGGCTTGGGAGAGGAAATGGAAAAGTAGGTTGTGCCATTACTAGAGGTATTTGATTATGGGGTTGCTATTGAAAAGGAACATTTGGTACTAGATTATTAACAACAGGTGGATTTGGAGTAGAACTACCAAGAAAGCTGGCCAAAATTTTAGAAAAAGGTTGAAGACCACTAGTGTCCAAGGGTGGTTCTCTAAAGGAAGATTCTATAGGAAAAATAGGGCTTGCATCCTCAAAAGGCAACTCAACTTCTTCTTCACTTTCTTCATTCAAATTAATAGACTCCTGTGGAAGAAATTTTCCATATTCATCTTGTCATCTTCCTCTTCAATGCATGCAATTGAATTCTTCACACTTGCGAAGAAACTTTTAGGACTACAAATCTCTAAAAAAAAACTTAACTAAAAAACTATGACCCAAAAATGTTCCTAGCTTGACACCATCCCTGACAATGGTGCCAAAAATGATGGTCTACCTCACGATAGGTGTGTGATAACCATGCTCAAGGCCAGCCTTAGGAATAATATATTCAATCTAAGAATTATTCTCCCTACCATGAGGTGCATTTAATTTGTCAACCCAGGGATGTATACTTGAAATGATCAACACAGTATGTGCACTAGGTTCCTTAAAAAGTCATTACGCTTATGCTACAAGAAAGTAAAATGCAAAGAAAGAACCTACACTAATGCTGCAGGAAACTAACACATTTAACTCTTCACTAAAATGAATGTTGGAAATGCAATTAAATGCTAACTTATATTCCAACTTAGACCATTCGCTATAATTGTTCTCGCAGATGCTACAAGAACACTCACAAAGTATGATGCTATAGGAGGAAACTTACAACTTCTTGAAATACTATAAATGTTGGAAGTAAATCTACACTACTCTAGTCTAATCCACGTCCCAAATGGGATCCCTTGGTTAGCTTCTACTAATCTACTAACATAGAATGTAAACCAAGAATTATCTCATTATATTTCGAAATTCCTTACATGAGAACAATACATGAAATTATAAAAATAATTCACTACAAGAGTCAACAGTTTCTTTTCATAAAATTTCTTCCAACCTCCTAAAACTATCAATCCAATCCCTACAAATAGATGATTGACACTTATTCTAAAATAGGAAAGAAAATTAAGTAATTACAAATCTACCAGAGAAAAAGAAGGAAACATAATAGTAAGTCTGAATAACCAAGTCAACACAATAGTAAACACAGAAGAAATATAGCAACTTTTTATCCCTGCATTCATGAAATAATGGCCCCTCCTTTTTAGCTTTTGTATCTCCTAGTACTATTATGGTTCTTTCATCATGACTGGACTTTAATGTTCCTACTTGAATGTCATTGACCATCTCCAGCTTCTTCCCTATCAAGTTAGTTATGATGCAAAAATATTTGCAAACAAGCATAATCAAATTAAATCCAAAAATTAGAACACACATTCTAATAGTTATATGAAATACTGCATTATATGTATAATATTGGCAAAATATGACATACTATCTACCCGTAGGTTAATTGTTCTATCTGGACTTAATCATAGGTTCAGCTAAACATAAGTTCACAAATGTCTTGGCAATGTTAAAATAGAGTATTTTAAAATTATCATAAAATAGAGGCAATAATTAGCCTCATCAGTGGCTTTGGAAACAAGAAGGTTTCTTGGTGGCTTATGAGCACAATTTTAGATTCTTCTTGGGGTTTTCTATTAGATTGTGGACCTAGGCTAGCTAGGGTTTGGATCTTGTGAGATCTTTGAGAGCTTGTTACTATATTTGCTTATGTATTTGGCCATAACCCAAAAGGCCTTATAGTCAAGCATGTTGGATGTAAATATAATGATTCTTTTATGAGATTTGACATTATTTTGGATCTTTATCTTTGTGTTTTTGTGTATATTCCACTATGTGGTTATTTTCTAGGGCCTAGGACATCTCCTTTGGGGATTCTCCTGCCATGTATTGCATCAAGTGGTATTAGAGTGAAGGTTGATCTTGTGGTGTTGGTTGATCTTTTGGATTTGTTGCTTAAAAGATCTTGGAAGATGCCTCCGAGAAGATTTAACCTGAGGATGATTGATGATCTTTGTGATGTTGTGGAGAGTAGAGTTTTAGAGAAGATTAAAGAGGGTTTCAAATCTGAGATGGAGTTAATGAAGAATGCAATCATGAGAGCTATTTCCAGTTTACCAAAAAATATGGGTATAAAAGACAATTATGAGGAAGTCACTAAAGACTTTGAGGCCCCTGGATCTAGTGTTGAAGATCGAGATGACCATGTGGAAAGATATGTGGATGACAGATCTGGTTGATTGGATAGATCTAACACTCAGCTAAAGTTGAAGCACAATATGGATTTTTCTAATTTTTTAGGTACTTTGAATCCTGAAGACCTAGTTGATTGGAATGGTGAATTGGAAGACTGCTTTGAGTTAGAGGTTATTGGAGATCTGCTCAAAGTGATATTGGCATGAACTAGGTTGAAGGGACATGCTACTTTATGGTGGAAAGAGTTGTAAAGAGATAGAGATGAGGAAGGACAAATGAAGATCGCTAGATGGAGCTTTATGGTAAAAAAATTGAAGGCTAAGTCCATTCCAATTGATTATGAACTTGAATTGTCTAAAAGATTCCAAAATCTAAAACAAAAGGATATGTATGTGAAAGATTACTGATGATTTCTACAAGATGGGTATTTGGTTTGGGCATAAAGAGTTGTTAAAAGAAAAGGTGGTTAGATATATCAATAGCCTATAATTCAATATTCAGGATGAGATTGATATGTTGAATATTGTTTTGGTTGAGGATGCTTATCAATATGCTCTAAGGGATGAAGAGAAGTTAAAGAGAAGACATCAAGGCGGTTCCAGAAGGAAGGAGAAGCAAATGAAGGATAAACAACTTTTTGAAGATAAACCAAAACCTGTTGAATAGAAGAGCAGAATGAGTAGAGATGCATTTAAAGGTACTTATTACAAATGTGTTGAAGAAAGAAATAGATCATTTGAATGTCCCAATACTAATAGGAAGGTTGGTAATAGAAGAGTTTCTATGGTGAATGAGAATGAGGATTATGTGAATGAGCCTAAGGAAGATGGGGATAATTTTCTTGAGTCAAATAATGTTGCTCGGTAAGAAGACACTAGAACCTTTTTAGAAGAGGATATTGTTCAAGACTCAATACAAATCTAGAGGTAATTGTTGGAATGTTATTATGGATAGTGGTAGTACTAATAACCTAGTTGCTAAGGAGATGGTTCAGAAACTTGGTTTGAAGAGAATGAGACATCCTTTTCCTTATAAGATTGGTTGGCTGCAAGATGAGCATGTTTTGGAAGTAAATGAATAATGTCATGTTAGTTTTTGGATTTGATAGTATGTGGATCAAGTGTTGTGTGATATTGTGGACATGAGGAGTTGTCACATATTACTTGGTGTTGTGAGGTGGAGCCTTATCAAATTCAGAGGTTTATTTGGCACAATTTTTCCTTAGATTATTTCTACGGGGGTCAAGGGGCAATGTCCCTTGCTAGGTCACTACCCCAAGTGCGCTCCCTATTGTTGTATAGGGTGGGGTCGATGGGCAATTCCCTTGTAGGTTTTTTTGAGGGTGCTAATTTTGTAAGTGAAAAAATCTTGTATAAAATGCCTTAGGGTTAGAAATTTCATAATGTATGATGATAGTGTAGCTTCTTGCAACGATATTGATCTATAAGGGATTGTGGATTGTAATCACTAGATAAAAATAATATTAGACTTGTTGTTGGTGGATGTAACCCAAGGATTGGGTGAACCATGTTAAATACTTGTGTCTTGTGTTCTCTTTTGTGTGATTTATTATTTTATGATATTGGTTATATTTGCATGTAATTGTTATTTCTATCTGTGGTTAATCCTAACAAGTGGTATCAAAGCTAGACTATTGTCATTTATTTATTTAATTTTATTTTCTATCCTCTACAAGAAGGTCTCATAGTTGAGTGGGAGTCTCACAGTTGAGTGGGAGCGATGATAGATGAGGGTAAACTGAAGGTTGAGAAGTTTAATGGGAAGAACTTTTAGTTATGGAAAATGCAAATGGAGGACTATCTTTATTAGAATATGGAAACCATTGGAAGAAAAGCCAAGAAATAGGGAACTTGAAAGATGAGGAGTGGGAAATTTTGGATACAAAGGAACTTAGAAGTATTTAATTATGCCTAGCACAATCAGTGGCATTTAATATTACAAAAGCAAAGACAACAACAAAGTTAATGCAAACCCTAGTGAAACTTTATGAAAATCCCTTCACTTCAATAAGTTATTTCTCATGAAGTGTTTCTTTAATATGAAGATGGAAAAAAGTGGATTTGTTGCAGATCATATAAATGATTTTAATACAGTTACTACTCAATTATCTTTTGTAAATGTTAATTTTGATGATGAAATTAGGGCTCTCTTAATTTTATGTTCTTTTTCTGAAAGTTGGAATGGCTTGGAAATGGTTGTGAGTAATTATGTTTCTAGATATAGTACCCTAAAAATTTGATTATGTGATTGGTCAATGCTTTTTATAAAAAATTCATCCAAAAACCACATTTTCTCGCATTTGAAGGGGTTTCTAAAACTTTTTGTTGCTCTACTATATCTAATTTGACTGGGAAATGGTCTAAGCCAACATTGGGCAAGATTTTTGAATTGTAAGGAAACTTGAAACAAAAAATATAACTATTTCCACATAACCCATAATAGATCTAAAATAAATATGCAATTAAAATCCACCTACAAAAGAATAGACAACATACCCAGAAAAAATGTGACACAAGATATACCTTGGGAAACCCTCATTGGGGGAAAAAAAATAGCCACCAAAAGCATCCATCACCACATATTACTTAACAAAAAAACCATTACAATACAACCATGGAAACCTTCAAATCCATAGTCGTATCCTAAGAAATCCATGTGAACAAGCATGAATTCACACATATCATGCCATGCTTCCAACCTTCATAAATGCTCCCTTGGCTAACCTGTCAAGCCTTGTCCTGCTCAACTCTTTCTTTTTTGCCCTTTCCCCCCCTTTTTTTGTCTTATCTCTATAACTACCCTTGTGGCTACTTATATAGTAGTAAGTCCCATAAAACCACCAAGTGGTATTACATAAACCATGTGCTAAAATCATGTGCTACCTAACCCATTGACCCCACATTTAATATTGGACATTTAATTTATTTTCCCCAATATTAAATAATTAGAACAAGTATTATCACAATGTTACAATACAAATCATCAAGTATATCCCATGGGAATCATGTTGCACATCCATCTAAGTGCTCTACGTGCAACATTACATAATAAAATAAAATAATACAATATAAAAATATTATGCAATGTGTGCAACACGCATAATTTCAACAATCTCCCACATGTTGTTTACATTGCATATGGTCAATCTGTAGCCACATAAATGAATAATGAAACAATTCCTCCTACCACATCCACCATAATGGATCAAAGTACACCATGGCTCCATCCTGGTACCTACAACAAAATCAAAGTATCCATCTTCTCAAACATGAATGAATCCACCTCCTATTATGCCACTACCACTAGACATACGTAAAATTCATCTAAAGAGAAAGCCACCCAACCTATCACATCAGAAGATCATAAAATCTTGTACCAACTGAAATGTCAAGTACAAAAACCTGATCCAAAGGTAATCACATGTATCTATATCTAAAATAGCACACACAACAAGTGCCAATACATCCAACTATCTATACCTCTAAAGGTATACCAAGTGAATCTCACAACATTAACATATGCAATCTATAACCTAAAATCATAAGCCTCAAGACTAATACTTGCCACATATATACAATGAAGCTCCCACTACAAAAGATAATGTCAAGTCTGTAACCAATCCACTTACAACCTCTTGAAGAAGTGAATCCAAGTAGTATAAAAGACATCCACAAAATATAAACCAATAAGCTACAAGAACAACTCTCATAACAAGTCTCCAACACTCTCCCAAGTTCTCCACAACCAAAAAAGGAAAGAGATAAACAAATAGCCATGGCATCTCTTGCATGACATGCATGAACACAAACTAGTGATCACAATCTCCAACCAATATCAAATCTAGTGTAAGTGAAACCAAAGAGAAACCATGAAAATCATAACTTGTATAATGTCCTTCTACATGGATATCTAGATGTAAATTGTGCCCAAGTAAGATCTCCTCCATAAAACCCCATTCAAGAATCCATACCAACACCCAAACCATATCATATAACTATTCATGGATGTAAATCTCTCATAAGAAGATCAAAGTCAAAAACAATTCCAAAACCAAGGAATAACCATTCCTAATCCAAGGAATACGCCTAATATAAAACCATCTCCCAGACTCAACCAACATAAAAAATTATATGCACAAGGAGATAACCAATGCTAAACCATATCTCAAATGAACCTTCCAAAACTAACTACCATAGCTCAAGATTAATATCCATGAAAGACAAGAATAAATTTAATGCACCTGAGAGAAATAATAGGTTTTACCTCTCAAGCAGTAATCGTTGAGTAGACCAAGAGTGGGGAATGAGAATGTTCATCAAGATATCCAAGTTTGCAACCAAGACTCGTCTAAGAACAATCTCCTCTCAACTCTATATAAGGTGAATGCCCCTCAAACTTCCTACTAAAACCATCAACTATCCCAACAAATACTTCTCTAATCTAATAGAAATCAACATCACTACCATCTCTAAGCATCCATGAGCACATATAATCAATCAATCCATGCCAACTCCAAATGTAACATATAAATATCATGAATTATCTAACAAATGATCAATGTACTCAATACTAAGAAACTAAACCAAGATCAATGTCAAAGTTCCAACCATGGCCCCAGAAACATAAACATGACAACATGATTTAAACCATCTCAACCAAAGAGATAGCATGCTCCATATGAACATACTATAACATGTCAAAACTCTAAACATGTACTAAGAGTATACCATGACCTTATAATGAAACCATCCTAACACCAAGGATAACATGTCAAATGTAATCATAAACCACAACTTTACCATGAACCCCATGAGCCCTCAAGATGCAACCATCTCTGCACATCATGAAGATAACAAGTGCACCATGCAAATGTCAAGAATGTTTCTGCAACAACATGATCTAAGACAAACCTCCAACATCTGCAAACACTCAATAAATATATCAATGCCAACAATTCCCAATCAACTTTAGTACTAAGTGACCTATGACATCATAAAATTCATCTCCTACATGAAGATCCCCCAGGTCTAGACTCACACAACCAAAGTGTTAGTACCAAGTGAAACCAAGATCTCCAAACCAAGAACATACAAAACAAACTAGGATCTAATCCTACATTGCCACCTCATCACTATCACAAACTCTCACTAAAATATGTATCCAAGCTATCCATGACATCATGATGAAAAATGAAACATCCTCTAACCATGAGAAACAACCAAGACATCAAACCATCAAAGAACTCAAAGTGCACATCATGAGCTCCCCAAAAGAAACTAAATAACCATGATCCTCAACCAAGAAGATGTACCACCATAACCAAATTAGGAACCCAAACCAATGAACATCAAGGATGTACCTGTGTATCAAATTAGTCATGCCAAAATCCACGGAACTATGATCACATTCATGAACTGAGCATCTAACTCTCAAAGTGTCCAATCTGTTAGCATAAAATAGTCAACCACAATCCTCCACCATAATTATACCTAGTAACAACATCTCATTCCTTCTACATGAAGAAGAAAAATTAAATCATGTAACTTAGGGCATAGACAACCTTAATCCAAATGACTAATCTAAATATGCATCAATCATGAAAGATTAATGGCAAAAGACAACCCATATCCAGCCATAAATGCAACCTATAAGTATAGACTGCTTACAACAATGCACAACTTGTAGACCCAACAATCATCATACATATCTAAACCAAACACTGATAATCATATAATCACGAGACCAATCTATAATAAAAACTAAGTATACAATGACATCAAATCCAAATCTTCAAAAATATACAATCTCATAAACTCATAATGTTACCATAGTCAATATATATCATTAACCATCTAGATCAATATATCACCAAATAAATCATCTCAAACCTATACCAAATTTGAACCAATGTATAAATCTCTCCAAGAGCTTTCTGTTGACTACTCAAAGTCCAAAATCTATTTTTGTATGCCCAAATTTGTGCTCAAAATAAACAACATTTGACTTTTGGGCTCATAAAACTTGACAAGATTTTAAAATCATAGACTCAACCCTGCACCAAGTTGTAGGGCTTTGAATTAGCTTTTATAAAAATTATAAGAAATATGAAATCTGATAATCTAAGTGAAAGTTATGGTCAATTTTTACCATTTTCACTACATTTTTTTTTTGTGATGAAAATTTTGACAGGATTAAATTTGACAGCCATTACAGGCTAAAACTAAAAACCTTTGTATTTTCTCTTCACATGGGAAAACTAGGGCATATTATATATCAAAATTTATGGAAAGGACAACTTAGATCCAATGGTAAGGTCTATTTTTCCCAAGAGTTCATCTATGCAAGCTCCGCCCTAAAAACCCTCACTTAAATGAAACATCCAAAATAAAATCCGTTTGACCAACAATTCCACATGCCTAAAATATGCCAATATCTCATCATAATAGAAAACCCAAAACCCTTACATCTACAATAAACAACCTATGAAACACATATATCTTGCCCCTTGTTTTTGTTGGAGTAAATAAGTATTTACTATTTACACTTTACTTAATTTTACTTAGGATAATGCATTTTTATATAGTTGTCATGTAGACACCTAGGAGTTTACATAATCATATGAGTTGTCATGTAGACAACACTGTATTTTGCACTCCAATTGAGCACATGTTGTCTATTGCATCTCTTTACGACAAACATCTTTCTATTCTTATCCTCTCATTGTTGCACATACATTCATGCACAATGGAGGATAATCCACTCTTGGACATGTGCTTAGTTTTTATGCTTATCTCTTTTATGACTCCTAGATATATCAGTTGCCTTTATATATAAGGCACTTATATGATGTATTTATCTAATATCCATTATCAATTTGATCATTATTGAGATTCTCATTTGATCATTATTTATCTCTTTTGTGCTATCTATTGAGCTTCTTGATCTTGGCATTGAATTATTGCCTTAGGCAAATTCTTACAGTTTTCTATTCTCTCATGCATTCTCATGGATTCAATTTAGGGTTACAACAACAAAACCATAGCTCTGATACCACTTGTAAGAAAACTTGCAACGAAAAATATAATTGTTTCCACATAACCCATGATAGATCTAAAATAAATATGTAATTAAAATCCACATGCAAGAGAATAGACAACATACTCATAAAAAATGTAATGCAAGATATACCCTAGGAAACCCTCATTGAGGGAAAAAACCTAGCCTCCAAAAGCATCCATCACCATGTATTATTCAACAAATAAAATCATTGCATTACAACCATGTGTTGATATGTCGTTTAGCATGATGCTTAACAACAAGAATCCTTTTGAAATCCTCTCTTGAAAATTTGATCTAAGATTAACTCCAAGGTTTAGGGTGATCTTTCAACCTACTGGAATCCGCTCAATTGAAGATAAATGTTTTTTTTCATGAGGAGGCCTTTGGTGGTCCCCAAAAATTTGGATATGATGTCTAATCTACTGTTTAAAAAAGTAACCACAAAAGAAATCTATTTTTTTGGATTTTCACTTTTATGATGTATGTTAGTTATAGATGTAGCTATATGAATTCTTAATTTAACCAAGTGTTTGTAAAAGAAAATAATGAAGAAAGGTAACAAGATATTTTAATAAAATGACTTTGAAAATTAAATCCCCAATGGACATAAACCACCAAAATAACACGTCTATGAGTTAAATCTTTGAAAATATTGGGTAGGTAACCAATGAAAATAGGAGCAGCACTTCCTCAATTCCACTGATGCAATCGTCAATGGGAATTCAATAATAATCTTAAAATGTGTCACTTGCCATCAAATTGCAAGTTCATGGAAAGTGCGCTCATGCGAGACAAGAAGCTATGTAAGAACAATAGGTGATCCCTTCTCCAACTCGATATGTCAACAAAATTTGTAAACACATGGCAAACACCAAAACTAAAAGATTGCACAGTGAAATCAACACAACAAAACCATTGGCTCCATTACAATTCATGAGCATACATTCACAAAATATTCTGCACTCTGAAAAGAATAACTACACTTAGAATGAGAGCACCAATAACATATATTATTGCATCAAAATAATGGCCTAGAATACATATTACGTTCCTAAATTTATAGGAAATCATCTCCTCAATTTGTGTTTAAGAGTGAGAGATCCCTTCATGCAAATATATGCTTAAAACTAATAAAAGAAATCTATTTATATACAAATTGACTCTCTCAAAGGGGCTAAGTAGGACTCCACCCTTGTTTTAATCAATTAATGGGTGCATGAGCCTTTACATATCTTTAAAAAAAGAATGAGAAGACAAGGAGATAGAAGTTACAAGATGATGTAAGAGTCTTCAGAGGTGCTAAAATTAGAAGTTCAACCTTCTCTAGATGTTTTTGAAAGTTAAATCATCCTCAGAATGTGTTTTGAGTGCATGGAAAGCTCTAAATTAGGAATTGGTAGTTAACTGTCGATGCACTATTACTTCTTCAAAAATTTCGATGCACCTCTATGAAAAGTGCACCTTTGCACCTTGCACACCTTGATGACAAGTTCTAAAAAATGCAAAATTTTCCCCAAGTGTCAAAACTGAAATTTTAGCTTATAGGTTTTGTTCCCCTTTATACCAAAGCTATGTCTAGATGTTTTCTCTTAAATTTCTCAATTATCTTGGTCAATTGGGTCACATTTGGAAAATCTAAAGTTTCATAATTATTCTTTACTATTTGCTAATTTGAGTATCTAAAAATTCCTCAAGTTTAGTGTCTAGTTCCAGCAATACCTCTTTAGTCTTAAATACTTGTCTAATATCTTCATCTGATGAAGCACTCTCAAAAATTCCTCAAAAATTTTGAGCTATTGACTACACTAGATTGAGCTTTGTTTTTTACTCGCCTTCAAAAATTTCTAAGCCTACAACATTGTAATATATCTTAGCTTCCAAAATTTTCTCTTGAACTTGGTCTTTGAGTTTTTGTATCTGAATATGCAATGTCTCCATGACCTTATTTCTAGCTGCAATCTTCTCAATCCAATCATCCAATTTATCTAACTCCTCCATAGATTATATGTCCATGAGAGTATGATACTTTTGACCTTTTATTGATTGCAATGCTTGAATTTCTTTGCCCCAGGTATGTACCTCATCCATTAAGCCAAAATCCTAGTTTAATATAGAAACCAACTTATCCACACTAGACTACATATGATGTAATAGGTTCAAATTGCCCTGTATATTTTGTACACCCTTTTCCTCAAATTTCCCTGTATATTGACATGCATTCAAAAATGAATCCATTTGTACCCCCATCTTTTCCTTTCCTTTCTAGAGCTATAACAAAAGTGTCCTTCAAATTATCTAAGTCTATTGGACCTACTACTCCATGTAAGTAGCCTCTTAGAAGCTCATTCTATTTTTGGAGTAGTATCAACTCAGACTTGTCTTCTTCCATGTGCTTGAACACCTCCTTAATCCTTATAGTGATTAACACCTTTGCAGTGTCTATTGTGGGCTTTCCTAATAGGTCCTCCTTGATTTGATACTCTTTTCAAGTCAAATCCTCAGTGTTAGCATATGGAGGATGGATGACAATATGCACCAACAAGTCCTAATCTTGGTTCTTCATGATGAAGGCCAATGGTTGTGTATCATCTATAGGTGGCTTAGGTATCTTGAGGGCTTTAATCAATTATTCCATTCCCTCATCTGCACTACAGTGTAACTGCCTCTTTTGTCTGAACATTACCTCCCTCTTCAGCTAGCTTGGTGTAGTGCCCATTGGAGAAATATACTTAGCTGAAGAAGGGTTTTGTCCTGTAAGACCCTTCCCCTTATCAATCCTTTTTGGCATCTTCTCCTTTTGAGAAAGATCTTTTCTAGGGTTTTTCTATTATTTGACCTTGTTCTAATACTTCATTGACTGGCATTTGTTCAAGTTCTTCCTCCTCGACTACCTGTTCTTCTATATACACGCCCGAAGGAAGCAGAGTGACTGATCCTTTGTCCAGAAATGATAGATCCTGAGATGGTGATGGTGGTATACCTAGAGGCCCTTGTGGTAGAGGTGGTAATTGACTCCAATCCTCTCCTAAAGGTTGATTCATAGGTGTATCTTGTATTTTATCACCCACCATTTCAGTGCCAATAGGCATAAAATCTAAATAAAAAATGTCAAAGACATCTGTTTCTTGCATCTCCTGATCAATCCACTATTGTTGCTCATCTTCTAACTCTATAACTTGAATAGGTTCTCTGGGGATGAATGGTGGCATCACGATGAAGCTTTTTCTTCTCTTCTTTTATGTATCCCAGGCTAGGTGATTCGTTTAACTCAAAGGGAGATTATCCTCTTTGTGATATCCCCATTTTTGGACATATATAATTAAATAATAAATAGGTCCAATATATAAAGTTTATAATATTAAAATGATTAATAAAGTATATAAGTTAAAAATATAAATTATTATATATTATCATACATATATATACACATTTAAAATAATATACTATTGAATATAAATAATATATATATCAATACTATGATATATATGATTAATAATATTTATAGCACTAACATGATTGATAACGATATCACTATATATATATATTAATGATATTAGAATTATATTAATAATATATGTTATTAGACTTATATGAATGATATATTTTAATACAAGTGCTATATTAATAAATGTATTATAATATAATATATATTTGATATGTTAATAATATAATTATTAATATACTTTATGACATAATATAACTAACCTTACTAATTAATACAATAATATTATTAATATAATTATTAATGAAAGGACGTGACTCTTATAACAAAGTATATATATATATATATAATAAACTATGGAGGAAAAAGGAGGAGATATGAATTATCACGAAGGCTTAGGGGAATAAGGAAGCAAATCATATGAAAATATAATGAAAAGGAAACAAGTTGGAGAAAAACTATAAATGTCCGAAAGGGGACATTACAAGTGGTATTAGAGCATTCGATCTTGCCATCCTGTGAAGTTTGTGCAAAAATAAGAAATTACAGGAGACAACACAACAAGGCATAAAGATCTCAATCTGTAGATTATGCACTAAACATATACTTGGATAAAAATAAATCTGCATCAGCACTGTAGAAGGAAGGTCTGCATACATAAGACAAGAATTACTATCAGGATAAAGATATGTATAAATAAACTCATATTTAGAATTAAATTGAAAGATTGCTCAAGTTGTAAAATATAATTATATGGTGAAGGTCCAGTGTTGTCAGACAATGATTACTGTACTGATAGCATCAAGGAAGAAGCCAAAATAGAAGCTTTGGCTAATAGTTAGCGAGATAATAGAACAACTATGAAAGAGGTAGTGGAAGCTTCCCTATCAGGGCATTATGGTGATGAAAATCTGTATTATGTTTCTAGAACATGTCCAACAACATCACTTAGATGTCATCATGGGAATCTGTTGCTAGAACATACACCCAGTGCAAAATCTTTGGAAAATCTAGTACTATTTTTTGAAAAATGCTGAGAAAGTTGAACCTAAGAATCCCGAAGGCCATATGTCCTTCGATTCAAATTTAGAATCCTGTGTCATTTGTGAGTTGGAATTATCTACAACTACAACTATACAAGACCATCTGAGGGTAACCAAGATGAAACAGTGACAACGACATGAACAATTGTGTTTGGGTAAAGCATCATTGTTTTACCTGGACATGTTCATTATTTGGTTCCGTCATTATGGATTGCAAAATTGAAGGCCTACTTGACAGCAAGTGGAAAGAATGCATCTGTAGTAGAAGAACCAGGAAATCTAGAGCAAATGCATTGATTCTATTTTATGTAAGAAGGTGTTCAAATTAGACTTTAAAAAACAAAACAAAAATTGGAGTAGATCATCAGTAATAAGAGCTGAAGAAGAAGATTGCAAATCAAGTGAAAGTTGAGAATGAAAATAAGAAAAGACGTAAAAAAATACCATCCACCATATACAGTGAAGGATCTAAAGCCAGCAAGGTCAACTTTACACACGTTCCTGCGTCATGGAGTACAACAAAGAACCCTACGCAAAGGTCTGACACAGATACTATCCCTGTACGAGTACAGTGAAGATCCCTGCGCAAATAAAGGACTGACTCTCCCCATACACAGACCAGAACATTATTAGGTAAGAGTGAATGAACACCCAGACTAATAATAAGATGAATAGGCCTAAGTTAGTTTAATAAAAGTAATCGATAAGGTTAAAGAGATTATTACTTGGTTTTATTAAAAGTATATATGAAATCGATTAATTGAATAAATATGGATTAAAAAGATATACATAGAAGATTGGTAATTGAAATAATACTAATTAAAAGGAATTAGATTTAAAATATATATACATTGAGTTGATAGTTGAATTAAAGAATACACATTAAAATAGATAGTAGAATTAATATTTACCTTCTCTATTAAAAGAATATATATTAAGTTTGATAATTGAATTAACATTAACTTCTTCATTGCAAGAATGTAATTTGATTAATATTAAATTCTCTATAAAAGGAATATATTATAAGGATAATAGAATAGATTAATTTCTCTGTCAAAAGAGGCATTAGAATAGTAATCAAATAAATCCTGAACCTAACAAGATCATCATCCTCCAAGATAAGATAAGGCCTGCGGTGGAATGGGTTGGGTGTCGCCACTCGGAGGTACTAGGTAAAGCCTACGGGTACTAGGTAAGGCCTACGATGGAGCAAATATCCTAGGGTACATCATACAAAGGCGCTATCTTGGAGATGATGGTCAGAGAGTGATAACAATAATGAGGAAGAACGGTGAGGCCCACTGATTGGGTAAACGGGCACCCCATTATGGTTTCTCCTCCTATAATTGAATGATAAGATTATGTATCTAATATTTCAAAGATTATGCTTTAAAATACTTCTTATTGGAAAATAGTTGATAGAATCACCTTAGGATCATGATTCTCCAAGTCAAGATAAGGCCTGCAGTGGAATGGACTCGGGGACATCACGTGAGGTATCAGATAAAGCCTACGGGTACTAAGTAAGGCCTCGGTGATGGGACATCTTAGGGTACATCATACAAAGGCACCTTCTTGGAAATAATGGTCGGAGAGAGGTAATGATAATGAGGGAGAATGGTGAGGCCCACTGGTTGGGTAACAGGGCACCCTATTATGGTTCCTCCTCCCATATTTAGAAAATGAGGAGTTAATAAGTGGATTGAGACTATAAACACCCTATCAAGGGATTGATTTATATATAATGTGTACTAATGTTTTTTTTTGGTTGTAGGTTCACAATTAAGGAAATGCATAATGTGTGTCTTATGTGTTTGCATCGTGTCTACTTCATGTTTTCGTGATCTGTCTACATCGTGTCTACTTCGTGTTTTCATGATTTGTCTACATCAGTATGCTTTGTGTTTTCATTCACTATATACTTCATAAATTTTTTTGGTCTTTTGAATGCAAATATGTTTGTGTCTATGACAAAGCTTGTGTATGAAATATTTTGCTTGAGGACAAGCAAATTCGAGAGGGGATGGCTGTGATATCCCCATTTTTGGACATATATAATTAAATAATAAATAGGTCCAATATATAAAGTTTATAATATTAAAATGATTAATAAAGTATATAAGTTAAAAATATAAATTATTATATATTATCATACATATATATACACATTTAAAATAATATACTATTGAATATAAATAATATATATATCAATACTATGATATATATGATTAATAATATTTATAGCACTAACATGATTGATAACAATATCACTATGTATATATATATATATATATATATATATATATATATATATATAACATATATATATTAATGATATTAGAATTATATTAATAATATATGTTATTAGACTTATATTAATGATATATTTTAATACAAGTGCTATATTAATAAATGTATTATAATATAATATATATTTCATATGTTAATAATATAATTATTAATATACTTTATGACATAATATAACTAACCTTACTAATTAATACAATAATATTATTAATATAATTATTAATGAAAGGACGTGACTCTTATAACAAAGTGTGTGTATATATATATATATCAAATAAACTATGGAGGAAAAAGGAGGAGATATGAATTATCACGAAGGCTTAGGAGAATAAGGAAGCAATTCAGATGAAAATATAATGAAAAGGAAACAAGTTGGAGAAAAACTGTAAATGTCCAAAAGGGGACATTACACTCTTCTTCTTCTTCCTCAGCATCCACCTCAGGAATAGTCTCAGGTATCTATGGGATGGGAATAACTCTCTTCTGTAACTTCCCTCTTTTGGTTTTCTTCATTGTAGATTCAATCCTAGCCCTTTTGGCAACTAAAGGGGAGGCTTATTCCTCTTGACTAGATAGTGGTGCTTCCTGTGCTTCTTCTTATGGTTCCTGTTCTTGCCCTGGTGGAGGTATTTGTGCAATTTCTAGAACTTGAATTGCTTGATCATCTTAAGGCTCAACTACTACTAGATCTTGCTCTTCCTATTAAGGTTCTTGGGCCTGGGTAGCTTGTTTCTTACCCTTCCTCTTCCTCTTCACACCTCTAGTTGCCTCAAAATATCCAACTTCTTGCTCAAGCTGATGAATCATTTTTGGTTTTATTAGGGACTTAGCAGAAAAAGTTGGTACCATGACCTTTACACCATTACCCCTAATTGGGCATGTTGTGGCTTGTAGATTAATAACATAAGGAACTGGATCAAGCTTAAAGGGTTTCTTGATCTATTCTCTTGTTAGTTGGACTATGTTCCTAGCTCTATTGTTGATATCTACATTCTCATCACTACCAATCTCTGCATTCATAATCAACCTGTCATAAATATTATCCCTGTTGTATAGTGGATCCAAGACAGATTCTATGTCTTTCTCGATAACCTTTAATGGGATCTTCATTTGAAAGCCTTTTCTACTAGATACAGAGTCATCCTACAATAATCCCTAATTTGGATATTGTAGTCATCTATAGCATTCATCTATGTTATAATTCTTTAGAATAATTGAGGGGGGGGGGGGGGGGGTGAATCAGTTATTCAAGGTCCAATGCAACTTTTTTTTTTTTTACAAATCCTTAATGGCGCATAACTGAAATTATCATGCATGCAATTGAACATTTTAACAACTATGAAAAGTAAACATGCATCACACCATAATACTGAGAATTTGATAACCCAGAAACCCTCCAAGAATAAGAAGGTAAAACTGGAGTGGGGATGATACCCACAAAATAATTGTGCAATTGATTTCAACCACTTCTAATGGTCTGCCCTGTTAAAGGCTACAACACATTGTTAAATGTGACCTTGTTAGAGGATTTCACCATACTGTTAGGAATGGGCCTGGTCAAAGGACTTTGGAACATTCACTTGGAATGTCACCTTGTTAAAGGATTTACGACATGGCTATTAAACCAACCTAAGTCCATAGGATTTATTTTAACTGTTACAATTGCTAGAGAGTAACAATAATGGCTTTTGATCTGATACAACTTACAACATATCTTGCAGATTACAGATCACACTTCAGTTCAATCCTTTGCTTGGCTTTAATCATTGCAGCTCTGTAAGCTTGTCATCTCAAGCTTCGTCACCTTGAGTCTTCTTACTCATCATACCAATGCAATCATATCTATGGTCACCTATCGAAGCAGAGTACCTGTGCTCTCTTCCACCTTAGCACCTTCTTCAGCAGTCCATGCTTTCATGCTTGACCCCTTCACTTTGCTTCGTGACCTTATGACTCCTTAAATAGAAATTTGGAATACCTTTCCTGCTTGATTCTCCCTCTCCAACTTTAGGGTTTCAATAGATTAGGTAAGATACAATGTATCTATCCCATATCTTGCTCTTATCTAGAAACTTCATCTAGAATCCAATTATATTCGTCAAAAATGTTTTACATGGTGTTCTGTGTCACCAGCTCATCATTCTTATCTTCTATCTGATTCATAGAATTCTAGATAACTACCATGTCGGCTAAGATCTGGCGAATCTTTGATTTTCAAAATAATGCAGCAACTCGACATTATTGATTTACTGATGCTCGGCACCTGAAGAAATTCTGTGAAACTCAGCTCTTTTAATTCACTCAGCACTTTAATATCACTTGACACTTGAAAAATTACTCAGCACCTATTATCTTTCTACTACTTGGCACCTGATCTTCACTTGGCACCTAAAGACTGCTCAGCACCTGAAGATCATTCGGCACACACTAAGTTGAACGTTGCTCGGCTTCAACTGAGAATCTTTTTGGCACTAACTAGCTTGCTCGACTCTTTCTAATGAACTTAGTTAGGCTTTACAAATGACTTAGCTAGACCTTACATCTTTGATGTGTTTTAGTGTGCCCATTCTCTATGTCTAACATTAATGCACTATTTCATCAATGGCTTAGCTGATCCTTATACTTCATTACAACATCATAATTTCAACCTTTCTCTAGGTACTCTAGTTACATCTTATTGATTGCCACCTCCTTGTCAATCAACCAACTTATAGTATTTGGATCACTAAAGCAATTGTCATTCCTGCAAGTAGCAAGTTTGACATCAATGAAAAAAAAATGATTAAAAACATTCTTTACCAGTTCCATTACTCTTCATTCATGAGCTTTTCAATCATTTCCAACAATCTAGTGGTCTTCCAGTGTATCCTTGTGCAACTATTTCCCTGCTAGATGTTGCATCATCCCAATATTATCAAAATATGGAAGAGGGGAGTTATACTCCTCTAAGGGATATTGATCCCATTCTGAGTCAAAGGTCATGATATCTTTCTTTTTCTTGGCCTTGAAGGCTCCTATGGTGATAGGCCATAGCCATGTCTTCTTTATGTTGCTTCCTCACTTTGTCCTATGCAGATGTGAGTTGCCTAGAAATCTCCAATAAAATGAGTCTATCTGAAGGATACCTCAAGAGATTCTTAGGATTAACTATGGTACCAACTACCCTTAGATATGTTAATGTTTTATAGTGGATGTAATAGGTACCAATATTAGTGATCCTGGTTGTTGCCTCTACTGACATCCCTTTAGAATAATCACCCACAACAAATTATATGATTGCAAACATAAATCCATCATTCACTATTTGGTACTCTTGCTCTAATTTGAGAGCTACTTCTTTACTAGCTGGGGGTATACCACATAGGGCCAACCATTTGCATCTTGCATGCTTCCCTTCTTGTACAGTCCTGGGTAGTTAGTTGTTCTCACTGCTAGTAGGTACACCAAATATGATGTCATATAGAACTTGGGATCATTCTTAACTGCTACCAGTTACTCATCCAAGTTATTGTCCAACATCATGGCCCAATGAATTGGTATCTTTTTCATTCTGATGGTTTCCATGAAATTGACCCTCCAGACATTAAGGTGCCCAACTACTAGTAAACCCATAACTCTACTCAAAAGCACTATATTGTAGCCAATATTATCTTTCATATACCCTCAAGTCATATCCATTTTACCAACTCTCTTTCCAACAGGCGTTCTATCAATCAAAAATGATGATTATATTATTGGTGTAGGGCACCTCCCTAAACTTGATTTTTTGGTGTGATTAGGGGCTGGTTAGGTGTGAGTGTGTGTTCAATAACTTCCACATGTCCTAGGAAGATAACTACTCCAATTGTAAGAGCTAAAATACTCAGTAGGCCTTAATTGTTCAAAAATTGCTCATTGAGCCAAAGTTTCTCAATAGGGAAAATTTGGGAAGAGGTGAGTAACTAGGGTCTTTGATTAGCCAAATAGGTCCTAGTTATTCTATCTAAGGTCCTAAGATGGTCCTAGGTGGACCCATTTGGCCACAAAGTCTTGTTGCTTGAGCAACTTTTGCAATTTTTGCAATAAAGTAAATTTATCAATTTTGGAAGTTGTAACTACCCATACTTGGGTATATGAGTACGGTAGATGATATTTTGAAGGTTGGAAAAATTACCGTTAAGTTTGGCATGTGAGACAATTCTATGCGGACATCTCTACAAGTTTCTTTGTATTCACAAGCAATTGCATAGCTTTGTACAAATTGGCACAATAGATCCAACTCATGTTCTTGGTAGATTATTTTTTACTGGTTCTATTTCATATTCATTTATTTGTTGGAGTGTTAGGGTTTGAAAGTTAGAAGCTTTTGTTTGCTAACTGGTCTAGACATCAGTTTACAGTGTTGTTTTCACAAAATACCTCTAACTTGATCACCCCATGGTGAAAAATGCATGAAACCAAAGGGGGTGATAGGTTAGAAGATGTACATATTGTTTCCTTTTTTTCATTTTTTTGATGGGATTCCAAGCCAAGAGGTAAAGCCCTAGGTTGATTGTTTCGAATCAATGAGCTTGGACAATTTGACAAATGGCAATATAGGGCAACACCCATGCTTGTGCTGAGGCAAACCAAGGCCTTCCTAGAATCCCTAAGATGTCAAGGTGAATGTGCAAAAGGAGTGGAGACTTGTTGATGATTTTGAAGTGTTGGGGAGATTTTTGTTTACTGACTAGACCAAAGGCCTAATGTTAAGGCTGAAAACTAGGGCTTGGTATTAATTAGGGTTGTGGGTGTCATAGAGCCTTGCAAGTTTGGATTCTTGGTGTGCTAGGAGATAGCTACCAGATTCCTAAGTTGGTTTTGGAGATTGTTTGGGGAAAATAGGAGAATGGAGGAAAAATAGGGTAACATTTTTAAGGAAACATTTTTAGAAGATGATGTTAATATTCTTATATTGGTCGAGTAGGTACTGAGGCCGAGCATTGGCATCCCTTTTGCAGATGTAGCAGAAAAGTGCTAGGATCAAGGCATAGGGAGCATTGTACAGAAGTATCCCTCCCTACTCGGCATGAATGAACAACAATTTACTCGCCATTGAAAATGGGTGTGGCTTGAAAGAGATTTTCTATGAAAGTGGTTATTGTTGGACGACGTCAGCGAGACTAACTTCACATGGCTGGACAAGTTTAGCGACACCATCTTTTTCAATAGATTCCTCGTGGAGGGACTTGAAGACCTTTCTGATTAAAGGCTTCAAGCCCTCGGCCCCTCAGCCCGCTGATGCTTCTAGCCTCCCTGTTCCCTGGTTCCCTGTTCCTTATTTCTTGAATGTTGTTTCCTTAACCCTTGCCCTTTGGGCAAAAAAAATGTTTTTAAGATATCTATGTTTTTCTTTGGATTAGGCCTTTCCCTTTAATATAAATTACAAAATAGTAAAACCAAGCAAATTTAATTAGCTATTTTGAATATCTATGCTACGAATCAATATTATGTACATTGTACACTCTAAAATATTATCAATGAAAATAATAGTTTTTGACTTCTCAAATTGTTGTTCCTATTAGTCTACGACTTTGTTTTTGGCATCTCAATGCACTATTGAAATGTTAGTTTGCGACTTTGTTATAAAAAAATTAACTATTAATAGTTATAAAGTTAGAACTTAGAAACAAAAAAAGGGTTTCAACAATCCCTTTATGATTTCATATTTGATTAATGATTTATAGTAAAAAATTATTCAATTAAAAACTATCCAATTAAAAGTTTTGTAATTTCTAAAAATATTTTTCTTTAATCTGATTGGTTAAAACAAATGGAGCGATAAGAGCGGATTTCAAGGAAAATTAAAGATTATAACATTAACAAAGTTAAATAAAATTTTGATAATTTATGTGTCAATTTTTTATTTCATACCTATCTTGTCACCTAACTTTTTTTATGAAGAATAGTTTATAAACAATTATCACAATTTTTAATATATGTTAATAATTTATAGATAATTAAACTATATTACATTTAAATTTTGAAACTAAATAATAAATATGAATAAAAACATAACATTTGTAATTATATTTTGAAATTTTAATTTTTTTATTTAAATTAAACTATTGTCATTATTATTTCATATCTTGCACCAATTTTATTTTATAAAATTTAATATATCTTCATTGAATTTTTTATATCATCTTTACAATAAAAAGTTTATGATAGAAAAGCAAATCATTTCTATAATAGAAAAGAAAATCCTTTATTTATATTATATTATAACTATTATAGTAATTATTATAAATTATATTATATCTATAATACTTTATATAAATAATTAAATTAACATCATGATTTTGACATGCTCAAACTTAAAAATAAAATAATAATAATTAATAACAATTTCTTATTTCAATGTTTTTCTCTATATTAATTAATATGCTATTTAAATTTTTTTCACACTAATATTTTTTTTAATCAATTTTTTACTAATTCTATCATTTTTTTTGCCACGAACTTAGTTGTTATGGAACCTTGTTTAAATAATTAATATTAGTTATTCAAAAGGTTTAAGTTTTAACGATTCATGATTTGATCTAGACCGTTCAATGAACGATAGATCAACGACCGCGACTCTAGTGTGGGCCAAATTTTAAAAGATTGAAGTTAAATTCTATTTCTACCTGAAATCGGGACATGTGTACTTGAAGATTCTACCTGAAATCTTGACCGTTGACTAAAAGAAAGATCAATGGCCTGAGATGAATTTCGAGCCAATTTCAGAAATGTCTTCCCATGTGCCTAGATTCATCTGGATTCATGACATGTGTTCGGTCATTGCAAAGCTCAATTAAGTGTCACGACTCAGTTAATATTAATAATAATTATGTGTATAAACAATTATCAATATATGTTAATAATTTATAGATAATTAAACTATATTACATTTTAATTTTGAAACTAAATAATAAATATGAATAAATATATAGCATTTGTACTTATATTTTTAAATTTTAATTATTTTATTTAAATTAAACTATTGTCATTATTATTTCGTATCTTGCACCAATTTTATTTTATAAAATTTAATATATCTTCATTGAATTTTTCATATCATCTTTCCAATAAAAAGTTTATGATAGAAAATAAAATCCTTTATTTATATTATATTATAACTATTATAATTATTATTATAATATATATATATAATATTTTATATAAATAATTAAATTGACATCATGATTTTGACATGCTCAAACTTAAATATAAAGTAATAATAATTAATAACAATTTCTTTAACAATATTTATTTCAATATTTTTCTCTTTATTAATTAATATGCTATTTAAAATATTTTTATGCTAATATTTTTTTTAATCAATTTTTTACTAATTCTATCAATTCTTTTGCCACAAACTTAGTTGCTATGGAACTTTGTTTAAATAATTAATATTAGTTATCCAAAAGGTTTAAGTTTTAATGATTCACGATTTGATCTAGATTGTTCAATGAATGATAGATCAACGATTACGGATCTATTTTGGGCAAAATTTTAAAAGATTGAAGTTAAATTCTATTTCTACCCGAAATTGAGGCACGTGTACTTAAGATTCCACCTGAAATTTTGATCATTGACTAAAAGAAAGATCGATGGCCCAAGATGAATTTTGAGCCGATCTGGGGAATATTTTTCCATGTGCCTAGATTCATCTAGAATCATGACACATGTTTGGTCATTGTAAAGCTCAATTAAGTGTCATGACTCGGTTAATATTAATAATAATTCTATATAGTCTTTTGAAAAAATTATTACTTAATCCCAACTCGATGATGTCGCAATTGTTAAGTAAAAGGAAGATCAACACCAATGGCAACAACCTAGGATGATTTTGAGTAAATTTTGGGTCCGCTATTGTTGTTGTCAAGAAACATTCAAAATCATGACACGTGTCCTTGACAAGTGTCACGATTTTAGATGACTCTTGACAACAGTGATAGCATTCCACAAATTGACCCAAAAATCATATCGATAATTAAGTTTTATTTTTATTTATTTATTTATTTAAAATGAACAAAATTCAAAATTCAAATGTATATTAATGTAATAAGTTTTACTTTTTATTATTATAGTTATGTACATTACTACATTATTGAGTCTTTATGTCGTTTACATATACATTGTACATACTATTATTAAAGTACCTAAAACTATTAATTACTTAATACTTTTGTTTTAACTTTTAACTATTTACCTTCTATATTTTTACAGTATGAAGTTGAAAGTTCTCCAAGTCGAGAGCCTGATAAAATAGGGTTTCCAAATTTCAACTTTTTAAAGACTGACTAAATTCCATTTTGTGTTCTGAAGACTAAATTTGTGAAACTTGAGTATCACAGGACAACACCAATTATCGAATCTCGATTCTGGGTATTTATATATATTTTAAAAAAAATTCATTGCAATTTGCAATAATAGAATCTTGATTTTTATTGTCTTAGGTTTAAAATTTACAATTTTTTTAAATAGGGCTTGAAGAAGAATTTTGTGTAATAACCAGTAGTAGGCATGGGAAAAACAAATTCAAAAACCTCTAGTATGAGTGAAAGTATAAAGGAAAAGAAAGACATTATAGAACTCAAGAAAGTGCTACAAACCCCAGGTGTCACCGATGAATGTCATGATATTTTTATCATGTTATCCATGGAGATTTTGGAATCATGAGAAATAGGCATTCATTGTTTAATAAGTGGAAAGATCCACAAAAAGGAAGAAATTATTACAAATATAACAACAATATTTGTACACATACAAATAAACTAGCTACTATAGTTACTGGATTAGCAAACCTCGTGGTACCCGAAGTATTCCTTTGCCCTAAAATTTTAATGCTATGCACTCATAATTATGACGAAAATAGAAAGGCAATTGTAAACCAAAACACTCATGAGGAAATTTTTGTTGGAATTATGTTGTATTTGTCATTAGTTATAACACTTATTCAATTCTGAATGGCTACTGAGCTCATCACTCAGTCTATAATTTATACTGAGCATTTAGTGGTTACCTTGTAAGTTCAGTAGTTAAGCAATTCACACCAAGCATTCATGAAGCTACCAATTGAGTGTGCAGTTCAGTAGTGTATATCGAGCTTATAGTGCTCACCAAACAGATAGTGGTTACCAAGCTTCACAGTGCCTACTGATTTATCAGTTTGCATGATGTGAAGTCAGTTTCTACCGAGTGATGGATGTGTAGTGTTTACCAAGTGATAGCAAAGTAAAAGAAGGATTCAGTATCAACCGAGTGACACTATATCTATCGAGTCTCCAATGGTTACCGAGTTCCAAGCTATGTTGTGTGATTAGTATGGACTGAGCTTCTACTTCTACAAAGTGCATGATGATGTTGAGTAATGCAATGGATGCCGAGTATCAAAAGGTCACCAAGTCAGCTTGAAGAGCTCGAGTTTCTTTTTCTGTTTGGCCAACTCAGTAATATTTTGTTTACTTATGTTTTAGCCAACCTTGTATTTGTAAATATTGGAATGATATATATGTAATGTATTGTATCATTTGCAATGTATGATGAGTATGTCAAGGAATGGATATGTGATATTTTTGAGAAGAGTAAATATGAATCAGTAGCAGAGAAAAGTATTCAGGAAGGTCTACAAGGAGCAGTAAAGACATATTGATCACAAGAGGTGATCTGTACTTCAAAGATCTATTTAGCAATCAAGTTGTAAGTCAGATCTACTATTTCATCCTAATGAATGAATTATTTTTCCAAATCCTTTAACAAGGTAGACTTAATAGTCTTTTTATAAATCTCCTAATAGAGTGCATACTTCATTGTATATTTGTAAAACCTTTAACAAGGTGGATCTAGCAGTCCAAATTGCTCTTAATAGGGTAGATCATTAGAAGTGATCAATGTAAGCCCTAACATGCCAACTTTATACTGTAGTAGTGAATTTTTGTGAGTATCGTCCCCACCCCAATTTTACTTTCTATTTGGAAGGTTTCTGGGTCACCAAAATACTGTGTTCATGTGTTATTAAAGTTTATCTTTCTCATTCATGTAGTAGATTAGATGAATGAATGGTGAATGATTTATATTGCTAAGTGTTGAATTGATTTAAAGTTTTTGAGGTTACTAATTAACCCCTCCCCTCTCAGTAACCTATCTAGTCTTGATTATTTCCAATAATTGGTATCAGAGCTCTGTGGTTCTCAGGATAGAGTTTGACAGCTTAAGCAAATATCAAGGAGAATGGAGATATTAAGACTTGATAAAGTTATTGATAATCAAAAGCTAGATTTGGAGATGGCCATAGCTCAACTCAAGGAAGCAAAAGAGCATCTTTCCCAATCATTTAAAAGAAGGAAGGAACTTGCAAAAGAAATGAAGGACCACTAGTATGTTGAAGAAAAGATTGAAGACTTTTTCCCTTCAAGTAGTTCTGATGAAGCTAATGAAGCAATCAAAGAACTCCTAGAAAAGAATGGCTCTCTACAAGAAGAGGTAAGAAAATTGAAAAGAGAATAAAAAATTCATTCAATAAGGATGTGTGAAATTTTGGAACAAAGGAATAAAGCAAGTGAAGACTTGGAAGCAAGGAACAATGCAAATCAAAATCAATCCCTTCAGCAAGAAATTCTTATCAATTAGCTCTCCAATGCAAATGAAGAAATTATGAATCTGAGATCTAAAAATGAAAATTTAAGAAATGATTTGATCACTGAAAGACAAATCAATGAAAGATTGAAAGCTGATCTAATCTCTGAAAAATAACTCAATGAAAGAATGAAGAAATCTCAAGCAGATGTGGATCAATTGAATCAACTAAGTGAGGAGAATCCTCATAGGAAAAAAGGTAAAGCAAGACTTGGATACAAAGAAGAAGGTGAATCTTCCAAATGAGGTGCCCAAAGGAATCAAAGACCTACTTGCAATAATTGTGGTAAGTTACGTCATACATCAAACAAATATTGGAGCAATGGAAAGGCAAAATTCAATGAAAAATGTTACAATTGCAATCAGCATGGTCATAAAGCTAATGAATGCAAGGAGAAACCAAAATTTGAAGGAAAATATCACAAATGTAAGGAACAAGGTCACAAGGCATCTAAATGTAGATCCAAATCATTCAATCCAGCTAAACAAATTGTCAAAGCAATATTTGGTTGGGATTACAATACTTGGTGTAGATGTCACTATTGTGGAGAATATGGACACATTGGCATAAACTATACAAGGCATCACCTAAAAAAGAGAGATTCAATAGTAAGATGTTATACATGCACTGAAATTGATCATATAGCTAAAAATTATATGAATATTAAAAGAATTGAAGATGAAAAGAAAGCCAAAGCTGATAACATTGGGAAGCAGATGAGACAATAGTAGATTCCTAAATCTACCAAGCAAAACAGTTCAAATGATGGCAATGTCACTCAAGAAATGGGTGACTCCACCATTTCTAATTAGATTCATAAAGGAGGAACTAGAATTGTATCATCAAGCCAAATCTCGAGCAATTCCAAATAAAAGAAAGTAGAAGATCCAAATCAGCATTTGAGATACAAAGGAATCACATGAGATTAGTTCATACTGAGCAAGGTTGGTCACAAACTCAACTGAGCTAGGTCGGGAGGAATGAAAAGTTTGTTCATTCGCTGAGTCACAAGTTTCTACCAAGCTAGTGAGTCGATGACAGTCTGTCATGCACTACGTTAATATGGTACCTAGAATTAATGGTGAATTTTCATCAAAAAGGGTAGAATTCAACTTCATTTCTCACCACAACTTCAGTATTCACAGAGCTAAGAGATTTCTAGATGCACACAAGCAATTCCAAGCAATTTCGAGCGAATTTCCAGTGAAGAATTTGTATAAAAATTTCTATCATTTACCAAGTAGTGATGGCATCTAGGAGTACAAGTAGCAACAAGGTGAAAAGAGGTTTAGAAATGTTGGTTAAGCATGTAGAGTGGAAAGCATTGAATTTCAAGCTAGTTCCAGCAGTTGCGGAGGCACTCAACCCTAATGGTGCTCAATCCCAGATCCCACCAAAGGTACTCCTAATTAATGACATTCATACTCATTTTAAGTGTTCTATTCAAGAAATTGGGACCCTAGAAATGGATAGTGTTTTAGGAGAGATGTGTGTTGATGGCTCATTGAAACCTAAACATAAGCATCTTGAAACAAAAGGATTGACCCATATCACTCACCTACCAAGAAGTTTTAAAATTAAGTGGATCAGATACATTCTCAGTTGTGTACACAATGGTCAACTATGGTTAGAGCAGCCCATGTTAATAACAAGGAAGATGATTCACAAGATTACTGGTCTCCCCATGTTGAGTAAAGTAAAATCTACCAAAACCCTAGGTCGAGATGAACTCCAAAAGAAAACCCTAGCCTAGTGGGACAGTAGAGGTTTGAAAATTAGCACTATTTCTAATATAGAACTGAGGTTTGGTATTCATGTAATTGCCCACAAGATTTACAACTCTATTCATTTGAACAGTGTGCCATGTGAGGCAGTGGATTTAGCATTTAAGGTTGTAAAGAAAAACATGGAATTTGACTTGTCAGAGTTACTACTGAAATAATTGAACAAGAATATGGATAGTATTAGGACATCAAAGAACAACCCTTGTAAATTTGGTTCTTTGTTGACATGTCTTTTCTTTTATGTACAAAAATTCTTTCCATCCAAAGGTTCTGTTGTGTGGAGAAAAAATGTTCCTATCTTGTATCATATAAATGAGTTCATTGCAAAAATGGGTGTAAACTTTGACAACATTATGGACAATTATTTTGAAGATTTCAAAGAAAGGATGAACAATAGGTTCAGGATTCTACCCAAACTTGTGGAGGATTATAAAGATGATGTGTGTTTCATGGTTGACTATGATAGAGTTTACATTCAGGCAGTCAAGCCCCGAGTTACATGGGTAAGACCTCTCCCTTATGAGGTAAACATTGATGAAACCAAAGACATAATTGAATCATTGGTAAATGAACTAGTTGATCCTAAGTTACCAGTTTTTGGTACATATGATGAGGCCAAAGCAAGAATTGAGCTGTAAATCAAGCTACCCCAACTAATCAACAAAGGCAAGAGGAAAATAACCAAGATGAAAACTGCCACTTGCCCTCTTATGCTTACCGAGGGTAAAGGAGAGGATGAAGAAGAAGGAGGAGGAGAAGGAGAAGAACAAGAAGCTGAGAAGGAGGCAAAGCCAGCAAAGAAGAAGGGCATGGTAATCATTACCAAGCCACCAAAGGCCTCCAAAGCTATTTTCACTAGAAGAGGAAAAGGAAAAGGTGAAGTTGTGCTCAGCAAGCCCCCACTTACCTTCCAGGAAAGATTGAAATAAATGGAAGAAGGAGCAAGCATCACAAAATTCAAGGCTCTAAAGTTTGAGACAAGGACTGATGTTGAGAAGATGCAGATTAAGGAATTGGTACTCACCAAAATGGGAAAGTGGAAGTACTCCCCTGATAGATTGCTCCACAAATTTCAAAGGAATTATTGGCAAGATTTCAGCCAAGGTGGGAGTCAGTAGTACAAATAGCAAAAGATATATATGAACAGTCTTTGAGGAAGCTACTGTCAAATCTTAAAGATGCAAAAGTGAAGGCAACTATGAAGAACAATGAAGGTAAAATGATGATCAGATTCCATACATGTTTGATTTTAATCAAAGATATTGAGTATGTTGTAAGAGATTCAACAAACATGTGGAAGAACATTTATCATCTGCATAAGCGCAGTGATGATCTAGTAGAGATCAAGGATGATGATGGTGACAATGATGATGATGAAGAGGATAACACTCCATGTGTTACATTTGATGCGAAAGACTATCATGCATTAAGGGTTGATGATGAAGAGAAAGAAGAAGAAGTTGAAGAGGAAGACAAGGAAGAAGATGAAGAAGATGTTACAATGAAAATTGCCATAGAAGTCATTGCTTCCCTTCCTCATTCTCCACCTAAAACTACTACATCATCAGGGTTGGAGTCAGTTTTAGCAAGTATGATTGCAACCACCACAGATATATCATATGCACTTGCTACCTCACAGCTCCAGGTATCTTCAATGGAAGTGTCAACCACTTCATCTACTGAGCTATAGCCCTCTTCATTAGCTCCCAAGCAATCTACTTCAGCAATATGCATAGTTGCCAGTTCTCCAATTGTGTCAACTTCTTCTGCACCATGTATAGTAAGTTTTCCAGTATGTTTTATAGTTTTGTCAACTATAGCTTCAACTGCACCAATTTTTGTTCTAATAAGTTCTTTAGTTGTAAGTATTATAGTGTGTATACCACCTATTAGTACTTCATTTTTGGGAAGCACATCAATTTTGGATATAATTAGTACCTCTCTCAATTTTCCTTTAGTTGGACCAATTCAAGTTTTCACTGCAAGTCCAACTACTTCTACTATTGTTTCCATTTCTAAGTCCAAAGAAGTAAGTTTAGAAGTAAAACCAAAGACTCCTCTAAAACTTATGCTTACTGGAAAAGCAATTGATGAAGACGTTGATTTGGACAAAGAAATTGTTATTCCTAAGATAGATCTGGACACTGCCATAGCTAATGAAATGATATTGGTCAGTTAGCTTTTAGAGTCAAAAGAAAGGTAGAAACAACTTAGAAATGAGAGAGATAGAGAATTCACTATAATTGAAAATGCTAAAAATATAATAACTGAGGCTATAGGTGTTGATGTGGACTCATTTCAACACATTTTGTTTCAATTGGAAGAAGTTGTGAATAAGTTCAATAAGGATACCTTTGGACAAGAAAAGCTCATTCAGAAGACAAAGAAAATTTTTGATAATAAGGTGCTTGAGAACATTTCTCAGCACATTGCCATTAATCAGGTTGAATTATCTACAATTTTGAGTAATCTTGAACAATCTTTCACCAATGTGAAATCACTTTTTGGCAAGCTTTGTGATGTTACTGAGTATACTAAGGCTATAAAGGAGAAATTTAATAAGATTGGTGTCGATATGAAAGAAAGTTCTCAAAAGCTATAGCTTGACCATAGTTCAAGCTTAGCACATCACATGAAGGTGAGATTTTTGTCAGAAATGTAGGCACAATTACTAAGAGAGGAAGCCAGGATCAGGTCTACACTGATTGATATACAAAATATGACCCTTCCAGTTATGGACTCAATGCAAAAACATATTGCATATTCAAAAACATTAGTCCAAGATAACAATTTTTCTATAGCAAATCATATGATTGAACTTTCTACAAAAGTTCTAGTGGCACTCTCCACCTATAAAATTTTGCAAGACAATTGGGATAAGACATTGGCTCTTATTCTCAAGGCACACTCCGAATTTCTCTCACATTTTGATGTCTCTATTTGAATATTTTTCATATCTCTTTGGCATTATTGTCAAAAAGGGGGAGTAAGAGATAATAAAAGTCAAAGGGAGTAAGAGACTTGTGGAGAAAATAAGGGAGAAAATAAATTGATATATATACAAAGAGGCTATGTATATATTATACCATATGTATGGGGGAGATATATGAGATATGTGAGATATGTGAGATATGTATATACATTAGCTTTACAAAGATCAATTTTGAAAAATCAAAATCAGTATGTCAATGTACATAAGTTTTGGCTCATAAGTGTTTTTGTCACTAATGCGAAAGGGGGAGATTGTTGGCATTATGTTGTATTTGTCATTAGTGATAACACTTATTTGATTATGAATGGCTACCAAGCTCATCACTCAGTCTACATTTTATACTGAGCATTCAGTGGTTACCTTGTAAGTTTAGCAGTTAAGCAATTCACATCGAGCATTCTTGAAGCTACCAAGTGAGTCTGCAGGGTAGCAGTGTATATCGAGCTTATAGTGCTCACTGAATAGATAGTGGTTGTCGAGCTTCATAGTGCCTACCGAGTTATTAGTTTGCATGATGTGAAGTTAGTTTTTACCAAGTGATGGATGTGTAGTGTTTATTGAGTAACAGCAAGGTAAACGAAGGATTCAGTATCTACCGAGTCTCCAATGGTTACCAAGTTCCAAGCTACATTGTGTGATTAGTATGGACTGAGCTTCTACTTCTACCAAGTGCATGATGATATATGTAATGTATTGTATCATTTGCAATGTATGATGAGTATGTCAAGGAATGGATATGTGATAGTTTTGAGAAGAGTAAATACAAATCAGCAGTAGAGCAGAGTATTTAGCAAGGTCTACAAGGAGCAAAAAAGACATATCAATCACAAGAAGTGATCTGTACTTCAAAGATCTATAAAAAAATCAAGTTGTAAGTCAGATCTACTATTTCATCCTAATAGGTGAATCAGTTTTCCAAATCCTTTAATAGGGTAGACTTGTCAATCTTTTTATAAATCTCGTAACAGAATGCATACTTCATTGTATGTTTGTAAAACCTCTAATAAGGTGGATCTAGCAGTCTTAATTGCTCTTAATAGGGTAGATCATCAAAAGTGATCAATGTAAGCCCTAACAGGCCAACTTTATACTGTAGTAGTGAAGTTTTTTGGGTATCATCCCCACCCCAATTTTACTTTCCATTTGGAAGGTTTCTAGGTCACCAAAATACTATGTTCATGTGTTATTAAAGTTTATCTTTCTCATGCATGTAGTAGATTAGATGAATGAATGGTGAATGATTTATATTTCTTAGTGCTAAATTGATTTAAAGTTTTTGAGATTACTAATTCAACCCTCCCCTCTCAGTAACCTATCTAGTCTTGATTATTTTCAACAATTTTATCCATAATTGAGAGTGAATTTTTCACTCTATTAGATCTAGGGCTAGGGTTTAAACCAAAAAGCTTTAACAAGTGCATTGACTTGGATAAACTAGCACAGGCTTATGACAAATTGGAAAGAGTTTTCAAGATTCATATATTAAGGGTTTAATAAACTCAGAGTCATCTACTAGTGTTACACTGAACATAAACCATAAGCCTCCTTATCAATATGATATTTTTGTGTCATGGGTTTAGAATACTATTTCATTGTTATCATTTTGTCTAGGATTGGATAGTAACAAGGAAATGGGGCCCAGTGTTCCTGAAATGATTTATAATATCCATTGTCGAGGTCAATTAGTTGAGAAGGTAGATATAAGATATAATTTTGTTTAGCACATTGTTGAATCTATGCAACAAAAATTACTAATGATTAAACAAAGTACAACTATACGCAAGACAAAGACATTTAGGTTCACAAGTTACTTGTGCGACCTTCTTTTCGCAAAGAATCAGCTAATATTTGAGATAGAGAACAACAAGCTTGATATTGAGGTCTATAAGTTTGATGAGAAAACCTTGAAGAAATTAGAGACTCCAAGTCCAGTATATGAGTGGACACATAAGATGAGGATGACTACTAACAATAATAACTACAACCATTTTGTAGACTTCTTTTTGGCACCTATTAACCAAAAAATCACAAGCACTTCGATGCCTAGATTGCCTATGTCTTGTAAATATTACATTCAATTGGGAAGTCAAATTCAATTGGTTGACTGGTTCTTCATGGAAGAGTACATTGTCTTAAGATTTTACGGTTCAACAGTTCAACCATGCAAACTTCCAATGCATGTTACAGAAAGGGTTTTTGCACTGGAATATGTATGGTAGATGGAGAGCACAGATGAACTTTTCACTAGATAACAAAAGAAAATGATATTTCCTTCCTTGTCTTTTACAATTGGAGGCCTGACATTTGAGAGAAAGGCTTTCAAAGTGACAAAGGAATTGGTAACTTTTTCTGACTTTGATTTTTTTACTCACTGGAATTATGATCCAATGAACATAATAAAAATAAGATTTGTTGCCAATGGGAACTCTATGAGAAAATATCAATGTCAGGAGATTCTATTGATACAAAAGTTAAAAAACAAGGATTTGTGGGATGAGGTTAAGAAAGAGATGGAGAAACATGCAATAGAGAATAATCTTTCAATGCAAGAATTGTTATCCCAAATTATGACATTGCACATATCAAATCACACAAATCAAAGCCTTTGACATACTTAAATTTCTACAAGAAAGAATCTCAACCTTCTAAGAGGTCTATGCCAAAAGAAATTAAAGAGGCATGCACATCTGAATTGTGGTGTCAAACCAAGATGACTGATTTTTGGAAAATGAGGCAAAATTTGCGTAAACCAAAGACATCAACAAGTTTTGAGGAAATTGAGGAGGATGAACTTTTAATGACTATTGGAATAAAGAGCATTCAATTGTACTATATGATTTTGGTAGTTGTAGTGATAGTGATAGTGATATTCAAAGATAGAAGGACCTCGAGTTTGATATCGACATTCAAGGTATTTAGGGTTCTAGGTCAACTAGGGGCAGACATATTATTAATCTTCAAATGAGTGATTCTATTAAAAAAATATATAATAAAGGGGCAACTATGATACAAAAAATGGGTTATGAAGGTATAGGGCCCATTGGTGCAAGTGGTGAAGGGATTTGGAATCCAGTTCTAGTACCAGACCCACCCAAAAGAGGAAATAAACCAATCATTGGACTCTCTGATGAGATTGAAGATGATTCATCTAGAAAGGGAAAAAAACATTATGCTTCTACTTCTAAAGGTTTTCCCAACACATTATTTATTAAATTTTCAAATCTAGTTGTAGTTGATACCACTAGCACTGGCACTGACACTAGCATGGATGAACCTTGTGCAAAAAAGAAAAAAATTTATGACAATTACACTACAAGCAATGTCAGTGATTACTTCACCAATGTATGCACCAGTAGCTTCTATATAAAACCCTGAAAATAGTCCTAAAATGTCAGGATTTGGAATCAGCCATCTTTAGTATGTTGGCAATCCTCAAAATATAATTTTAGGTGGAGTAAGTTTAACTAGAGTTGGAGGAGCATACAATAATACAACTAATAATTCACCTTTCAAACACTCAATTGTGTCAACAAACCCATATTTTAGTTTGAATGAGTTTGCATCAAAGTTTGATTCGACAAGTGAAAGAAATAGGCAAATTATGCAGACTTTGAAAAGTGATGCAATTGATGAATGTTAGGGATCTACTAACAAAATATTTCCAACATATGATCCAAACAATGAAATGATGAACTTCATGGCTATTATGCCCCTAGCTAGAGATAATAATCCACTAGAAAATGTAATAAATCATAATGATGTACAAGTTACCAGTCTTCAAATGGATTTGTCAAAAGTGAAAAATATTAACAAAATCAATATATCAAAAGAGAGCAACAAAATGGTCTACTCTACACTTCTGAAAGAAGAGAGGGAAAACAAAAGGCTTACAAAGAAAATAGAAAAGTTACAGGAAAACCTTGATAATGTGAAGGCCAAGGAGAAAACAGCAAACAATAGGTTCAAAGAATTGCAAAACAGGATAAACAATTCTTCTCCTACAGAGGCAATTTTCTAGCAAGAAAAGCTAAATGAATAAGTGCAAAATTTGACTAAAGAATTAGATGAGTGCTAAAAAAAAAATTAGCATGAAAAGCCTCTACTACACAGTTTGTCAAGTCTGTAGAGAGTAGTGCACGAGTCAATGATAAATTGAAAACTGACCTAGAATCTGCTATCAAGGAAAATAATAATTTGAAGGTTGAATTGGAGAATGAAAAAAAAAAAAGAGGAGTCGAAGGCAAGGATAATTGATAATTTGTAGAAGGAATTGGGGAATAAGAAGAAAAAAGAGGAGTCTAGTGAAAACACAATCCACAATTTGAAAAAGAAATTGGAGAATATGAAGAAAAAAGAGGAGTCAGCTACAAAAACAATCCTTGATTTAAAGAAGGAATTGGAGAATGCAAATAAAATAGAGTGTAGTGCAACTACAAATAGTAACACAATCCACCACATGAAGAAGGAATTGGAGAATGCAAAGAATAAAGAGGAGTCAACTAAAAAGAAACACCTGGATTTGAAGAAGGAATTGGAGAATGTGAAGAAAGAGGAGTCTACTCAAACACTCCATGATTTGAAGAAGGAATTGGACAATGCAAAGAAAAAGGAGTCATCCACTACGAAGACAATCCATGAATTGAAAAAGGAACTCGAGGATGAGAAGAAAAAAGAGTTAATTACTACAAAGACAATATAAGATTTGAAGAAGAAATTGGAGGATGAGAGGAAGAGAGCAACTAATTGGCAAGGGCAACTAGAGGAAATACAGAAAAAGAGTGAAATAGAGATGTCTGAAATGAAGAAAAAGATGGAGAATGTAATTGCACAAAATAGAATGACATCTTCCAAAGACCATCATGTCAAGGATACTATAATAAACACAATTAAGCTTATCAAACAAGAAAATTGGGACAAAATAATGAAGAACAGTGATAGTTTGTTTGAATGGCTTGATTTAAATAGCAATCTCAGACTTGTCTTTGAAAATGTAAAAAAGATGTTGAGGGTAAAAGAGGAATCTTCACCAATTCCTTAAAAAATCTTGCTAAACAAATTTTTTAATAAAGTACAAAGATCCAGTGATAGGTATTTGGCAAACCATGGAATAAACAACCGCTTGGATGCCCCTGTAATGACCTTTGTTGTCTATTACAATTGTGAACAAGTAATGGAAATAGATGAAGCTCTCAAATATGCTTTCAAAGACTTGATGAAGATGAATCACATCATACTGAACTTGCTAACTGTTGGATTACCAAATCTAGCTTACTAAAATGGAAAATTCATTGGAAAAGAAGATTACATGAAAAAGTTGTAGAACATCATGAATTCTGATTTAGGCAACTTGCCTGAGGAAACCACTCCAGAAAGAATTGCAAGTTGCATCAAACTACCATTAATAGTGAATGCAGTTATAGATAAATTTCTCAATTCATGTAAAACTATCTCTGTGAAGTATTCATTATTGATGAGATTACAACTATTTAGCTACAATCTCAAACAAATAGAGCTTTCAAATGATACTAAATGGAGCACCCTAAAGAACTTCATTGGAGCTAGGTCATCTTCTCAAACTGTTACTGTTGCTATCGGTGGCAGTCATAACTGATAGCACTAAGAAGTAACAACTTAGTAAGTGATAGTACTATAATTGTTTTGTTACTTTTTGCTCTGTAATTTCAAATTTTGGATTTAATTTCAACTTTGTTTAATGTTAATTGTTACAGGAATCAAGAGCCAGCATATCAAGATAGTTGGACAGCCAGGCACTGGCATACTATTAATACATGGAGTAGATGGAAAAAATTTCCCTACTCCTACTTGAAAAAATTGTACATTTGGCAATGTGGCAAATTGGAAATGTGATTGTACACACATAATGTATTATGTAGTAATAATTTGATTATATATACAATTACAAACCGACCTACGGCTATTGTTGCTCCCTTGTATCTGCAAAAGAGAATTCAAGGTCATTTCAATTTGACATTGAGTCATTTGCAAAGGGTTGTAATTGTTTGTAATTGTTAAATGTATTATGTTATACGCTGAGTTATAATTATAAATTATAATTTATTTATTTTTTCTTAAATAAAGCTTATTCTGTTAAATGCATTATGTTACAATTTCTTAAAGAAACTAGAATCAATGAAAATCTAAAAGTAAAAATGTCTAAGAACTAGAATGAATGAAAATATCAAGTTCAACATGTACTATGGTATTAAAACTAAAATCAATGAAAATCTCAATGTGTTTAAAAAATACAATCAATGAAAATCTCAACATGTGTAGACTCTAAAAGTAAAAACTAGTTTCAATGAAAATCTCAACATGTAAGTTTGTAACATCAACATGTTTAAAAAAAAATTAAGCATCTATAAAAGGACAATGAATGAAGGCTATCAATTAACTTCTAAAAACATAATTAATTAGTAGATAGAGTCTTAGATTAGAGCTACTAGCCTACTACTTGACTCATGCAAAAGTTAGAACTTGAAGTTGAGAAGCTATTGTAGTTGCCACTCTACTTGGACTGGCTCAACATCACTATAATCAAAATCCTCCTCATTTATTGCATATAACATTTCATTGTTTGTTGTGTTTTCTTTAGATTCACTATTAGTGTCAATATGCATGCCAAAGACAACATCATCTTCATTGCTTCCAATATCAGGACATGAACCACTGCCATTGCCACTTGGGTTTGAAATGTTGGCCATCCCTCTTCTTTGACATTTGTTTCTCCAAATGCCAAGAACCCTATCATAAGGGAAACTATCTAGCTCATACCTAGAATTATAGAGCCTCCTCAAACAATTATCCAAATTTTTGTCTAATTTGTTTCTAACCTTTGACTTCAGGAAGACCAAAGTACTAAAAACTCTCTCATCCTCCACTGAACCCAATATCATTGTCAAACATAAATCAGTAAGCTGGAAATATTCTGGTATTGACTCTCTCAACTGATTGCTCTCACAAAGGTTTTTTCAAAGCTTTGTTACCACTCCCTCTTCATTTGGATTCTCAATAAGATCGTATTGTTCCCTCATTATGTTTGCAAAAGAATATGATTGATTTCTCAGTCAAGATTCATCTAAAATTCTATTTATAGTTACTTCATTGATTAGTTTAGGTTTGCAAAAATGTTGAATCAAAGTCATCATCCTTCTTCAAAAATTAGTCAGGCAACTTAGAGACCAATATTGAGGAAAAATAATTGACATTGCTTCGAGCAATTCCTCTAGAGGGAATTTGAATCTAATTTTTGACGAACGATTGTAGCAAACTCGCTTGATAGAGTCAAGCATAGAGTCTTTGATCTTCTTGAAGTCTTCACTTGTAACAAATGAAATTACCTTCTCTAGTTCTGATTCTACTTCGCTTCCTACTTTGTTGGGGTTGGAGTCAGGGTTGATGTAGGCATAGTACTACATTAGTATGTCAACTCCACATACCCTAGCACATACCTCATCATTTGCACCATTATGTAAAAAATCCCCACGATTGTTCAAATCTGTGATTTCTATTCACTTTGCAAACTATGATTCATCTAATGATAGTAATCAATATAGAGTATCCAGGCTATTACATGTCATTTTACATAGCTTATTATATTTTTCAATGTACATAGCTTTTTGTTGAACCTTTTTTATAATATTTCTCATGTCCTATTGCATCAGGAGAATAGTTGCTAAAGTTAAGAGTATCTTAACATTAGTTAGACTTGAATATAGCCATGTAACGCCCCGCCAAGGGATCCAAAAGAATTAACCTAAAGTTTCACTAAGTTTGCTAAACTTTTTTCTTTTTTTTTTTTTTAAAGTAAGAAAGTATGACATACACATCAAACACATAGTAGCGGAAGCAATAACATGTAATCATCGACAAACATACATTGTAAGTTACATTTCTTAAAGATCCCAAGACGTTGAGTCACGTTTAAATTTAATTAATTCTAAGTCTAACAACTATCACATACATATAAAAGAATAATCAGAAAACTCCAATGTCCATAATATAAATTTGTTTCGAATGCTCCTTGGCAAATTAATTCGGAATGCTCAATCATCCACTGTACATGTCACAGGGTATGAAAGGCTTAAAAGAATATACATAAGTAAAGATCAAGATACAACATCCTCAAATCCATGATACAAAGTACAGTAAAAATATATGAAACTATTCACCATACCTGATACATCCATACATCCATAATGATAAAACATCTATCATAAAATCTAACCATCCATCATAATAATCCAAGAACATAGTGAAGGTAAATGCCAATCATGAAATCTCCAGCCACGGTGACCACAGAACGGATCTCAATGGTAAGAGTAAAAGCACTACCACCCGACCGCGTAGAACCTAAATGGTCCACTCCCACCGCACTGAGGAAATAGTCTCAAGTCCCAAATAGGATAACAAAACCTATAATCGAAATACTCTCTAAGTCCAGGAAATCCTATAAGTATGCTAACTCAAGGGTTCCTAAAAAGATCGACATCTAAATTCTAGAGGTACTACAAGACACGTAAGAAACCTAATATGCAAGCGAGAAAGTGTCATCGCAAAAGTCATGTAGAAGTTACCCGAGCAATCCCTTAGGAATCCCGGGTCCCTACTGATCCTGCGGCCACTAGTATCCTCTCGTACTGACAAGGCATACTATGGAATGCAAGGTCATAACCAAGCGTTCTCTCTACCCCATCCTAGTCTGTACTAGCACTCATGGCATGGGAGAGAACATACAATTATCTTATTAGGTTCATTTTCTCTCATTTAGTGTAAATGTTTTCACTTATTAAAAATGACTTACAATGGGTTTCTCAAGGCAGCCTCTTAGGGCTCCGACCCCCATTGCAAGCCACTTCCCGACTCTACACATAGATAACCTACCCTAGCTCATGAACTCGTAAATCAAAGAATCATAATAAAACCACCTCAGTCCTATACGAGCAACTAAAAAATATCATAAAAAGATAATCCACAAATTTACATCAGTTCTTCATGAGCAACAAATAACATCAAATAGTAATCATGTAATCACGACAGTTCTCTATCAGCAACTGAAGGCATCAATGATAAGTCACAAAATCCAATGGTTCTCTAATGAGCAACCAGAAAGTAATACAAGTATAACTGATCGAGACTCAGAAATGGTTAAGTTAGGTATTCTCAAATACATACACCTCAGCTTCACACAAGGAAACTGGAAAGCAACAACAAACAGTAACACAATCATGTCATAGAGCACTTCATCACATTACCATGGTCAGGTTAAGAAAGATTGAGACCAAATCATCATGACATCACATTCACAACCCCCGAGCCTCTGGTAACAACCTAAACTGGTCAACGCTAAACCAACCCCAAAACATTCAAAGTACAAAGACAACATCAAAGTCTCAGGGATTGGATCTGAAAGTATATTGTTTGAGTTAAGGTAAGGTTTATGTTTCAGTTTAATGTCAAATTCAAGTAACTAGGTTTTCTCAACTACCCTTTACGATTATCCCTTTCTATAATAACTTTCATTAAATCAATATCCAAATTTATAATTTAGTCAAATAAAATTCATTATTAATTAACTTAATTAAACTAATTTTTAATTAAATTAATCAATAATCATTTGATCTAATTACTTATTTTAATCTAACCATTAATTGTTAATTTATTAATATTTAAGAAAAATTATTAATAAATTAAAATTTACAAACTATGTCTATGTATTTAATATTTATTTATTAAATATTAATAAAGTTTAAACTATTATAAAATTAAATATATTATAATTTTATTATTTTAAAAATTCTAAATAAATAAAATTTGTTTTAATAAATTAAAAATTATATAAATAAAAAAAAAATGAAATCGAAATCGAAATTTTATATATTTTTTTTTTTATATTCAAAAACGTTTATAGACTGTCGACTTGGCCGCAGGCCTGCGGTCGCAGGGCCTGCGGCGGCAGGTACTGTCGGCCTACGACAGTGGGGGCGGGTACGGGGTGATTCCCTCCCCCCCCCACTAAAAATATATATGTTGTTTTTTTTTTTTTTTATATATATTATTATTTTTTTTTTTTTTCCTTTTTTTATTTTTTTTTATATATATATATATAATATCTGATATATATATATATATATATATATTTTTTATTTTTTTTAAAACAAAAGAATACCATTTCATTATTAATAAGACTCTTATTAATAAACAAATTAATTAAGAATATATAAGCATTGAAAAATTGGTCTCCTTTTTAAATTGATATAGAAAATATATAGACAACCAATCGATCTACTAATTTTAGAATTTCGGTATTAGATTCAACCCTTCCCATTTAAATCCTATGTATACAGAAGTTTATTGGCAAGCATCTGATAAATTCCAATATCGTAATGTTTTAACATTCATCACAGAGAATTTAGATATACAATCCACAGGCACGAAGAAGACAAGGAATAAAGAGATTGCGTAAATAATCAACGATCAACACACAAGACCCTACCTGATCCTGATGCTAATATACAATCTCCAGTAACTGTATAAGAATTTTCTCCTCTCAATCACCTTCCTTTGGAACACTTTCTTGGTATCAGCTTTTTGAAATTCGCTTCCAAAAATTGTCTCCCCCAAAATTTCCCGTCCAGATTCCTCTATATCAAAAAAATGAACCCCCAAAGTTGTGATAAGCAATTTCTCCTCAATCCGGGGCACTAATTGTGCGTTTACTCGAGAAGACTCTTTGCACAACTCAGTTAACTCCAATTTAACTTTTATTATCTTTTCTTATTCTTTTGCATTCAACTTTCATGCACATTAAGTTGAATTATTAAATAACTTTATTTAAAATTTCACTTGACTTCAATTCTTAATTAATTTATTACTTTAAATCTTATGTGCACTTTTAAGAAATTAAAATAACATTATTAATTTTTATAATTTAATCTTTTAATTTAATTCTTAAATTTAACTCATGTTTAGATCATGCGATCTAGAATTCTTAATAAATTAATATCTTTCAACTTTTAATTTATTTTAGAACTTAATTGATAACATATTTAATTAATTTAAATAACAATAATATTTAGCATTTATTTAAAAATGAACTCCAAATATATTATTATTAAATTAAATAAATATTATCCTGTTCTAAATATATCTTGAACTTTAATCTCCAACTTTAATTCTTTTATTTAATTAATTAATTAATTAAATATAAAGATATCATAATAATTCTTTATTAAATTAAATCATTAATTAGTCTTTTTAATTAGACTTAATTAATAGAAAAATACACCAAGGACTCATAAAGCAACATACGAAAACCCATCATAGAAAAATACATACCAAATCAAACAAAAGGGTTATAATCACAAAATTACATCATTTGATGCATTCGGAGGGTACTTAACTCAGATACTTGTCCTAATTATTAATTAGGACAATTGGCTAAAGGGTTTAGGATTTGGACTTAAGAGTTTATCTCCCCTCCCTTACCATTGAGACAGTGCGATAGGGTACGCTCATCTTGACAATTCAGGGAAGTCGATACCCAGTACCTGCAACCTGCATAAAATCCACGCATGTACAAACACAATATTCTAAGCTAAACAGACAATGGCAGGAAGTGGTGCATCGTGTGGATCCCGACTAGCAGGTGACTACGACTCCCTTCCTTAACCATATCAGAAACACCATACATAAATAAAATAGCACGCACACCATACACATGCAGTATGGGGTAAGTATCCATAAGAAGCGCATGGAATAATAAACCATCTAACTAATCATCATCGATAACTGAAACCATCGAATAATCATCATACATGCATGAAATATAGAGTACCAAGTAATCTCATCATATAATAAACTGAGTGTAAACATCATCTGATAATCTCTAAAATAATAATACTAATCATCAAACATAAATTGGCCTAAAAGAGTTTGGCAATGATATCAGAAATGTAGCTTGAAAATGTAAACTAGGGGCAGGCACTACATCCACCCCCCCTAGACTTAGGCTTACTCCTGGAAGCCTATAAACAAATAGGGATATAAATCCCGTAATCTAGATGCATCCGCCCATGTAGCTGAAGAGTCATCAGTAGGGTCCCATTGGACCCTTACCTGCTCTATGGTTCGACCCCTGAGGGTCAACTCCTGTTGCTCCAGAATACGTATTGGCTCCAAAGCCAGCTGCCCGTCCTCTACCTGCAATGCATTCCAATCAAGGATATGTACAACATCAGGGATATATTGTCTAAGTATTGAAACATGGAAAACATCGTGAATGCGAGCAAGGCTGGGCGGTAAAGCAAGATGATAGGCAACTGGACCAATCCTCTCAAGAATATCGAATGGTCCCACAAAGCGAGGTGCTAGCTTCGAGCCCTTTCCATAACGGATCAGACTCTTTCGCGGACGCACTCTCAAGAAAACCTTCTCTCCCACAGCAAACTGCTTATCTGACCTATGTGCATCAACATACTTCTTCTACCTATCCTGTGCCATTGTCAAGTGCTCTCGGATACGCACCACCTGTTGCTCCATGTCACGAAGCATCTCTGGGCCCAACAGGATGCGATCCTCAAGGCTATCCCAACTCAAAGGTGTACGACAAGGGCATCCATATAAGGCTTGGAAAGGTGCCATGCCAATAGAACTGTGATACCCGTTGTTGTAAGCAAACTCCACTAGGTAGAGATAGTCCTCCCAATGAGTTTGCCTATCCATCACGTACATCCTCAACATATCTTCAAGAACCTGATTCACTCTCTCCGTCTGCCCATCTATCTCTGGATGATATGCTGAACTGAAATCCAACTGCGCTCCAAGATCATGCTGTAGTGATGTCCAAAATGCGGAAGTGAAAACATGATCCCTATCTGAAATGATCTTTCGAGGAATACCATGTAGTCTCACAATGTCACGCATGAAGACATTAGCTACTGAAGCTGCAGTGTAGGAAGACCTGATTGGTGCAAAATGTGCCACCTTGGTCAACTGATCAACGGTGACCATGATAGCATCATGACGACGAAGAGTCATAGGTAATCCTACTATGAAATCCATAGAGATGATGTCCCACTTCCATGAAGGAACGAGATTCGGTTGCAAAAGTCTTGCCGAATGTTGGTGTTCTGCCTTGACTCTCTGAAACTCAAGACATCTAGCCACAAAATCAGCAATGTCGCGCTTCATCCCGAACCAATAGAATAAACGTCGCAAATCTGCATGCATCTTCTTGACACCTGGATGTGCCGAGTAAGGTGCACGATGGGCCTCTGATAGGATCAATATGTGAAGCTCATCTAGTAGCGGCACATAGATCCTTCCTGAATGTCTCAAAAGGCCATCTAACTCTAGGACATAGCCTGAAAACTTACCCTCCAAGGGTCTCCCTGAATTGATCTCACTGCACACCTCTAGATACCATGAATCGGTGGGGAGTGCCTGAAGTATCTAACACCTCAAATAGACACTAAGAGTCATAAATGATATCACATGTTTCTTGCGACTCAAAGCATCAGCTACAACATTCTCCTTCCCTTGGATATACTTTACCTCAAAGTCATACTCGCACAAAAACTCCATCCAACGCCTTTGCCTAGCATTCAGATTAGGCTGCGTGAATATGTACTGAAGACTACGATGATCGCTATGTAGTTCAAATCTGTGTCCCAACAAGAAATGTCTCCATCTCACTAAGGCATGAACTACTGCTGCTAACTCAAGGTCATGTGTAGGATAATTCAACTCATGATCCTTGAGTTTGCGTGATTCATATGCAATCACTCGACCATTCTACATTAGAACTGCTCCAATACCCTCAAGGGAAGCATCTGTACACACCATGAAATCACCTTCTGGATCAGGTACTGCTAAGATCGGTGCACTGGTCAGAAGCTCTTTGAGTTTCTGAAATGCTTCTACACACTTTTCTGTCCAAAGAAACTTCTTTCCTTTCCTTTGAAGGGAGGTAATAGGGTGTGCTATTCTGGAGAAGTTTTGAACAAATCTGCGATAATACCCAGCTAGACCCATGAAACTACGAATCTCCGACACAGTAGTGGGTGTAGGCCAATCTACTATTGCCTGGATCTTTGCAGGGTCTACAGAGATACCTTCATCTGAAATAATGTGTCCCAAATACTGTATCTCTGATTGAAAGAAATCACACTTTGCCGCATTGGCATACAATTGATTATCTCTCAAGCACTGCAAAACTAAACTCAAATGTTCCTCATGTTCCTTTTGGGACTTAGAATATATCAGAATATCATCGAGGAACACAAGAACAAATCTATCAAGATAGGAACGGAACACCCCATCATTAAGCACATGAATACTGATGGAGCGTTCGTCAGCCCAAAGGGTACCACTGTGAACTCATAATGCTCGTAGCGAGTTCGGAAGGCGGTCTTATGAATATCAGCCTCCTTGATGCGAAGTTGATGGTATCCTGACTTAAGATCAATCTTAGAGAACACTGTAGCCCCCTTGATCTGATCAAATAAATCATCAATCCTTGGTAAAGGATACCTGTTCTTTATTGTCACCTTATTCAGCTGTCTGTAATCAATGCAAAGGTGCAAAGAACCATCCTTCTTCTTTACGAAGAGCACTGGAGCTCCCCATGGTGATACACTAGGTCGAATACTACCCTTGGCCAAAAGTTCCTCTAACTGCAAACGCAACTCACTTAGCTCTTGAGTGGTCATACGGTAAGGAGCTCTAGAGATAGGTTCCGCTCCTGGAGTGAGCTCGATGCTAAAATCAATGTCTCTCTTCGGAGGCATGCCTAGAATCTCACTCAGAAAGACATCAGCATACTCCTGTAAAATAGGGTGATCTAGGGTCCTCCTTGTAGAGTCTTCCTCATCAAGCTCATTTACCGTAATGGCAAATACCTGACATCCCTTACGAAAGCTTCGCTTTATTTGCATAGCAGAGATCATCCGTAGGGATATAGGCCTCGGTATCCCCACAATCTCAACATCCTTCCCTTGGTCATCCTGACACATAATGGTCTTCTTTCTGCAGTCTATACTAGCCCTATGAGAGCCAAGCCAATCCATACCTAAGACCACATCGTAGGAGCCAAGAGGAATAACTCGAAAATTGACTGAAGTCTCAAACCCTCCTATGCTAAGTCCACACTTATGAACTACAGAATCTGTGGAAACTTTAGCGCCTGAGGCTAGTTCCACTTGCCAACCATGATCTTGCTTAACCGACTCCAGCTTACACTTGTCAACTAGAGATGGAGAAATGAAAGAATCTATAGAACCTGAATCAAATAATACAGAGAGAGGTGTACCTCAGATAGCTCCTGTAGTCTCAACTACTGTCCCCTAATGGTCTGCCTGACGGTGATCCACCGCTGTAAATACTCTATGAGAACCACCTGCATTTTCGACTATAGGCTCAGATGCTGCTGGCCTGGGTCCTGAATACTGAGATGCTCGCTGTGGGCAGTATGCTGCAATATGACCAATCTGTCCACACGAATAACATCCCGTGCCTCTACCAGATCCTCTCCCTATAGGTGGTGCATTCGACCACTGGTGGCTACCCCTGATAGCAAAAGACTGGTTGCTCTGTGCAGGCCGAGATTGCTGATTCTGTCTATTACGTTGAGCATTGCGATTGATCCTAGAGTTGGATCCACCGCCACCACTCTGTGCCTGAGGGTAAAATCCCTTATGCTGTTGAGGCTACTGTTGAGAATACTGATTCCTCCTAGGGAAGGGAGGCTTCCTGATTCCACCAAAATTGTGGTTGCCCTTGGATCCTGCTATAGTAGGCGCTCCCACAAATCCTCCTTGCCCAAAGTTGACACTCTGCTCTACCAGGATAGCTCGATGTACCGCATCCTTGAGGGTCTTAGGCTCAAATACCTTAACACCCCCAATAAAATAGTTGTTCAAGCCTCGAATGAAATTTTGTGCCAACTGTGCTGGGTTGTCACTGAATCTCGAAAAAGGCATGAGCTCATAGAACTTGCGCTCATACTCTACAACGGTCATAGTGAATTGTCTCAGGTTATGGAACTCATCTGCTCTATGCTGCTTCCATTCCTCTAGTAGGAATCGCTCATGAAAACTCTCCAAGAAAATCTCCCAAGTGACACTACCCATGTCAATGCCCAACTTCTTCTCCTCAATAGTCCACCAGGTGGCTCCAAATAACTCTAGATTGGTAATGGCAAACCTCGCTTTGACATTATTGTCAAAGTCCTACATAGCAAAAATCCTGTCAAGGGCAATAAGCCACTGCTCAGCTACATACCCAGAACCTTGCCCATTAAAGGGCTTGATCTTGGACCTCTAAAGATCCTTCATCTGAGAAGATACTATGAATCTATGTCGATCCCTCTGAGGACTCCTAGATCTGCATCTATGTTCATGTCCAACCTGGTGTGCTCTATCCTGCTCAAGAACAGGAGGTAAGCGATCAATAAGGGTTTGCATCATTTGCCTCAGATCAACCTCCTCAGAGTCGGCATGTCCCTCTTCGTGGTTCTCTTCCTGATGCTCACTGACATGCTCTTCCCTATTCTCTTCCTAAATGGGGCTCTCATGGATAGACTCATGAACACTAACATCTCTGCCTCGTCCACGGCCTCTGCCACGGCCAAGGCTACGGCCCCTAACGGAAGATCTCGTCCCAGATACCATCCTACAAACACAAGATGCTAAAATAACCATGAAACATACTACTAAAATACATAGATAAAAGACACATGTTTTGCAACCAAGATATTTTCAGTTTTCAGTTTACCTATAATTTCAGTTTAAGTATAATTTCAGTTTTGAAGTTTTGAGTGTTGAAGTATGAATAAAATAGGTAACTAATAGTTTATATATTGTTTCAGTTCAACTAGTTTCAAGTTTTAGTTTAAGGTTTGCATTTTTATTCAACTAGTTAACACTAGTGGCGTTCCAATATACCCAGAGCTCCCAATGTAGAAACCTGGGCTCTAATACCAGATGTAACGCCCCGCCAAGGGATCCAAAAGAATTAACCTAAAGTTTCACTAAGTTTGCTAAACTTTTTTTTTTTTTTTTTTTTTTAAAGTAAGAAAGTATGACATACACATCAAACACATAGTAGCGGAAGCAATAACATGTAATCATCGACAAACATACATTGTAAGTTACATTTCTTAAAGATCCCAAGACGTTGAGTCATGTTTAAATTTAATTAATTCTAAGTCTAACAACTATCACATACATATAAAAGAATAATCAGAAAACTCCAATGTCCATAATATACATTTGTTCCGAATGCTCCTTGGCAAATTAATTCGGAATGCTCAATCATCCACTGTACATGTCACAGGGTATGAAAGGCTTAAAAGAATATACATAAGTAAAGATCAAGATACAACATCCTCAAATCCATGATACAAAGTACAGTAAAAATATATGAAACTATTCACCATACCTGATACATCCATACATCCATAATGATAAAACATCTATCATAAAATCTAACCATCCATCATAATAATCCAAGAACATAGTGAAGGTAAATGCCAATCACGAAATCTCCAGCCACGGTGACCACGGAATGGATCTCTATGGTAAGAGTAAAAGCACTATCACCCGACCGCGTGGAACCTAAATGGTCCACTCCCACCGCGCTGAGGAGATAGTCTCAAGTCCCAAATAGGATAACAAAACCTATAATCGAAATACTCTCTAAGTCCAGGAAATCCTATAAGTATGCTAACTCAAGGGTTCCTAAAAAGATCGACATCTAAATTCCAGAGGTACTACAAGACACGTAGGAAACCTAATATGCAAGCGGGAAAGTGTCATCGCAAAAGTCATTTAGAAGTTACCCGAGCAATCCCTTAGGAATCCTGGGTCCCTACTGATCCTGCGGCCACCAGTATCCTCTCATACTGACGAGGCATACTATGGAATGCAAGGTCGTAACCAAGCATTCTCTCTACCCCATCCTAGTCTGTACTAGCACTCATGGCATGGGAGAGAACATACAATTATCTTATTAGGTTCATTTTCTCTCATTTAGTGTAAATGTTTTCACTTATTAAAAATGACTTACAATGGGTTTCTCAAGGCAGCCTCTTAGGGCTCCGACCCCCATTGCAAGCCACTTCCCGACTCTACACATAGATAACCTACCCTAGCTCATGAACTCGTAAATCAAAGAATCATAATAAAACCACCTCAGTCCTATACGAGCAACTAAAAAACATCATAAAAAGATAATCCAAAAATTTACATCAGTTCTTCATGAGCAACAGATAACATCAAATAGTAATCATGTAATCACGACAGTTCTCTATCAGCAACTGAAGGCATCAATGATAAGTCACAAAATCCAATGGTTCTCTAATGAGCAACCAGAAAGTAATACAAGTATAACTGATCGAGACTCAGAAATGGTTAAGTTAGGTATTCTCAAATACATACACCTCAGCTTCACACAAGGAAACTGGAAAGCAACAACAAACAGTAACACAATCATGTCATAGAGCACTTCATCACATTACCATGGTCAGGTTAAGAAAGATCGAGACCAAATCATCATGACATCACATTCACAACCCCCGAGCCTCTGGTAACAACCTAAACTGGTCAACGCTAAACCAACCCCAAAACATTCAAAGTACAAAGACAACATCAAAGTCTCAGGGATTGGATCTGAAAGTATATTGTTTGAGTTAAGGTAAGGTTTATGTTTCAGTTTAATGTCAAATTCAAGTAACTAGGTTTTCTCAACTACCCTTTACGATTATCCCTTTCTATAATAACTTTCATTAAATCAATATCCAAATTTATAATTTAGTCAAATAAAATTCATTATTAATTAACTTAATTAAACTAATTTTTAATTAAATTAATCAATAATCATTTGATCTAATTACTTATTTTAATCTAACCATTAATTGTTAATTTATTAATATTTAAGCAAAATTATTAATAAATTAAAATTTACAAACTATGTCTATGTATTTAATATTTATTTATTAAATATTAATAAAGTTTAAACTATTATAAAATTAAATATATTATAATTTTATTATTTTAAAAATTTTAAATAAATAAAATTTGTTTTAATAAATTAAAAATTATATAAAAAAAAAAAAAAATGAAATCGAAATCGAAATTTTATATTTTTTTTTTTTATATTCAAAAACGTTTATAGCCCGTCGGCTTGGCCGCAGGCCTGCGGTCGCAGGGCCTGTGGCGGCAGGTACTCTGTACCTGTCGTCGTAGTACCTGCGACGCAGGTACTGTCGACCTGCGACAGTGGGGGCGGGTACGGGGTGATTCCCTCCCCCCCACTAAAAATATATATATATATATATATATTTTTTATATATATATATATATATATTTTATATATATATTATTATTTTATTTTTTTTCCTTTTTTTTTTTAATTTATTTTATATATATATATATATATATATATATATATATATTTTATAACAAAAGAATACCATTTCATTATTAATAAGACTCTTATTAATAAACAAATTAATTAAGAATATATAAGCATTGAAAAATTGGTCTCCTTTTTAAATTGATATAGAAAATATATAGACAACCAATCGATCTACTAATTTTAGAATTTCGGTATTAGATTCAACCCTTCCCATTTAAATCCTATGTATACAGAAGTTTATTGGCAAGCATCTGATAAATTCCAATATCGTAATGTTTTAACATTCATCACAGAGAATTTAGATATACAATCCACAGGCACGAAGAAGACAAGGAATAGAGAGATTGCGTAAATAATCAACGATCAACACACAAGACCCTACCTGATCCTGATGCTAATATACAATCTCCAGTAACTGTATAAGAATTTGCTCCTCTCAATCACCTTCCTCTGGAACACTTTCTTGGTATCAGCTTTCTGAAATTCGCTTCCAAAAATTGTCTCCCCCAAAATTTCCCGTCCAGATTCCTCTATATCAAAAAAATGAACCCCCAAAGTTGTGATAAGCAATTTCTCCTCAATCCGGGGCACTAATTGTGCGTTTACCCGAGAAGACTCTTTGCACAACTCAGTTAACTCCAATTTAACTTTTATTATCTTTTCTTATTCTTTTGCATTCAACTTTCATGCACATTAAGTTGAATTATTAAATAACTTTATTTAAAATTTCACTTGACTTCAATTCTTAATTAATTTATTACTTTAAATCTTATGTGCACTTTTAAGAAATTAAAATAACATTATTAATTTTTATAATTTAATCTTTTAATTTAATTCTTAAATTTAACTCATGTTTAGATCATGCGATCTAGAATTCTTAATAAATTAATATCTTTCAACTTTTAATTTATTTTAGAACTTAATTGATAACATATTTAATTAATTTAAATAACAATAATATTTAGCATTTATTTAAAAATGAACTCCAAATATATTATTATTAAATTAAATAAATATTATCCTGTTCTAAATATATCTTGAACTTTAATCTCCAACTTTAATTCTTTTATTTAATTAATTAATTAATTAAATATAAAGATATCATAATAATTCTTTATTAAATTAAATCATTAATTAGTCTTTTTAATTAGACTTAATTAATAGAAAAATACACCAAGGACTCATAAAGCAACATACGAAAACCCATCATAGAAAAATACATACCAAATCAAACAAAAGGGTTATAATCACAAAATTACATCATTTGATGCATTCGGAGGGTACTTAACTCAGATACTTGTCCTAATTATTAATTAGGACAATTGGCTAAAGGGTTTAGGATTTGGACTTAAGAGTTTATCTCCCCTCCTTTACCATTGAGACAGTGCGATAGGGTACGCTCATCCTGACAATTCAGGGAAGTCGATACCCGGTACCTGCAACCTGCATAAAATCCACGCATCTACAAACACAATATTCTAAGCTAAACAGACAATGGCAGGAAGTGGTGCATCGTGTAGATCCCGACTAGCAGGTGACTACGACTCCCTTCCTTAACCATATCAGAAACACCATACATAAATAAAACAACACGCACACCATACACATGCAGTATGGGGTAAGTATCCATAAGAAGCACATGGAATAATAAACCATCTAACTAATCATCATCGATAACTGAAACCATTGAATAATCATCATACATGCATGAAATATAGAGTACCAAGTAATCTCATCATATAATAAACTGAGTGTAAACATCATCTGATAATCTCTAAAATAATAATACTAATCATCAAACATAAATTGGCCTAAAAGAGTTTGGCAATGATATCAGAAATGTAGCTCGAAAATGTAAACTAGGGGCAGGCACTACAAGCCAAGGGAATCTATCTCGCACAGAGTGGATTAGTCCAAGCAATGACGGATATTCAGAGATTACTCGATGCGCTGGTCCATCCAAAGAGATCTATTTGGTATCATTTTCTTTAAGAAGCTTCCTCCTATTAGTAAGTCCTTGAGCAAAGTGTTGAAATTCTCGAACTTGTTTTGAACTTCAACAAAAATTATTGTTAAATCTCTTTGATTAGAAATTCCACTTTACTTACACAACCAAAATCACTGACAATTCCAAAATCTAGATTCATTCGATGGGCCATGCAATGAATGGGAATAGCATAGGGTGCCAAATCATTTTTGATCTTTTTGCAAAGACCACCTTTATGACCTTGCATAACCAAAGCTCCATTCACTCCAACACACACCAACTTTTTGATAATCTCCATTTTATCCAAACCTCCACATTCAATTAGAGTACTCTTTAATAAATCATATAAATTTTTAGTTGTCGCACTATAATTCAATTTAGCAACAAATAGTAGAAAGGGTTGACGAAAAAGATCATTTACAGTATAAACATGCATGTACACCCAAGAAGTATTATCAATTATTGTAAATTTATCTAGAGACAATGCAATGAAATTTGAGTGTTTTATTTTTTCCTTCATATCTTCTTTTTCAACCTGTACAAGACATCTAGTCCATTCCCACCCGTTGTTTACTGACTGGTGACTATTCAGATAGTTTCAAACTTTGAAAAAGTGTAATAAGGCAGTAATTGAAGGGTAGTCCATCATAGGACATCTTCTACTCAAAATATAAAAGACCACACTTAATTGAACTATTTTTCCCATATTTTTCACTTCCATTGCTTTCATAATGAAATCTTCAATGGAACCTTTTAATGTAGAATACTTCTCCAATAATTGTTGGTGTAACTCGTATATTTTGGCATTCTTGATATGTAGACAGTTGTCCTTTGTTTTCCAAGTTAGCATGGATTTTTCAACTCCATCTATAGTTTCCTTTTTGTAAACTTTACTGACTTTTTTTCTATGGTATCAAGTTTAAGCTGCAACCTCTTCTTCTTCTTTGTTATCTCTGTGCAAATCTTATATCTGCATTCTATAGGAGGCTCACCATCAATTGAATTGGCCACTCATTTAATGAATTAGTACTTTTCCACCCATTCTAATTAAAAATTCCTTTTGGATAGATCCCAACGAGATTGGTCTTTCTTTGATTCCAATTTTCATTTCCCCTTTTGTGCATGAATATGATTTATGGAATCACTTTTGGTTTTCTCACCCGACTAGTCCAAAATTGACTCCAACACTATAATATCAATTTGTGACTCCCTAATCAGGGGAATCACCTCCAAATCATGTTCAAGTTCATCCTTGACTGAGATATCAAGCTCACCAACTTGAATTTCTTCAGTATGGTCTGAGTCTCCAACTTTTCATGAAGCTCTTTTTAAATAAGCACTAGAGATCTAACTTGTAAATCTTGTAGGTTACCAACATTTCCACCACCAAAATATGCCAATATGGTTTTTCATTTTGGTAATGGTGGCCTCTCTTGACTTTTAGGAATCCTACTAGAACCCCTATTACCCCTCTTGTTTGACATTGCAAACCGATAAAGGTTGCAAAAAATAAATCAACTTAGTTGTTGAACAAAGGACTCAAATAGTGACAAGTCAAAAACTGTGAACAATGATAGTAGACTACTTAGACTACATATAATAACAATAATATAATTCATTCTCAAAAAAAGGGTACTACTGCTACGGTACTACAGTCTACGGTACTACCCAATATAATTCACAAACCTATAGGCTATCTTAGCATGTGAGATGTCGAGTCACCAGTGGACATTAGATAGTAAAACTTTTTAAAAAAACAAGTACCACTGTACCAATACCACTATTAACATAAAAAATAAATTAAAAATCACTTGCCTTTTATGAAAACTACAGTCCATGAGTCAATGGGCAATGCACTCAGCACTCTAAAACTTCGACAGAAATAAGAAATGCCAATCATCATACCAGAAAAAAGTGAATTGTGTAGAATAATAATATCTTATAGTCCAATCTAGGTTGGCGAATTACACGAGATTAACAAGTGGGAATGTCAAGTGTAGGTGAAACACACCTTCCCATGCAAGACCACAATAGGAAAAGTTGGCTAAATGGGGTTGGTGGTCGACAAATGTCAGGAAAATGGTAGGCGACGCCCAACCCAAAGGAAAATTATTTGGTTGTAGTAATGGTGAAAGAACATGGGCCAATAAGAAACAACATGCAAAGGATGGAAAAATGTTTAAAATAAATTTATCCAAAATGTATATTGCATTGGTGATTGGACTAATATTTTTGACCAATCATGTGATAACTAATGGGCGACTACCATGGGCATTGGACCCAAATCTGATAAATATTTGGTGACATAGTTGACCTACGCTGCATGCACTATTCATAAAATGACGATCAACCCATGAGACAAGATCACCAAATGGCACAGATTCACCACTAAAGTAATCTCCTTCGTCAAGGACCTACTGGCCAAGGCCAATCAAGAAAAATCCAAAAGAAAGAAAAAGGTCACAGGATGGGGAGATGATAGTGATGAAGAAGATGAATGCCTTACAAGGGAGACAATAAACAATAAGGAAGAGGTGGATCAGGACAAGAAGATGTTTTTGGAAGCCTTCAAGTCTCTTAATAAGGATAGTATGGATTATATTCCTTACTACATTGGTAGTTTGAATGGGGATGAACTATTAGATTTGTTAAAAGCCATTGGCAACCAATTTGACTACAAAGAGGTAAAATAGGAGAAAAGGGTCAGTTATGCCAAAGCTAGACTCAAAGGATCAACATTGTTTTGGTGGAAAATGATGCAAGATGATAGGATAGTAGCAGGGAAGAAAAATATAATGTCACGGGAGAGAATGAAGATCAGAATTAAAGCTCAATTCTTGCCCACTGACTTTGAGATCCAAATATATCAAAAGTTTCAAAATCTAAGGCAAAGGTATATAACAGTAAGTGCTTACACTGGAGAGATTCATAGGTTGAGCCTTAGGGATAGAAGAAAAGAGGAAGAGGTGGAAAGGGTAGCAAGATACTTTAATGGCTTGAGGCAGGGGATCCAAGATGAGATCACCATGATGGATCTAGATAGTATGTATAAATGCTTTGAAATGGCCTTGAGAATAGAGGGAAAGGCTAAAAGGAGGACTGAATTATATCAAAGAGGAAGAGGCAAAATTAAAGGATTTAGAGGAAGGGGACCACCAAGAGGTAGATTTTAGCCACAAGGTAGGGGTAGCAATGTTTTTACTAGCAGATGTTACAATTGTAATCAAGTGGGACATAAAATGGGCAAGTGTCCAAAGAAAGCCTCTTCTTCATCTATGGGAGAAAGGAGGAATCAATTAGTGCAAGAAGATGACACTCAAAGTGTCACATCACCTATCTCTAAGGTAGGGCTAGTAATAGATGGTGAAAATATGATGTTAAGGATGACCTTTCTAAAGGTACCTAGTGTGATTGAGCCACCATAGCAGAAAAGCTTGTTTCAGACAACTTGTAGGTCACATGGAAAGATTTGCAAGGTAATAGTGGATTCAGGTTCCACTGAAAACATAGTATCTACTAAAATGGTGGACAAGTTGAAACTTAGGAGAGTACCCTATACCACACCATACAAGGTGTCATGGTTGAGTAAAGGTCAAGAAGTCATGGTGGATGAGCATGCCTTGGTGGAGTTTGAAATTGGGGAATACAAGGACAAGGTCCTGTGTGACATAATGCCTATAGATGCTACATCTCTTGTTGGGTTTTCCATGGAAATATGATGTAAAGGACATCCATGATGGTGAGATAAATAGTTATTTTATAACCAAGCAAGGTAGAAAATATCAGATGGACCCTTTGATAGAACCTAGTGTAGAGAAGAAGGTTGGGAGTAGTGTTATATTATTGAGTGGCAAGGAATTTTTAAAGGTCATGAAGAAGTAGAAAGGGATATGTTGTGCAATTATTGTGAAGCCAAAGGAAGAGACCAAGGCAAAGGTTAGTATGCCTCAAGAAGTAAAACATTTGTTGGAAAAATACAATGAGATAATGGATAGTGGGATGCCTAGTGCATTGTCACCCATGAGAAAAGTGACTCATCAAATAGACCTGATACCAAGGGCCAAGGTACTTAACAAGGCAACCTACAAAATGACACCAAGCCAAAATGCAATAATAGCAAAGAAAATTTAAGATTTGTTGGAGAAAGAGCTCATAAGGAAAATTTTGAGTCCTTGTGCAGTCTCTACATTCCTTGCGCCCAAGAAAGATGGCAAGGGGAGGATGTGTACAGACTCTAGAGAAATAAATAAAAACACTATTAGATATAGGTTTCCTATGCCAAGGGTTGAGGATCTACTAGAGAACCTACTTCTCCAAGGTGGATTTAAAGTTAGGATATCATCAAATGAAAATGAGGCCTCATGATGAGTGGAAGATAGCCTTCAAAACAAATGAATGGATGTATGAGTCACTAGTAATGCCATTTGTCCTATCTAATGCTCCAATTACCTTTATGAGACTCATGAATGAGGTGCTAGCTGAATTTATTGGTAAGTTTGTAATTGTATATTTAGATGACATTCTAATCTTTAGCAGGTCCAAGGAGGAGCATATGAAGCACTTGGACATGGTATTGAGGAGGCTACACCAAGAGAAGTTGTTGATCAATCAAGACAAGTATGAGTTCCAAAAAATTGAGCTAGCATACCTTTGTTTTGTTGTTTCCAATGGGTGTATCAAGATGGATCCTGATAAGGTCAAGTCCATCCTAGAATGGCCAACTCCCAAGTGTATAGGGGATGTTATAAGTTTCCATAGGTTAGGATCCTACTATAGGAAGTTTATAAGAGGTTTTAGCCATATATGTGCAACTATACTGAACATCATTAAGGGGGGCATGAAGTACCAATTCAAGTGGATAGAGGCAGCAGATAGGGGATTTGAAATGTTGAAGAAGAGGATAGTAGAATTTCCTACTCTAAGGTTCCCTGATTTCAATCAGTTGTTTGTAGTGGAATGTGATGCTAGTAAGCTAGCCATTGGGGCAGTTCTAAGCCAAGAAGGGCATCCTATGGCTTTCTTCTCAGAAAAACTAAATGAAGCCAAACAAAGGTACTCCACCTATGATTTGGAGTTTTATGCAATGGTGCAAGCCTTGAAGAAGTGGAGGCATTACCTCCTTCTAAAGGATTTTGTGGTCTATACAGATAATCATGCCCTTATTTTTTTGAATGGGTAAGAGAAATTGAATCAAAGACATCTCAAATGGGTAGAATATCTACAAGCATTCACTTTTATCATCAAACATAAGAAAGGGGTGAGCAATAAGGTTTCTAATTCTCTTAGTAGAAGAGTTCTAACCATCCAAGAGATTCAATTACAAAGTGTGGGGATGAAGGATCTCAATGATCTATACAAGGAGGACAAAGATTTCAAGGAAGCATATAAGGTATGTGTGAAATTTCAACAAGGTTTTAAAATTGATCTTACTAAGTATATGTTACAAGAAGGTTTATTGTTCAAGAGACATATATTGTGCATTCCTCAATGTTCTATGAGGGAGAATATCCTCAAGGAAAATCATCAAGGTAGCTTGGGAGGCCATTTTGGAATAAAGAAAACATTTGAATAGGTTTCTAGGTACTATCATTGGCCTAAATTACAAACCGATGTGAGGAAGTTTGTGGAGCAATTCCATGTTTTTCAGAGAGCTAAAGGACATAGTAGTAATACAGGGTTATATCAACCACTCACCATACCATGAAGACCATGGGAGTGCTTGAGTATTGACTTTGTTTTAGGACTTCCTAGAAGACCTAGAGGACATGATAGTGTGTTTGTGGTCGCAGATCATTCCAACAAGATGGTACACTTCATTCCTTATAGATAAACAAATGATAGTTCACATATTGCATGACTGTTCTTTAGGGAAATAGTGAGGATTCATGGTTTGTCACTTAACGTTGTGAGTAATAGAGACACTGAGTTCATAGGGCATTTTTGGAGGACCCTTTAAAAGATGTTGGGAACTAATTTTTCATTCTCTTCAGCCTACCACCCTCAATCTGATGGGAAAATAGAGGTGGTGAACATATCTTTGCATAATCTATTGAGGTGCTTAACCAAGCAGCATGGTCAATCTTGGGATCATGTTATAGGGTAGGTAGAATTTGTTTACAATGACTCCATCAATAAGAGCACTAGAAAGAGCCCATTTGAAGTGTTATATGGAGCTCATCTTAGGGGGATCTTGGAGTTAACGGATCTCAACCTACGTGAAAAAAGGAGTGCCCAAGGAGAATCATTTGTTAAATAGATGAAGGAACTACATGACCAAGTGAAGAAGACATTAAAAAGCCAAGTGGACAAGGATAAATCAAGGGCAGATAAGACAAGGAAGGATTTGTAGTTCAAAGTGGGGGTTTAGTAATTGCCTACCTCAAGAAGGAGAGACTACCCAAAGGCCATCCAACTAAGCTACTAATTAAAAATATAGGGCCTTTAAAAATTCTCCACAAATATGGAAATAATGCCTATGAAGTAGAACTTCCTCCAGACATTGGCATATCTCTTATTTTCAATGTGCGTGATTTGTTTCCATATAAGGGCACTCATGCAATTGTTGATCACCATACTCTGGCATATGTGGAAGGGGATGACTAGGTACAAGATTTACCCACACCCCAACCTTTACAATTGTAATTCATTGTGGATTCCAAAGTGGTCAAGAAGACTAGGAAGGGTACCTACAAGAACTACTTGGTGAAATAGAAGGGACTACCAGATGCTGAGGCCACTTGGATGACTAAAGTAGACATTCTGAAACATGGGGTCACCATTGAAGACCTCCTAACTAAAGGGACTTGAGTTCTTTGTCCCAAGGGCGTATGATGCAGGGCACCTCCCTAAACTTAAGTTTTTGGTGTAATTAGGGGTTGGTTAGGTGTGAGTGTGTGTTCAATAAATTTCACATGTCCGAGGAAGACAACTACTCCACCTATCCTAATGTGTGCTTAGTAAGTTTTTGAAAAAAGACACACATCTACGCACCTTGGGGAGGTGTGTACATGTGCACCTTTCATTAGTGTTTAGTTGTTTTTCATAGGTCTGAAAGCCTCAAAGGTGCATACATGTGCACCTTGGATAGGTGCACATGTGTGCACCTTTGACTTAGGTTTTATTAGGTTCTATTTAGGTAAAAATAAAGGTGTGAACATGCACACCTTAGTGTCTAACATTTTTTGTCTTTTTCTTGCAGGATAACACACCTTGAAGGGTGCAAGGATGTAGTTCATCTAGAAGCACAGAGAAACAATGAAGAGAGGGGAGGGGGTCCCAGTCTTTTATAGGCCTGGGCCAATGTGCACCCTTTGGAGGTGTGCTCCAAAGGGAGAGAAGTCTGCACTTGTGCATTTAGTGTACTACACACCCTGAATGGGTGCACTAGGTACATTAGTGCACCCTCTAGCACAAAAAGACCTATTTTATCAATTTTTCTCAGTCTCTAATATCTAGGAGTTAGAGGACAAGGGCTGGACCAAGACTCCAAGTGGAGTTCCAAAATGACCCAGGCCCAAGACTAGGGGTCTAGATGCCAAAAATTTACTAGGGAGTCCCCATTCCTAGGAGAAATGGGGCATGCATTGTGAAATCACATCACCATGGAAGCCTTCAAAGTCATAGCCACAAGCAAGAAATCCATGTGAATAAGTATGAATCCACACATCCCATTTCATGCTTCCAACCTTCACAAATGCTCCATTAGCTAACCTATCAAGCATTGTCCCACTCAACACTTGCCTTTTTTCCTGTTTTTCCTTTTTTTGTCTTGTCTCTACAACTACCCTTGTAGCTACTTATATAGTAGCAAGTTGATGTAAGACCATCCTTGGTTGGCTAGCAATCCTACATGTTAGTGTGGTTTGACCTTGGAGTTGGATGACTTGGTCAAAGGAGCGGTGCTCAGTCATTACTAAGTGTAGTGTTGGTTGAGGAGATTGGTCAATGAAGGGGGCTCGATCATTGAAGTCTTGCTCAACATCTATTGTTTTTTATTAACATTCACTATAATTCTAAGCATGCACTATAGTGCTAGACATACATTGAGAGCTCAACATGCACTGGGAGCTCGATTATGTCTGTTGGAATGTTGATGCTCGATTTGGTCTTGGTCTCTGTGGTGTTGAGTTGCATGTGAGCTGACTTTTGGCATTTAATCTATGTGTGGGTATTTAATTTGTATTGTATCTGACTTGTGGCTTATGCAAATATTTAATGTAAGGATCTAACTTAATTTTTAATGAACTAGGCCAACCTATGGCTTAGTTAGGTATAAGTAAGGGGTTTTTTTGGAGTTCTAAAGGAGAGATCATCCAACTTGGAGTAGAGGATGAAGTGTAGGAGCAAAGTTTGAGGAGGGCTTGCCGTTGTGGCTTGGAAAATAGGATATTGTTTGGTGGGCTTGCGACCACAAGTTGAGATTTCCTTGGGGTTTTCTTCTAGAGTATAGATCTGGACTAGCTAAGATTAGGATTGTGAGTTGGATCTTGTGTGATCTTGCAAAGTTATTTTGTAATTGCTATTGTATTTGGCCCTAACCTGGAAGACCTTATAGTTGGACACATTGCATGTAAACAATTATATGTATGAATAAAGTATTGTGGTTTGGTATCAGATCTTACTTTTTTGTTGTGTTTCCACTATGTGGTTATTTGCAAGGATCCAAATTAGCTCCATTTTGGGTATCCTCAAATTCTCACTACATTAGGTTGTATCAGAGTGAAGATTTTCCTAAGCATGTAGATAGATCATCGAAGCTGAGGTAGTTTGCACCAAGACTTGGGTAAAGGCTGGAAGAGAAGGTTGATCTTGTGGAGCTAATTGATCTTTTGGATTTGTGAATTTCTTACTTTGGGTTTACAAAAATCTTTGAAGATGCCTCGAAGAAGATTGGACCCTAGGGCGATTGATGATCTTAGTGATGTTGTGTAAGAAAGGATCTTAGAGAAGGTTAAAGAAGATTTTAGATCTGAAATAGAGGAGGTTAAAGGCAGTTTTAGATCTTAGATGGCATTGATGAAGAGTGATATAATTGTTGAGACCATAAGTGCTATAGGTGGTGTACCTCAGATTGTGGGTACTGAAGGTAGTTATGAGGAAGTTGTAGAAGACTTTGAATTTTCTAGATTAAGTAGCGAGGACAAAATTGATCATGTGGAGAGACCTATGGGAAAAAGGGCTGGTCAGTTTGTTAGACCTGAATCTCAACTGAAGTTGATGCATCAGATGGAAGTTTCTAATTTCTCAAGTACATTGACTCCTAAAGACCTAAATGATTAGATTGGTGAATTGAAAGACTACTTTAAGTTTGAGGATATTGAGGATCCACTCAGAGTAAGGTTGGCACAAACTAAGTTGAAAGGACATGCAACTCTTTGGTGGAAATAACTACAAAGAGATGGAGAGGAAGAAGGTGAGATGAAGATCACTAGATGGAGATTGATGGTAACTAAGTTGAAGGCTAAGTTCATTCATGCTAATTATGCACTTGAGTTGTTTAAGAGGTTGCAAAATTTAAAACATAAGGATATGTCTATGAAAGATAATACTGAGGAGTTCTACAAGTTGACTATTTGGTCTAGGCATAGAGAATTGTCAAAAAAAAAGGTAGCTCAGTACATTAATGATTTGATATTCAATGTCTAAGATGAGGTTGGTATGATGAAGATTGATTCAGTTGAGGATACTTATTAGCATGCCCTGAAGGCATAAGACAAGTTGAAGAGGAAATGTCAAGGTAATTCCAGAGGAAAGGAGAAGTAGGATAGCTCAGCAAAAGCTAAACTGAGTGAAGAAGATGAACAAAAACTTGTTGATCAGAAGAGAAGGATAGGTAGAGGTGATTTTAAGGGTACTTACTACAAATGTGGAGAAGTAGGACATAGATTTTATAAGTGTCTAAAGGTTGGTTACAGAAGAGATGTTGTTGTGGATAAGGTTGAAGATCATGGTAGTCATCTTGAGCAAGGACAAATTTTATTAGATTGATGAGTACTGGTTGGTCAGAGGACACTGAATTGTTGTCAAAGGACTAGTTTGTTCAAGACTAGTTGTAAGTCTTGTGGTAAAGTCTACAATGTGATTATGGATGGTGGTAGTATTGATAACCTTGTTTTTGAGGAGATGGTTCATAAACTTGATTTGAGGAGAGTGAGACATCCTTATCCTTATAAGATTGGTTGGTTGCAAGGTGAGCATGCTTTGAAAGTAAGGGAGAAATGCCTTGTTGATTTCTAGATTTGGCAATATAAGGATTAAGTGTTGTGTGATATTGTGGACATAAATAGTTGTCATGTGTTTCTTGGTGGACCTTGGTAGTATGATTGTAAGTTTGTGCATGATTGTGTCAAGAATGTGTTTAATGTTGTCGAAGGTGGAAGGAAGAATTACCTAATTCCTTTGTAGAATAAAGAGCTTGGTAGGAGAAACTTGAGTATTGGTAGTCAAGTTGATTTGAAGGATTCTGAGAAGGTTGGAGATCAACATCAAAAGAAAACATGTGGAACACCGAGGATGGATGTGAAGAAATGGAAGAAGAGAAAGGGAAAGAATGTACAAGTTGAGGACTTGGAGGATATGTATGTGAAGAACCAGTTTTGGACTTATGTGCTAAATCCTAGAAGATGTTCTTCCAACTACTGAGAACATCATTTTGAACCTAGGGTGTCTGATGTAGGAGTATCCTTGGTTGGCTAGCAATCTTGCATATTAGTGTGGTTTGACCTTGGAGTTGGAGGACTCAGTCAAAGGAATGGTGCTCGGTTGTTACTGGTGTAGTGTTGGCTGAGGATCTCAGTGAATTAAGGGAGCTTGGTCATTGAAGGCTTTCTCAGCATCTACTATTTTTTCTCAGAATTCACTATAATGCTTGGCATGCACTATAATGCTTGACATACACTAGGAGCTCAACATGCATTAGGAACTCAATTATGTCTAGTGGAATGTTGATGCTTGGCTTGGTTTCTTTGACACTCAGCTTGGTATTGGTCTTTGTGGTGTCGAGTTGTCTATGAGCCAGCTTTTGGCATTTAATTTATGTGTGGGTATTTAATTTGTGTTGTAGCTGACTTGTGGCTTACGCAAATATTTAATGTAAGGATTTAATTTAATTTTCAATGAACTGGGTCGACCTATGGCTTAGTTGGCTATAAGTAAGGGGATTTTGTGGAGTTTTAGAGGAAAGGTCATCCACCTTGGAGAAAAGGATGAAGTGTAGGAGTGAAGTTTGAGGAGGGCTAGTAGTTGTAGCTTGGAAACTAGGATTTCTTGGTGGGCTTGCAAGCACAAGTTGAGATTTCCTTGGGGTTTTCTTCTAGATTGTAGATTTGGACTAGCTAAGATTGGGATTATGAGTTGGATCTTGTGTGATCTTATAGAACTATTTTGTAAGTGCTATTATATGTGGCCTTAACTTGGAAGGCCTTACAACTAGGCATATTACATGTAAACAGTTATATCTATGAATAAAGTATTGTGATTTGGTATCAAATCTTTCTTTGTTGTTGTGTTTTTGTTGTTTGGTTATTTGCAGAGATCCAAATTACCTCCATTTGGGGTATCCTTAGATTCTCACTACATCACAAGTCCCACAAAACCACCAAGTGGTATTACATAAACCATGTGCTAAAACTATGTGCTACCTAACCTATTGACCCCACATGTAATATTGGACATTTAATTATTTTTCCCCAATATTAAACAATTACATCAAGTAGTATCACAATGTTACAATATAACTCATCAAGTATATCCCATGTGAATCTTTACATGTTGCACATCCATCTAGGTGCCCCTAGGTGAAACATTACATAATATAATTAAAATTGTAAGAATTTGGTATAGCTCTGATACCATGTAAGAATTTTCCACCCAGGAACTAAGAACTCAAATAGAAGCACAACTGTAGACCAAAAATGGATATGATCAATTAATCAGAGTATATGATGTGATATCTAAATGCACTAGGAGTGCCTGTATATAAAAGGCCTCTCAGGAAGCACCTAGAATGTCTCTAGAAAGAATCGGGATATAAGATAAGCATCATGACAACTAAGCACATGCCTTATCCATCATTCTAGATGAGTGGATAAGAATGACAAGGTTGTAGACACCATGTGCTTAATTAGTGTGCTAACTCTTGTGTTGTAGACACCATGTGCATAAAAGAGGTGTAGACTCCTGTGTTGTCAACATGACAACTCACAAGAGTACGCATACTCCTAGGTGGCTAATAAATAAATAATAAAATATGCATTAACCTAAGTAAACTTAAGTAAGTGTAAATAGTAAATACTTATTTACACCAACAAAAATAATACAATATAGAAATATTATGCAATGTGTGCAATACACATAATCTCAACAAGAATGAAATACGCAGTTGAAGATGCTTGGATTTCCTTTGACTATGAATCTATCCATCCTCTCGACTATATGACCGAATCTTGACCTTCTATTATTCCATGCATACATCCCATTTGTTGGTGGAATATTCATTAGGTCAAGTTCTTCTCAAACCATTCTCTAAAGTCTGATATCACCTATGTTACTATTTGAGATCCTTTGTATTTTTCTTCCAGGTTTAAAAGTGCATTAAAATCTCCTCCTAGCCAAAATTTATCTGCTTGATAGTTCTTTATGAATGTGTTGATTTCACTCCATATTTTTTTCTTGTCTGCTATAGGGATTGGTCCATAAATATTAAAGAGAGTGAATTCCATGTCACTTCTATCCCTCCCATCCAACTATTATATGATTTCATCCTACTAAAATCTATCTTCCTTGAGTCCCATGTTATCTCAATGCCCCTCTGAAGCCCCATTAGATTCCACCATATCAATTTTCCAATACCTTGTTTTCTTACTAAATCCTCTTCCCTCTTCTTTGCTTAATTTAGTCTCATGTATTAAGATTAAATCTAACTCAAATAGTGTTAAATTGTGCTTGAACAAGTGCTTCTTATTAGGGGCATTTAATCCCATAACATTCCATGTTGTTAGCCTCATTGATCCGTGAAAAGGAACTTCCCCTTTCCTACTTTTAGGACATCTTGAATCTTTTTCTGATTCTTTGCTTTTCTAGTTTCAATTATGAGTTTAGCCAATGTCTTCTTTCCTCTCTTCTTATTCTATTTTCTGCATTGAGGACCTTCTAACCTTCCAAATGAGTTGTTATGTCTAGTTTTTCAATATGCTTATTTGTGTTAATGTGTTGTTTGATACTGGATTGTCTTCTATGTCCTCTCCTTATTCTCTTAGTTCTTGTATAATTTGGTCATTGATGTTTATTTTCTCACACTCTATTTCTTTTGATTATCTTTTATGTTCTCCTTTAAACTTTCTTTCTCTAAACCTTGTGGTTCTAAAATCCCAAACTCCTCTCATTGTTGATGAGGTTCTAGATCATTCCTTAATATGTTATATGCACCCATGTATCTTGTTGAATCTTCTTGACTAGCTATAATTAACTTGCTCACAAAAGTCTCTACCTCAATGGGTATAAGTCTTATGCTCTATTCCTCCATGATACCCTTATTTTTTCTATTCTTTAGAGTATTGTTATTCTCAAAAGGGTCCTCTCCATCTAGAAGGGTTTTCCAGAATTTATAAGATTTCCTTTTGTTATCTTTTTCTCTTTTTTTGATTATTATGTTTTCCCACATTTCTTATGTCACAGGGTTGACAGAACTACTTTCAATCTCAATATTGTATATAGTTATTAGATCCTTGCTATTTTTAAGAGGAGTTAGTTCTAATTGGTTTGATTTTGGAATGCAATTGTCTTCCCCTTCTTCTTTTGGTCTATCCTTAAGGATTTCGCTGGTCACTTCAATGATATCTGATTCTGCTTGTTCTTTTTAATTCTTTGAATTTTCTATTGAAGTATTATCTTCTTTTTCATTTATTATTTTTTGAGATATGTCTATTACATTTTGAGAGGCTATCAATTGATTCTATACATTATCCTCCTTTGGGTTGCTGGCAAGCATCATGACTCTAAGATTTTTGTCAGTTTGTAGTTTGAGATGCTATCATCATGTTCTTTTCTTTTGTTTATGTTCCATCTATAATAGGTTGTGTCTTAGTCTTGATAGTCGGGGTTTAGTTGGTTCCAGAACTTTAGTTTTGTCATGATTCATTACTAGCATCTTAGATGTTGTATTTTTAGAGATACATGCTTGGCTAAAACCACCATTATTTAGGGATGCTCCCAAATAGTCATTGGTGGAATATGGATTTCACTTGCCATATGTTTGGTTTCTCTCCTCTATTTTCTATTGCTTGGAAATTTCAATGATCTTAAAGATGTTCTTTGTGAGCTTGTTTACATAGAATCAACTTATCACTGATATCATTTTTAATTAATTTGAGATCATAGATCAACCTATTTTGAGAGATAAGGTTGCTTATAATATCCTCAATAAAAGGATTTTCCTAAATGTAATATTCACACTGTTGTAATATGGTAGCTTCCTCAATGTTGATATTTTCCTCTATATTTGAGCCATTCTCAAGTGGTGGATTGCCTCTTTTATATGCAAGTTCATTGTTCATCCACCGATCTTGAATATGTATTGAATTTTTATTAATCTTTCCTTCATCTAAAATTTCCCCTTCTTCTTTATCTTCTTATACTCTAATACAAATTTTATTTGTTTTTCTATGTTTGTGAGTGCAAATATTGCCTATTCAATCCATTTTCGTTGCTCCTAAGTTTGTATGACCCACATCCATCAACATGTTCTTGCTTGAAGTAGTCTTATATATATATATATATATATATATATATATATATATATATATATATATATATATATATATATATATATATATATATATATATATATATATATATATATATATATATATATATATATATATATATATATATATATATATATATATATATATATATATATATATATATATATATCATTGGAAAGGTTTACTTAGGAGAGGGGTTTCTTTTCAACATGCTTAAAATTTCTTTTTCCTATTGGGATCCAATTTAAGGATATCTTTGATGTGACCTTTGTATCTTGTATATTTTAAGTCATAAAATTGATTTGTTTGTTATTGCTTTGATTGGTTTGAATTCACACTACCCTACTTCCATATTCATTAGAAATTTAGTGTCATTAGAATTTCTATAATTTCCTTTTAATCCTATGAGTTCACCTATAGCTGCTACTACACATTTGACGATATGAATGTGGATGAGCTCTACAGGTAAAGATTTAAAATAATGCATTTTGGAGCTCAAAGCTTCTTAGCCAAAGTTTCACTAATTTTGGTTCTCATTTTAAGAATTTCAAAGAAAAACATTTGAAATAGCAATGAGAAACTAAAAGGAAGTAATCTCTAGTGTTTTGATTATTATAATGAATATATAATAAATACTTGGAAAAGAAAGAGATACTTGCCTGATCTCAACATAAGTCCTTCAACCATTTTATCAAATTTGGGCATTTGGATTCTAGGCCACTCCCGTAGGTGAACAATCCCAAGTCTTGACATTCCTTCCATCGGCTTTCACTATCCTTGTTACTATTGATTAAGATATTACCAGTGTTGATTTTTTTTGTCTAGTAGGAATGCTTACTTCTTTAAATGCTTGTTTCTTGGTTATCCTATTTTCTTGCTTCTCGTCTTTCCTAAAAATTTCCTGAGGTATTTCTTGTAGAAATTTGTTGGGGGGGAATGGATAAGGGGTTATGGTTCTAAGAGAGATGATTCTTTTCATCATGTTTTGTTGATTGGTTTGTTGGAGGCCTATGCAGAGGAATATAGATATTAGAGTTTGAATTCTTGTTTAATGATTTAGGTTTGGGCATAGGAAGTGGTTAAGGATAAGAGGTAGACATTTTCTATTTGAAAACCTATTGTTATTATAAGTGCTAGCTTTTGATCTAAATGGTAGAATATATAATCTATTTGACAGATTACAAACAAATAAGGAGAGTCTAACCTCTTGTGTTGAGGGAAGATTTTCCCTATTTAATGTTAAGGAACTATTAGGGTTGGGGCCAAGGGGAATCTTGTTGGATTCAGAATTGGTATTGGATTTTAGGGGAGGCAAGGCTAGGGTATTAGAGTTACAAACTAGAATTTATGATCACTTGCTTCTATTGGAGACTAAAATCCATTTGTCCTTACTATGCTTGTCTACAAGAGAAGAGGATTTGGGGTTTTGATATTGAGAGGTGATATTTTCTTATTATGGGAGAGATTGAATTGTTAAGCATGAATGTTGATGGTATTCCTATGGCGTAGTATGCCAGCATCACTAGAGACATCATTCAGAGGTTGTGCATTGCATTCATGACAAATTTTGTCATTGATGTCAACATAATGGTTATTTTGTGAGACTAGTAGAGAAACAAACATAGTTTTTATTTGCATAGTTTGAGGATTACATATTATCTTATGCATAATTGAGGACATATTCTACAAAGTGTCTTGATGTTATGGTTAAGTGTGTATGCGAAAACATGAAGATAATGCAAAGTTATTCAAGATTTATTGAAGACAACATTCATATAGAGTTTTTGGTTAAGCAATTGTTGATATTTTGATTGTATCTCCTAACAAAGGTAGAATTTGGTTAAGCGAGGTTGTATAGAGGTAGAAGAGATGTTGAAGGTGACATGGTTAAGTGAGTTAAGTCAAATATTCATAGAGTGAAGAACAATGAAGACTATGAGTTGAAAACTTGAGTGTAATTGTGAAAAGTTGTAATATTATAATATAAGATGTAAATATAATATATTAAGATGGTCCTTTATTATAATTATAAATTGGGAAGCCTAAAAAGACCAACTCAATAATTAGTTTTAGGACTTAGTATAACGGAAAGTTCATTTCCTCGTGGTCAAAGATGTGAAATGTGATTGTAAGATCCAATATTGATATTTGAGTAATGTGAGGATGCAAGACTGTATGTGAGATCTAGTAAACCTAATAAAGAATATCTTTTGATTAAAGAAGCATTTGGTGAAGTTAAGGCACAATGAGCTTATGAAGAGACTATTTGGCAAAGAAGTTCTTGTTGGATAGTTGTATACTAGTATTATTTTGAGAAGGATAGTTCTAAGGCCAATTGGATAGCGATTTTGGTGGTGTTGTCCTGAAGTTGTTTGGACAGTGGGTCATTCTACCTTCCACAACTCCTAATAAGGTCAGAATCTCCTAACAAGGATTCAAAGTCTCCTAATGGGGACTAATATGTATTGAATGTATTTCATTGACTCCTAACAGGATCCATCCTCTTACAAGGAACTTATATATTAGTACATCATTTTGTGGGTACCATCTCCATCAAGGTTTTCTCTTTAATCAAGGGTTTCCCTACTTAACAAATCTAGTGTTGCTATGAGTGGCGATCTTTCTATGGTTGTTGCATCTATTGTTTACGTGCTTTGGAATTAATAAGGATATTGAGAGTTTTTTTAATTGCATAATTTATTTACCCCCCTCCCTTTATGTTATCTTGGTGGACTTTAGTTTCTAACAATCGGTATCAGAGCATTAGGTCCTTGAAGGAAAAGTTCAATAGCTTAAAGAGATCTATGGTGTAGTTCAAGAAAGAAAGTATGAAGTTTGATGGAGTTAACTATGATAGTTGGAAGGAAAAGATGAAGATCATTTTCTATGCATGGGTCCAGGTTGTTCATTAATTACTAATAGTAAAAAGGTTGAGCTTGAAGAAAAGGATCTTGAAACTTGTGATGAAGCTTAACAAGATGTATTCATGCATAATATGCTTGGAAGAGAAGCACTAGTATTAGTTCTTCCTGAAATTGAATTCACTTAGGTAAAAAAATTAAGACTTTTTTTATGAAATTTGGACTACTTTACAAAGTACATTTGAAGGTGATAATCATACTTAGAAGGTTAGTATACAAAATTGGATATTCCTATATCAAGATGCTAAAATTATGGAAGATTAATATATAAGAAATTATTTTGGAAGAATAGTAGTATTTGTTGCAAGAATTAAGACATGTGGAGGAGAAAAATATGAAGACGGGATGATATGGAAGATATTGAAGACTTTGACACCTACATTTAGACAAGCATCACATATGATTGAAAAATTTATTCCCTTACCAAATAAATTTACAAAAGTGACTCTTCTTGGAAGATTACAATCAACAAAGATGTGGATGAGATAGAGTTAAGAACTACCTAATGGTGAAATTTCTTCCAACACATTAAGTGTTCAGCCTATGTTGACAAGGAGTGCAAGTACTAATGGAGATTATGCTAGTAGTAACTGAACAAGAGTGGAAGAAGAAAAGAAGATTGGGGGAGGAATTTCTTTACTTATGAAAAGAGAACCTAAAGGTAACAAAATCTTTAAATGTTGGACTTCTAATGAATATGATCACTATTCTTCTAAGTGTCATGAGAGAGTAAGAAAGACTTGAAAGAACTTCAAATCAAGAAAGCCTAAGGAATGTCTTTTGCAAATGATGAGGATGGATTAAATGAAGAAATCTTGAGTGATAATGATGATGAAATAGGATTTTTTGCCATTAAGGAAGATAACTTTGGAAAAGAAGAAGTTAGAGAAGAAAGAACATTAGTGTCACAAGTTCAAAAGAAGAAATTTGATAGGATTATTGATAATGGTTGTTCTCATCACATGACTAGAGACATGAATAAGTTTGTTGAATTAAATAGCTATGATGGAGGAATTGTTAGAGTTGGAAATAATATAGTCTATCATATAAAAGGAAAATGATCTATTACACATGATGGAAAGACTAAAATTGATGATGTTTACTTTGTTGAGGGTTTGAAACATAATATTTTGAGTGTTGGATAACTAGTGGACATAGGTTATCAGTTGCAATATACAAGAAGACCTACATTATCAAAGATACATATGACACATTGATTGGTATTGGTACAAGGACAAGAGGTAATGTATTTTAATTGAATCTTATTGATACAACATGCTTAGTTGCTAAGGTGGATGATAGTTGGTTGTGGCATTAAAGATTCTATCATATCAACTTTGATAATATTGTGAAAAATTGTAAAACTTGCTAATATGGTGTGTAAGGAACATGTGATGGAAAAAAAAAAAAAAATCTCATTTCCAAGCAAGAAGTTTACTACATCTATGAAGTTGGAGATTGTGCACACAAATTTGAGTATTCCTGCTAAGACAAAAGCATTGCAAGATGAAAGGTATTTTATGATTCTTGTTGATGGTTTTGCTAGAATAATGTAGGTAGCATTTCTTAGAGAGAAATTTGAAGCTTTTGAGAAATTAAAGATATTTAAGAGTAGAGCTGAAAATATATATGGCTTGAAGATTAAATGTAGATAAGATCTGATAGAGGTGGACAATTTACTTCAAATGAGTTTAACAATTTTTGTGAAGAAAAATGACATTTAAAGACAACTTATAGCCTCTAAGACACTTGAACAAGGTGGAATAGAAGAATGGAGAAACATAATAGTACCAGAGGCAACAAGAGAGATGATGCTTGATAATAATATATCTAAGATCTTTTGGAGAGAAGCGGTGAATACAAAAGGGTACACTATGAACATAATACAAATTAGACAAGGCATTGGTAAGACACCTCATGAACTTTGGTTTGCACATGTACCCCCAGTTAAGTATTTTAGAATCTTTGGAAGTAAGAGTTACATTAAGAGAGATGATGGAATTGGAAAGTTTGATTCAAGGAGTGATGAGGGTACTATTGGAATTTACAAGTGGGAAGATTTACTTCTGAGACAGGGGGGTGAATCGGAAGTAACAAACTTTATCCTCTAAAACATTTAACTGAGATCAATAACATGCACCTAATCATCTCTAATAAACATGAAAGTAAAGACATGCATGAAAATAGATAACACAAGAGTTTGGTCACCCAGAAACCCTCCTAAATGAGAAGGTAAAACTAGGGTGGGGATGACACCCACAAATTATCACTGTAGCAATATGTAATTGGTTAAGGTTACAATTTTGACAACTTCCAATGGTATTCCCTATGAAAGGCCTACCCTATTAAAGGCTTTACACCCTATTAAAAGTGACCTGGTTAAAGGATTTAAAAACACTCACTTGGAATGTTACCCTGCTAAAGGATTTACAATCCTATTAAGGATTACAATATAGCTGTTAAGACAACCTATCATCATAGGATTTTCATTCTCCTTATACAATGGTTAAAAAGTATAGTAGAATGTCTTGACCTAATCTTCAATTTTTGATTCCAGATCCTTGTTCTGCTCAATCTGATCTGATCCTTCCTAATCTGATATAACTCTATTCGCAGTGCTGATACTATGTTCTTGACCAACTTGATTCTGCAATGTTGCTTTTCCTCTAAGTCCTTACACCCCTTTGAACTTCCTTTAAAACTTCACTAGCATTCTTTCATGTGTTCCCACATGATCTCTTACTATTCCAAACAACTCTCTCACACACACACGAATTATGGGATATCGACCTCCATTTAAAGGCTTCGAGACTTAGGGTTAGGTATGAATCTACGATCGATATACATCTATCTTTTCCCACTCAAATATTTACACTATTCTTATTGGTTGCATGCTTTCTCCATTTTTCTAATTGGTTGCATGCTAATTACATAGGGAATGTAATAGATTTGATCTTATCTTTTAGATCCTTCAAGATTCATCTTGAGTCAACTCAAAAATGATTTACATCTGAGTTTCTGAAGGCACAAACTCATATGTTGATTATGTGTTACTCGACACTTACTGATTATTGATGCTCAACACATATAGGATTTATGTCTTGCTTGGCTCCTAAAGTAACTCTATCTCGCTTGACATCTATACTTTTCTCAGCACCTATAGTGACTCGACACTTGAAACTTGCTCGGCACTTGAAGTTTACTCAGCACCTGTTAGATTTATGGCTCTGCACATACTATAGCTCAACATCTATATTATACTTGGCATCAACCTTAGAATTTTCTTAAGTGTGTTGACACTCAATTGTCAAAACCAATCTGAGACCAACAATCTCCCTCTTTGACATGAGTGTCAAAAACACTTAACTAAACATTAAGATCTAATCTTTATGAGTATAATACACATTTGGTTTGACATATATACAAAACTTCAAAATCTGTTCAAATTTTTGTAGAAGACTATATACCTTAAAAACTTGTAACTCCCCCTGAGCTGGTGTGTCATTTCTATATCCAAAATTTGTTATGTTGAATTTGACTCATGCTGTTTCCATGCTCTGCCTTATCATTCTGCTCTACTCTATTTCTATCTGCTCTATTGTTACTCCCCCTTTTACACATCTTCCTTGCAGTTTTGTATCCTTTTGGCTTTATTATCTCCTTATTTCTTCTCAAAACTCAAAATTTTATTAACTCCCCTTTGGGTCTCTTCCCCCTTTTGGGTATGTTATATCCCCTTTGGGTCTCTCCCCATTTTGGGTATGTTATTATCTCCATAATGTATTATCTCCCCTCAATTTATTTTATATCTCCCCCTTTTTGATACTTATGTCAAAGGGTTCTAAGAATGAATTGAATACTTAGCCAAAAAAGATTTATTTACCTCCATAATAATTTTTAGAGTAGCATCCCAATTGTCTAATGTAATTTCTAGTGCTTTAAGCTAGATGGTTGTCCCTGTTGCAAGGTGTACCAAGCCTTCCAATGTAGAAAGATTTGGATCTTTCTTGAAGACATTCTTTGCATAGGCCATCTCTTTGTGAAAAACTTCCATGTGAGGAGTTATGACAGACTGTATTTGTATCAATTTGGCCTTGGTATTAGCCTCATCTACTGTGAGTACAGCTAATTCCTTTTTAGTGTGAAGTATTGTAGCAAAATGCTTCTCACTTTGAGCTGGATCCTTTGGTAGTTGTGTGCTAGATACCTTGAGGTTCCTTTCCAAGCTCACTATCCTCTAGCTTGTTTCTTGTGTGAAGTATGAGGAATTACACAATTTGGAGTACAATGAGAATATGTTCTCAAGTATTGTTTTCACCTTCTCTACCTTCTTTTCTAGGTCTACTTGTGACAGTGCTATTTCACTAGATATTTTCTCATTTACCTTCATCTAGAATTTATTTTTAGACCATTCAAGCAATTTTGCATTGGTATCTAGGTCTTCATTCTATACATGGTCCACTATGTTGGACAATTGCTCCATTATGGGCTTTGTTTCATCAGGTACTTGCAAGCTAAAAGCATCTAAAAAGATGTCCTTGATTTCAATTAGTGTTTGCCTTTGCCTATACTCATTCTTGAGTATCTCTTGCTTCTTCTTCTACTCCAGTGCCTCTTGGACTTCATTGATTTGTTATGTCTTCATTTTTTTATAGTCATAGCTTGGTATGACTATATCCTCATCAAGTGTAGGGTCTCCATAGTGAAGTACTCTTGCTACCTTGGTAGAACTCAAGCCTTGTGCTGATATTTGTAGTGGTACTACATTAGTGCTCAACTACTTAGTAGGAGTCCCTGTAGTAGGAAAATTAACCAATTTTTGTATTACCTCTTTTTCTTTCTCCTTAGGGGTTTTCTCCTCTTCTTTGCCTTATTCAGTTCTACCTTGATCAATGATTGTAATCAGAGGAGGTGCACCTTGACTTTGTGCTGTAGGAGCAGTGGTATCCTTCTATCCTATTTTCTCCTTTGTTTTCTCCTTGGTAGTTGAATTTACTGTAACTATAGTGTCAACCTTAGCAAATGCATCTTGTGCTTGTTGTTCTTGTGGTTGTCCACTTGTAGCTATTGGAGTTTGTAAAGGTGGTTCTTGTGGATTCACCTTCTTATTAGTTATCTTAGCTATAGCCTTTTGTAGTTCCTCTACACTCACCAAGACTAGATTGGTACACAATTGTACTTGTAAGGTAGTTTGGTGAAGGATCTTTTTGAGATCCTCTGTAGTCAATGGGTTGATGTTCTGACCAAAAATGTTAGGAACATCCTTCACAATTATTGTCTCTATAGATGTAGGTGTTGCATGTGGAGGACTAGGTGGTGGTAGTTGTGTGTCTTGCACACTCTATTCCTGTTGCTACTCTTTAGTTGTTGCCATATCACCTTTTTGTGTCTCCTTCTCCACTGTAACTTCTTCCTTTTCTTTCTCTCCTTCTTCTTCTTTTTCATTTTCCTCTTCTTCCTCATCATTATTTCTTCCCTCAAAGGGATCTTCTTGTCCTTCCTTCACTATAGTCAACCCATAAATCAATTTCCACATTTGTGTGGACTTCTTTACAACATCTTTAATTTTATTTTGCAATATGCTAAAGGCTCTGTATTTGGGTGCAAATTTGCTCCCATGTTTCTTGCTTGCCTTACTTATTTGACCTTTAGTGAGGTCAGGCATCATACGAGCCAATGTTGACTCTCTTATTTTCTTCTCCATATTTAGGCAATAATGCCATTTATTTTCTATAATGGACTATAGCTCCTTAGGCATAGTGTTATCAAGTTCAAGTGGATTATTCTTGAACTTGGCCATCATAGTGTAGACTGGCTCTTCCACTATGTTTTGCTCCTCTCTACTTAACTTATTGAAATCAATGGTTTTCAATCCAAACAAGTCTACATTATCTCTAATATTGTCACAAATATTTTCTAAGTCAAATTTAGTGGTGTGACTTACCACTCTGAATTGTTCATTATCATCAGATTATGTCCTCTCCTCATCTGACTCTAGAGGTGCCACATATTTTCTCCTCTTTTTCTATATTGGCCCTTCCTGCTCTGTGGCTTTCTTCTTTTCCTATTCTTTTTCCACCTTAGTTGTTTCCCTTGTATCTGCCCTTGTGGTAGGTTTGGTTGGGCTTGGCTTAGCCTTCTTTTTCTCTTTTGGTTGTGCAACATGTTGTTTTTGTGCTTTCCTCTTCTTAGGTTCTGCTTTAGGTGCTTCCTCTTCAGGTGCTCCACATCTTCTTCTTCTTCAGCATCTTTGCCCATTCCTTGGGTCAGTGCTAATGGTCCTTGCCCCTGTTCCTCTTCAACATCATCTTCATCTTCATCATCTTCTTCCTCTGCAGCCCCTTGTCCAAATTTAGCTTTTAGCTTCTTCACTAGTTTGTCCTTTTTCTTCAGTGTAGAAGCAATCTTTAGTTCCATGTCCACTTTGGACCTGACAACATCATATGTGCCAAAATGTTGGGCATCTTTATCTACTTCCTCTTCAAGTAGAGTTGTTATGGCTACAAATGCCTCATCAATATTTATTTCATAACCAAGAGGTCTAAGCCATCTTACCCTTGGTAGGACTGCTTGAATGTAGGTATAGTCAATGTCAACAAGAAAACTAATGACATTTGTGTGCTGCTCTACAAGTGAGACAAGTATCCTCAGTCTTTGTTTCATAGATTTCTTAAAATCTTCAAAATAGCTATTCATTAATGTCTCAAAATTTTCCCCCATTTGTCAATGTATTCATTTACTTGGGCTACAATGGACCTATTTGTCTTCTAGCTAGCTTTTCCAAAAGATGGGAATTCATTCTATACTTAGAAAAATATACAAATCAAAATTGCACCAAATTTAAATTGGGCTACCTTTTTTCTTCTTATAGCTCCAAGATTTTTATTAATTTGTTGTAATTGCAATTCTACTAGATCATAAGTATGATCCTTTTTAACAAGTTTGTAGCCAACATCTACTGCAATACATGGTAGACTGTTGAGTCTACTTGATTGATAAAAGTTGTGGGATATGACTCTAATAGAAAAATCAACAAGAGGATCATGAATAGTATCTATGGTCATGCCTCTTTTGCTCCATTTGGCTCCTGTATTCTTCTCAATAGCTTCCTTGGAGTCACTTCTTAGGGTCTTAGGCCGATCTATGGTTGGATACCCCGTTACCCTGTGAACAATTCTTTTTGATATCTTAACTGGGTCATCTTCTAACCATAAACTACCATCATGTATCCTAATCAACACAATTATGATCCATTCGGTCTTAAATACAGTAGGGAACTCTAGGGCACGAGTTAAACCCTTCCTCTCAATGATTTTATATTCTTCCTTTAAGACTCCATTCTCACATAGTCTATCGTATTCTTCCCTAATTCCCATGTCTCCTATAGCACCTATATTGCAGTTATAGCATCTCCTAATATCTTGCACCATTACTACCTTAGGAGGAATTACGGATAGGGCTCCAGCTAGGTTGTTCTTGTAGGCAACTTCAAGGATAGGTTGAAAAGCAGGTTGTTTAACTTCATTTGACACTAGTTGAACTTCAAATGGCTCTTTCTCCTGAGGTTTCCTAGAATTGGAGGCCATTTCTTTGAACTAAGGTTTAAACACGAAGAAAATTTGAAACTACTTAGCTCGACACTAGTATAAATACCTTGAAATCGATGAAACTATGTTGAATCTTTGTAGAAATCTACTCAAATGCTTGAAACACTGCTTGGAAATTGTTCTATGCTCTTCTCATCTTTTCTCTTTTGTTCATGATGGTGAAAAATGATTCAAAATGTGATCATATACCCTTATTTCATAGCATTTAATGCTTAGTGCATTTACAGTTGTCCACTTGGTTCCTTAAGCAATTCTACTTTACTCGACTTCCATTGTCTTTTCACCACTTGACATATACTAGAGTTTCCCTTACTTGGCTTCAACTAGAACTTTCCCTTCACTCGGCATCCATTACTGACTTGGCTACAACTAACCACTCAATTTCTACTAACTTTGGCAGACAACTCAACATGTACTGGGATTTTACTCGACATCTGAAGGCAACTTGGCAACACTTGTGAAAACTTGAAATTTTAACTTTACATCTCTATTCATGTTGATCTTTCCTTTTCAGTACTTACTTGTCTTGGAACTAATGTATGATAAAACTTTGTATATCAGTTTCACATACTTTTTTTTGCTTAGTTGGATCAAGTGTGACCACTTGACCTTTTGGGTGAAGTGATCCCTTCATTGGATGCGCTACTTCCATCTTTCTTCTTCCATGTTTTTTTCATTTCTCCTCTGATGTGTCCAACATCTACCTTCTCTTTTCCTTTTTTGAACTCTGATTTGGGTGCCTTTGACCTTGTTGGACAATTTTTGCTAATATGACTAGTCTTCAAACAACAGAAGCATGTAGTTTGACTCAACCATCTATTTTAGTTTCCACTAAAATGTGTTCTTATGCAATTTTCAGGGATGTGTCCATATTCTTGACAATAGTGACAACTATGACTGGTGTTGTAGTCCCAATTGTAGTGAGGCCCATAATTGTTTGCCCCTGCTAGTTGATTTGGTGTCCACATAGGCTTAGATCTGCATTCAAAAGCTCTAGTTCCATACTTTTTGCAATTTTAGCAATGACCTTCAAATCTTGGTGTTCTAATGGTTCTAGTCCTACAGTCATGTGCTTGATGTCCTTGCTTGTTGTACTTATGACAGTGACCCATGTTCTTAGGTTTGTCATGTTGATGGGCATTCTTACTCTTGCATACATTAGAGGTATGTCCTTTTTTATCACAAAAATGACAAGTAGGTTTAGTGTTCTTACCTTTGTCACTTCTTTCTTCTGCATTCGTCAATGACTCTCCTTTTTCAGTGCTAGTGTGTCCTAGTCCTGAAGTATCATTGTTGGCTCTTGGTGATTTTAGTAGTTGTTCAAAGTACTTGATGGCTTCATTAGTTTTATTGAATCTTTCTACAATTTCTTCTCTCTTTTCAAGTCATTTGCAGTTGTTCATTTTGCATCTTTAGTGTGGAGATCTCAATATTCTTGACATTCAGCTCATGATGTGCATTCATCATCTGGCTTAGGGTATCTAGCTGTATGTTGGAAATTCTTGCAAGTTCAATTAACTTTTCCTCCAATCTATTGGCAAGGTTTCTCTTGTCTTCTTCTATCATAGCCTTATCTTCAATGGCTCTTTTCTTCTATTTAGTCACTTCTCAAAGCATCATGGCTTGAGATTCTTGTTCAAGCATGAGAATTCTAATCTCTTCTGCTTGGGCTCTATTCTTTTCCATTAGGTATGCTATTGCTACATCAAACTCTTTGGAATATCCATTGTAAATACTTTTGAGGTGTCAATTTCCTTGTATTGTGTATCATTCTTAGCTATGGAAATTTCTCTTCTTCTCTTTAAGTATTTCCTTAGTTCTTCCCTGGCTTCTTCTAGAGAATGCAGAATGAGGTGTATCTCAATTTCTTGGCTCTCTATGATCTTCCCAAGTTTTTAGACTTCCATTTCCAAATATTTTTCTCCAAGCTGTAAGGCTTCTCCTTGTGAAAACTTAGCTCTGATACCAATTATTGGAATTTACAAGTGGGAAGATTTACTTCTAAGAGGGGGGCTGAATCAGAAGTAACAAACTTTATCCTCTAAAACTTTTAACTGAGATCAATAACATGCATCTAATCATCTCTAATAAACATGAAAGTAAAGACATGTATGAAAATAGATTACACAAGATTCTGATCATCCAGAAACCCTCCAAAATGAGAAGGTAAAACTAGGGTGGGGATGACACCCACAAATTATCACTGCAGCAATATGTAACTGGTTAAGGTTACAAAGTTTGACCACTTCCAATGGTATGCCCTATGAAAGACATGCCCTATTAAAGGCTTTACACCCTGTTAAAAGTGACTTGGTTAAAGGATTTACAAGCATTCACTTGGAATGTTACCTTGCTAAAGGATTTACAATCTTTTTAAGGATCTACAATATAGTTGTTAAGCCAACCTATCATCATAGGATTTTCATTCTCCTAATACAATGGTTAGAAAGTATAGTAGAATGTCTTGACTTGATAACTTACAATCTTCAATTGCTGATTTCAGATCCTTGTTTTGCTCAATCTAATCTAATCCTTCCTGATCTGATATAACTCTGTTCGCAGTGCTGATACTCTATTCTTGACCAACTTGATTTTGTGATGTTGTTTTTCCTCTAATCCCTTACACCCCTTTGAACTTCCTTCAAAAATTCACTAGCATTCTTTCATGCATTCCCACACAACCTCTTACTCTTACATTCAACTCTCTCACACACACAAATTATGGGATAGCGACCTCCTTTTAAAGGCTTTGAGACTTAGGGTTAGGTATGAATCTACGATCGATATTCATCCATCTTTTCCCACTCAAATATTTACACTTTTCCTATTGGTTGCATGCTTTCTCCATTTTTATGATTGGTTGCATGTTGATTACATAGTGAATGTAATAGATTTGATCTTATCTTTTAGATCCTTCAAGATTCATCTTGAGTTAGCTCAAAAATGATTTACATCTGAGTTTGTAAAGGCACAAACTCATATGTTGATTCTATGTTACTCGACACTTACTGATTACTGATGCTCGATACATATAAGATTTCTATCTTGCTCGGCATCTATACTTTACTCGGCACCTATAGTGACTCGGCACTTGAAACTTGCTCGACACCTGAAGTTTACTTGGCACCTTTTGGGTTTCTAGCTTGGCACATATTGTAGCTTGGCATCTATATTATAGTCGACATCAACCTTAGAATTTTCTTAAGTGTGTTGACACTCAATTGTCAAAACCAATTTGAGACCAACAGGTACATTTATTGAATATTCATTGGGAAGTAAGGCATATAAATATTTTAATCAAAGAACCAAGGCTATTATTGAGAGTGCAAATGTAAGAGTTGATGGGAAGTTGAGAATTCACGAAAGAATACTTGATTACAATTATGATGAAGAAGCTAATCCAAGGCCTAATAGAGAAAATGTTGATCAAGAATTATTTTATGAGACTGCCACTAATTTCTAGACTAAAATTAAAAAAGAAGTACAAGTGCAAGCACAAAGATTTGAACCTAGAGTTTAAGTAGTGACACCTAACAAAAACTTGATAAAGAATCGCCTTGTTGATCATATTATTGGAAGCAAAGACAAAGGAGTTATGACAATAAACAAGGTACAAGAAGAAATATGTTTGATTTCTCAAATTGAACTTTAGAGTGTTGATGAATCTAGTAAAGATGACTTTTCGATTAAAGCTATAAAAGAAAAACTAGACCTGATTGAAAAGAATAACACATGGGAATTGGTTCCTAGACCCGAGGATAAAAATGTTATTGGAACTAAGTAGGTATTCAGAAATAAGATGAATGAACAAGGTGAGGTTGTGAGAAAAAAAGAAAGACCGGTATGTAACGGTTATTCACAACAAGAAGGTATTGATTTTGCGGAAACATTTACACCTATTGCCAGAATAGAGGCAGTTAGAATATTTTTGGCATATGCAACTAAACATGAATTTCAAAGTGTATCATATGGATGTCAAATTAACCTTTCTAAATGGTGAACTAGAAGAAGAGGTATACACTAAGCAAACTGATGGTTTTCCTTTGATAGATCAAGGAGATATAGTTTGCAAGTTGACGAAAGCATTGTATGGATTGAAACAAGCAACTAGAGCCTGATATGCGAGATCGGATAAGTATTTGTCAAGTTTGGGATTTGCAAAAGGTAATGTAGATAGTAATTTATATTTAAAGGAGATTGAAATGACTTGCTAATTGTTGAAGTATTTGTGGATGACATAATATTTGGAGGTCATGATGAAGCAAGTGAAGTATTTGCATTAGAAATGAAGAAGGAATTTGAGATGAGTATGATTGGTGAGATGAAGTATTTCTTGGGATTGCAAATTGTTCAGAACAAAGATGGTATCTTCATATCACAAGCTAAGTATTTGAAAGATTTTTTGAAAATATTTGGTTTAGAAAGTTGTAAACCCATTGGAACACCTATGGTTATTGGTCACAAAATATCTAACAAAGATGCAACCCCCTATCGAGTAGAAAAAGTATAGATCTATGATTGGTGGATTGGAATATCTAGTAGACGCTAGAATTGATATAACTTATGCAATTGGTATTGTGGAAAGATTTCAATTTTCAGATACTTGAAGGTTACACCTAATTTCGGATTATGGTATGGAAAATCAAATGACTTTATCTTATATGCATACACTGATGTAGATTGGCTATGCAATGTGGATGATAGAAATAGTACAAGTGGTGGAGAATTCTTCTTGGGAGGAAGATTAATTTGTTAGCTAAGAAAGAAACATGACTATATCTCATAGAGCATGATAGAAGCAAAGTATATAGCAACAAAAAGTTATAATCAGATTATATGGATTAAACAAATGTTGAAGGACATTGGAATTGAGTTTGCAAAATTTGTTATCACACATTGTGATAACACAAGTACAATGAGTGTGTCAAAGAATCATGTTTTACATTTCAAGACAGAGGATATATCTATTATCACTTTTTAAGAGAGAAAGTTACAGAGAAGAATATCATATTGGAGTATGTCAATATAAAGGAGTAGATAATAGACATATTTATAAAACCTTTGTTGAAGGATACATTTGAGTACTTGAGAGGTATGCTTGGGGTTATGGCTCAACCTACTTTTGAGTAATTGATGTAGAGATTGGATCGGTCTAGAGTGGTAACATAGTGCTATTTCTATTATCTAGACTGGATACTTGATGCTTCCTCTATGGGGGAGTATCCGTGTTTGAGCTAAGTCATGAAGGACTCTTGGTAACTAGTATTTAACAGTTGATTTGGACACTTGAGCTTATTACATATCTTGTGTAGTGAATTGACATTATGATACCTTTGTCATTGATGTCAATAGGGGAGAGATACACATGAAAAACATTATTTGATTAGATATACATGAAAAAATCCTTATATATTGATATCAATGGAGAGGGTGAAAATAACACATGAAATATCTTTGTATATTGATTGATGTTCCTGAAGGAGAGATATAATTGGTGAAGAGGATTTGAAAAGGATTGATGAAGAGGATTTTGAAAGATGTTGATGTATGGGGGAGATTAACACTTTCCTTATGCATGATGGTTATAGTACAAATGAAATTCATGGACATCATGAATAGAGGAAAAGTTGCAACAGAGACAATTGGTATTCATGGAACTTAGATGTTTTTCATCTATGTTGCCATCAATGTCAAAGGTGGAAACTATTGACGATGAATGATGATGGTATTCCTATGGGGGAGTATCCTAGAATTGTTGGAGACATCATTCAAAGGTTGTGTGTTTCATTCATGACAGAGTTTTTCATTGATGTCAATATATTGGTTATTCTATGAGTCTGGTAGAACAACATACAGAGTTTAGCTTTGTGCAATTTGAGGATTGCATATTAGCTTATGCACAGTTGAGGATGTGCTTTATAGAGTGTCTTGATGATATGATCATTTGTGTATGCAGAAACATGAAGACAATGCAAAGTTATTCAAGATTGATTGAAGATGATGTTTAGACAAAGTTTTTGGTTAAGTAGTTGATGATGTTTTGATTGTATCTCCTTATAGAGATAGAATCCAGTTAAGAGAGGTTGTATAGAGATAGAAAAAATGTTGAACGTGATAAGGTTAAGTGAGCAAAGTCAGATGTTCATCAAGTGAAGAGTTATAAAGACTATAAGTCGACAACTTAAGTGTAATTGTGAAAAGGTGTAATATCATAATGTAACATGTAAATGTAATATCTTAATATGGTCTTATATTATAATTGTAAATTGGGAAAGTCTCAAGGCTAAGTCAATAATTAGTTTTAGGACTTGGTATAAAGGGAAGGTCATTTCCTTATGATTAAAGATGTGAAATATGACTGTGAGATCCAGTGCGGATATTTGAGTATTGCGAGTATGTGAACTTGTATGTGAGATCCAATGAACTTGATAAATAATATCTTTTGATTAGAGAAGTGTTTAGTGCAGTTGAGGCACTATGAGCTTACAAAGAGACTATATTTGGAAAATAAGTTATTGTTGGATAGTTGTATACTGGTATTATTCTGAGAAGGATAGTACTAAGGCTAGTTGGATAGTGAGTTCAATGGTCTTTCCCTGAAGTTGTTTGGACAATGGGTCCTTCTGCCTTTAATAACTCTTAACAAAGTTGTAATCTCCTAATAGGGATTCAAAATCTCCTAACAAGGATTCAAAGTCTCCTAACAAGGACTGATATGTATTTCATTGACTCCTAACCGATTCCATCCTCTTACAAGGAACTTATATATTAATACATCATTTTGTGGGTACCATCTCCACTAGGGTTTTTCCTTTGATCTAGGGTTTCCCTAGTTTACAAATCTGGTATTATTGTGTATGGTGATCTTTCTATGGTTGTTGCATCTATTGTTTATATGCTTTGGAATTAATAAGGATATTGAGAGTTGGTTTGATTGCATAAGTGATTCACCCCCACCCTCATCCCGCCCTCCCCCATTTATCTTGGTGGACTTTACTTTCTAACATAAACTTGTGTATTTCTTTTATTTGAAGGGGATTTAAAGAGGTTTGGTATTGCTCTAATCCATCCCAATCAACCTTGGAATATTTTGTCTTTTCGAAGAAATATTTCTTTCTATTGAGACGTTCAATCGATGGTATCCTCTAAAAATAGGTTGTAGAGGGAACCAATTTGGGAGGATAAAGGTCTGTGCCTAAGATATTGGCAAAGGAAGCAAGATGAAGGACTTCAAATTTATCGAATTTATTCACAATCGAGAAAGATTTATCGCTAGCATATTTAATCTTTTTGTAGTGAGCTTCAACTATGGAATTCACAAAGATGTTCATACCTTTGAGCAACACCATGTTCTTCTTTAGAGTAGAAGTAATACCATGTTAGTTGTTATTAATAACTTATTTTCTAATTTTTATTAAACTAATTTTCTTATTTCAACCATTTCAAAATTTAATATTTTGATTTTTTTTCTAATCTATTGTTTATTTCAAATAATTGACCCAAATTTCACAATTGACATCATATTGATAAGATAAACATATCAGATGATAATTATTTATTTAAATTCATATAATTTAATATATCTTTGATTTTATATATGAAAATGAAGAATTTGCCTATATCTGTAAGGAAACAACTTCCTACACTAATCCCTTAAGGAAAGTATTGTGCAAATTCTTATTAAATCTTTACAATTTCAGATTCGATATAATGTAAACAATAATATTGTAATCAACCATGGATACAGAAAACATATAGAGAAAGAAAACACATAAACACAAAGATATGCTGGTGGGGGAAAACCTTTCAGTAAAACAATCCCACCCTCCAAAACCTGCACAATGTATTATCTTCAACACAGAAGGTTACAACACACTTGAAATGCAAGTTCTTTTAGGAGAACAACACCATAGGAGACTTGAGTGTACAATACTCAATGATCAATTGCCACATGTCTTCACATCTTCACCCGTCATCGAATCTTCCAGAGATAGCTCTTATGCATCATAGAAATCTATCATAATTGTTTCACCCATGATCTCCTTATACACAATTCAAGATGTCGACACATACAAGTGGAGTGATACATCAACATGCCAACTAGACATGTAGACTCACACTTAATTACATTATTTGCAAAAAATACATTTACAAAACAAATAATAAGAATATGAATTATCCAAGGTTGAGACACGTTATTCCTAAAAATATCAAATGATACTCTAAAAAAGAAATGTTAATCTAAACAAAATATAATTAAGAACAAGAAGATTTTCACAATCCATATGAAATTACTCCAATTTTACTTTTAGATTCAACTATATCAGTCTTTTTACATCAAGAAACATAATTGAAACAAAACATAATTTTTTATTGTGATATTGCTATCAGGATTTAACTGTGTGATTTTGAGTCAAACTCATTGGCCCATGTTTCATGAGTAGTGATTCAACATGAATCCATCTCTCATGAGAATAAATAGAACGCTTAACACTCATTAGATCTAGGTGATGCTCACAGGAGTGAAGCATCGGGACTTCCGAGGAGGTCACCCATCCGAGTACTACTCCAGCCTGAGCGCGCTTAACTACGAAGTTTCCTCCATGGTTCATAAGGCACAACACTTGGTGAAGTTTTTTCAAATGGGGTTGCTAGCTTTGGGTTTAACCATGGAGGAAACTCTGTAGTTAAACGCGCTCAGGCTGGAGTAGTACTGGGATGGGTGACCTCCCCGGAAGTCCCGGTGCTTCACCCCTGTGAGCATCACCTAGATCCAATGAGTGCTAAGTGTTCTATTTATTCTCATGAGAGATGGATTCATGTTGAATCACTACTCATGAAACATGAGTCAATGAGTTTGACTCAAAATCACACAGTTAAATCCTGATAGCAATATCACAATTTGACTTGCTGTGGAAATTATCTCCTACTTATAATTTTTTATTTCGAATATATAAACAAAATTTTTACATCAACACTACCACAACACTATTGAATATATATAATACTATCAACACAACTATTGCACCATTCAAAAGGGTAAGTGTTGAAGACCTAGTAGATAGTTATAGTTGTGAACCTCCTACCGAACTCTTCTCATGCTCGTGTTTGTTATTATTTTGGGGAAGCATCTACCCAGACAACATAATAGATATTAATTTATTATTTAATATTTAATTAAAATTATAAATTGAGTGTTTTGTAAATTTCAAAGAATTAATAAATTATAATATTTAGCGATTCTCTCACTGCATAGCCATTTCGTTATTTTGGTCTTTTGTTGGGCACCAGCTACGGTTCAACATATTTGCACTGGCTGGATGCCATGCCCCATCATTTCTGACATGCATAGATAGGTGCCAGATCTTTTACATCCCTCTCCATTTCTGACATGCATAGACATGTGACATACACAGGCGTTTGAAATCTTTTAGTATTATCAAACTTAAACTTCACCACTTGTAAGTTTATTAAATTATTATTATGATATTTTTATTTTTTTTTAAATTATGATGTTTGTATTGTTGTAAATTCTTAATGTTTAATACAATATTAAATTACTATTTTTTTAAAAGAAGATTTCATATATATATTTTTAAATTTTGTAAATTTTAAATTTTTAAAATATAGTGATAAAATAAATAAATATATGTTTAGACAAGTAATTTTCTTTTAATGAAATTTAAGTATTTTAATTAGAATGGAAGATAGAGAAATTCAATTTAAATTATAGTTAATATATTATAAAACATAATGATTTTTTTACATATTATTACATAAATTAATAATAGATTTAATAAAATATATTTTAAAGAAGTATATGATATGAAAATAGTTATTTTATTAAGCTGAGAGGCTTCTAAAATGGAAGCAGATTTTGTTGTAAAATTTCTAACATTTTAAAAAAAATTGATAGGTAGCTGAACAATTATACCTCCTTTTGTTGACTATTGCATGGAAACATAGAAATCCAAACATCTTATGTGACAAAAAATGTATTCAATCATCTTCCCCGCATCTCACGTGGGAGCGAAATGAGGCATTGACAATCGGCACTGGCTACGGTGTGCCATTTAGCCTCTCCGTCTATTTCCCATGCATCGTTATTTCTAACACATTTTGCCATGTCAGTTAATATGCCAGTCACTTCACTGTCCCCACAATACGTCTATCATCTCTTTAATATGTTTATTGTATTTTCAAATATTTATGTTGTTTTAAGTACTCATATTGTTATAATTTTTTTAGTATAGTAATAAAATAAATTTTGTTTAATTAAGTCAATTGATTTATAAAGTTAATAATTATGAAAAAAAATATCATTTAATAATCTATGATAATGAAATTTTAATTTTAAATGAGAAAAGTTAATTTTATAAATTTTCAAATAAAATCATTTATAATCTGAAAATAAAGAATGTATATATATCTTCAAATCTTAATATCTTTTATTTTTAAAAATTATTAATCTTAGTATCTTTCATTTTTTAAAATTATTATCTATTTTTAAATCTTTTGTGGAATTGATAGATAAAATGAAAATTTCTAGGTTCAATCATTCTATTAGGTCTCTCCATGGTGTGTTCTGAAATGTTAATAAAAAAATTCAAACATGCAATCAAATAGAGCAAAAAATTATACAAACTCATTGATTATAGAAATTTATTGTATGTTATGTAGAATATATAACATGAATAAATCAACAAGATAAAAGGTGCTACAACACTCAAATTCACAACATAAGAAAATAAATTGTAATGACACACAAGTTTTCATTATATTATATAAAAGAAACTAAATTATATATATATATATATATATATATATATATATATATATATATATATATATATATATATATATATATATATATATATATATATATATATATATATATATAATCTTGAAATCTCCTATCATAATAATTAGAAAACTTAAATGTGTTAAAATGTATTATATTATATTATGAATTTAATAAATAAAGTGCAAAATTGTTTGATTAGATTTATAGATATAAATGAAATAATTTCATAAAATTAATGTCATTTCTCATTTTCTCTAATATTTTAAAATTTTGAATTTATTTAAAAACTTTATATTTATGAGAAGAATAAATAATATTTATTTTATTAATATAACTAAAAAGATTATTTTTCCTAATTATATCATAAGAGTTGAGAATTTAAAACAATAAAATTATGATCATATTATTAAAAAATTTATTACTAAGTAAAGTTTTACTAAAAATAAAAATATTACTACTAATATAAGTTACTTACACTATTTCAAGTCCAATATCAACTTATTTCAAAGTGGTAATAGTGTAAGTAACTTATATTAGTAGTAATATTTTTATTTTTAGTATAACTTTACTTAGTAATAAATATTTTAATAATATGATCATAATTTTATTGCTTTAAATTCTCAACTCTTACGATATAATTAGGAAAAATAATCTTTTTAGTTATATTAATAAAATAAATATTATTTATTCTTCTCATAAATAAAAAGTTTTTAAATAAATTCAAAATTTTAAAATATTAGAGAAAATGAGAAATTACATTAATTTTATTGAATTATTTCATTTATATCTATAAATCTAATCAAACAATTTTGCACTTTATTTATTAAATTCATAATATAATATAATACATTTTAACACATTTAAGTTTTCTAATTATTATGATAGAAGATTTCAAGATAATACAAATATATATATATATATATATATATATATATATATATATATATATATATATATATATATATATATATATATATATATATATATATATATATATATATATATAAAACTTAGTTTCTTTTATATAATATAATGAAAACTTGTTGTCATTCCAATTTATTTTCTTATGTTGTGAATTCGAGTGTTGTAGCACCTTTTATCTTGTTGATTTATTCATGTTATATATTCTACATAACATACAATAAATTTCTATAATCAATGAGTTTGTATAATTTGTTTCTCTATTTGATTGCATGTTTGAATTTTTTTATTAACATTTCAAATCACATCATGGAGAGACCTAACAGAATGATCGAACCATAGAAATTTTCATTTTATCTATCAATCCCACAGAAGATTCAAAAATAGATAATAATTTTTAAAAATGAAATATATTAAGATTAATAATTTAAAGAAATAAAAGATATTAAGATTTGAAGATATATATGCATTCTTTATTTTCAGGTTATAAATGATTTTATTTGAAAATTTATAAAATTAACTTTTCTCATTTAAAATTAAAATTTTATTATCATAGATTATTAAATGATATTTTTTCATAATTATTAACTTTATAAATCAATTGACTTAATTAAACTAAATTTATTTTATTATTATACTAATTAAATTATAACAATATGAGTACTTAAAACAACATAAATATTTGAAAATACAATAAACATATTAAAGAGATGACAGACGTATTGTGTGGTCTGTGAAGTGACTGGCATATCAACTAACATGGCAGAATGTGTTAGAAATAACGATGCAAGGGAAACAGACGGAAAGGCTAAACAGCACGGGCACCGTAGCCGGTGCCTTGACAATCCCTGGAAACACCAAAATAATCTTATATGGAGTCTCTAATTGTAATATTTGTTATATTTGCATAAACTGGTGTATTAATATTTTTATCGATAGAAAGATAAGTAAAGCTAAATAAATCAAAATCAAAAGCATATTGGATAACATAAAAACTTCACAGTATCTAAATCTTGAATTAATGCTCAACGTACAGGAGATGGAAAGAGTTTTCAAAGGTGTTGACAATGTGAAATGAATTGTTCTTGTTGAAAGAAACATTCAAACATTTCCCATTCACTCCATTAACAAGAAAGCTAGTCATTCGTTATGGCACAGAAAGCCAAATATCTTACCTTACACTCCATTTTTAGCCATTACATGTTTCAGGTAAGACATGTGTTTTGAATTTTTTGAAGTTGAACCATCAAGCATCGACATTATATATGGCAAGAGGTCATTTTTTTTTTCTATTGAACATTGGATTGAGCAACAGAAACATTGGATTGAGCAATAGGATTGACCAATATTCTAAAAAAGTATGTATGCTTATGTATTTTGATTTCTTCCATTTTGGAAACTTTTATTGTGTGGATTTTTCTTATTTTGAAATCTGCGTAGTTTCCTTAAAATTTCTTAGAAACTTTGTTAGAATAGAAATTGTACTTGGATTATAAACATTGTAGATTTCTTTCTATTTTTCGTAAATTAAAAAAACTTCAAACGTGAAGTAGAGAGTTTAATTACGTACAAGAATGTTTGTTTAAGGCAAATGCAGTGTAAACTCTTTTGTAGTAGATGAGACGATTCTGTTTTGGGAAGCAATGTCAAAAACAAATTCGTCAAATAGGGCAATCTTTAAAAGATTTGTATGTCTATTATCTGCACTTTCATTAATTCATTCTTGGTTTTGATTCTCTTGTCCTTTCATTTGGATTCTCAGAAAAGCTGATTAGGGTTAATAATGCTCTGTGCCAGGTGGAATGGAAAAAAGGAAATCAATGATCTTCTTTCTTCTTTCTTCCTCCCTCCTGTGTTCTACTGCATTCTTACAAATTTACTTAGAAAACCAAGCAAATAAATCTTATTTAACCTTCCTATAAAAAAGCCGAATTGTTAAAAAAGAGGAAAAAAAATAGCAAGAATTTTGGTACTCATGGAATGTTTGATTATTAGCAATTTTCAAATTATGGTGGCCATTTTTTCTAATCTTTTGTTGGCTACTGAACAACAGGAAACACAAAGAATCTGAGATTTAAGGAAAGAGATTCCTATCAGACATATCGAAAAGAGTTGACAAATCCAATTGGAAGGAGTTAGTTTTTATGAACTTTGAAATAAAGAACCCTAACTTAATTTATCCTAGTCAAAGAATTAAATTAAAATAGAGTAAAGATTAGTTTTGTTCTCTGGGAAATTTACAATATATAGGCCTAATTCTATTGAAATAAAGTATAGGAGATTATTCTTAATGTATTTGAGTAATCATATGGTACAAATTAAAAACATTATAAAATATATCAACATATAAAATTATAAAACTTTACAACTAATAAAATTGGGAATACATGAATACAATTATAGAACTATAGAATTAAAGATAAAGATTAAAATGGCTTCTTTCGTCTAAGAAAAAATAAATATATTTTAGGGCGATTGATTTGGTTGAAGACTTCTGAGTATGGAAAAATTGGCAGGCATCAAATGACCTTTTATAAAGTATGTTGATGTCTTGGCTATTGCTTATATGGATTCTCCCTGAGGTAGGCATAAATATTTGAGGTAGGCATAAATGGATTCAACATTTTGAATGAATGTTTTGCTTTCAATGATCTTCTAGGAGAAGAGAAAATTCTACATCGCTATTTGGACATACACCAACAAATGAAACCTAATTATATTTAAATGCATTGACATTTTTATTTAAAGGAGAGCAAGGAAACATTCGATCTTTTAGGTCTGAGACGCCATTTCAACGCAATTTGACAACTTTGTTTTCCTTGAAAAGTATTGTAAAGGTACCATTGACATCTTTTCCAACATTATTTCAATATTTTTGTTTCCAAGATCTATGGATAGAATGGCAATGAATTATTTGATATAAATTTTTTAAATTTTAATACCAATATAGTAATTTATGAATTATTTGATATAAATTTTAATACTAATATAGTAATTTATAATATTGGATTTCAAATTGGGAGTTATAAATTTGGGTATTACTAATTGATTGATTAATATTATTGTATTGTTGTTATGCATCTTTTGAGAATAGATTTATAGGCAAATAATTCTTTATTGCTTGATAATAAAAGAAAGTTATATATATATATATATATATATATATATATATATATAAAAGCTAGTAGCAGACGTGGTGCACAATTAATAATGTTATTTGTTTAAATATATTATATTTATTTATTTTATTAGTATTATTTATTTTTAAAAATATTATTTTCATTTATTAAGTTTATTTAATTATTAGAATTAATAATTTTAATTATTAATAAATATTAAAATAAAATTTGGCATAATGCATTTGAATAATTAATTTTGAACGACTTTAATAAATATGTTAGTTTTTTAAAGGGTTAGTATCAATTTTATATTTTTATACATTTTATTATTAGTTTTGATGATTATGCATAGATAATATGGCATCTAACATATCAATGAGAGCATAAATTTTATACATAATATACATATCAATGTCAGCATCAATTTTATAAATATTATTATTAGTGTTGATGATTATGCATAGAAAATGTAACATCAAATATTGTAAGTGTACCTTTAAACATCATTTGAAGAGTTGAATTTATTTATTTATTTTGTTGTTCATACAACTCACATAGATGAAAACAAATGTGTTAATAAGTTGAATACTGAAAATAACTTATTCATGTTGTTGTTCATAAAACTTACATAGATGAAATAGGAAATATAAGCCCAAGTAGAAGTATTCAAATGAAATACAGGAAATATGAGAAGAAACTAAAAAAAGAACATTTCTCCATAATGATGTAGTTGCATCACATATTCCTCAGTGATAAGGATGGTGTTGCGACCTTTATTAGAGCAATGATCGCGATAGACTTCATTCATCATTTCTGAAAATGCATCTATTTTTGTAGATGTGTCACGCATAATTTTGGCAACATCTGCCATTGCCATTATTTCTAGTTCATCAACAATATCAATTGACAATGCAACATTCTCCAAAGCTTTGATTATATTGAGCACAATTCTCAAATTATTCATTTACATTTATCTAAATCAGTCTCAAAGAAATTATTTGAGGTGATGGAAGTAGCAGGACTTAACAATAATATTTGACTCTCCAATAGAAGAATCCATAGCTAAAATGATATGTTGCAAAATTTTAAACAAATATCAATATAAAAATATAGAAAACCATTATAAGATATAATCAAATATAGATCACACAAATTAAATCTAGCATTGATACTTAAATGTAGACCAAATAAAGTCAATAGAAATAAAGTTAAGTTCACTAATTTTAAAAGTATGAAACAAAATTATATTAATATTGGAGGATAATTAGAATAAGTAAATTATATTCACTAATTTTTTCTTTCAAATTATATAATGAATGTTTTATTTATTTAATAGTTTAAATAAAGAAAAGTTATCCATAATATTGTCATCAAATATTACGAGACATTGAAGCAAAAGTAAATATAATTTGCAAACATAAACTAATATTATTGAATGAATCAGTACAATTATTACTTAAAAAACATTAGTACAATTAGTTAAGATATAATTATTACTTAATACATCACTACAATTAATTAAGATCTATAAAAATAAAATATCATAAAAGAAGATAGGGTTTCTCAAAATAGAATAAATTAAAATGAAGAAAGTTTTTTTAATCATTTATCATTGTATGGTAGAGTCATTTATCATTGTATGGTAGAGACATTTTTAAAACATGGAATATAGTAGGAAGTGTTACAAACAAAATACTAATGTGTCCAAAAAGACTTTTAGAGACATAACATTTAACAATAACATATCACATTAACTATCTTCAAGGTGCTTAAGTCTATTTTCTTCATCCTTGCGCTTGGAAATTTGTCTACCCGTTTTCATTTTCTCATAACGATCATATGTGAAATGAGGCATTATTCTCAAACACTGGAGAGAGATTTTACATGTGAAACTGCTACAAATGTCAATCATGCTCTTTCTCTTGGTCCTATATCAATTGTTTCTTTCGGAAGAGTCAATCCTAGAGATTTGTGAATAGTCAATACCCATGTCAATCTCAATGGAAATTGAAGTGTTCTACCCTTCTGTATTGGTCGTATTGGAATTATCTTTGGATTATGATCTTTGAATGGTAGTCCTAAATAACCATCACATATGTTGGAGGCTCAGGTAGAGTACTGCCTTACTCATAGACAATTTTTCGAATGTATCCAAGAGCCCCATTTACAATACCAACCTCTATCCATAGATTTGAAGTTAGCATGACCCTTGAATCTTTACATATTAACAACTATAGATCAAGCTTATCATTTGAACAGTCATCTATTGTATTAATAGTACCTTCTTTTGATGCAACACAATGTGCAACAGGATGCTTCAATGAATGTAACATTTTTTTATTATGAGCATGAATATTTTCATTTGTTGAGAACAAATGAACATCATTATCAAATTCAAAAAAATTTGCAACATCTATGTTGATAGGGGTCCTTGACATTAGCAACCTCCAATCATCAATTTGTGGATTTGTATCTCTTAGATTCGTCAAAAGTTGTTGAAATCTTTGTTGCTCAATATCTTCCCCATCTTGTCTAAATATCTTATCTAATGTGACAACAATCTTGAATTCTTGCCATAGCAACTTTGCGTGCTTATTACTTTCATATGCTGCTCTATCATTGACAGGAGGCAGCTGGCTCAAATCTCCCACCAATATTATAGATACACCTAAAATACAATTGAGGAAAATAACTATTTTTAAAACTATGTATTAATTCATAAATTTGATTCAAATACATTATATTTCACACATGAGTTAGCTATTCATGATGCAAAAATAGAATCTTTACCTCCAAAGCTTATATGTGTTGGGAATGCTTGGCGCAGTCGTGAATCTATATTTTCCAACATGTTTTGACCAATGAAGCTCATTTCATCAATCAAAATATATTTTATATGTGACATTTCTTCTAGAAAACTTGTGAGTCTTGCTCCTTCTAGCTGAGAAAAATCTCTTATCGGTATCTTCAATTTTGAATGAATTGTAGAAGCTCCTATATTGAATGTTGCAACTCCTATTGGTGCAAGTAATAAAAGTAGAGAATGGGAGGGCATTGCCGCATTTTGAAGAGATTGACTAATGGCACCAATTAGATATGATTTTGTTGTTCTTGTTATTTCTTGAATTATCATAAACAATGGTTTTGCATTTTGACTTCTGTGGTAGTGTGTCATGATTATGTTGACTACCTTTTTTTGTTTCTCACCAAAGGTTGTGTAGTTTATGCATTCAGGAATTTCATCATATATAAGGCACCCATGATTCTTCATGTTACTTATGAAATTGATTTCTCTCGCACTGTACTCTTCTCCTTCATAATCAATAGAACAATTTGTTTGTCTATCAACGTCTCTTCTCCCCAACATGTCTATTTTTGAGCAATGTATATTTTGACCCCGGTGTAACCTAGATATAATCTCCCATTCATGTTCTATAGTATTTCTATGAACATCTTCATTGTCTTCAGTTTCAGAATCATTTGGGTTTTCAACATTTTCTGCATACATTGTACGTTGAACATGCCAAGGGTTGTAATTGAATGTCTCCCAATTTTGCATGATAGAGGCATCATCATGACCAATATCTCGTTCAATATCATGAAATGGCTTGTAGAGAAGTAACTCTAATAAAAAAAACTCAATCCATTTACTTGACTCACGTGAAGGGATAGATGCAAACCTAGGAAATACTCTAACAATTGCAGCTTTTTCCCTAGGCTCCCATTTGTTGTCTCCTTCTCTCTTAGGATTATATATCTGTGATCTAGGTGCATCAATCAATGTAACACCTTCCATACATAATGGTTTTTTTTATAACCATCAATGAAAGATTTTGTTTGTTCTTCATTATTCTCTTCATCATTTTCATTTTCATTATTTAGAGTTACAAGTTTGAACATCTCAAGTGAGACATTTAGATGGACAAATCTTCTACTACACTCCACCAATGGAAGCTCTAATAACACATGGCAAGTTTCTTGAGCACCAACGTCTCTTTCTACAATTGTCTCAGTTAGAAGCCTCTTATGCTCATGCTGCTAAATCATCTAGATTTTCCATTTGGATAGACACATCAACATTTTGTGGTACGTTTCTGAGCTTTTCTCTGCTTTTGTTGCATACTTGGCAATATATTTTATGACAACATGTTTGGAAAGAACAGGTTGCCAATCTATATTTGCTCTCCATAATTGTAGTATGTGGCGATTATGTGAATTGACTCTATCATCATTTCTCATTGGTTCAAATTTCTTTTCCCCAGTTTCCATGTCTTCATATAATTTTGATCCCCTTAGGTTTAATGACCAGGGAGCATTATACCTACACTCCATGCAAGAAATATTATATTAAGCCCTGAGATTTTGTAGTAATTATTTATATATATTTAATAAATATTCATTGGGATGAAATAATTACCCGTAAACCATCTTTACCTTTTTTCTTTGTAGGCATGCACCCTCCTTACAAATTGTGTGTCGCTCCACACAGTTTAATATATCCTCATAGTTACAGTCCAAATCCACCTCAGCAAGTTGTCTTGTGTTTTTGAGACATGGATGTTGTTGAAAATTGACCAATGCCTACAATTCAAGGTAAGAAAAAATAAGTACACTAATTAATATCACATTACATGAATATATATAAATATTTATTAACATGCCTATATATTTCGTTGATGAGGATCATTTCTAGAGTTCCATGCATGAACAATGGAGTGAAAATATCTTTCAGCACTTCTTCTTTCCTCCTCATTTGACTAGTCAATTTTATCCACATCAAGTGCTCCTTCGATCCATATGAATCCATGTACGTGCAAGGACCCCCTGTGTTGTCATTCATATCTACACCAAAAGTCTTTGACATTCATTAGAATCTCTTTTCTAAACATTGAGTTTCTTAAGGGCATATAGTGTGCGACTATGTGAAGATAGTCAATAATATTTTGTCTTCTCCAATTTTGAGCTTCTTGTGGATCAGTTGGCATTGTTCCTGGCATAAGTGCATGCAAATCAGGTCAATACATATCTATTGCACTTAATGTGAAAAATATTGTAGGAGTACCAATTTGATGAAGCAAATATGTCAATTATGCACAAGAGTTAGTCCAATATGACCATGTTCCCCTTAATGATGTCCCAAACCGCATCAAATTATTTGCCAGATTGGAGTGGGGTGTATTTTCCATATGTTGTCGCAACTCATGGATGGTAATGGGCATGTCTGTAAAGCTTCTTTTCACAAACACCGATGATGAGTTTTGTGCACGATGTCTCATTATCATGTTCAACACAAAATATCTAAATCTGGGATGTTTGCCAAAATGATGATCCCTATAACGCATAAGATATTTCACAAATTTGTGAAGATAAACCTGCCACAACTGTGGCTCTAACCAATCATAGCTTCCATCAGGAAATAGTGTTGGAAATGCCATATCAAGTAATCCTAATGTGACATATTCATTAATGGGAGATACACCTATACTTGGTCAATCTATCAATGATGTTGGATTCACATCAGGGTTATTGAACCATGCACGAATAAGTTCCATTTCTTTTTGGGCATTAGGTGGTCTTGAAGTCATTGATGTTGTATGATCTATTATATTTCCTTCATCTGACTCCATGACTGGACCAACAAAAACAATCTCATTTGCATCTGAATCAAATTCTATATTGACTATCTTTAATCTGGCAAAGATATTTGCATCTGCATTTCTAGGTAGATTATTGAGAGCATTTTCATTAATTTGGACATCTGAATAAAATTTATCATGCTCTACTTTGTATTTGAGTGCTTTGTAGACATAATCCCTATTCACAGTAAAGTTATAGTTTGTTCCACGTTGATCTCTTTGTCTAACAATAATAATTGGCAAATTGTCTATTGTGTGTGGCAATATATTGGAAACATGTTCTATATTTTGTGGGAAACTTATTGTATGCCCTTTATATTTATATTGACCACCTATTGCATGTGTAACTTGAAATATGGGGCTAACACGTGCAATTAGCATTTCCTCAACTTAGGTCAAGTTCGCAAGCTCCTTAGGTTGTGGCCCTGGATCAATATTATTTAAAGCAGAAAATCTATTGTTTCCCTTTTCTTGTCTACATCTATTGCATACTAGACCTTCTGACGTACGGAACACTTTCTTTCGTAGATAGCATTCTTGACAAATATAACACATATGTGGCATTCTCAAGCTATCCAGTTGTTGTCGAAACTGTATTTGGAATGTATAGAAATTATCTTAAAGAAATTCAGTTGGGTTTTGTATGTTTTCTCTATTGCTTTGTCCACCTAAATTTATCTTGTTTTGGCTTGTAGGATGAGGCATTTCAGGAACATGCTCTGTTTTTCTTGAATTTTCATTCTGGTGACTCATTTCCACAAATGCAAGTAATGCTTGATTGTACCTCTCACTTGATTCAAAACCAACTTCATGTCTCCCTGTTGTTTCAAAATGAGATACTTCATCGGATGTTCATTGACGAGTAATTCTATCTCTATTTTGTAATGGCAATTATGCCCTTCTTCTAGCATAATTTAGTCATTGGACTTCATTGTTCCTTCTTCTTTCTTCTTCTCTTTAAACTTGTGTCATTTGTTCTCATCGTCATCTGCAATACTCTCTCTGGTATGCTCTTCGTTGCTCTATTTGGTATTGTCTTCTTTCTTGATCTGATTGGAAATTCATACTTGATATATTCAATTCTATGAAATAAATTTGTAACCAAACATTAAAAAAAGAAGTAGATCTAGTAAACTATTTTTTATAAAATTGGTTTAAAAATATCACATAAATTTACTGGCATTGCATTTTAGATAAGATAGATATTTATTCATTTCTAATTAATATTTGAACAATTCACACATACATATAGAAGGAACTTTTTGTGTGGATAAGAGAAGAAGATCTACAAATATATTAAATACCAAATAGTCCTGTATGTATAATACTAAATTTATTTAAGACAAAGGAAAAATAAGATATGTTCGTCAAAACTGATAAGTCAAACATACAAATTTATAAAAAAAAATGATAATGTCAAATAATACGACTCTTAGATTTCATTATAGTGATGCAAAAACATGTGGAATTCATCAGTGAGGAAAAAGTTATTTTCGTCATCCATGTGCTCTTCATCATAGCGGATGTCTTTCATAAATTCAAAGAACCCAAATGATATCTCTTATGCCTCGTGAATTTCCTTTGTATATTGTCCCATCTATAAGATTTGAGAATCTTGGACACCTCAAACATGAAAACTCGTAGTATGAATTTCATTTGTAATTTTTTTACACGACTCGAAAACGATTGTTCCCAATCTATCCAAATAAGTTTAAACAATTTGATTTGATTGCACCAAGTCATCTGGAAGAAGTGGACTTGTGATAGTGTTTTCAGAATTATTTTGTTGAGCATCCATAGTTATTTTTTTCTGATATCATAATGTAAGGATTAAAAATGGTCAGTATCAAAATGACAAGAATTACACTATGCATATATAGCAATAAATTGGTATTTGAAAGAGAAGAAGATTTATTTTCTTTCCTATTGACATAATTTTATGCATTTAATTTCTTTTTAACAAAAAACTCATATTTTCTTAATATTATTTATATAATGTTCTAATCTTTGATTTTAAAAATTAATAGTAAAACCTAAATTCAAATATTAAGGAGAAAATAGATAACATTTCATGAAATATTGTTTTTTATTTTCTTCATATTTTCATAGACATTAAAACTGAGATTTATAAGTAGAATAAAATTTATAAAAATTAAAAGACATTCTTAAATTTAAATTTTAAATTTCCTGATGCATCATTTCATTTTAATGTGTATTAATCTTTCAGACTTAGTTGATAGATCTAATCGAACGTTTCTAATCTATTTTAATATAAGGTTGAAATTTATAAATTTGGGAAAATTTGAACAAAATGTTAGAGATTATATCAAGGCCTAGGACCTACTTCTTACATACATCACAAGACAAGACAAACACTGTGTAGTTTCTATCCTAACAAAGTTTCTAAGAATTTTGTTTTTCATAAATTTAGTTCTTTAAAAATGCATAACTAAATGATACCTATAATTTTAAACTTTCTTTTATTATCAAGCAATAAAAAATTATTTGCCCATAAATCTATTCTCAAAAGATGCATAACAACAATACAATAATATTAATCAATCAATTAGTAATACCCAAATTTATAACTCCCAATTTGAAATCCAATATTATAAATTAGTATATTAGTATTAAAATTTATATCAAATAATTCATTGCCATTCTATCCATCGATCTCGTAAAAAGTAAAATTGAAATAATTTCGGAAAAGATGTACATGGTACCTTTACAATACTTTTCAAGGAAAACAAAGTTGTCAAATTGCATTGAAATGGCGTCTCAGACCTGAAAGATCGAATGTTTCCTTGCTCTCCTTTAAATAAAAATGTCAATGTGTTTAAATATAATTAGGTTTCATCTATTGGTGTATGTCCAAATAGCGATGCAAAATTTTCTTTTCTCCAAGAAGAACATTGAAAACAAAACATTCATTCAAAATGCTGAATCCATTTATGCCTACCTCAGGGAGAACCCATATAACCAATAGCCAAGACAACATCAACATACTTTATAAAAGGTCATTTGATGCCTGCCAATTTTTCCATACTCAGAAGTTGTCAACCAAATCAATCGCCTTAAAATATATTTATTGTTTCTTAGATGAAAGAAGTCATCTTAATCTTTATATTTAATTCTATAGTTCTATAATTGTATTCATGTATTCCTAATTTTATTAGTTGTAAAGTTTTATAATTTTATATGTTTATATATTTTATAATGTTTTTAATTTGTACCATATGATTACTCAAATACATTAAGAATAATCTCCTATACTTTATTTCAACAAAATTAGGCCTATATATTGTAAATTTCCCAGAGAACGAAACTAATATTTACTCTATTTCAATTTAATTCTTTGACCAAGATAAATTAAGTCAGGGTTCTTTATTTTCCAATTGGATTTGTCAGCTCTTTTGGATATGTCTGATAGGAATCTCTTTCCTTAAATCTCAAATTCTTTGTGTTTCCTAATGTTCAGCGGCCAACAAAAGATTAGAAAAAATAGCCACCATAATTTGAGAATTGCTAATAATTAAACATTCCATGAGTACCAAAATTCTTGATAATTTTTTTTCATCTTATTTAACAATTTGGCTTTTTTATAGGAATGTTAAATAAGATTTATTTGCTTGGTTTTCTGTGTAAATTTGTAAGAATGCAACAGAACGCAGGAGGAAGGAAGAAACAAGAAAGAAGAGCATTGATTTCCTTTTTGCCATTCCACCTGGCATAGAGCATTACTAACCCTAATCAGCTTTTTTGAGAATCCAAATGCAAGGATATGAGAATCAAAACCAAGAATGAATTAATGAAAGTGCAGATAACAGATATACAAATCTTTTAAAGATTCCTCTTGTTTGATGGATTCATTTTTGACTTCGCTTCCCAAAACAGAACCGTCTCATCTACTACAAAAGAGTTTACACTACATTCACCTTAAACAAACATTCCCCTACGTAATTAAACTCTATACTTCACGTTTGAAGTTTTTTTAATTTACGAAAAAATAGAAAGAAATCTACAATGTTTCTAATTCGAGTAGAATTTCTATTCTAACAAAGTTTCTAAGAAATTTTAAGGAAACTATGCAGATTTCAAAATAAGAAAAATCCACACAATAAAAGTTTCCAAAATGGAAAAAATCAAAATACATAAACATACATACTTTTTCAGAATATTGGTCGATCCTGTTGCTCAATCCAATGTTTCTATTGCTCAATCCAATGTTCAATAGAAAATAAAATGACCTCTTGCCATATATAATGTCGACGCCTGATGGTTTAGCTTCAAAAAATTAAAAACACATGACTTACCTGAAAAATGTAACAACTAAAAATGGAGTGTAAGGTAAGACATTTGACTTTCTGTGCCATAACGAATGACTAGCTTTCTTGTTAATGGAGTGAATGGGAAACGGTTGAATGTTTCTTTCAGTAAGAACAATTCATTTCACATCGTCAGCACCTCTAAAAACTCTTTCCATCTCTTGTATGCAGAGCATCAATTCAAGATTCAGATACTGCGAAGTTTTTATGTTTTCCAATATGCTTTTGATTTTGATTAATTTAGCTTTACTTATCTTTTTATCGGTAAAAATATTAATACACCAATTTATGCAAATATAACAAATATTACAATTAGAGACTCCATATAAGATTATTTTGATGTTTTCGAGGATTGTCAATGCCTCATTTTGCTCCCACGTGAGATGTGGGGAAGACGATTGAATAAGTTTTCTGTCACGTAAGACGTTTGGCTTTCTATGTTTCCATGCAATAATGAGCGAAAGGAGGTATAACTATTCAGCTACCTGTCAATTTTTTTTAAAATGTTAGATTGTTTACAACAAAATCTGCTCCCATTGTAGAAGCCTCTTGGCTTAATTATAAGTATCATTTAGTTATGCATTTTTAAATAACTAAATTTATGGAAAAAAAAATTCTTAGAAACTTTGCTAGAATAGAAACTACATGGTGTCTGCCTTGTCTTGTGTTGTATGTAAGAAGTAGGTCCTAGGCCTTGATATAATCTCTAACATTTTGTTCAAATTTTCCCAAATTTATAAATTTCAACCTTATATTAAAATAGATTAGAAAAGTTTGATTAGATCTATCAACTAAGTCTGAAAGATTAATACACATTAAAATGAAATGATGCATCGTGAAATTTAAAACTTATATGTAAGAATGTCTTTTAATTTTTATAAATTTTATTCTGCTTATAAATCTCAGTTTTAACGTCTATGAAAATATGAAGAAAATAAAAAACAATATTTGATGAAATGTTATCTATTTTCTCCTTAATATTTGAATTTAGGTTTTACTATTAATTTTTAAAATCAAAGATTAGAACATTATATAAATAATATTAAGAAAATATAAGTTTTTTGTTAAAAGAAATTAAATGCATAAAATTATGTCAATAGGAAAGAATCAAAGAAATCTTCTTCTCTTTCAAATGCCAATTTATTGCTATATATGCATAGCTTAATTATTATCATTTTGATACTGACCATTTTTAATCCTTACATTATAGATATCAGAAAAAAATTAACTATGGATGCTTAACAAAATAATTTTGAAAACACTATCACAAGCCCACTTCTTTCAGATGACTTGGTGCAATCAAATCAAATTGTTCAAACTTATTTGGATAGATTGGGAACAATCATTTTTGAGTCTTGTAAAAAAATTACAAATGTAATCCATACTGCGAACTTTCATGTTTGAGGTGTCCAAGATTCTGAAATCTTATAGATGGGACAATATACAAAGGAAATTCATGAAACATGGAAGAAATCATTTGGGTTCTTTGAATTTATGAAAGACGTCTACTATGATGAAGAGCACATGGATGGTGAAAACAACCTTTTCCTCACTGATGAATTCCACATGTTTTTGTATCACTATAATGAAATCTAGGAGTCGTATTATTTGATATTATCATTTTTTTTAATAAATTTGTATGTTTGACTTATCAGTTTTGACAAATGTATGTTGTTTTTCCTTTGTCATAAATAAATTTAGTATTATACATACAAGACTATTTAGTGTTTAATATATTTGTAGATCTTCTTCTTATATCCACACAAAAAGTTCATTATATATGTATGTGTGAATTGTTCAAATATTAATTAGAAATGAATAAATATCTATCTTATCTGAAACCCAATGCTAGTAAATTTATGTGATAGTTTAAAACAATTTTATAAAAAATAGTTTACTAGATCTACTATTTTTTGTAATGTTTGGTTACAAATTTATTTCATAGAATTGAACATATCAAGTATGAATTTCCAATCGGATCAAGAAAGAAGACAATACCAAATGGAGCAACGAAGAGCATACCAAAGAGAGTATCGCAGATGACGACGAGAACAAATGACACAAGTTGAAAGAGAAGAAGAAAGAAGAAGGAACAATGAAGTCCGACGACTAAATTATGCTAGAAGAAGGGCATAATTGCCATTACAAGAATTGGAATTACAAAATAGAGATAGAATTACTCATCAACGAACATCTGATGAAGTATCTCATTTTGAAACACAAGGGAGACATGAAGTTGATTTTGAATCAAGTGAGAGGTACAATCAAGCATTACCTGCATTTGTGGAAATGTGTCACCAAAATGAAAATTCAAGAACAACAGATCGTGTTCCTGAAACGCCTCATCCTACAAGCCAAAACAGGATAAATTTAGGTGGACAAGGCAATAGAGAAAACATACAAAACCCAACTAAATTTCTTCAGGATAATTTCTATACATTCCAAATGCAGTTTCGACAACAACTGGATAGCTTGAGAATGCCACATATGTGTTATATTTGTTAGGAATGCTATCTACGAATGAAAGTGTTCCATACGTCAAAAGGTCCAGTATGCAATAGATGTAGACAAGAAAAGGGAAACAATAGATTTTCTACTTTAAATAATATGGATCCAGGGCCACAAGCTAAGGAGCTTGCGAACATGACCCAAGTTGAGGAAATGCTAATTGCACGTGTCAGCCTCATACTTCAAGTTACACATACAATAGGTGGTCAATATAAATATAAAGGGCATACAATAAGTTTCCCACAAAATATAGAACATGTTTCCAATATATTGTCACACACAATAGACAATTTTCCAATTATTATTGTTAGACGAAGAGATCAACGTGGAACAAACTATAACTTTACTGTGAATAGGGATCGTGTCTACAAAGCACTCAAATACAAACTAGAGCATGATAAATTTTATTCAAATGTCAAAATTAATGAAAATGCTCTCAATGATCTACCTAGAAATGCAGATGAAAATATCTTTGCCAGATTAAAGATAGTCAATATGGAATTTGATTCAGAAGCAAATGATATTGTTTTTGTTGGTCCAGTCATGGAGTCAGATGAAGGAAATATAATAGATCATACAACATCAATGGCTTCAAGACCACCTAATGCCCAAAAAGAAATGGAACTTATTCGTGCATGGGTCAATAACCCTAATGTGAATCCAACATCATTGATAGATTGGCCAAGCATAGGTGTATCTCCCTTAATGAATATGTCACATTAGGATTACTAGACATGGCATTTCCAACATTGTTTCCTGATGGAAGCTGTGATTGGTTAGAGCCACAGTTGGGGCAGGTTTATCTTCACAAATTTGTGAATGCATTATAGGGATCATCATTTTGGCAAACATCCCAGATTTAGATATTTTGTGTTGAACATGATAATGAGACATCGTGCACAAAACTCATCGTCAGTGTTTGTGAAAAGAAGCTTTAAAGACATGCCCATTACCATCCATGAGTTGCAACAACATATGGAAAAGACACCCCATTCCAATCTTGCAAATAAATTGATGTGGTTTGGGACATCATTAAGGGGAACACGGTCGTATTGGACTAAATCTTGTGTAGAATTGACAAATTTGCTTCATCAAACTGGTACTCCTACAATATTTTTCACATTAAGTGCAGTAGATATGTATCGGCCTGATTTGCATGCACTTATGCCAAGAATAATGCCAATTGATCCACGAGAAGCTCAGAATTAGAGAAGACATAATATTAATGACTATCCTCACATAGTCGCACACTATATGCACTTAAGAAAGTCAATGTCTAGAAAAGAGATTCTAGAAAAGGGAATGAATGTCAAGGACTTTTGGTGTAGATATGAATGGCAACATAGGGGGTCCCCACACGTACATGGATTCATATGGATCGAAGGAGCACCTGATGTGGATAAAATTGACTGGTCAAATGAGGAGGAAAGAAGTGCTGAAAGATATTTTCACTCCATTGTGCATGGAACCCTAGAAATGATCCTTATCAACGAAATATACAGGCATGTTAATAAATATTTATATATATTCATGTAATGTGATATTAATTAGTGTACTTATTTTTTCTTACCTTGAATTGTAGGCATTGGTCAATTTTCAACAACATCCATGTCTCAAAAACACAAGACAACTTGTAGAGGTGGATTTGGACCATGACTATGAGGAAATATTAAACTGTGTGGAGTGACACACAATTTGTAAGGAGGGTGCATGCCTACGAAAAAAAAGGGAAAGATGGTTTGCAGGTAATTATTTCATCGCAATGAATATTTATTAAATATATATAAATAATTACTACAAAATGACATGGCTTAATATAATATTTCTTGCATGGAGTGTAGGTATAATGCTCCCTGGCCATTAAACCTAAGGGGATCAAAATTATATGAAGACATGGAAACTGGGGAAAAGAAATTTGAACCAATGAGAAATGATAATAGAGTCAATTCACATAATCGCCACATACTACAATTATGGAGAGCAAATATAGATTGGAAACCTGTTCTTTCCAAACATGTTGTCATAAAATATATTGCCAAGTATGCAACAAAAGCAGAGAAAAGCTCAAAAACGTACCACAAAATGTTGATGTGTCTATCCAATATGGAAAATCCAAATGATTTAGTAGCACGAGCATATAGGAGGCTTCTAACTGAGACAATTGTAGAAAGAGACGTTGGTGCTCAAGAAACTTGCCATATGTTATTAGAGCTTCCATTGGTGGAGTGTAGTAGAAGATTTGTCAATCTAAATTTCTCACTTGAGATGTTCAAACTTGTAACTCTAAATAATGAAAATGAAAATGATGAAGAGAATAATGAAGAACAAACAAAATATTTCATTGATGGTTATAAAAAAAGGCCATTATGTATGGAAGGTGTTACATTAATTGATGTAGCTAGATCATGGATATATAATCCTAAGAGAAAAAAAGACAACAAATGGGAGCCTAGGGAAAAAGCTGCAATTGTCAGAGTATTTCCTAGGTTTGTATCTATCCCTTCACATGAATTAGGTAAATGGATTGAGTTTTTTTTTATCAAAGTTACTTTTCTACAAGCCATTCCATGATATTAAACGGGATATTGGTCATGATGATGCCTCTATCACAAAAAATTGGGAGACATTCAATTACAACCCTTGGCATGTTCAACGTACAATGTCTACAGAAAATGTTGAAAACCCAAATGATTCTGAAATTGAAGACAATGAAGATGTTCATAGAAATACTATAGAACATGAATGGGAGATTATATCTAGGTTGCACCAGGGTCAAAATATACATTTCTCAGAAATAGACATGTTGGGGAGAAGAGGTGTTGATAGACAAACAAATTGTTCTGTTGATTATCAAGGAGAAGAGTACACTGCTAGAGCAATCAATTTCATAAGTAATATGAAGAATCATGGGTGCCTTATCTATGATGAAATTCCTGAATGCATAAACTACACAACCCTTGGTGAGAAACAAAAAAAGGCAGTCAACATAATCATGACACACTACCACAGAAATCAAAATGTAGAACCATTGTTTATGATAATTCAAGGAACAACAAGAACGGGAAAATTATATCTAATTGGTGCCATTAGTCAATCTCTTCAAAGCGAGAAATGCCCTCCCATTCTCCACTTCTATTACTTGCACCAATAGGACTTGCAACATTCAATATAGGAGCTTCTACAACTCATTCAAAATTAAAGATACCGATAAGAGATTTTTCTCAGTTGGAAGGAGCAAGACTCACAAGTTTTCGAGAAGAAATTTTACATATAAAATATATTTTGATTGATGAAAAGAGCTTCATCGGTCAAAACATGTTGGAAAATATAGATTCACGACTGCGCTAAGCATTCCCACAATCTGCACATATAAGCTTTGGAGGTAAAGATTCTATTTTTGCATCACGAATAGCTAACTCATGTGTGAAATATACTGTATTTGAATCGAATTTATGAATTAATACATAGTTTTTAAAATAATTATTTTCCTCAATTGTATTTCAGGTGTATCTATAATATTGGTGGGAGATTTGGGCCAGTTGCCTCCTATCAATGATAGAGCAACATATGAAAGTAATAAGTGCACAAAGTTGCTATGGCAAGAATTCAAGATTGTTGTCACATTAGATAAGATATTTAGACAAGATGGGGAAGATATTGAGCAACAAAGATTTTGACAACTTTTGACGAATCTAAGAGATGCAAACCCACAAATTGATGATTGGAGGTTGCTAATGTCAAGGACCCCTATCAACATATATGTTGCAACAAATTTTGAATTTGATAATGATGTGCATTTGTTCTCAACAAATGAAAATATTCATGCTCATAATAAAAAAAATGCTACATTCATTGAAGCATCCTGTTGCATGTTGTGTTGCATCAAAAGCAGGTACTATTAATACAATAGATGATTGGTCAAATGATGAGCTTGATCTGGAGTTGTTAATATGTAAGGATTCAAGGGTCATGCTAACTTCAAGTCTATGGATAGAGGTTGGTCTTGTAAATGAGGCTCTTGGATACATTCAAAAAATTGTCTACAAGCAAGACAGTGCTTCGCCTGAGCCTCCAAAATATGTGATGGTTGAGTTTGATGGTTATTCAGAACTACCATTCAAAGATCATATTCCAAAGATAATTCCAATACCACCAATACAGAAGTGTAGAACACTTCAACTACCATTGAGGTTGGCATGGGCATTGACTATTCACAAATCTTAGGGATTGACTCTTTCCAAAGCAACAATTGATATAGGACCAAGAAAAAGAGCAAGATTGACATTTGGGGCAGTTTCATGTGTAAAATCTCTCCAGTGTTTGAGAATAATGCCTCCTTTCACATATGATCATTATGAGAAAATGAAAAAAGGTAGACAAATTTCCGAGCGCAAAAATGAAGAAAATAGACTTAAGTGCCTTGAAGATAGTTAATGTGATATGTTATTTAAATGTTATGTCTATAAAAGTCTTTTTGGACACATTAGTATTTTTTTTGTAACACTTCCTACTATATTCCATGTTTTAAAAATGTCTCTATCATACAATGATAAATGATAAAACAAAACTTTCTTCATTTTAATTTATTCTATTTTGAGAAACCCTATCTTTTTTTATGATATTTTATTTTTATAGATCTTAATTAATTGTAGTGATGTATTAAGTAATAATTATATCTTAACTAATTGTACTGATGTTTTTTAAGTAATAATTGTACTGATTCATTCAATAATAGTAGTTTATGTTTGCAAATTATATTTAGTTTTGCTTCAATGCCTCTTAATATTTGATGACAATATTATGAATAACTTTTCTTTATTTAAACTATTAAATAAATAAAACATTCATTATATAATTTTAAAGAAAAAATCAATGAATATAATTTACTTATTCTAATTATCCTCCAATATTAATATAATTTTGTTTCATACTTTTAAGATTAGTGAACTTAACTTTATTTCTATTGACTTTATTTGGTCTATATTTAAGTATCAGTGCTAGATTTAATTTGTGTGTTCTATATTTGATTATATCTTATAATGGTTTTATATATTTTTATATTGATATTTGTTTAAAATTTTGCAGCATATCATTTCAGCTATGGATTCTTCTATTGGAGGGTCAAATATCATTGTTACCAGTCTTGCTGCTTCTGTCAGCTAAAATAATTTCTTTGAGACTGATTTAGATAAATGTAAATGAATAATCTAAGAATCGTGCTCACATATAATCAGAGCTTTGGAGAATGCTACATTGTCAATTGATACTGTTGATGAACTAGAAATAATGGAAATGGCAGATGTTGCCAAAGTTATGTGTGACACATCTACAAAAATAGATGCATTTTCAGAAATGATGAAAGAAGTCTACCACGATCATTGCTCTAATAAAGGTTGACGTGCTATCCTTATCACTGAGGAATATGTGATGCAGCTACATCATTATGGAGAAATGTTCTTTTTTTAGTTTCTTCTCATATTTCTTATATTTCATCTGAATACTTCTACTTGGGCTTATATTTCCTATTTCATCTATGTAAGTTTTATGAACAACAACATGAATAAGTTATTTTCACTATTCAACTCATTAACACATATTTTTTCCCATCTATGTGAGTTGTATGAACAACAAAATAAATAAATAAATTCAACTCTTCAAATTATGTTTAAAGGTACACTTACAATATTTGATGTTATATTTTCTATGCATAATCATCAACACTAATAATAATATTTATAAAATTTATGCTAACATTGATATGTATATTATGTATAAAATTTATGCTCTCATTGATATGTTAGATGCCATATTATCTATGCACAATCATCAAAACTAATAATAAAATGGATAAAAATATAAAATTGATACTGACCCTTTAAAAAATTAACATATTTATTAAGTTGTTCAAAATTAATTATTCAAATGCATTATGCCAAATTTTATTTTAATATTTATTAATAATTAAAATTATTAATTCTAATAATTAAATAAATGAAAATAATATTTTTAAAAATAAAAAATAATAATAAAATAAATAAATATAATATATTTAAATAAATAATATTATTAATTGTGCGCCACGTCTGTTATTAGCTTATATATATTTTTATATATATAAAAAAGTCAAGAGTTATCCTTCTCGAGGCGCCTATTTTCATAATTTAACTAACTGCAATAGGTGCCTTGAGAAGGATAACTCTCGATATATATATATATATATATATATATATATATATATATATATATATATATAAAAGCTAGTTTTAGATATTAAAATACATTATTACTATTATTATTTTTATATTGTTGTAAGTTTTAAATTTTTAAAATATAGTAATTAGTTATAAGAAAAAATTAATATATTAATTAGAATGGGGATAAATGACTTTTTATTTTAGAATTTTAAATACCAAGTAAAACATATCAATTAGTGAAGGAAATATTAGAATAAATTTTTAAATATTATTGATATTTCAATCTCCTAACAAGTTTTGGACACCATTTAGAATATGCATAACTATTTTTAAAATAAAACCTTATCGTAAATAATAAATGAAATTTTAGTAGCACACACTGTAATTTATCATGAAAATAGGATAAGAGTAAAGGAATCCCAAATCTAAAGTGGAACATTCATGAAATAACTATGACATAATATAGTTTAATAAATGTGAAAAAAGTAAAAACTTTATGCTTGTTCATTAATCTCTCATTTCCAATAAATACAATAGACAATAGGTCTAGAGTTTAAGAATAATAATTACAGTGATTGATACGCCCAACATACAATTGAAAAATTCATTTATAATTTTTTTAAAAATAAAATTGAATAATAACATAACAAATTAACACAGCTAATCGTCATGATCTAATATCTTAACATTATGATTATCCTTCAAATTTCTTATCATTTTAAAAGCTTTCCTACAAATTTTATTTAGATGTAGGAAAAATATTAAAGATGATGCACAATTATAATATAAAGATTAAAAATAAAAACTCAAAGAGTCATAAGTACACAAAACAAAGAATATTTCACACACACACACACACACACACACACACACACACACACACACACACACACACACACACACACACACACACACACACACACAAGCCGAGAGATATCCTTCTTGAGGTGCCATCATCGCATATTTATTTGAGTCTAAGAGGCGTGAGGAAATGATTCGAGACTGACTCATTTTTACTTCCATTTCCTCTCTATACTTTTCATTATTATAATTATAATTATATTTAGTCTATTTCTATTTTATTTTTCTGACATGTAAATGAACGTCAATTTTTTTTCAAAATGGAAAATGTTTACTGCTGCCACTGTAGAAAGTCTCTCGGCTTAATAAAATAAAATTAAAAAATTAAATTTTATAAAATAAATGAAAGATTTTTAGAAATCTTAAATATATTATGATAAAGTTTTTTTTATTTAATAATATATAAAATTATTTTAATAAATTTTATAATATATTGATAATAGTGTGATTATAAATATAAGAAATTATTGAATTTTTTATCTCCCATTTTAATTAACATATTCAAATTTTGTTATAAATAATTTACTTATTTAAAATCAATATTATTTATTTTATCTCTATCTTTTAAAATTTTAAAATTTACATTTAAAATATATATCTAAAATTTACATACTTAAACGTTTAGAATTTACAACATATAAACGTCGTTAAAAAAAAAAAACTATAAAACATAGATAGATAAAATTTTAATGTCCACAAGGCTAGAAATAACCTATGGGACAGCAAGACAACTCAAGCAGACTTAAGTAGCACTATTTGCTTCTTGTGCAGGATGATGATGAGTCCACCCAATTTGTCATGTCCCCTTTTCAAATAATTAAAAAAGAAAATCTTTGCTAAGGCAGGCAGGCCCAAGAAAGTGAAGTTTCGGAAAAAGGGGGTTAATCTTTGGAAACCGTTGGACTAATAAATGAAAATTATTATTAAAATAAGTTTCATTAACCTCTCTTGGACGTGAGTTACAGTTATGCCCTCTTTTAAGGGGTTTGGAGGCATTTTGGGCTGATTCCATAAATTGATTTTTGCTCATTCTTTGTTATTCTTCAGAGGCTGCCAAACCTGTGGAGAAGGAGACCCAAGAACGGGAGTTTGCAGGTTTCCAGGGAGACCCAAGAACGGGAGTTTGCAGGTTTCCAGGAAGGCTAAGGACGGGAGTTTGAAGCCATTCCATGTGCATGCTCATACAGAGTTTGCCTTTGTGCTGAACAGTGTAGATTTGTGGGTTTTTGGGTGTGGTTTTTTGCATGAGTTTGGTGTTTTCAGTTAGCATTTCATATCAGTTTTGGTTGCTGTTGTATTTCAGACTTTAAGCTGTTAAAATAGAGCTAAATATATGTATTGGGACATGATTAAACCTCTGAGATAGTTTATTAGTATTTTTGTGGTGTTTCCGGGCATTTTTGTGTTAATTTCGGGAGCCCGATGAGCATAGTTTTTGTCCTACATTTGTGAGCTGTTTTGTAAAGGCTATATAGATCTGGAAATGACATTTTATAGGCTGTTATGCTGCTCAAATTTCTGTAAAAATGTCTACTTTCAAATTTATTAATAACAGGTGAAGCTGTGAAGCTTTTTGGCACTATTTTCGACATACCCGATTTGGGGTTTCTTGAGAAATTTGGTGGATCTTTGTGATAGCAGTTGTTTGATTTTGAAAATCTGATTAGAGGTGTGAAATACCATATCAAATCAGAAAAGAGACATTTCAGTGGTATCAGAGCCATGATCTTGCCAGCCTGAGGGTTTGTAGAAGTTGCAGGTCAGTTTTGACAACTACCCAGATCTTGCATGTCAGTTTTGACAACTACCCAAATTTTGCATGTCATAATTTATGGTTGCATGTTTCTTCTAATCAAATGCATGTTAAAATTTATGGTTACATTCTACTTCTAATCATTTTCATGTTAGTTCTTGGTGAATTTGGTGGTTGTAGAAGTTTGCATTTCAGTTTTGACAAGTACCCAGATCTTGCATGTCAGTTTTGACAACTACCCAGATCTTGCATGTCATAATTTGGTGGTTGCATGTTGCTTCTAATCAGTTGCATGTCCAAATCTATGGTTTCATGCTACTTCTAATCATTTGCATGTTAGTTCTTGGTGAATTTGGTGGTTGTAGAAGTTTGCATGTCAGTTTTGACAACTACCCAAATCTTGCATGTCAGTTTTGACAACTACCCAGATCTTGCATGTCATAATTTGGTGGTTGCATGTTGCTTCTAATCAGTTGCATGTCCAAATCTATGGTTTCATGCTACTTCTAATCATTTGCATGTTAGTTCTTGGTGCTTGAAGAAGTTATATCCTATTGGGGTTACACTCTACTTTATCCAGAATGGACAGGTATAGTACAGAGTCTCAGAGGGAACGATCTTGGACAATTGATAGCCAGAGTCAAAATAGTAGAAAGGATGGTTATTTAGACATTCGAGATAAACTTATGAAAATAAGCCATGACATGTCTAAACAATTGGTTGAGCACCACCGTATAAATGACATGTTATCTGACCCAGCTAAGGTGGATAAGTTGACTGGATTTCTATTTGGCAGATTTTCTCATAGGACAGATGACACAATTCCCAAGAACTTGCATGAGGAGTTTGAGAAACTAGCTGATAGCCAGGTAGAGGTCTCAGATTCTACTCTGCCACAGGAGGTGGTGGGAAAGGATATCACACAAATTGATAGTAACAATCAACTTGATACTCAAATTGAGACAATTGTTTACAGGTCATCAAAGGGTGATGCCACAGGTATTCAAGATGGTATAGTTACAACAGGCAGTGACTACAGTGTAGTGGGTTCAGATGATGATTATGAGGATGTTGTTGTGCAGGATGGTGAGATACCTGGTAGAGATGAGCAGACATTGAGCATTCATGACTTTGCTGAGAAAGAGTACCAGGCACAGTTAGATGCTTCATCACATGAGGTTGAGGCTGGTAGTACTTCACATGATTTGTCCAGCCAGCTGAAGGTGAACCAAGATAGTATTGTGACTTCATTATCTCATCATGACAGGTATGTGGAGTTAGTTGGTATTGGTCATATTACTCAGGTGAGGAGTTTTCTTGAGTTACCAGTTGATTCTAGTTTACGGATATGGACTCGAGATTGTTATATTGGCATTTGGGATTCAGTTGACTGGAGATCTTTAACACTTTTTGGTAGCAGTGTTTGTTTGGGTGCTATCATGGATTTGATTAGCAGATTACACGGTGTTGTCTTTTCTTGTGCCAGTATCTTGTTTGATGTTGGTATTAGTTTTTATACACCAATGTTGGGCTTTGCTCATATATCCAGTCGACCATACTTGCTAGAATGTGTTGATGATATTTCATATTTGGCAGTGTGTATAGATGAGTCCCAGGATCATATTGGCATTGATGACATCCAGGAGGATGCAGTGGGCAATTTTGAAGACTTAGTTTCCTTGGGTACAGAGGAGTTGGACAGCAATGCTAATGTTTTTGATACTCCGTATGTTGATATGAGCTTTAGATTTGATTCACAGGATATGGATGGTAATACTCTAGAGACTAGTAACTTTGAGGACACTCCTTCAGACAGTGCATCAGAGGAGGTTTGTAGGAGACAGTCAAGCCAGTGCCATCATGTGTCTAATCAGTTGAGAGTTAGTGACCAAGACATTGCTATCACTTGCCAACATTTCGATGCTGCTCGTCAGTTGTTAGCAGTTTATGGATGGGGTTCTCCTACTAGTGATGAGCAGGGAGGAAGTTATCTTTCCTTGACAGAGATCCACTCTTTATGGGAGGCTATTCGGATTTTGAGACAAAATTATATGCAGTTGGTAGCCGACAGAGATTATCTTATGGAGTGGGGCAGTACAACATATGATGCATTTTTGGCCAAGGAAGATGAGGTGAGTGAGCTTACTGAGCAGCTTGAGGTGACTTATGAGATTCTTGAGAGTACACAGTTGGCTCTCAAGGAGTCACAGTTTCATTTGGCTAAGGTGACCATGGAGTTAGAGCGACTACAGTCTTTACCTAATTCTATACAGTCACAAGCTGTGGTGTTTGGTGATCCAAAGATGTCCATGGCCGAGATTGTTAGAGATAGTGGAGATGGGGATGCATCCATCCTTGATACTAACATTGGCATATCAGGTTCATTCCCACTAGAGTCAGGTTCAATTGAGTTGGGTGCTGTAGCAGATTTTTGTGGTGTGCCTGACATGGTGGTGACCTCTAGTACTAATGGCACGAAGACTAGAGATGTTGTATCAAAGACCATGTGTGACGTTGGTGAGCTGATAGTTGGCATGGTTCCTACTAGTAATACTACTCCCTTCGCAATGTCTTCAGAGGTAGTAGTCAGTTCCAACTTGGTTAATGATCGATTGCAGTTAGTTACATCTGGATTGCAGTCTGAGCCACTGACTGAGATTGGTGCATTCTATCGGCATTACACTGTGAGGTATGCTCATCTATCTACCTTTGATGACCATGTTGATGAGATGATGATACAGAGATGTACTTTGGTTCCTAGTGCTTATCATCAGTTATGGGATAGTTTGATGCCTCGGGATGAGAGTTGTGATGGGCATGACATGGTGATAGGTCCTGCAATTGACAGGTTGATAATACATGACTTAGAGCAGGAGTTTTGGAGTGATGCTTTAGCAGGTGTTGTTATTGATTCTACTCCTTTGGCTATGACATCTCTTGACTTAGCTGGTGATCAGTCACAGTGGGTTGTATCACTTCTTCATGGTGAGCTATTGACTGAGGTTGGTTTTTTTTATCAAAATTATATTGCAGGGTATGTACATCAGTTAGCATTTGATCCTTGTGCTGAGGAGTTGATGGCAGACAAATTTGGTTTGGATTCCATTTCTTACTCTTTATCTTGTAATGTCTTTTCACCACCAGCAGTGTATGGGAGTTATGGTTATGAGATAGTGGCCGATGATTTGCAGAGTTGTGTTGACTGCAGGAGTTGTACAGTGTGTGGATTCTCCATACTTGGTACAGTTTCATTCGAGAGGGTTCACCATTGTTGCAGAGTTGGATTGTACATTCCATATAAGCCAGTGGGATGCGTTGATGGTATTTACAGTGTTGGTAGTTTGATTTGTCCACTTTACTTGGGTTCTGATGTTCTAAGAGTTTGTGCCTCATGGGTTTTTGATTGTGGTAGTGGTGATTTCGGAGTTTGGTTGAGCTATAATTGTCAATTTGATTATGGATTCCTCTTGGTCATATTGCAGAGGATATTGCAGGAGCCTGTGTTAATTGGTAGTAGTATAGTTCATGACTACATTTGGGATCCAGGTGGATTGATTGGTTTATTGTTCAGCCATTGCTTGAGGACAAGCAATAATTGGGAGGGGAGGACTTGTCATGTCCCCTTTTCAAATAATTAAAAAAGAAAATCTTTGCTAAGGCAGGCAGGTCCAAGAAAGTGAAGTTTCAGAAAAAGGGGGTTAATCTTTGGAAACCGTTGGACTAATAAATGAAAATTATTATTAAAATAAGTTTCATTAACCTCTCTTGGACGTGAGTTATAGTTATGCCCTCTTTTAAGGGGTTTGGAGGCAATTTGGGCTGATTCCAGAACTTGATTTTTGCTCATTCTTTGTTATTCTTCAGAGGCTGCCAAACCTGTGGAGAAGGAGACCCAAGAATGAGAGTTTGCAGGTTTCCAGGGAGACCCAAGAACGGGAGTTTGCAGGTTTCCAAGAAGGCTAAGGACGGGAGTTTGAAGCCATTCCATGTGCATGCTCATACAGAGTTTGCCTTTGTGCTGAACAGTGTAGATTTGTGGGTTTTTGGGTGTGGTTTTTTGCATGAGTTTGGTGTTTTCAGTTAGCATTTCATATCAGTTTTGATTGCTGCTGTATTTCAGACTTTAAGCTGTTAAAATAGAGCTGAATATATGTATTGGGACGTGATTAAACTTCTGAGATAGTTTATTAGTGTTTTTGTGGTGTTTTCGGGCATTTTTGTGTTAATTTCGGGAGCCCGATGAGCATAGTTTTTATCCTACATTTGTGAGCTATTTTGTAAAGGCTATATAGATATGGAAATGACATTTTATAGGCTGTTATGCTGCTCAAATTTCTATAAAAATGTCTACTTTCAGATTTATTAATAACAGGTGAAGCTGTGAAGCTTTTTGGCACTATTTTCGACATACCCGATTTGGGGTTTCTTGAGAAATTTGGTGGATCTTTGTGATAGCAGTTGTTTGATTTTGAAAATCTGATTAGAGGTGTGAAATACCATATCAAATCAGAAAAGGGACATTTCACAATTGCTCAATGTACTCTTTGTTGAATAAGTTATGCTAAGAACTGTCACATATAGTATCTGCAAATTTATCTCTGCTACTCTTGTAGGCCTCACATTCTAAAATAAAGTGCTATTCAGTTTCCACTTTTCCAGAATTGCAGAATCTGCAAATTCTCTCTTCCCAAGCCTCCTTTGGCCTCTTCCAACGCTCGGTCTCACACCGAAGTTGGTGAGAGTTAGTTCTCAGCTAAGCAATAAGAATTTTAGCCCTATAAGAAATGTTGGCTCCTATTTATGCTTTTTGGAGTTGATCATAAGTGGGGTTGAACTCATTTATATAATATAGTTTCTTCCTCTCGATCTCGCTTCCCCAATTTCTCTTGTAGAATTTCTCCATAAAAAAGACCTTTATTTTTTTATTATTTGTGGGGCACATATTGAATTGAATATTCCATTTACTCATCCATTTGATGTTTTGTTGCATCCATGTCCTTTTTCACTTACATAATGTGTCACTAGAGACAACTTTAGGCCATCTATCCTCTTCCATTTTTTCGATTTTTTTTAAATAGCTTAGAAGGCGAACCATAGCAAGTGCCTCAATAGGAGCAGCCCCCATTTCACTTAGCATGATATCGTATGGAACAACGCTTTTGATTTTAAACTTGCTTGTGATCAAGCGCTTTTGGATTCCTTCGATTTGTTTCCATTGTGCTATAGTAGTGTTGCTGGCCCATAATTCACACCCGTAAAGAACAACTGACAGCACAAGAAGACCGAACAAGGTTTGAATAGTTTTTCAATCCCACAACTCCACTTTACGACACCTATTCTGAAGAGCATAAAAAGCCTTCCACCCACCTAATATCCTTTTATACCTGCAGCTAGACCAACTTAGTTTTTTGTTGAAATCGATGCCAAGGTATTTATACTCCGCAACTTCTTCAAGAACACTTCCATTGTAATAAAATTCATGTTGATGCTATTTTTTATTATTAGAGAAAAACTTAACCTTAGTCTTGCTGATATTGACCTGCATCCCCACCATTCCACAAAAGCGCTCAAGAGAAGATAGATGATCTTGCAAACCACCGGCAGATTTGGCAATTAAAATGAGATTGTCCACATATAAGAGCAGCTTTATAACAAATTCACCTAGCTGAATGCCTTCACCCTTTTGCATGTTTAACCAATCTTCCAGTTTGTCAATATATAAACCAAACAAAGTAGGAGATAACGAACAACCTTGTTTGACCCCGATATTGCTCATAAAACATTCTGAAATGCTATCTGAAGTTCTGATTTTGACTTTCATCTTTTCGTACATCCTATGAACAATAGCGCTAAGATGCATAGGAATCCCCAATTCTTCCATCCTGAACCAAAGCTTGTCTCTCAGGACAGTGTCAAAAGCCTTTTTAAAGTCAACAAAGCAACAAAAAACCTCTTCCTTTTTCTCCCACTCTTTTTCAATAATGTGTCTCAAAGTGACACAGTGATCCACTGTCGAGTGCTTTGGCCTAAAATCAGCTTGCCCTTTAGCACGTTTATGGTTTTCTTCTGCCCATTTGCTGATCCTAGTTTCTATCATGTTGCCAAAAAGTTTAGCAAAGAGGGGATTGATCATTATAGTCCTGTAGTTGGAGGGATTGTTAACATCACCACTCTTAAAAAGTGGTATTGCAAGGCTGATTGTCCAATCTTTCGGAAACCCTTATTGGCAGATTTTGTTGAAAATTTCAGTAATGTGTGGTGCAAGAGTTTTCATACCCCACTTTAGATATTCTGCTTGGAGCGCACCAAGATCTTTTGCTTTACCTCCACCTAACTTCTTAATCTTTGTCTCTATCTCTTGCACAGTGAAAAGATTTGTATCATCCTTGACCAAAGGTGGCTGTCCCACTCGACCCTCTTGTTCATAAAGTTTCTTAGCATATTCAAACCATTGGATGACAATAATATTATTTTTAGTTTTCTTTCTCCTTGGTTGGAGTTCTTTCTAAAAACGTTTGGGGTTATTTCTGCCCAAGAAAATTAGCTCCTCTCTTCTTGTGAACATAAAATTGGTTTTTCTTCTTCTTTAGGATATGTTTGTAGGCCTTAATGTCAAGGTTAGTTTTATTTGACTCCCTTAGGTTTCTCCTAGCCCTCTTGCATTTCTTATCAAACCAATCATTGGCTGGAAAACAATTAGTTTCAAATTTTCTATTTTTTGCTCTCTTGCATTTTGCAAGAGCCTCATGAATCAGATTTAATAAATTATAACTGTTAACACCATGTTTATACATAGGGTGTCCCATACAAAGTTCCTCAAGAGTAGCTCTGAAAGTGTTACTGTTTTCTGAAGTTAACAAAATTCTGCCCTGAAAAGGGGGGTATTGAGGGCCTTGGATTTTTTCCCCCAATCCGTCTATCCTTTGCCCAATACAAATTTACGTACAGCGGTCTATGATCTGATTTGAGATCCCAAATGTGCTCTCCAATTTCAACTTCTTTAATATTTCCATACAAATTCTGCGAACAAATTACATAGTGTACCACACTTGTCCCGTTGTATGTGTTGCAAGTGAAATTCCCTTACTTAACCCATCTAGCCAAACCATTACAAATTATGAGATCAAATGCGCCACATATATTTACGAACTTAAAGTCGGACACCTATTTTTGCATGTCAGAAACGATGATATGACATTAGATAGGGCATGGCATCCGGCCGCCGGTGCCCTTGTGTTGTGTCGTCTCTCTTCGAATCGACATTGAAACCTACAATCCCGTAAATCTCTTTGATTATAGATTGGTTCTAAACAATAATCTCATTGTAAGAGCGGTATGCTGGAGGCGGGCGAGAATTTCCTTCCTCTAAAGTACTAACCACTTGGCTAATGCATAAGATCCTTCCACATAGAAGCAGATCTATGAGAATTTCAGGCTTAAAGGAAAACAAAAATGTCAATGCTCGATTTATTGCTGGGCAAGAACTTCCCAGGGGCCAAATGGTCAGACTTCTTTCTTATTTCTCTATTCAATCAGCAATTCAGTAACAGATTTGCGGCCTTCTCCCGTTTTATCTGAATTATGTTAATTTAATTAAGGTTTAGAATTGAACAACAATTTGGATCGTTTATTGTGATTACAGAGATAATTTAGATAACTCTGTGAAGACATCCACACAAAATTTATCCGCCTTTTAAAGGAAGCATACTTTTGTATTAGAAGCCTCAATCAACCATGAATGTGAATGGGGCCAAATTCCTAGGCCGTGTCCCTGTTATATTCTCTTTTAGTATGCCCCAGTTACATCAGAATTTGATGCGGTAGTTTGCTTAGTTTTGAATTTCTCGTTATACCATTTTGATTTTGAATTTTTGCTATGGATGCCCGTCCTATGATTTCCCAACTTAAAATTTTCGTTTTCCGGTTTTGGACTTGTGTGTTTTTGGAAGGAGTAATTTTCTCAATTTAAAACTTTTCTTTGAGCCATTCAAACTTGGGTCTTTTCCACGAATGCCTGTTGAGCTCATCCAAGTAAGCTTTTGCTCTTCTTTTAGTGTTCTGTCACAGCCTTCTATCTGGTCTATGAATGAATGAAGGTATTTAAGTGAGATCCACGAGACCAAATAGTCTGAGGGAGCACACATTAAAAACCTAAACCTTTTTCATGTTCTTCTCAATGTCAGCCCTTCTGCTATCAATATTTATTAGAAAAGCTGTGGTTTTGTGCAACCTTGCTTCGTCAAACAATCGATATAGATAGTCTTCCTCCAAGTTGATCTCATACTATTCACGGATATCCTGGTATGCTACACATTAAAAAATAAAGTGCTGTTCCGTTTCAGTACACCCTTTCCTACAAAAAATACACTTTCTTTCATTCCAATTCTCCTTGGGAATTGTCCATCTACTTGTCTCACATCACAGACGATGAGATTCAGTTCTCAACTATGCCACTAGCAATCTAGATTTACTTTTAATTGCCTGTCGCAAGTAGTCTTTATCTTCATGACCCAAAGTAGGATTGAACTCTTTCACATAGTGGGTCTTTTCCCGCCCCATTTGCTTTGCCCACATGGCAGCCTTGAATTTTTCCAGCACGAGTCTTTACATCTCCTCATTGATGTTGGGATATTTTTGTATGTCAATTTTCCATTTATTCAACCATGCCTTGTACTGCCTCACCCACGTCTTCTTTCCGTGGACTAGTCTCTCATTAAACACTAACTTGGGCCAACGATGCTTATCAATATTTTCAACCTTGTTTAAATGGCTTAATAATTGGTCAATTCCTGAAGCTTCCATCGGGATGATATCTGAGCCAAGAGAATCTGATATGGAATTTTTGAATTGACTTTAAGGCTAGTGGTGATAGGATGTTTTTGTATTCTTTCAATTTGTTTCCACTTGTGGTTAGAAAGGCTGCTCCCCCAAACCTCACATCCATATAGCACAAATAGAGTTATCAACAGGCTAAAAAGAGTGTTCTTGGTTTTCTTATAGTTCTGCTTGTCCACATCTGTTTCCCAACTTCCTGACAGAAACTCTCTAGAGCCCTCAAGTGTTCCCTCAAATCCTTGGCTATTTGTGCAATTAAAATGAGATCGTCTGCATAAAGAAGTAGCTTCACCACACACCTAGCAAGTTTGACAACCTCCCCACTTTTGTTTTGTTTTGTTTCAGTCAATATATGAAGAGTGTTGCAATCAGGTGTTAAACTTTGAACTAGAAATAATATATACAGATATAAAACAAGTTACATGCAAAGCAATCAGATAACACAATACAATTAACCTGAGAAAACCCCTCCAATTAACCTGAGAAAACCCCTCCTTAGTGAGGGAAACAACCCAGCCCGCAAAAAGAAGTTAGTGCCTTTATTAGAAAATCTAAGGATCAGATACAAAATTGAAGCTCATGATTGAGTCCAACACAATCAATCAATCAATAAGCCAGAGAAAAACTTGTATCAGTTTTCAAAACTTCTGATATAACTACCAAATATAGATTGGACAAGTATAATCTTGCTTGAAATGCTAGATTAATAAAATCAATAAGCCTGAGAAAAACTTGTATCAGTTTTCACAACTTCTGATATAACTACTAAATATAGATAGGACAAGTACAATCTTCCTTGAAATGCTAGATTAATAATAAAAACTGGGAGTCTTGAGACTAGAAGATATCAATCCAATACTGATAGAAAATTCACCTGCTGAAAATTCTAAGATCATAAAATCTTTATTATTGCAGACTCATTTCTTGTAACGGTATCTCTGCAAGAATAGAATTGAACACAAGATGAGAGGAAGACGTAAAATTACAATTTCAGAAAATGACACAAGCCTAAGAGATGAACCGTTCATCAGTCTGTTACACAACAAATTGGCACCACCAAAAATGATCTAGCTTCTACACTGAATTGATACCCAATCTCCCCAACGTGATACACTCAACGCCAGGCTCCGACTTCAATTCTAAGCTAAACACATACCACTGAGAGAAAATTGGCACCACTTGGGCATGAATGTGGATGGTCATCCCATCATAGAAGAACAACATCTCGGATGCTGAAGGAATGGCAGATGTCTCAATTAATATATGAAATAAAGCGAACAAGTAACTGACCATATTAAACCGTTGACGAAGTGTGGACTCATACCAACACACAAACATCTGATGAAGCTGCCAGCTAATATGAAATTTGAATAATGGAGGCCAGGTCCAAATCAATGATGACATGACGCTGAGGAGATAAAACACTATCACAAGACCAGGCCTAGGCAATAGAGGAAAGATTTATTTCTGAGAATGTAAAACAAGAGACATACGGACAGAAAAAGCTGAAGAAGTATCACCATTTGTCAAATCTGGGAACTAAGGAACCAAATTTTTTTTGAGATGCACAACCAGTTATGATCTGATATTAAGATCTGTCTGGCAGCTATTGACTTTAACATCAGGCACACTGCATTCCTAAGTCATCTGGTGATGCAGAAGGCAAATCTTTCCTGTCTATAGACAACTTAAAGATTACACAAGCAGCCTCACAATGGCTTCTCACTCCACATTACATTTCATAAATTCTCATACAAATTGCTCAGTCTCTCTCACACACTCCACATGCAACTAAGGCATGCTATTTCTTCATTTTAGACTTAGTTACCAATTTGGGCGTGGATGCAAATGTAAGAATTGGGTGCGCGGATGCACAATTTTTTTTGGGGGGATGTGGATGCATTTTAATGCATATATATATATATATATATATATAATGTATAATTAATAAATATAGTATATAAAGAAATGGAAGAAGTATATAAAATTAAAACATTTGGATTTGAGAAGACAGACTAGCAGCAAACAAAATGACATGATCAATGGTTGGATGACCTCTTTTAGGACCATTTAAGGGTTTAGGAGCAAAAAAGAGAATAAATTTATTTTTAAGTGGCAAAAAGTGAGTTCTTGGCCGTTTTTGGCCATTTGGGTGCATAGAGGCTTTTGGAAGTGCCTGGATAACTCTGGGTGCCGTTCGGATGTGGCCTCTAGGAATTCTGCTTCTGGATGCTTGGAGGCTGCAACCAGACGGCACCCAGAGCCATCCGCCTCTGGATTGGCATCCAGATTTGCTTCCAGAGGCAGGAAGCTTGCATCGGTAATTAGGATTTTAGATGAACACTTCCCTTTTGAAATTTAATTGCCACTATTATCTTCCTCTAGCATCCCTCTTGCACACGCCACAGCCCTATTTTCTTTCTCTCTGCAAACACTCTGAAGCCTCTCCTTCGTTTTTTTTCACCCCCTTTTCTCCGCCTCTGCAGCTCCACCTTATTGGCTGCTATTTTTCTCCAAGTAGATTCCCACTCCTCTCTTTCATCGGTTTCTTATGTAGCCAATGAATTTCTAAGTTCTGTTGGCTGGCATGGCAGCCAAGCAACCACATAAAACATCGCATGCACCTCAGTTATGCCATCTCTAAGTTGCACTTTACTAAATTACTGTGAGATCATAGAAAATTCTCAGCATAAATCGCTCTCTGATTAAAGATGATTTTATCTTTAAGATAACAAAGCAGTAGTAGAGGAATTTTTGTTTAGTTCTTGATCTTGTTGATGTTTGATAGCTTCAGTTGGATAAACTATTATATATGTGTTTTTTATATTTATATAAGGTTATTGTTATTATGTTATTATATTAATTCCCTGATTAATGAATATACATGTCCTATGAAGGGACATGTCTATTCATGGCCTGCCTATTCTCTATATATAAATCTAAAAGGATATTGCATTTGGAAGACACATACCAATCAGGTAGTGCTATTACATCTGCAAGTGATCCTTGGAAAACTAACATGGTATTAGAGCCTTACCTGCAGATGTAAATTAAACACAGTCTATAGTGGACGAGGAAATAATATTGGTGTTTCCATAACTTTTATCATTGAATGAGGTGCTTGAATTAATATTTGCCTGGGAATCAATTTTTTTTTGTGGGTTTGGAGTCTGCCATGGTTACAAACGAACATGATTTCACAGAGGTTCAATACATTTGAATCGTTGCTGGCGAACACAAAACGTCAAACACAGGCTTATTTGATATATGGAAAATATTGCATTATGAATAGTTGCCATTAGTCTTGCTGGTGTGGATTATTAATATCTGTGGGGAGATAGTCATAAGATTCCTCATTAGCTAGGAGTGGTGTTCACATTCACAACAGGTAGCATTAATTCTGGTCGAAGCTATACTTCTTCATTCTATACGACTACAATAGAAGTATTATACATGCCAAATGCCGAGGTCACTTGGCTTCATCCACAACAGATATTACAGAGATTAGTGGCAGCCAAATGAGGAACACAATTTTTGTTCTTGGAATCTTCAATATATTTAGCAATTCTTCAACACAATTATATTTTCTTTTGAGCATGAGTAGTTATCGTTATTGTATATGTGTTGGGTGGTCAGTGATTTTCAGGTGGTTTGTGTTACTGCTCCAGTTGATTGCTACATATGCAAGAGAGCAATTTCATTGAGGAAGAAATATTACAAACAACATAGATATGGATCAATTACAAGAGGAAATGTTGTACCTAACAAAGAGAATAAACGGTAAAATGTCAATTAATGAAGAAACATGATATAAGTGATAATTAACTCTAACATAAGGGTGGAAAAGGGACCGATCAAATTAAGCTTCAAACACCTGATGCCCACCGTGGAATCCTCCAACATGGTTTCGCTGATCAGGAATGCCGAGAAAGTGCTCGCTCAAGAATCAATGGTTGTGATTAATGCGTGTGCTGCGGTTTAATTTCACACTTGGTGTGGTGACTTGCTATCCGTAGTTGGATCTGTGTTGATTGAGCATGGAATGTGCCAGAGAAGGGAAGAGCCCCGCGGTAGATTCTTTGCAGCTTGGAGGTACTACGAAAGCACATTGCAAGTTAAATATAAATTCCATTTCCAACGAGTAAAAGATTGAACCTTCTAATGTATGTCGCAAATATATTATTGTCGAAATCAAACACAATTCTTCTTGCCACGTAACCCACATAGGAACGGAATAATAAGGCACTCATACAAATAAGTTACAACCAATATAAGAAAGGCGGGCCCTCACCAACATTAAAAAGCTTCGGGTCTCACACATAACATGGGAAAGAGATAGGAAATGATCTGGACCACGAAATGGTGAATAAGGGCACAAATTAAGTAGTGATTAAATGTAGCATATCTAGATCCATCATGGAATATAAAACGGTAAGATCAAGGTATGTTAATAAATTCTTGATATTATATCTTATTTTTATTCCTTTTTATTATTGAAAATATGAAATGAAGAGTTGAGTTGATAGTAATAGACATGAGTTAAATTACTAACATCCCAATAAACATTCCCATTTGTATTTCTATATGTACTATAAGAGTTATGTACCTTGATCTTTTCCTCAGAGAATGTTACTACAGGAAGAGGGAGATTGAGATTCAGAGGGAGCCTGGCATTTCATTAGAGGCAACCTTGAAAGAGAGGAAGCAAATGATTCAGTCAAACCTTTCATGATCTCGATCATATTGATTTAGAGGTATTAAACCACGTTGAGATGGATTCTCTAGTGATCAATAAATTATAGCAGTCAAGAGGACTGCAATTCATGAATATATCTCGTGATTATGTAATTTTAATGGTCCTACCCCCTGTGTACATCATGAGGAAGTGACGACTTCCAAATGATGTCACTTGTATTTGCAAAAGTTACTATAAGGTGATGATTTTAAAATAACTTGTATTATGAGATCAAACAAATTGAGTATATGGTGAATCTCTTGCATCTCAACATTCTAGAAAGCCATTACTCAAAGAGTATTAGGTGAATATCATTGAGGCCAATACTCTTGATATCAGATGTGATATCAAACCTTGTTTTGAGTATTTGGTGAATATCATTGATATTCTGGGAGGCCAATACTCTTGATATTAGATGTGATATCAAACCTTATTTTGAGTACTTGGTGAATATCATTGACATTCTAGGAGACCAATACTCTTGATATCAGACGTGATATCAAAACCTTTTGAGTACTTGGTGAATATCATGTGTTGATATTTTGGATGACCAATACTCATGATATTGAGTGCGATATCAAATGGTGGAAATCTTTTGAGATATCCTCAAAATTGTTATTTGTAATATTATGTCGAAGTAACATTTATTCTTATGTGGTTATCCTTCTAAGCTAAGAGGGAGTGTTGATGTTTAATAGCTTGAGTTAGATAAACATATTATATATGTGCTCTTTATATTTATATAAGGTCATTATTATATGAGAAATATATATATATATGATTAAATTTTTTGTTATATTAATTATTTGATTAATGAATAGACATGTCCTATGAAGGGACATGTCTATGTTTACCGTATAGGGTAAACAACTAGTTATTGCATTAAGAGACTAGAATGTAACACAAAACACAATAGCACTTTATTAATATAAGCAAATAGACACCCACGATTACAATGATGCCTCATAATTCCATTCGAACGATGTACATATATCTCCCGAAGGGGTGACTCAACCATCACGCATGTTTACCGTATAGGGTAAACAGATACTATCGCATTAATAGATTAGAATGTAACACAAAACAAAGACTTTATTCATTTAATATGCAAATCCCAATACAACGATTACAATGACTCCCCAATAGTCCATTTGAACGATGTACATATACTTTCCCGAAGGGGTGACTCAACTGTCACGCGCCCTTTTGGATACAACTCTACCTTGGACAACTGCCTTACTTTGGACAACCGCGTTACTCGGTGTGAAGAGATCTTCTTCAAGTGAAGTTGTTCGATTCTCTACCTATATCCGTTCATTAAGGGTATCGGGAACGAAGAGTTCAGTGGTAAAGGAGCTGGAGCACGTCATATCCCTCATGAGAGTAGTGTGTCCAGCTGCCTTTTCAGTCTGCTTTGAGGAGCGCGGGTGGCCTAGAGTCGAGACTTCAAAGTTGCGCCAGGATTGGGCCAATACGAGAGAGCCGGTTGGGGAGAGCTGCATAGAGGCTCTGACTCAGGAGATAGTCTGGATATATCAGGATGCTTATTATGCCCTTTGGAGGAGCCAAGTAGACCAGGTAGCGGTAGAGAGGGCTCGGGAGGAGTCAGCTACTAGGTTAGCAATGATGAAGGCAAAACTAGCCACAGAGAAGGCAGCTCGGGAGTCGGAGAGAGCAACCTGGGAATCCGAGAGGACAACATTTTTGGCTTAGAAGAGTCAGCTACAACAGGTGGCAGTGGAGAAGGAGACGAAACTTGGAGAGATTGCTGAGATGATGCAAATTGTAGCCAAGATTGGGGGGATGATGTTGTCAGTAGAATCCATATTGTAGCCGATGGGTAGAGTTGTATCCAAAAGGTGTCGTGATGGTTGAGTCACCCCTTTGGGAAAGTATATGTACATTGTCCGAATGGACTATCGGAGAATCATTTTAATTTCATATTGCTTATATGAATAAAGTCTTTGTTTTGCGTTACATTCGAATATCTTAATGCGATAAACATCCATTACCCTATACGGTAAACAACGCACCCTTTTGGACACTAACTAATCTCATCGGCTACAGTATAGTTTTTACTGACAACAATCTATTCATGGCCTATTCTCTATATATAAATCTAAGAGGATGTTCCATTTGGCACACACATACCAATCCGGTAGTGCTATTATATCTGCAAGTGATCCTCAAAAAACTAACATATCTATCTAGTTTCAGTAATGGAAATGATAAATCTTATTCTACACAAATTTCAAGTGCTCTATATCCCCACACACAGGTAGAAATAAACCAAGGGAATGAGTTAGGATTTAGATAGATTCTTTATGTTACAAATTTATCTAGGACAAGTGGAAAAACTTAATGCTGAGCCTAATCTGTCCCTTCATCAGCACATATTGGTGTAAGTATACATAAAGGAAACAAGTGAAGCAACCAGGTATATAGATCATCTACAATGTATTTCAGTTGGCTTATGCAATTTTATACCATATGTCATTACCTGGACTGAAGTACTGTATTTAGTATTATTCACATTTCATACTTACATAAGTCCAAGTAGGATTCAAATCAGTCTGATTGAGAAACAAAGAGAAGGGAAAATTCAAAATACACAGAGGCATAATATGTAATTTACTTAATCTGGTGTTCAACTTGTTTGTGGTATTTCAAATTCATCAATTTTGTTTAAGATGTTTGTTCGAAAGTTGAAACTTGATGAATGACATGGTCTGAAACCGAGAAAATTTCAAGGGACAGCACATCTTTTGGGACATCGATATTTTATTGTGATGGAGAAGTGCGAAAATAAAAACAATTACATAGAAAGACAATTGTAAACAAGCTGCAAATTAATATAGTGGCATATTATAACACGTTGCATTAAAATAAAGAGCGGAACTGTATTTGTAAATATAAACAACATGTATTGATGTAAGCTCTGTAACAAATTACGTAACATTACAATTTTGGAGTATACTTATTCAAATGAATATATCGTAGCATCCCTTGCTCCAATGCAACACAGGGAGGTTATGTTTATACAATTGTGCTCTTCAAAGAATGTGCTTAAAGTCCCTTTATGCGAGGGAATTGCATGTGCAAAACTTACAATGCTAAGTATTCGGTACTGCCTCCTCAGTGGACAAATACTTATGTTCTGTTCTTATGTACAAGATGCATGTATGTGAAAATATGCAGTGAATTTTTTTGTAGGAGACGAAAATCTTGATAATCTCAACTGCAGATAACATCTATTTTTTATATATAGCATCTAGATACAACTTGGACTTCTCAATCCTACCTGGTGCTTGGTCTCATGATCTGATAACTAGTTGCTGACCCTTTATCCCAAAGGCAAGCAAAGGAAGCAACAGTGAGTTGGCTGGTGGTAGCTGTGATGTTCTTGACCTTCAGATGCCAGTTGGATGCAACTCGAACGGTACTGTACAGAATACAATGCCTATGACAATAGATGGATTGGGTTCTGTACAGATGAGGAGTGTTATTGGAGCCGTACAGTGGCAAGAAGCAGGTGGAATCAAGGCCATACAGTGTATTTGGTGGCCGTACGGTGAGAAGAAGGGAGGATGTCATATTTGGCAGCAGAGTTTTACAGTGTCCCTGGTAGTCGTACGGTAGGATGAAGGGACCGTACGATGGATTTGGGGTAGTGTAGCCGTACGGGGAGATGAAGGAAGAGGCCATAGGGTGGATTAGGGCAATGTAGTTGTACGGTGAGGAGGCTTTGGTGGCCATACGATGGTGCAAATCGTTGTACGGTGAGGGTGAAGGAGTACGGCATGGAAGAACAGGTAAGCCATACAGACAAGAGACTATGCAACAGAGGAAAGTTGTATGAAACACATGGATGCCGTTCAGTGATATCTTGTTTCTTTGATTATTCTCCTGAAGTGCGGAATGATAAAAGGTGTACGGATGGAGGTGATACTCAATAGTGCAATCTAAACTTATGGATCCAAATTTATCAGATAGAATCAAATAATAATGAAAAGTAGAACACAAATACCCTTCGATTAATACTTGCCAAAGATAGTGCTCTGACTTGCTAGATTTGAGCTAAGTAATACATGTAACAACGGAATAGGTTGAGGGCTAAATCCCACCGAAACTGCACGAGCCAAATAGGGAAGATCTTTCACTTCCAAAATGGTGAACAATCAAGAACTCCAACAGGAATTTGCAGTACATAAAAAATAATCCAAAAGCATACCTAATGACTACCTATAAGCTGTGCTTAAATACCCGTTGGGGAAAACTTTCCGAGGGTGTACAAAGATAGCTGATGGCAACACAAACTATGAAAACAAAATAAAAATGGGTCCGAGATACATTAAATCAATCAGCCCGTTACAATAGTTTGATAAATGATTTATTTTATAACGGGAATAGTTCAGTCCTCCTGTCCCAAATTTTGCTTGACCTCAAGCAAATGCAATGCTGGGTGTTGCAGAATGTGCTCGCCCTCCCACGTCACATCGTTCAATAGAAAGTGTTTCCAACGCACCAGATATTCCTTCACCGTGGGGTTCCGCAGAGTCTTCTCATGTACTTCGATGATCTCGGTTGGTTTCAATATGAGCTTTCCTTCATTGAGTGGTGGAAGGTCTGTGGCTACCGTGACGTTCTGCTCTGGAAGTTCCAGCTTGTACGTGACTTCACCAACGTGACGAACTACACGATAGGGACCATAAAATTGTGGCTTCAATTTTTCTTTTCCCTTCTCCTTCAATGAGGATTGTCGATATGGCTGGAGCTCGAGATAGACCAAATCCCCTACTTCGAAACTTCTTTCCATTCTATGTCTGTTGGTGTACATCTTTTGTTGAAGTTTTCCTTCAAGCATCTCAGTATGTCCTGTCCCTCCTGAAGCCAGTCCCTCGCCCTTGGTGCGCGATCCTCACCCAGGACTGTGTCGATAAAGGAAAGGGGTTCGTACCCGTATAGAGCTTTGAATGGTGCCATTCCGATGGACATGTGGTACGTGGTATTGTGGCAATATTTTCCTAGATGTATCTATTTGACCCATGCTCATTGTTGTGTAGATACGTAGTTCCGAAGGTAACCTTCGAGCCATTTGTTCACAATCTCCATTTGTCCGTCTGTCTGCGGGTGGTAACTAGTACTTGGTGACAATTTCTATCCCTACCATTCAAAACAGTTCTGTTTAGAAGATAGTGATGAATTGCCCATCCCAATCATTGACAATGTTTCAGGGTAACCTGTGCAGACAAAAGACTTCTCTAAAAAATAGATCGGCAACTTGTGCGGCCTGAAGATCTGAGGGGACGGCGAAGAAATGTGCGTACTTTGTCAAACTGTCAACCACCACGAAAATACAATCTTTTCCATTCACCTTGGGAAGCCCCGTTATGAAATCCATCGATATACTTTCCCACTTATGTTCTGGAATTGGCAGAGCTTGTAATAACCCGGCAGGTAGAGTATGTTTAGATTTGTTCTGTTGGCAGATCGTACTCTCTTACATACTGCAATGCATCCCCTTTTAGTCCTTTCCATGAAAACCTCTCTCAGAGACTTCTGTAAGTTTTGAGGAAACCCTGGTGTCTTGCTAAGGGTGAGTCATGTACTTCCTTCAAGATTTTTTGCTTCAATTTGGATTCTGGTACTAAAAATATCCGATTCTTATAGTAGATGATATCATCCACCACTTTGTACCTATCATCCTTGGTGTTGCCATCCATTAGCTCACAGGAAAATGTGTTCTTAGAGTATTCTACCAACAGATGTGCCTTCCAGTCAGCTAAAATCTGGTTTAGTGAGCAGATGGCAGGTTTCTTGGACAAGGCATCTGCAACCACATTGTTCTTCCCATTCACATATTCAGTGTCAAAATCAAAAGCCTAAACTTTGGTTACCCTTTTTTGTTGCCTCTCGTTCAAATACTGTTGCTCTAGAAAATATCTCACGCTGTTGTGATCCGTACGGATGACAAACTTGGCACCTACCAAATATTGGCGGAACTTGGTTAGTGTATGTACAATGGCCAACATCTTTTTGTCGTAGATGGAATATACGCGTTTTGTCTGCGTAAGCTTCTTGCTCTAATAAGCTATGGGGTGTTTATCTTGCATTAGTAACACACCAATGCCTTCTCCAGATGCATCGCACTCCAAAATGAACCGTTGAGAGAAATCAGGTAATGCAAGTACGAGACAAGTGCTCATTGCCTCTTTCAGCTTATCAAAAGTGAGTTGTACCTTTTCATCCTACTAGAAAGATCCCTTCCTTGTTAGATCTGTTAAGGGTGCACTGAGCTGAGAGAATCCTTTAACGAACCTTCGGTAATAATTGCATAATTTGAAAAATCCTCGCAAATCTGTGAGTGAGTTTGGGGGAGGCCAATCAAGGATAGCCTGAATCTTCTCCTGATGAACTTGAACTCCGTATTTATTGACAACATGCCCTAGGTACAATATTTCTGTCATATCGAATTCACACTTGGATTGCTTGGCGAACAAAGACTGCTCCTCTATGATCCTTAGGACTTCATCCAGATGCTTCAGGTGCTCCTCCCATATTCTACTATAAATAAGATCATCAAAAAATACCAATAAGTACTTACGCAATTATTTGTTGAAAATGCGATTCATGCATGATTGGAATGTAGAAGGTGCATTTGTCAATCCGAACGGCATGACCAGAAACTCATAATGTTCGTAGTGGCAACGGAAGATTGTCTTTTCTCTGTCTTTTTCATGTGGATCTGATGGTATTTGGAACGAAGATCTATTTTTGAAAAATAGACTGCGCAATGCAATTCATCCAGCAACTCATCTATCCTTGGAATGGGATATCTATTCTTTATTTATTTTTGTTCAACGCACGATAGTCCACACACATGCGCATCGTCCCATCCTTTTTGACCAATACCACAAATGACGCGAAAGGGCTAGAACTGGGACAGATCCATCCTTTCTCTAGCAGTTCCTGAATCATCTTTTCAATCTCATCTTTGAACCTCTTGGGATGGTGGTATGGTGTAGTTATGATTGGTTTGGCTCTTGCTTCCAACTTGATTGTATGTTTAAACCCTCGATGCGGTGGTATGCCGGTAGGAATTTCTATAAAAACTTTATCTTGGTTGCTCAAAATCTTCTGGAGATTGTCATCCTAGTGAGGTGTCCGTTGCCCCTTTATAGGTTCTGTCGAAACAAAACAATGTGCAGCCCAAGCAACGTCATCACGCTGAAAAATTGCCTCCATTCGATGCACAAAAACTTCCTTCGGACCTTCATTTTCCATTCCAAGGAGAACAATCTTCTTTTCATCGACAACGAAAGTGAAATCCATCCATTTGAAACTCTGAGTGTATTCATCAAGCGTCTCCGTCCACTGTATGCCTAGAATAACCTCCATGTCATCAAGGTCCACTATGAAGAAATCCTCAGTCACCGTGTGATTCACCATTGTGATACTTAACTAAGAAACAAGGTGTGTGTAGGGTAGAAGAGTCCCTCTGGCAACCTTGACCTAAAATCCTGCGTGTGTCTCCGTAGGTAGACCTCTTCGCTTTACCAAAGATGAGTTTATAAAATTTAGAGTAGCTCCGCTATCCAGCATCACCATAACCCTTTGTCCTTGAAGGGTACCCCGCAGACGAAAAATTGTGCATCTCGGGCTACGAGCTAGGGCAATAGTTCTTCTAGACTGTAGCAAAGCTGCAATTCTTTCCGTATAGTTCAGACTAACCATGTTGGTGTCATCGTGATGTTGGTTGTCTTCGGCGAGTGTTTCTTCCTGTTCATCCTCATCATCAGACATGACCTCAATGTAGTGTAATTTTCCCTTTCCGAGGCATCTGTGGCCAAGTTCCCACGATCCCTTGCAGTTGAAACATAATTTCTTCCTTCGGAGTTCTTGTCTAGTAGCTTCGTCCAACGACGGCTTCCTGGGTGGAGGTTTATTATCTTTGTCCCTCGGAAACGCCGTCGGTTTGGGGTGTGAGTAAAGAGAGAATGATGTTGATGATGATGCCATGCTCCGTGCCTTCTTAATAGCCTCCGACAGAGTGGTAGGATTGAACCCTTTGACCCAACCTTTCAGTGGTTCTGTTAGTCCATCCATGAAGAACACTATCTGTCTTCTTTCAGAAATGTCTGTGACCAAAACAGAGAGTTTTTGAAATTCCGTAATGTACTAGTCGACCAATCCAATTTGTCTCAGCTATGCCAAATCTTTGAAATTGAGTTCCGAATTTTTACCATCAAATTGCTCTATCAATCTCTGAGTGAATTCTGCGTAAGTAGTTATTTGATCATGCCCTAGTGTGATGGCGCCGTGATGCTACCATTCATGCGCAACTCCCTCTAAGTGTAGCGTTGCAAATTTGATTGCTTCTTCTTTTGGCATAGGATTCAACTGGAAGTAAGTATCGGCCTTTATTACCCATGCTTGCGCAAATATGGATCCGGATCCGCCAAATTGGAGACAGATTTACTTTACTCAATTTTCTTCTAAGATCATTGTTAAAATGTCCTCGGTTTCTGCCTTTTGGATATCTCATTCTCATATCCGCATAATCTTTGTAGGATATATCCTCCCCAAAATTCGCATTCTTCTAGTCTTCTCTCAGTTGTTCTTGCATCTCTTCAAAGGTTGGTTGTTTCCCTCCATGTGGTGCCTCCGTCTATGGGGGAAAGGACGACATGGAAGGTCGAGAGCGTGGTGGAGGGTTTGATTTACCTGACACCGAGTCCGTGCTGTGACCATTTTGTTCTCCGGATATTTTATTGTTTGCCAACTTCTTGAGAGTCTCTTCCATGAGTCGCTAAGTATCAGTGATCTATGCCTGATTCCTGGAAAGTTCTCTCAGTAGTGCCACGAGTTCGGTAGTTGTTGGTTTCGGTATGACAGCCATTCTATCAATGGAATGTATCCTTCTTCTCATCCGGCTATAAACTCTCATTTATTGTCCATAGGCAAGCAGGATCGAAGCTTTGATACCACTGTGATGTTCTTGACCTCTGGATGCTAATTGGATGCAACTCGAACGGTATTGTACAGAATACAATGCCTATGACAATAGATGGATTGGGTTCTGTACGGTTGAGGAGTGTTACTGTAGCCGTACGGTGGCAAGAAGTAGGTGGAATCAAGGCCGTACGGTGTATTTGGTGGCCGTACGGTGAGGAGGAAGAATGTTGTATCTGGTAGTAGAGTTGTATGATGTCCTTGGTAGTCGTATGGTAGGATGAAGGGAGGGACCGTATGGTGGATTTGGGGTAGTGTAGCCGTATGGTGAGATGAAGGAAGAGGCCGTACTGTGGATTAGGGCAATGTAGCAGTACAGTGAGGAGGCTTTGGTGGTTGTACGATGGTGCAAATCGCTGTATGGTGAGGGTGGAGAAGGAGTACAGTGTAGAAGAATAGGTAAGCCGTACGGACAAGAGACTATGCAACAGAGAAAAGTTGTATGAAACACATGGATGCCGTTCAATGATATCTTGTTTGTTTGATTATTCTCCTAAAGTGCGGAATGATAAAAAGTGTATGGATGGAGGTGATACTCAATAGTTCAATCTAAACTTATGGATCCAAATTTATCAGATAAAATCAAATAATAATGGAACTTAGAACACAAATACCCTTAGATTAATATTTGCCAAAGATGTCGTTCCGACTTGCTAGATCCGAGCTAAGTAATACATGCAACAACGGAATAGGGTGAGGGTTGAATCCCACCGAAACTGCATGAGCCAAATAGGGAAGGTCTTTCACTTCCGAAATAGCGAACAATCCAGAACTCCAACAAGAATTCGCAGTACATAGAAAATAATCCAAAAGCATACCTAATGACTACTTATAAGCTGTGCTTAAATACTCGTCGGGGAAAACTTTTCGAGGGTGTACAAAGATAGCTGACGCGACATAAAATTTTTGTTCTTTATAGGATATAGGATTTAACTTATTTATTTCTTAAGATTGTATTGAAGAATCAAACCCGTAGGCAAGGCCATGATTAATTACATACACAAGATATCAATGAAGTGTTTAATTATGATCATGTATCTAATGTTTGTACCTAGTTGTTGTGACTTGTGCATAGTTACACGTGTTGGACGTAGTGGTCATAATACAAAACAAAGCGATACTTAGGTATATAATAGTTATTATTTGTTATGTTTTAGTACGATCTATATACCCTCTCATCTTCTTTGAGATCAATCAAGTGAGATTTTAATTAGCAATGAAGTGTTTAATTACGATCATGTATCAAATGTTTGTACCTAGTTGTTGTGACTTGTGCATAGTTCCAAAATAAAAATGGGTCCGAGATAAATTAAATCAATCGGCCCGTTACATAGTTTGATAAATAATTTATTTTATAACGGGAACATTATAGTAGCATGTTCTAAAAAAAGCCCTCATGTTAAACTGCAAGATGGATCTTAAATATCACAATGTTTTATGGATTTTAATGTCAGTTTGGTGGATTGTGGGTTTTTCTATCTATAATACTAGGTTGCATGGGTACACGTACACACACCCCTTGGATGTGTATCCATGTACCCAAGTGCTGTGTATTCAGTGTAGAGCATCTTAACTAAAGACCTTGATTCAGAACTCTGTTTTTGTTTCAGTTTTTTGTTTGCATATGAGCTTGTTGTTTATCAAGCTTAATTCAACAGATAATCAGTTTTGAACTTTGATACAATAATGATTAACAGTAAATTTTATCACTGTTCAAGTCAGAAGTTTATCATATGCAGTATGTCATTGTCATATGATTTACAATCTTCTTGTTCATGTTTAAAGTCTGCCTTCTCTGTTATGCATCTAAACATTTAGCATATAATATTATTACAAGCATATTGAAATCTGAAACAGAAAAATATACATTACATCTACAAACTTTATCAGTCTTCTTGTTTTGAAAAACCATTGCCATGACTTTCTTTTTAGATTTTTTATAAATATTGCCCATCCCCTATTTTGAAAAATAGACGTACCTGTACCCTAAGTACCCCCATCCCTGTGCAACCTAGGTATAATAACTGATTCCATAAATTTTTGGCACCATGCCAATATATAGATTAATTTTGTGGCATTAAAGTGGTAAATGACTTACACAAGCTTAATTACTGGAGATTACTCAATGGCATGTAAAAAACAGAAAAAACACATTAAGGAGTAGTTTAAATTACATTGTCCTGGAGACTATTATATATGTGTATTTCAGAGCAGTATAATTCAAGTGTCAAATAGGAATAGTATTAAACTAGCCCTGAGATAAATGAGCTTCATCTAATTTATAGGAAATCTGTTGATAATTAACTTACTTTCTTCTTATAAGTCATTTTAATTCCCATTTATTCTAGTTTCTGACAAGTATACTTGTCATATTGCTGAATAGCAAAACATTATTGAAGTTAAGTCTTGCACGTATTAAGTTGCTAAAAAACAGAAGGGAAATGCAACTGAAACAAATGCAGAAGGAGGTTGCACAGTTTCTACTGGCAGGACAAGAAGCTACTGCACGTATTCGGGTATGTTTACACCTTAAAGAACATTGAATGATCATAGTGAAGAGAGAAGAGATCCTTAAGGGCATTCTTTCCTACAAAGCTTTATCATAATTTCACTGAAAATTCCGAAAGTTTGTTTCTTTCCAGCAATTATTGTCTATGCATGTACACCCTTATAAGGAAAGTAAAGATTCAAATGCTTTCATGCAATAAAATTTTGAAAATTTGAGTTTTGTTTCAGGTGGAACACATCATACGGGAGCAAAACATTTTAGCTGCATATGAGATTCTGGAGCTATTTTGTGAATTACTGGCTGCTCGGCTACCAATTATTGAATCACAGAGGTTAGAAAATGATACAGTTCTCTATTTTTTTATACGAACCAATGCAGTTTTCCAAGTGACATTATGTTTGTGGAGGAATTTATTTGTGGGGTGTTTTGGTTTGATATTTGAACTCTGTAGGAGCTAACTCCTAGCATACTTTTTGACTTAAGGTAATAGTCTCTGTCTTTCCTTGAGCGTATTTCTCCAGTCATATAAAAACTTAAATATCTCTATGTATCACAGATATATCATCTTATATCAATTAGTAATTCTATAAAAGCTTCAATATATACATCGGAGGTATTTGGAATAAGATACCTTTTCTAGAAAGAATTGTATTAATTGTGTATTTATTTCCATTTTTATGCTCATGTTAATTATTATCAACCTTTTATACGTGCTTTCCTTTCCTAATGTGATTTTCACTTGCCTTCTTATTGTTTTTAATGATGGGCAACATTAGGAAATCAATTAATAATAGAATCAATAAGTAATTTGTAAGGTAATGCAAATGAATGCCTATCATCCACATGGTTTGATATAGTTTATATCCTTTATTTAGGTTAAATTTTGTCACTATTGAAGGAGCAAGACTCCATCCAGCATCAAGCCATAGAAGGCTCATAATCTTGGCAGTTATGCCGCACTCCAGCAAACGAGCAAGATTGGCTTTGTGAGTTGTTTTCAAATTACCTCTGTATGGACCAATATCAGCTATAATGGCTGTCGATTTTCATGCCATGTGCAATCAAGGACTAAATAGAGAGCACATCATACATGCAAATATAGAACAACCTTGCAGTTGCGCACAAAATGAAACATGAGGTTAACTTTGGTGAAATACTCAAATGGGTGAAAAACTCTAGGAAGAGTGAGCAATGCTTCTCATCCCACTAATCCATGGTTGTGCTATTAAGTTTGTAGTTACAGTCAGATTGATATGATCACGAGTTTCATTATTGATGGTAAATCATCATTAGTTAAATATTCTTTTATATATATATTATTATATATATAATATATGTATTACATTTATATATATATATATACTAATATACTAACTAATGATAATTAACTATAGAGACATGTCTCCTCCTCTCATATTTACGAGTCCTTAAATCTGCATTTGGAAAATATCTATAACAATGGCAATATAATTACATTTGCAGAAACAATCCATGTTACTTAACATGGTATCAGAATCAAGTGCAAATGATAATTGATAAATCAGGATTGAACAATAAATGTGTGACGACTTGGTTGTGATGAGCATCTGCAGGAGATTTGACAAGAGAGAAGTTATTTTGCCATCCCCGAATTGTCTTCCTTCTATATGATTGTACTGCTGCTTCTGGTTCTTCTTGTGATGGCATACTTTGGGGTTTATTATCTGTCTGGTAGCCAGAAGAGGAATGGTATAATTTGACCTCGAGATCTCCCGCGTTGGCACTCCACTTGTCGTCCCTGGAATTGTTTTCTTTTAGATCGAACGAGGGAGTTTCATCATCGTGGTCATGGTGGGTGTGTAGGGGTATTAGTCGGTGCACTATGTATGACATTGTATGCTTCTATATGGTTATTCCTCTCGTAGAGACAGCCCTGTCTATCTTCTAGGAAAGAGAGTGCTTCACTCTTCCACATATCGAAAATAGAATTATCAAGAGTGCAATTTATAATCATATCTTAAAATAGAACTTTCTTCTTTCTCTTGCCACATTATTAGGGATGTGATCTGCTTCTGCTCACTCTGTTATTTTATATTAAGGAACTTGGCAACCATATGTAATATGTGAGTCATCGCCACCTTGAAATATAAGAATTAATCAAAGCCAAAGACAACACTTGAGAATGAGGCCGGTGGTTTAAAGGTAAGGATAACCAACATTGCGTCTCACACACCCACTAATGCAACATCAACAATAGAGAGCCATGGGCGCTACATACACCTAACCAGCAGTTAAATTATACTCGGCTGAGATACACATAGGATCAAGATGTCCAAACACTAAAGGAGGATATTAAGACAAGACACATGAATATTCATTTGAGGCGGATGAGAAGGAATAATTCGTGGATACAGATTCAAAAGATATGGAATGCTGAGAATAGCTTCAGGCATTGATCAAATCATGGGTCTCTTCCTTATTGTGAATCCATCTGAAATACAATCTACTCTCAACTAGGGTGATTGCAAGTAAAAGTAGAATCCAACTGCATTCTTTTATAGTCCGCTGGAGTGTAGCAATAAAGAAACAATATACAAGTGGATATAATACCACCAGTACCAAATATATGAATCAGTGTATAAGGAGTTGGGAGTTGAATACACAATCCTATCATTATCGAAATGACAATCAAAATTTAATGATAAATATATATACAACAAAACATAGAAAAGTAGGAGGAAATGGACACCCTCAAATCAGCAGTAAAAAGGTTGAATACATCAGGATTAAGATATACAGTTAGCACCATTCACCCACTTCAAAATGAGGAGGGGAAAACCAAAGGTGACGATAAAAGACAAGTCACCTACTTGCAAGTTACGTGAATGGACATGAATGGACATTGAGTCCTTTTATTTCTATCTTTATTCAAACTATATTCACCAAAACATAATTTGAAATAATAGAGCCACCTCAGCTGGTTTGTGTGTTATGGAAGGACCCACTTTTATTTGGAAGGAAGAATATTCAAAACATAAAGTGACACCATAGTAAATACAAGGAACGAAAGATATTACAGGAATGGTGTAGGGAAAAATATGTCCAACCTAATGCATTTAAACATTCAACGTGCTCCATGTGATGACATTAAGTCAAAGGATTTTAATGTGGAAAATGGTGATGTAGATTACCTTATACTTCAAGATCATCACCCAAACACATAAAGGTAATGAGATTGTTATATTCGTTGAAGAGATTCTATGCCATACCATTAAGATCTCCTATCGTTGATTTTATTCTCTTACATGGATCAACCTCCACATGCTGAACATGATGGTGAGCCATGTATTGTGGGAACTAAGTACTTTCAAATACTGGGCACATCGAAAAAGACTTCCTTGACATTGTCACTATTTTGATAGAAATATAATTGTGCTCGAATATGCAACAAAGAAGGTAAGTCAAATTTTAAAAGTCATTTTGCGGGTACCACAAGGATTGGCAGTAAGTACAATGATTTTTTATGTTATGATTTTGTTTTATATAGTTACTCATTTATTTCCTTATAGGTAGATATAAGTGGAATAATACTTATTTGATATTATGACTCTTAAGAATATTTGAAGTGATATTTTATAATTAATATAAAATATTATGTATGGAAAGATTGATTCAAATGGTATAGTATCATAATAGGAGATCTGATTGACATGACTATGTTTTCTATAATCTTTATAATGTTGGTATGTAACATAATGATCTCCATTTGATATTGACCAACATGACTGGGGATTCCCCAAATTTTAGAATAATGTAAAAGATGTAAATTAGAGGAACTATTGATATTAGTGTAAAGAGGATGATGAATCAAGAAGTATTAAAGATTGCTTGAGTATTACGTTTATCAATTTATTGCAGTCAGCCTCTTATTTGTAATTCTTTACATATCATAAGAATTATTTTCTTTCATTTTTTCCTCCGAGAATGTTATTGCAAGAAAAGAGGGAGATTGAGATTTAGAGGGAAACTAACATTTCATATTTTATAATTAATATAAAATATTATGTATGGAAAGATTGATTCAAATGGTATAGTATCATAATAGGAGATCTATTGAGATGACTATGTTTTCTATAATCGTTATAATGTTGGTATGTAACATAATGATCTCCATTTGACCTTGACCAACATGACTGGGGATTCCCCAAATATTAGAATAATGTAAAAGAAGTAAATTAGAGGAAGTATTGATATTAGTGTAAAGAGGATGATGAATCAAGAAGTATTAAAGATTGCTTGAGTATTATGTTTATCTATTTATTGCAGTCAGCCTCTTATTTGTAATTCTTTACATACTATAAGAATTATTTTCCTTCATTTTTTCCTCCGAGAATGTTATTGCAGGAAAAGAGGGAGATTGAGATTTAGAGGGAAACTAACATTTCATTAGAGGCAACCTTGAAAGAGAGGAAGCAAATAGAGGAAACATGTATTCTGAAGAGTGAAAGGTGAGAAATATTCTACAAGGAAACTACAAAGACCCTCTTGAAATTGAAAAATCAGATAAGTATAGAGGGAACTTTACATACACCAAGGAGATGATGATATGACGAATAATAGCAATGATGGATCATTCATGGAAGTAGAACTTCAATACATTCCTAAGATACAAATTTCATAGAACGAAATTATCTCTCATGAGAACTAAGTATCATTAATAATGTTGATGGAATGAGTGGGAATTTTACATTGTGGGGGGGGGGGGGGGGGGGAGGATAATAACCAATGTTTCATTCCCATTGGTTGACAAATGTTTATACAAAGGCATTTTTTTTTTGATACACATGGACCTTCATTGGAGCAACTTGTATCAAGAACGTTAATATGCAGATAAGTATTTATTTGAGTATTATATTTACTTGCTTATTGTATACTCTCTTATTTGTAATTCTACACATACTATAAGAGTTATTTGCCTTGATCTTTTCCTTTGTTATGAAGTTAATCTTGTAGGTAAAGAAGAATGACACATTAGGCAACTTATGAGAGTAGCTTAAAAGAAGTTATGACCAGGCTAGATAAAGTGAGGCTCTTGAAGCAAATATCCTTGATGATTGAGATTATGAGTATCCTTCTATATTAAGAGGGAGTATGACACTTCTTCGAAGGCAACACAAGAGCTTAGAAGATTGATACTCATAGGGAGTCTAGAAATACATGTGTGTGACTGTATGATTATGATGGGCCTACTATTGAGTGGATCATGAGGAAGTATTGACTTATCACTAGAAAATAAGAAGATTGATATCAGATTCAGAGTGAGTTCGACAGACATCCTTGGGTGAAGAGAGTTTTTGAGGAAGTAACTAGAGGACCTGACTTCCTAGGATTGATGTTCATAGGGAGAAATTTTGAGATGCAATCCTTTGTGGATGATATCTTCTCTATGAGGAGAAGTTCTAAGAGAAATTCTTTGTAATGCCCTCTCCTCTATGAGAGAGAAGTCTAAGGTGAAAACCCTTGTTCCACCCTCTAGTAGCAGCTATGGTGGGTCCACCCTCTAACTTGGTTCATGGTGGATGTCATGTGAGCTACTACATGATGCTATTGTGATTATATCATGAAAGGTGACGATCTTTCATTGATGTATATATTTAGAGGGGAGCTATTGAAAGGTGACAATCTTATCAATAGTTGGACCTGTTATCATAACAGACTACATTAATTTGTTGTTTCGGAGTGCCGGAAGTTATGATAACAAACAGAAGGTACCTATTGAAAGGTGACGATCTTATTAATTATAGACCTATCTCCTACCAAAATGTGTTAGAGCAAGTGCTGTCATGGTTATTTGGGCCGGATTTTGCTGGACACCTTAATAACCAACTCATCATGTTTCTTTGGGCCGGATTCTGCCAGACACCATGAAATTAAATTGTTATGGTTCTTCGGGCCGGATCTTGCCGAACACCATAACATAAATTTATTATAGACCACACTTAAGGTGGTGTTTAAACTTATATTAAAGTTTTAGAATTTGCTTCAATTCCCTTTTTGCTAAAGAAGAAGTGTTGAGAAATTTAGCCTCATTGTGAATCGAAGCCAATTTCGTATGTAATATATATGTGTGCGTGTTGATGGATTTATGTTCATATCCTTAAATATGTCATTCTAGGAATATCATATTGAGATGATATCTCTTTATATACTCAAGAACATAATATGTTCTATATCAATATTTCCTAACTAAGAGGGAGTGTTAAGTTTGTAGCTACAATCAGCTTGATATGATCATGAGTTTCATTATTGATGGTAAACCATCATCAGATAAATATTCTTTTATATATATATTATTATATATATAATATATATATTACATTTAATATATTATATATATAATAACTTATATATTAGACATATGGTTATTTATATTATTAATATACTAACTAATGATGATTAACTATAGAGACATCTTTCCTCTCATATTTATGAGTCCTCAAATCGGCATTTGAAAAATATCTACAACAATGGCAATATATTTACATTTGCAGTAATGATCCATGTTACTTAACATGTACAACTGTTACATTGCCTCATGGGCTTTCACATTCATTTACATACTATTCGGAAGAGAACATGACCTATAGCTACGCTTGTAGTCATAGAAATGGAGCACTGGAATCTCTGTAATGATGAGTAAACTCCATGAGTATGTCGATTACTTGTCACTTACTCGTCACACTTGCAATAGTCCAATAAATTGGTTATAGTAGCTCTAGTGGCTTGGGATGTTGTCATATCCCCATTTTAATATAGAATTTTAATAATAATTAGATAATAAAATATTATTAAATAAGTAATGATAATAAAGTTATATTAAAACAAAAATTTAAAACTAGGAAATAATAATAATAATTTAATCTATATTATTAATGAAATAATATTTAGTATGATATTTTAAATAATTAAAAAATAATAAAATTTCAATAAGTAAATAAAGAAATAAAATTAAATACAAGAGACAATATTGTAGAAAGTATGTTAACTTTCTAAATAAAATTTAATAAAAACCACAAATAAGTAAATAAATAATATAACATAGAATAATATAAATGAACTAAATCTAATGAAAAGTCGAGATGTTTAACAAAAAGACATGACTCCTTAAAATTAAGATATAAAAGGGAGGAGAGTTTATTTTAGAGAGAAGAAAAAAGAAGAGGAGAAGAGGAGAGTTCAAAAAAGAAAAATGGAAGAGGAAAGTAATATGAAGAAAATAAGGAAGTGACTTTCTGAAAAGGTATCAATGATATTGAAAGGATGTGAACCTTTGAAATGGTCATAATTATGAATAGTTGCGACTCTTCAAAAATATTTTGATTATAAAGTATTTGAGACTTTTCCAAAGGATTTTAGTTATGAAGGGTTGTGACTTTTCGAAAGGATTATAACTACGAAGTGTTGTGACTTCTCAAAGGATTTGTACTATGAAAGGTTGTGACTCTTGGAAAAGAAGAAACACAAACAAAAAGTATATTTTGTCCTTATAATTAGAAAAGGAAGAATTTTAAAAAGTAAATATAGAGTTGAGAGAATCTAGAAGGAACAATTCATTGAAGGGCCGACTAAGTATAGAGCCACATGGACCAAGAAAAGAAGAAGGTAAGAAAGGTATGTTTATGGATTATATTTGTTTAATTATATTTATGAATTTATTTATATTAATGAATCATACTTGTGGATAATATTGTGTTAGCTCATGGGGTTAATAGTATGGATATTAATGAGACTAGAAGCATGGTGTATGTGAGATATTAAGATTTCCATTGTCCGCCATAGCCGTGTATCAATGTGCCAAAATATTCTGATATTATCAACATATGCATATGTGATTAGCCTTGGATAGAGGATGCACGTCCAAGAAGAATCTTAAGGGGTGCGCTCCTGGGAAGACGACGAGGTAGCTATGAGGTAGGAAGTCCAATTTGCAGACATCCTTAAGATTGGGGTTAAATTAGAGAGTAGAATAATATAATTAGTTTTGTTATTGTTTTTATTCTAACCATTATTTTGTAGGTATTACTTGTCCTAAACTCACCCTAATAAAGGGGACACTACAGTGGGAAAATAAATGAAGCAAGGAAATAACGAAATCCAAGTGAGCTAGATGATGAAGAAAATATTACCATGAGGAAACCATAAACTAGGAGCTTGCACCAAAAGAGCCATCAAGGAGACACATGAATTTGGAAGGGGAAAAGCCAAGAAAAACCCCTTGTGATATTATGAATGAGGCAAAGCCTAGAAAGAGAGAGGTGGAGCATGAAGCTCATTTACAATAACATCCATTGTGATGTGTGCTGTGTTTTTGAATGAGAGATACACCTCTTTAAATAGAGATGAGGAGAAAAGTTGCATGTGTAACTCCCAAGTTTATGAATGCCAATATTCATAATAGGTGTGTGCAAAGTGTCAACATCCTCCTAAGGAGGATAAACTAATTTCCTTATTACAAGAATTACAAAATATGATATGTCCTCACAATTATAAATGAGGACAAACAAGTTGAAGGGATCCTTGGAATAAAGATTAATTTTCTAACACCCCCCCTTAATCCTTACCTCGGGAGTTTACATCAAAGGGTATCAACCCAAATTTTGACAAAAAATGCCATTGTACAATATCTGCAACTTGATCTTCAAATGAGAAATTTGACATCATCTTGAGCTAAATCCAAGTGTGCTCTTGTTGCCTTCTTTTACTAGAGGCTTGATTTGGATGCATGGGGAGGTGGTGTACAAAGTGAATGAAAGAGCCAAGAGAAGTGAATTGTCCTATTTGAATGTTCCATTAGATGTGACCTGAATCAAAAAGAATTTCCACAAGTAGATTGCCCATAATTAGGATCTACACTAGGCACAAATCGGTATAATCTTTGGAAAAGAGCATAATAAATATTTTGGCTTTAAAGAGTATTTGAGAATTCTATTTTCACTAAAGTGATTTTAAGATAAAACCATAAATTCTAGGTACTCAAACATTATCCATGTTCTCATCTCAAAATAAACATATTAATGCACAAATGACCGCATACAAGGTCACCTAATAAAATCTGCATCAGCATTACACTAATCGCGTGGATAGATAGTCCACTAATGAGTGATCTGACTGCAAGTTAATGGGTGCTCAATCCATAACGTGCATGAAACATGATCTAAGCAATGAAGTAAGCAAGCTCATTATAACATCAGTAACTTTCAAAGAGATTCGAGAGAGAATAATACATAATTTAGTAAATACATATTAATGTTAGATTGACAAGCGTGTCTAAACTCATGTCCAATAATCAATGAATCACGAAGAAAGAAATTTGAACTCACACTGTGAGAAAATGAGCAAATGGATCTCTAATGATTGCTGATACATAATATCAAGGGATGAAATTCAGAGCAATATTACTGATATGCTATATAAAATAATGTGTTCTAAGGATTATGAATGAACAAGTATTGCCTTGGAAATATATAAATGAAATGCAACAAAGTGCAATAAGTAAAGGGAGATAAAATCCACAAAAGTGTAACCCAATATCTATGATGGAGAGAAACTCCATGGGTCCCTATAAAAAATAAGATAACTAGGAATCAGATGAAATGATGTATCTTCAATAGTTAACTTTGAAAATTGAGTACCCTGCACAACTTACTGAAAAATGCAACAAAAGTGCATACAAAGATATGGTATCAAAACCATAAAAATGCAACAAAGTGCATATAAAGATACCATAACAAGTGCACATAAAGACGGTCTAGGACCATATAGATGGTATCAAAATCTAGAAAAATGCAACAAAGTGTGAATATATAGATGGTCCAGGACCATATAAGAATCGATAGCAATTTATGTTAATCAAAGCAATCAATAATAGAGCTTACCAAGTCAATAATAATAGGATAACTCATAATACTTGAACAATTATAATTTAGGATTAGCAATGTTGATGATTTTTGCAGATAAATTGTGTGCCGCAGATCTTAAGGCTTGATAAAATTGATATGAAATCAAAAAACAAGAACATGAAATCATGGACTATTGAGCTAGAGAAGACATGCTATAGTATAATCAATTCTAAGAATTATGAGTGTTAAAACCATTATGCCTTTAGAGATATGAGAAATACTTGGGGTGTTTCTTCCGCATTCTTTTCCCTCAGTCCCGCACTTAACAGGGTGTAACAATATAATTTAAATAATAAAAAATAAAAAGGCCTTGACCTATTGTTGATCAATAAATAAATAATCATTTATTTAATTTTCCTTACCTACCCTCTAAACTTAGCCATTCATTCTTTCACCTCTTAATCTCTGCCCTTGATTTTCACAAGGACTTATATAAAACAACATTTTCTCCTCTCATTTGAATACTAATGGCTGTACTAATGCTATTTTGATCTTATGCATACTTGCCTACTTGTGATCTTTGAAGAACTCTTGTTATGACCATTATCTTCATGCTACATCTTGCATCAGTCAATCAAACTCTTTTTCGGTAATGCCTTTTGTGCATGTGCTTGAAAATATAAGAGCCATCATCCTTAAAGACAAGATCTTAAAGGATAGCAATGGAGTCATGCGTTTCTTTGAGAGCATTTGAGTATATCATTGTTTTGTTTCATTTTTTATGCATTCATGAAGAAGAGAACCATTGATATGATATTGATTTACATTGTAGATTGAGGACTTGTGGTTGGGCTTGATTAAGATTTGCAACGTTGTCCATTTCCATCATCGTCAAATACAATCATGATGCATTGTCGATATCCCTAATGTATACACAATTAGGAGTGAACTCAACTATCTTACCTTCTACACCATGAGTAATTGGATAAATGGAATGAGGTTAGTGATCAAGGAGGGTACACAAAGAACATCATTCAAAGATCCTTCTACCATGGCAATAGAACCTTTCCCACAAACCTTCATGTATGTATTGTTACCCATCAAAATATTAGGTGAATGGAGAGGCTCAAATTATGATAACATATTCGTAGAAGATGCCATATGATCAGATGCACTTGAATTTGTTGGAATTACTGTTGCCGTTACACCAAAAGATCAAGTTGTCAATAAACATCACAATAGCTAGAGACAAGGATCCGCGGGGGGCGGTTAGGCACATGTCACAAATCCAACAGTCTATGCTGACCAATACCTTCATCTAGGAGGGACGAAGGCACCAACCTCCCAACAATTCCCCCCTCAACATGACCCAAGGGATTTGAACCCGTAACCCAACACTCTAATACCACTTGTTGGAATCACTATTATCGTTACACGAAAAGCTTGAGCTATCAATGCCTGATACAAATGCCAGATTTAACCTGATCCATGGGAGGCGATTGAGCCACGAATCTCCAAGGAGGTGCTGACCACCAAGTCAACAGAATCAAGAAGTCATCTCCCATTTTTAGGAATGGTAGGGGTGGAGGGTGCTTTAGCCTTTACCTTTCATCCCATTTCCAAATTTTGCATACCCTTACTATTTTGATAAAGATGCTACCAATTGTGATGTTGATGAAGGAGACACTAATGAGGGCAATGAGATGCTTTTATGAAAGTGTGTAAGTTCATTAATCTAATTACAACCCCTATGCTCATCATGTCGCAATCACTTATAATAAGCACACTTCATCTTCTTTTGAGAAGATTCCTTTTTAGAAGAGTGCTTGGACTCGGGGGTATGTTGGGAAGGAGATTCCTGAAAGGTCTCATTAAACTTAGAACCTTTATTTTGTTTCTTGTCCTTGCCATTTGAAGCCTTTGGATGTCAATCTCTTGACAGAAGTGCTTGAGACCTTGGGGGCACTAATGTGTCCATTTGTGCCAACTTTGCTTTTTCATTGTGGGTTCCATTGCAAATTGATCAACAAAAAGCACTTTGTATGCATTACCTGGAACTTTTATAATGGCATAAAATGCAAAAACAAATAATGAATAATTAGGACCTAATGTAGAGAGAATAGATAGAATTAATTCTTCATCCTCTTTACTAACCCCACATTTTGTCAACTAAGAGAATTAAGGTTTGTGAATAAGTCTTAGATATTATCATATCTCTAGGATTAAGACTCATTAGTTCATTCTCCAAATGAAATTTCCTCATTTTATTTGGCTTACCAAAGGGATCTTCTAGGGTAGTCCAAATATCATTGGGATGTGTACAAGATAGCATATGATATCAAAGATCAAGAGAAACGAACATAAAAGAGTGCCAAGAGCTTCATGTTGTTTATCAAACCATTTTCTTTATTCTACGACACTTGTGGGCTCAAGATATTGGCGTCATGTGATTCTCTTCAGTTACAATTTCAACAACAATATCTCCATATCGAATTTCCACTTATGATAATTGTATGGAGTCAAAAGTTCTACGTTAGGAAAATCCATGATAAAAAAAGAGAATGGAACAAAATATACCAAACAATACCAACAATTAACCCCTTTGTTCATAAGAAATTGGGCAAAACCAAGATTTGACTTCAACAGGCAAACAAAACATTAAATACAAAAACCATTGAAAAATACATATACCATTGCAAAGTTGACAGTTTTTTGTCGATGTCCAGTCTTGCAAAAATTGGCCTCTGCATGAGAAACTTGCACCAATTTGAAAAAAATTGTATGAGGCACTTTTGAAGACAAATGAGAATGCTCGGAAGCTAAACACACAACAATTGGTCTCTCCATGTCATCACGTATGATTGGTTGATCAAAAAATTAGGCCTATTGATTGAGAGGATTTTGATATTCAAAGCAGTGGCAAGTAGACCTCACCGCTGTAAATTTCTACTAGATAAAAGATTCACAAGTCGCAAAAGATCCACAACGCACAATGATTACTCAACTCACACCACAAGAAGGGACACCACCAAATATAAAGAGAAAATAACCAAGCTCCATGGACAATGTGGGACTAAAAATCTAGATACGCTACTCTTCGCACCGGGGGCCCACCATGGGCATTCACAAGACGAAATCCCTAAAATGGCAAATAAACAAAATATTTGGCAAAACTATAACCAAAATAAAGTCTGCTCCAAAATGCATAGGCTTGGCCAATAAAGTAAAGTCATGGTCGAAAAAATGAGCTCGTAGGAGGAGATCTTGCACAACAAGAAGAGGAAAACCTTCCTCACAGCTTCCCAAACAAGATCTAGAGCTAGCTAGGGTATGATAAGAATCATATCATTTTTCTCAGTAGATCAATCGATGCATGAGTAATGCTTGTGCCAAAAACACTTTTGTGCACATTAAAAGACTTGATAAAACTATTCCTAATTCTTTTAGAATATTTTTAGTATCCTAGGTTCTTGCTATATTTAGCTCATTATTATAGGAATTTAGTTAATGGTCTTTTAGATTTTGTTTTTAGTTCTCTTTATCAGTTCTATTATTTAGACGATGTCTTTTTTTAGACAACTTTGCTTTTTACTCAACGCTTTTTATAGTGTTTGTGAACTTTATTTAAGAGTATATTTTTAATTCAAATAATTCTGATTTTTAAAGTTTCATGGTATCAAAGTGGGTTGGGTCTGATTCCCTTATGGGAGGGCGCAAGACTTTAGTCTTTGAAATTTTTAATAATTCTAAACAACTCTTCAATGAATTTTTTAATGAATTTTTTTCAAAAGTTTCAAAGGTTTTTTTGATCATTTTTTTAAAATATTTTTTTCGTAAGAAAATATCTGGGTTTTTCATAACTTTGTTATCCTTAAAAAATCCTTTAGGGCTTTTCTAATTTTGCCCTTTAAAAAGTTATTTGATGGGTTTATTAATTTTTTTCTCTTATAAAAAATTATAGAGGGTTTTAATAATTTTTCCACAAAAATTATTTGGCGGGTTTTAATTATTCGTCCTCACAAATTATTTGGTGGTTTTCATTTTTTTTCCTTCAAAGAGAAAATTCTGGTGGGTTTCTACCAAAACAAAGTTTTGTATTCCTCGATTTGTATCTTAGATTCTATGTTCGGTTTTGATCAATTTTTCATCTTAAAAATTGTGTTGGGTTATGATCGATTTTTCACCTAAAAAATTGTTTTGGGTTTTGATCATATTTTCACCTCAAATATTGTGTTGGGTTTCGGTCAAATTTTCTCCTCAAAAATCATATGTGGTTATAATAATTCATGAAGTTTGCATGAGATCTTATAATAGGTGCTCTTGCTTTAGGGTTTTCCCATCTTTTCTAAAAAACAATGCTTTGTAAACTTCAAATCATAGTATCTTGTAGTCTGTTTTGGGGCATCTTGCTCATTAGTAGAGTTTGGATGGTTTGCTGATTTTTCCTCAAAATTATGACAGTTGTTCTCAATGTGTATCTTTGTTTCCAAGGAAGGACAATTTAGTTATCCAACATTAGGCTGGGTGGTTTTGCAATGATTTTTTGTTAGAGGTTTTATAGATTCTAGGAGTGTTAGCGGTAGACCCATCTCAGTGATAGGCTCTTGCCTCTTATTAAAGACCATTCTAAAGGAGGGGGCATCTTGCTCCGTTTTTGTGGCTACTCTTAGGTACTGACATATTGTAGATCTCGGGAGGGTCATAGTAGCAACAACATGTTCTGAAGAATTTATAACTAGAAGACATGTACAATGTTCTGTAGGGTACTTGATAGAATGACGATTAAGGGATGGTATTAGAGTATTTTTAGTATCCTAGGTTCTTTCTATATTTAGCTTGTTCTTTTAGAACCTTAGTTAATGGTCATTGAGGCTTTCTTTTTAGTTCTCTTAATCAGTTCTATTTTCAAACGTTGTCTTTATTTAGACAACTTTGCTTGTTTACTTAACATTTTTTATAGTGTATATAAATTCTATTTAAGAGTATTTTTAACACAACTAATTATGTTTTTATAAAGTTTCAAATATAATGTACAAAGCTTTATAATGAAGTGGCTCAAGAACGAAGTAAAGATTGATTGTTGAATATGGGCTTGCAAAATATGGAATGTTGTGAATAAATGTGAAGAGATTGCCAAGAAGTACTTGAGCTTGTTTCAATTTAAACAACCATGTGAAGGGCTAGGGCCGACAAATGAGCCAAAACACCTCCCAATAAATACATTTGTAGCTACAAGCCATAACATGTACCAATTGGGAGATTGGGGTAGCGCATACGCAATCCTTCAATGCCAACCTCAACAACCAAAAAAAAAGGCTGGGAAAACAAGATATGAATCACCAATCAATGATATTTGAAACATACTGCACAAGCAATGAATGATAATAAAATTAATCGCTCCAATAAAATTATTGTGAAATCAACGCATGCTACCAACTAAGGAAAGACTACCAATCAAATTTTGGGTTGATCAAATCTTCAAGTGCCTTATATGGAGGCCAACCACAAAGAGATGCGTCGCTGACAATGAAGATAAACTACCAACTACATGAATTGCTATCAAAGTCAAATAAGAGTAGATCGTAAAATATTGGTGGTCAAAGATAGAAGAAAATGGGACTATGGTGGCTTCCTAAGTCCCAACCAAGACTTAGGATAAGATAAGATAAATTTATTACTGTCCAACAAGAGACCACAAGGATCTAAGGGATTGTAAAATACACAAGAAGGCAACAATCAACAACAAAAGCACCTTACGGTGTCCGCGGAAAGAACAAGCAAGAAAGCAAAAGAATAGAACAAGGAGATACTAAATACTCCTCGTAGATGAGAAGTAGTTCAGAACTGGAGGATACGGTTTGGGGTGAGGGTGTGCCCCGGATCATCTTAGGGAGCCGTTGGAGATAGGATGATGTTGTTGAGTGTGTCCTCTGCAAGGCCTCACAAATCTAGTGTGACTTGAAGGAGGGTCGAGCAACCGTTTCGTCCCCTGGACATGAGACATAGGTGTGAAGAAGGTGATGAGATGGTCTGAAGTCTGTCTTGATGGGAATTGAAGCTACAAAGTGTGATCATAAAGCCGCATGGCCTCTTGGAGATAAAGTGCAAGACATTGTTGATTAGTGTACTTGAAAAATGAAGAAAGGGACCTACTCTCCAAATAAGTAGTAGAGACTCCCCTTGATCTCATAGTAAATGGGCAAAGGAAAACAAAATGGATCTTAGTTTGAGCCTCCCCTAGGGGACAAAGACAATAGATCCTGTCTTGTTTGTCAATTTGGTGGTCAGTTTGCATATGTAATTGATGTGAGCCCACTCTAAAAGATCCCAAAGAGATGTTGAGGGCATAACTCCAATGACGAGTGAGGTACCAAGGGCGCACAATAATCCTAACCTAAATATCCATGTAGTGCTTAGCATAGAAAGCCATGCTCGAGTGGAGCCCCCCTAAAGGTTTACTCCATGTTGTGATAATATACTGTCTATAGATGTCGAGTTTGACGTGCTCAAACAACTGTTGAGAGGGAAGGAGGTGAGAAGGGGCATGTAGAGAGAACTGAAAGGGGGAAGGCAAACCATTGCAATCCTAATCAAATCAAGAAGAGCAAAGGCTTAGGCATACTAGCAACGAGCTCTGCCAATAGGATCGGAGCTTGCCACCACTTCAGAAGAGCAAAAGGTCAGGTAAGAATATCTGTGATGACCCTCAATAGAGTTCGCGAAGCTTCAAAGCCGATGAAGAAACCAACCCGAATCAAAGATGGCCCCAAGTCAGAAAGGATGAACCCCAAACTCGACCAAGATGATGTTGTGGGGAGTGGTCTGATGACATTTAATAATCTGCCAAAAGAGGGTTATGGACTCTCTCGACTAGGTGGACCCGGCCAAGGACTCTAAGAGGGACATCTTGGTCATGGTATCCTAGAAGTGATGTGTGAAACACTTATCTCTCAAGCATAGCTAGGTAATCAAGCCCTTTTAAACCTAAGGCTACATGATAGGTCTTATACTGAAACAGGGTCCAGATAACTTAATGCTCAAGTAAGTATAGGAGGATGTGATCTCAACCTTCTCATCCTTCAAGTAGAAGTGGAGATGCGAGGTCTTCAAGCATTTGAAGATTATCACCCAGGTCTTGCCCAGGTACAAAACTAACTACTACAAGTAACAAAATGAGGTCAACCCAATCAAGAAGCCACTAGAGCCCCTCTAGGAAAGAAGCCAAAATAACTACATTGTTGGCAAACAGTAAAGTGGAGACGAAAACTCGACGTAAGTAGCAGCCATCACTTGGGAACGAAAAGTCACGGAGGAAAGCCTCAAGCTTGTCATGTAAATACCGAAAAGTGTAGGGGAGAGAGGGAAGCCTTTCTTCACCCTGATGGTGCTCTGAATAGGATCTGAAAGCCCCTATGGAGCCCTAAACCTGCCCACAAAACTCTCATATAACCTCATGATAGCTGTCGTGAGAGTCTCTGAAATCCCTATGTATCTAAGTCTCTTAAAGAGAGCCATCTGAGGAACAAAATCAAAGGCTTTGCGAAAGTCTACAAAGCAACAATAGACTTTCATTAAGTGGTGTCGAGCCCCCTTAATGATAGTCTCTAGAGTCAGGATATGGTTCATGGTCTAGCAATTTGTATGAAAACCGGCTTGTCCCCTAACCAAAAGTGCTGCCGATCAAGCTCCCTATATAAGATAGTTTTTAGCGTGGTGGCATAGAGTTTGGCAAACATATGCCCAACTATGAGGTCTTGTAGTTGTTGGGGTCTGAGACTGACCCGATCTTATGGACCAGATAGTGAAAGCTAGTGCAAACCAGTGTGTTAAAGAGCACTGTGAGGGGATATCATAGGGAGTGGAGATGTGAGAAACAAGGGAGCTGTGATCCATGGTGGAGGGTGGGGGGGAAGGGTGGCGAGGGAACAAGGTGCGCCAAAAGAGCTTCGGAGACTACAGGAGAGAGGCATAGAGGGATCTACATTGCATTGTGTTAGTGAACAGATTGCCCTCCAAAGAAATACATACAAATTAACCCCAAAATGCCCAGATAGGAAGACTAAATATGCACTAACAATTGGGTCACTTCGCTATTGAAGAGCGTAAGCGCTCTCTGAATTTATCCGGGTACAACTCCCCATATATGATTTACAATGAATTTACAGAATTACAAACACAGATGCTTTTGACCAGAAAGCACGAAAGGCAGACAAACATCCACTTGTAAACACGACGTAGATGCGAAGAAACTAATTAATCAAAGGGAAACAAAAAGTATATGATACAAAGTTCATTTACCCAATGATTACATTATAGGAGAAATGTAGAAAGAAAGACTAATTGTTCTCTCCAAACACACGAATAGAAAAGCTCAAGTTCTTAATAATAATCGTGACAATAATTGTATGCATCAAAATTGCATTTAGAGACAATCATGGTAATTCAAAGATTAACTTTGAGCAGAAAGCTAACACACAAACCCAAAGTTCTGATATACTAAAACTCTCCTCTAAACGCAACAAAACAAAGGCACACACTAATCTTTCATTCAGAAAATTATCTACCCTCCTGTAGCACAAAATCCGTACAATCCCCCTGTTCTCTTTCTGCTATTCCTGACTCTCTTTTTCATAGCACAAAGTCTGCCCCTTCCACCAAAAACCGGAACCCTTTTTATCTTTTGATGGCATCATCCTGCTATTTCGTAATCCTTTTCGGTTTTAATAACTGATTCTTAACCATTTTCCTTTAGTAAGCTTCCTTTTCAGTTATTAAAACTGAATCTTTAAAATCTCTGCTTCCAACACTTTAGGGAACTTTTTCAAGTTTATTTAATATTTAGCCACATGAACTAAATATTAAAACCCACGTCCATGTTTTATAACCTTGCCTTCCAAATATTATTTAAAGTATTTGAACGCTTTGAAATAAATATGCTTGGATGCCAATGTGGAAATTTGGATAAGTTTACATTAGACAACACAAAGCCAAATGTCGTCACAAGACCCCACCATTTGTTATGCTTCCACCCGAGTCATCATGCTGGGAGTCAATCTTCATATTGCCACATCGATTCTCTTATATAAATGAGGACCTTTTGGATATCACAAACATCCGAAAAATTAGTTTGTGGATGTTTGGTACTCCTTTGTGGATCTCATATCTCCTGACCAAGTGAAAGTCACTGGCCTATGTCTGTACACCTCCATCGACGTGATTTCTAAACAAATGATGAAATCGGGTGCTCTTCACTCCCAATGATTACCATGTATTCAAATTAAGTAGGATCCTTCACCATTTTATGAGGAATTGACAGGTATTGAAGAGTTATGAGCCATGGGCATTTTCCATTCTCTTTCAAACTGCATATGAAACCGGATTCTCCTGACACCACACGCTTTCCCCCAAGGTTTGGTTGTCAATTGTCGTCAGGTGGTTTCCCATTCTATATTGACAGTCATCATCGGGAGTAGGGGCACGTTATGTATCCAACTCGTAGTATGAGTGTATTAGATTTCAGGCATTCTATCAAACAGATCACATGCTTTGTCATACTTCGTATTGTGGCTTCGAAGAATCCATCATGCCACATCGATATCCTTCTAAACTTGAGGGAAAAGTGGAGCATAAACTTCATATGTACATAACTTGATATTTGCTTCTCTATCGGGCTATTGGATGGATTGTGCATCAACATTACATCGAACACTTGTTACGCATTCTCATTCAATCGCCATTAGGCACGCTCATGTCACAGGTTGTGGTTCAACGTTGTGTGATCGAGTAATCGGTGTTCCTACCTGGCATGTTCCGTGGATTCAATATGCTTATCACATCTTAGCCATCCATTGCGTATGGGACCGCTACCCAACACAATATTTCAGGTTTCAAAAAATCAACAAAGCCTTCGAACTGCCAGAGGTTTTTTTTTAATACAAATATAAGTTTTACTTTTCACAATGCCATCTGCTACGTTGGTTTCTAAGTGGGATGCATCGACTACTTGCATATTGGATAGAGTCCCTTTTTAGAAGTTTTCCTTCATGAGCGAATTAAACATGAGGATGCTATTCCTAAGTTGGTATCATATGCCATGGCTTGAATGTGGACGTGTGCGCATATACTATTCCCATTTTACCATGTTATAGGTGTAATTGACCACGTTGTAAGAAAAACATCCTCATGATATTCATTCTGTATGCAGACATGTGGCACCTAAATAGTGTGGCCGCAAGACACTAATCGCCAAGGCTGAATGTCAATACCTTCATAATAGTTGACTCTCCTTGATATGGATCCCATGTTCTCGGCATCCTATGAAACCAACACAACTCGTGTCCGTCCTATTCACTTATGGGGGTTCACTCCATCAATGTATATGATTGATAATCATTGTTTATTCCATCGACCATATTACCCACCATAGGTTTATCATTATCAGCAGATAATGACATCTCGATGTCTTTGCAACAAAAGATTCCTTCTAGCAACCGGCTATCTTTCCCCAAGCCAAAAAGATGTAGATTCCATAATTGACTGACATCTGCCCTCTAAATTCATTACAAACCTCTTGAATATTTTCATTTTAAACCAATGAATGCCGAGTCTTTATACTTGCAGCCTCAGACCTTTGTACTTGAGTTTGTGCTACCAAATTGGAACTGGTCAAATCTGCATTTACCTTTGGATCTTCGAATTAAATGAAATTGAACTCGAGAATTTGAACTAAACTTCAAACTTGTGAAATTGTCAGATCACCTTTACTACCAAACTTGTGAAACTTTGGAAATAACTGAACTGTTGAATTGCACCCATAATCATGTCTCTAAATTTAACTCTGAATCTGAAGCTGAACTTCAAACTAGGGTACTTGAATCTGCATATGAAGACCTGACTTGGACATGCATTTTGACTTGGAACTGCACTTATGAACTTCCGAATTACTGCTCATGAAGACATGACATTGGTCTCGCACATTCTGGAAACAATCATCTGAACACATGTGCCATATCAAACCAATGAACCTGTTTGGAATGTAGATTGAACTTTCAAACTTGTTGAACCTCTGAACTTTTGTACTGAACCTGCAAGATGAACCATTTCGAACCACTTCGAACCATTGTTCAAAGGGGTTCAAGACCATAAATTGAAAATTTATTACTAAGGTCTATATGAGGGCTAACACATCGTGAAGAACATCCACTTGTGGCAAAGAAAGCGGCAGTAGGCGAGCCTCAATTGGACGAACGCAGGGGAAACGGTGGAGAAGGTCGAGCGAAGTGAGCAGTGAACGGATTTGTAGTCCTTGTCAAACCACTGATTCATGGGGCAAGTGTTCATGCGCTTGGTGAAAGGATACATCTTGTATGATGCCATAAAGACTTTTGATCCATACCCAAGTTTGCTGAAAAATCCACCATTAAATTCACTTCTTGAATGCAATGCAAGGAAACCACATCAATGAAAGAAGATCAAATAGCTTGTGTCTTCCTCCAAAAGCACCAACATGTTTAATTAGACAAAAACTTTTACAAAGACTGTTGGTGATGTTAAGAGGGTCACCTTTTGATGGCCTAAAATCAGAAATATTAAAGGCAATATGCATATTTATTAGTTTGTAATAATTTTAATGTACAAAAATATCTGTGAACTTTGAACAATAGTAATAAAATTAATAATATAATGATAAATTAGAATTATAAATGAAGTTAATAATAATATTAATAGCTGCTATTAATTTACTAGTTAATAACAATAACATACATTATTATAATATAGTGCGCTAATTAATTGTTTCCATGTGCATATTAAAATCCCAACTCTATTCTGCTTCACTTCTATGTTGCCTATGTTGGGACTTTTTCAAAATATGCACTGCCTGTTATTAATGGAATGAATACCATGATTTATTTTAATATTCTGATATTCTGCTTATTTTCAGTTATGTTACACATCAAATTGCTTTATTATACATATAGCACATAAAGCCACAGTTGACTGCAATTTTTTTAAAATATTGATACGATGAACCATCAAATATGTTTATACACATAGCCTCAAAATTAATTGTCCAATGTTGTCATGAAATAACTACATAGGCTAACAGTCCTTATGCATTGTGAAGAGACAGAATGATAAATTAATTTACAGAGTGAGCAAAACAGCGAAGTTGTAGATGGGGGTCACCACAGATTTTCTTTACCTTTGTCTGGTTCTTTTCATTTAGTCTATGATATTGATTAAATAGCTTAGGGTTAACACAGTTGGTCATCCACTTCGTTATAGCAATTGGCCAGAGCTTGATGAAGCATTAAACATCTATTCTTACCTTTGACTCTTTTGAGCAAAGAAAGAAAAAGGCTGGATTTATTCATTTAGTGGTTGCTTCTTTATTGTTACAGTATTATAGCATTGAGCTTCATTCATATAGATTCCTTACATGCTTTATAATGCAATTTAACCTTATTGCATAAAGAAACTTATGGCAACTGCAGGGAATGCCCCCTGGATTTACGAGAAGCAATAGCTAGTTTAATATTTGCTGCACCAAGATGCTCTGACCTACCGGAGCTATTACACATACGCAACTTGTTTGGTGCAAAATATGGAAAAGAATTTATTGTAGCTGCAACAGAGCTCCGACCTGATTGTGCTGTTAATCGTCAGGTGAGTCAGTAAAAGATACATTCTCCACATTGAAAACACTATAGGATATCAGTCATGATATTAGCTAATAGACAAATCAATCAACTGTAGGTTTGTTATTACTAATAGTTTGAAAAATACCTAGTCATTAGTAGTACTTAGAAAACACAGAAAAAGTGACAGAAAGCAGTATTTTTGTAGAATGCATTTTTTGTATATGTTCGTAACATATGGATTTCAACTGCAAAATAATCTTGTTCTTACATTGGTATTTGCTGTTTTTTGTCAAGGGAAAATCAACAATCCTGTGATTTTCTGAGGACAGTTCATTCAGTTCAATATATTCATGGTGAATTTATGGATCAAAACTTTAAGGCTTCTTGAGAGTAACAACTGAATAATCAACTACCGCAGACTCTGAATAGCCACTCAGCTTGTATCACATGATGCTTCCAACCTTGAATATCACTGGTGTCTCCTGCCCTGACTCTGATGTTCAATCTGTATAGCCTCTCTTTTGATATCAATGAAAAATGATGGCGGCTCAAGGACTAGCACTAATATCCCAGCCCGGCCTGCATGTTCTTTTACTATCGATTATACCTCTGGGACTGGTTGTGAACTTATTCTGTGCACTTCCAGGTCGGTGATATGATATTCTTTTCTTCTCTTGTGCAACAAATCCACAGTCGTATCTGCACTTCTATCAGCGATGGCTTCTTGAAGTGTAATCTGGCATTTCACTGTGCATCAAATGGTGATCAAACTTGACGGATTTAAATGATTTTTACTTGAAAGAGCGATCAACAGAGTCAGGAGTGGTGCCTAGCTAGTTGGGGGTTTTATCCCAAATATCCCATTCGCTGAGGCAATAATATATTCATCCATCCAAGCATAACCTGAGCTAAAGCCACTACACATTTATCTATGGTGATCTGATAAAATCTGTCCAAGCCAGCCCAACGAACATCAAAAGTATTTTATTTTCGAAAGCATTTTCAGCCTTTTAAGTCAGCTAGGGTTGACTCAAACATAAAACAAATTATTTCATTAAGATTTAAGCAAAAAGGAAAACTAGAAGGGTGCTTTGGAGCACCACCAGGCTGGCCAACTAGCTTCAGAAATCCAGTTCATCACAGTCCACCCATCCTCCAATTCACCTTCTCAGGAAATTCCCCTGTCCAAAGAAAGAATGAACTGCAGTTTTACTTGATGGTAAAGATAAACTTTGTATTGCTTGTACCCTTTCTGGATCAATCTTAATACCTTCTTTAGACACAATATGTCCTAAAAGCTTACCCTCCATCAGACCATAAACTGATTTTTTGGTATTCAAAGACACGCCATGTTGTCTGCATCTTTCTAGGACTTGTTGGAGATGAAAGAAATGATCTTGACATTTTTTGGAGTAAACAGTCAAATCATCTAAGTATATAACAATGTTGTCATTGATCAGACCATCAAAAGCAAGATCTGTTGCTCGATGAAAAGTTGCTCCAGCATTGATAAGACCAAAAGACATCCACCAATATGCCAAAGTTCCCCATGAGGTAGTAAATGTTGTCTTATATTGATCATCTCCACAAACCTCAATTTGATTGTAACTTGAAAAGCCATCTGAGATAGATAACATTTCAGAACCAGTAACAACTTGTAATATTTGGTCCATGACCGGAAGTGGATAATTCTCCTTAAGAGACCCCTGATTGAAATTACGAAAATCCATACATATGCGAATTTCTTCATTCTTCTTTCTAATAGGGACTATATTAGCTACCCATGATGAGTGATGACTAGGAAAAATAATACCCGCTTCAAGCATTTTTTTAATTTCAGCCAAAATAGTACTTGAAATCTTCGGATTGTATTGTCTCTACTTTTGGCGGAAAGGAACTGAGCCAAAGTTACGAGGAATATCATGTAGTACTTCTTTTGGACGGAAAGACATGAGATCTTCATAAGAATAAGCTAAAACATCTTGTATTCACGAAGCAAGGTGACGAAATTTTCCTTCTCCTCCGTGCACCAATTGCCAATGTTAACCAGCTTTGTATCTTCTTCAGTTCCAATGTTGTATTTCTCATATTGTTCCAAAGATCTCGTCCTTGTCTTTTGTTGTTCCTTAACATATCTATCATGCTTGTCAAAAATCTTTTCCCAAGAAATCAAACCTTTGGGAATCTTTTTACTTTTAAGCTAAATAACTTCATGACCAGCTTCAGGATCTATCTTAGAAATTACTTGATTTGAGGCATTTTCACTTCCTTCAAAGTACATCTCATCAAAACCCTCCTTTGTTTCAAGAAAATTTATGATCTGAGTATCATCGTTGAACACTTGCCGATGCTCACAATTATCTGGAATACTTGGTCAATAAACCAATTATATTTCATATATGCTATCTTTAAAGCCTTGACAAGGAAGTAACAGAGTTGCTGAAACAGCCAGTGAATCAGCCCTATCATTCAATTGTCTTGGAATTACTGAAATATTGAAAGGACTAAACAACTTGATGTAATCCCAAGCTAAATCACGGTAATGTCTAAGTCGATCATTTCTTGCTTGATATTGACCTTTGACTTGACATACTACCAACTCAGCATCTCCCTTTATATGCAAATTTTGAATTCCTTTGGCTTGTGCCATAGTCAACCCCAATATCAAGGCTTCATATTTAGTTGTGTTATTGGTGTTAGGAAAGTGCAACTTATAAGAAAAAGGGAAAAACTCTCCTTTAGGTGAAACAAACACAACTCTAGCACCAGACCCCATAGAAGCACAACTTCCATTGAATTCCATAATCCAAATAGCGGTAGAACTACTAGAACTTGCTTCACAATCATTAAGAATGATTTTCCCTTCAAGAGAATCAGTGGAATCACTTTCGGAAAAAAATTCTTCTTTCTCTAGACAATCCATAGGAACACTTTCAAGAACTACTCCTTTTTTGGAATTAATATCTTCTATGATTTTGATAGCATCAACAAATCTTTCAGTGTTTGATAGTAATGAAGAACTTTCAGAATTAGTCCAATCTTTGGCATATTTGGATAGTTCATCAGTATGTAGGTAGTAGTTACCCATTCCGGCTGACTCGAAAAGAATGAGCATGTGGGTCATTGGACTTAACTACTACATACTTTGTTTCTCTTTCAAGGTGCAACTTCTACATAACACCTTTAACTAGTATTCTAGCTTCAGTCATATCCATATTGAGTTCTCCTCCTATATCTTTGCAAAAATTGCTGCCAAGTAACATACCATAGGAGGCTGGTACATTTGCAACTAAAATGGTCATCTTATCTTTCTGTCTGGGAAAGACACGAAGGAAAACTGAGCATCTTTGATTTGTCCTTTCAGAGACGTTTGTTTTCCATAGAATAATAGCTATAAAAAGACTTAGTTAAAGTCAACCCTAAAGCATCTGCAACCTTGATTGGCATAACATTATCAAATGCACTAGAATCTATAGTACAATTGCTTAACTTGAAACCATTGATTAGTAAGGAAAGATAGAAAGGTTCATTTTTTCCTCGAATTGAGGATGGAATGGTAATTAGGTTATTTGGCATATTTTTATATTTAGGGGCAACCAAATGAGTCTGGGTAAGTTGGGGTTCTTTGACAAATTTAGTAAGTCTATCCAGCTGATCTGGATAGGCTTGTAGGTATTCTACCTCAGACATCTGAATTTTAGTCTTCTTAGCATGATCTATGACATCAAAAGCTTGGAAAGAATTTGCTAAAGAAGAATTAAAATTTTCAGCCTGGGTTTTAATACTAGTATTAGGCATATTGGATTTCAAAATACTAGATGCAGGAAAAGTTTGATCATCACTTACTTGATTTCTAGTTGGATCATTAGGTACGCTAGGTAATGTTGTTCCCCTCTTTGCAATGGTTAGGCATGTGAGGAATATCCAACTTCTTTTCAACTTCTTGTTGTTGTTGAGGTAGTGTGGTTTGTGAACATGTCATAACTGCATAAGCTTGTGCAAAATCGTTTTCATGATCTTCATCATTGTATTGTACATACCCAATAGTAGAGTCCCCAATTGTTTGATGATCATCATGATATAGAGCAGCAGTATCCTCAGAAGGATATTCATCTTGATTATCATTCATCGAATCAGCCTCAAAGTAACCAGTAGTTGTATTACTTGGTGGTGCTTCAAGTGCAAGCCTTTCCAAAGGAGGAAGCTTATTCTGATTTTTAGTTGCATAATTATTTGCAGCATTAGGATATGGTTGCCTTGGAATATCCTTGTATGGTGTCACAAATGAGCCTTGAGATATTTGCTTTTTGAGTGCTAGAAGCTCATTTGCTAACTTTTGAACCAGTGAATCAGACTTACTCGATGAAGAAGATTCCTAAAGGGAATTGTTCTTGAATCGATTGGAATCTTTACGAAATTTTCCCACAAGTATCTGATCATCTCCAATCTCAGTTGCCAGAGATTGTGCAAGAGCCAATGTTGCAGAAGCAACTCTTCTCAATAAAAAGCTGACTTTAGGAAGCTAAGTGTTGTTGGTAAAATCTATATTATAGTGGATGGGTAGAATTGTATCCGAAAGGGTGCGTGATGGTTGAGTCACCCCTTCGAGAAAGTATATGTACATCATCTAAATGGATTATTGGATCATCATTATCATTGTAATCATTGTTGCATATTGCTTATATGAATAAAGTATCATGTTTTGCGTTACATTCTAGCACCTTAATGCGATAAGTATCTATTTACCTTGAACGGTAAACATTTGGTGCTGTTGCCATTTGAACTTGGTATACAAGAGGTGTTATGAAGATTAATGCCGAATTTGCTTCATAAAGATAGGAATAAAATAAAAGACAAGGATGATATACGCACGACACGGGAAGCATTAATTTTAGCACAACAGGTGGAGCGTAGAGAGAAGTTTCAGTAGCTTACCGATGGACACTCAGGGGGTGAAGGAGCACTGACGAAGGGATTGCATTCACCTAGTAGACTGTAGAGTGCCAAGGAATTGCTTGAAGAAATGTGACAGAGATTGAATTTGGTGGAAGAGACAAGGGAGGAGTTCCTTAACTTGTATACGTCGAGGGTAGAGGACCCGAACAGAAGAGAAGGTACCCACATGACCCGAAGTGTCGAAGGAGCACGAGTGTGGGGTGAACTCTTCGTTCCGGAGACACTTGATGAATGAATACATGTAGAGAATCAAACAACTTCGCTTGAAGAAGATCCCTTCACACCAGGTAACATGGTTGTCCAAAGTAGGGTAGTTGTGCATAACAATGCGGGTACTCAGAACAACGCGGATACCCAACAAGTACCAAAGATTCAGAAGAAATTAATGATGGCAGGACCTAAGGAAAAATTACTCAAGTTTAATGGTGATGGGATGGCTGATTCAGTTAGACACTGTAAAACTTGTGAAACAATCTGGATGGTGAACGGTGTAATGAACTAGGATGATTGGGTCCGACAGTTTCCGGTGACCCTACAGGGTGTAGCGATTGATTAGTTTTTGGATGTCGATCCTCAAAAAATTAACTACATGGTCAAATATCAAGAAAGAATTCATAGCAGAATTCTGACTATTGAGGGATGATAACGAAATAGTAGTGAAAATATATAGTACAAAACAGGGAAAGAACAAAATATGCAAGAAGGCTGAAGGAGCTGGTGGGGAAAATGGAAAGCCAACCAGTTGACGGATTAAAGAAAAGATAGTTTGTGGAAGGGCTACGACAACATTGAAGAAAACGATGAAAATTGTACCTCCAGCGTTGTACATAGATGCATATAATTGAGTGATGGTGTAACAACCTGCCTTGTTCTGTTATTTTAATGTCTATTTCTTCCTGTAATTTTGTCAAACAATTGTTTTGCAACTAAATTTCTTATAGTTTTCAGCTTGATGTTGATCAATGGTTTTTCAAGATTGTTTGTGTTTCATATGAGATGCAAATAGGAGGCAACATAGAACCATATGCAGCTAATAACAATGACCATTCATTTATTTCTTGTTTCAAATTTATCAGGAAATTACAACTACCATAACAATCATATCTTCTCATTAAACTCAACGCATTATATCAACTATAAAGTTCAATGATGGTCCATACCCATTGCGGTTGCAGCAGTGTTAATAGTTCTGAAATTGCTACAGTAACTTGTAGCTACAGTGATCCGGATTGCGACAATAACTTGCTGCTCCAGTAACTCGCTGCTACAGTACCACGCTACAGTGATTCAGGCTGCTACAGTAACTCGCTGCTATAGTGATTCGGACTGCTAGAGTAACTCGCTGCTACAGTGATTCTGACTGCTATAGTAACTCGCTACTATAGTGATTCCGACTGCTACAGTAACTTGCTGCTATAGTGATTTCGATTGCTACAGTAACTCGTTGCTAAAGTACCGCACGACAGGAACTTGCTGTTACCATGTTGAATCTCAAAACCATATCTTACAATGGCGTCAAGATTTCCAGCTTGAAGGGATTTCGTCCTTCAAACTATTGAGATACAATCTCCAGAATATTACCCAATTTTTTTGATATTTCCAAGCATACTTAAAAAAAGGTCTTCCATTTCTTTTATAGTGTTCTCACAAGAGCTCCATCCTTCGTTTTCTCAATGTGGGATAAAACATAACTCCCTTTATGTAACTTATGTCTCCAATGTGTTATAAAATAAAAGGGTCTCTTTTAATTTAAATATTTCCCACAAACTATAGTCTATGCATTAATAAAGTTAAATATTTAAATTTAACTTTATAAAATAGCTTTATCAATGCATAACAAATCTTATCAATGATAAACAAGTTTTCTTGTCGATTTTAAACAATTACCATCGACATATCGTTGCCACTGGATGTCCGACCATGTCCAAGATGACATACTATAAATAGTAAGTATGCCAAAAGTTGCCTCAAAACCCCTCAGAAAGACCTGCAATTGAAACTATCTAGGCGAAATGGCGTCTAAGCCCCTTTCATGTCCTGGTTAGCCTACGGGACTGTGGGGAAATAGGCTAACGACAACATCATGCTATGAATGCTAAAAAGGGGACATTATAGATGGATTTGGAGAGTGAGTAGAAAACGAGCAAAAAGAAGAAAAACAAATCATCCGACTTAGATGATTCATCTTCCGAAAGTAGTAGTAGTGACGAAGAGTTGAGTAAGAATGCTTGAGCATTGTAGAAGGATATGTTACAGGCGATGGAGTTCAAAAATTTGAAAAAGAATCCTGACTCAGTGAAAGGGGAACTGTGGTGTAGGGATTGTAAGGAGGACCACACAAAGGGCTCCTGCCTGAAGAAACAATTTTGCAATATCTGCCAAATTGTGGGACATTCCACCAAGGAATGCCCGTTCAATATGAACATGAAGGGACATCAACAAGTGTTATTGACGTAGGAAGTATCCATCGTAGGAGCAAGAACGAACACGAACAGTGACACAACTTTAGGAGGGTACCATAACAATAATTGGCATAAATGAGGCGGTAACAATAATAATAATATTAACAATAATGGAGGCTGAAGTCGGATACAATATGACTCGAGTGGACAACCGATGATACAATGCCATGCGTGCAACCTTTGGGGACACTTTGCCAGAGACTGTACCATGAAGGAAGCACCATAGTTGTTGTGCAGATGGTGTGGTTCGGGAGACCACGAGGATTCGAAATGCACTAAGCAAGGGGTAGACTTGTTAAGTATTGAAACATGTGAGGAGGAGACATTATCCATCACTCACGAGCAAGCAAAGAAGGCAACGTATGCTATTGTAGAAGAGGAAAAGAAAAGGTTTCAACAAGCGCAAGCGGAATTAGAAAAACAAATGGAAGCTAAGAAATCACAAACAAAAGACACTGTTGGTACCTCAAAGAGGAACCTGGTAGAACAAAATGTTATATGGCAGGTAATGCAAATTGAAGTTCCTATAAAACTAAATGACCTTCTTACAATGCCTCAGCTACAAATTGTCATACTGAACATGACACCACTCCTGAAAGCAACAAAAGAGATAGGAAAAGATGGCAGCGGAACAACTGCGACAAACCCAGTGCTACTGGCACTCACTATGGGAAGGCATTGTGCAGTAGTCAGAACCATACTCACAGACACAATCGTAGATGGAGGGTTAGGAGTGAATGTACTGCCGGAAGATGTATGGAAGAAGTTGGGGCAACCCATGTTGTGGCCACCTACATTTCAATTGCTTACAACGATCAGCATGGGATCAAGCCTTTAGGGACCCTGATGGTGCAACCTGTAACCATTGGGACGCAACCATTCTTATTGGATTTCGTGTTGGTACCATTAAAAAGAAAAAGGGTACAATGCCATCCTTGGATGGGGCTGGCTAGTACAAGCGAAGGTGAAACATGATTGGAAACGGAATACTCTATCCATGGAAGGCGAAGGCCAGAGATTTCTAATCAACTTACACACAGATGGTAGTAGAGGAGGGAGCATCGTTGGATTTCAAAGGCAAAGGCGGAGGTAACGACAAGGGGAAGAAAAGAATGGAACCTGACGAAGAGGGAATATTGAGATTGGAAGGAGGGTCTAACAATGACGACCTAGACTTGGTGAATGGCCTACTCCATTGGCAGATGGAGGACATGAGCTCTTTTCAAGCTGTAACATGTTAGGGGTTGAGGATGGAAAAAAGAGAATGAATTTCCAAAAGAGTATAGCAAAGTAAAGGAAGGAGAAGCATGGATAGATGAAACGCCTGTGCATACGTTTAGTGAAGACAAACCTATTAAGTACGAAGAGCCTACAGTAAAAATGATGAACTTAAGGGATGAGGCTAATTCGCAAAATATCTTTGTGGGAGATGACTGGAATCCAGTCCTGAAAGCAGTAGCGTTCAAAATATTCAAGGAATATAAGGACGTATTCGCGTAGATGTATAAGGATCTGAAAGGGTACTGCTGGAACTATACGTCCACCATATACCACTGATAGAAGGAATAGTACCCATATGGAAGTGGTTGTACAGGATGAACAACAACCATGCCGTACAAGTTATTGATGAGATCAACCAAATGCTTGAAGTAGGCATTTTTTTAAGGGTGTAGACGAGTGAGTGGGTATCTTCGATTGTGATATTTTTGAAGGACACCACTCAGATAAGAATATGAGTGGACTTTCGATGCCTGAATGAAGTAACCATCAAGGATCCGTCCTTGATACCATTCCCCGATAGTATTTTGGAAGAAGTTGCGAAGCACGAAATATATTCATTTATGGATGGATTCTCTGGATACAACCAGATATCCATCGCGGAGGAAGATAGGCTTAAAACAACCTTCATAGCTGAGGATGGAGTATATGCCTACAATAGGATGTCCGTCAGATTGTGTAATGCTCCAGCAACATTTTAGAGAGCATATTTGATAAGATGTCAGTTGAGAATTTCAAGGCATTTTTGGATGACTGGTCAATTTTTAGTGTAGAGGACAAGCATATAACCGCACTCAGAGAATGCATGGAAAGATAGAAATGTAGATTCATGGTACCGCAAGGGAAGCTATTAGGGCACATCGTATGCAAAGCAGGATTAAAGACGGATTCTAACAAAGTCTGGGTAATCTTGGAAATGCCACCGTCAACGGATGTAACAGAGGTAAAATCGTTCCTCGAACATATTGGATATTACCGAAGGTTCATTAAGGGCTTTGTGAAAATATCCCTACCCGCTGGACAAACTAACATGCAAAGGAGAACACAACAAGTGGGATACAAAGCAGAATGAATCTTTTGAAGGATTGAAAACCAGACTAACTACAGTGCTTATCATGGCTTATCCGAATCGGGATAAGGAGATTCATCTTCATATCGATGCGTCAAACTATGCAATTGGAGCGACATTGGCACAAACAGGTGATCACGGATTGGATCATCCGGTGTACTTGCATGTTGTTGTGAGGTTTTCACACATCGCCCCAAATCTTGGGGACCCCCTTTCTTTTTTTCACCTCAGCAAATTTTTGGATTGCCCAAAATTTTTGAGTTTTGAAAATTTCACACCTTGGCACCTTCAGGACAAATTTGGGAGGCTTAGCTTATTTTCACCTTGTTTCAATTTGATTTTCCAGAGCTATCAATTTTATCCTTAGGCCGAATAATTTTCTAAGTTAATTTCAACTTGGCAGGATAAAGTTGTGAATTTTGTACTTAGACGTTTTCTTTTGAAATTCTGGTTTTAACTCTGTAAATTTGGATAATTTTCAAAAGAGAAATTTTAATTAGACTTAAGTTTTTGGAAAAATCTTAAATTTTTCTTTGGTGAAATTTTTTAATTTTGTTGAAATGAGGAAAATTGCAAAAAAATCGATTTTTGGTTCTAAATGCAATTTTAATTTTTTAATTTTTAGCTTGGCAAAATCGATTTGGTAGAAAATTACAAAAAATTGGCTTTAATTGGATTAATTGCCTTGAAAACTTTTAAGTTTTTTAATGAATTTTAGTAATTTAATATTGAAAAAATGGCTTTTGGTTAGCCAAAATCCAAATTTAATGACGTATTAATTACTAAACCCTCATTAAATGGAAATATTTAACACCCTCGAGGCCATTTAATTTCGTTTTGCAATTGGAGCTAATTGGTAAATTTAGAAGTGCAATTTTCTTTTAGCAAAATTAATTTTTTTTAGCTAAGTATTTAATTGTGGGCCTTAACTTGAATTTAATTTTTGTTTTTGTTTTCTCCTAGACCATGTAGGCCAGCTTTATGGAGAAAGACAATTGGCTATAAAGGGAGTCTCCTCCCCATCTCATTTTCACAAATCATTTCTTCCTCTCTATGTGGGTGAATTTTGTGGAGGAGCAGATTTTTTCCAGACTTGGGTGAATTTTGTGGAGGAGCAGATTTTTTTCAGACTTGGGCGAATTTAGTGGAAGGCAGTTTTTTGCATGCTTGGGCAATTTTTTGCTTGCATTTCTCCATTTTCAGACCTTGGTGATTTTTCTTGTGGGCAGATTCTTACATATTTTGGTGGTTTTCTCCTCCATTTGTGGGCTGCGATTTGTGCCCTAGGTAGCATTTTGGACAGATTTTAGACTTCATGCATGGGCGAATTTGAGACAAAGGCAAAATTTTCCATTCTTGGCATTTTATTGAGACAGATCTGATTCTGATTTTTGAGCAATTCATGGTGAAGGTCTGATTTTTTCTTACTTAGGACTGCATATTTATACCAGATTTTGGCAATTTTGTTGGGAGAAGAGATACATATGAAAGTTTGATTTTTGCATAGAAGGCAATTGTTGGATAGTTTTAGGACTGTAAATTTCTAATTTGCAAAGGGATTTGAACTTCTTGAAAGTCATATCCTAGGTTCCGAAAAGTCGTTGTAAGTTTATCGGTTAAGGTGAATTTTCATCATCTAGAGTTGCAAGGAGTGCTTAAGCTGACATCCATCTTTCGTTCTAGTCTAAGGATTGCTCCACTTGGTTCTTCTTGCCTTTTGGTCCACCACTCTACTATCCCGTAATAGGATGACGAGCATGGAGGATGATAGTGCAAGTAAGAATCCCAAGCGGGCGAACACTAAGAAAGACAGAGGATATGACGCCCAAAACTTCCTTCTTCTCGAAAATGAAGAGAATAACCGACACCAATATCTGTACAATGGACATGATACGGATGAGGCACAGACTGAAGGAAGGACAATCCCCCTTGGCAAAAAGGATTTATAAGAGTGGAATTGTACACGCAGCGGCTTTTCCTCCCACATTGCCTTGTCCAGAATTGATTATGGAATGTGTATCCAGATTTGATCTAAACAGTAATTCCATCATTTTTGATGAAGGGAAGAGAGTGTTGGCCAGCATCGGCGAACAAGCAATTGAAGAAACATTTAACATTCCCTAGTACAAGGGCATGACAATTGTAATGATGGATCAAGCAACTAAATCATTTCAAGATAACCAAGAGGCCTATTACACGCATCTAAAGCAGAATTGGATATGCGAGGGAAGAAAAGGAGTTAACAGATCATCGAAGCTTACAATGACAGATTTCAAACCAGAATATGGTGATCTCGTTGTTCTGCTCAGTCGGATCATGGGCCTAGCTCAAGGGATCAGATTTGAAAATTGGATGTACTTCTTCATTGATGAGATCAAGAAAGGGAAAAGAAGGTTTGATTGGGCCAAGATCATAAGCGAGAACTTAAAATTGCAACTCAGAACCGTGCAAAACCAAAGGCAATTCTACATGAGCTCCTATCTGTTCTACCTAATTGCTAGATTGTACAAAAGTCCGGGACTTAAGGCCTTAGGAGAAGTTGGTAGCGGACCGGGGCAATATTTGGTACATGAATGCTATCCGTACCTCTACACAATAACAAAGATTACAAGATATTTTGCGATGCCTTCGCCATGAAGACAGTAAGGGTATTACAAGGGACACCGGCTAAGAGACTTTCATCGGAAGTAGAGACAAGAATTAAGAAGTTTGGGAGTTGGTTCATCCAATTTTCGTAGTTTACATACATTAGAGTGGCAGGAAGTACAGTTTGTCCCAAGAGGCTTCCAAGGTACCCATCCGACAAGGTAGTTTTGTTAGAATTGGCTAGAGAACTTGAGCATTATGATAGAATATTGAGAAACGAAGAAAAAACAGGCATTTCATTCTCAATCATAATTGGCAATGATAGTTGTCCAAATCGGGCCTCCTTTGAAGCCGTAGAAAAGGAATTGGAATGTTATCATCTAGGATGGTATAGAGCAAGGCAAGGGTTTGACCCTAATGGTCTTATCAAGGCATCTCATGGAAACGAATTTGAGCATGTTCCCACCATAGAAGACTTTTGGGCCAACGCCAAAGATGACTTTCATGTGAGAAAGCTAGCTTTCTCAAGGCTAATGGTGAACATGATGAGGGCTATTAGGTGGCGAGGCCTCAATATTCCGGATCAACTGGAGGATGATGGAAATGTGTTGAGAGAAGACTATGATACAGTAGAAGGAACATAATTGAATCCAATGGATTGGGATGACCATCAGGATCCTTCCTTGGAAGGAGTTACAAGGGTAGTGGATTTACATACCGAGTCATGGTATAATGAAGGACTAAGGAAGCTACAAAGACAAAGGATTCCCCTTACCTATGAGATGATGAAGCCAAAAGAAAGACAAACATAATCAGTTGGGCACAAGAATGAAGTAAATGGCCGGCAACAAGAAATAATTAGAAATGGCAAGAAGAAAGTTTTGGAGGTAGAGAATGGCAAAGAACATCCAGAGCCTTTAGCTAAGAGACAACATGCAGCGCCATCAAGAGAGAGTATAGTTGAAGCTAGAGGCCAAGAGGTCAATTCGAATGATAAAGGGGCCGCGGTGGAGGTGAGCTCTTATTCGGAATCAAGTGGCTATAGTGAAAGCATTGAATACTCCCCTCACTCGGAGAATCAGCAAGGAAATGATATGGAAGAAACTAGTAGAGAAGAAGATGGACCAATCGACATCGAGGCAATAAGTCAGGAACCCAAGGTTGTTGGTGATGCTTTGTTAGTTCAACCAAATCTAGATTTGGGGAGATGCACTGCACCACTATGGTTAAGACAAATGCTTATGCCAAGAGGTGAGGTAGTAGCGGCCCATACAACTGAGGACATACAAGGGTTAATAAAAAAGGGTGATAGCGAGAACCAAAAACAAATGGCAAGAATGGTGGCAAGGGTAATCAGGAGCAACAATGATGATCACCGAAAGGTTCAGATTGCTATTCCAACAGTCAACAAGGCAGTGAATGAGATTGTGGCCCAAGAATATGAAATAGTGGAACATAACTTGGGAAGGAATACAGATGATATGGAGTGTGAGGAGGTCCAGGAAGGTATAGCATCGATCAGAGAGAGGTTAAGGAAGGCAAATGAAAGGATAGTAAAGTTGGAGGCCGAGAATAAATATTGGAGAGATAGCCAGCCCATCCAACAGCTGCACTAGGCAGCCCTTCCTCAAGACAGCGGGAGCAATTCAGGAGAGATATCAGCTCAGCTACACGAAGTCAGGGATTGGATCCATGATACAATCCAAGATGGGCGAAATTTCTTGCCTTCCTTCGTCTCTACATTCCAGTCATTAGTGACCGTTAGAGACAAGTACAGATTATTCGAAAAAGAGTGGAAAGGTTTCTTTCCCATTAGAGATTTGGCTATTCCTAGGCTATAGGCGTTCATTGGGCTACCAGAGGCACATTTGCAAAGGGCCAGGTTGGTTGATGAGAGAGGATTGAGTAGAGTTGAATCTTGGTTTGTTGCATTGACTAACAGATTTAGAACACTTGAAGAGATACATAACGAGATTGCACGACACAGTCCAAGTGTCGACACTTCTATTTCAACCATGATGAGCGACGTTGGGGTGGCACTTGATTTTGAGGATATCAGAGAAGAGGATGTTAATGAAACTGGGAAAGGTTGCTATCAAGAGAAAGCATTTGGGCACCCTTTCCTCTCTCAACGCTTTTATTGGATTTGCAAAGGAATATGAGAAGGATCACGAAAAGATACTACAAGCAGCGAACAGCGTGGCGAAGTCAGCGAAACTCAAGGCGAAGCACACACCTTGTCCTCCTATGGAAGAAGTTAACGAAAGGCTAGCTAAGTTCATTGCCTTAGCTAAGAAAATGAAAGAAAAAGGAAGATTTATATTAGAAGATCATTTGATGTAAGTCCAAGTGGCAAATTTCCCTTTCTTCTAGAATAGGACAAGTGTCTATTTCTGATTGGCCACCATTTTGGTGCTTTCTCATTGGTTGCCACTTTTTGCACTTTTTTCATTGGTCCATTGATGAGGTGGCAGCTTCTCATTGGCCAATGGGGTGGCAACCCTAATTAGGGTTTTGAGGATCCAATCTGGATCGTTGATCTTGTTTTGATCTCCACCGTCCGTTGTATTTTTGGCCCCTATAAAAGGCCATTTGCTCTCATTTGTAAAGTGGTCAGAGAAATTGTTGCGAAAATAATACCAAAATTGCTCTCTTTTTCATTGTTGTGATTGGCATGTTGATCAAGAACATTGGGTGTTATTACATGTTTTCTACTTCCACTTTGTTAGATTTTTCTTTCAAATTGTTAAAGTTGGTTTCATTTTAAGTTGTTCAAGTGAAAGTAAAGTAGTTGGATAGTTGTGTGGTAGCATTGGTAAATGTTTGATAGGGATCAATACTAGGCCACTAGCATCCTAGCGGCTGGTTGGGAAGCTTTGTGTGGTAAGCTAGTTTATTTTTCCTTTGAATCATTGCACCTATGGAAGTGAGGCCGCTGGTCACCTCTCATTAGGTTCGATCCCCGTCCATTTGCTAACCTTCCATTCATAGGAGTAGGAGTAGAATAGTGAGTAGTTGGGTAGTCGAAGCTTAGAGAAGCAAGTTAGAGGAGTAAGTTAAGTATCAAAACGCATCCACTCACCTTCCACCACCATCACTTTACTATCAACATCACCATTGGCAGACATCCTCCACTATCGCCGCCATCAACATTATCTGCTTCGGCACATTTCACAAACCGAGCCACCATCACCTTCATCCCACCAAAGTCCAAGTCATCCTCAACAATAGCGTAAGGCCGCCTACGTGATTACCAGCGAATCACATCGATAAAACTGAGCGAGTATCCAACAGTGTAAGGAACATTGGAGCTATTGCTTATGTCTTCATGAGTAATAACTTTTCAAGAGAGGAGTTGCATGTTTGATATCCCATATTGAATATTCAAATCCTAATATGTTATGTAAGTGATACAAAACTCGCATCAACACATGTAGACTACTATCGGAAACAAAGAAGAATTATAGTACAACAGAGAGAGGGGCACTTTGGATGGTATACGTCGTATAGAATTTTAGACATTATCTACTAGCGACGCCATTCATATTTTATGTGGACCATCAAGCACTGTTATATCTCGTGAACAAGCCCATCATCCAAGGAAGGATAAGCAGGTGGCTATTACTATTATAAGAATTCACATTCAAAATTGTGGTACAATTTGGAAAAGGTCATGTGAGAGTGGACCATTTATCAAGGATCAAATCAGGAGAACTAGCGGAAGGAGTCAACGACCATTTTTTGGATGCATAATTGTTCCAGATTGCGGTATTACCATCCTGGTACACAAGTATCAGGGAATATCTTTCGACAGGACAATTTCCTAGGGAAATGTCGCCAAGCGAAAGGAGAAAATTGGTGCTAAGGAGCCGAACGTTTCAGTTGATCAACGGTTTGCTCTATAAGATGGGACCCGACCAGATTTTAAGACAGTGTGTTCTAGAAGAGGAAATATCTAAGGTGTCAAAGGAAGCACATGAAGGACCAGCAAGAGAACACATGGGGCCAGATACAACTGTATGGAAGATACTTTTGGGAGGTTTATGGTGGCCAACCGTGCACAACGATGCCAGGGAGTGGGTCGTTGTGTGTGATACATGTTAGAGGGTTGGGAAACCACTGAAGAGGGATTTCATGCCTCTCAACCCTTCACACGCATAGTAGTTATTTGAACGATGGGAGTTGGACTTTGTCGGAACCCTCAAGGTAAGTAAAACCAGAAGATGCAGGTACATTATGGTAGCGATGGAGTACCTTACCAAGTGGGTAGAGGTGCAGGCCCTACTAGACAACTCTGCGGTAAGCACGGCAAAATTTATTTACGAGAAAACCATCACAAGTTATGGAATCCCACTATAGTTGACAAGCGATCGTGGGGGACACTTCGTCAATCACGTCATCTGTCTACTAACCACAGAGTTCAAGATATACCATTCCTTATCAAGCCTGTACTATTTGAGAGCCAACAGACAAGCAAAAGCTACAAATAAGATCTTAGTTGGAGTGATTTATAAATTTTGCATAGTCGAAAGAGAGGATTGGGAAGAAAAGCTACCATCAGCATTATGGGCATATCGTGCTTCATACAAAGTAACCATGGGACATGCTCCGTTTCAGTTGATGTATGGGCAGGAGGCCGTGGTACCGATGGAATTCATTGTACCAAGTTTGAGGATCGTGATTGAAAACAAACTAGGACATATGGAAAGTTTGAGGGAAAGATTGTATAATTTAAATAAACTTGACGAGCGACGACTGCAGACACAATGGGCCACGGAAGTTACATAGAATAGACGTAAGACATGACACGACAAGCACTTGAAGTTGAACAAATTTCAACTAGGCCAATTAGTTTTGAAGTATAATGGGCGCAACGAAATCAAACCAGGAAAATTTAAGGTTAAATGGGTCGGGCCATATAAAATTTGCGAAGTTGGCGATAATGGAGCAATTAAACTATGGATGATCGACGAGAAGAAAGTGGCCAATGCAATTAATGGATTGAAGCTGGAAGTCTATCACGAAAGAAATAACATGCCTTCGTCTTGAACACTTAAGTGACAGTATAAAAAAATAAAATAAAAAATAGTAATGTATATATGTAAGATAAGTAAGTATAAGTAATTATAATAAATATGTGCAAATAAGAAGTCAGAGAAAATTCTAATAGATGAATAGAGCAATGAAAAAATTAAAATAAGCAGGACTATATAGCACCGTACAGCCATAGAAATGCAATGTACAGCTTTGAGAGGACAATGTACAGTGGCAACATTAGAAAACAAATAGAAAAGGAACACCGTACAACCTGCATATAAAAGAGTACCATACGAACACAACAACAAAACACTTAGCAAAGGGAAGGAGCATCGTACTAATAGAATAATAGAGCATCATACGGTAAAGAAGTGAAGTAGGAGAACAGAGCAACCGTACGACCAACAGAAGGAGATGGGGAAGAAATAGACACCGTACGATATAAAGTGTTGTGAGAGGCGACCACTAACAAGAGAAATAGGTGTGGCCCGTACAGTCAGAGGAAAGCAACACCATACGGTTAAACGAAAGTAATGATACAAGATGTTAGACTACTCTTCACTATATGGTGGAATAGGAGATGATTACCGTACGGAATAAGAATAAGAAGGATAACACATGCACTGTACGACTGAACAAACAGAGGAGATATACCGCACGAGGAGATTAGGAGCTTGTCCAAAACACCGTACGGCTTGGGAAATAGAATACATGTATTGCCAGAAGGTTACCAAAATCAATCGTACAACCGTATGGTAACAAGAAAGCACATAGAGGAGGTTATAAGGAATCACACTGCACGGACACCGTACGGCTATAGGGGAAAAGTGAACACTGTATAGACAAAGAAGGAAGCAAACGGGTTATAGATAGAGAGATTGTGGAAACATATCATTGTACGGTAAGCTAAGAAGGGAAAGTTATAGACTTCTTGATAGGAAGCAAAGTCAGTGAGACATTCCGTATGGATAGAACATTTAAAAGACTGGAGATAAGAGGTTACATTGTACGACTAGATAGGAGATAAGTTGCTGCGTTGTACGACTATAAGAAAGTACAAGGGAATTATAGGCATGTGTTGTACGGTTGTACGGACGAGGAAACAAACATATTCATAGCGTAAGGTCTACTGTATGGCTATGATAGGTACTACAGATGCAAGTGAATTGAGGATAAAGGTGGTACAGTCGTACCAGAAGCAATAAATTATTTCAGAGAACCAGTTAACAAGAGCCGTACAAACAGAAGAACCCTTGGAGGATTCCAACAACTGACCTAACTGTTTTTTGTCTTCTTCATACAAAAAGACAAAGAAGTGACAGTTATACAATCAGCCAGAAAGAGAGCTTGGAAAAAGAAGTTGGAGGAAAATACAACGACTGCAACCATGAACAAAAACGTGAAAACCTTGTCATCAAGAGTGTGTATTGCAGGAGGCACAAGCACAGGAGCAAGTAAAAAGAAAGACAAGCAAACAACATAGTTGGCTGCAATTGATAATCTCATAGCACAAAATGTCTTGTTTGAGGGTTTGAATGGAGCAGAATGCAGGAGATGGTGGTAGGAGACCCCTGATAACCTTTTGGTGAAAACCAGCATTTGGAAGGCATAGGTTGAATGGGCAATACAGATGCTTGTAGTTTGCATTCGAGACTACGAAGGGTTCTTGCACACAATGATAGAGACATACGATAGATTCTCCTGAACTAGTTCGTTTGCCTATCTTGAACACGACGTGGTAATATCATTCAGACCAACATAGTTCACACGGGTATTCAAAATACTTGGTCATGCAAAAGGTGGATGGAAAATCAATAATAAATCGATAAAATTGAGTCGAGAGGTGAAGGTACAATTGGTACAGTTGGTATGTGGGGATTTGACACAAACGGAGAAAGAAACCCTCTTGGACATGTCGAAGGGTAGAGGACTGAAAAAGTCCAACATTCAGGAAGGGCACTGGCATTGTCTTATGGACTTAGTAAAAAGTTGCCTCACAGGATCCAGCCGCACTTCAGACATTTTATTCCCATAGGTGGCGATGGTGAACGAGATCCTACATGGAAGAGTGTACGATTGGGCTGCATTGTTGGTAGAAAGGATGTGCGAATTTATGACATTGTAGCATAAGACGTTCTAAATGTCACACTATGAAATTGGGCTATTTTTGGAGGCAACAACGTGGATAATTCCCCATGATAGGTTGGAGGCCAAGTTTGGGCCCCTCGTGCCCGGCGAACCCCCTATCATGGAGTGGAGACACCTCGACACACTTGGTAGCAAGACCATGGTCAGACAAAAGCGACCAAGATTGGATAGAGTTACTGATAGTGGTTCCTAGGAGACTTCTTTAGACGAGAGTGAGACCGATAGGGAGGATGAAGAAGAGGACGAGGAGGTGAAATTAATTACAGCAACACCATTAAGATTCCTGCAGCCTACACTATCGACGACAACACTCTTGGTTCCAGTGGGTATACACGACATTCTAGGGTTTGGTAAGTTCAGGCAGCCAGTGACAATGACTTCGGTTATTGTTGCGGTTCAACCAGTGATACAGACATTGCCCATTCTAGAGGCCATAGTCATAGCAGGGGTAGAGTCACATTCGTCATTGACGACGACAGCCGTTCCAGAGTTCCAGAGGTGAGGATGAGGTTAACTGAAGGGGTTGTCGAAGAGACTTTGCTAGCCATACTAGAGGTAGGGGCTGAGATACTTATACTAGATGAGGAGATGAACACTCAGGAGGGAGTGATGGAGATACCAGCAGGTGAGGGTTTGAGGATGTCAGGTGTTCATTTGGATGTAGTGGGCTCAAATGCAGTGGTTACGTTAGATGCAACATTGCTAGCACCGCTTGGGGAGCCAGACAGAGAGAGTAGAGCTCAGAGGTTGAGCACATACTTGAGTACGCGGTTCAACCATACACCAAAACCACGAGCCACACGCATTCTCACACCTGTGTGGGAAGTAGCCTTGGAAGGAGATCCTGTAGGCATGTAGACTCAGGAGGAGAGTCACCTGACACAGACCGATGGGATACCACACTACTCTACAGATAACATTGTTGAGCGGATGGCAGAAGCAGTGGAGACAGCCATAGTTGCCCAGTAGTAGCCTACAGTGGGGCCAGAAACAACAATAGGAGGGGTTATGGAGACATTCCTTGCTAATTTAGCGACTCGGGCTCGCTAAGTCGTGGCCTCTGCACAAATACACGCCTTGGATTCAGTGGTAAAGGAGTTGGAGAACATGATATCCTTCATGAGAGTAGGATGTCCAACAACCTTTATAGTTTCTTTTGAGGAGCGCGGATGGCCGGATGTAGAGACTGCGGAGATGTACCAGAATTAGGCCACTTTGAGAGATGGGTATGGAGAGCCGCATAGAGACTATGATTGAGGAGATAGTTCGGATACATAGGGATGCTTATTATGCCCTTCGGAGGAGCTAGACAGACCAGGCAATGACAAAGAGTGCTGGGGAGAAGTCAGCGGCCAGGGTTGCAGCGATGAAGGCGGAATTGGGTAGAGAAGGTAGTTTTGGAGTTAGAGAGAGCAACCTGGGAATCCAAGAGGACAACATTTTTGGCCTAGCAGAGTCAGCTATAGTAGGTGGCAGCGGAGGAGGAGTAGGTGGTAGAGGAGAAGGAAAGGGAGCTTGAAGATTGCTGAAATGATGCAGTTAGCCTTGGAGATTCAAATGGAGGTTGAAGTAGATTTGAAGATACGGACAGGGCAAGTGCATGAGCTACAAGCAGAGTTGGATGAGCTTAGAGCACGGACGTCTGCTACACCAGGGACGCATCCCTCTTCTTAGTGTCTAAACCTTGATGTAATTAGTTGTTTTGGTTATAGTTGAGTTTTGTTGTAAGAGTTGTCTCTATTTTGTCATCCAAAGATGACTTAACTTTTTGGGGGGGATGATGTCGATAAAATCTATATTGCAGCTGATGGGTAGAATTGTATCCGAAAGGGCGTGTGACGGTCGAGTCACCCCTTCGGGAAAGTATATATACATCTTCTGAATGGATTATTGGAACATCATTATCATTGTTGCATACTGCTTATATGAATAAAGTATCTTGTTCTGCGTTACATTCTAGTACCTTAATGCGATAAGTATCCATTTGCCCTGTACGGTAAACAAGTGTTGATGAAGAAACTTCAAATTTGTGACAGTAGGTTGAGAAGTAGCAAGAATTCAATTAGCTATTTTATTGAATTTAGCAATAAACTCTCACATTCCTTCATTTGCTTCCTTCTTCATTTGTGTAAGTTGTGCTAAGAGAGCGTGCTCATCTTCTGCAGGCTTGAATATTTTAAGAAACTTGGAATGTTAAGATGCCCAATCTGTGATAGAATTGGGTTCCAAGTTTCAGAACCAATCAGATACTATACCTTGTAAAGTCATAATAAAAAGCTTTACAAAGATATCTTTAATGTGTTCATTTGGGTGTTGCTTCCCATCCCCGTAGAACTTGGGAAAATTCTTACGGGAACCTTGTGGTAATGCATGTAAGGGTGGTGCAAGATTTAAAAGGACCAAAAGCTTGCTCCCCATGGACCAGCAACCATATTGATGACTTAAGGGTGAACGGTATGAGAAGCAAGATGTAGTTGTGCAGCAGAAACAAGGGGTTTTAGGAAAAACTAGGAATCTTCACTGGGTTTAGCAATCTTCTTTTTAGGAGGATAGCTTGTAGTACGAAAAAGAAGGAATTTTGGTAAGCAAATCAAAACGAGCTTGTTGCACCCAAAACGATCTGACAGAACTTGATGAACTATCACCCTTCTTTCTCCGTGAATACATGCGCTCAAAACTTGCCAGTGTGGTAACCTGTAATGCCAATGAGAACAAGGAACTAAACTTCAAACAAAAGTAAGAGCCTTCCGAATGCGTTTGATCCCCAGAAAAGTCGCCAAAAAAATTTTGAGTGGATATTTTGCAACCGATAGTTTTGGGTAAAATCCAATCGCAAAATAGGATGACTAGCCACAACGTGTGAGCAAAGTCTCTCCTACCTTTAAGGGAAGGCTCCCCCTTCTCACCGTTCCTTGGATCAACTCAAGGTAAGTAAGAAGTTGAGAGATTTTGTAAAGGGATGTTACCAATATTCTTTCCTCTTTAACTTTCAGGAAAGAATCCACTTAATGCATGGAGTGAGTAATGGGCAATGTGAAATCTCTAACTACACTTCTATCTAATAGCTGGAAATGGTGATAGCAATAAACCAACACTAACTCAAAGGCTAGCTGAAAGTATACCGATTTGGCTCTAAGTCCGGTCGTAATTCTATATAAATAAGCTTTACTATTGGGGTACAAAGACTTCCAGAAGTAAGGATATCCTAATTATTTTGTGAATCAAGAAAGAAATATAAGCTACAAACAAAGCTACTAGTCTATATATCTCTACAGCCAGTCCCAGTCAAAGCTTTGGATCCAATTGCTTTCTAACTCTTTTTAATTTTGTGAATCAAGAAAGAAATATAAGCTACAGACAAAGCTACTATTCTATATATCTCTACAGCCACTCCCAGTCAAAGCTTTGGATCCAGTTGCTTTCTAACTCTTTTTTAAACTCAATTATCAAGAATGCACAACATGAGAATCAAAGACAACAAATGCAAATCGTAGTCAAAATTTCTAACTTGCACAAGTAACAATCTCACTCAATCAAAGTTAAGTCTCAATTGATTCTTTGTATTCACTTTTCTCTCAAAATGGCGCTACACAATCAAAGTTATGCTTGCACAATTTCTACAAAGCTCTCTTGCATACAATAAAAGATAGATTTTACAATAAGACAACACTCACTTTTATAGGCAAAGCAGTTGAGAAAAAAGATGGAGGAAAAAGTGGGAGCAATTCAACCAACTTTGACCGAGTCTAACTAGAAGAGAAAATATTGGATTACGTATAATTACACATGCAATTCGTATTACATGTAATTACATAATTTCATGCAATGCATCCTCTTTAATCTACAAACAGAAAAACACAATAACAATCTTAAAGATTGTTCTTTAGTGCCTTAAATTTGATGATGACATCACGCACTGTAGGAAGTTCTGAAATCTCCATTGTCTTTGATATCGCGTCTATTCTTATTGCATCCGCATATGTTGATTGCACGATTTTAGAATTTGATGATAAGGAATCTATTCATTGTATGGGAACTAAAATCGTCAGAATCTAAATCAGCATTGACTGTGATTATATATTCTTAAGTCATCCTTTCAATTGTAATCAGATTACTATGTTCATCAAGAATTTGACATCCCATTTGCTCCAAGTTACATGTGATTCCTATTTCTATTGCCTGACAATCTTCCAAATTTGCTTGCAACTTTGTCACAAGCTTTCTTAACATCTCCTCTTTGTAACCTATGAGCCCATGACATCTATAACAACATTTCACAAGATGGAAGAATGTCACATGTAACTATGACATCTAGATAAAACTTAGCAATCTCATCCTTGTCATTAAGAATCCCTTTCAAAGCGTTAGCTTCTCGAGTCAAAGAAGAAATCAAGTCTGGTTCCATTTCATCCTTGTTTTTTATATGCCTAAGGACTTTAACCGTATCTGTAATAGCTTGAACTCCTTCAGAAATGACTTCTCCTATCCAAGACTTAGCAACTTCAACAATCCTTCTTTCCCTGGATGTCTGAGATACAACAACAACATTTTGCAAAGATTGTTGCCGAATAACTTCATTTAAGCGAGCAACCTCCTGTTTGTGCTGATTTTTCTTTTCCCATAATTCATTATTGCTCTTTGATACATTGGCAAGTGCATCTTGAGCATCTTGTAAGCAACCTGGTTGTGACTGCTTTCCGATCTCTACCTTGGTGAACTTATAATCATAATGGGTAAGCTCTTCAACAGGCTTATCCACTAGTGGCTCAACAACCTCTACAAACTTGGTTTTTTCTGAATCAACTAAGATCCTTGAAACAATTTTATCTTTCAAGGATTTGGACTTAGTTTTCTTAATAGGAAGGTCATCTGGGGTACGACAACCTTTCTCCTTTTCATTGTAATCTTGCTTAACCATGCAGGCAAACTGAAATTTTCATTTGTGGAAGCAGGACAATGGAGACCATTGGCATTGATCTTGATTGTATCTCTATTGTGACTGAGCAAGATTTAGTTTGCATTGCTGAATTCATAGGTGCATGATAAGAGGATTCTATCATGAACAACTCAAAACCTGTTAGGGATGTATCAAGTTGAGAAACTTGACATTCTGTGAGAGTTGAAAAATCTTCGAACATATTCCCCAAATGTTCAAATTGTTCAGCTGTTAAAATGAGAGGAGTTGTTGAAGATATAGGAAGAGACAATGTATTGATTTCTGAAGTTGGTATGTAAGGTGTGAAAACTGTGGAAAATGAATCCACATCATCATCTATCATACCTAGAAAAGGCGCTTCTTGCATGGATGGTTCATGAGTTTGTGCAGGTCTCAAACTTCTCCTTCTTCCTCCTCATCTTCTTCATCAAGTTCTTCGTCTGATTCTTCCTCTGACTCTTGAACTGGTTTGAGGGTTTGAGATGATTTAAATCCCTTTCCACCCTTCTGTTGGTTCCCAAAATCGCAGATTGGAATCCTACGAGCCTTGCCTACTCGATGTTGAGATATTCAACCAGTTAAGGCCAACTTGACGGGATTGATCAATGCGATCCAAATCCCTTGCGCTTCTGGCTCTGCAAAACCAAAGTGGGTGTACCTAATCCTGGACAAAACATTAGATCCAAGACGCTTATAGCGGATTGATTAGAATGCAAATTTAATGAAGGCCTTCCAAAATGGCAAGAATTATTGAAAGCTTCTAACCCGCAAATTATGAATTAAAAATAAAAGTAAATGACTGTGTAAATGTGATAATATTTTAAATAATGAATGAACACAACAAATGAATATATTATTTTCTCCATGGAAAGAAATGAAACAGTTGCCAACATATGGATTATGAATCAAGAGTAATATAAAGACCAGTGCTTAATTAAATGGGCAATCAAAGTCAATATTTTAAGTTGAAACGTACAACTTTATAAAGTTCAATGTATTTAAACTCTAAATAATTTTAACAATTTAGACGCGACAGATCAATTATATGAACGCAATTTTAAACTAGTCTAGGATGCACTTTAACTCCTGCGATATGGAGACAAACTAGACATAAATATAGAAATAATTAAATATTTCACAATATTTATGTTTATCAAATTTAAAATACAATAATGACCCAGTCCACTTATCTGAATTTTAAAATATTTATAGAAGTTAATAAAAATATTTATGGACACAATAATATTTCAGCTTCAAAATTTAAAATAAATGATTATGCCAAAAAAATCACAATAAAGACAGTCCTTACAGATAATCCATTTATTGCAAATTTATCCGGATCGCACAAAATTCACCCATTAATTCAATCCATAGGCTTTGTTCAAGAATTCACTTCTTGGCCAATCGTATAATATAATACATCATAAGTGCATCATAATATATAAAATTTTAATATGTGAATATGAATTGTCTCCTGTTTTAATTTTACATGTCATATTTATAAGTGTGAAGAGGCATCAGCCGAGAGGTTGTGCCTTTATGAAAAGTCATATTTTAATCAAACACCTCTTCATTTTAATTAATCACTTAACATAAGTTTGTGGTTTGAAGATTTGTCCCCTTGACAACTGCTTTTGTAATCAAACGATGCACACCCCTTCGTTCCTGAGCATTATCGTGCCCTCCACAATCTGTTCGCTTGGTGAGACAAACAACCCGAGCAAATTGAAGTAAGATGCCAGACCACTGTGCGACATTTGTGCCTGTATATAATCGTATCTCAGCGAGCAATCCTTCTGGAGGTCATGTGCATGTATGCTTATTTTGTCAATCGCCATTTGAAAATATTCTTCTCCGTGAGAAATCCTGTATTTTTATCGCATATCTTTGTGCATATAACTGGTATCCCGTTTTCCTCTTTAGAACCTGCAACAACATTAAAAATGTATCACACATTAATAATCACATAAGATTTAAATCGATGGTGGATGGATAATGCTTGAGAAGTCCTGATTGGTAATGTTCCATCATTCATGTTTTAATAACTTCTGGAGCAACTGTTCTATGATTCCATATTTGACTATATAGGAAAGATGATCCTTTGATGCCTGGAGATTTTGTTTGGAAATTCCAATACTTATTTCATAGTGTACCTGACCTATTCATCAATATTTGATGGCTTCTGTATATTACCGCTGACTCTCAGGAATTCTTCCAGCAGATGCAAGTGGTTTATATCAAAGTAACAAGAATCGGAATCGGATCGGAATCGGCAAGGCCGAATCAAATCGTGAATCGGCCATGAATCGGAATCGAATCAGCCATGAATCGGAAAATTTAAAAAACCCTTGAAATTTAGTGAGTAACTTATTTCATAAACCCTTTATCGCTGATTCGATTCACCGATTCACAAAAAATCGTTTGGCTTGAATCGAATCGCCAAATCGCATGAATCGCATGAATCGCCGTGATTCTTGGAACTATGGTTTATATGTTCAACATATTCCTGATTGACATCAGACCTCTGGTAAATACTTTCCTCCTACCATTTAGCTCTATGCCGATAATCTGTAAAAACGTTCCGCTGGACTGCTGTTGTTTTATTATGTGTATTGATGGCACCTTCAAAGCACAGGCAGGCACCTTTGAGGAAACATACATATTGCTGGTAACCATCTCACATTGGTTCAGATTGTCAGAAGGATATTGACTCAGAATTGTTTATGACTATGCATATGAGTCACTGGTGAAATCATTGTGTTTTTTATATGTGTTCGCTGCTTTAAAAAATTCTTCACAATTCTAACTTCAAATCACTGATGAATCTGCTCATCAGTATCTCATTGTTATGCTTAAATCTGTTGTGTAAGTCTTCTTACATTCTCTATATAAGTCTTCTCAAAATCTGTAATCAAATTGATGAGATGCATGCCTTATTATTACCTCTTACTTATCAGATCTGTACATTCTTCCATAAATTGATTTGAATCTGCGGGTCATCGTACACTTAGCATAGGGAAATCATTGAAAGATGTAAATATAATATTATTTGTGGGATAAAAAGGTCAGATAAGGTGCTTAAATGGAGGCCCAAATTCGCCAAAAGTTTTAGGCTCCATTAGTGGCTTTTGCTAAGGACATATGCCCCTAGTGGGCATAATGAGATCTCAGCTATCTCTGGAGAAGCAGACCGAGCATCCATGCTTAGCATGATATAAGGTGAAACCGGGTGGCCCCAGGGCCCCCAAAAAATAATCATCAATTCTTGCCTCTATTGAATACCCGTTTTTGATTGTGTAACACTTTGAACCTGCTAAATATGATATTATATTGTTCCTTAATAAAATTTGATCTATTAACAAGTGTTAGAAAACAATCATTACATAACATGTGTATTTCATTTATCACTTGTCTTGACTTAAATCTTACCATTGCTTTACTTAATCCAAAAATCTGACCTCTTGCTTTATTGATTCGATCAATATACGTGGAAGAAAAATCTTCAAGAGAAAGATATTAAAAATTTAAAAACATCTCCCTAAGCATATTGTTAACAAATATTACCACAGGGTCTTCAAGGATACTTACCTCGGTATGCAGCTCATAATTCATACTTGTATCAAATGCATCATCCATTTGGGCAATTCTTATACAATCTTTGGTATCTGACTCATGCTTAGCCTCTGATAGATCTTCAGGTATACTGTGTTGCTCACTATATAGAAAATTCCTTAAGTCACACACTTGATCAGTCATACAAACATCCAGATTAATTTTTTCTGCACAACCTGTTTGATCTCTATACACTAGATTTTGTTCCTCATAACAAAAAAGGCTTTGAAGACAGCTCGCATTCAGCAACTATTACTCCTTTTTTTTATCAAAATCCTGATCAATTGAGATATTTGAAAATTTTTCAGAATCACTCTCAAATGTTTGTACCTGCTGATCATAAGATGAACTAATACATAATTCATCTTCTAACACACAATTTGCTCGATCTTCATACTCCAAATGCTGATTTTCTTCACAAAAAGATTTTGAAAATAGTGCACTCTTAGGAAATACAAGTTTTCTTTGATCAAGACTTTGAGTGGGTATTTGGCACTTTCAAAACTTTCAAAACTGTGTTTCAAGTTCAACACACCCTCCTCTTTGTGCTTGTTTGATCTCATATCATCCTCATATATCTGATATGATTTTGGCTCATAGGATGAACTAAAAGGATTCTTGCCTTGTGAATATATTCCACACATCTTATCAACTTCAACATTAGCATTAGGCACGATATCTTTATTATTTTCATCATAGTGCTGAGATATTTGTTTTCCTAAAATAATCTTTTCAAACAATGGACTCGAGAATGTAGAATGCTCGGGCATTTCTCCATGAGATCCTTCATCCGACATTTCCTCATGTTCATATATCACATGCTGTTCTACTTCATCTTCACAAGATATTCTGTCAGGATTCTTTATTGTTTCACTGCATAACAGATCAGAAATGATTTTGTAGTCCTTCCTGGATGCATCTTCTTCTTCTTCCCGAATGTTTGCATTTTCTTCAAGATCTAGAAGTGTATAAGAGCTATACTCTTCATTTTCTTCTATTAATCCATCACATATGGGATCTGAAAATCCTTTGAAATTGTATCCAAATTGATCTATTTCTATACCTAGACCACAATGCACGTCTTCAACAAATATATCATCTTTCTGAGAAGTGTATGATCCTTTTGGTTCATTGTTTTCCTCCTCATGAAAGTGATATGGATTTGTAGAGATGAACAGATTTTCTTGTTCATTAAATGTTTCATAGGACACATCAATTTGTTTCTCCTTGTGTATGGGAAGAAAAATTTGACCACCCTTTTCAACATACTTTTGATATTCCATATCTAACAAGGTCGAAATCTCATCTACACTGAGAGAATCCTCTTCATCATTTCCATTTTCTTCACAATCTAATTCCTTACCGGTCTCATCATGATCGGATTCTTCTTCAATTTCTTCTACATTTGAATCTGAAACGTCAATTTGTTCTTATATTACTTTAGTATCTTTTGCTTCATCTTTAATAGCTTGATCCCATATCTGAAAAAGAAGCTTCATGTCTATGAGTATGCATTAAGACATGGAAGTGGAGTGCATGGGAATGCGTGCAAATGAAAACTTTTGACTTTTAGAAAGTGATTTTAAGTCAAAAACGGGTTTTCAAGATGTCATTGCATGAAAAGTGAATTACATGTATATGTAACATGTAATGAGGAACAGAAAGTGAGATAACATGTAAATGCGGATGGAAGATGAGCTTACATGTAATTACATGTTAAAAATTAGATGCAATGTGTTGTGACATGAAATGGGAAATTACATGTAATTGCTCATGAAGTGTAATGGTGGATACAAAATAAAATGATGCAATGTGCCTTGGCATGTAATAATGGAGGTGGAATGAAAAGATGCACTTGCATTCATTGATGGAAAATGGAATGAAATGAAATGTGATCAAGCTCTTGGGAAAGAACTTGCAACTTTTTCTAAATAAAAAAAATCAAGAAAACAAACACAAAAGAAACACTTACCTTCAAACATGTCAATAAGCAAGCTACTTCAATATGCAAACTCAAATTTGGAATTTGAGAAAAAACCAAAAGCATAGAAATGAGACTTTTCATCATTTTAAAGGGGCAATGCACTTTTCATGACATCTATTTCAACAAGTGTGAAGCATCAAGCTAAAACATGCATAAAATCAACAAGATAAGCATGAATTAATTAGCAAGAAGGAAAATGTCCACTTACTTGATGGTTATATGCCAAAATTGAAGGAGAAAGAAACTCCAACTTTGAAAATCTTTAAACAAACTTGGACTTCTTCAACTTTGTAATGATGAATTCATAATGAGCATACACTGAGGTATTGTTGAATGAGAATGCCCAAAATGTGCCCTAGAATCTCTCTTAGCTCCAATGTTTTTAATGAATGCAAGCTAATGGGATGTTTTTGGAGAAAAATGTGATTCAAATCTGCTATTACATGAGTTGTTTTTGCAAATGGAATGCAAAAACGTGCTTCCCAATAGCAAAGATGTGAATTGAAACTTGAAAGTGCCTCTCAAAAATGTGAGTCCAAAAGGGCATGAAAACCAATGCTTTTTGCAAGGAGATTCAACGTTTTTGGCATGGAAAAGCTTGGATTTGCGAAAAATGTCCCTAGAGGAGAAGTTTTGAAGACATTTTATGGAGAAATCTGAGATTTCTTTGCAAAAACGTGTTCTTGGGAAGAACCTACATGGACATTTTTGCCCTTGGAATCCAAAAACAAGTTTTTGGGATGCAAATGCATGTGTAATGAGAAAAACTCACTTTAGAGATGCATATAGATGTTTTAAAAATGTGTCTTGAGCTTCCTTTTACCTTGTAATGTCCCCATTTTTAGTAGGTTCTTGCAGTTGGCTAGGTTAGTTCACCATCGCGACCCTCGTGAACTGACAATGGGATTTGAGGGTCTCAATTGTGTGGTTATAGGCTTTCAAGTAGCTTATGGTGTGTTTTGGCTCCGTTTAAGAAACTTACTATTTATAGTAAGTCAATCTGTTGGTTCTGATGAGCTTAGTTGAGTTAGAGGAGTTTGGTGATGCTCTCATTTTTTTAATTTTTGACTTTTGGTTTGAACTCCAAGAATCTTGGAGAGAGCACCTATTTATAGTAAGTCACCTCGTCAAGTTCATTCATCATCTTTCATCATTAGAATCACTTTGGTGTTGTCAGATTTTGATTCTGTTGCTTCTTCAGTTGTTTTCGCAAGATGGGTGAATTATTATTATTGTTCATCTAAATATGCTAAGGTTGTTATTTTTGTTGGTGTTGTTTGTTTGTTACCTTAGTATCATAGCTCGTTGGAATCGGGACGAAAAGTTTAAATCGTGAGAACAAGAAACAGTAGCCTTACATGTTAGAATATTAAGTTATGGTGGAAAAAGTCATTTTCGGAGCCAAAAGCAATTAATAAATTAGTTTATAATGACACTTTATTATATTTTAATGTTGTGTGTGGAAAGCTTCTTAAGTGAAGTTCATTTGGGAAACTTTGTGTCGTTTGGAGATTATAAATATGAGCCCATTTGATGAGTAAAGCATCCAATTATTTGTTTATCTCTTTGCTTGTTGTCTTTATGACAATTTTGAGTCTGTGGTTTCACATGTTGAAGTATAAGGGTTAGAGTCTGAGTTTATCTTGCAATTTGCTGTTGAGGTAAAGCAAATTGTAATTGCTTCTCTACTGTATCTAGTGTTATTGAGAAGTTGATTGAACAAATGTTGAAGACTGGATTCTGGAGAACGAATTGAAGGCTGAATTATTAATTTTATGCTTTTACGTCTTGCTGGGAGTTCAATCTAAGTGTTACAGGGCTATCGTTTCACTATAGGGCAACAATTTATCAATTACAGGGTCATGTTCACCTAAAGAGGGTTTGTGTGAGGATTTTGAGGGGCCGTGTTACAATTTTCAAGATTTGCATTCAATTTATATGGCCTGCGATATATATTATTGGGGCTGTTGTAGATTCATAGTGGTCTACAAATTAAAAGTCTAAGTCAATCTATATTTCCAGGTTCTTGACATTTTAAATATTATTGTTGCTACTATTTGTTTGAAACATTGTTGGTAATGAATTAAAGATGCAGCAAATCATTTGTCTTTCATAATTATATAGTTGCATAGTTTGTAGGGCAGAATTATGAATTAATGTTGGCATTCATACAAACTTTTTAGTATTAAATTGATCTGCAATTGTAAGTGCCCAATTGCATTCTCTAGTGTAATTTCGAAAATCAAATTATCAAATTTGCAACAATAATAGTATAGACTGCCAAATGTTTGACAAAATGTTAGGCTAGTGATTAGCAAAGGAAAATTGATGATTGTTACGGATATAGCTAGTTGGGGTTATTACAGTGGTATCAGAGTAGTTTCCTGCCATCCTGTGAGGTAGGAAAATGTTTTTTATTTAAGATTTGTTGTTGTTTGTGGAGTGACCAGCACTCTCGCTTTTCCAGTTATGGATAGATACAAGATGCCTAGTAGTTCTAGAAGTTGGCGGAGTAGTGAGGAAGATAGCAAGAAATTAAATTCCTTGAAAGAGTGTAGAGAAACGTAAGCTTCATTAGTAGAGGATGGCGGAGAGCTTGTCGAAGCCAGAGACAATTGAGAGGGTAGTAAGGTATATGGTTTTTGCCTTTAGAAGGTCGGCAAGAAGGACGCTTGAGTTTTCCCCGACAGGTGTCCATGATGCAAATATACCTATATTTAGTATGGCACCTGCTAGTCCTATCTGTAGTATTGATGATGAACTTATTTTGCAGGGACATGTGGTTGGGTCAGTGGCAACACAGGATAGCAGCACTGAGCTTCAGCAAGTTGAGGCTCTTAGAGTTGTTGCTATAGTTAGTGTAGAGACAGTTGATGCAGTTGTTACTACTGATACTTCACACTCTCTCGAAGAGGGGATTATTATTGGAGATTTGTATTTGAGTTGTCATAGTGTTACTTTGGTGCAGGAGGCAGTTGCTTCCTCAGGTGGGACTGATGCATGTATGGAGACATCTAGCTTTGATGTTGGTGATTTGGGTGATACAACGGAGTCAATAGATGTGGGTTCATGCTCTAGCAGGTTGAGTCATGTGTGCAGAGTCAGGTGTCAGTAGTTGAAGCTTTATTAGGAGATGTGGATGTAGATAGTATGGACACATCTGATGATGCTATGAGCTACACTGAGTATGATATCCCTTGCCAAGTATCAAATGATGACTTCATGGAAGTTTTGGATGGGTCCCAAGATCAATGTTTACAGGATCTATCTTTTGAGGTGGAAGCTAAGCCATGTGGGGATATTGATATTGTGAGGGCTTCCATTTCTTTAGATGAGGAGTTGATTGAGGTACATAGTAGTTGTATCTCGGATGTAGAGTTGTGCGATGTCGATAGCACACATGTAGTGAGTGATCTTGTGGTGGGTAGTTTTGATTTAATTTCCTATCACAGTGCAGTTACTGAGACAGAGCTTGCATAGGAGGCGGGAGTTACAGAGGCATCATGTGACCAATTAGGTGAAGGTGAATGAAAGTGACATCTCTTCAGCTTTCGAGCATCATGATGTGTTTCGTCAAATGCTGGCTACATTTGGTTGGGGTGTTCCTATGTTTGATGAGCACGGTGATAGTACTCTTTCTCTAGCAGAGATTCATGCGCTTTGAGAGGTTGTCAGGATCTTGAAACATAACTATTCACAGCTAGTTGCTGACAGGGATTACCTTCTGGAGTGGGGTAGCACCTGTTATGAGACATTGTTAGAGAAAGATGAGGAGGTGGTTGAGCTCACCCAAGAGCTTGAGGTGACTGTGGACTCTCTTCAGTGTACTCAGTTGACTCTTCAGGAGTCACAATCACGATTGGATGAGGTGACCATGGAGTTGGAGCATGTTCAAACCACACCAACCCTAGATCCAGTTTTGTTGCATATTGTGGTTGGTGGTGAGTTTACTTCTACGGTTGGGGATGCTAGACGTGATAATGTGGCCAACACATTCATCTAACATATGGGTGTAGTAGGTACAAAGGAGGTGAGAGCATCAGTTGAGACGAGCTCTCATGGTGATTTGCTTCCTTTTGCTGGAAGCGAATTTATTTCTTCATCTCATATAGCTGATAGCATTGGACAGTTGGTGGTGCCACATTTTCAAAGGGATCAGTTGTGGGTTTCAGGGGAGTAGGTTGATGCTTCCACATAATTTCTACTGCACAGAGTCTTTTGTGGAGTATCTTTTGAAGAGTTTAGATGTGCGGGAGGATTCATACAGAGTGTTCGATGGTACTCTCATTCGAGGCTCTCGTGCTATTTAGAGGTTGGTGGGAAAGATTGTAGAGACTCTGTCTACTATGCTTCCCTACAGGGATTTTGAGGTTGGCTTTGTTGAGAGGGGTGCCCAAGATCCTACTCGACCAATAGTTCGGAGTCAGAGATTGGAGCCATCTTCTGGTTCCCAGTTTGATGATGATGAGCCCTGACAGAGATTGGAATTTTTTATCGGCATTACACTGTGAGGAGTGCTCATCACTTTTCTTTTGACCACAAGTAGAGGACTTGGTTTTGTGTTGGTGTGAGTTGGCTCCAGTTTCATACCATCCATTATGGGATGGGTTAGCACCATCTTTTGCAGATGGGATTGGCAGTTGCAAGTTAGATCCCTTGCAGTATCTACACACCCAGGATAGTTTGACAGAGGTTGGAATTGGTGGTAGTGTTTCAGTTACCTATGGTTATTACCGTCTCCATAGTGCAGTTGGGTGTGAGTATCAGTTTCATGGGGACTCAGGTGTGGACAGAGTTGGTATTTCAGTTAGATTGAGTTTCGATGGGTTGTTATCACCATCAACGTCTACAGTCAATTTCCAGATGATTTTGTCATTGATATCAGTTATTTGGGTGTTGATGCTATAGGAGTTGCTTGTACACTATAGGGATAGTATACAGTTCTACCCCTGGGATCTGGGTGGACTGTGATGTTCATTTGTTCCGGGATTGCTTAAGGATAAGCAATCTTAGGGAGGGGAGTGTAATGTCCCCATTTTTAGCAAGTTCCTGCAGTTGGCTAGGTCAGTTCACCATCACGACTCTTGTGAGTTGACAATGGGATTGAGGGTTTCAGTTGTGTGGTTATAGGCTTTCCAGTAGTCTATAGTGTGTTTTGGCTTTGTTTGAGGGACTTACTATTTATAGTAAGTCAATCTATTGGTTCCAATGAGCTCAGTTGAGTTAGAGGAGTTTGGTGATGCACTTAGTTTTTATTTTGGGCTTCTGGTTTGAGCTCCAAGAATCTTGGAGAGAGCACCTATTTATAGTAAGTCACCCCGTCAGGTTCATTCATCATCTTTCATCATCGGGATCACTTTGGTGTTGTTAGATTTTGATTTTGTTGCTTCTTTAGTTGTTCTTGCAAGATAGTTGAATTATAATTATTATTCATCTAAATACGCTGAGGTTGCTATTTTTGTTGGTCACCTTAGTATCATAGCTTGTTGGAACTGGGACGAAAAGTTTTAAATCGTGGGAACAAGAAACAGTGGCCTTACATGTCAAAATATTAAGTTATGGTGGAAAAGGTCAATTTTTGGAGCTAAAAGCAATTAATAAATTAGTTTATAATGACACTTTATTAAATTTTAATGTTGTGTGTGGGAAGCTTCTTATGTGAAGTTCATTTGGGAAACTTTGTACCATTTGGAGATTATAAATATGAGCCTATTTGATGAGTAAAGCATCTGATTATTTTTTTATCTCTTTGCTTGTTGTCTTTGTGACAATTCCGAGTCCATGGTTTCCCTTGTTGAAGTATAATAGTTAGATTCTAAGTTTATCTTGCAATTTGCTGCTGAGGTAAAGCAAATTGTAATTGCTTCTCTACTATATCTACTATTATTAAGAAGTTGATTGAGCAAGTGCTGAAGATTGGATTCTGGAGAACGAATTGAATGTTGAATTATTAATTTTATGCTTTTACATCCCGGCTGGGAGTTTAATCTGACTGTTACAGGGTTGCCGTTTCATTATAGGGCAGCAACTTATCAATTGCAGGGTCATGTTCACCTAAAGAGGGTTTGTGTGACATTTTTGAGGGGCCGTGTTACAATTTTCATGAGTTGCGTTCAATTTATATGGCCTGCAGTATATATCATTGGGGCTGTTGTAGATTCACATTGGACTGCAAATTAAAAGTCTAAGTCAATCTATATTTCCAGGTTCTTGACATTTTAAATATTATTGTTGCTACTATTTGTTTGAAACATTGTTGGTAATGAATTAAAGCTGCAACAAATTGTTTGTCTTTCATAATTATATAATTCCACAGTTTGTAGTGCAGAATTATGAATTAATGTTGGCATTCATACTAACTTCTTAGTATTAAATTGATCTGAAATTGTAAGTACTCAATTGCATTCTCTAGTGTAATTTCGAAAATTAGATTATCAAATTTGCAACAATAACAATAAAGACTACCAAATGTTAGACTATTGATTAGCAAAGGAAAATTGATTGGGTGCATTGACATGTTTTAAAAATATGCATTTTGGTCAAAAACGGATTTCCAAGATGCATATGCATGTTTCCTAAGCAAAACACACCTTTTTGGTACCATTACACATTTTAAAACTTTCAAAAACAATCTCCAAGGCAAAACACACCTTTTGGTGTCATTGACATGTTTTAAAATATGCATTCAATAGAAAACACACCTTTTTGGTGTCTTTGAATATTTTTGCAATATGTTTTTGCCTATTTTTTATGCACTTACATGCATTTCCATTCAAAATCGCACCTTTTGGGTGCAATTGCATATTTTTTATGAAATGTGCTTGTAGACATGTTTTGCACAACTTAAGTGATGAATTAAGCACATGTCATTTTAATTTTTGATGAAATATTACTTAAATGGGTCATAAATAACATTTACACTATCATATTTAAAATATAATGTGCAAATATCATTTAAAAAGTAATATTTACTAGAGCATTTGATTAAATAATTAAAAATTAAATCAAACTATATAGTTAATATAGTCACTTAAGTGAAAAATGAAAAAGTATAACATAAGGTGCATTATAGCTATTTTAAGTGAAAAATCAAAATGATAAAGTTACTTAAAAACATAACATAAAATGTATTTATGATATATTTTTCAAAAAGTGAATGTCAATTTAAAAATATAACATGATATTTTTAATTCGTGCAGTTGCATAAAAAAGGTCCACTTTTTGGGCACTAAATTGGTCATATCTTTTGATTGCAAAGTCCGATTAAGCCCTAAGATAGATCAAATCGAAGGGAAAACTGAAAGCAATGACTTGAACAAAACCAAAGGACCAAAAGCCAACAAACAAAGATTCGAATTTGAGAAAAAGTACGTTGAAGGCTTCAAAAATCAAGGATAGGCTCGAACAATAGAGAAACTAAAAAGACTTGACGAAAGCCTTTAGTAAAAGGATTCATTTTTTTAATTAGAGTCAATTGGTTGATCAATACTAACCAATTAAATAACAAACGAAACTTAGAGAAATTCGAAACTAAGTTGAAAAAGTTTTGTTCTGTTACCTACATTTTGTACTGTTACTTGCCATTTCTTCCCTTTACCTCTTTTTTAATCCTTTTTGCTGCTCAAAATTTTCAAGTTGTGATGCACTTAACCTACAACTTCATAAAGTGCTAATGTGCATGGTTTAGTATCATGGCATTGTATGTTTGCAAGGTAATACTTCAGCCTATTAATGCCTACCCTATTGTATTTCGTTTTTTAATGAATATATGTTATTTCATCTTTTTTTGCATAGGGATGTCATGTTTTCAATTAGGATCCTTTCTAATCGAGGTAGACATTATGCTTGAAAACTTGGATCAGTTTATAAATGAATAGGAAACTACAATGAATTATATATGGAAAAAATAAAATTTGCACTTTCTAATTGAATTTAAAAAAACAAACAAAAAAACTTAAGACAATTAGGGTTTGCATTTAAAAAATTAAGGAAAAAATAATCGCCTCTTCAAGTTTGCTCATGAAGAAATGTAGCTCAAACTTAGTGGTGACCTCCTGTAAATCCTTCTTAAGCTCCTCTAGATACATCAATGGCAGCTACTAACCTACTTAAATCTTCTCCAATCTTTGGTTTAGCTTCAATCAATCTGCTGGTTTTCTCTTGAATGGCAAACAATTTTTGCTCAAGAGGTTGTTTTTCTCTCCTTGTTCTTGAAAACAAATGAGTGATTTTTTAGGTTTGAAAGGAATATTAAAAGTGCTTTTGTTTTGAGTCTAAAGTTTCCTTTATAACTTTTTGGTCACCTTTTCTCTTTACATGCATGATAGAGTCGAGGCTCAAGACTTGCTGAGTTTGGTTAGCCTTGTAGACTTCGTGAGTTTCCCAAGCTCACCCAAACTTGAGTCTGGAGTCCTTGGGTCTTGTTTTGGTTGACTCTGGACTCATCAAGTTTGGCAAGTCCAGGCAAGTCTAAGACTGGTTTAGACAGATTGGTGCAGTAAACAATATTTAATATAATGCAGTTTAAAAAAGGTTAAAATAACAATTTGCAATAACACAAATTTTAAAATGAACGCAGTTATATATAAAAGAACATTTGAATCTGATATTTTTTCGCATTAACAACCACTATTTATCAAACCTTTTTTGCAAGTTTACAAAGGTTGGTTTACATGCCAAAATAATAGCGGACTCCTTTATCAAGTAATGGTCATTTTTTTCTTCAATGGCACTATGCCAGCTGTCCCCACTAGGGACATTACCCCTAGACCCCTATCATGAGCATCACCCTTATGCCCCCAGGCCCCACAGAGGGGTTCTATCCCCTCTGCACTCCCTAGTTAATTGATTTGGGGAAAGAACGCGGCTGAGGAAGTCCCAATTTAAGCCCAACAGCATCATCAATCACTACATGCTAACACAAATGTTATGGCTTGTTTTGAAAGGCATAAAGGGGAGATTTTTTGTTTCCGTGGCGCATAGTTGCACACCGCATTGGATTTTTCACAAAACAAATAAGCATTGGAAAGTTCTTTCCATGTACTCTGCAACCGTTAATCTAGTTTTTCTTGAATTTTCCTTAGCTACTTGTTATTTCAATTTGAGGCCACTTTTTTCTATTTTGACTTGTAATTTGGATATCTTGCAAAATATGGGGCATTTTTTTATGGTACAGGGTTTGAATTTCACATGTTCTGATCTTTAATTTGTATATGAGAAATATATGTCTGTAAAATCATGGGGTTTTCAACACATCCTTCCCTACTCATTTTGACTAAATTGCCAAGACAACATCCTAAAATATGAGATGTGGCTTCATCTCTTGCCATATTTCTAGGGATTTGTCCCTGAACCAATTACCCCTAATCGGAAACAACCATGGGATATCAGGAATGATCATGTCCTCAGATTGATTGGTTCTACTATTGATTGTGATACTGTGTTTCGATTCTGATTTGGTAACTTTTCTTAGTGCACCTCATTGAACTGAAGGCCCAACGAAAGCATTAAAGTTACTGCCAATGAAGACTTTTTGAACCTTTAACAAAGACAACTACTCCAAGAGATTTCTGGAGTTTTCTTTTTTGAATGGGACAATTAGGCTTATAGACGTGAATAAAAACTCAGAAAGATTGTATTTATAGGATCTTAAAGAGCAGCCTATTCAACTAGGGACTTGGATATTGAGAGAATCCACGAAAGAAGCTGGTTCCGAAAGAATACTGAATTAACTTGGGCACCAGAAGCTGACAAATCAATACCTTGCCAGTGTTTCCAAGATGAGTCTAGTACACAAGACATTTCAGAATCAGATAGCTTTGTTTTTGGAGAAGAATAAATCCATTTTATTCACCAAGAGTTGGCTCTTGACCAAACTTAATTTGCCAGGTGCATGTGACCCTTAATATTCCATGGGAGACTATTCATTGCCTGTGTGGAGGGAACTTCCCAATCTGGCTGCTTCTACTTGAGCCATTTATGATATTATCAAGGGTTCTCAGAGAACCTTCGCCTATATCCTCTAAGGGTTTACCTCTTAGGCATCGAAGTTCAGTTTTCCTTCCTCTCTCTCTCAGAAAGAGCCTGCTATGAGAGGTGAACACTTGAGATTCCGCAAAGCATCTAGGGTTAGTTCCCACTTTGGACTCCCTTAAAGTTAAAATAGATCCAACTCCTGAATCTCCTCCAAAGCAGAAGATCCTGGCATTCAGACAGGAGAGTTGAACCATTGGGAGGTAGTATCTACTATTTTCAGGAAGATACCTGATCTTCTACCTGAAATAAAGGGAAACCCTTCCCGTACAAGGCAGCCCTCCTATGGAGATGTATGAAAGATGAGGAAGCGGCAGAGGTAAAAAAAAAAACATTATGATTGTGAGTTATATAACTATCCAGCATATAGTTGCATTACCTCCCAATGTTTTGTCCTTGAAGAAATGATTGGTCTCCGGTTTCTTACAACTCTCTGCTTCATGGCCTGCATTATAGCGAAAAAAAGCATTTCAAGGGGAACCTTAATAATCAATTTCTTCTGCATGTGAAATGTCCTGTTCTAGAGAATTTCTTATTTTTGCCTTCAAAGTTCAAACAACAATTCTAATTCAAAATTGATACCTGTGTTTATAATTATATATTTATAAATAAAACTTAATCAGGAGTCATGAATTTTATTAGCAGAAGGATATTCCGATGTACTCCCTTCCCCACTGGAAGGGCATTCATCAATCGCTATATTCCTGGGCTTAGGCAGCCGGTGAACAGGAGTTTCCCACAAAAAACCAAATTTGAAAAACAGAACGCAAGAAAAGGCTTTCCTGTGCCAGGAGGGCATGTAGAGCATTCAAAACAGACCTCTGAGATTTCAAAGAGTTTTCAAACTCTTCTTGTTCGAGCCTGAAAGTTACTTCAGAAAACTGGACTTTCCTGCTCAAAACCAAAGCTGGAAAACATAACAGGAGAAAACGGTTTCCTGTACCAGGAGAGCATAGAGGACCTTCAAAAGGGATCTCTGAGATCTCAGAGAGTTTTCTTTCCAATTTTTTTTTATTCCAGCCTGAAAGTTACTTCTGAACTGCATTCAAAGATGAGTGAAGCCGCCATTACTCTGCCAGGACCACACCATTTCAACCATATGTGTGTTTTTAGAGACTGTTGTTCTCTCACCCAGAGATTCAAAAACAATATAATAAATGCTAATTCCTGTATTGCAATGAAAGCAACATATTCATAAATTGAAACAATTAGAGTATATTATGCTCTGTACATAGGGTATTGCGCTGGGGAGTTCACATGCTAAATGCTAGTATCTCTCAAATTCTTTTGGTTTATACACGTCATGTTTTCATGTCTAAGCTTTTCATCAAGTATTTAAATACCATGTTCATTGCTCATTCTGTCGTCCCTGTTATACAGATTAATTTGGGCCATAAAACTAACATTGAAAATGTTCTCCAGATGGTTGCATGATTTATTTGCTTAATGTCAGTTCTTTTTGATATGTTGAGATGTAGATAATTGAAAAGCTTTCAGTTCGTGCACCACCTGCTGAGATAAAATTGAAAACATTGAAAGATATAGCTACAGAACATGATGTAGAGTGGGATTCATCTGCTACTGCTTCAGAGTTCTTTAAGCTGCATGAAGATTTGCTGGTAAGTTCTGAACTATGTAAACAGTAGAAGAGTAGGGCAGAACCTACAGAAGATCAATAATTATTTGTAGTTTTTTTTTTTTTTTTGTCAGTATGGAATTGGAGCAAATCACATATCTAACGGGGTGAAGGTGCCAATCAAATCAAAAGAAGAAAATGAGTCTCATCCAACTCCAGATCTACTTACTGACAAAGACACTACATCAGTGGTGACCTCTGATATTTTAGACCTTCCAACAGTCCCTAACAGGGCGGTCTCTCAAAGGATAGAGTCACAGCTTGGAACTGTAAGGGACTTACAAAGTGCTACTGTGACATCAGATCCTGTTAAACAGGTTTCATCTGAGGTTATATATTCAATACGGCAGCCTGAGAGCTCGCAGGTCAGATCCACCAGCTCACATCCTCCAGTTGTGAACAAAAGTTCACCCACTTCATCTTCTTTTGATTCCACTGGCATGTACAGGGACCAGCATTTTGTTGGCTTTGTTTCTCCCTCAGCTCCTAACAAAGCTTCTGATGACAAGAAACCAACTAGCACACATTCTGTTTCAAACTCTAAAGACGAAGCCATTGCAGATCTTCAGGATATCTTAGCTGTTGCCAAAACAGCAGTAGCTGCTGCAGATCGTGCAGCAGCAGCTGCTCGTGCTGCAGCAGATCTTGCTAAAGTAAGATATTTTGATTTTAGCGCAAAGTCCATTCATGGCATAAGAAGTGAAGGTGTTAACGGGAGCTCTTCCTTTGGGACAGAGGAACAGTGAAGGGGACTTATTGCAGTGACTTTTGCAGGAATGAAATTTAATTTCTATTTTGCATGGGATCTTAACAGCTTTTGACTCTGGGTTAGGGCTGTTATATGCTTATTTTAGAAAGATGATTCAAGGAGAGTTATATTCCTGTGCATAAAATGTTACGTTTGAGATGGGGAATCCTCTTTGAAATGGCAGTCATGTTTGAGATCCTTTAGTTTGCAATGTAGCATGTCCAAATGGCTTGTCCACCATGCATGCTACACGCTGAGTAAATAATCATATAATAAGGAGCTGAATAATTTGAAAGGATTCCAAAACTTTTAACTAGAGGAGAAACTTGGAACATTGTATTTGTTGTGGTCAGCTGGGTTTTTGTGCTAAGTAATCGAGATTTATGCCATTGTCAACCAAATATCTGGATGACTTAATCAAACAAAGCTCAGAAGATAAAGAGTAACTTTTTGGATAGGCTAAAACTCGATGACGAGTTAGACTAATAATTGTATTGGGAGAGAGATTGGGTTCAATTAGAAAAGATCAATTTTGTGCAGGTCCAGACTCCGTACAATTTTAGAAATGAGGCTGGACCACTCCTAAGCTAATCTGCACCAGGAATGTATCAATTTGCATTTTCTAGAAGTGGTGCATTATAGAGAGTTCAAGAGCAGAAAGATCGAGTCATCTATAATAATTAACCCAAAGTATGTCTAAAAGACAATAACCATTGTCCAGTGGTTTCTCTTTGGAGATTGAAGCCGATGTTTAGGCAATCCATCCTGTTACCTCCTGATTTCTTGGAAAATGTTGTGCCCATCTTGGTGATTTATGGTATAAGCTTTATATCTCTTGTGATTTGGAATGGATAAATTGAGCAGAATTTTAAGATATTAGAACATTGTGAAAAGACCAATTGTACAATTTGTTGTCACTAAATGCATCCAAGATTGTACATCGAAATTGTCCTATAACTAGGGCAAGGGAGCCAGCGGGAGGCAAGGTGGGGAAGGGGATTAGAATAGAGAAGGGATTATAAATATTTAGAATACTGCAAGATCAGTAAGCAATTTGTTGTGGTGGTATCTGCAACTAAGATTCTGCATTACATTATTTTTTGATGTGTATTGTTTTTAATTATATCACAATTTTCAAATGTGAAAAAATTAAAAATGGGGAAATTTTTCGTAGGGTTGTATATATATATATGGAAATTATAATAAAAATTACATATACAATTCGATTAAAATATTTAAATAATATTTCATTTATTTTGTACAGGAGGAAAATATATTAAAAGAAACAACTTCCAAAGTTCTAAACTAAAGGTAAAATTGATGTGATTTTTTATTAAAAAATAGCTAGTTAATTTGCCATATTAAAATAGTGGAAATCTTACATCCTTTACTTTGAATTACGGAATTAGGTAGGGAAGGAATAGCTTTATTTTGTTGAATGACAGGGCTATATTTGTAAAGCTTAAATTGAAAATGGTTCAGGGAGTTTTTAGCAATGAAGTAGCTTGGTTCCTTTATGTTATAAGGGGAGAATAATTATTAGGATAACAAAAGTCTATATGATGCTTTTAAAAATGTCTTCAGTGCAAACATTCAACTGCCTTTTACTCAGAGAGAGTTTAACTGAACTTGACCTTAATATGTGCTATGGACATAACTAGTTTGTAATGATAAGTTGGATTAAACTAGCACTTGCACCAATCAGTGCAAGGTTTTAGCCAATTTAGATTATGAGTTATTTTGTTTCGATCAAAAAGTTACCTTGGATATGATGGTTAACATGATGCAAACTTATTGGAGTTAAATATAGAAATATTCTATTTTTTTATGTGCCCATCATTAAAATGAATTGTTTGATCTCATGACAATAGTAGCAGGGTTCAACATCAAACTCATAAATTTTCCAGAGACATGTTTTCTAGTCTTGTTTCCTCATTTTAATGTAGGAGTATATATGGATAGATTCACATTTTTGTCAATCTTTCAAAGGGGTATATTTGTACCTCTGCTACATAGGTGCAATGGTTACAATGATAGAAGGTATACCTCATTCTTTGAAATCTACTTTGTATTTTTCTTCTTCTTTGACTTTCTTTTAACATTTCACTTTTGCTTCTCCTCCCTACTTTCTTCTCACTCTTCTCCTTCTTTATCTCCTCCTCATCCTCCTTTTCCTTATGCTTTTGTTTCTTGTCCTTGTTCTTGTTTATATTTGCCTCCTCCTCCACCGCTACCACTACCATCTTCTTCATCTTTTGTTTGGTGCAGGAGCACCTTGGGGAAGGGCAAATCCCTAATGCAATTTTGGTTTGTAAATAATGGTCTAGCCAACCATTTGGTGAATAAGGGCTAGAGAGAAAGTCCCATGGGATGTTTAGGAGGTGTGGTTAAGTAGAATTTAAGTTTGAGTCATGTTTTTAAGCAATTGGGTCTTGATAAGCCTAGAAATGCCAAATGTGGCAAAATATGCAAAATAGGGCAAAATGCCTATAATGGGGCAAGAAGTGTTTAGGAAAGGTCCTTAGATGTTTTAGGATCCTTCATGATGGTTGAAACCAAACTGGATAAGTTTTGAGGCCTAAAATGCAAAATTGACAAAAGTTGTCAAATTGCTCATTGCTAATTTTTGCAAAGTTGCAATCACAATTTTTGCACTTTTCTAGGAAAAGGCAAGATGGGTGTTTGCAACTCGACCCAAGGGTTTGAGAGGTTAGGGAAGAATATTTAAGCACCATCCAACTCATTAATGGCGGTTGGTTATGTCATAAGTACGAATAGTTGATGGAATGAGAGGAAGTTACTAAAAGAAAACGAGATTTTGAAGGATTGGTTCAAGAACTTGATTGATTTGCTTGTTGTTTTGGATGGATTAGTTTCTTGTGATCATGGCATAACTTTGTACAATCTTATTTCGATCACTAGTCTTCATTTTATTAGGTTTTCAAAATTATTTAGGTTCTTCATTCCTTAACTTGAACAAATTTCCACAATCATTCGTAGTAGGATGCATATTTTGGATTTGATTGTGTGCCATGTTTTTGCATCAACGTTTCAGATCACACTTAGTGATCCATCATCAGGATAAAAAGAGCTAGAGGAGAAAAATGATCAGTTGCAGACCAATAAGAACAAAAAAGGAGGGGAAAAAGGGGCACAAAGATCAATGCATCAAGGTCAACAAAGATAAGAAAGTGACAGGTATGAATGAAAATGATCAAGATCAACAACATATCATTTTCATTCACACCTGTCACTTTCTTAATCTTTGTTGACCTTGATGCATTGATCTTTGTGCCCCTCCCCCCCACCTTTTTTGTTCTTATTGGTCTGCAACTGATCATTTTTCTCCTCTAGCTCTTCTCATCCTGATGATGGATCACTAGTGTGATTCGAAACGTTGATGCAAAAACATGACACACAATTGAATCCAGAATATGCATCCTGCTTCTTCATTCCTATTGTTCAGTTTTGACAGGGCTTCAATAAAATGGCTAAAACTTGAGTTCCCATGGTTGAAAACCTATGGGCTTTGGGAATCAAGTAATGACTTGTGTATATTATGTAAATAACAATTTTGGAGGTTGAGGGAGGGAGTTTGTTATTTTTGCAAGCGAGCCCTAGGCAAGCTAATGGAAGCTTGGCAAGGCGTAGTGATGCTTGCTAAGAGAGTTATAGCATGAATAGTGGATTGGCACATGCCAATCTTGGTTGGCAATGGTGGAGTGGTGTGTCTAGTGTCCATAATCTAGAGGAGGAAGTTTGGGAGGAAGTTTTACTTGTTCTAGAAGTGTAGTTGCTGTCACTGCCTTAGAAACCCTTAAAAGTAGGGTTTTCTAAGAAGGTACTGTACAGACACTTTGAGGACCTAAGACCTAGAAAATCCTTGAGCCTAGGTCAATTGGAAACAAAGTCTAGAAGGCACCAATAGGCCTTGTTAAGAGATTTTTCAAGACATTGAAGATCCCTTGTTTCTAGGAGGGCTAATAGGGGCTCTTTGGGCTATTAGGCCAAACAGAGCAAGAATGAGTTGTGAAGGTGCCTATCAAAATGATCCAGAATGACTTGGAATGTGTCAAGAACCTCATAAGGAAGGTTTAAACTTGATTTTGTGTTTTTCATAACACTTGGTGGACTTTTGACTTGATAGGCCAAGAAGTGCATAGTTTGGTTTTTTGGAGTTAGAGGAGTGGAAAATGAATTGATTTGTGAGTTTCTTGTTGGAAGGGGATTAGGAGAGAGTCCTCTAGGTTAGGGTCAGAGAAGAGACCCTAAGAAGGCTAATAAGTAGCCTTGGTAGAGCAAAACGGCTCTAAGAGAAGAAGCTCCCCATCACTATTGCTCCTTTCTCCTTCTACTCCTCCTCCTCCTCTTCCTCTTTGTTCTCCTTCTCCTTGTTTTTCCTTTTGCTTCTTCTTTTGCCTCCTCCTCCTATTTCTCTTTCTCCTTCCTCTTCTCATGCTCATGCTTCTCCTCGTCCTCTCGCCAAATTCTTTCTTCTTCTTTCTACCTCTTTAGCTTCATTTGCTTCTCCTTATCCACCTCCTCCTCCACCTACTTCTTCTCTTGCTCCTCTTTATCCTTCTCCACCTCCTCCTCCCTCTACTTCTTCTCTTGCTCCTTTGTATCCACCTCTTCCTTCTCCTCCTCCTTATTCTCATTGTCCTTGTCCTTCTTCTGTTCACTCTCTTCTAGCTCATTCTCCTTCTTCTTCTACTCCTTACTTTTTTCTTGATTCTTCTCCTTCTCCACCTCCACCTCCCCTTTTCGTTCTTCTTCTCCTTCTACTCTTCACTCTCTTTCGACTGCTTCTTCTGTGTCTTCTTCTTCTCCTTCTACTTCTACTTCTCGTTCTCATTCTTCTTCTCCCTCTCCTCCTTCTACTTCATATCTTTGAATTTCACACATTTCATGGAATTGTATAATTTGTTAATGAACTCACATGATGAGTCATATTTTAAAAAAGTAAAAGTAAAAGATAGATAATGTCACTACCTCATGAAATAAGACTCCCTAATTTTCATATTGACCTTAAAAATATTGCTATTATTCAAAATCAATTGCATTTTAAATTTTAATATGATATATATTGTAAAAAAATTAAATACCTCGTTACTACATCTAATTTATCTTAACAATCAATTATATTTTTTTATCACTTGATCAAATCTTATTCATCTTAGATTGACTACCTATTATTTAACCATTAACTATAGCTTAATTTAATAATTCTTTATATCTATTTACAACAATAAACAAAATAGGCTAAACAAGGTCTTTTGATAATATAGTTTTTAGTATGCCAAAGAAATAGTTTTTGAAAAAACACAAATAATTTAAGGAGATCTTAATATCTAAAATAAAAGAAATATTTTAAAAATACAAAATGAAAATAAAAATAAAAGCATGAGAAACAAAATTCACAAGCACCAAAGTTACAACACCCTAGGTTTTAAAGTCCAAATCCATTTTGCATTTAAAATAGAAAAATATTCACAAGGCTAGTAAAAGGAGACGTGATGATTAAGCACAATGAGAATCAACTATTCTTATTATTGATTTAGTAATACAAATACTTTAATTCTTTTCTTGTTTAAGATTATTTTTCATATTATGTTTGCATCACCACAAATTTTTTTGGTCCAATGATTTTATTGTTTGCTGGCCTATTAGAGTCGGCAATTTTCACCTGAAGTCACCGCTAGCAGTGTGGCTTCTTGGGCTCTTGTTTCCAAACAAATTTAGAAGTGTGACAAAATTTATGATTGCCCACTAAAAAATTTACCATCACCAAGTAAACAATTTCACTCAACACGAAGAGGGTAAGTCGTTGGTCATTTCAACATGGGTCGGGTAGTAGCTCCTTGATATGAACAACTCGGTGGCAGGCATAACCGGTGGCGAGCATGGCCGAGAGCAGTAGAGTGGCAATTCGCATAGTTATCTAGGAAAATTTAAAAGTCCATATATTTATCATTCATTGTTTTCCTTTTTTCTCGACTTCAACACTCGAAAGGCTGAACATACCGGGGGACGGCGTGATGATTCTAGTTGCGCTTCGCCCTATTATTAGCCTATCGGCTAGATTAACACACACAAGTGTTTCTCAGATAGACTACCGACTTGCCTTCTTTTTAACTTGGGGTTTTGTTTCTGTGCTTCAAGCTCACCTTCTATAGTATTATTATAAATTATAAACTATTTAAAGAAATACTTTGATGTGATTATAGACCAATTAATATGTGGGGGTATGACTTTTCTACTATGTAGGTTTTTCCCAACTTAGGATGGTGTTTTTTGAGGACTTCAAATGACAATTAAATAGATGTTTTAAAATATCGTAATCTAATAGAGATAATCTAATATTGATCACTACTTACATTCAATACTAGCTCTTTGCATTATAGGTCTTAATGCAGTAGAAAATAAGTCAAAATTGACATGATTTCATTATAAAGATATATTCAATGAAATCCTTATTTGACAACTCTCTATGCTTCCCTATGAGAAATTTGAAAGCTGGTAAATCTTTACCTTAAAGCTAGAAATGTGTGTTTGATAAATTGCCTTGATTATTTGCATATTAAGGCTATTCACTTGATTCAATTGTCAATAAAGTCGAACAATAAAAAAGACATCAACAAACAAGAGTTTTGATGGAGCTTGAGTCCTTGCCTTTTGTAAAAAAGGAAAGATAAATTTTGGATAGTTAAAGTATAGCTATTAAATTGTAAAAAAATAGAACACATTAAATGCATAAATAAAATAGAATTAAAATAAGATTAAAAAATTAAATAAATATCTTCAAAGTTGAAGCACTTAGAACAAACAATTAAGAATTATTTGTAAAACAATAAACAAAATACAACACATAATTTAATAAACAATGTATAAATAAAATACACATTAAATTTCTTTTCAATCAAAATCAAATTATAAAAATGAAAAACTTCTAATAGAAAAATTGGAGGTGGGACAATAATCTAATGGAATACATTATTCAATGGTATGTGTATTTGTAAAAGTGGTAGTCACTTCGGTGTGAAAAACATTAGTCTCTTTGTTAATTTCTTTTCTATATGAATTGGTTAAAAGATATTTTTAAAATTAATTAATAACAAAAAAAAAATCTATAGTAAATAATAGATATTAAAAGTATAAGCCATGCAAACTATACAATTAGTCTTATATTTTTTTTCATTTCCATCATTTTTTTGGAAATTGAGGGGCATTCTGAGCTGGCATGTAGATCTAGCTTTTAACCTTTTGAGCAGGCTCACAACCATGGCCAAGAAGAATATGATTAGTTAAACAATTCCACGAAGCTTCTTCTATGCTTTGACATTCTTAATCTTGCAACATATCAAGTAGAAAAGAAGACCCGTGATAGCTTCTTCCATGCTTTGTATTCTCAATCTTGCAGCATATCAAGTAGAAAAGAAGACCCATAAAATGCTTTTCGGAAAACATTACCATTAATGGAATCCAAAATTCTTAGAACAGAATTGATTTCAAAATAGAGCAAGTTTGAACCCACCTCTCTAATTCAATAGTCTTAAGTACCATTCCAGAGTAGGAGAAGAAATCCCTCACATCCCTTTCTGTTGCATTTGGAGACAAACTCGTCACTTAAACAACGTAGTTCTACATAGCCTTAGATTCTTACGTCACACAATGCTTCTCAATTGTACTTCAATTTCCATCTCGAAACTCCCACCACTACGATATATGTAGAAAAATTCTCCATTAAAATCCTAAATTGGTCAGATTAGTGTATATAAAGCTTAAATACTAGAGTTGATTTATCACTTTTGATCATAATTACTAATTCATTGGAAAAATATTATACAATAAAATGAACCCAAGCAACAAATTGCAAACTTCCATAGAAGTTCAATACATGATAAAGAACCTTATTTTGAAAATCAACAATCTATAGCACAGGGGAGGTGTTGAGGACCATTGAACCCATGTCCGTTGTCAGATTTTGGAAAACTTAGTTACTTTAGCAAAAGACGACATATTTTCCATTTGTCAATGTTGTGACAACGGATAAATAGAGTAGAGGAGATGAGCATTTCAAATCTTGAATTTGCAGAATTGATGGTGTTTTGATTCTCTGTTTCTGGTGACAATGAACATTTCAAATCCTAAAGTCACAGTGTTTTTGGTGTTTTGTGAAAATCAAATTGGTGGTGGTAACACAAGTTGTTGTGAATTGGGTTGAGCATCTTAGGATGTTTGCTTAGGCGGTGGTGTTTGCTCTTCTCAAATGACACATGGGTTACAGTGTTCTTAGGACGTAATTGATGGGTTTGTGAACATATTTTTTGTGGTTACCAGGGGGTACACATACTGATTTTCTTTTAAGTCTGGATAAGCATTGGGGTGATTGCATGAAAAGAAGGAATATTATTTTAGAAAACAAGTTTTCATATAATTACTAGAAAGTTGTACAAGGTTGTAGAAGAGAAGAACATTCCAGAATTTATTTTTCTACTAATTTTGGTATAAAAAAATTTAATTTGACCAATCAATAATTTGAAATTATTGATTGAAAATTAATTTAAAATAAAATTAATTTTAACCTTTATAAGCTCACTAATTTTTAATTGTGAAAATGAATTATGTCCACCACAGGGACTAATAATCAAATCCTTTACCTAGCAGTTAAATTAAAAGATATATAACATTGAATCAACTTTTACATAGAGATACTACCAATACATTTTGTTGGCTCCACCCACAAGTCAGTATACTTAGAAGTGCGAGGGGTGGGGATAAATCAATATACTCACTATGCACAACTTTTTACTTCAATCACACTTATCACTTCCCTACAAATTAGTGCAGGCTATAAGTCAATCGAACATGGTTAAGAAAAAACATATCATATGAAAATAACAACACATAACACAATATTTATCTCGTGGAAACCTAGTTAAGGTAAAAACTTCGGTGTGTGAGTTGATTGTCACAAGTTTGAACTCTTTTGAAGTGTGCTACGTCAAGAGCTTATCCCTATTAAAAGATTACAATGAAACTGTGAGGTGTTACCTTGTTAGGGGGTTTGAATAAAACCTGTTAAGATCTTGCTCTGTTAGAAGCAGCCTAGTTAAAGGACTTTGAAACACAAGTTAATGTGTCACCTTGTTAAGGGATTTGTACAAAGAATCTGTTAGGGTCCACCCTCAATGAGATTTGATGTTGAATAGATAAGTAAACAACATAGAAATGACCCATTAGTTTAGCTACTAAACTTAGCTTGATTTAGATCCTTCTTCTACTTGCAAGACCACTCTTAGAACTGTGCTCTACCTTCTTTGGGCTCTACAACTTCAGACTCCAGTCACTGGTGTGCTTTACTCTCCCAAATTGAGCACATGATACTCCTTGTGCTATTTTAGGCTCACTCTCCTCTTCTCAACACAATTGCTACTTACAAGATGATCTCTCTCTGATCATTCTTCTTCACTTTATGAGATTCCACTTTTAGCTTAGCACTTTTGGTTCTCAAGCTATTCAATTAGAAATCTAACATTCTCCCTTTCAACTTCATTTTCTTTTATAATCTTCTTCTTGCTTTTTTAGAAGCATTGATCTAAGAATTCAAATTTTGAAGTCCCCTATTATTGATGCAACTGCCTGTTGTAGTGGTGCGCTGCTCTTATCAGGTTATGGTGTGCTCTATAAGAGTCATAGGTGCTATGTGTTCTTGGTGACTAGTCTTAGTTAGAAAGAATTCAAATTCGAATTCTTCCGACTGTGCCTCGGTCTTTTCTCCCGTCACCATTAAATGAGACATTGATTGCACACTTACCCTCTTCATGACTAGGTAGTCACACGTATCTTATTTTGTGCTCATCATACTAAGTCAATGTGCTATTCTGTCTATTGTTTCCACCACTTGGATTTCTTCTGCTTGTGTGGGCTTCACCTAGCATGCTTTGTTTAAGTGGATTACCTTTGTCATCGCTTCCATTGGGCTTGTCGTCTTTTATGATTTCACTTTAGTGTTAGGTTCGCAGGTTGAGGTGCCTTGTCGATGGTTCCTATCTACCAGTCATGATCCCTTTGCTTCTCTTGCCTACAATGACAACACCTTTGATGACTAAGTTTACTAGTTTGTCTACTAATTAGTCTTTAACACTTAGGCCAACGATCTCCCCCCTTGACATTGATGGCAACACTGAGTTGCTTCGACACTTTCTGCATCAAGTATGTGTGTTCCTCTTCCTTCCTTCCTCCATTATCTCCCCCTGAGATAGTGCAATTTTATGCATTGACCAACTTTGACACATTTTCTTTCTCTCAACTTCTCCCCCTTTAACAACAATGCCAAACATGTTCATCTTTCTGATGCAAGAGCATGCTAGGTGTAAGAGCAATCTTGCATCACTAAAAAATAATTCATTTTTGTATACTAAATAAGGGTTGTCTTGGTACAAAGTTCTTGCTTTTGGAGACTTGCTACTTAGTAAGTCAGTCATACGAGCTTAGAATGTCCTAATTTCAAAAGTGGATGTTCATCTTGGATATGTCAACTTGTCAATTAAGGCCTAGTGCCATATCATGAGTACTCACGAAGTTATTGCGAATTTTTGGTGTACAATTTTGGTATAAAACTTTAGGCTTAGTCTTGAAGACCTTAGAGGCCCCGAATGGGCTACGAAATGGGGCCAATTGGAGCTTGTGTATGTTAAGTCTCATACATCATAAGCTAAGGATTTTGAAAAGGGGCTTTAATAGCCAATCAAAGTAACAATTCAAAAGTTATGGGCTTTCGAAGTTGGGTCAACCAAAGTTTTTGAAATAAGTGTCAAAGGTGTATTAGGCCAACTCTATATGTAATTTTAGGGTTAGTTGGTTTCAAGGGTTAGGGTTTGATGTCTAGAAACTTCCCAAGCAGTGTAAATATGCATATATAAGAAATGCCCATACAATGTCTAGGACAAATTTTGGTGATAGTTCGCAACTTGGCGTTGCAAATTATTGTAAAGAAGGCACCCATGTGGGTTTGCATATTGGATTTCAAAATTCCATAATTCCACATTTGGGGTGATAATAAAAAACCCATATTTTGTTCTCATCAATTGTTGTTATTTCTTTGTTTATATTATGTGTTTGTGGTATTAAAGGAAGCACCCTTCATCATATCCTGGCTTAATTCTTCCTCTAATCACTTTTCATAGAATGGTGACGAATCCCTCCAAGCTTACCCTTCATCAAGTAGTATCAGAGCAGGAGTTCCTGAGTGTGTAAATAGATCGCCGACTATGAGGCAGTTACACTAAGATTGTGGTTTGGGCTGAGCATGTAGATAGATCATTGATTGTGAGGCAGTTTGCACTAGGGTTTCAGTGAAAGCATGAACTGCCTCCACAAAGAGAGCATGGTGGAAAAGCTACAGGTGTTGCACCAGAGGGTTTTAGAGCCCTCTAGAGACAAATGTAAGAATTGGAAGAACAAATGCGTAGAGGAATAAATCTTGTCGTAAGAGATGAAAGTAAGGATGGAGGAGAAGAAGAAGAACATGCTGAAGAAGAAATAATTATGAATCCAGAAGAAGAGATGATTTTTAGGGCTATCTCCAAGATTGGAAAAAGACCTAAGTTTGAGGTTCCCACATTTTTAGGAAATCTTAACCCAGTAGAGTTGATCGATTGGATCAATGAATTGGAGGAATACTTTGAGTATGGATCTATTGAGAATCTTGATAGAGTCAAGTTTGCAAAGGCCAAACTGAAGGGTCATGTGAAGATCTAGTGGCAAGAGATTTAGTTGGAGTGAAATAGAAGAGAGAAGGAAAAAATCACAAGATGGAACCAGATTACAATCAAATTGAAGTGACAATTCATTCCCTTGGATTACGAGTTTGATCAACTAAAGAAGATGCAAGGTTTGAAGCAAGCGGGAGATCAATTCAAGAGTATACCAAAGAGTTCTACCAAGTTCTCATTAGAACATGCCATACAAAAGTTGACAAGGAGAAAGTTGTATGTTATCTTAATGGGTTGAGGCCAAGCATTCAAGAGGAATTGATTTTGGTCCAAATGAAAAGTATTGAAGAGGCATACCAATTTTCCCTAAGAGTTGAGGAAAAGTTGAATAAGAAATTTGATAACAAGAATAGTGGAAGAGGTCATGGTGGAAGATCTAGCAGATGATCTTATGGAGGCCAAAATTATGACCAAAGGAACAAAAATGAGGTTGATAGTAGTAGTCAAAATGAGAGGGGAGACAATTCCAATCATTTCCATGATCAGAACAATAGAGATCAGAGGGGAAGAGGAAGAGGGAGAGGGAAAGGATTTGGAAGAGAAGGTTTCCATGGAAAATATTTTCCTTGTAGAGAAGAAGGGCATAGAGCATTTGAATATTCCCAACACCAAGGTATTATTGATTGAAGAATAGAAGGCTAGGCCAAATTTGCACATGCTGATGAAGATGCCAAATCATCACATTATGAAGATGCTAAAGAGGAGAAATCCTAGTCGACAAAAGAGTCTTCCTAAGTGATGAGAATGAACCTGATTAAATGAGGAGTTTGTTTCACACAAGGTGCAAATATGAAGACAAGTGTTGTGATGTGATCATTGATGGTGGAAGTATTGGAAATCTAGTATCAAAAAAGATGGCCATGAAGTTAAAGATCAAGAGGCAGAAACATCCACGTTTGTACTGTATTGCCTAGGTGTAGGATGACCACAAGGTCATGGTCAATGAGTAGTGTCTAGTGAAGTTCAAGATTGGAAGCTACGAGGATGAGGTATTGTGTGATAGCATACCTATGGACATATGTCATATGTTGTTGGGTAGACCATTGCAGTTTGATAGGTATTATGTACATGATGGGCATACAAATACCTACACTCTAACAAAGGATGGAGTAAAACATAAGATGAAGTCAATGAAGGATATAGATGAAAAGGTATGTAGTGTTGCCAGATTATGTTTTTTTGATGGAAAGAAGTTCCTAGAGGGTGTAAGGCATGATCATATGTGTTTTTCTATAATTCCAAAAGGTGGTAAAGAAGAAGTAGAAGAGGTACTTGCTGAAGTTGCAAATTTGTTGGAAGAGTTTCCAAATATTGTTTCAGATAATGTCCTTGATGAATTACCACCAATGTTGAAGATCAGTCACCAAATGGACTTGATTCCAGGAGCTGGTTTTCCAAATAAGGAAATGCCCAAAATAACAACAAAAAGCGAGGAGTTTAACAAATAAGTGCATAAGTTGTTGCAGAAGGGGTTGATTCGAGAGAGTCCAAGTCCATGTGTTGTACTAGTCATATTAGCACTAAAGAAGAATGGGGAATGACGGATGTGCACAGATTCTTGAGCTATCAACAAGATCAAAATCAAGTACAAATTTCTATTTCCAAGGATGGATGATATTATGGACTATTTGAGTGGAGTTGTGTATTTCACAAAGATGATCTGATGAGTTGGAATCATAAGATTTGCATCAGAGAATGAGATGAATGGAAGACTTCCTTCAAGAAAAGGGAAGGATTGTATAAGTGGTTGATCATGCATTTTGGGCTTAACCAATGCACCAAGCACATTCATGTGGTTCATGAATGAGGTACTAAAGGAATTTCTGGGTAAGTTTGTCATCGTTTACCTAGGTGATATTTTAACCTTTATTAAGACATTGGAGTAGCATTTGATGCATATTCATAAGGTGTTTGATAAGTTGAGGGAAGAAAAATTGTTGATAAATCTAAAGACATGTAGTTTTGTGAAGGAGTTGGTGTACCTGGGATTTGTTCAATAGAAGGTCTAAAATGGAACCTGGGAAAGTAAAGGCTATCCTTGAATGGCCTATTCCAAGAAGTGCGACTAAGGTAAGATATTTCCATGGGCTATCTAGTTTATATAGAAAGTTTATCAAAGGTTTTAGAAGTATTTGTGGACCCTTGATTGAAACAATGATAGGGGATAGGAAAGAAAAAAAGTGGATTGTAGGAGCAGATAAGAGGATCAATTTGTTGAAACAAAAAGTTTTATGGAGCATTATGTTTTAGCACTTCCAAATTTTAATAAGGTGTTTCAAGTAGACTGTGATGTTAGTGGTACTGCAATAGGAGTTTCTTTGATCTAAGAAGGTAGACCTGTTGCTTACTTTAGTGAGGAGTTGAATGATGCCAAAAGAAACTATTTGGTTTATGATTAGGATTTCTATGCTATAGTTCAAGAATTGAAGAAGTGGAGACACTATTTTCTTCCTAAGGTTTTTTTTTTTTTTAAAAAAAACTGGTCATCAGGCTTTCTAATATTTGAATAGTCAAGGAAAATTGAACCAAAGGCATTTGAAATAGGTTAAGTTTTTGTAGAGTTATACATTTATTTTGAAACATATGAGTGGGAAGTCTAACAGAGTTGCAAAAGTTCTTAGTTGGAGATAATTTGAAAGATATAGATTGAGGTGATTGGATTCAAGGAATTCAAGAATTTTTATCTAGAGTATCCTGATTTTGGTGAAGCTTGGAAAGCTTGTAGAGATATTGTTACACTTGATAGGATGAAGTGGTTGGATTTCATAATCCAAGATGGTATGTTGTTCAAGGAAAGTCAATTGTGAAATCTGAGAAGTTCTGAGATAGAATCTCATCAATGAGAAGTATAGTGGAGGATTGCCTGGGTACTTTGGTAGAGATATAATCATTGCTTTGGTTGCTGAGAATTATTACTAGTCACAATTATAACAGGATGTGAAGAAGTTTGTATAGAGTTGTAGAGTATGTCAGATGGTGAAAGGAGTGAAGTTGAATATAGGGTTGTATCATCCATTACGTGCACTAGAGAAGCCTTGGGAGGATGTAAGCATGGATTTTGTTCTTGGTTTACCAAGGACCCAGTGAAGTCATGATTTGATATTCGTGATGGTTGACAGATTTTCAAAGATGGCACATTTCATTCCCTTCAAGAAGACTAGTGATGTTGTTCATGTGGAAAAGTTGTTTTTCTAAGAAGTGGTGAGACTACATGGTTTGTCAAAGAGTCTAGTTTTAGATTGAGATACCAAGTTTGTTTGGTATTTCTGGTGCATATTATGGATGAAGTTGAAGACAAATTTGAAGTTCAATTAATCACATCATCCATAAAATTGATGGACAAACAGAGGTGATGAATAGGAGTTTGGGGAATTTGTTGAGATGTTTGGTTAGTGACAAGTCCAATGGTTGGGATCTAATTTTACCATAGGCATAATTTGCATATAATAATTATGTTAATAGGAGTACTAGTAAATCACCATTCCATATTGTATATGGGAGAAATCTCATAAATGCTTCTGAGTTGAGGTAGTTGGATATGGGAGAAATAAGTAGTGTTGAACTAGAAGACTTTTTGAACATTTGAAAAATATCCATGATGAACTGAGGAAACACATTATTAAGATGAATATACAATACCTAAGGAAGATGTGAAAAGGAGGTATAAGGAATTTTAGATTGGAGATGAAGTCATGGTTCATTTGAGAAAGGAACATTTTCCAGTGGGTACATATAATAAGCTAAAAATGGAGAAATTTGGATGATGCAAGATAGTGAAAAAGCATGATTATGGAAATGCCTATGAATTATATTTGCTTGTTGAACTAAATATTTCACCAGTATTTAAGATTTTGGATTTGAGAGAGTACAACAAAGGAGGTTGTAATTTCCCCATCTTTTTAGCATATCAGTGGAATTCTTAGCCCTTACATTCTCCGAAGGCTAAGTGGAGAAATAAGGAGAAATTGATTAAATTAATTTTTTATAAAGTCCAAAAAAAAATTGACTTTATATTTAATTAATTTAATTTATTAGAGAGTGCATTAATTATTGGAAGGGGGAAACTTCTAGAGAATGCAATTATTAAATATTTTATTTAATTATTGTATCGCAAGAGGGAAGCTTCTAGCGAGTGCATTAATTATTGGAAAGGGAGAAACTTCTAGAGAATGCAATTATTAAATATTTTATTTCCTTCTATAAGAGTCAAGGAAAAGTATAAATAGAGGTGAGAGCTTCATTGTTTATCATCCTATTTTCTGAATTGCATTTGATATCAAGTTGGGAGAAGAAACTAAGGTTTCTAATTTCAATCAGCCATTGGAGAACATCAACTCTTCAGTGTTGCAACCATTTGAGGTGGTGAAGTATCCATTGAATTTGGTATTTGAGAGAGCTTCAATTTAGGAGTTCTATTTTGTGTTTAAATTGGAGAATATATTTTAATTACTACAGTACGCATGCACAATGTTGCGCTATAGTGTCTATGTTTGATTCATTTTCATTCTCGGGCATCACTATTATCATTGTACTCATTAGCATATGATTTTACTGTGATAAGTCATAATCCAAATTTTGGCATTATTGTAATCATTGTTTTGCATTTCATTTCCATGTATTTGCACTGATAATACCAAAAAAATTGCATTTGCATATTAGTTCCTTGTGAGAGGATACTACATTGGTATCAGAGCTTGCTTGCAAAGTGTTTGACAAAATGTCAAACAAATGAAGTATAAAGATCTTTGGTGTTTGAAGAAGTTATAACTAGTTGGGGTTACTACATTGGTATCACAACTATTGACCTACCATCCTATTGGGTAGATATCAATTAGTTAATCATGTTTACTTCAAGCACCCAAAAGCAATGGGACATGATATGGAGAAGCTTAAACAAATTTTGAAAAGGTTGGATGAAAATCAGAAAAGGATGAGTGAATTCATTTTAGACCCTACAAAACTAGATAAAGTGGCACGACGTAGGAGGACTACATCACAGAACAAAGAGAAAGAGGAACAAGAGGTCTCTATAGTATCTAGAAGCCTCTATGATGAATTACCAGCCGTTAGTGACCATCATATAGTTGATTTGATGGAGAGTGAAAATTAGACCTTAGAAAATGAATCAAAAAATTCATTTGATGATAATGAATTCCAAGATCATGATGTGGATGGACACAGTCACCTTGGAAGTTGAAGTGCTTAAAGATACTGTTATATCAGCAACTTCCACCTTGGAAGTTGAAGTGCTTAAAGATACTGTTATATCAACAACTTCTACCTCACTAGTTGAGCATTCCTATGAGGTGCATAGCAACATAACACTAGATATTGAGGTGTGCATAGATGATAGCATACATGATGTTGCTTATCATATGGTGAGTGACATTAATTAAGCCTCATTTAATAGTGCAGATGACAAATTGGAATATTTGTGTGGAAATGTTTTGCCACAAGGGGATCATCATGTAGCAAGCCAATTGAAGGTTAATGACATGATGGTTGCCACAACCATTGAGCATTTTGATGTTGCTCGTCAAATTTTGGCCACCTATGGTTGGAGTACTATTTTGACAAATGAGCACGGTGATAGTTTTTTTTCCCTTGCAAAGATACATGCACTCCGAGAAGCAATTGGAATGATGAAACAAAATTACCTACAACTACTTGCAAATAGAGATTTTCTTCTTGAGCGGGATTGCATTTGTTATGTTGCATTGCAGGGAAAGGAGGAGAAGGTTGATAAGATCACTCATGAGCTTGAGGTGACTATGGACTCGTTGCAGAGTGCCCAGTTGGCACTTCAAGAGTCACAATTATAGATTGAGAAGCTTACAAAGGAGTTGAGTTTGGCACAGTCTCCACCAGATACAAATATAGTACAATTATATATAGAGGCAGTTGATAAGGATCTTATATCCATGGGTTGTAGTGGGGATGTGGTTACATCTATCATAGATATAGGTACAAAAGTTTCAGCTTGGATGAGTACCTTGGTTGTATCGAGTTCTCCTGAGGTTAGCACTGTGACAGTTGATACATGAAAATTTACTTGTAGCTCTTGTGTCACAATGGTGAATTCTCCCAAGAGTTGTGTGGTAGTACGTGAAACTACTCCTTCATCCACACACAACATTCAAAAAGTGTCATCTGGTTGGGAGTATGGCTCTCATGTTGATTTTTTCCATCTCCTAGAAGCAAATTTATCACTTCATTCCATGCAGCTGATTTTGGATGCCAACTTGTTATTTTTTAGAGTCAGAGGGATCAGCTGCTTGATTCAAGTGTTGTTACTAATGAGCCATTAACAAAGGTTGATGCATTTTACCATGAATATACAGTGAGGAGTGCCCATCATTTTTATTTTGACCCCATGCATAGAGGACTTGATGATGCATCGATATGGATTGGTTATGGAATTATACCATCCTTTATGGGATGGATATTCACCATCTTCGAAATATGGGATTAGCAGCTGCAAGCATCCAACTCAGCTGTTTGTGGGGGATTACTTGTAGGGAAAACTGTCAGTTATACATCATGCTGACATGTATCCAACAAGGTCTGCTACTCCTATGTCACAATGTTTTCTTATGGGTACATGGTTATAGGATGACTATGGTATCATTTGGCATGATGGTTTGGTTAGTTATCACATCAATGGGAGTTTAGCAGGAGTTATAGAGAGATGTTGCATTATAGATGCTCCTAGATATTTTTATCGCTATATGGCGAATGGATGTGGGGGTCAGTTATTTTGGGATCTAGGTGGTGATAGGTTCGGCACAATGTATTAGATGGGTCCCATTGATTTGCTTCACCATTTTTGGCATGGTGAAGTTGAGGTTAGAGTAGCGTAAAGGAAGTTAGAGGGCATTGGAATGGTGCTTATGCAGCAAAAGCACCCTATTGCTTATGAGAGCAAATTAAGAGGGCCAGAGTAGGGCTTCAACATATATGATAAGGAGATGTTAGCCATTATGCATGCTTTGGCTAGATTCAGGCAATATCTAGTAGGTAGCAAATTTTGTATCAAAATCAACCATAATAGCCTAAAACACTTTTTGGGGTAGCGAGATCTCAATGATAGGCAAAAAAAGTGGGTGAGCAAGTTACCGTCCTATGACTTTGATATTACATATTTTAAAGGGACACTGAATGTAGTTGCTAATGCTTTATCATGTAGGCCCCATTTGAGCTTATTGATAGATATATCGAAGGATTGGAGACACTTGATCCTTACAGAGTATGCAAAGGATGCATGGACTACCGGATTCATAGATGGAACTATTCAAGATAGAAGATACACCCTTGTGAATGAGCTCATCATTTAAAAAGGGCAGATATTTTTGGTTCCAGGCTCAATAGTGAGGAGGATGGTTCTAAAATCTTTTCATGATTCACCTATGGCAGGACATCCTGGTTTCTACAAGACATATCGATAGATTAGAGAGTGCTTCACATGGAAAGAACTTAAAGCAGAAGTACTTCAGTATATTAGGGAGTATCCCACCTACTAGCAGAATAAGCAGGAACATTCCTATCCAGGCAATTTACTTCAACCACTTTCAATTCTTGATAGAAAGTGGGAGTGTTTATCTATGGACTTCATCACAAGACTGCCTAGAGCCCAAAGCAGGGACTACATATATGTGATTGTGGATCGCCTTACAAAGTTTACACACTTCTTTTTTATCATTGCTACATAGGTGGCATAGTGATTCTTCAAGGAGATATTCAAACTACATGGCTTACCTCAAAGCATTGTTAGTGACAAAGACAACAGGTTTATGAGTCATTTTTGGCAAGAGCTTTTCAGGTTGTGTGCGATAGAGCTAACTTCAAGTACTGGCTACCACCCTCAGACAGATGGTGACTCAGAGATAGTGAATAAATGGGTGGAGGGATATCTCAAAAATTATATAGCAGGGCAACGGAAGGCATGGGTAAAGTGGATTTATCTCTGTGGGTATTGCTACAATACTACTTATCACATGTCTATTTAGATGTCACCCGTTATGGCCTTGTATGGATATGAGGCATCCAATTTTATGGATCTACTTTTGAGTGACAGTAGAGTGCCCAGTGTAGGTGATTTGTTATAGGAGAGTCAAGACATTTTTAAGACTCTCAAGGATAATATAACCAAGGCACAAAATCAATAGAAGCAGTATGCAGACCCAAAGAGGATAGAGGGGACTTTTGAGGTTGGAGATATGGTGTATCTTATGTTGTAGCCTTACCGTCAATCCACTCTCAAGAACAGTGGTGCCGAGAAACTTAAGCCACGATACTATGGTCCATTCAGAATTATTAAGAAAGTGGGAGAGGTGGCTTATGAGTTAGATTTGCCAACCGAGAGCAAGGTGCACAATGTTTTTCATGTGTCACACCTCAAGAAGGTGCTAGGACATCATATTGTTCCTTTTACAGTGCTCCCACCCTTGGATGATGAGGGAAAATTGATATTGGTGCCAGAGGCTATCATTGATTTTAGGGAAAGGAACTTGAGGCAGTGCACTATAAGGGAGTATTTGGTGAAATGGAAGGACCTGCTAGTAGAGAATGCGACATGGGAGAATGAGTAGATTTTGCAGCATCTAGACTTAAAGTTGCTTGAGAAAAGCAATTTCAGGGAGGGCGGACTATAATGTCCCCATCTTTTTAGCATATCAATGGAATTCTTAGCCTTTACATTCTTTGAAGGCTAAGTGGAGAAATAAGGAGAAATTGATTATATTAATTTCTTATAAAGTCCAAAAAAAAAGTGACTTTATATTTAATTAATTTAATTTATTAGAGAGTGCATTAATTATTGGAAGGGGTAAACTTCTAGAGAATACAATTATTAATATTTTATTTAATTATTGTATTGCAAGAGAGAAGCTTCTAGCAAGTGCATTAATTATTGGAAAGGGAGAAACTTCTAGAGAATGCAATTATTAAATATTTTATTTCCTTCTATAAGGGTCAAGGAAAAGTATAAATAGAGGCGAGAGCTTCATTGTTTATCATCCGACTTTGTGAATTGCATTTGATATCAAGTTTGGAGAAGAAACTAAGGTTTTTTATTTTAGTCAGCCATTGGAGAACGTCAACTCTTTAGTGTTGCAACCATTTGAGTTGGTGAAATATCCATTGAATTTGGTATTTGGGAGAGCTTCAATTCAGGAGTTCTATTTTGTGCTTAAATTGGAGAATAGATTTTGATTGCTACAATATGCATACACGATGTTGTGCTCAAGTGTCTTTGTTTGATTCATTTCCACTCTCGGGCATCACTATTATCATTGTACTCATTAGCATATGATTTGATTGTGAAAATTCAAGAACAAAATTTTGGCATTACTGTAATCATTGTTTTGCATCTTGTTTCCATGTATTTGCACTAATAATACCAAAAGAATGGCACTTGCATATTAGTTCCTTGTCAGAGGATATTACATTGGTATCGGAGCTTGCTTGCAAAGTGTTTGACAAAATGTCGAACAACTGAATTAGAGAAGTTTTTGGTGTTTGAAGAAGTTATAACTGGTTCGGGTTATTACAGAGGTGATGGAGATGAAGTTGCAGAAGAAAAGTGGACTATTCCAGTAGCTACTTCAGCTATGAAAGAGATTGAGGAGATAATGGACATTTGTTTTAGGAGCACAAGGAACATAATGTATGTGAATTATTTGGTCAATTGGAAAGGGAGACCAATAGAAGATTCATCATGGCTAGCGAGAGAGAAGGTTGACCTTCTTGGTTTTCCTCTAAACACCAAAGATGTAATGGGGCCACTTCTAAAATTACCCAGGTTGTCTGATGCAGGAGCATCTTGGGTGTAAGAGAAATCTTGCATCACCCAAAAATATTTTCTTTTTGTTTCCTGAATAAGGATTGTATCAGTACAAAGTTATTATTTCTAGATGCTTGTCGCTTATTAAGTCAGTCATATGAGCTCAAAATGTCCTAATTTCAAAGGTGGATGCTCATCTTGGATATATCAACCTACTAGTTGAGGCTCAATGACATATCATTCGTAAAGTTATTGCAGATTTTTGGTGTGAAATTTTGGTATAAAAACTTTAGGATTAGTTTTGAAGGCCTTAGATGCCTCAAATGGGCCCAAAAATGGGGTCGACTAGAGCTTGAGCAAGTTGGGTCCTATAGATGAGAAGTTGAGGATTTTAACATGGGGTTATAATAGACAATTAGATAAATGATTTGAAAGTTATGGTCTTCCAAAGTTGGGCTGACCAAAATTTTTGAAATAAGTGTCAAACGTGTATTGGGCTAAATCTATATGAAATTTTAGGGTTAGTCAGTCTCAAGGGTTAGGCTTTGATGTTTGGAAATCTCATGGATGGTGTAAAAATGTCTATATGAGGAATGGCCATACATTGTCTAGGACAACTCTAGATGATAGTTCGTAGCTCTATGTTGCAAATTATTGTAAGGAAGTTGTCCATGTGGGTTTGCATATTGTATTTCAAAATTTTGTAATCATGCATTTGTGATGATAATAAGAAGCCCATATTTTGAAAATTTTTGTTATTCCTTTGTTTCTATTATGTGTTTGTGTTATTAAAGGGAACACCCTTCACTACTTTCCTTGTTTTTTTTCTTCCTTGATTGCCCCCTGTATGAAGTAGTCCCTCATTCTCATCAATCCACTTGGTGTGTGCTACATTCCTTGAACATAGATTGATATCGACTAAGTTTGACTTAGTTTGGGATGGATATGGGTAATGCCCCTAAACTTTCTCTCGAATACTTAAACATATCTTTATGAAGAGACTTGGTGAATATATTAGCTTGGTTCTCCTTGGTTGGTACATATTCCAACTTAACCTCTTTTTTCTTGTACATGTTCCCTCATAAAATGGTACTTGATGGATATGTGCTTGGTCTTTGACTGCATGACCGGATTTTTTGATATATTGATAGCACTAGTGTTATCACAGTTTTTAACTATTGGTTCCTCCATTTTGTCTTGGATTCCTCCAATTAGTTGTTTTATCTAAGACAATTTGAGTGCAATTCATATCTATAGCAACATATTATGCTTTAGTGGTTGATTGTGATGTGTTGTTTTTCTTCTTGTTGGTCTAGGCCACTAGTCTTGCTACAAGGAAGAATGCACCTCAATTGTTTTCTTCCTATCACCTATGTTCCTTGACCAATTTATAATTTTTAAAGACAATAAGTTCAAAGTTGCCTTTGTGAGGATACCATAGACCATATTCTTTAGTACCTTTTAGATACCTGAAGACTCTTCACAACCACCATATGTGACTCCTTTGGGTTGGTCAAGAATCTAACCACTAACCCAACTGCTTGTGCTATGTATAGTCGGCTATGTACCACATATGGTGGTTTACCTATAATGGATCGATAAAGTGTCTCATTCACTTTAGGGTTTTCATCCTCCTTTAATAGCTTGCAAGCAATTTCCATTGGAGTGCCTCCTAGTCTTGCGTCTTCCATGCCAAATGTTTTAATTATTTCTTTAACATACTTTGTTTTCGCTATGAAGATATCCCCTTTTAGTTGGGATACTTGAAGTCCAATAAAGAACTTTATTTCTCTGATCATAGACATTTCCAACTCTTTTTTCATGGCTTCAACAAAATCAACACTTAGCTTGTCATCTCCTCCAAAGATATATCAACTACAAAGATCTCTATGATTAGTAGGCTTGTTTATGCGTCTTGCTTCATGTACAGATTACAATTATCATTGGTTCTTACAAACCTAATCTTTATCGTTTATGAGTACTTTAGCCTCTCCTACCATGCTCTTGGTGCTTGTTTCAGTCCATACAGGTCTTTTCTCAATCTACATACTTGGTTCTTACCTTGTTCATTCTCAAATCCCTTAGGCTGCTCGATGTAGACTTCCTCTTCTAGAACTCCATTTAGGAATGCATACTTTACATCCATCCGATATACTTTGAAATTTTTGTGTTTAACAAATGTTTCAAGTATCTTGATTGCTTCCAATCTAGCCACTAGTAGAAGGTTTCTCCATAATCTATACCTTCTTTTTATGCATATCCCTCACATACAAGTCTAGCCTTGTTTCTGACCACTTCTCCATCTTCATTTATTTTGTTTTGAAACACCACTTTGTGCCAATGAAATTATTTTAATCTCATCAGGCTGCTAAGGTCCATTTGTCATTTTTCAGTAGTTGGTCAATTTCTTCTTCCTTTGCCTTCCTCCAATCTTCATCCTTTAGAGCTTCTCTTATAGCCTTGGGTTCCATGTGTGAGAGTAGAAACATTGTCTCTCTCACCTTTCTCCTGGTTATTACTATAAAACCCTTGTCTCTAACAATCTGGTCTATTGAGTGGTGTCTTCTCATGTAATTAGCTAGAACCAATTCCCCTTTGGGTGCTTTATCCTTGTACTCTCCAGGTCTAGCTTCTTCTTCTTAAACCTGCACAATTTCTTGTACAAGTTATGTCTCAACTAATACCCTTTCCACTATATCACTTAGTGAAATGCACTCAAACTGTTTCTATATGAATTTGGTATAGCTCTAATGCCATGTAAGAATTTTCCTAAGGAAAGAATGAAATGCCAAGATCTAGAAGCTCAAGAGATAGCACAAGAGACACAATAGATGATCAAATGAGAATGGATTAATCAAATAATTGGATGAATACATCATAGAAGTGCCTTGTATATAAAGGCAATCAAGATGACTAGGAGTCATGCAAGGAGATAATCATACCAACTAAGTACATGTCCACCAAGAGTGGATTATCCTCCATTGTGCATGAATCTATGTGGAAAAATGTGAGGATAAGAATGTAAAGGTGTATCTCATAAAGAGATGTAGTAGACAACATGTGCTCCATTGGAGTACAAACTACTATGTTGTCTACATGACAACTCATATGAATATGCAAACTCCTAGGTGTCTACATGAGAACTATTATGAATATGCCTTATCCTAAGTAAACTTAAGTAAAGTGTAAATAGTAAATACTTATTTACGCAAATAGTTTTTAATCCTTTGGTTCTTTTCTACTATATTCTTCATTCTTCTCTATGAACTCATCAACCTTTACATTTGTATATTCTACAATTTTTCTTTGTATGTAGATTTAGACATTTGTATGCTTGGCTCTTGGTAGAGTACCCCAAAAAGATACCTTCATTTGTCCTGGGCTCAAACTTCCCCTGGTGTTTATCTCTCTTGATATAACACTAGCTTCTGAATACCTTGAAGTAGTTGACGGATGGTGTGTGTCCAAAACATAGTTCATAGGGAGTCTTCCTTGTCCCTTTCTTCACTTGTACCTGGTTTAAGGTGTGTATTGTTGTGCTTACAACCTCTCTCCAGTTGATTTGTGCAACATTGTTTTGGATCATTAATGTTTTGTAACAGTCTATGATTATTATGTTTCTTCTTTTAGTGACATTGTTGTGGTATTCTTGGAGTTTACATTTTCCTTTCGATTCCATGCTCCTTACAGTTCAAATTCTTGTGAAGTGAACTCACCTCTCTAGTCTGATCTCAAGAACTTTAGTTCTCTACTAGTCTCTCTCTCCACTTTTGCCTTGTACATTTTGAACATGTGAAAGGATTCTATCTAATCTTTCATATAAATAGTCCACATCATTCTAGAAAAATCACCAATGAAAAACATAAAGTATCTTTCACCAAATACACTCTTTGTCCTCATAGTTCCACATAGGTTAGTATGAACTAGATCTAATACATGTTTTGACATGAACGACTTACTAAAAAAACATGAACTTTCCAACTTTTCTAATTGACAATCTTTACACATAACATTGTTAGGTTTCGTAATAGGGGTAAACCCCTTACACAATTCTTCCTTCCTGCTTTGACAATGCTTTCAAAGCTTACATGACACAACTTCCTATGCCATAACCAACTATTATCATCTCTAGCTACCATGCAAGTATTACTAGAAATATTAGGGTAGAAAAGATTACCTCTACTTTGTTCTCTTGTAGCCAATAGCTTGCTTGTCTTGTCAAATATTTTGCAAGACCTTTTGTTGAACTTGAACTTGTAGCCTTTGTCCATTAGTTGAGTCACACTCAACAAGTTATATTTTAATCTTTTTTAGTGTAAATAATTATTATTTACACTTTACTTAAGTTTATTTAGGATAAATGCATTATTTTATTATTTATTAGGTTAGACACCTAAGAGTATGCACACTCATATGAGTTGTCATGTTGACAACACAGGAGTAAGCATCTCTAATTTAGCAATGGTGTCTACAACACTGGAGTTTGCATAATTAACTAAGTTGTCATGTAGACAACACAATTATTCACACTCTTAATTAAGCACATTGGTGTCTACAACATAATTTTATGTGACACACCTTTGTAGGCTTATCTTCTCATCATCGCACTAACTCATGTGCTCAATGGAGGATAATCCACTCCTAGTGGACATGTGCTTAGTTGTGAGGCTTATCATATTGCTAACTCCTATACATTCTAGAGGCCTTTATATACATGCACTCCTAGTTTACTTGTACATAAAAAATCTTCAATCGAATTTCATATTGTTATTCTGATCATACTCTATTGGTCTATTTGTGCTAGTTATTAAGCTTCTTAGTCTTGGGTGATTTTTCCTCAAGGCAAATTCTTACATGGTATCAGAGGTTGTACCAAATTCTTACATCGTATTATAGCCATAGGAGTGTCATTCATAGCCATTGGAGACCATTCTTGCTTCACCTCTCTAAGGGCCATCAATTCAGATCTGGAGTATCTGCAGCTATTGGGAGTGTCTAGAGCCAAAGCAGACCTCATCATTGTATTTGGAGTGTCAATTTGGTGAATTTTGACTATAAATTTGCCTATATTGGGCAATAGTAAAAATTGAGGCAAACTTTTTTTGCAAACCGGAACCCAAAGGCCCGATTTGCGAATTTGGTATGATCATTTCAGATCTCTAAATTTAATTTTTAAATCTGTATATTTTATTATTTCAATCTCTACAATTTCTCTACATTTTTTTCAAATCTACATTATTTTCTAGAAAAATTTTGGCCATCAGGCCAGTAGGAGAGATTTTTTGCAGGTGAAGATTGGAGCTTGCTGGTGCAAATCAAACATTGGCATCATATTTAGAAGGTCAAAAAACTCCCAAATCAACTTTTGTTTCATCAAAATCGGACATCTGAGGTGAAATCTAGAGTCAATTGATTTTTGGAGGTGCAATGGCGGTGATTTAGGAAAAATAATTACGGAGGTGATTTTCAAACAATGATATCTCCCTCATATGGGCTCCTTTTTTCAAGAATTTTTTTGTTTTGTTTTGGGGTAGAATTTCATGACCTACACATTGGTGTAGGATGTTTGAGATCTTTGTTCCTGAATTTTTTGCAAATTGCAAATCTCGATTTTTGCAAACTCAAAGGCTTAGTACGGGCTCATTTGGACACATAATCAAGTTCCATTTTTTTTGAAAGTGCATATTTTTTCATCTACTTTCTAGATCTACAATCAGATTATAGGCTTGTGTGGATAGAAATACCACTTTCAGAAATGGGTCCTTTCTTTGCATAGTATTGCTTCAAAATTGTTGTATTTTTGAGCTACATTGTAAATTCTTAGATTTGAACTATAAGAGGAGGTTGTAACCTAAAAAATTAGAAGTCCACTAAGTCCATTTTGGCAAGTGGCCTATTGTAAACACACTAAGTATAAAGTGCCAAATCATACATTAAGGGGGGTTTATTGCTTATTTTTGCATTTTGGGGGGTGCATACATTTATTGATCTCATGGAGTTTTGTTTCACATGTCGATTTGATGTTAGACCTAAGTTGACAAAAAAAAACTACCACAAATGGAGTGCTTTAATCATTGATCATCTAAGAAGAGAGCATAAGGAAGTATTTCCTTATCTATGTTCTAAAGAACCACTCTCTTCCATTGATCTGTCACCTATTAAAATAATTTTAGACATCATTTATTTTAGTTTCAATCATTATTGCTTTGATGTCATTGACAAGTACAATTATCCTTATGACATTTGGATGGGTCTTTGGAAAGCATATGAAGATCCTACAATTCCTCCATTTCCAAAGGGCATTCTACCTCCAGTCACTCCAATTATGGTACCTCCAACTCCAGATGAGATCCCACCTTCTGATGCTCATCTTGCTTCTACTAATTCAATTCTAGCCATAGATGCTCCTGATTTAGTGTTGTAGGATATACCATGTCTTCAACTTCAGCTTCATGGGATGACTTCCTTTTAGAAATTGCAAGGTTGTTCATGGAGTCTCACATTGAAGATGTGGGAGACATCATCAATGACATTCATCTTCTCTTTGTTGAGGAGACTTCTTCACTCATTGCGAGGGTACAATCTGACCCTCAACCACTTGATTGTTCTGATATGATTATGGTAATTTCTTTACAACAAATGGAGAAGGACTCTTTCACTTATGAAGGGACATATCAGTCTGTAGAGATTGTATTCCAGTTTCCTTAGACATCATATTTTCTGAGGATTCTTCCTACTAGTTGGGGGACATTCTCTACTACACCTATGGAATCATTTCTTCCTACAAGGAGGACCATCATTCAGATTTCATGGTGTAACTTCTTCAATCATCAAGGAGTTTCTTTCACAGGTGTGCTTACATTATTGAAGGGAGGCAACATTGCTTCTCTTCCTACATCTTTCTCTCCAGATGCTTCATTGTCTTTGGAGGTTGATTCAGCTTCATACATGGATATGTTACCTTGTTTGCAATCTTCTTTTGGGCATCCACAAGATTGGTTCATGGCATCTACATTCATCAAGGACTTGTCAACATATGAGTAGACTTTAGAGGCAACATCCACAACATACTATATCTAGATCCCTCTTCCATCTTCCTATCCACAGTGGGAAGCATATTTGCACCTATACTTGGTGCATCTTCTTCCTAAAGGGAGAAATGTTGTTTGTAGGCATTGGATTCTCTTTTGTCTTCAAGCACTCATTATCAGGAATCCTTCACTAAAGGGGGGATTTCATGGAGGGATTCTCTACTGTATATGCATGATGTATGTCATAATGGCTACGTCTTGATTAATCCATCCATTCATGCATCTTTCTTTATTGTACATATCTCTCTTTTTGGGAGAGGGTTTTTCCCATGAGATTTTACCTCTTTCTCCATTTTCAGAGAGATTTCATTATATTTTAGCATTGCATTTGTACTTTTGTACCTAACATGGCCTAGTAGTCGAGACCCATTATGCATTTCATCATAGCTTTTGTGAGCTTAAGTGCATTCCCCTAAGTTGCACTTAAAGTGGGGGGGGGGGGGGGGGGGGGTTAGTGTAAATTATTATTATTTACACTTAAGTTTACTTAGGATAAATGCATTATTTTATTATTTATTAGGTTAGACACCTAGGAGTATGTGCACTCATATGAGTTGTCATGTTGACAACACGGAGTAAGCAACTCTAATTTAGCACATGGTGTCTACAACAATGGAGTTTTCATAATTAACTAAGTTGTCATGTAGACAACACAGTTATTCACACTCTTAATTAAGCACATGGTGTCTACAACATAATTTTACATGACACACCTTTGTAGGCTTATCCTCTCATCATTGCACTAACTCATGTGCTTAATGGAGGATAATCCACTCCTGGTGGACATGTACTTAGTTGTGAGGCTTATCATATTGCTAACTCCTAGACATTCTAGAAGCATTCTAGAGGCCTTTATATATAGGCACTCCTAGTGTACTTGTACATCAAAAATCATCAATTGAATTTCATATTGTTATTCTGATCATACTCTATCGGTCTATTTTGTGCTAGTTATTGAGCTTCTTGGTCTTGGGTGATTTTTCCTTAAGGAAAATTCTTACATGGTATCAGAGCTATACCAAATTTTTACAATCCCTCCACTAGATACACATCTTTGTAGGTTGTAGATTCATTTAAGGATGCATTACCCTTACCTATCACTGTGCATGGCAAGTTGTTTCTAGACTTCACCATTCCTCCATTGTAAGCCTCAACCATGTAGAACATTCTCCTGTCACCTAACATGCAATGTGAGAAACCACTATCTATGAGCTATTTTTTTTGGATACTAGTACTTGTTTTCAAGGCTCTCTCCATCCTTTCTTCTATGATATAAAAAAAGGACATTTCATCCTCATCATCTTTCTTGTTACTAGTTGACTCTTCATCAATCACACCTTCTTCTATGATGTAACACCACTTCTCTTTTTCCTTTGACCACTTCTTTCAAGAACCTTTTTAGTTGTTGTTATCTCTCCATTCATTGATCTCCTTTCTAATAGGTTTTGGGAATCTAGCATTATAATGTCCTACCTTTTGCAGTTAAAGAATTTTAAAGGAAGCTTACCCTTGTACTTCCCTTTACGTCTAACCATTCTTTTGTTAACATAGCATCCACCTCATCTTGTTTCACTTCTTCAATAAATAGGTTCTCTAACTCTTTTCTATGTCTAGATGAGCTTGGTTCTCCTCTTTCTTTCAGTGCTACAATTGGTGCAACTAAGGCCTTGATCACAATTTCAACCTTAGGTGGTTAATTGTTGTCAAAATTGCTAAGTTCAAACGCAATAAAATTTCCCATCAATGCATCGAGTGACACCTCCATCTTGTCAATGGTTGTCATCTTGTGGATGGTTGACACCCTTATGACATACTTAGAAAAGCTCTTAGCATCTTTCTCACGCACTCATCTTCTGATATTACTCCTTTACATTCTCTAATGAATAGCATGATGTCCTACTCACTTTCCATAAGCTTCAATCTCTTCAACTTCTTGCATTCTCATGTCATCAAACTTTTCTTGCAAGCTTTCAGCCTTGGCCTTGATGACATGCTTATCTCCACCATGGAAAACCTTCAACTTCTCTCAAATTTTGTAGGTTGTCTCTAGTTCCTCCACATCTTTATATTTAGAGTATGACAGGGTGCTTGCTAGAGTATCTATTGTGGCCATGTGTATCTCCTACTCCTTTAGCTAGTTCACACTAAGTGGGTCATCTGGTTCAACATATTTTACCTCTAAATGGGTCTAGTAAGCATCTCCAAAAGTCTTTAGATGCAAGCACATCTTTTTGCACCATGAGTTGTAGTTTTCCCTAAAGAACCTTGGTACATCCCTTTTAAACATCTTCATATTTTTCTCAATCTTTTAAACTCTTGAGTCTTTGAGGATCTAGATTTTGATACCAATTGTTGGTCCCACCCATGGGTCAATATACTAAGAGGGGGGGAGGAGGTATATCAATATACAAACTATGCACAACTTTTTACTTTAAATCACACTCACCACTTCTCTACATGTTAGTACAAGTTATAACTCAACCATTCAGGGTTAAATAAAAACATATCACATGAAAATAGCAACACACATCACAATATTTATCTTGTTGAAATCCAGCTAAGGTAAAAGCCATATGTGTGAGTTGATCCTCACAAGTTTGAACTCTTCTGATGTGTGCCCAGTTGAGAGCTTATCCCTAATAAATGATTACAACACTATAAGGTGCCACCCTATTAGGGGGTTTCAATAAAACCTATTAAGATCTTTCTCTATTAGGAGAAGCCTAGTTGTAGGACTTTGAAACATAAGTTAATGTGTCAATGTGTTAAGAGATTTGTACAAAGAACGTATTAGGGTTCACCTTCGACAAGATTTATTGTTGAATAGTTAAGTAAAAAATAGAGAAATTGTTAAAGTGAAGCTTTAGTAGAAGTGAAGTACACTAAGTATATGAATTTGTGTTTCTCTTATATATATATATATATATATATATATATATATATATATATATATATATATATATATATATATATATATATATATATATATATATATATATATATATATATATATATATATATATATATATATAAGTAATCATTATCATTTCTGATATTAATCATATACTTAAATCATGTTTATGATAATACATATATATATATAATGTTAATAATAAATAAATCATATATCTTTCTTGCAGAGAGTTTCCTTATAAGATCGGGCTATATTTGTATTGACATGAGCCAACAATATAAAGGAAAAATAAATTGTATTAAGGTCCACGTAGGGACAAAACCCTACATGGCCGTTTAGCCATATCGAGTCATGTCCCTACTAGGACTGAACTCTTTATATTTATTTTCATTTGCTCGATGTTAAAGAACAATGTCAATACAATCAATTGTCTGAATACACATGCATTTCTTACATCTACTTTCTACCCATTCACAAGTAATTAAAGGTAATCGTAGTTCAGTACTTTAGTTACACACACACACACAAGGATCATATCTATATCAAAATTCAGGCTTACATATATAAGGATCATATTTATATTAGAAGCTAGGCTAATTATTTTAGAGAAGGAAAAGCACTTATATATATTCTCTCTATCAAGAATCCTAATAACATTTACATGCTATCAAATCCAAACTGATAGAGATTCATAGTCATCTTTATACATATTTAAATCTATTAAACTATCATCAATTTAAAACTATGGTTGATGGTGTCAAGCTAAATAACAAAATGGACACAACAGGAAAGGGAAAATTTTATTAATTGTGAAAATATGCTAGTACACTTAGTGCAGAGAAACAAACTCCAAAACATGCCCTATGGGCTTACAATAGCATAAATCTAGAGATAAATTCTTCTCCTAGTACCTTCTCTCAAACTCCACTCCAAACTGCATTTTACAATGCCAGAAATGTTCTTAAATAGACCCCGAAGGGTTAAGGATTAGGAATACATTCTAGAAAGTTCTAGTTGGCATCCACCGACCAAATAGAAGGCTCCATAAGTTGTATTAGAAGTTGACACAAAATTAGAAGAATCCAGAAACGGTAACCAAACTTACGGGAGGCATAACTTTTGAACTGTAGCTCCGATTGACGAATCATTTACATTTTCAAAAAGCTCTCGAAGCGCTCTATAGCCCTATGGATGAGCTTTGATCATCCCCCATTTTTTGGCCCTATTCAAGGTCATTTAATGCCCCTAAATTGACTTTGAAGCATTCTTAGGATGTCTCCAAAAATTGAAAAACTACGATAACTTTCAAACCGTGAGGCCTTTTGACTTGATTCTTTTTCTAGAATGCTCTAAATTACAATGACAATCTTCCAACCAATTTACAGCTTCTAGTTCACCAAAATGATGGCTCAATTACATACTCCTATTTTTTTGACATTTACACATATCCCAAGGTGATTAAAAACTCTAACCCAAAACACTAATAGTGGAACTGTGAGAGTTGGAACCTTTATTTGACCCAAATGGGTATCCAGAAATGAAAACACATGAAAAAAAAACTAAATCTAAGTACATTTTTTTGGGTGACATAGGATTGCCCTTATACCTCTAGATGCTCTTGCATCAGACACCCAGGGTAGATTGAAAAGTGACCTTGTCACTTTATGAATGGTAGAGGAAATTCCAGATGGGAAACCTCAGCTGCTGATATCCAAGTTGAGTCCTCTATTGGTCGTCCTTTCCACTTGACAAGATACTCTTCATACTACCTATTTTTGGTACTCCTACCCACACGACTATCCAGAATCTCCTCTATCTCCTCCTTCTTAGAAGTAGGAATTAGACATGGCTCTAACATCAGCTCCTTATCTGCACCATCATCATGATACTCTATTAAGTTTGCAATGTTGAAAATAGGAGAAATGTGAATTCCATCTGGCAACTCTACTTCATATGCATTTCCTGAGTCATGTTTCTTCAAAATTTTGCAGGGGCCAAATTTCTTCATCTTCAACTTGTCGTAAGTACCGGCTGGAAATCTTTCTTTTCTTAAGTGTACCATGACTAGATCCCCTACTTGGAACTCCTTATGTCTTCTCCTTTGATCAGCCCTAGCTTTATACTATTGGTTCATCTTGGTAATGTGTGCCTAGACCTCCTCATGTAGACGCTTGATATGTTCAGCAAATTCTTTAGCTTCAACACTTGTCCTCTCCCCTTGCTCTATCTTCCTCAATTTTGGTGCAGTCCTTGGGCTACTTCTATATACAATTTGGAATGGTGATCTACCAATACTCCTATTTATAGGGTTATTATAAGCAACCTCTGCTTGTGGTAGAATCAAATCCCACCCCTTGGGCTTATCCCCAACTAAACATCTCAGTAAATTGCCCAGACTTCTATTTACCACTTCAGTCTATCCATCAATCTGCGGGTGATGTGTAGAACTAAACTTCAAGTTTGTTCTCAACTTCTTCCACAATGTTCTCCAGAAATACCCCAAAAATTTAGTATCTCTATCAGAAACTATACTCCTTGGGAAACCATGTAGTCTTACCACTTCTCTAAAAAACAAGTCTGCAATATGGACAACATCATGAGTTTTGTGGCATGGAATGAAATGTGCCATTTTGGAGAACCTATCAACCACCACAAATACCGAGTCATTACCCCTTTGTGTCCTCAGCAATTCAAGAACAAAATCCATACTTATGTCCTCCCATGGCTTTGATGGAACAAGCAATGGCTGATACAGTCCAGTATTGTGACTAAATTCCTTGGCCACTTGACAAACTTGGCAATTTTGTACAAACTTCTTCACCTCCTGTGACATTTGAGGCCAAAAATAATGTTCTTTGAGAATGGCAATGGTATTATCTCGACCAAAATGTCCTACCATCCCTCCACTGTGTTTCTCCTTAATTAGATTTTCCCTCATGGAACTTCTTGGAATGCATAATTGACTGCTCTTGAACAACATACCATCCTAAATCAAATAATCTAGCCACTTGGTTCTATCTATAACAACAGGCTCTTTACAAGCTTTCCACACTTTCGCAAAATCAGGATCCTTAGGGTACATATTCTTGAGTTCATCAAACCCAACTACTTCAACTTGCATTACTGTAAGCAACAACTAACTCCTACTTAGTGCATCTGCAACCCTGTTAGAATTTCCACTTCTATGCTTCAACACAAATGTATAGCTCTGCAAGAACTCTACCCACTTCATATGCCTCTGATTCAATTTACCTTGGCTATTTAGGTAGTGTAATGCCCGATGATAAGTATACAAAAAAATTTCCTTTGGCAATAAATAATGCCTCTATTTCTTTAAGGCTTGAACTATTGCATAGAACTCTTGATCATAAACAGAATACTTCTTTTTCGCATCATTCAAATTTTCACTAAAATATGCAATAGACTTACCTTCTTGGCTTAATACAGCCCCAATAGTGCTGCCACTAGCATCATAATCCACCTGGAACACCTTTCTAAAATCTGGAAGTGCCAACACAGGCTGTTCTGTCACCTTCTTCTTCAGCATTTCAAAACTTCTCGTAGCTGCCGCAGTCCATTTCAACTCTTTTCTATCCCCTCTTATTGTGTCAGTCAAGGTTGCACATATGCCACTGAAATTCTTAATGAACTTCCTATAAAAACTAACCAAACCATGAAATCATCTTACCTCAGTAGCAGACCTTAGAGTAGGCCATTCCAAGATGGCTTTTACCTTCTCTGGATCCATTTTGAGACCTTCAGGTGATATAACAAACCCCAAGTAGACTAACTCCCTTTTTGCAAAGATACACTTCTTCAGATTAATTAATAGTTTCTCTTCCCTTAACCTTTCAAGGACACTATGAATATGCAATAAATGTTCTTCCAAAGTCTTGCTGAAAATTAAAATATCATCCAAATAGATAGTAACAAATTTTCCCAAGAACTTCTTAAGTACCTCATTCATAAGCCGCATGAAGGTGCTTGGGGCGTTCGTCAATCCAAAGGGCATGACTAACCACTCATAAAGACCCTCCTTGGTCTTGAAGGCTATTTTCCACTCATCTCTTTCTTGTATCCGTATCTGATGATAGCCACTCTTGAGATCTATCTTTGTGAAGTACTAAGCTCCACTTAAGCAGTCCATAAGATCATCCATTCTTGGCAAAGGAAATCGATATTTGATGGTTATCCTATTTATAGCTTGAGAGTTTGTACACATCCTCCACTCTCCATCCTTCTTTGGTGCCAGTACTGTAGGTACTGTACATGGACTCGGGCTCTCCTGAATCAAGCCCTTCCTCAATAGCTCCTGAACCTGTCTATTTAGCTCCTCAGTTTCAGTAGGAGTCATCCTGTGAGCAGCCTTGTTAGGAAAACTAGCTCCTGGGATTAAATCTATTTGATGACTGATTTGCCTTACCGATGGCAATCCTTCTGGAACATTATTAGAGATGATATCTCCAAACTCACCTAGTAAATCTGAAACTTCAAGTGGTATTTCACTACTACCTTCTTTATCTTTCCTAAGAATCATAGCATAGCACATACACTGATGTTTCATGCCATCTAAAAACTTCCTTCCATCAACAAGACAAATCCTAGCACTGCTACATACCATTTTGCCTTCCTTTTTCATGGGCTTTAGTTTGTGGTGAACTCCATCCTTTGTTAGAGAGTATGTGTTTGCATGACCATCATGTACTGCATGCCTATCAAATTGCCATGGTCTACCCAACAATAGATGGCAAAAATCCATTGGAATAACATCATAGAGAACTTCATCATGGTAACTCCCAATTTTGAACTTCACTAAACATTGTTCACTTACCAAGACCTTATGATTGGTGTTTCTCCCTCTTGAGCTTCAGCTTAGAGACCATCTCCTATGATACCAAGTTATCAGTGCTACCACCATCAATGATCACATCACAACATTTATCCTCACACTTGCACCTGTTATGGAATAAACTCATCCTTTGTCCTGGTTCAATCTCACCACTTAGTAGGACCCTTTCATTTGCTAAAGTCTCTCCTCTTTTTGCATCCTCTGAATGTGATGATTGTGCATCCTCATCCACATGAGCAACCCAAGCTTTACCCTCAGCTCTCCTATCTATCCTTCCTTGTCATTGAGGGCATTCAAAGGCATGATGACCTTCTTCATTGCAATGGAAATAGGTAACACGAAAGCCTCCTCTTCTTTTTCCACATCCTCTACCTCTTCCTCTCTAATTTCCAAAGTCTTGATCATGGGAGTAGTTGAAACCCTCGTTCCTCTGGTTCCTGCTAGTACCCACATCTACATTTTTCTTTTGGGTTTCATTTCGGCCTCCAGAAGACCTACCACTACCCCTTCCTCCTTGACCATGCCCTCTTTGTCTCCCTTCAAACCTTTTATTTAGCTTCTCTTCAACTCGTAGGGAAAATTGGTATGCCTCTTCAACACTGGTCATTCTTACTAGACTTAATTCCTCTTGGATGCTAGGTCGTAACCCATTGATATAATGAGCAACCTTCTCCTTATTTGCTTTTGCATTCCCTACTCTAATTAGAAGTCAGTAAAACTCCTCTGTATATTCTTGGACTAATTTTCCTACTTTTTTTAACCCATGCATCTTCTTAAACAAATCAAGCTCGTAGTCAACAGGAATGAACTGCTTCTTTAGTTTGTCCACCATGCGATCCCACCTTGTGATCTTCTCCTTTCCTCTTCTATTCCTTTCCAATTGAACCTCTTGCCACTAGATTTTGGCATGGCCTTTCAATTTGACCTTTTCAAACTTGACCCTATCTGGGTCCCTGATATCCTCATACTCAAAGTACTCCTCCAGTTCATTGATCCATTCGATCAACTCATCCGATTTCAGATTTTTTGAAAATAGACCCACATCAATTGTAGGTCTTTTCCCAAACTTAGTAACGGCCCTAAAAAGCCTCTCCTCTGCCTGATTCAGAACTTCCTTGTCAACTTCCCCTTTTGATCCAATTTCTTCTTCTTCATTGTCATCCTCACTTTCGTCACTTGCAGTAACATTTGTTCCTCTATGGAGCTCCTCCTGCAATGCTTATACCTGCCTTTGAAGGGATCTAAACTCCTCAGGATTAATAGCTCTGGCCCTTCCACCATGCTCTCTTTGCAAAGGCATCTTCTTAATTCAAAACCACAACCACACAGTCTCGGTGCAAACTGCCTCATAGTCGACACTTTGTCTACACACTTAAGAAAACTAGGCTCTGATACCACTTGATGGGGTCAAGCCAAATAACAGAATGGACACAACAGAAAAGGGAAAATTTTATTAACTGTGAAAATATGCTAGAACACTTAGTGTAGAGAAATAGACTCCAAAACATGCCCTATGGGCTTACAATAGCATAAATCTAGAGATAAATTCTTCTCCCAGTACCTTCTCTCAAACTCCACTCCAAACTGCCTTTTACAATGCCAAAAATGTTCTTAAATAGACCCTGAAGGGTTAAGGATTAGGAATACATTGTAGAAAGTGCTATTTTTCATCCACCAACCAAATAGAAGGCTCCAGAAGTCGCATTAGAAGTCGGCACAAAATTAGAAGAATCTAAAAACGGTAACCGAACTTTCGGGAGGCATAACTTTTGAACTGTAGCTCCGATTGACGAACCATTTACATTTTTAGAAAGCTCTCAAAGTGCTCTATAGCCCTATGGATCAGTGTCACTCATACCCCATTTTTTGGCCCTATTCAAGGTCATTTAATGCCCCTAACCTGGCTTTGAAGCATTCTTAAGGTGTCTCCAGAAACTGAAAAACTGCGATAACTTTCAAACCGTGGGGCCTTTTGACCTAATTCTTTTTTTGGAATGCTCTAAATTACAATGAAAATTATCCAACCAATTTACACCTTCTAGTTCACCAAAATGATGGCTCAATTACATACTCCTATTTTTGTGGCATTTACACGTATCCCAAGGTGATTAAAAACTCTAACCCAGAACACTAATAGTGGAACTGTGAGAGTTGAAACCTTTATTTGACCCAAATGGGTATCCAAAAATGAAAACACATAAAACAAAAACTAAGTCTAAGTACATTTTTTTGGGTGACACAAGATTACCCTTATACCTCTAGATGCTCCTGCATCAATGGTGAACTATGTAAGACTAGAAGATAGACTTGAAGGGGCCTCAAACTTTGCATCATGGAAAATATGATTAATGATCATTCTTCGAGAAATGGAATTAGAAGGATACATAGAGGAAGATAAGTCTATGCACAAGAATGATATAGACAAAACAACCTAGAAAAGACATAATAATAAAGCTATGTAGATCATTATAGATTTCATCAAAGATCACATTCTCCCATCAATATCAAGTCTAAAAATAGCTTATGAAATGTTTACCACTATTAAGAATACATTTGAAATTGATAATTCTAGTAGATTGTTGACATTGAAGCAACAACTACTATACATCAAAATGAACAATAAAGAGTCTATTACATCTTATATTTTAAGAATCTCAGAGTTAAAAGATCAACTTGAGACTATTGAAAATCAAGTGGATGACAAAGAACTTTGTATCATAGCACTAAAAGGATTACCCTTATCTTGGGAAACTTTTATTCGTGGACTAATCTCTTGACCTGAACTTCCAAAATTTGAGCAACTTAAAAATTAATGTACTAAAGAAGAGTCAAGATTAATTTCAAGAGGAATCAGTCTAAATCAAGAGGGAGATATTCAAGCCCTCCAAGCTAATACCAAAAATAAAGGAAAGAAAGGTAAATTCAAATGAAAAATAAAGGAATTTAACAAAATATACAAGAAAAGAGATTGGTCACAAGTACAATGCTTCAAATGTGACAAATTTGGTCATACTCATAACATCTATCCAAAATGGAAGAAAATTCAAGTAGCACTAGTAGAATTCAAAGATGAAAAGGATGAAAACTTTATATTTTACTTAGCTCTCTCAAGTGAACTCAACTTCAAAAAAAACACATGGATAATAGATAGTGGAGCATCTAGTCATATAACAAGTTTTAAAGACAAATTTGAAAGTTTTGAAGGATATTCCTCTGTAGAAGTAAATATTGGGGATGATTCTACGTATCTTATAAAAGGAATTGAATCATGTTCAATACAACTGAAAACATGGATCACACTTCAACTAAAGAATGTATTGTTTGTACCTAGCATGAAAAGAAACTCGATTTCTATCTCAAGATTTGCAGATCAAGGGTATCAAATCACATTACAAGAAGATAAAATTACTATCCTAGTCCAAACACTCCAAGATTAAGAATGCAATAACCATTGGACTCAGAGATGGAAGCTTATACAAACTTTATAACTATCAAAATCTTGCACTAAATCATAAAATCTCAAATACAAATGAAATCTAGCATAGAAGACTTCATCATCTTCATTTTCATGCCTTACCATCCATAGGGAAAATAGTAACTGAGCTACCTAGTTTAAAACCTGATCATTCTAAAACTTGCAAAGGATGTGCTTTAGGTAAAAAATACTTAAGAGTTCTTTCCTAAAATTGAACAAAAATCTAAATTCGTACTTGAACTCATTCATGCTGACATGTTTGGTCCAATGTCTATGCCTTCCCTAAGTGGATGTATATACTACATAATTTGTGTAGATGACTTCTTTATGAAAATTTGGATTTACTTTCTTAAACTTAAAGAATCACCTGAAGTTTATCCAAATTTAAACAATTTAAAACCCTTGTTGAAAATGAATCTAGAAAGAGAATCAAAATCCTAAGATCTGATAATAGGGGTGAACACATTTTAGAAAACTTTAAAGAGTTTTGGATCTCTTTTGGGATTAAGAGGGAGTTTTATATACCATATAATCCTCAACAAAATGGAGTTGTAGAAAGAAAAAATAGATCTATTATAGAATCTTCCAACGCCATGATGCATGACCAAAATCTCCACACTTCATTTTGGGTTGAAGCTTCTAACATCGTAGTGTACATCCAAAATAGATGCCCTTATTCAATATTAGAGAATATAACCCGTGAAGAAGTATGCATGGGAAACAAAGTAGACTTAAGTCATCTAAGAATATTTGGATGTCATGTATACATTAATATACCCAAGGAGAAGTGAACTAAACTCGAACCATTAGGAAAGAAAGACATATTTATAAGATACACTGAATCATCCAAAGGTTACAGGATTTACATCCCTGGTAAAAGAACCATTGAAATCAATAGAGATGTAAAATTTGAAGAAGAAATTGCTTTTAATCTCTCAAAGAACATTGATGAATCATACATAGAACCAATTGTTGAATTAGATGAGAATCCTCTAGTAGAGAATTAAAGGGAGATTGATTCTGAAATTCTTGCACCCACAAGTTCTATTACAAAAAAATTAACAACAAAAAGATGCCAATTTGGGCAAGAAAAATGATAGAAGAAAATAAAGTAGAACCTGATGAAGTATTCAAAGAAAATAAGAGAACAAGGAGCCATTCATGTTATATAGCACAAATATCTAAACTCGTTAAAATAGAACTGACAAATATCAAAGAAGCATTATCATGTCAAATTTGGAATGAAACAATGATTAAAGAGTATCAATCCATATTAAAAAATGATGTATAAGATATTTTACCCAGACCTAAAGATAAATCAATTGCCTCCTCTAAATGTCTATTCAAAATAAAACATGCACAAGATGGTAGTATTGAAAAATACAAAGCCAGATTTGTAGCTTGTAGATTTTCACAAAAGGAAGTAATAGATTATGAAGAAACTTTTCTCTAGTTGCACATTATACTTCTGTCAAAAACATCATAGCAATTGCAGCATCCAAAGGATGGAAGATACAACAAGTGGATGTTAAAATTGGATTTCTAAATGATGTAATTGAAGAAGAATATATCAAACATACAGAAGAATTTATCACCCATGACAAAAATTCTTATGTATGTAAACTGAAGAAAGCATTGTATTGTCTCAAACAAGCTCCCAAGGCTTGGTATAAAAAGATAGACAACTACCTTTCAAAATTAGAATATTCGAAAAATGAAGTTGATCCTAATATATATTTCAAAATAGTTAATGGTGATATGATTATTCATGTATTATATGTTCATGATTTACTAATAATAGGTGAAGAACATCTTATAGAAAAATGCAAATAGGATCTAACAACATAATTTAGCATGAAAGATCTAGGACTTCTTCATTACTTTCTAGGCTTAGAAGTATGACAAAATAACTACATCTTTCTAAATCAAGGAAAACACATTGTTGACATTCTAACTAAGTTTGGGATGATGGACTATGAACCCTTAACTACTCCTCTAGAAGAAAATCTACTCAAATTGAAGAATGGTGGATTTGAATATGAACCCACTAATCCCACTTACCAGTGGAAAATTATCAGATCATTGATGTACTTGGTGAACACCTATCTTGATATCTGTTACACAACCAATGCCTTAAGTCAATTTATGTGTGAGATAAAGAAGATCCATCTCATGGTAGCCAATCACATTTTATGATACTTATGAGGTACAATTTGTTTGGACCTTAAATATGATCAAGTTGAGATTAATTGTCATGGATATTCTATTTCTGATTGGGCAGGTAGTTCTATTGATTGTAAGAGTACTAAATGATGTTGTTTCAGTCTTGATTCAACAATGATCTCTTGGTTTAGTAGAAAACAATCATTAGTTTCCTTAAGCTCTGTTGAGGTAGAATACATAGTGTCTTCCATGGGAGCCATAGAAGTAATATGGTTAAGAAAATTGGTAGCTCAATTCTTTGGAAAACCCTTGAAGCCTACAATCATCCATTGTGATAATCAAAGTTGCATCAAGCTATCAGTGAATCCAATTTTTCACAATTGATCTAAGCATATTGAAATTGCTTATCATTATATTAGAGATATGGTAGATGGGGATGTTATCAAGCTAGAATATGTAAGTACAAATGAACAGACTACTGATATACTCACTAAACCTCTTCCCAAGCCCAAATCAAAATATTTTAGAGGTAAACTTGGAATGATTCAATTATGATTATAAATATTGAAATCAGATATCAGTTTTGGAATATATATGTATATGTATTTTTCTTACTATCTTATAGTTGCATATGATATGTAATGGAAGGTGACGATCTTTGATGGACATATAAACATAAGGTAACCATTGTAAGGCAACAATCTTACAAATGGTTTACCTATTATTATGAAAAATTTACATTTTTAGTCTCGATAACTAGAAGTCATGGTAACAAACGTATTATGATCAAACTTCATTAATTTTTTGTCCCAAAGTGCCAAAGATCATAATAATTTTCATATAGAGTTCATGCCATTGTAATTTTGAGTTATCTGATGGACTACTCTAGATCATTGTTTCTAAGCATAAAAAATCAAATAACCTATTCTCTTGATAGGTATCATTTAAGATGATACCAGTGCATATATCAAGAGAATATAAGAAACTTTGGTGTCTCACTTATCCATCACTAAGAGGGAGTGTTAAAGTGTATCTTCAGTAGAAGTGAAGTAAACAACAAATCATATATATTTCTTGCCGAGAGTTTCCTTATAAGATTGGGCTATGTTTGTATAGACATGAGCTGAAAATATAAAGGAAAACTAAACTGTATTAAGCTCGAGACATGACCCTACATGGCCCTTTGGCCATGTAGGGTCATGTCCCTACAAGGAATGAACTCTTTGTATTATTTCTCATTTTCTTGATGTTAAAGGATAATTTCAATACAATAAATTGTCTAAATATATATGTTTTTTTCCCATTCACAAGTGATTAAATGTAATCACAGTTCAGTATTTTAGTTATACATATACATAAGGATCATATATATATATATATATATATATATATATATATATATATATATATTCCTGAGAGAGAGAATATATAAAAGTGGTTTTCCTTTTCTAAAAAAATTAGCCCGAGTTCTGATATAAATCTGATCCTTATATATGTAAGTCTAAATTCTTATATATATATATAAGAATTTAGACTTACATATATAAGGATCATATTTATATCAGAACTCGGGCTAATTTTTTTAGAAAAGGAAAACCACTTTTATATATTCTCTCTCTCAGGAATCCTAATAGCATTTACAAAAATGACCTATCAGTTTAGCTATTGAACGTAGCTTGATTTAGATCCTTCTTCCACTTGTTGGACTAGTCTTAGAACTTTTCTTTACCTTCTTTGAGTGCTACAACTTCAGTCTCTAGTCACTAGTGTTTTTTACTCTCTCATCTTGAGCACACAATACTCCTTGCACTATTTTAGGCATATTGTCTACTTCTCAACACAATCATATCTTACAAGATGATCTCTCTCTGATCACTCTTCTTCACTCTATGGGATTCCACTTTTAGCTTAGCACTTCTGGCTTTCAAGATATTCACTTGGCAATCTAACCTTCTCCCTTTCAACTTTGTTTTCTTTTATACTCTTCTACTTTCTTTTCTTAGAAGTGTCAATCTAAGAATTCAAAATTTAAATTCCCTCCCCATTACTGACTCTAGTGCCTATTGTAGTGGTGTGTCACTCTTGTCAGTTTGTGGCATGTTTGTACAAGTGTCATATGTGCTATGTGTTCCTGGTGTCTAGTCTTAGTTGGAAAGAATTCAAATTTGAATTCTTCTAACTATGCCTTGGTCCTTTCTCCCATCACCATTAAAGGAAACATTGATTGCACTCTTACCCTCTTCATGACTAGGTAATCATGGGTATCTTGCTTTGTGCTTATCATGTTGAGTCACAATGTTATTTTGTGATGCGGGAGCATCCAATGGTGTAAGGGCAATCTTGTATCACCCAAAAAATTCTTAGAAATAGTTTCTGTTTAATGTGTTTTCATTTCTGGATACCCATTTGGGTCAAATAAAGGTTCCAACTCTCACAGTTCCACTATTAGTGTTATGGGTTAGAGTTTTTAAGCACCGTGGGATATGTGTAAATGCCAAAAAAGTAGGACTATGTAATTGAGCCATAATTATGGTGAGTTATAGGGTATAAATTGGAGGGATGGTTATATTTGTAATTTAAAACACTCCAGAAAAAGAATTAGGTCAAAAGGCTTCATAGTTAGAAAGTTATTACAATTTTTTGATTCCTGGAGACCTCCTAAAAGTGCTTCAAAGTCAGATATGGGGCACTAAATGGCCTTGTACGGGGCCAAAAAATTGGGGATGAGTGATGTTGTCCATAGGGCTATAGAGTGCTTTGAGAGATTTCTAGAAATTTAAATGGTTCGTCAATCAAAGTTACGGTTCAAAAGTTATGCCTCCCAGAAGTTGGACTACTATTTCTGGATTCTTCTAATTTTACACCGACTTCTAACATGATTTGTGGAACCTTCTATTTTGGTGGTGGATGCCAATTGGCATATTCTAGAATTTATTCCTAACCCTAAACCATTTGGGGCTTATTTAAGAACATTTCTAGCATTGTAAAGGCAACTCTTAGTGGAGTTAGAGAGAAGGTATTGTGTGGAGGATTTCTTTCGCCAGAATCATACAATTGTAAGCCCATAGGGCATTTTTCATTGATAATAATATTTCCCTTTTCTTGTGTGTTCATTTTGGTCTTTGGATGTGTGTCCATTATTTTGTCTATTGTTTCTGCCACTTGGATTTCTTTTTCTTGTGTGGACTTCACTTGTTATGCTTTTTCTGAGTGAATTATTGTCATCTCTTCTACTAGGCTTGTCATCTTTTCTGATTTCCTTCAAGTGTTAGGGTCACACATTGACATGCCTTGCCAATTGTGCCTATATACTAGTCATGATCCCTTTGCTTGTGTTTCCAACAATGACAACACCTTTGATGACTAAGTATACTAGTCTGTCTACAATTAGTCTTTAACACTTAGGCCAACACATTTAAATTTTGATTCCAAGCACTACTTAAAAAATGAAAAGACATACATTTTACAGTCATTCAATAATCCACATGTGATCCATAATATCCAATACTTTATGCGTGGAAATCTTTAATGTCTAGTTGAATTCATCTTGAAGAAAAAACAAACACAATGACAAGTTAATTATGGTCTGAGAGATAATATCAACCTCTTGATGTACTAGGATACCTTTGAAGAAATATTTATTATTGTAAGATCTTCACTTGGATGCACACAATATTCACAAGAATTCTTAGACTTGTTTGGTATTAGTCTTTGAGATGATACACAAGAATTTGATGTCATAGAATAATATAGACCTAAAAATAAATAGTATAAATGGAAAAATAATTTTAAAATTAAATTAAATTTTTTTTTATGATAGGAACAAAGATTAATATCTTTTGATAATCAACCCGTGTACATTTTATATTAGATCTGAAGTGTTATCACTAACTTTTTCTATCACTTCCAAAAAGTTGTTCCCCTATGACTTTGGTAAATTTTTGTCATATGTTTGTAAGGCCCAAGTGCAACCAATAATCTATAATATAGCTTCTAAGCACTCAAAGTGTACAATGCCTAACATCACTAGTAGATCCCTAAATAATAAAAGTGCATGCCAACCCTCCTCACAATTATACTTTCTTAAATGCTCCTAACACTCTCCTCAAACCTCTAACTCTACTCTTGTCTAACCCTATTGAACCCCCTTTGCAACTTGTACAAGCTTTACTATCCTCTTGATGCATTCTTTACTTGTGTCCCTAATAAGATGCAAGCTAATAACATTGAACTTCTTGGAACTCATTCAATCCTCTTGTTCAACTTTACACACTCCCTGAGTTTACCCAACATTCGTTAAGCATTGACACTAAATCCACCCTTTGCACTTTTATTGCCTTGTCTCTTGGTTTATGTATGCACGACTTCATTGGTGAACCCAATACTCATGCATCCCATGTTCTCCAACCAATTTCTTACACATAATCAATTTAAGCTAAATTGATTCACCTTGTAATTACACATCTACTTGCAAGGTAGTAACATTTAACTTCTTATAAATCCCTCAATCCACTCGTTTAACTTTACACTCCCTAAGTTTAAACAATATTTCTTGAGCACTTCATTGAATCCATCCTCCAAGCTCTGATTGCATTGTCTCATAGTTTATGTCTACTTGACTTTGTTGGTGATTCTAATTACTCATACATCCCATGCACTCCAACTAACTCAATAATCCAACCCAGTGTTTTTTAGTTATTGAGCTCTTCTCTAACTCAGCTATACTCCTAGAGCACTTTGACCATAGACCATGTCCCCATTCTAGCTTCACACCATGTCATCTTACATGGACATATAGCTCTACATCAATCACCCACATATATTTCTTAGTATAAGCTCAAACCTTCTAACTTGAACAACCCATTGCAAGGCCATCCCCTCTCACAAGGATTAGCTACACCACTCTTCTAGATTTTGGGTCATGGACAACTACCATGGAGTCATCCTTAACATTGGATCAACTACTCCACTTGACTAAGATACAAACTATGACTACACTGACCAAACAATATCATCACCCAGTGGCATGGAAAGGCTACTTTCTTTCACCCTTAAAATCCATGTGGAACCTTTATCTTCTTGAAAGACTAGAGGGGAAGGTTACTCTTCTTTGACCCCACCAGAGGGATAATGTCCACCTTGGACCACCCTAGTACACTCTTGAATGTGGTTATTCCCAACAATCAAACTATTGATCAGACCACAATTTTGAGAATCAAAATCATTATATGAAGAAGAACATATTATAGATGTGTGGACCATAGGCCAACAAGCACATTTCCCCTAAAAAGGACTTGCAAGCTAAGGCACTAATCATAAGGAAAGTTATAAAGGAATTGAAAGCTAAGACACCAACCTTATGGAAAGATACAATACAAATTACCACAAGGAATTATGTTGAATTAATTGACTTGAAGAACATTCTTTATAATGTTTATTATGGTTCGTTGTTTATACATTTGTAATTGATTTTATATTTTGTTTCCTACACATTTGCACCTCCGCACTTCACAACACCTTGTACACTCATCTATATTATGTCTAATCTCTGAAGTATATTTTTCTTTTTATATCTTATAAACTAAAATAATATCAGCTAGGTAGTTCTAATGAGATGTAGCATATAATGCAAATCATCAATCACAAACATAATGTCCAAATGTAGAAGGTAGATAAAGCATGTGAAGCATCACACCATGTTGACACATCTTCTAGATCCAAAATATTTGTAATGATCACTACATACCATTGCAAGGACCAAAACATCTTGAGTCAACCACAAAGGATGAAATTGTACATATAATATCAACCAAATAAACACAAAAAGTGGTGCACACCTCCAAGATTCTTGTGGATTCTCAACGTAGCATCACTTAACACCATCATATCTATATTAACAAACCACAACACCAAATCACTTGAAGGAGGATGAATAGAAAGTATTCTAGCAAACTATTACTTTATCTCAATCAAACCAAAATACAAAATGAAATATATCTTATTGTGAATCAAATCAAATGACGAGATTTGAGAAGAAACCTCCTATATTAATCAACATGCTACTTAAAACTGCAAGGTGGAAAAGGAAGGCATGCCAAGGTCAGTGTTTAGTTAGACAAATTATTCACTAGAATAATCACACTTACCCATTTCAAATGCAAACAGAAAAGTCCTTCACATAACACTATGTCAATTTCAACATGCCAAGACAAGATCCATGTTGACCTCATAACTATATCTCCAAAACATATTTGGACCAAGAAGTCTTAAATCAAATCACAAAAATCAATTGAGTCAGTCATAAACTCACACAAACATCAATGTTGGATTCACTTCAATATAACTTCACTTACAAAGCTATCCAACATAATATGTTTGAATTGGAACATTGCATAAACTTTGGGAACATGTTTACTAAGCCACACAACTAGAAATGTCAATGTGGAGCATTCTCTAGACCAAAATACCATTCTTGGCAGCCATCCTAACTGTCAACAAACAACCACAAAAATGAAATTCAACCTCCTACTACACCAAAATTGTAAGTTGACAACTTCTTATTTGGACCATTCTCCCATAAGAATTTTAGATTGTCTTTCCTACATATCAACTTTTCATACTTGTCACCTTCCAAATATATAACAAATTGACTTATCATCACCACTAACCATTAGAACAAAGCTCAAACAACCAATACCATACTTCAAATACTTTGACTTCTATATTTTAGCTTCCAATAAACTAGACACATTCTATATGCACAACAAGTTGGTAATCATGACAACAATAAATACTTTTTTCATACACATGTAAACTACTTCTCTCCATCGAGTTCAATACCAAACACATGTAATTCTTCATCAATTTGACATTGATCCATACAACAAGTTGACATCAATGAAAACATTGAACATTTATTTCTAACAATCAAAGAATACCCTCCCTATGTAAGTTTTTTGGTAAATTCTCAAGCCTTGATATATTAACATCCTAGTTTTTCCACCATCTTGGTGTACAATAGGAAAATAGAAACAATGTGGATTATTCTTCTTTCCTTATTGCACATCAAAAACAAGACAACCCACTAGGATCAAGTAGGACTTATGTGTTAAATGGGTACGATGATCATTTGTTGTGATTGATTCAGAGGAGTTTATTATAGGATATTGTAAATAAAAAACTAAATAAGATTGAATGACAAGTTTCAACACAAATAGACATACAAAACTCAAACATGAACTCACAATGACCTTAAATAACTAAATTATAGTATTACCTTGTATTTTGAATATGAGGCTAATGGAAGGGTACAAAACACCTTGCTCTCTATATACCCAATACTCTTTTCTAAAACTATGACAAATATTTTGTCAAATCTTATACTCTCTAGATCTGCAATAATTGGTTCACCACTTGTTCCTATATAGAAAAATGGTGAAGGTTGGATAAAGGGGTTTACCTTAGTCAAAAAACTATTTTTGACACATTCAAGGAAAGAGATTCCCCAAAAGATATGAATGATCTTAGAGATAGACTAAACCACATTAAAAATGCCCAAAAAAACTAACAAGAAATGAGCATCGAGGAAGAACTTGTTAGAATATATAGTCCACCAATATAACTGAGAGGGGGGGGACGGTGAATCAGTTATCCAACTATTATCACAATTATCAACCTTAATAATCCTTGACCATGTAAATAACATAAGCATAAACCATAGCAATAAACTCATGCACAATAGCACCAGATATGTTAATAGGGAAACCCTTGATCAAAGGAAAAATCTCGGTGGGGATGATACCCACAAGATGATGTACTAATATAAAAGTTCCTTGTTAGAAGATGGACCCTGTTAGGAGTCTATGAATGCATTCAGTACAGATGAGTCCCTATTAGGAGACTTTGAATCCCATTTAGGAGATTCCAACCTTGTTAGGAGTTGTGGAAGATAGATGGACCCACTGTCCAAATAGCTTTAGGGAAAGACCATTGAACCCACTATCCAAATGATCTTTGTATTATTCCTTATAGAATAATAGATGTGAAATGTACTTCATTCCTCTATCTCTTTCCTGTCAACTAGGCTTTTGCTCCTTCTGATCTTGTAACCAAATCACCAATCCCACATCCAATAATCCCTTGGATCACTTACACACATTTTCCAAACACTCTACTCCTTTTCACACTTTTCAATTGCAATACAATGGATATGCTTTACAAACAAGGATAACATCTTTCATTTATACCATATCTTCAAGATAATTCCTTGAGTCAGCCTTGGGGCTTTATCAATTAATTATAATAAGATAGTTAATTAATTACAATTACAATAGCATTTTTTGTTAACAGTCTAATGCAAAACTTCACATGTGTGACCTTAGGGCTTTCACACTCAGTGACATCACCACCTGACTATCCTCTATTACTAGTTGATTGTGCAACTCTTTATTACATCTCAAATGTAAGATAGCAATCAAACATTAGAATGTTGTTCTCCAATTTTGTACTGCTCTTTGTAAATTAGGTACAACTATTGTACACCTTCGACTTAGACTCTGCACACTTAACCACATCATCAGAAAATAGACTGGAACATTTCCTCCACTGCGCATCACTAGAAAATCAAACCATTGTCCATATCAATAAGATCTCTATCTGCTACTTTGGCACCCTTCCCAGACTTACTGCTATGTTGACATCAATGACGAACACAGTCATGAATGCAACATGTCAATACTCTCTAATGCTTAGGATACTCCCCAAATGTAGTATCATCATCAGTCATGCTAACAAAACTATCATTAGATTATCATCAAGTGGGACTACTAATGTAGATATGACATTGCCATTGTCAATATACAAGTATAATAAGATAGATACATCCACTACCTTCAACAACCTTTTTGCAACTGATCATCCCACCAAATTATGAAACTTCAAATTAACCCAAGTTATCCTAGTTGGATCTATCATATCTTGTCTAACCATCTAGTAATCTTATCATCTAACACTACTAAAACAACAACTACTAGCCTAATTATATACAAGATCGCCAATCACAAGTTAGTTTATCCAATCATTAATTTCTAAGGAAAAGGAAATGTATTACAAATAGGTGGGCTAGGACCCAAATCCATAAGAATGTCCCAAAATAGACACATCATGTTGTGCAAACATACACGAGAATTTATCAAATGTATTACAGTATAGAGTAATGTTCAAATTTGAATTGAATGTCATGAGTTTTCATGGAAAGTTGCAACTCACCTCACTAACTATTAGAATAAGTAAGCCAACATAAGACCAGACCAATCTTAAGAAAAATTCATTTGGAGACATTAGACAAAGGTTTGAAGCTAGACATAGGGTCTCCATGATGCTTAGACCACACCATAAGGATCACATAAGAAAACAAGTCAACTCGTTTAATCACAACCTAAAACACCAAGAAAAATTTCTAAATAAATAGTAAATAGACAAACCAAAAGGAGATATGTTTGGGTGAAACAAATTTTCCAATGACCCAAGGATGCACCTGCATCAAAAACTTGAGGTGAATAAAATATGATCCTTTAGAGAAAGTTATGACCATCTGATAGGATTTAGAACATAAATCCCATTCTCATTCTTGATCCACATATCTTTGTATCCATGAATCCAGAAGAATAATTTCCATCATCAAGTATGTTATTATTATTTTTTTCTACTACTTCCAAAACCATTATTTTGATAAAAAATTTGGTCTGTATCACTTCTATAATTACAAATTACATCTTGCTTCAACTTTTGATTTTTGGTTCTACCTCTAACATCATTCAACAAGTGTATGTTTTTTGATCCATTCACAAGATTTTTTTCCTCATCTGATATGAATTCACTAGCATTCTATTGTGACATCATCATCTTGTTGTCATTAGTTTTCAATTTCCCCAATCCACATTCATTCATGAGATTCTTCAACAATTGCACAACCTTAGTTATATTTTTAGCCACTTGCTACAATTCCATTACCTTCTGATCTGAAGCAATCTGATTGCCTAAAGTGTAAGGAAATTTATACTTAGGTCCTCGTCTTTAATTCCTCTCTCCTTCAAAATAGGTAATTTAATATTCTATCATTTTTTTTTATAGAAACAACACTCCTTCGACAATAATGAATAGAACCAACATCATATTACAAAGGTCTACCCAAAAAAAACATGGTAAACACTAATATAAACCACACCACACAATACTTCATTTTGATAAGGTCCAATGTTGAAATTAACCCAACACTGTTGTCACTTCTACCATATAATCATCCTAAAATTAACTTATCCCATAAGGAAAAGCATGTTTGAGTATCCTTAATCCCAACTTATAAACCGTTTCCTTTGGTACAAGGTTATTAGTACTTCCACCATTCATTATTGATAGGCCAATACTGGTGCAAAGAATAATAAAAGAATTAATGATTTATGATGGAATTTGGCTGGTCTATATGTGTCAATCCGAGAGTGTAATCTTGTGAAGGTGTCCAAGAAATATGCCATCAAGGGATGATAATTGTGATTTGAGTGACTATGAATGCAACTAAAACACTCAAAACTAAATCTATAGGAGATCATAACGATTGCAGCTATAGGAACATTAGAAACAAAACTATATTCTTGAAATAAAAATAACAATACTAATCTACAGTAATGAAAACATTTCTATATTATATTCTAAATACTAGATGATTGATTGAAAATTCACTAGCTGATATAAACATGAAAATATACTATAATGACAGTCTAAGTAAGAAATATAAATTTGTACATAATAGAATAACACGCTAAAGGAAATGCTTCACCATGTTTTACCAAGGAGTGGGCCCTTACTCCTGGTTTACAAAATGGGTAGAAGAAAAAATTGTTTCTACGTTGTTTTAATCATGCAAAGTATAACTTTATTCACATGTAGGACATGCTAATATGATATGTTTGTTGAGAGGTTCATTGCGGTAATCTGTAGAAATGTGTATACAAAAATCTACCTCTCATTATATCTCATGCTATTTATATATGCACAGACTCAACAATTTTAAACTAATTTGATACACATTCCATTTAAAGAATGACTATTACATAGAATAGATCCATAATAGAAATCTTCAATTTTCAAAGAATAGTCAATTTCCTATTATTGTTCTAACAAACTGTATTGTTTTTATCTACTATTTTGAGCCATGACTTCTAAAATGGTTTGGAAGAATCTAGTTATCAATAGCAATCAAATATGTCCAAACAATAATGTGGCTATGAAAAATATCATTTCATCAACTGTGTTATTAACAACAATGATCTATGATTAGATTTTAATTTCTACCCTATCATATATTACTCTTCTTGATATCCTCTTGATGTGTGAAATTTACAATGGAGAGGACAATATTTATTTTCCAACTATATCACAGGTTTCTAGCATGGTTTATTTGGAAGAGGTAAAGCCACTGTGAAAGCCACAATAATGTTTTAAATAATAACATGAATATTATCCACAATAATTGATGTCTCAGATGTGACAGGAAGATCTTATCAAGGAGGCGACCGGAAGCTCTACTCACACGTGAACATATTATGATAATAAAGATTAGTATAAGCAATCAATAATGAATTCTCCAAAATTTAATCCCAAAATAATATGAAACACTTCTTATAAATATTAATCCATATGCAACGTAAACCAATAAAATGGGATGGAATATAATGGAAATGGAATAAGGAAGTGAGTAGGTAAGTGCATAAAATGGATTAAAATAGGGCATTAAATAGGTTATAATTGGCTCTCATCATTTCCCCCAACTTAGCTTATTGCACATCTTCATGCAATAATTATGATCATGAGGTCTTTAGTTTTAACTGAAAGCACTTTAGGTTTATGGATTTTGGCTTTGTCTCCATCTCAAACCATGATAACTCATAGACACAAATCCCTTTCTTTGCTTCAATGACAAGATTTTTTTAAAAATTCTTCCATAGGGATACCTCTTTCAAATTTTCACACATTATTTCTTTGCTTTCTTTTCTATTGTTGTTTGTTTGAATTATTATATCATCATGGTTCAAAAGGTTTCGTATAGGAAAATTTATCCCAATTTGCACAAGAGGAGTTTAAATGGGTGAAACAAGAGAGATAAGAGACAAAGAGAATAGTATGACATTCCTCCTCCCAACATAAAGTTTGACTGTCCATGGGAAACAAGGAGAGGATAGGGAGGGGTCTTGCATAATGATCAACATAATAAGCAATAAAAATAAAGTTAAGAGATAAAATAAGGAAAAACAAAATTGATTGTTTTACCAACATGCATGTGTAGAGAGACCAAGGCTAGAACAGAGAGTAACTTGGCAACTATTGCCACCAAAATGGAGGAATCCACAACAATTAATGAAGAGAAGCATCTAGAACTACAACACCACAAAATACCACCATCTAACTAAAAGCATCAAAGAGAAGACCACTAGAAGGAACCATAAAACTTGGGACAAAGAGGGAAATTTGTGGGGCCACCATCATCAAATGAAGCACTAGAGATCATATAGTAGGTACCAAAATCCACTGAAACACCTCAATTGAATAGTCAACTTAGACTATGGGTGATAAAAAAATGTGAGAATCACGCTAAACAAGAGTAGAGCTGCAAGAGTGAGCGATAGGAGGTGCCAAAAAGGAAAGAACCACTGAAACCAATGAGTGTTCCTAAAAAGAATGATTAGCCAAAAAACCAAGAACACTAATTATTGGATTTTTCAATTTTATTATTATTATTATTTTTCAATTATTTTCATTTTTTCACATTTTGATAATGACAAGTGACTGTTCGCAAGCCAATTTTCAATCACTCACCGCTTAATGATGTTGTAGAAATAGTTTTCACCATTAAGGATTTATTTTGTAGTTAACATCCACCAAAAACTGATTTTCAAATATTAATTGGCCAACAACACTCAAAGGTTTTCATTGTTGGATCTTTTATTTCTTTTTTTCTCTCACTTTTTTGTTTTTTTGTTTTTTGATTTTTCATATTTTTTTTTTTTTTTTCAATTTTTCAATAACTACATAGAATAACCAAAGAAATTGAATTCAGACATGGATGACGAAAAATGATACCGTCCAAAGTTGAGTTTTTTCCATGACCTCACAGAAGGCACTGTTGAAACTTGATTTCATAATGAACTTGAGATGATGACTAGGAATAATCTCCAAAAAGTTGGGAACACTAAAAAAATGCACTATCAACCTTGATCTACATATCTCGTGCCACTGAATTTGAAAATTGCATGAAGAGATTTAGAACATATTGGGACACTTGGATGAAATAAATACTCAAAAGGATGATGATACTCATGTGACATACTGCTTGATAAAAAAATGGATCACCTCACATGAAGTTGTGCAACATATCCAATCATTGTAGAGAATGAGAGATATCCATTTTCTGAAATAAATACACCTTTATTATCGAGGATAAGTTCATAGAGTGAAATACCAATGATAGTCTCTAATGTGTCCATAGAAATTTAGAGAGGAGGAGACACAACTCAAGGAAGGAGTGTGATGATCTACAATGTCTTCAAAGCATTTCTGGATGTGCAACTCAAAAAAATCATGAATCTCATAGACCAAGTTGCATATTTTCCTCCATGTGAGAAATCACCAAAGGAAATCTCATTTCAAGGTAATGAACACCTTACACCAAAATATGTACATGAGCTCCAATAGTAAAGCACAACCAAAACTTATATGTGCCAGATAGCTAGCAAGCCCACACAATGTTAGCAAAGCTAACATAGTGTGTTATACAATGCTTGTGTAGAGAAGCATCATCAAGTGGTATTGTACCTCAGTAGAACAATAGACCTGTAACCATATTTTCCATACCAAGCATATCAAGTGTAGCAATATCCAATTAATAACCCTAACATTAAGTGAGTAATCCATTTATACAAATGTTAGATAGAGTCATTAATATAAATTAACACTTGAAAAAAAGAATGTGATTGCAATGATTATACCAATGCCAATCAACATAAGAATACATACCTTGAATTGTTTAGATGCCACATGGTGAAGTTTGCTAAAAAGGACCAATGAAACAATCAATGAATCTTGATTGGAAATCATCCAAGAACTACAAAATCAGAGGGATTCCCCCCAACTTAACTTCATGCTACAAGGTCACAAAATCTATTAGGATAACCAAAGAAATTAGGTAACCTAAAGAGAGAGTAACACATCTTTAGAATTTTTTGAGTCTTATCGAATCAAATCTTTCAATAATTTGATGGATGGATTCCCAAATAAATTATAGGTTATAAAAGTAGAGGGAAGTCACCTCATCCAAGGAATCAAGAAATTAGCATGTATAATCAATGAATGATCATTTTAAGATACAAGAACCAAGAATAAAGAATATATGGATATTAATACTTTGATCCTTGTTAAATAAATGAATCATCCATAGTTTATTTGGTCTTCTTAGGACAATGGGAGGAATCAACAATGAGGAATAAAAATCATCCAGGTTTAACATTATGGCCATTAATGCATAGAATCCCTTATGATAATGCTTAATCAATTATTGGTCCCAGATCAACAAGTATGTGAGGAATGCACAGTTTAACCACAAGCCTCCAAAGAACAATATACATAAGTAAAAAAGTAATAAAATATAGATCTTGGAGGATTTGGTAGCATGTTTGTGGAATATGGAATGTATATGGCAAAATATGACTTAGTGCATGATTAATATTAACACGCCTACTTATGAGTCCAATAATCAAAATTGATGCAATTTGAAGTATGGGCTCATTTATGGGTATTTGGAATTCACTAAGTGGAAAAGAAGAACAAAGTTGATTATAGTTCAATAAATAATATTGTTCTTCTAATTTAATTAAACCAAAATCTCATTCCTTAAGTGCATCAATATATTCCAATGTTAATTTATCAATATCAAGCACATTATTAGATTGTACAGAGATCCTTGAAAGCTTAATGCTATATGTATTTCCAACCACCTTATTATGAAATGTTGTATGAAGAAATATAGTTGTCTTTGGTGGATATGGTGGAGTGCATAGAATATGATATGAATGAGATAATGAATATGGTAAGAAGTGTGAACGAGATAAAGTAGATGGGCATAAGTAGGATGGGTACAATGAGGATGGTAAAGATGGGTATAGTGGTTGTTGTGAGTATTCTTGATTCCATTTATCATGCATATTATCTAAAGATGTGTGTTTTGAAGAAACTTGTTGGCTTTGTAATGAAATGGAGTGATAATACATGTTACCAACATAATTCATACCTTGATCTTCATGAGTTGGAATTTGAAATAGGTGACCAATTATAGGAAAGACTTGTTCATTTGCATCCTTTTTGTAGTTAGGTTCAAAAATGTCTCGTGCTTCATTTACCATGCACTCTTGTTTTTTGGTGCATATGCACTAATCATCTTTTTTGTAGCAATTAGAACAACAAGTGGTTAGATTTTCATCATCAAAATCACATTGTTCTAAGAATTCATCAATGATATTTTTTTGGTCAGACATAAAGATACCATTTGTACATACCTGTGATGATGGAAGATCAATATCGTTTAAGATGCATTCATTAGGTAGAGAGGGTATTAAAATCTCACCTTTGGTCAGCGTGACTTCCCCACCAATTTCTTCATTTGTTTTTAAATTTGAAAGTAGGGGTCTGGGAGTGGCAGCCACTAGTGGGGTCAAGGGCCAAGCACATTTTTCCTCTTGTGATCCCTTCAAATTTTACATTTTTGAAGCAATTTTTACCCAAAATTAATGTACTTGAACAACCTTGAGAATGCATTATTTTAAACATTTTTCTTCAAAAGTGTTTTTTCTTTACCAATAGCTCACAACAAATAATGATAATATAAAATTAAATCTAGTTTCTAAAGCAACTAATGAATCTAATTTCTAAGCCTACTTGCAAACTCTAAAACAAAACTCTAAAGCAATGCATCTATATGATTTAGCCAATGCAAATTAAGATTAATTACTTAAGCAAGGCTATTAGTTGCAAAAGCTTTCATCCTAATACATTTTTCCTAACTCAAATCATCAAACTAACATGCCTTTGACACCTTTCCTCGACAATGATGCCAAAATGATAGGCCAATACTGGTGCAAAGAATAATAAAAGAATTAATGATTTATGATGGAATTCGTTTGGTCTATACGTGTCAATCTAAGAGCGTAAGCTTGTGAAAGGTGTCCAAGAAATATGCCATCAAGGGATTATAATTGTGATTTGAGTGATTATGAATGTAGCTAAAACACTCAAAACTAAATCTATAGGAGATCATAACGATTGCAGCTATAGGAACATTAGAAACAAAACTATATTTTTGAAACAAAAATAACAGCACTAATCTACAGGTATTGAAAACATTTCTATATTATATTCTAAATACTAGATGTTTGATTAGAAATTCACTAGCTGATATAAACATGAAAATATACTATAATGACAATCTAAGTGAGAAATATAAATTTGTACAAAATAGAATAACGCTAAAGGAAATACTTCACCATGTTTTACCAAGGAGCGGGCCCTTACTCCTAATTTGCACAATAGGTAGAAGAAAACATTGTTTCTACATTTTTTTAATCATGAAAAGTATATCTTTATTCAAACATCTAGCACATGCTAATACAATATGTTTGTTGAGAGGTTCCTTGCACTAATTTGCATAAATGTGTATACAAAAATCTGCCTATCATTATATCTCATGTTGTTTATATGCACAACCTCAACAATTTCGTAACTAATTTGATACACATTCTGTTTAAAGAATGGCTATTATATAGAATAGATCCATAATAGAAATCTTCAATTTCTAAAGAATAGTCAATTTCTTATTATTGTTCTAACAAACTGTATTATTTTTATCTACTATTTTGAGACATGAACTTTAAAATGGTTTGGAAGAATCCAACTATCAATAGCAATTAGATACGGCCAAACAATAATGTGGCTATGAAACATATTTGTTTCATTAGCTAAATTATTAAAAATAATGATCTATGATTAGATTTTAATTTCTTCCCTCTCATATATTACTCTTCTTGATATCCTCTTGATGTGTGAAATTTATGATGGAGAGGACAATGTTTATTTTCGAGCTGTATCAAGGTTTCTAGCATTGTTTATTTGGAAGAGGTAAAGCCACCATCAAAGCCACAATAATGTTTTAAATAATAATATGAATATTATCCACAATAATTGATGTATCAGATGTGATAGGAAGATTTATAGGCAACAGGAAGATCTACTCACACATGAACATATTATGATAATAAAGATTAGTATAAGGAATCAATAATGAATTCTCCAAAATTTAATCCCAAAACAATATGAAATACTACTTATAAATATTAACCCATATGCAATGTAAACCAATAAAATGGGATGGAATATAATGGAAATGGAATAAGGAAGTGAGTAGGTAAGTACATAAAATGGATTAAAATAGGGCATTAAATAGGTTATAATTGATTATCATCGACTATCACTTTGTAAAATTTTCTTGCATACTTGCAAATAGTTTGGAGAAACTTCCTTGTATGTATAGGATCATTTCCTTCTTGCTAAACACAACTCTCATGAACATTAGAGATTTTCCTATCTTAGGTATAACTTCTCTTTCAACAAGCTCATCTCTCTATGCATGTTTAACTCTAAAGGATTTGAGCAATACAATTTCACAAAACCCAAAGAATTCCTGCATGCAAGAACCTACCATAGAAAAGAAAAGACAAAGAAGAGGCAAGGGTTTGGCTCTAAGAATATACAAATTATATTATCAAACTAAAAGAATAATAGATATATACAAATTATCAATCCTTATAGAAGGAGATCGAAAAGCATAAATGGGAAACCCTAAGAAGTAAATGACATTTAATAATTATTAATTAATTATTAAATAGAAATGCAAGTGCATAAAGGAAAATCTTAAGAATGGAGTAAAGGTAATTAAATTAAATTAACGCTTTACTCTAACACCCCCCCCCCCCGCCCCTTAAGATGAACAACAATGCAACTACAAACAATGTATGAAAAAGCAAGGAAACTACAATGCTGAAAGAAAACTTGGGTCCTAGCAAAAAGGCTTGATGAGGTACCCAGTCACAACCAAATCTCTATGAAATAGAGAAATAGGAAAACCATGTGGGAAAAACCCTACTCCAAAAAGAGATAGAAAGAAAAGAAGGAAGGACTCATCACTAAGACCCCCCAAGGACAACTTGCTTCACCCCATGCATAAAACATAGCTAAAGATACCACAGGGATGCAAAAGGTTTAGTGAAGATGTCTACAACCTTCTTAGCAATGGAAATGTTCTCCAAGCTCAGAAAGCCATCCTGAATCAGATGCCTGATGGTATGCATGTGAACCTCAATGTGCTTGGTCCGATGATGCTCAACTAGGTTGCAAGAAATGTGAATAACACTCTGATTGTCACACCACAAAAAGGTGGGACTATTAGAAGGAAATCCAAACTCTGTCATCAATTGTCGAAGCCATAAAACCTCCTGAATAGCACAACTTCCTTGTACTTTCCCTCTATTGATGATAATGCATGAGCATGCTTCTTCTTGCAAGACCATGTAATAGGACCAAAATCAAGATAGGAAACAAATCCAAAAGTAGACTTGTGATCATCAATATCACTAGCCCAATCTAAGTCTGTGTAACCAACAATGTGAGGATCCCCTAATATGTAGTGAATGCTATAACATGCAATACCCCTAATGTACCTCAAGATACATTTGGAAGCTTTCTAATGAATCTCATGTGGATCACGTGATAATCAAGAGACAAGTCCAACTGCAAAGGAAATATTAGGACATGCGTGTGTTAGGTACAAAAAACCACCCACAAGTTGTATGTATAAAGTGGAATCCATTGTAAGAGTAGTGCAAGTGGTAGAATAAACTACACCTGATTGAAAGGTGTGGAAGTAGGCTTGCAATCAAGCATGTTGAATCTCTAAAGCATATCAAGAGCATACTTGTGTTGAATTATGGCTATCCCATCTAAAGATTGAACAACTTGTTGGCCCAAAAAATATTGCAGAAGTCCAAGGTCTGTCATCTCAAACTACTCTCTCAAGGCTCATTGATAACTTTGGATCATGGAGGATGAGCTACCTATAATGATGAGATCTTCTACATAAAGCACAAATATCAATAAGTCAGCCCATGACATTGAATGTAAACTATAGGATCAAAATGACACCAAGTGAACTGTGAAACAAGCAAGAAGGAATCCATCTTCTCATACCAAGCCTGAGCAACTTGTTTGAGACCATATAAAGACCTCTAAAGTCTACATACCAATGAAGAGTCCTGCACAAAACCATGAGGCTTCTATATATAGATCTTTTCATGAAGATCTCCATGCAAAAAGGAACTCTTTATGTCCATCTGAAAATTTGTTGATCCTTGTGAAGCTACAAGAGAGAGTACAAGGCAAATATAATTCATCTTGGAAATAGGAGCAAAGGTCTCAAAGTAATCAATACACTCAACTAGTGAAAATCCATTTGCAACAAGATGTTCCTTGTACTTGTTGCTAGAACCACCTACAAAATACTTGGTACGATACACACACCAACACCGAACCAACTTTCTTCTTTTCAGAAGAGGACAAAGATCCCATGTGTGGTTCTTCATCAAAGAAGAGTACTCCTCATCCATAACCCTAACCACTCCAAGTTTCTTGTTTCCTGTGAAAAATCTTTGGATCATTTGAAATGGCATGAATCAATAGTCTAGTACCAAAAGTCTAAGCATGAGTGCAATGAGAATATTTAGGATCACTTGCCATAGGTCCTGTTGCATCAACAATATCATGACCCCACTTGGGCACTCACTAAACAATTGGTGGAGGTGGTTAAGGGGGGTGATTATCAAGATCTTAATCAGAGAATGCATAATCTTTTGGAGGAGTAGAGGAAGTATTGGGTAGTGAGGGAGAAGCTGGTGATGGAGGCTCCATCTGACGGTAACACTCATCAAATTGAACATCTTTGGAATCATGATCAAACAACCTATACGCCTTCACATCCTCACAATAGCCCAAAAAAAGAGTAGTTCACTCTTCCTCTCCATGGATTTCTACTGAGCATCTGGAATAAATTCCCAAGCCTCACTACCAAAAATAAAAAATGTAGAAACATCGGCTTGACATGAGTCCAAGCCTCCTCGAGAGTCAAGTGTCATAATGCCTTGTGAAGCATTTGATTTTGAATATAGTTCACACAGTTGATAGCCTTAGTACAAAATGAAGAACTCATAGCTCAAGATTGTATCATACAATTGGTCATCTCCCATAATGTCCTATTCTTTCTCTCTGCAACCCCATTTTACTAAGGGGTATGGGGAACTGTGAACTGGTGTTGTAAACCATGCTAAGTGGAAAAATTTCTAAAAGACTAATTCACATATTCCCTACCATTTTCAGTGAGAATACACCTGAAAAAAAGACCAGACTGCTTCTCCAAAAATGTCTTAAAGATTCAAACTGAATCAAAGATATCAGACTTGTACTTCAAAAATTACACCCATGTGTGTCTTGAGAAGTCATCTATGAAGGTAAGCACATACCAAAAACCTAAAAAAGATGGAGTGGGAAATGACATAAGATCACTGTGCATCAACTCCAATGGCGCCTTAACACTTGTGGATGTACCTACTAGAAATTGATCTTAATGATGTTTTCCAAGTGCACAACCTTGATAAACATCATCAATACAAGAGATATGAGGTAGCCCAATCACTAGCTCCTATGTACTCATCTATTGTAGATATCTATAGTTGACATGGCCAAAATCCTATGTCTACATGAACAATAAGAGAAAAACTTGTAGAATCAGAGCTCTCAAAGCCATAAAATTGATATAAGTGAGACTAAAGATCAACACTCTGAATAACAACAACCAAGTAAGGATCATGGAGGTCTCAAATAATCACATCATGTGGTGAGAACTCAAATTTCTTACTAGAGCTAGAATGACAAATCTGAAAGATAGACAAGAGGTTCATAGAAATGGTCGAAACCAAGAGAACATCCTATAGTGAACCACCTTCTAGATAAATAGTTTCTAAACCTAAAACTAAAATTTGTGTAGAGTCACCAACTACAATATATGTAGTAACACTCTAAGCAAGTGAGATAATCAAATTAGGTGAGTGTTTCATATGGTGGGAAGCACTTGAATCAAGAATCCAAGTAGTTGTAGAAGACAATGCTCATGCAGAAAGAGCATGTCCTTTCCCTGAAGGAGGAGGTGGCGGCTTCAAAGAAGCAACACTATGTTGTTGCATGGCCTCCTCTAAAGCCTCAAGACATTTCCAACACCTAAAAACTAGATGTCCTTCCTTGCCACAAAAACTACAAGGATCACTTATATACTTCTTAGTCTTGGAGGAAGACTCACCAAACTTAGAACATTTACCCTTCGGAGTGGGTTTCTAAGCATCTAATTTAGGAGTGGGCTTGGAAGAACTCTCACTACCTATTGAATCTGTCTTGGGCTTTGGCTTCTACTTTGGCTTCCCTGTAGATGTGTGAGAAATCAATGCCTATGCCTTTGAACCTGTGATAGTATCCAACTATGTAAGCTTGGAATGTTCTCTAGTCAAGCAATCACTAAAAATCTCAAACATGGGGATGGTAAATCTGGGACCCAAAGCATCCATAATGGAATTTAAAGTAGAAAAGAAAATTTGAAAGTTTCCTCGAAGCTTTGATACAATCAGATAGATGCACTCCTTATCTATCTTCCCTTTCTTGCATCTCTAAAACAAAGTTCTCTATTGTTTGAACCCCCTAAGAAAGTCCTTAATAGAGAGGAAAGCATTTGATACAAGAGAAGTAAGCAATCTCTCAATCTAAAGTGCTCTGAAATCGTTGATGGTACCAAACAAGTCCTTGAACTTGTCCCACATTTCTTGAGGAGTGGAGCACTCATCAAGATGAAATTGTAAGTTTTCTCAAACACTCAAAGAAATCACACTCATGGCTTCATCCATATCATTCATGTGCTGCAAAGTCTAATATTGACTTTGAAATATTGGCTGCACTATATATAAACAAGACCACAAATCCTTTGAATAGAGAAGTTGTTGCATAGTAGATTTCCATGTGTGATAGTTATATGGGTTTAGAAGTACTAGACAAGAAGAGGTCTTGGCTAGTGTTTTAAGAAAGGGTTTTGAAGTTTTCTGGTATAATGATATGATAATAGAAAATAATGAAAAAATACCCCCCAGAATGCAAAGAACCAAACTTTAGCTTGCAGAAGGAGTGTGTATACAAAAATAGAGAAAAAAATCAGTTGAGTATCACAAATACCTGGTAAAAAATACTGGTGAAATGATAGAGATTTTTGAAAGTGCTCAGGAAGAGATTTAAGGCACTCCTTTCAAATCAAAAAATGAAGCTAAAATAAGCAAGTTATGCCCCCCAGAATATTGAAGGCATTCTATGACTTCAAGCAAAAAAAGGTACTAAGCTAGAAAAAAATCCAAAAAATAACTTCACAATCTTCTCCATCTCTAAATCATCTTTTCAGGACTGCTTTTGGATCCAAAAAACACCTTTGTATGCTAAAGCTAGAGTGAAAAAATTGTCAAGTACTCTAGAAGGCTGTGTGTGTGTGTGTGTGTGTGTGTGTGTGTGTGTGTATTATTTTTTAAATTTTAAAAAATAGGTGTTGGAATCATCTTTTCAGGACTGCTTTTGGATCCAAAAAACACCTTTGTATGCTAAAGCTAGAGTGAAAAAATTGTCAAGTACTCTAGAAGGCTGTGTGTGTGTGTGTGTGTGTGTGTGTGTGTGTGTGTATTATTTTTTTAATTTAAAAAAATAGGTGTTGGCCCCTTACCCCACCACATGACCGAGGGTTGGAGGCCAAGTGGAGCAGTCATGGAGGGTGGGCAACACAGCCAATGATGGAGGCACTTGGGTAGTGTTAGAGTGGCATGGAGCAAAGGCAAGCGAGCGATCGACCAGGAAACCATTGTAGTTGTTGTGGTAGTTAGGGAAACCACTGCAATTGGTAGACAGAAGCCATGCACTTTTTATAACCACAGTGGTTAAATATTGTGCCAAAAAAAAAATTGTGATTTTTTATTGTTGTGCCTCAAATTGTGTGCCAGAGGTTGTACAACCCTGGTATGCAATTTTTTTTGCCTCCCCCAGTCAATGTTGTCCAAAATTGACATATTTTATATGAAAATGGGGGTTTTGACATCTTTTGAACCCAACCATGAGGTCTATTTGTTCTCAAAGTGCTCCAAAAATTAGAGACCCCCTATTTTCATAAAAAAATACTCGAAAATAGCCAAATCTATTATGTTAAACCCTCGTTCTTCTTTCTCTCCAAATAAGAACAAGCTATAATAGCTTAGGCTCTAGTACCATGAAGGATTTGAGCAATACAAATCTACAAAATTTGAAGAACACTTGCATGCAAGAACCTATCACAATGAAGAAAAGACAAAAAAGATGCAAGGGTTTGGCTCTGAGAATATGCAAATTATATTATCAGACAAAAAGAATAATAGATATTTACAAATGATCAATCCTTATAAAAAGAGATCAAAAAACCTAAAAGGGAAACCCTAAGAGGTAAATGACATTTAAAAATACTAATTAATTATTAAAAAAAATGTAAGTGCATAAAGGGAAATCTTAAGAAGGGAGTAAAGGTAATTTAATAAAATTAAATTAAATTAATGCTTTACTCTAAGAACATCTTCCCTTTCCATGTATCTTTTGATCAAGTTCCTCTTCAAATACAAGTTTGTCTTTGCACTTATTAATAATTGGTTTATCCCTAGCCCTAGGTGTAGGGGTAACTTGTCTTATGCATTTAGGGAATACTGATAAAAATCCCCAATTTTACTAATCCTCAGCATAAATAACTATTTTTGAATGTTAAACCTTAGACTATCAACATACCTAGCCATCTTTTTCTTGGAAATCTCTGTGTTAAGATTTTTTTTTCATATTATAGAACTCCTCAATAAATTCTTCAAGTCTCAAATCCTTTTGTTTTGAGTTAAAATCTCTTAAACAACTCCAATTTATAATCCTTCACTATGAACTTTCTCATAGGTCTAGAAACCATAACTCTACATCTAGTGATCTTAGGTTTTTCATTATCTTCCCTCTTTGTTTGTATTTCTTTCCATCGTAAGACAATGTGACCCTTCAACTTAGTATGTGCTAACCTAAGTCTCAATGGATCTCTAATATCTTTAAGCTCAAAGTAATCCTCTAGTTCATTAATCTAGTCTATTAATTCCTCTAGATGTAAAGAACAAAAAAAAAGCAACATCAAATCTATGATTTTCCCATTTATTCCATAACTCTTAATAATGTTTCTTTCTTGACAGGAATATCAACTTTAATTGTCACAAGATCTTTGTAATGTCCCTTCTATTAGGGTTAGCTTGGGACAAGTAATACATGTAAAATAATTATTAGATTCACAATAATAAAAATATCATTATAGTATTCTACCCTCTAATTTGACCCCAACTTTAAAGACGTCTCCAGATCAAGTCTCATAACCCTTAGTTATTCCACCATCTTCTTTGGAGTGTACCCTTTAAGATTATTCTTGGATAGGACATTCCCTATCTAAGGCCACTCACATATGCATATGTTCACATCATTAGAAAATTTTGGCACATTAATCTCATGCATGTCATTCAGATGGAGATCATATCAATCTCACATACCTCCATTATAGGGATGATGATAATCTAAAACATATCAATCAGATGGAGATTATTAATCTCACATATTGATATTATAGAGATTCCTTAATCTCAAGCATGGAAATTAGATGGAGACCATCAGTTTCACATACTGACATTATCATATCAATCTCAAAGATATCGGTAAGATGGAGGCTATATTAATCTCTCATACCAATATTATAGAGATGATTCCAATCTCAGGCATGTCGGTCAAATAGATATTATTAATCTCACATGCTAATATTATAGAAATTATATCAATATTAGCTTTTTTGGACAAATCGGATCAAGCCCATCTATGGTACCAACATTATAGTGTTTAAGATCAATTTCTTCCTTTATTAGAGACTTTATTGATCTCTTCAAAAAGATATCAACTTTAACGAATAGAATAACATCTATATTGATAAGGCAAGAGCCTACAACAGAATAGTAAATTGTGGGCCTCTTATCTAGGAGGTCTTAGGTTCAAGTCTATTCGAACTTAACAAATAATAATAATTAATTACGACACATAATAATACTTAATCTTGATTTTAACCCTTCACCGATTTCAAAAACATCTCTATTTATTCATCTTAAAAATTACATATTATATATATATATATTAACACAAGTTTTCAATTTATATAGAAACATAATTCCTTATTTTATATAGAAATTATATTACATTATCTTTTATTTTATATAGAAACATATTTTTTCAATTATAAAAATAAAATATGCTCTTACCTTATGTTTACCTTTAATGCACTCCACTTAACATTTATCAATCCTTTCTAAAGGAAAACACAAATGTTTTGTTTATTAATTTGTTAATTTGTTTAAACTTTCTATATTCCATTTGGACTTCTTACTTCCTCTTCCATATACATTCTTACTTGGCCTAATCTGAAACCTTATGGTGCACATCATTCAAGGACATTCATTTGTCTTATAGACACTTATTCTAACCTTTAATCTCATGTATTTGTTCTCCCATTTGCATTTATTTGTTGTGTCTAAAAAAATGTGCTTCCCCTCTCCTTGGGAACCTCTACTTATATTATTTATTTGGCATAAGATAAAAGATATATCTCATGCCCATTTGAATTGTACCTCATCATTGATCAATTGTTGCATGTTTACTAATAATAGTTAACTAATAAATTATTAAAAAATTATTTTTATTAAGGTCACATGTATTAATGGTTATTATTGTCTTTGTAAAATTTGGGAATAGTGATGAGATTATGTTTTCTATAGTAGCAAAGTCATTACTTATATAATTATAGTTGTAATTGGTTGTTTAATAATTAACAATTCCTTTTAATCATTAATGAATTCTAAGTCTTATATGGGTTATAAAATATGAGCAATGTTTGTCTTACATAATTATTTATAATATTTGACTAAATACACTTATTTATATATAGAATAATATTTATTTAGAATATATTTATTTTAATCATATGTTAGTATAGCATTAATTTGCTCACAATTTTACAAGTAAGAAATTTTTGTGTACCTATCAGCATGAAGACAACCCTTTGGGGGGTTCCTTAGGGACCGATTCACTCTGCGTAGATTGACTAAATGCAGAAACCTTGAAACTAGAAGGCAATCGTATACACGAAAGTGGAGCCCTATGGGACTCCTCTAGGAATAGCCCAAGTACACATAAACGCCCCCCAAGGTGATCCACAATAGATCACCTATAGACTCTAAATGATTCTTTACTTAGCTGAGAGAATGCACTCTTCATCTGACCATAGGGTTTGAACACCCATAGGGCCACACTGCAACATCAGGTAAAGATCCAAAGCGAGTAGTTGAGTCAGTAGCAGCATCTCCAGATGATAATCTTCAATAGCTTCCTCAAATTCATCTTTTGTCTTAGGATTTCTCATAGTCCCAACTAAAGTATATTGAATCTCAGTCCTTATCCCATTTTCAAAATCCTTCTAGGTAGCGTATTTACCAAGATGTCAATCTTTAACTCCTTAGGTTTGATGATCTAATTACAAGTGTTGATTTCTCCAATCCGATCTAAGAAATCTACCAACACCAACAATCTTCATTAAGAAACAACATATGTTTGGTAACCAGTAAACTATCAACTTATTCCATGTAATCAGTCCTTGTGCAATTCATCACAACTATAGGCTAGGTATGGTCTTCTTCCACCCCACAACCATGTTCACAAGTGTGATCTCCAATCTTCCAAGAAACTAATCCTTCTCTTTTGACCTTGCACTATCCTTTGATTAATGTGGATCACACCCTCAACTTCTTGTTGGAAACTTACAATTGGAACAATTATTTTTTTATCATTGATGTCAAATCCACTAATAAGACATGTTACTATCTAATATAAATGTCATATCTATTTGACTGATGAAGAGGATTTTAGAGACTGCTCATAACAATAACACCTAGAGGAAAGGTTGAGTTATGAAAAGGAAGTTAAAATCGGTATTTGATTAGTTAGACTTTGATAAGACAAAGTGATTGTTTATATCATGGATGTAAAGCTTAACCAAGCAATAGAGTAAAAGATTAAGAAATGTCGAGTGATGCTAGTGTCAACCAAATTTTAGTGCAAGATAGGAAAATCTAGTGTTGACCAAGAATCATTATAGATCGACAAAGTTAGTTGATTTTGAGCCAAGAGTTCTACAATGACCGAGTGATTAAGTGATTGTTGAGTGACAATATTTTGAATGTATTTGAGGAATCATGATTTTAAGATGACTCAATTGATTTCTTGGGATATAGAAACCATTTTGAAGATAAGATTGATGACTTGGATCATTTAATTCAAGATGAGGATTAGATATAATACCTATGATTGAATTTGATGGATGAGAAATTTCAAAAAAATAAAGAAGATGAACATATACAATAAATTTGATGAACTAGATCATAAACCCTAAGATCTATGATGATCATGGAAAATGGAAAAGCAAGAATTACCTATTTAAGAAGGTATAGAGATGAACTTTAGAAGTATGCACAAAGAGAAAGGTGGAATTGCACAAGTGTGTGAGAGCGAAACAAAAGAAGAAAATGCTTACATAAATGTTGTAGATATTGATAAGTGAATCTGGGTAGAAGGCTTGAGTTTGATGTGGAGAAGATTGACTGCTTGAAGGTTTGTCGAGCAAGTTGAGAGACATTATTGACAAGAAGACTTATCAATGAATCAACATATGAAATGAACAATGATCTAAACCTGCAATAGTGAGTTGTAAACATAAAGATCAAAACCCTACTATTTTCTTTCTAATAATTGTAGACAATTTTTATTGAAATCATTTTAATCAAAGGTTGACCTAATAGTCATTTGAAGGATTTGACAATCTATGTAAATCCTTTAGCAAGGTGACATTCTAAATGGAATGATCAAAGTCTCTAACAAGGTCACTCCTAACAGGGTGATTAAATCCTCTAACTAGGTCATATTTAACAGTGTGTATTATAACCTTTAACAGGTTTGGCTCCTAACAAAGCTCACTTCAAAAGAGTGAAAAAGTGGTGACATGTTTTTGATTAAGTAAAATAGGTTTTATAGGGATTCTAAAACCTAAAAGTTTTTACAACATATCAAATATAGAAATATTTAGAAAAGTCTAGCATCAGCAAAACTGCTTAACAAAAGCCAACCCTAAACAATAGGCCCATGGCTAGGAAACAAAAAACCAGCTAAACTAGAACAAGAAAAGACCAGCAACACAAGGAAAGTACAAGATAGCAAAAAAGTACTAACTATCAATTCTCTCTGTCAAGAACCTACAGGATCTCAGTAGCTTCATTGGTCTCCCTATTGTCCACATCCTCCTGGTCCTGGTTCTGAGCCTCCACCTGGTCCCTGGTTTCTTTCAAATCATCCTTTGCCTACCTAGTTTCGAGGCTGGTCTTCTCCATCTTATCCCCGCCAAATCTAGCACTAATTAGTGATTCACCCAGACTATTAATGTTCTCATTTAGAGCATTCAAAGTGGCGATCACCTAATTTGCCATGTTTTGATGAAAGAACTCCATCCTTTGGACTCTTTGTTTGACCTTGGTGATTCTTTCCTCCTAGCTTGCCCTATGTTCCAAAAAGTGGTGACATGTTGCTGGTGGTTTTTCCCAAATTGGATTTCCACTTTAAATTCTAGTGTCAAACTTGTGTTGAATTTTTTCTAGTGTTTTACATTTTCATGTTTACATTAACAAAGTGTGTTATCCTAAGATAAAGAACTACTAGTAATTTTGTTTACCAGTATTTAGTAGAGACCAAGCTACAATAGGATAGGTAGAACAATGAATGTTTAATGTTTGATTGTTCAAATGGTACTTATGGACCTTGAGTAACTGATTCACCCCCCCACCCCACACCCCCCCCCCCCCTCTCAGTTTTTCTAAACAATTCTAAAAATTGGTATTAGAGCTCAGTGCTTACAGAGAGAAGTTTGAAGGTACTTAGAGCTAAAGATCATGACTCATAAAAGAGAGGTACCAAAGTTGAACAAGGAGAACTTTCCTGTATGGAAAACTTTGATGAGACTGCATATATCCAATATCATTGATGTTGCTATAAACTTTGTGGAAAATGAGTATATGAAAATAATGACTACTCCTCTAACAGATGAACAACTGAAGCAAACACAAGAAAAAAATCAAGAAATGTTAGAGATTTCCTCAACCTAAAGCTATGTTGAGTTTGATGATATAAAAGAATGACAGTGCAAAGAAGATGTGGGACAAACTGAAGACCATATATGGAGGAGATGACAGGGTCTTGAGAGACAAATCAGAAAGCTAAGAGGTAAATTTGATGACATTAGAATGATGGAAGGTAAGAACATAGTACAATTTTGTACAAGAGTTAAAGAATTTGTCAATATTATTTAAGATGAAAATGGAGAAATCTAAGATGAAACAGTTATAAGCAAGGTATTGAGGACTCTACTTCCAATATATGTCATTAGAGTTTCTGCAAATCAAGAAATGAGATGTAGTCCAGCTAACACTTTGACTTTGGAAGCTGTAATTGGTAGACTTACTACTTTTGAGATGTCTAACTCTGATAACTACATACCTAAAACTATTGAATATGCTTCCAAGTCTCAACTGGCTCTTAGCAAAATAAAAGGTGAAAATGTGAAGAGTGATAGTGACAATTATGATGATGAGCTTGATGAACTTGAAGCACTTATTGCAAAAATATTTGGAAGAGACAGAGGCAAATACAAAGGTAAATTACCTATTAGTATTTTTTCATGCAACAAGGTTGGTCATATTGCTGCTACGTGTCCTAACAAAGAAGATAAGGATGAAGGAAAGGAAAGCAAGTGCAAACGAAGAAGAGATGACCAAGACTACAACAAAAACAAGGATCACAGAGGTAAGAAATCTTGTTATATTATTGAAGAAGAAACTGACACTGAATTTGAAATTAATGATGGTGAAGTTGTATATGTTTCTATGAAGAAGATTCTGATGAAGATGAGAAAATTGTGTTAATCTCATATGTGAACAAAAGTGATAGATGGATAATTGATAGTTGTTTCTCTAATCATATGACTAGTGATAGAGATAAATTTGAGGATATTTGTGAGGCCTCACCCCGACCTTCCGTAGCCCTAGTTATTATTTTATCATTGTGATACTCACGATTCGAGATGTCGAGACATTATCTGATACTTAGAACATATTATATTATTTCATGTCATGTGATGTTACCTTCAGATATATTGATGTTGACATTTAATGCTTTATGTATATGTATGTGATGAATTAAGTAAAATGTAGGATTAACACATTGATTTTGGAATCTTTATGATCAAGGATATAAGTAGGATGCAAGAAACCTTGATTTATGTATGTTTCAATTTATGTGAATTTCGGATACGTATATATGTACATGTGATTTTTGGGACTACTGATGTGTGCAATGAGTGTGCAGATACTTTAGCCGAGGAAACCGACGGAGGAACAAAACTGATCTCTATGTGCTAATTTTGGAAACCTTGTTGTTCGTAATTCAAGTATTGTATTGTGAGATGTGTGAATGTATCTTTCCATGTTAGTATTTGTGAATGTCTCATAATTATGTTCTGTTAGTGTCGCTTGACACTCATAAATTATGTTTTCCCTTCAGCGTGCTGATTAGGGTTAGGTGTGTACCCCTTGGACCTATTTTATTCCTAGATTTTATTTGACTCTAAACCTCTTTCCTAAGGCTTTAAACTTGATTTATTTATACCCAAAGGATATGGGTATCGGTTAGGGGTCTTTTCCAACCCCTAAGCCCCTTTTGTTGACTTTTGAGGTCACTCAAAAGTCCCCTTTTTGCCTTTGTGCGAAAATTGCAAGTGGTTGTCATGAGTTGTCTTACCCCACCTCCTTTTAGGGTTTAACCATATATGGGTTGAGTTGGGAGTTTCTAGAATGGCAAGTGGGTGGGAGAAGTTATTGAGCCCTTGGGTGGTTGAGTTGGAGGCTTATTTAGAGGCCTTCCTTGGACTAGGTGGGTGGTTACCAATCTCTACATTTAGAGAAGATTTCTTGAAGCTTGAAGGAAGGAGGGATACTCTACTCAAACTGGTTCATTGCCATTACCTCTTTGTGAAGGTAGGAAACTCTCATCTCCCTTATTTAGTTCTTATGTTTTGTTTCATGTTCTTGTTACTTTGTTGTTGTTTCACTGTTGTATGGTTGTGGGTATGTTGGGAAGATTTGTAAACCACGTCTTTTTGGTTGTTTTCCTTTCTTGTTTATGTTTGAAATTTTGAGTTTCCTTGCATGGGTGTTTTGGTATTACTCACCCTAGGAGAGGGCAGCAGTGACCAATTTTGGGAGAGGTCTGTTTAGTTGGACTCCAACCTGTGTAGAGTCTCTTCTCAGGATGAGAAGAGGGATAAAGGGTAGGGTGTTATGGGCCCCTACTCGTTAGCACAAACCTGGTATGAGTATGGAAAGTTTAAATGGAAGAACGGAAGTTCTTGGTTATTGGCCCCGATTGGGCATCTGAATTGGTGTTGTGCTTGACTTCTCCAGTTGGAAGAATCCACCTTTCCCTAGTGTTGATTCATTGTGAATCATATTGTGAAAACCATGTTTGAATATGTATGTTTGATTGTCTCTTGGTTATGCTTGGTTGTCTCCCGATCAGATTCTACTCCATCCATGGTTCTTGCAATGTGTTGTAGCAATAGTTATAAATCCCTTGATGAAGGTCATGAAGAAAATTCTATCAAATTATTGAAATTTGGGATTGAGATCCTATTGTAAATTGTATTTTTAAACTTATTGTAAATGGCAACGAAGCTGGGTTTTCTTCCTGATTCTTTCCCAGCTGAGCCTTTGAATCAGGTTTGCCAATAAAATTGGTGTTGAGAATAATTTGTTTGTCATGTGATTTATTCGTGGTTTAAATTTAGATGGATGAATCTCAAAAATAGGATGGAATTGAGGATGTCAATTTGGTAAAATTTCAAGTTTTTTTTTCCTTTATGTTGAACAAAAAAACTTAAACCATGGATGTAGATTCAGTTTATTTGAGAAAATTTTCAAGTTCTTTATATGTTCATTATATGATTAAAATGAAAATTTATGTTAAGAAAAGAAAAGAGAATTATAGTTATAGTTATATTCAGGATTTTAGAAGATCAAATTAATATTGTATTATTGTGAGCAAACTATTGAACCTATGTTCTAAAGCCATAAAGAAAATAAAATAATAATACCCCTTTTAGAAAAATCAAATACATTGCTTTAAATTTCATACTTAGAAAGATTAAGCTTCAAAATTCTTCCCCAAGAGCAAAATGCTCTCTGGATTTTGTATGGAGGAATGTTTCCTCTTTTCCTTGCAACAGAGAATCTTTAAAGATTCTCTTAACTATACTTTTGAATAAATATGAATAATTAAATAAATAAATTAAAAAAAAAAAAACTATGATCTAATATCCTAATGCCTTTCTCTACCAAACAAACTTTTAAATATTACTCCTCCACCCATAATCCCTTAAATCAAGGCGCAACATTTGGAGACTTATTCAGTAATGTACATGGTTGCCTGTCCCCATGTCACATCTCCTTGATTCTTCTCAAGTGAGCACTCAACTTGGAAGAAAGGACCCTTAGTTTGTTTTAAATCAAGTGAATTAAATCTTTTGAACTGCCATCATTTCCATTGGGTCGCCCACCTACCTTTGGACTGACGCAGGTCAGTGGTGGGAAGCGTACCATGTCAGCGCTTGGGGAAGCGCAGGTAACGGGGTGACGTGGGTAAGCTTGGGAATGTGCCCCAAGTTTGGAATGCGCTTGGTAATGCGTAGTAGTTATGAGGGGTTTTGGTGTTGAGGGTGTAGGGATAGGCTAGGAAGTAGATTAGGATAGTAAGGTATGCTAAATTTCGTTTATTTTCATTTTTAGTTTTCTTCTTTTCCTTTGTGTGGTTAGTTTTTATTATTAAGTTTAGATATCTTTTTAGTTATTAAATGTTAATGAGTTTATATTAGTGTAGGAAAGGATTAGTTTTAGTTTAGATTAGTGAGTGACTAATTTACATTCTTTGTAGTTAAGAGTTTATTAAATTTAGTTAATTTTTAGGTTTAAGTTGAAATGTTAGTTACATTTTTAGGTTAGTTTGTTTTATTATTTTAAAGTTTTGGATAAAAAAATTAGTTATTAATTAAGTTTGTTTAATAGTTTAGTTTAGGTTAGTAATGTTTTACTAATGAAATCTAGTTTAGATTTTAATTTATTCAATTTTCATTATATTATTAATGTCATCGTTAACTTAGAATAATTCTTAAATTTATAAATGTATTTAGTTTTATTAAGTATAATTAGTGTTAGTACGTTTTATTGTGTTAAGTTTTAAATTTTAAGATAGTCAAATTATTCAATGGTATTCAATTTAACTGTAAATTATATTGTTAACATCTTTAGAAATGCTAAATCTTAATAGCATTATAGATTTTAATAAAATGGGGATTAGAGTGAAGTTAAATTAAGTATAGTTTATGATAGTTGATTTTTATGTTAAAATAGTTGTAAAGTTTAAAGTTAATAAATTTGAAATACACATGTTTTATTTTAATTCTAGTTAAGTTGTTTTTCCTTAAAGTGATTTTTTTTATATATCGATAAATTTGTAAATTGATAATTGAGTTCTATAGTTGTTTTTTATTATATACTTCCAATGAATCTAAACTTGAATACATTTCATTGTCTTATAAATAATTTTCACATATTATTGTAAGTTAATGTAATGACGTAATTTTTGTCAACATAAATCTAATAACAAAAGTTTCAAAATTTTAACGATGTATGCCCTTACAAGATATGTAACTTAAAATGTAACAAAGAGAATCCTTTCTTGCAACACGATCTCAATCTTATCAAACTTTGAGCATTCTAATAAATGTTTCTTATTGTTGAAAGTAAATGTAAAAACATGAGTTTATTGATATCAATCTTAACAATGTACTCATCCACTAGAGTTTTTAAAACGTACTGTAGAGAACCTATACTTAAAACTGTGATCATAACCTTATATTTTCTTAGAGCATTTTAATTAAAATAATCAAAAAGATTGGTGTGTGTTTTTGCCCTCGTAGTTTGGGCATGACAATATTGGACCATACAAAGGTGGATGTGTTAAATTTGGTAATGATATTCCATGTGTTGTAAAAGGTAAAGGTACAATTCAATTGACTAACAAAATCAAGTGTGAGAATGTTTACTAGTTTGAAGGACTTAACTATAATTTTTTGAGTGTTTCACAACTGAAAAAGTCAAGATAAAGAGTTGAATTACATCACAGAAAGGCCAAGATATATTATGCTTATGGTAAGCTAATTCAAAGTGGTGATCAAACAAGAGATAACTTGTTCTATCTAGATTTATCTAGTGAGACATGTTTGTTGCACAACAAGAAGATGTTGGGTTATGACACAAGAGGTTATGTCATGTGAATTTTGATAATTTGGTGAATATTGTCATGACCAAACTACGAGGGCAAAAACACACAAATCTTTTTTTTTTTAAATTATAATTATTAGAATGCTCAAAGTTTGATAAGGTTAAATCACATTTCAAGAAAATATTCTCTTCATTACATCTTAAGTTACATATCATGTGAAGGCATACATCGTTAAAATTTGATGCTCTCGCTACTAGGTTGTTATCGACAAAAGTTATGTTCTTACATTTCTTATACAACATTATAGTCAAAAAATATTTAAATTAAAAAAAATGTAGATGACTTCAAGTTAGTTGGGTCAAAATATCTAAGTAAATAGAATCTACTTTTAAACTTGTTTTAATTAGCCAATAACCTTTAAATTAAACTAATTAATACTCAAAAATTAAACTAACTAACTATCTTTGAAATTTAAAAAAAATTCAAAAACTAAATTAACATTAATATTAAAAAATAACCAAACTTTAACTAATCAAATTAAAAACTTAACCAATTAACATTTAACTATATAATCATTTAATTACTAATACATAAATCAAAATTTCTAACAAATTTAAACCAATTAAAAGAAAACTTTACATATATAAAAGGGAACACTACCAAACTAACATTATACCTAAAACTTTTACTTTACTAATTTAAAATATTTAAATTATAACTAGACTAATAAAACATAATTATTACTTAGCAATAAAATTAACTAAAACATAATCAAACTAAAACTAACTAAATTAAGTAACTTATGTTAAAAAAGACATGCTAAAACTAATTAAAACAAACAATAATATTAACAACATACATAACACTATAACTAACATAATTAATACTAATCTAAATTTAACAACATAATATTTAAACTGACCTCAACTAATACTTATCTAAATAACATCAAACTAACTCCTATTACACTAAAACTAATTTAAAACTTCTAACATTAGATATAAACTAACTAATAGCCAACATCAAAGAAAATAACCACAACATCATACCATTCATTACTAATTCTAAAATTAAAATTAACTAATAAGTTCAAACTTAATTTTTTTAAAAATATATATGTACTAAAACCAAACTAACTTAATTTAACCTAAACTAAAAGTAATACTAACTAACAATACAATCTAACTTACTAACTTAAAACTTAACTTACTAACACTAACATTAATCCTACTCTACCCTTCTCCCCCTACACCCCCTACCCTACATCCTTGGGTAGCGCTTCCCAAGCGTTGTCCTTGGGACAGTGCTCTACCCCACACAGGCTGGCGCAGACCTTAAGGAAAGGTGGCGACCAAACAAGAAGTGCAAGGGAATAAAGAAACCTTGGTCTGTGCAACTTAGTTTTTTTTTTTTTAAATAAAACTTTAATATTATCCCCTCCAAGTTGAGTGCTCACTTAAGTGAGGGAGATGGGGATGGGACATGGGGGCAGGGTGACATCACCCCCCCTGCCCCCCCCATGATTATTGTTGACTTTGCACAAACATATTTTATAAAACCCTTTTAAAATATGCATACCAAGGGTAACGCCCAAGGGGAGATGGTGACACATTTATGTCATAAAGTTTATTAGGTAAGTTTAGGATATTTAGTTTAAATGATAAGTTATCATTTCTTGTTTATTTAATTACTATATTTTTTTTAAAATACAATATTTAATAAAAAAAAGAGGATAATAAGAGAATCTTTTAGATTCTCTGTTACCAAAAAGGGAACAATTCTTTTCCCATACAAAAGACAGAGAGTTTTTACTCTCTTGCAACATTTTTTTTTTTTTGAAAATTTTCTAAGTATAGATATATAAGGCAATGTATTTTTTTTTCAAGGTGTATATTTTTTTGAATAGATTTAAATATTGATACAATAATTTGTGTCACAATAACATCATATTTATTTGATCTCCTATAAAACTTGAATTGAAATATATATCAACCATAGCCATTATTTTCTTTCCTTAACATAATTTTCATTTTGAACATATAAGGAACTTGAAAATTTTGCTTAATTAAACCATCATCATTCATCCTATTTTTAATGAGCATCCATATAATTGAAAAATTACGATTAAATCTCATGGTAAGCAACATTACTCAATCACCATTTTTATTGGCAAACCTTATTCAAAGGCTCAGCCGGGAAAGAACTAGGAAGAAAACTCGGCTTCGTTGCCATTACAAAAAAGTTATTAAATACAATTTTCCATAGGATTTCAATCCCGAATATTCAAAAATCAAATAATTTCCTTCATGTCCCTTATCAAGGGATCTATATCAATTTCTACAACACATTTCTAAGAACTATGGAGGGAACTGAATCTGATCAGGTGACAACAAGCATGACCAAAAGACAAATCAAACATGCATATTCATACAAGGTTTTCACAATAGGATTCACAATGAACCAACACTAGGGAAAGGTGGATTTTTCCAACAGGAGATGTTAGACACAACACCAAACCAGGTGCCCAATTGGGGCTATAAATCAAGAACTTCCTTTCTTCCATTCTTACATGCCAAAACTCATACGTGGTTTGTGCTGACAGGTAGGGGCCCATAACACCCTACCCTCTCTCCCTCTTCTCATCCTGAGAAGAGACTCTACACTGTTGGAGTCCAACTAAAATGCCCTTTCTCGAAATTGATGACTTCTGCCCTCTCCAAGGGTGAGTAATGCCAAAACACCCATGCAAGAAAATATCAAAATTTTAACATAAACATGAAAGGAAATCATTCAAAATAACATGGTTTTCAAAGCTTCCCAACATACCCACAAACATACAAACATTCAAACAACAACAAGGTAGCATAAGCATGAAACAAACATAAAAATCTGAACAAGGGAGATGAGAATTCCTACCTTAACAAGAGGTAATGGCAAGGAACAAGTTTGAGTAGAGCTTTTCCCTTCCTTGCTTCAATCTTCCAAGACTCCTCTCTAAATGTAGAGATTGGGTAACAACCTCAACTAGTCCAAGAAGGGCCTCTAAATAAGCCTCAAACTCAACCACCAAAGGGATCAATAACTTCTCCCACCCACCTACAAATCTAGAAGCTCCTAACTCAACCCATACTATGGTTAACCACTAAGTGGAGGTGGGGTAGGACAACTCATGGTAGCCATAGTCAATTTTCGCACAAAAGAAAAAAGAGACTTTTTGAGTGGCCTCAAAAGTCAACAAAAGGGGCTTAGGGGTTGGAAAAGACCCCTAACCCATACCCATAACCCTAGGGTATAAAAATTTCAAGTTTTAAAGCCTTAGGAATAGGTTTGGAGCCAAAAAAAAGTTAGGAAATAATTAGGACCAACTAACAACTCTAAAAAGTAGATTAAGCACTAATCCAGATTAGGGATGACTAAACTCGATTAAGGACCCAATTAGCAAATTGACGCTAACTTAAATTGACTTAGGTCCAGAGGTTACACAGCTAACCCTAGCTAGCACGTAGAAGAACATAAATAATTCACGAGTGTCAAGTGACACTAAAGAAACATAGTTACGAACATTAACATTCACTGAACACAAAAAGAAATACATACATACATCTCACAATACAATACTTGAATTACGAACAACAATGTTTCCAAAATTAGCACATAGGGATCAGTTATGTTCCTCCGTCAGTTTCCTTGGCTAAAATATCTACACACTCATTGCACACATCAGTAGTCCCAAAAATCACATGTACATATGTATATATATATGTATCAGAAATCACATAAATTAAAACATCCATCTATAACAAAAATCAGGGTTCCTCTCATCCTATTCAATTCTTAACCATTTAAAATATCTTAAACAAAAATGTTAATCCTACATTTTTTCTTAATTCATCAACATATATATACATAAAACATTAAATAAAAAATATCAAACATCTAAAAATAACATCACATAGCATGAAATAATATAGTATTTTCTAGCATCAGATAATGTCTCGACATCTCGAGTCGTGAGTATCAAAATGATAAAGTAACATCTAAGGCTACGAAGGGTCAGGGTGAGGCCTCACAAATATCAATAAAATGAAGAAAGTACGAGGTTTGCCAAAACTAAAGAAGCCTAACAATGTTATGTGTAAACAATTTCAATTGGGTAAAATGACCAAGTCTAGTTTACAAAGCAAGACATATACATCTAGTGAAATTTTTGAATTGGTTCATACTGACCTATGTAGACCTATTGATGTTCAAATATATTGTGGAGATAAGTATTTCATTATTTTTGTGGATGACTATATATTCTAAGATGATGACTGTGATGTTTCTTTTAGCTAAATCTAATATTTTTCAGTTATTCAAGTGGTATTTAGCCAAAGTTGAAAAAGAGATAGAGAAGAGTCTGAAGTGTTTGAGATCTAACAAAGGTGGTGAATTAATTTACAACAAATTCAATACATTCAACAATGATAGAGGAATTAAAAGATAGATGTCAACACCAAGGACCCCTCCTCAGAATGGGATAGGTGAAAGGAGAAACAGATCAATAATGGACTATGCAAGAACATTGATGATGGAGAGGAATGTATCACTAAAATATTGGAGAGAATTTGTCAGTACTTTTGTCTATAACCTGAATAGAGTACAAGTCAAGAAAGGTACAAATTCTACACCTTTTTAACTATGGTATGGATATGCTCCTTGTTGAGACTCAAAATTGAAGCCCTAATTTTGAGTACCATTGAAAAAATCAAGCCCTATAAGCACTTTATGACGCATGTGTACCCAGCTGTCCATTTAAGGCCTAAGAGGTGTTTAATGTTTCTAACACCTTGAATTCAGCATATCCTCTTGTCCCATGAAGATAAATTTCCATTTTGAGTCATTTGGTGAAGTTTTGTTTTGAGCAATGTCCAAATCTGCATTTTTGCCCGTGTCAAACAGTGACAGGAGGCCTTGTTTGCAATTGAATATCTTGCACCCAGTAATGTTTCATGACTCACCACTTTGGGATTGTTTAGTTTCTATACCAGAGAACCTATGTTTAATATTTTGAGTCATTTTGATATGTTTTGACTAGGTTTTGAATCCCTCAAAGTTGGTCATTTATTATTGTCATGCTAATGCAAATTATTCTAAATTCTAGGAGACACTATTTGACTTGTTATAACTTTGACCCAGTTGACCAAAATGATAAAATTGCTTTTGCATTGCATTCTAGAGGTCAAATATTTTCTATGTTTCAATTTTGAGCTTATGAAAAATCTGTTTGATCAGTTTTCGAACGTAATTTCGAAAGTAATATGTTAAGTTTTACTAGTGTCACAAAGTGTAGATTGGTTAGTACCCCTATTTAGGATTTCATAACTCTGAATCCATGATAGATGAGAGTGAATGGATTGTACCATTTCATTCTACTCTAAAAATTCTTTAAATGTGTCAGTTTGAAAATCTTGACAAATCCATCTACACACTTTCCTAGGTCCATTCTGTTTGTAAATAAAGCTTTTATGTTGGTGTTTCTAGTCTAAAAATTCTAAGTAGCCCACTTTGACAGCTTGCCAAATGTGTCTTGTTATTTTTCATGAGCCCAAATCATAGATTCATATTTTCCTCATGAAAATGAACCAACGCCCTAGTTTTCGTACTCCCAAGTGTCAGTATGCCCTATTTTCAAAGCCAAATCTAAATGTGTTTTATGGTTTTCCGATATTTTTTCTTGCAGGCGGTTCTAAGAAGGTAACTTTGACAGTTAATATCTTTTGACTGAGAATTCTTCATGAGACAAGATTCAACATGGTGTAAGAATGTAGAATAGAGAATCAATATTGTTGATTTTAGAGCGCGATCAAGTGTTTGGGTCAATTTTTAAAGCCGGTCAAAGGAGCTCCTGACACAAAATTGATAGTTCATGGTTAAGAGGTGAATTAAGTTTTAAGTATTGATTCAGTAGTCAAATTTGATTTTGATCAGTATCAAATGTTCATCAAATCAATTTGAAGGCTTACTTGTTTGAAAATGAAATTTGTTTTAGTCAGACCCACTTTGTGGCCTGACTATTTTCAGTAGGCCAATAAGGTGAGATGTGAAGATTTCAAAGGATGTTGTAGTTTTTTCAAATCATTATAATATGTCGCATAGCACATTCGAGTTCAAATAGAAATGTGACATCATGAAGAAGTACTCAAATTTTATGTAGCTTTTGTGATAGAAAAATGTGAGCTTTTTTGAGGTTTTTGGGTAGTGTACTATGGAAATAGTGATTGATGATGGAATGCATGCTATTGATGTAGCCTCCAAAAGATGGCTTCATTACAACAATACCAAGATACTTTTCCCCATAAGGAAATGGGACACCATATTTAGTAGAAATGGTTTTTTCATTTAGAATCATTGAAGGGTCAAAGTGTAAGTAATGTAGTGGATGCCTCAGTGTTGGGTTTCATGAAACCCCTTTGCATAGTAAGAAATCACAATGGTGGAAATAATGTTGGATGAGGTCACTTCCTGTGAAAATGGTACTAAAAGAAATTTGGCAATAGTTTTGTAAAAGTCTATAGCTAATGGCCATGATGTTGCATTTCCACCCAAGCTAGCTTTCAAAGCACATAGATGCCTTTGTCAGAGAGATTGCATCCCATGTTTATGGATGGTAGCATTGAAATAGTTTGACACCATCAATATATTTAGGGATAGACTTCTTCAACCGGCTTTGTCTATCTTGCAATAAATGCATAGAAAGATGGGAAAGGAACCGATCGGGGCTCCTCAATTAGAGTTTCAATGGTCCTATTACCGATTTTCACCATGACATTGTTAAACCCCAATCCATGGTGTCAACTCTCAAAAAAGTGAATATTAAAGTCGCTCAACTTATAGTTAAAATAAAAAACAACTATGGCAAGTTAGCAAAAGGGAGGCAACATGGAATAGGAATGAAATTGTTGTCTAATGCAAAAGATAGAGGAGGCAGCAAGGAGATTTGGAGAAGCACAAAGTGGAAGGAAGAAGAAGTATTGGAGCACATCAGTAGTCAAATCAATGGCTTCATCCTTATATCCTCATTCTTCCTCATAAAATGATTGAACCAATTAATGCATGTTGCGCTAGTTGGTGGACAAGATTCTTTTCTCTAAATTGTTTTAAAGAAGTGCATACACAAGCACAATAGAAAGGGGCATGTTTGTTGTGTATTAAGCTACATTCACAAGGATTTTTAAGACCATAGAAAATGCTATGAAATAAAATTTTTTGATAAGAGAAATCTCGAATGAATATCAGGCACCCGAGAGTTTAATCATCTGTACACCCTCCTTGCAACAAGCTTGCATGAGTAGTTTTGAAACTCAGGCATTTATAAGAAAAGAGCCAAGGTTTTAATGGTTAGAATGCATATTCATTGGGATGAATTATCCCACATTGGGTAGGTTGTTTTCCCTTTTAATGTTTAAATGCAAAAGCATACAATAGACTTAATGTGTACAAGACAAACCTTTTTAGAAGGCAAGGCTCATGTGCAGGGGCCCCACTCATGGCCAGCAGGAAGGAATAAATTTTGGACTGACATGCCAACCAAGATGTTGATGTCAGCATGATGTAGATAGATGGACCAACCAACTTCTAAGAAATGGTAGATTCATGGGACCTGATGACAAATCTTAGATCGACATGTGGTGACTAGCAGACCCAAGATGAATGCTCTGGATTTTGCCATGTGGCAAGATCCAATGATTGGTGCATTCCTACATTGCAAAGATGCATGAAAGATAAGCAATGCAGGGAAGTAACTGCCTTGGTCAGAGGTGATGTGGCAGTCCAGTGGAAGTTCGGTTAGCATGATGAGTTGGTAGTGATGGGGTGGTCGAGTAGCCAATGAGAAGCTTCCATGTGGTGGTAACTAGTGGACCAATCAGAGGATGCCATGTGGTTCCTAGTGGTAGGTGATGATGTAGAGGTTGACTAATAAGACGATGACACATGTCAGCCTGGTCAAAGTGGGTTTGACATGAAATGCATGGTGAAGGGAAAATAGAAAATGTTAAAAAGTGAATTTTTAAATATCTTCTCAAAAATTCCATGCTATGATTTTAAATTCAAGAAAGATATATTCTAAAGTTTAAACTTTACAGTATTTTAATTTTTTGAAAAATAAAAGTTCAAACTACATAGAGCCGTAACAGGGGTATATTTTTCAAAAAGGGTTTTTGGGTGTTTCTGGTAAGCAAACATAGGAGTATTATATATTGCTAGAACTAGAAGAAGATGAACTTTCTATTTATGAAGGTTTTTTTTTGCATAGGTATTTATCTATTTAGGTTATATGAGTTTTTCTCCTAGATTCCCAATTTGCAACCGCATTCAGGTATTGAAGTTCAAATGTGATTTCTAGCAAGGTGATGAGATGAATGTGCATAAAAAGCAGTAAAAATGCAGTTATGGGTGAGTTTGATCACCTTCAAGTTAGATTAATCCAAATTTTTATTAGCATTTCATGATGCATCTCAGATATTTTGGTGACACAAGGGTTTTCATCATTCATATGAGATATTTCAAAGTTGGTTACAGAATAATGATGAAAACTAAATAAGATCAAAGGGGTAGAAAGAGGAGAGATGTTTTACAACAGTAAAGGATGAAGATTCAAGTGGATACATGTCATCTTTAGGTCAAATCCAGGATTCCATTCTTCCTCTATATCTTTCTCTTTTGCATCCATTGTGTGGGTTCTAGTTTTGGAGAAATTTCTCATTGTTGTGATACCATGTTGGCAATTATCAATGTGAGACCACATTGTCAGTTCTAGAATTTTGATTCCACAATATTCTTTAGCATATTTCTCTTGTATTAATAGGAGTAGTTAAGATAATATAGATAATTCTAATCTATTAGGCATTTCTATGTTTTAATTTCATGCATATGAATGTATAGTTTCAATTAAATGAATAAAAATGAGCAAGAATATGTTTAGTTTCATTTTGATTCTCATCTCCTATTTTTATAATCTACAATCTTATGTGGTTTAAGGACAAATAACTGAGACCCATTTGCATCCCCTTAAGGTTGTATGTCTGATATATTTTGTTGTTGGAATAAAGGGTCAAGTAAATGCTTGATGTGTTTAATAGGGTTGTTGGTTATTTGAGAAGGATACCTCATAAGAATGAGGTCTTTATGGACACAGATGTCTAATTCACAAAGTGATAAGATAGATCTGATATCTTGGTGTATGAAATATGTCATTGATATTACAAATGTATTTATTTAATTTGTGGAATTTCCCAATAGATAAGGAAATGATCAGCTATAGGATCAACTTGTTCTTACTACTACATATTTGGGGTTTTGTTGAAGTCAACATCATTAATCAAGTATTTTCCCTTTAATGTTGAAGAAGGGAAAAGGATGCCCTCACTTAGCTTAGCAATGTCTCTGGTCATGTTATTAGTTATTCAATGTTTGAGATTTGTGCATAAGTATTAGAAGATTAAGGGTTTTATCTACTTTGTTTAGATTTAGTGTATGCTTTTGACAACTAGTACCATATAAAGAATCTATAGGTCCACCCACCTTGGTTTTGTAGAGCATAAAGTAGAAGAAGGGTCTAGCCTTATAGTTGGAATATTGTTTGAAAGGGTATGTTGAAGGTGGGAAGTATCTACCCCTAGATGTATCTTGTTCTTGTCGGGGTAATTTGAAACTGTGTTATTTTAAAACACCAACACTCCTAATCTAAAATATTTCAAGACCTTTGGAAGTAAATGTTATATATTCAAAGGTAATAGGAATGGAAAAATTGATGCAAAGAGTGATGAAGGCATATTCCTAGGGTATCCCACTAAGAGTAAATCTTATAAGTGTTTGAACTCTAACACTAACAAATTTGTGGAAAGTGCAAATGTGAAAGTTGATGAGTTTGTAGAAAGAAATGATCTTACATGTAAAGAAAAACCTAAATATTATAGTACATTCATCTATGTTGATGATGGTGCTCCCATCACTCCTAATGAACAAGAAAACCAAGCTATAGTTTCTCAATAGAAAGGAAACAATGAGGTGCAACAATAGGTTGTTGAGTAGTAGATAGTGGGTGCCAAGCAATAGGCTAAAGATGTTGAGTCATAGACAAGCAATGTCAACCATCAGAGAGACAATGTTGAGCATACTGAACTTGGACCAGAACCTAAACAAGCAAGAGAAAATGAGCTTGAGATTATTTTTCAAGATGAACCTATTAAATAATAGAGAATGAGACTACATGTGCTAGCTAAATATGTGTGAAGACATCATAAACATGAACAAATCATTGGAAATGTAGAATCCATTGTTATGACAAGAAACCAACTCAAAGATGATACATGCTTACTTTGTGAATTTGAACCCAAATTAGTGAAGGATGCTCTAGATAATGAATATTGGATTCAGACAATGAATGAGGATATTAAACAGATTGAGAAGAACAATACTTGGGTCCTAGTGCCAAGACCTGAAGATAAAAATGTTACTGGAACAAAATGGGTTTTTCAGGAATAAGTTGAATGAAAATGGTGAAGCAAAAAGGAACAAGGCAAGACTGGTATGCAAAGGACATTCTCAAGAATAAGGAGTTGATTATGGAGAAACTTTTGCTCCTTTTTCAAGAGTAGCAGGAGTCATAACTCTTCTTGCATAATCAACCCACAAAATTTTTAAGGTATATCAAATGAATGTCAAATTTGTCTTTCTAAATGGTATACTTAAGGAATAAGTGTACATTGAATAACCTAAAGGATTTTTGGACCTAGACAAGAAGCATATGGTATGTAAACTAAACAAATATCTTTACGGATTGAAACAAACCCCAAGAGCATAGTATGAGAGACTACACAATTATTTGGTGAAGATTGGGATTGAAAGGACAAATGATAACAGTAACCTATATTTGAAGACAAGTAAAACCAATAAAGTACTACTATTAGAAATATTTGTTGATGACATTACGTTTGGAGGAAAAGAAGCACTTTGCAAAAAATTTACTAATTAAATGAAGAAGGAATTTGAGATGTCTATGTTTTGTGAAATCAAATTCATTATTGGATTGCAAGTATGTCAAATGAAGTTTGGTATTTTTATTACCCAATCCAAATATATCAAGGAGAAATTTAAATCTTTTGGAATGGAAGAATCAAGACCAGTGAGCACACCTATGTCTACAAGACATAAGATATCTAAAAAAATAAATCTATTAATGTGAACCAAACAGTATACATATCTATGATTGGGAAATTTCAATATGTTATTCATAGTAGACCTAATATTGCATTAGTAGTTGGGATAGTTGCTAGATTTTTAGAGAATCCTAAAGATAATCACATGATGGAAGTGAAAAGGATATTGAGATATCTAAAAGGTACAAAAGACTATGGAATGTATTAGAAGAGAAGTGAAAGGTTTGAACTAAAGGTATTCACTGACTCTAATTGGGCAGGAAATATTGATGATAGAAAAAACACTAGTTTAGGAGCATTCTTTCTGGGAAAGAGATTGGTGTCATGGACAAGAAAGAAACAAAATTGCATTTCCCAATCAACAGCTGAAGTCAAGCATGTGGAAGCTATAGTGAATTGTTCAAAATTTATGTGGATCAAGCAGTTGCTAAAAGGAATGAAAGAAGAGATTAGAGATCCAGTGGTTATCTATTGTGATAACACAAGTGTTATCAACATATCAAAGAATAAAATGATGCACACTAAGACCAAACACATTGCTATCAAGTATCACTATTTTAGAGAACTAGTTCAAGACAAAGAAGTGAAGTTAGAAAATGTGCACACAAAAGAACAAATTGCAGACATATTCACTAAAGCCTTACATAATGATGCTCATCAATAACTTAGAGGTAAACTAGGGGTTCTTCCCCTAAACAAAGTAACTTAAGGAGATAAGGTGCATTGCATCAAATGTGCTAATCAAAATATCATACACATTGATACAGATAGTTCTACTTTAGGAGATGCCTAAGGTAGTGAAGAATACTAGTATAACAGATCAGTCATAGATAGATGACAAAGAATTTAGCTAGAAATGCAAATATCTACATGATCAAAGAGGCATGAAGTAATTGAAACCAAGAATGCTAATTTTCCTTAGCATCGTTGTCAAAGAGGGAGAAAATTATAAATATGTACCTAAGGGAGAGATAATGTAGAATGACTCAAAATGATAGAGGGAGTTTTTGAACTTGCAGTGGTGAGAATCATAATAAAATCTTTTGGATTGCATGGTAACAAAGAGGGAGATTGTATTCCTGCACATATATCTATTGTAAGATATTTTTGAGATGTTTCCATCAAAGCCAAAGAGGGGGATTGTTGGAAACTTAGAATTGGAACAATTATTGGTTTATTATTGATGTCAAATCTACTGATAAGACATGTTGTTCTCTGATCTAAATGTCATATCTATTTGATTGATGAAGAGGATTTGAGATACTTCTCATAACAATGGCACCTAGAGGAAAGGTTGAGTTATGAAAAGGAAGTTACAATGGACATTTTATTAGTTAGACTTTGATAAGACAAAGTGATTGTTTATATCATGGATGTAAAGCTTAACCGAGCAATAGAGTAAAAGATTAAGGAATGTCAAATGATGTTAGTGTCAATTGAGTTTTAATGCAAGCTAAAAAAATCTAGTGTTGACCAAGCATCAATATTGATCGAGCAAGTTAGTTGATGTAGAGCCAGGACTTCTACAGTGATTGATTGATTACGTGATTTTTGAGTGATAGTATTTTGAATGTATTTGAGGAATCATTATTTCCATCTAAGTCAATTGATTTCTTGGGATATAGAAACCATGTTGAAGATAAGATTGATGAGTTGGATTGTTTAATTCAAGATGAGGATTATGTATAATACCTATGATCAAATTTGATGGATGAGAAGTTTCCAGAAAATAAGGAAAATGAACATATACAATGAATCTGATGAACCAGATCATAAACCCTAAGATCCACAGTGATCATCAAAAATGACAAAGCAAGAATTACCTATTTAAGGAGGTACAAAACCAAATTTTAGAAGTATGCACAAAGAGAAAGTTGGAACAGAGGTGCACAAGGTAGAATGCATAAGTGTGTGTAAGCGAAGAAGAAGAAGAAGAAGAAGAAGAAGAAGAAAATGTTTGTGTAAATGTTGCAGAAATTGATAAGTGAATCTAATCAGAAGGCTTGAGTTTGATCTGGAGAAGATTGACTTCTTAAAGGTTTTTTGAGTAAGTTGAGAGGTAGAGTTCAAAAGAACACTTATCAGTGAATCAACATATGAACCAAATAGTGATCCGAACCTACAATAGTGAGTTGTAAACATATAGATCAAAACCCTACTATTTTCTTTCTAATAATTGTAGACAATTTGTATTGAAATCCTTTTAATCAAAGGTTGGCCTAATAATCATTTGAAGGACTTAACATTCTATGTAAATCCTTAGCAAGGTGATAATCTAAATGGAATGATAAAATTCCTCTGACAAGGCCACTCCTAAAAGGGTGATTAAATCCTCTAACCAGGTCACATTTAAGAGTGCGTATTGTAACCTTTAACAGGGTTAGATCCTAATAGAGATCACTTTGAAAGAGTGAAAAAGTGGTGACATGTTGCTAGTGGTTTTTCCCAAATTGGGTTTCCAAGTTAAATCCTAGTGTCAAACTTGTGTTGAATGTTTTTTGGTGTACAACATTTACATGTTTACATTTAGAAAAGTATATTATCCTAGGAAAGTGAACTACTAGTAATGTTTTTCATCTGTATTTAGTAGAGATTGAGCTATAGAAGGATAGGCAGGACAATGAATGTTTAATGTTTTATTATTCAAATGGTACTTATGGACCTTGAGTAACTGATTCACCCCCCAAAGTTATTCTACACAATTCTAACACTTATTTCACTCCATAATGATGAGACATGCAAGCCAAAGACACTAGATTCCAAGTGTATGTTCTACTCTGATGTTAACCTTAGACTTATACCTCTTGATGTGGTCAAGGAAAGAGAATCCCCAAAGATATGTTTGACCTTTTAGCTAGATTAAACCACAAGAGAACTACCCAAACAAACTAAAAATTAAATAATACCAAGGAAAAACTATCATATGATTATCACCAAGTTGACCTACTAATGTAGATATTACATAATGATTTTAATTATACAATTTCAATAAGATAAATAAATTCATTTCCCTTGACAACCTTTTCACAATTGATCATTCCACCAAATTATGAAACTTCGAATGGACCCAAGTTATGCCAGTCACTTCTGCAAAATCTCTTCTAACCATATAATATTCTTCCCATGTGACACTACTCAAACAAAGACTTTTACCCTACTTATATAGAAGATTGCCAGCCACATATTGGATTACCTAATCATCAATATCCAAGGCAAAGGAAACATATTATAAACACATAGGTTAGGACTCAAATCCATAAAAACAACCCCAAAAAGATACATTGTGTCCTCCAAAAATACAAGAGGGTCAATAAAACATATTACAAAATAGAACAATGCACCAATTCACATTGCATACTTTGAATCTTAATGGAAAGCCACAACTCACCTCTTTGATAGTTAGAATAGGTAAGCCAATAAAGGAAAATACCAATCTTAAGATAACTTTATATGTAGACATTAGAACAAGATGTGAAGCTATACATAGGATCCCCATGATGCCTCAACCACACCATAAAGATTACATAAGAAAATGATCAAACTAGACCCATTGCAACCTAAAACATTCAGAAAACTACCCAAATTAATAGTAAATAGATAAAGTGAAAGGAAATATCATTGGGTGATATAATTTTTCCAATGATGTAAGGATGCACCTACATCACTTTGGAATTAACCTTTAAATAAAATAAGATAAATGAAAGTGTTTTTCATATAGATGTGGCTAGATCTAAAAAATGAATCATAACATATTGTATCATCTTAAAATGGAAGAAATTTCATGTTAATAGTGTTTAGCCCTCCAAGTAAGTGGTTTGGGATCTGGCTTTTTCCTCTGTTCTGTCCCCTTTTCCACTTTCTTTTTGCATGTTTCTAGCATTCTGGACAAAGATCCTGAGATTTGTGACCTCAGGATCAAGGTCAACCTTTTAGGTCAAGGTCAGCCTCAACCTTAACCTAGGTCAAGGGTGACCTCAACCTTGACCTAGGTCAGAGTCAACCTCAACCTTGACCCAAGATCCAAATTTCAAGGTTCCAGGATTTATGGATGTTAGGTTTCAGAAAGAATTGTTATCCCACTTTTGAGTCAATTGTTTTCTTCTCCAAAATGGTAAACTCTTAAATATCATTTAATCTAGGTCCATTTCCAGGGTAAGGGCCCAATGGGAATTTATTTCTCATAAGTCAACCTCTCTAGGAGTTTGTGCCCTAGATCTCTATAAAGGGAAGCCTTTCTCTCTCATTTTAATTGATCACTTTTCATAATCTCTCAAGAAAGCATTATCAAGCATTCAATTCATCAAGGAGATCCATTAGTAGCCATTGAAGGGTTCAAACTCTATGGATCCCTCTTGTTGAAGATTCATCAATTTCCATTCAAACCTCTTCCTAATTCAAGATCCATTCAAGATTGGTGTTGAAGATCTAATGCAATTGATTTGAGATAACTTACATGCATTCCTACATTCATTTGGAGCATTCATACTTATGGATTCAAGGATTTGGATCCTCTACAAGGATTTCAATATAATCAAGGTGAATAGTTCCATTTACTTTGCTTATACATATTGCAATTTCAATTACATTTCAAGGTTGATTACAAACTAGGGTTTGACCCAAGAAAACCCCCATCCAACAAACAAAACCATTTTTCTTGTAGGTATAGATACTATAGAACAAATTGAAGTACAAATTTGGATACCTTTTCGTCGAACTTGTAGGATCCATGAACAAAAAATTTGTTAGAGCAATTCAGGTCAAGGTCAACTTTTTGGGGCACAATTGTGCCTTGGGGTAAGATTATGCCCTGCTATCTAGGTCAAGGTAGACCTACCCTCAAAAGGGAAAAATATTTCTAGGTTTTGTAGATCTCATAGTTTCGGTTCGAGATCACGAAAATTAATAGTTTTTGAGATCATTTGACAGGGTTTTCAACCAGTTCTTTTTTAGAGTTAAGTACCTTTTATTTCTTCATTTCAATACTAACATTTCCACATTTAGATCTCATATCATAATAATTTATATGTATGTGTAAAATATGGTTTTAGGGTCTCTTTCATGTGCACTATTTTTAACCCTAATCATCAACCATATTTTTCACTATACACATACCTCAGCAAAGGAAATTCTTCTTGAAAATGATCAAATATGTTGATACAATAGCTTTAAATTGACTCAAAACCAAAAGAGAATAAATGAAAGACAAAGCCTTTTGTAATGGATGTTTTAGTTCTCAACAATTCTTTAGAGGAGTGAGAGAATTAAGAAGGTATAATATCGATCTTCTTCCTTTATGGATGTCTCCTTTGTTTCGCCTTGAAAGTGAGAAATAAGTTTGATTAATATAGAACACCTTAATTGATTGAATAATTATAGATCTTAAATGTTTGGGTGTTTGACATCAAATATTGAACTTGATTGCTTAATAATTGGCATAGATGTTTCATATTAGATTAGATTATTTTTCTTATGAACTTTATTTTCAAATGAGGAGAGATAAGGTGCTTATATACTTCTCACAATAATTAGGGGGTTAAAACTTGGGGAGAACAAACCACAAATTCAAATACCACACTAAATTACCAAGATGAGATGTGATTCAAATTTCAGTCAAAACCTCAAGTATAGAATGTCAAAAACATTCTATACCTAGGTATAGAATGCCTTGGGTGTGGTACACCCACCAATCAGGGATCGAGTTTAAACCATGAGCCCTAGATAAGAAGGGGATAAAAAATTATGAAGAACAACTAGTTTTGAGGTTAATAAGAAGTACAAAAACCAAATGGTAACATAGGACACATGCATGATAAAGAAGAGAATTAATAAAGGAGAATGCCTAAAAATAAGGGGTAACATTGAGTTTTGATGAAATTGAAATAACATAGGACTTATTTTGAAATTAAGTGTCTTGTGAAGTTATATTATGCATATTAAGGTGAACATGGGTGCTAAATAACCATGAAATTATACACACCAATAAGGTGCTTACAATATATATGATGATACTTTTAGCCTCCACTTTAGTGAGAGTATGGGTCCACCTCATGCTCGTGATAAAGGAAATGAGAGAGAAGAGACAAAAAGAGAAATGATCATGGGAAAATTGCAAAGAGATAAGATGTCACTAAGCTTAAGAATGAAATCCCCCAAATAAAGGATATCAACTTAGATAACTATGCACAAAGGACCCCAAAGACAAAAAGATAACAAAAGGAAAAAAAACACTAACAAGAGGATAGAGATACCAATAAAAAAACTTCAAATAAACTAGTTGAAGAGAGCTTAATCAAGAAAATGTCCCAACTACCAGAATCATATTTGAAAAGCAATTGAAAAATCAGAGGTGGTCACATAAAATGGGTAAGATCATATGCAAAGGAAAAAATTCTATGATCTACCTCACTATAAAAGCATGTGAGCATGGAAAGAAAGAGAAAAAAACATTAATCCAATAATCTAGCAAGTTATGTTATGCTAAGTGATCCATGAGAGAAGAGGAGGAGGAAAGAGTAGAAAGGATAACAAGTTGTATTATGCTAGTTTAACTCATCCAAAAGAGACAAAGATAAGGAGAATTCATGATAGCAAGATATATTATGATAGCCAACTCTATCTTAAAAAATGGTTTGCAGATAATGTATTTTGTGAGATTAGACCTACAAAAACACAATTTTTGTATGGATCTATAAAGTAAGACTACCTTAAAATGGAAGATTCAAATATTATGATGAAAACATGCAATATCTACTCAAACTCTTGATGATATCATGAATACTAAACTAATAAATGATGAATCTATGATGCGAACCAGCTAAGATTTAAGCTAAGAATTGAAACTAAGATGTAATATATAATTCATAGTAAACCCTAAATGAAAACTAGCATTATAAAATTACTATGTGAATTATCTATTATGATGAGCTTAGGATATGCTTGGTTTTATAGGAATTCAATGTGATTTAAGTGGTTTGGATGCAAACCTGGTGAATGGTCAAGATTTTCTTTTTCTTGATCCATGTGAAGTCAATCCTTTTGATTAGAATTCAAATGGTAAAATTTTTACTTTCTTGGTTGTCAAAGAATGAGACAAATAAGTAATTTTGTATTTTAATTGTATTTTTAATTAGAAGTATGTACACATGTTCGAATGGGTTCATTTAATTAAAAGTGTCAAGACCTTTAATGAAATAGTTTGGTTTAGTTTGGTTTAGACCTACTATGTGGCCTTAAATGGTCATAATTTGATCAACTCTTTGATGTGTGCCTAAATTTGTGAGCAATCGTACTATGCATCTTCTTGTAGCAATTGAGTTTGTTTGATTTATTCTACGCTTTTGTGCTTGATCAAAACTTGAAATGCTAACAGAATCTACCTAATTGACACAAGCTAGACTTGTTATATTTTCTAAAAAAACATCAAAACTTGATGAAATTTTACCAAAATAAAGTGGCAAGTCCTTTAGATTATGTCTTGTATTGTATGACCTATAAATTTCTCACCATATAAGCATATTAGGAGCACCTGTGTGTTTTATGAAAGTTGTATATCCCTTCATATGCCCAAAAATGTCAAACAATCCTAATTCATGAGTCAATTTTTACCATTTTATCATTTAATTTGATGAACTGTGTTGGACAAGATAAGAAAATTCACCATGTTATTGTAAGAGGTACTAAAGTACCATATGAAAGTTTTCTTCTATTGTATTAGATTATTGTTGTTTGACCTCAATAACCTAAATTTGAACTTTGATAGAATTATTTTACTTTTAATCTACTTATCTAGTTATGTTTTTATACTATCTTATTAATGTCCTTACCACTTATCCTGATTATATCATCTTTCGATAAATAAATTGATCATGTACCCCTGTCATTATAAATTTAGTCTATTAGTCCTTTGTTTGTTCATCTAGTGTTTTATATCTCTTGATCATAATCCATCAACTAGTTCTAAATCAATGTATTCGTGAGTGTCCACCATCAAGAAGTCAATCCTCTACTTCAACACCTTGTAGAAGGTTTATCATCAAACTCATCATTAATTTTCAAATATCGTTCTCTGTATCAATCTTTGAGAAAATTATTCAATTCCTTATTTGGATTTAGACCTAATTGATCTAGTTGCTTCTAGCTCTTAGTCACATCAATCTTTCATGCTAGTAAGGACCAAAAGTCAACAAAAAAAGGTGAATCATGATACAAAATGAAAGGCTATAGAAACCTCTACTCCTAGACCATAACCACCTCACAAATGAAATCAAAAGAAAAATCAAAGAGAAAAGTGAACAACCCCACATCAATCATTGAGTCAAGGATGGATATAATTGGGGGTCTAGTAAAGGCCAAAGTAATCAAAGCTATCATAGCAGTGGATCTCCTTCCATGAAGAACCTTTCAATGAGAAAATTTTAAAAAATGTCAACAAGACAAGTATTTTCAAAATATGATGCACATACTCATGCAACTAGGCAAAGACAAATATTCCATGTATCTAACCTCTATTGAACTTAAACTTCCTCTAAGCATCGATGTTGAGATACTCGTATAACATGAGGAAGATTCTCCTATTACTATTCTCAACAAACAACTACAAGAAATGAGGTGTGAATGTGTGAAAATAAAAAAGGAAAATGACCAGTCATCTAATAGGTACTCACTTGAATCTATATGTCCTTTCCCCTTTGATCAAAATCTTTAAATGTCACCATTTCATCCAAAGGTTAAAATTCTCAAATATGATAAATATGATGGAAATGGTGACCCACATGAAGACATTGTTGGAAATATAAGAGCAACTAAGAGGGGAGTGGTGAATCAATGACTCCAAAAATAAATCCTTGCCCCTTAGATAAGATAAGATAATTTTATTAATGTCCAAAAAAAGACCACAACACAGGTCTATGGTACTAGAAGTTTACACAAAGAAGAAAGTAGACAAACAGAGCACCAAACAGTCTCCAAAAAAAGAACTAGTACAACAAATGAAGAAGAAAGTAGGAGACATCATGGAAAAGATTAGGCATCCATCCTCATAGGGAAAAATTCCAATAGCAACAAATCAACATGGCTACCAAAGACCTTGTGATGAAGCTGAGTGCTACGAGAGGAGCATCACTGGCGAAGAGATCCCCTGTGGGGTCTCACAGATTTGGAATGGACCATGTTCAGGAAACTATATGGTCACTTCACACCTTGAGCCAAAACGAAGGGCAAGAATAAGGTCATAATAAGTTGTGCCTGGGTCTAACTCCTAGGAAATGATAGTTGTAAAGTATGGTCACAAAGCTGTAAGGACTTACAGAGATAGAGTGTGATGCAACGTTGATTTGTGTACTTGAGAAAACTTGAGAGGGATCTGCAATCTCTATAAAAAAAAAAGCTCCCTCTAATCTCGTAGTATATGGGGCATCTGAAAAGGAAATGGATCTCTGATTCTAACTCTAGTAAGGTACAAAGTCTATACACTTGATCCTCTCTACTAATATGGTGATCAACCTAGATCTGGAGCTTGTGTGAGCTCATCCTAAAGGATCCAAGGGAGATACATAGGACATGTGTCTAGTATCAATGTAAGTACTTAGGGTGTATAATAATCCCATCCCAAATATATAAGAAGTTCTCAATGTAGAAAGCCATCATCGAACGTAGTCCCCCTAGAGGATCCACCCAGGTTCGTATGATATACTACCTATAATGTCAAGTCTAACATGCCCATTCAACTCCTGCCAAGAGTAGAGTAGATGAGTAGGAGCATACAATGAGAACTGGTAGGGAGGGAGGCAATCAATGTCGATCCCAACTAAACTCAATAGGATAGTAGCCTGAGCATACCAACAACGAGCTCCAGTAGCTGGATCAAACTCTACAATAGCAACTAAGGATCAATTAGCTATGTTGGCCTTTAGCTAAGTCTACAAAGCCATGAAGGTGGTGGAGAAACCAAATCAGGTCAAAAATGGTTGCAAGCCTGAATGGGTGAGCTCCAAACTCAGCCAAAATAATACTATGGGGGGTAGATCTATGACATCTAGTAATTTGACAAAGGAGCAGAGTCTAGGTATGCTTGATCATGGCCCAATCTAAGTCTAAAAGGGAAGGACCCCAAACCACCAAACCATAGATCATTATGGGTCTTAGTAAGGAATCTAGGTAGGATAGCTTAATGATGTGTCCTGAAAGTGGTGTCTAAAGTGTTGTCTCTCGAGCTTGGCTAGGGAACCCAACCCTTTACTAATCTAAGGTTGAATGGTTGATCTCAAGCTGAAATGAGATCTAGAAAAATTAACCCCAAGGTATGTGTAAGATGATGTAATCTCAACTTCTTGACCCTAGAAGTGAAAATGGAGATGTGAGGTTTTTATAATGTTGAAGACCATAACACCATCGGGAGAAGAGGCAAGAAGAACTACATCATCAACAAAGACAAGGATGGAGATCAATATTTGGTGTATATAACAACCATCACTTGGAAGTGAGGAGTCATTGAGAAAAGCCTTCAACTCATCAATGTAGATCCTAAACAAGGTGGGCAAGAGAGGACAACCCTACTTCACCCCAATGGTGCTCTATATAGGGTTAGAGAGGCCCTTTGTGGTCCTGAGACTGTCCTAAGTCTACCAATTACTATCTCATATAACCTCATCATAGTTGTTAGTAAGATCTCAGAAATACTAATCTCTTAGTCTCTAAAAAAGGGCCGCTCTAGGGATGGAATCAAAAGCCTAACAAAAATCCACAAAATAGTAGTAGATTTTCTTTGAGTGGTGTTGAGCCTCCTCGATAATAGCCCATAGTGTAAAGCTATGATCCATGGTCTAGTAATCTGCCATAAATTCTTCTTGACCCTTAGCCCTGCAATTCCTCCTATCAAGCTCACTAGATAAAATAGTATTCAATGTTGTAGCATAAAGTTTGAAAAATGTATGCCCAATCATGATGGTCCTATAGTTTCTAGGATTGAAGGCCAACCCATACTTATGGATTGGGTGAACAATGTGTCTTGACCATGAGTCTAGAAAACCAAAATAAACCACTTTATTAAAAAGTGTAGAGAGATAAGGGCCCAAGATCATGGTATTGAGCTTGAAGATCTCAGCCTAAAACCCTCCTCACTAGCTGCCTTGTTGCATCTCATAAGTTTGATGGCCTTGTAAATGTTGGAGGTGGAGAATAAATGAATATGGGGGAGTGGGTTGGAAAGTGGGTTGAGCTAACCTGGGATGTCATACAAAGTGGAGACATGGGAGGCAAGGAGGCAAAGGTCAGGGGTGGACTGGGGTTAGCTATGCTGAGGGAACATGATGCACCAAAACAACTTGGAATACTAAATAAGTGTGTCATAGAGGGATCTCCCCTATGAAGCAATAAATTATCATTTCTTATGGTGAAGAAAGCATTTGTAAGAGAGTCATAACTTGGTGAAAGTGGGGGAATGAATATCAAAATCCAAGTGCAAGGAGTAGTGGAAAGTTTTATAGGGATCATCACACCATTGGTTCATGTGAAAATTATTCCATCAAATAGATCTAGGAGTGTTGGGAATAGAGCGGTGGGGGATAGAGAGGAGAGCTGACTCCCAAATTGCAGTAGCTAGTGAGTAAAACATGTTGGACACCTGACAATGATTCATGAAGCTAGCATGGAAAATGAGTCTTCTCAAATGAAAAATGAAGACGTCTTGATCACTTTCCTCAAAATAGAAATGGGTATGGGGGCAGATTTGGGCAGGGTGACTAGAAATGGGTGGTAGAGGGTGGGAAGAAACACAAGCTAAAAGGCTAAGGAGGGCATGATCAGCCAAGAGAAGATGGTAGATAGTATATTTTTGGATGGAGGGGAGGAAAGAAGCAACAATGAGGATCTAATTAACCACACTCACACCCCCACTATGAGGCCAACACATAAAAATCTTAGAACCTGGAAAGAAAGAGAGGCCATTCAGAATCACAAGGTCAGAGGACTCACAGAGCTAGAGAAGGTGGCGACCATAGCAAGTTAGAGGTCCACTATGATCCTTGGACAAACATTGAAGCCACATACTAGTAGGATCCATCTTAGTAGTACAAATCCAGTCAGACCCATGGTCATATTGGGGGGTCTGGAGATCTTTAGTTTGTACATTAAAGTCTCCTAAGATGATAATGTCACCCATAGCCCTAAACTTGGAGGTGCTCTCGAATAGGTCTATAAAAGGGTTCTCGTCCTCAACACTATGAATGGTGTAAGGTGAGGAAGTCAGTGGAAAGTAACATACGGTAATGAAGATATCTCTCTAATGGAAACTAGTGCCTCCAACCTAGATCCACATAAATTTGGCATAAGTGTTAGAAAGAACCAATGTGGTAGTACTAAACAAATCATCTCTAATCAAACAAGAAACCCCACCAAAACCACACACACCACCTGAAGTTCATACCTCCTCTCTACAAATTGAAAGCCACTGATACCTTGTGTAACCTAGAAGGGGTTGATCAGGACTCTTATGAGTCTCGGTAAAAACCAACAAATCAGCATAACCAACTACATCATGAAGTAAGCCTAGTAAAGACCACAGGGAGCCATTTCCATTCCAATAGTTCACAAGCAAAGAGCCAATGGAGGGCTTAGACTTTCCCAACTATTGGTGCTTAGACTATCACTTGGCTTGGGTATGTCTTGAATCCCAACCCTTGGGAGGTGAGTCATGAATAACTACTTTTAGATTCCTTATTACTGCCAATTTTTTGTTACTCCTTACTTCTACCATGAGACTCCTAGAGTGCTTTAGTTCTGCTACCTATGATTTTGTGAGGTCCTCATCAAGAAATATCTTTGTGAGAAGAAGGAAGAGCTTCTTCTTTGCCTTGAGAGCTTGTAGTCAATCATCCTTAGATGTAAATATAAACTTCCACTAATCATGCACTATTGGATAGCTCAATTAACACTATAATATTACTGATGCTCCATTAACAAAGCAATCTTAAGATTATTAATCTATTTTAATCTTTAGTAACTTAGTTGTAGAAATATAAAGCATAATTAAATAACATGAGCACAAATAACACCAAGATTTAACATGGAAGCCCAATTTGGGAAAAAAAACCTTTCAACTAGTCACAATAATTTTCACTCATTTGAAGTGAGCCCTATTAGGAGCCAACCCTATTAAAGGTAACAAAACATACTGTGAAGTATGACCCTATTATAGGATATAAATCACTTTGTTAGGACTGACCTAGTTAGAGGTATTCAAACACTTCAATCTTGAAATGTCACCTTGTTAGAGGATTTACAAAATGACTATTAAGTCAACTCTCTTAAGAGATTTCTTTATTGCTACAATGGTTAGAAAGCAACAACAATTTGACCTAATTTATGAAGCAACTTTCTTTATAGATTCAAATCTCTATTCTAGTTTGACCTCTAGATCCTTCCTAATTAGATGTTTCTTTGCAGCTTATATTTCATGCTTTCATGTTCTTTTTGTCGTCTCTCACATATCCATATTTTTCATATTCCACTTGTTACATTTTTTCCTCTCAACTTGACCTTTCTTATATATCATAAGCTAGGAAAATTTAGTTTGAATACCCTTTCAAAATATTAATAAACATCCAAACAGTAAGCCTCAATCAATAAATTATTTGACAATTACAATTACATCATGAGTCCTTTGATGCCCGACCACTTGGTCAATACTACAAGGACTCCTTTTATTTACGAACTTTCTTGGATAATTCTAGAAAGTCTACCCAAATTCTTGGTTAATATTGAGATATACAAGGTTAATACTACAAACTCTACATTTATTGGTTGATACTGACATTTGTGTAAACATCAATGACAATCTATAATTGAAGAATTGTTTCCAACACACATAAGACATTTTTCACTCTTAGCATGGATTGCATGCATCAATGAACATACCTAATGAGACCCTTTTCTATAATTCTCAAAGGTAAATATATGGAGTGGTTCACAAAACTCTCACCAGGCATCCAAACATTTAACACATTAGTAAAAGGGTTCATTCAAAAATATTCCAATAACATCCAACACAATGTCACCATTTTGGAATTTTGTAACCCAAAACAACATAGTAATGAACCTTTAATCATATTCCTTCATATATGGAGAAAGATACTTGCAAGATACCCTAGACAAATCCTAAAGATAGAGAAAATGGATTTGTTTTCAACAACCTAGAATTACAAATAAAATACGTATTACAAATGGAAACAAATTCCATGTTTAATAAATTGATAGATAGTGTACTCATAGTTAAAGAGGATCTTGTGAAAAAGGATGAACTTAACATATACAAGAATACCAAATCCTTAAATGGTTCCAAGAAAAATAACAATAATAAATACAAAAACAAGTAGTGAAACAAAAATAAGAATGTGGTGACTAATTATGTAGTTGAGTCATCAAAAGTCAAACCTATATATCACATCATCAATCTCTCTAGTAGAATTTGGGCTACTAAGAACAACACACATATCTCATCAAATCCAAGATCCAATCAAGATCCAAACAAAGATAAGGCACCATGGATATCAAAACCCAGATGCAACTTTACTCCTCTTTAAGAGCATTTTGATGTTGCCTTGAAAACATTGTTCGATAGAAATACCATAACTCTACTAGAAAAATCCAAGCCTTGGGATCCTGAATTTGTACATAGGTGGTGGAATGACAACTAATATTATGAATATCATCATAATAGGCTCAACAAGACAAATGAATGCATGAAACTAAAATATGTGATCCAAGATCTTATCAGTAGTGAAATAGTTGTTGTTGATGGTTATTGAGTCAATGTTACCCTTAAACCATACAAGAAACCCTTCCTAAGTATAAAAAGTGAGAATCATCTAACTCCAAGGCTAGTGTCAAGGTCAACTAGACTTGAACAAAAGAAAAAATGTAATAAACATTTCTTGAACCATATGATAAATCTATTAACATCATTATAGTCAAAGATAAGAAAGAATCATGACCTTCCAACATAGTGACCCAAAGAAAATCTAAGGTCATTCTCAAATGAATGAGTTCAGCCTCCCTATCAAAAATAATCAAACATCAAAGATTCAGAATCTTCTAATGTAGTGACCTGAAGATCCCATCAAAAATAAATCTCTCTAGTAGCATTCAAGCTACTAAGAACAAGACAAATGTCTCATCGAATCCAAGGTCCAATCAAGATAAAAAAAAGATAAAAAGACCATAACTCTACTAGATAAATCCAATAAATGGGATCCTAAATTTGTACCTAAGCAGTGGAATGACAACTACTACTATGATTATCATCATAAAAAGTGTCACAAGACAAATGAATGCATGAAACTAAAGCATGTGATACAAGATCTTATCAATAGTGAAATAGTTGTTGTTGATGGTCATCGAGTCAATGTTACCATTTAAATCACATAAGGAGACCTTCTTAAGTATAAAAAGTGAGAATCATCTAACTCCAAGGTTAGTGTCAAGGTCAACTACACTTGCACAAAAATTAAATGTCATAAAATCATATAATCACTCTATTAATGTCATTATAGTCAAAGATAAGAAAGAATCAAAACCTTCCAACATAGTGACCCAAAGAAAATCTAAGGTCATTCTCAAATAAATGAGTTCAACCTCCTTGTCAAAACAATCAAACATCAAAGATTCAAAATCTTCTAATGCACTAGCTTAGAGTAAAACTAAGGTCACTCTCAAGGGAGTAGTCCCATCAAGAAATAGTTTTTCCAACATCAAAACCCCATGCATCAAAACAAGTGTCTTCATCTTCATCAACCAATTATAACCTAGTGGATAAATTAGAAAAAATGGCATCTTGAATCTCAATATTTGAGTTACTAAAAATATCTCCTATGCATAGAGAGATCCTAGAACAAGAATTGTTGGTTGCTAACGTTCCCAAGGACCTAGGTGTTGATTAGTTCTAATCTATAGTTGTTCATTTGACCTCATTTCACTCTATGTATTTCTCTAAGGAATATGATGAATAATTGAACCATACTAATAATCAGCCCCTATACATAAAGGTCCTTATCCAAAAAAATCATGTCAAGTGTGTTATAACAAATGGATATGTTAATCTCAATATTCACTCTCAACTTAATTGAAAAATTGGGTTTCTCTAAGCATGCCATCAACCCAAGAAGAATCATCACAATAAAATCATATAACAAAGAATAATGATCCTTCAAAGGAATATTCATATTACTAGTCAAGGTAGGGCCCATTGAGAGATGTGTGATATAAAAGATTCTTGACCTACCCCTAGCATACAAAATCTTTCTAGATAAATTTCTAGATGCACAACATACAAGTTTTTCTTTCTAAGTATCACTAATGTGTCTAAATTCCTTATAATTTCATTGAAGTGAGTGTCTATGCATTAATATAGTACATGGATACCATTGTTACTCATAATAGGGAAGCATCAAAGGAACAACAAGAACTAAAATTTGAAAACTCAAGAAACATAATGAATGATTTTGAAAATAAGCCCACAATCAAGGATACAGGTATGGAGGGATACAAGTTACAATCATTACTCTCTTTGAAATCTCTTCCCATATCTCCTAGGTCATATGGAAAACTATTAGAAGACATGAAACCTTCTAGCTCACAAGCTTTTGTCATCCATGATGACTCATTTATTCAATCCACTATATCCCTTACTAATGAGAATGAGGATAGAGTTATTCTATATTGTCTCTATAGAGGGGAATATGAAAATAGTGAGGTAAAACATTGTGAGATATCTTCTAAGAAGTATGGTAAGGTTTATGACCCAATAAAAAACATGGAATATAAAAGAAATGGTCCCGTGGGCAATAATTAGGTGTACTTGTTGCTTGTTGAGCCAATCCATTCTCTATAAAAGAACATCAAAGATATAATAAATCTTAGTTTCAAAGAAGCTAATGTTAAACTATTTAGAATAACTAGGGGGGGGGGGGGGTTGAATCATTTATCCTCAAGTCCAGATGCAACAAATCAACTTTTAAAAACTTCAAACAACTTATTAAAACTCATAAATCCACTTCACCAATATAGAAAACTTAATTGTAATTGATTTAATTCATTTCAGCAGTTAGTTCTCTTATCGGTATATGTTGACTAACAAAATATAAAATAGTAAATAACATGCGTCATGAAAACAATATTCACATGATTGTGACACTATAATTTAATGTGGAAATCCAATTTGGGAAAAACCTCCAAGTAACATGCTACCAATATTCACTCTTTTGAAGTGATATTAATTAAGAGTCATCCCTATTAAAGGATACAAAATACATGGTTAGGTGTGACCCTATTAAAGGATTGAATCACCCTAATAGTAATAGCCTGGTTAGAGGTCTTTAGATCATTCCATTGGAATGTCACCTTGATTAAAGGATTTACAAATGATTTTTAGGTCAACCTTTATTAAAGGATTTTACTAACACAATGGTTAGAAAGTAACATCTAGGTTTGATCTGTTAAGATACAACTCAAATTTGCAAATTTAGATCTCCATTCATCTCATTCATAGTTCATTAACTATACTTCATCATGTTCTTCATCTCTAATCTTCTTGGAAACCCTTCAAGGAATCACATTTCAACAACCTCTTTACGTTTCCTTAGCTACTTTTTTCTTTATAGCTACTTCATAAGTTCACAAATCAAAAACCATAAAACATCCCATGTCCCTCCTTAAATAGGTATCTTTGATCCTTTTCTGCTTAAACATTACCATAAATCTTGGGTTTGATCAAATTTGATTAATCTATCCACCATCTTATCTTTCTACTCCTTTGAAACTTCTAGAAACCTCTCCTTGAATCCTCACCTTAGATTAGTTAAAAACTCAATTATTGTATTGAATATCTCAACTCATCAATCTTTATCATTTATGCATTTTGACTCTTCAATAAATTCAACTATTTCGGCCTCAAAACTCAGTTCTTTCACAAACTATTATTTTTCTAACACTCAATCATCATTTTGTTCTTGTAGTGTCTCTTGTGTTTGCATTTTGTACCTTATTATATTTTGATTTGAGAGAGATACTTTGATACTCATGTTGGATGACATTCAAGATGACCTGATGGTCATTTATTGTATTTTGATTTCCGGGATCATAGATGATAGATGTTATGTTATTTAGTTTGATCATATATGCATGATGATGCTTATTGATGTGACATGATGCTTGATGATGAGATTTGGTTATGTTGTATTTGGATATATACTATGTTTATTAGTAAATGATAGACTTATTGGATTCTGGATAATATGATTTGATGCTACGGATATTTACTTCATTCTTGCTTTGAGATATTTTATGATGTAGTGAATGATTTAAATAGGTTATTTTAATGTAATTAAATAAATCATTAATTATGTAATTTCATGTATTTATTGCTTTGACTATATTATTGTATGCAATTGCACTTGATCATGTTGTTTAATGTGCAGGATTTATATTCCCAGCAATGGCACATGGAGTTAGTGATTTGGTTATGGGTGGTGTATCTTATTTAATTATTTAATTAAAGTCTCTGGTGACTTAATAAATCCATATTCATTTGGAATTGTGGCTAGACCAGTATTTTTTTTGTGCATTTAGATGTCCATATTTGTCGAGGAAATTACTAAGGAATATTGCTATTTGATGTCTTAAGGGAATTTTATTATTTGATTTAATTATTTTAATTACCAATAGCTTTGCCATAGTTGAATTACATTTAATTTGAATTGTTTGATTTTTTCTGGGTTAAAAGGGGTTTGTTTAAGTGAGCCAATTGTTTTTCCTATTTTTATATTTCACTTTTCAAGTGAATATATATTCCAAAAAATGAGTTCTTTCTCACTTGTCACTTTTGCATTTAATTTTGAGAGCAAAAGTCCTAAATTCTCTTAAGGAGGAATTACTTGATGGGGACACAACCCAAGAACCAAAATGGACACAACAGAAAGGGAAAGTTATATTAACTGAGAAAATAAGCTAGTACAAACAGTACAGGAAAATAAACTTCGAAACATGCCCTAAGGGCTTACAATAGCATAAATCTGGAGATAATTTCTCCTTTCAGTACCTCCTCTCAAACTCCACTCCGAACTGCATTTTACAATGCTAGAAATCTCCTTAAATAGACCCCGAAGGGTTAAGGAAGAGGAGTAAATTCTAGAAAGTGCTAGTAGGCACCCACCGACCAAAAAGAAGGTTTCGGAAGCTGTGGTAGAAGTCAGCGCAAATCTAGAAGAATCTAGAAACGGTAACCAAACTTCCGGAAGGCATAACTTTTGAACTGTAGCTCCGATTGATGAACTGTTTACATTTTTGGAAAGCTCTCGAAGTGCTCTATAGCCCTATGGAGGAGCTTTGCTCGTCCCCCATTTTTCAACCTTTTCAAGGTCATTTAATGCCCCTAACCTGACTTTGAAGCATTCTTAGGAGGTCTCCAAAACCCAAAAAACTGCAATAACTTTCAAATCGTGGGGCCTTTTAACCTGATTCTTTTTCTAGAATGCTCTAAATTACAATTACATTCATCTGGCCAATTCACACCTTCTAGTTTACCAAAATGATGGCCCAATTACATGCTCCTATTTTTTTGGGATTTTCAAACACACTAATAGTGAAACTGTGAGAGTTGGAACCTTTATTTGACCCAAATGGGTATCCAAAAATGAGAACACATGAAACAGAAACTAAGTCTAAGTACATTTTTTTGGGTGATACAGGATTGCCCTTATACCTCTGGATGCTTCTGCATCAGACACCCAGGGTAGATTGAAAAGTGACCCTGTCACTTTATGAATGGTAAAGGAAATCCCAAATGGGAAACCTCAGCTTCTGAAATCCAAGTTGAGTCCTCGATCGATCGTCCTTTCCATTTGACCAAATACTCTTCATACTGCCTATTTCTGGTACTCTTACCCACACGATGATCTAGAATGTCTTCTATCTCCTCCTTCTTAGAAGTAGGAATTGGACATGGCTCTAACACCAGCTCCTCATCTGCACCATCATTATGATACTTTGTTAAATCTGTAATCTTGAAAATGGGAGAAATGTGAATACCATCTGGCAGCTCCACTTCATATGCATTTCCTGAGTCATGTTTCTTCAAAATTTTGTAGGGGCCAAATTTCTTCATTTTTAGCTTGTTGTAAGTACCGGCTGGAAATCTTTCTTTTCGTAAGTGCACCATGACTAGATCCCCTACTTGGAATTCCTTATGTCTTCTCCTTTGATCAGCCCTAGCTTTATATTCTTGATTCATCTTGGTAATGTGTGCCTGAACCTCCTCATGTAGATGCTTGATATGTTCAGCAATTCTTTCACTTCAGCAATTGTCCTCTCCCCTTGCTCTATCTTCCTCAATTCTGGTGTAGTCCTTGGGCTATTCCCATATACAATTTGGAATGGTGATTTTCTAGTACTCCTATTTACAGAGTTATTATAAGCAAACTCTGCCTGTGGTAGAATCAAATCCCATCCCTTGGGCTTATCCCCAACTAAACATCTCAGCAAATTGCACAGACTTCTGTTTACCACTTCTGTTTGGCCATCAATTTGTGGGTGATGTGTGGAACTGAATTTCAAGTCAGTTCTTAAATTTTTCCACAATGTCCTCCAGAAATACCCCACAAATTTAGTATCTCTGTCAGAAACTATGCTCCTTGGAAGACCATGTAGTCATACCACCTCTTTGAAAAACAAGTCTGCAATATGCACAACATCATGAGTTTTGTGGCATGGAATGAAATGTGCCATTTTGGAGAACCTATCAACCACCACAAATATTGAGTCATTACCCCTTTGTGTCCTTGGCAATCCAAGAACAAAATCCATACTTATGTCCTCCCATGGCCTTGATGGAACAGGCAATGGCTGATATAGGCCAGTATTGTGACTAAACCCCTTGGCAACTTGACAAACCTGGCAACTCTGTACAAAATTCTTCACATCCTATAAAATTTGAGGCCAAAAATAATGTTCTCTAAGAATGGCAATGGTCTTATCTCGATCAAAATGTCCTGCCATCCCTCCACTGTGTTTCTCCTTAATCATATTCTCCCTCATGGAACTCCTTGGAATGCACAATTGACTACCTGTGAACAACATGCCATCCTGAATCAAATAGTCTAACCACTTGGTTCTATCTATAGCAACAGGTTCTTTACAAGCTTTCCATGCTTCAGCAAAATTAGGATCCTCGGGGTACAAATTCTTGAGTTCATCAAACCCAACTACTTCAACCTGCATTACTGTAAGCAACAATTGTCTCCTACTTAGTGCATCTGCAACCCTGTTAGATTTTCCACTTCTATGCTTCAACACAAATGTATAGCTCTGCAAGAACTCTACCCACTTCATATGCCTCTGATTCAATTTACCTTGGCTATTTAGGTACTGTAATGCCTGATGATCAATGTACAAAACAAATTCCTTTGGCAATAAATAATGCCTCCATTTCTTTAAGGCCTAAACTATTGCATAGAACTCTTGATCATAAATAGAATACTTCTTCTTTGCATCATTCAATTTTTCACTAAAATATGCAATAGGCTTACCTTCTTGGCTTAACACAACCCCAATAGCGCTGCCACTGGCATCACAATCTACCTGGAAAACCTTTCTAAAATCTGGAAGTGCCAACACAGGTTGTTCTGTGACCTTCTTCTTTAGCAATTCAAAACTTCTCGTAGCTGTTGTAGTCCATTTGAACTCTTTTCTATCCCCTCTTATTGTATCACTTAGGGGTGCACATATGCCACTGAAATTCTTAATAAACTTCCTATAAAAACTAACCAGACCATGAAATGATCTTACCTCAGTAGCAGACCTTGGAGTAGGTCATTCCAAGATGGCTTTTACCTTCTTTGGATCCATTTTGAGACCTTCAGGTGATATAACAAACCCCAAATAGATTAACTCCCTTTTTGCAAAGATACACTTCTTCAGATTAATTAATAGTTTCTCTTCCCTTAGCCTTTCAAGGACACTATGAATATGCAGTAAATGTTCTTCCAAAATCTTTCTGAAAATTAAAATATCATCCAAATAGACAATAACAAACTTTCCCAAGAACTTCTTAAGTACCTCATTCATAAGCTGCATGAAGGTGCTTGGGGCGTTCATCAATCCAAAGGGCATGACTAACTACTCATAAAGACCCTCCTTGGTCTAGAAGGCTTTTTTCCACTCATCTCCTTCTCAAATCCGTATCTGGTGATAACCACTCTTCAGATCTATCTTTGTGAAGTACTGAGCTCCACTCAAGTGGTCCATAAGGTCATCCATCCTTGGCAAAGGAAACCGGTACTTGATGGTGATCCTATTTATAGTATGAGAATCTGTACACATCCTCCACTCTCCATCCTTCTTTGGTGCGAGTACTGCAGGTACTACACATGGACTTAGGCTCTCTCGAATCAAGCCCTTCCTCAAAAACTCCTGAACCTGTCTATTTAGCTCCTCTGTTGCAGTAGGAGTCATCCTATGAGCAGCCTTGTTAGGCAAACTAGCTCCTGGAATCAGATCTATCTGATGACTAATTTGCCTTACTGGTGGCAATCCATCTGGAACATTATCAGAGATAATATCTCCAAACTCCCCTAGTAAATCTGAAACTTCAAGTGGTATTTCACTACTACCTTCTTTATCTTTCCTAGGAATCAAAGCATAGCACATATGCTGATGTTTCATGCCATCTAAAAACTTCCTTCCATCAACAAGACAAATCTTAGCACTGCTACATACCTTTTCACCTTCCTTTTTCATGGGCTTCAATTTGTGGCGAACTCCATCCTTTGTCAGAGAGTATGTGTTTGCATGTCCATCATGCACTGCATGTCTATCAAACTGCCATGGTCTACCCAACAATAGATGGCAAACATCCATCAAAATAACATCACAGAGAACTTCATCATGGTAACTCCCAATTTTGAATTTTACTAAACATTGTTCACTTACCAGGACCTTATGATCATCTTTTACCCAAGCAATCTGATAGGGCTGGGGATGTTTCTCCCTCTTGAGCTTCAACTTAGAGACCATCTCTTCTGATACCAAGTTATCAGTGCTACCACCATCAATGATCACATCACAACATTTATCCTCACACTTGCATCTGGTACGAAACAAACTCCTCCGTTGTCCTGGTTCAATCTCACCACTTAGTAGGACTCTTTCATTTACCAAGGTCTCTCCTCTTTTTGCATCCTCTGAATGTGATGATTGTGCATCCTCATCCACATGAGCAACCCTAGCTTGGCCCTCAGCTCTCCTATCTGTCCTTCCTTGTTGTTGAGGGCATTCAAAGTCACGACGACCTTCTTCATTACAATGGAAATAGGTACCATGGAAGCCTCCTCTTCCTTTTCCATGTCTTCTACCTCTTCCTCTCTGATTTCCAAAGTCTTGGTCACGGGAGCGGTTGAAACCCTCATTCCTCTAGTTCCTGCTAGTACCCTCATCTTCATTTTTCTTTTGGGTTTCATTGCGGCCTCCAGATGACCTACTGCTTCCCCTTCCTCCTTGATGACGCCCTCTTTGTCTTCCTTCAAACCTTTTATTTAGCTTCTCTTCAACTCGTAGGGCAAACTGGTATGCCTCTTCAACGCTGGTCATTATTACCAGACTTAATTCCTCCTAGATGCTAGGTCGCAACCCACTGATATAACGAGTAACCTTCTTATTTTCTTCTGCATGCCCCACTCTAATCAAGAGTCGGTAAAATTCCTCTGTATATTCTTGGACTGATCTTCCTGCTTGCTTTAACCCATGCATCTTCTTAAAAAAATCAAGCTTGTAGTCCATAGGAATGAACTGCTTCTTCAATTTTTCCACCATGCGATCCCATCTTGTGATCTTCTCCTTTCCTCTTCTGTTCCTTTCCAATTGAACCTCTTGCCACCAGATTTTGGCATGGCCTTTCAGTTTGGCCTTTGCAAACTTAACCCTATCTGGGTCCCTTATATCCTCATACTCAAAGTATTCTTCCAGTTCATTGATCCAATTGATCAACTCATCTGGTTTCAGATTTCCTAAAAATACACCCACTTCAATCGTAGGTCTCTTCCCAAACTTAGTAATGGCCCTAAAAAGCCTTTCCTCTGCATGATTCAAAACTGCCCCGTCAAATTCCCCTTCTGGTTCCATTACTTCTTCTTCATTGTCATCCTCACTATCGTCACCTGCGGTAACATTTGCTCCTCTATGGAGCTCCTCTTGCAATGCCTGCACTTGCCTTTGGAGGGATCTAACCTCCTCAAGATTAATAGCTCTAGCCCTTCCACCACTCTCTCTTCATGGAGGCATCTTCTAACTCGATCCCACAACCACACAGTCCTGGTGCAAACTGCCTCACAGTCGGCGCTTTGTCTACACACTCAGGAAAACCTGCTCTGATACCACTTGATGGGGACACAACCCAAGAACCAAAATGGACACAACAGAAAGGGAAAATTATATTAATTGAGAAAATAATCTATTACAAATAGTATAGGAAAATAAACTTCAAAACATGCCCTAAGGGCTTACAATAGCATAAATCTAGAGATAATTTCTCCTTTCAGTACCTCCTCTCAAACTCCACTTTGAACTGCCTTTTATAATGCCAGAAATCTCCTTAAATAGACCCTGAAGGGTTAAGGACTAGGAGTACATTCTAGAAAGTGCTAGTAGGAACCCACCAACCAAATAGAAGGTTCTAAAAGCTGCGGTAGAAGTCGGTGCAAATCTAGAAGAATCCAAAAACGGTAACCGAACTTCCGAGAGGCATAACTTTTGAACCGTAGCTCTGATTGCGAACCGTTTACATTTTTGAAAAGCTCTTGTAGTGCTCTATAGCCCTATGGATGAGCTTTTCTCATCCCCCATTTTTTGACCCTTTTCAAGGTCATTTAATGCCCCTAACCTGACTTTGAAGTATTCTTAGGAGGTCTCCAAAACTCAAAAAATTGCAATAACTTTCAAACCGTGGGGCCTTTTGACCTAATTATTTTTTTGGAATGCTCTAAATTATAATTGCATTCATCTGGCCAATTCACACCTTCTAGTTTACCAAAATGATGGCTCAATTACATGCTCCTATTTTTTTGAGATTTTCAAACACACTGATAGTGGAACTGTGAGAGTTGGAACCTTTATTTGACCCAAATGGGTATCCAAAAATGAAAACACATGAAATAGAAACTAAGTCTAAGTACATTTTTTTTGGGTGACACAGGATTGCCCTTATACCTCTGGATGTTCCTGCATCATTACTATTTTTCTCATTGTGGGAGTTGTGGGTGTGGGATGGACACAAGGTTGATCTTTATGGATCTGATTTGGGGAGACCTTGATTTGTTGAGACTTTTAGCAACTTTAGCGAAGTGATTAATTTATCGCAAACATTCTTGTATTTTCCCTTTTGGCTTCCAAGTAGGGCTCTCTCATTTTTATGTTTTAGCTCCATTTCAGAGTTTGTTTTGGATAGTTATTTACTAGGAGGCAAACATCTAGTTTTCCCCTCTGTTTTTGTGTGTTGGCTCTACCCAGTTGGGCGGGTACAAGAATTTGACTGCCTCTTGACTTGGGGTTTTGGGTTTTCAAATTGTTTTGCTAGTTGTTTTTGCATACAGACTTCGAACTTGAATTTATTTGATATTTGGGGTATTTATACCCGATTGTAAAAAGGGTTTTAATTTCATTGATTTTCATCAATGTTGAATTTTGGACTTTTTTTACTTTTCCTTGATTTGTGTGTCACCTAATTTTTGTGGATGTTTCTTGGCACTGATTTTGGTCGTGAGCTCAAATTATCCATGATTATTCCAATCTAATCATAGATGTATTCTTGTTTCATTAGGATTCATGTTGAATCTATACTCTGGGAATGTGTTCGGTAGAGTAATTTTTATACTTGGTGTTTTATCATTTCTCATCCAACCCTTGTTGTTTATGACCTTTGTGTAGTTGGTGAGCCCACACATGAGCATGTGAGCATGCACTTGTCAAGTTCTTGCAAGACCTGAACTCTGGTTGATATCGGCAGAGTATATTCATTAGGGTTGGGTTGGGAAACTGCATTGTCTACAAGCACTCATCATGTGATGAGCATGGGTATGTAGGGTAGACATGTAGAATGGCTTCTCTCATTACCCTAGGTAACATCTCTAACAAGTTAAATGTGAAGGAGTTCCTAATAAGTGATAACTAAATGAATTAATTGGTAATAAAACTAAGATAAGATAAGAGAATACATGTAGGAGTTGATCTAAGGGTATGTGCCTACACAGGTTTTCCAAGGGTAGGTGTCTATATAAATTTACTGAGGGAACAATGTGATGACCTCTCAAGGGAGAGTTTTCACATGATTTTTAGCTTGGGCTTTCCAATGCCAAGCAACTTACACTCCACTAAAATCCTTACATAGTAGACCCATAGAGCATCTAACCAGGACTTGTTGTATTGCATTGTTGCATGATCTTGATTTTAGTTCTCTATATTGTTTGGTGTGAGTATTAGCCATGGATGATTGTATTGTGTGTATTTGTGGTTGGATTACTCTCTCCATTAGTACGATGGGAGTGGGCCTTTGGGTTCCATGTGGTTTGGAGGCATAGCTACCTATATCACTACTGGGGGCTGGCATAAAGAGTTGGCCTTCCTCCAATTCAGTTCTAGAGTTGGATGTTCACATGGTTCTCTATGCCTTTCTAGAGTGTTTTTTCCATGAGATTTATGTTATTTCAATTTATTGAGATAGTTGAGTTATGCAAATGTATGTTCACTACGATGTTGTTTTTCTGCATGATTACATTAGATGCTATGGTTTAGATGGTTAGATGTTTAACTCTCCTTTATTAGCATGTTGGATATATTCCATGATCTTGAGTGTTTGAGCCTCAAATTTGTGTTTTTGATACTCCTTGGAGTAGAGGATTTATTCTTACTATATTTCCTTTTATGTATTATATTTATGTTGTTAGTAGATTTCACATCAAAGATGTGTTTCCTCATGTGAGGAAAGCATTCTCTTGTGTGGGGCATGGTAGATGCTCGTGCAAGAATGCATACTCTTACTTAGGCTGGCATTTAATTGTGTGAGCTAATGTCAGCTCGAACTTAAGGTGTTTACTTGTGTGGCTAACAATTCTCTCACACAATCGAGCATTCTCTCATGTTGCAAAGCATTCTCTCATGTATAGCATGATTCTTGCTCATGCAAGCATGTATTGACTTGTTTGAGTCTTTCATGTTGTACTTCTTCACACGATAAATAGGAAGCATTTTTGTGTGCTTTTGGGAAATAGGATTTGGAGTTTTGGATACCCTATTGGGTTGCACACCTTCCTAGATCTTGATAGTTTGGATATAAAATATATCATTTATGTATAAGTTGCATTCCCTTCTTCCTTCTTCTTAGAAGAAGGAAGAAGGAAATGCCACTACTACTTAACATATATTTTATATATATGATGATTTATTTGAGCTAGGTTCTAGACTTCCAAGAGTTAAGATAAAGATTCTAAATCCTAGCAAGTTTCAATATTTTTTCAGACTTAGACAGCTTTTAGGATTTTTGGCTTAGTCAACTTTCAGGATGGATAGTCAAGATTCCTTGTATGTTCATTAAAATTGGAAATGGACATTGTATGTTTAACTCACATAATTGGTTAACAAAAATGTTGGTAAGTAGTGACACTTGGAGATCATCGATTGATTGGATTATTTAGTTAAGTCTTTTATTGCGATCTTTGTGATCAGTTACATGTTTATGTTGTTTGAATCCATGCTTAATCCCTTTTATATAAAAAATTGGCTTTTATTTATCCTTGTTCCAAGGATCTTTGGGCTGGGCATTATAGTTTTTCTATTCAGTCATCACTATGTAGCTTGATCTCTATTGATTCTACTTCGCTCAGCTTATACTGGCCCACTCAATTTTCACTACACTTGGTTTCTTCTCTATTTCACTCTCATCTTTCTTATCCATAACTATCACTTGGCTTGTACTATTGTTCTTGGCTATCTCTTAAGTTCCCTAATCTTCTTCTTCATTAACATAGTAAAACTGATATTCGGTAATGTTATCATCTTGTCAAACACTAACTAATCAAGTACCCATTACAATTCCATCATACTCACTCTTCTTACTCATCAACTTCACTATTTCACCTAGTAATCTCTTCTTTTCAAATCATCTTCATTAATCAATAGATAAGGCATCTACACTATTAATAAATGTCTTACCAGTAAAGATTAACATCAATAACAACATAATAATTATTCCAATTGTAGTTTCCAACAGCTAAATTACATCCTATAGTAGATAGATGTGGTCTTGAATTTGACAAAAAAAAAAGGGAGTAGTCTAGAGAAGAAGATAAAATTGAAGGTTTTTCATTTAAGAGTGTATTGCATATGCAAATAGAAAATCCAAAACACCAAAGATATATTTGAACTCTAATCTCATATGTCCTCTCAATCAAGAAGAAACTCTATTTACTCAATCCTCTTCATAAGAAGATTATGTTAGGATATTTGAAATAAATAGGAGGGGGTGAATCAATTATCCTTGGGTCTAGATGTACCAATTCAAATTTTAATAACTTCAATCAAGTTAAAAAAACTCATTAAACCAATCAATCCATATAGAAACTCATTAGCAACTTACCATATTCATTCATCACTTAGCTCTTTGTTCAGTAAATGTCGACAAAGAAAGAATAAACATTATAAATAGAACACAACATGAAAATAACATTTACACATGTTTGACACTAGGATTTAACATGGAAACCCAATTTGGGGAAAACCATAAAGTAACATGCTACCACTTTTCACTATTCTAAAGTGAGCTTAGTTAAGAGTTAAACCTTGTTAAAGGTTACAAAACACACTATTAGGTGTGACCCTATTGAAGGAATTAATTTACCTATTAGGAGTGGTATGGTTAGAGGAATTTGGATCATTTCATTACAATGTCAGCTTGATTAAAGGATTTACAAAATAATTGTTAGATCAACCTTGATTAAAGAATTTTGACCACCAAATGGTTAGAAAGTAATAGCTAGGTTTGATCTGTAAAGATACAACTCACTTTGCAAATTCAGATCTCTAATTGGCTCATTTCTTATTTCATTGACTGGACTTAATTATACTCTCCATCTTTCATCTTCTTAGCAACCCTTCAAGAAATCACACTTCACCAATCTCCTCACTTTTCCTCTGCTACTCTTTTCTTCATAGGTTCTCCACAAAATCACCAATCAACAACAAATCAGCCTTAGAAAACATCTCTTATGCCTCCTTAAATAGGTAGCTATGATCTTTTACCACTTAAAGATTATTGTATAAGTTAGCTTTTGATTAAAATCAATGAATCTATCCTTTTTTTTTTGTCCTTCTACTCCTTTCTTTATATTTCTAGAAAATTCTTGTAAATCCTTCCCTTTGATCACATAAAAAACTCAATTCATGCATTAAATATGTCATCTCATCAATCTTTATCATCTATGCATTTTGACTAATAAAAAAAAATTCAACTTTGTCAGCCTCAAACTCAGTTCTTTCACAAACTACTATTTTGTTGACACTCAATCATCACTTTGTTCTTCTAGATCAGCACTGTGTAGCTCGGTCACTACTATTCAGTCTGTCTCGACTTTCACTAGCTTGTTCAGTCTTCACTATGCTCAGTCACTACTACATTTTCCTTCATCTTTCTTGACCATAACTAACACTCAGGTGATACTATTTTCTCAGCTCTCTCTTAAGTTCCTTAATCTTCTACTTCATTAGCCTAGTAAAACTATCACTTAGCAATGCCATACCTCTTGACTTGTTTAAACTCTACTCTTTTACACTTCATCCCAACTATCTTCTCTACTTCATATGATGATTAAACAACACATTATCTTGTCAAAGACTAACTAATGAAGTACCCATTTTAATTCCAACATACTTGTTCATCAACAACTTTACTAGCTCATCTAGTTATCTCTCTTTTCAAATCTTCTTCATCAATCAATAGATATGGCACTCTACATTGTAAGTAAATGTCTTGTTAGTAAGGTTTGACATCAATGACAACATAAAAAGTATTCCAATTTTAGTTTCCAACAATCACCCTCTTTGGCATTGATGGAAACACTTCTAATTACCATATAAATGGAAAAGACATTCTCGTGATTTATCATTATCATTTCCCCATGTGATTTATCTTTATTAATATCCTTGTTTTCAATTTGATTCTCATCCATATGTACATGGATCTAACACCAATTGTAGTATTAACTCTATTGGCTCACTCTTACACATATGTACTTCTAATTTAACTTCTCCCTCTAGATGGTAATTGTCATAACATATCTCCCTCTTATATCTCATCACATACTCTCCCTTTGGATATGAATGGTAATTGTACATACATATTATCCCTCTTTGACAACAATGACATACACAACATCTTTTATCCCTCATTGTTTCATCATACATATTATCATCTTGTCACTGTCTAACTGATATTTCAATTTCACTTCTTCTATCATCTTGATGTGACTCTTTCCATCTCATTTGGTCATGATTATGTCGATCTTTTCATAACTTTAGGAAACTCCTAAAGTATGACCTCCTATATCAATGTGTAAGATATTATGATCATAATATTTGATGCAATGTTGTATCTCTTCTCAGCTTGCCTCAGATAGGGGAATGACCCCTAACTTACCTCATAGATACTCAAAAGTATCCTTAGGTATTACCTTAGTGAATATATCAGCTATCTACTCCTTTTTTATTCCCATACTCCAATCCCACTTCTTTATCTTGTACCAACTCTCTTAAGTAATGATACTTGATAGCAATGTGTTTGGTCTTTGTGTGCATCACATGATTCTTTCATATGTTTACAGCACTTTTGTTATTACAATATATCACAATGAGTTTAGTAATCTCTTCCTTCATACTTTTCAACAATTTCCTGATCCCTACAATATTAGAACAATTGACTATTTCAACAACATATTTAGCCTTTGTTGTGGATTGAGCAATACAATTTTTCTTCTTCCTTGTCTATGAAATCAATCTCATGCCTAGAGAGAAAGCTCATCCACTTGTACTCTTTATGTCATGAACATTTCCATCCCAATCAGCATCTATGTGTACCTTTAGTTCAAACTTTTCATTCTTCTTGTACCATAGTCCATAGTCTTCTAGTCCTTTCAAATATCTCAATATCCTTTTCATAACCATCCTGTAATTTTTTCTTGGATTAGTTCAAAAAATAGCAACAATACCAACTGCTAATGCAATGTCAAGTCTGCTATATACAACATATTAAATTTTTCCAATCATTGACCTATACAATGTTTGATTTACTTTAGCAGAATCATCATTCTTTGAAAATTTGTGACCAGTGACTATAGGTGTTTCAACTAGTCTTGAGTCTTCCATTCCAAAAGTCTACAATATCTCCTTGATATACTTTGGTTGTGTAATATAAATTCCTTTCTTCATCTGATAAACTTGGAAACCAATAAAGAAATTAATCTCTCCAAACATTGACATGTCAAATTCTTTGTTCATCTCATTAGCAAATTATTTTTACAACAAATAATATCCTCCAAATATGATATCATCAACAAACATTTCAACTAATTTTCTTTTAGATTCACTTTTCAAGTACAAATTTCTATTGTCATAAGTTATTGCAAAACCAATTTTCACCAAATAAGTGTGTATCCTTTCATACCATGCTCTAGGGGCTTGTTTCAAACCATATAATTCTTTATGTAGTTTGTATACCATATTCCTCTTCCTTGGATCAACAAATCCTTCAAGTTGATCAATGTAGAATTCTTCAAATATTTCATTTAGAAATGTGGATTTGACATCCATTTGGTATACCTTCAAACCTTTGTAAGCAACATATGCAAGAAAAGTTTTCACTCCTAACCATGCAATTGGTGAAAATATCTCTCCATAATCAATTATTTCCTATTGTGCATATCCCTTACAAACTATTGTTTTCTTGTTTATTGTGACTTCACCTTTCTCATTCATCTTGTTTTTGAATACTCACTTGGTTCTCCTCTCTTTTTGATCAATTTCTTCATTCATTGCCTTAATACAATCTTCATTCTGTAAAGTATCTTTAATTGATTTAGGTTTAACCTCACACAATAAACATGTGTTACTCTTCAACTTACTTTTTGTCATGACTCATGAATCTTTCCTTCCAATAATTTGATCTTGTGTATGGTTCTTCCTTACATACTTTGCTAAGCCATGTTCAGGTCTTCTTTCTTCTTTTATTTTACTCAGTTCTACTTTCTCATCATCTTTAGGTATCTTTGGCTACAAATGGGCATGGTCTATCTAGTGCTCAATTTTCTCTCTTTGATGTTTGACTTCTTCATTTTGTGACTCAGCTCCTACAACCTAATGCTCAACAACATGTTGAGACTCAAGAAAGCTTGTCTATTAGTGCTCGATAGTACTTGGTTGTTGATGCTTGACAACCTCTTCTCTAGTTTAGGTAATGTAACAGGTTCTCCTTCATAGATGTAGACAAAAAAAAATCTATAGGTTCTTTCTTGCATTCATCTTCATTCTTTTATGAAAATTCATCAACTCTAACATTTTTATTTTCCACAATTTTTTTAGTGTTAGAATTCAAACATTTTTATCCCTTGCTTTTAGGGAATATCCTCAGAATGTACCTTCAACACTTTTTGCATCAAGTTTGTCTTTCCTTAAATCTTTCAATATGTAACACTTACTTCCAATGACAATGAAATAATTTACATTAGATGCATAGCCATACCATATTTCAAAAGGGGTTTTCTTTGTACCTTTCTTGACTTGAACTTGGTTCAAAGTATAGATTGCACTACTTACAACTTCTCTCTAATATGTTTTATGAAATACTCTTTTCCTTCATTGGTTTTCTTACATACTCCATGATTGATCTATTCCCTCTTTCAACTATCTCATTCTATGGTGGAGTCCTTGGATAAGACATTTGTCTCTTGATTTCTTTGTCATTGAAGAATATGTTGAACTCATTTGATATAGATTCACTACCTTTATTTGATCTCAAGCACTTCAAACTCTTTTATGTTTCCTTTTAAACTCTAGACAAATACCACTTAAACATTTCAAATGTATCGTATTTTTCTTTAAGAAACATCAAAGTCACCATTCTAGAGAAATCATTGGCAAATAGAATAAAGTATTTTTCACCATAATAGCTTTGCACTCTAGTAGGTCCACATAAATCAGTATGAACCAATTCCAAAATATCATCAGAACAATGTCTTTCTCTTGAAACTAGACTCTGTCATGTTTTCCATTTGACATTGTTTGCACATCATTTTATCAGGTTTTCTCAAGCTTGGCAGTCCTCTTACTCTTTTCATCTTACGAATACTTACCAAATTATCAAAGTTCACAAGACATAGCCTCTTATGTCATAACTAAATATCTTCAAATTGTGCAAATAGACAATTACCTTTAGATAGGTCTAGATATAACAAATTACCTCTTGTTTGATGAGCACTTTCAAATAGCTCACTTGTACCATCATATATCTTTTCCTTCTTATTTTGGAATTCAATTCAGTAGCCTAAACTATTCAACCATGCCACACTCAAAAGATTATATTTCAAACCATCAACCCAATATGCATTGTCACATCTAATCTTATCATTTAGTATTATTGATCCTTTACCTTTCACATAACATGATGCATCATTCCCAAAATTAGCACTACCTCCATTATAATGTTCTAACTTTTATAACTTACTTGTATCATGAGTCATTTCATGTGAAAAACCACTATGAATTATTTATCTATCATTCTTATTCACATGTGAAACCAATGTTGTTTTCTCATATTCATCAAATTCATCTTTCATTGCAACATAAACAACTTCATCGTTATCACCAGAATCACTATCAAAACCATCTTCTTTAGTAATGTAAAAAGATTTCTTACATTTTTCCTTGTAGTTTATGTTACCTTGGTTGTCTCTATTGTCTCTCCTTCTTTGGTACTTTTTGTATTTCATTTTCCCTTTCACATCTCTATCAAGACATCTTTCTACAGTATGACCAACTTTGTTGCATGCAAAACAGATAATAGGGAGTTTACCTTTATTTTTGAATTTTCCTCTTGGTAACCTTCTTGCCAATAATGCTTCAAGATAATCTGATTCACTATCACTATACAAATACTTACTCTTCTTCTTTCTTTTAGATCCATCAAGGGTTAGTTGAGACTTGAAATTGCATTCAATACTAGAAGGTGTATAGTTACCAAAATTTGACAATTCAAATGCAATGAGTCTACCAATTAGACTATCCAAGGTCAGGTCATTACCAGGTGTACATCTCAGTTCTTGAATTTTAGATACTCTAATTGCATATTTAGGAACTAAAGTCATCAATACTTTAATTATCACAATCTCATCATATATGCTTCCTTTATCTCCTCAAATAGCATTCACAACCTCTTTGATTCGACCACAATACTATACAACAACTTCACCTTGTTTCATTCTCATTTCATCAAACTTGCCTTTCAAACTTTATGTCATAGCCCTTAACAAATTTTTGTCTCCTCAATTGATTTGTGACATCTTGTCCCACATGTCATTTGGAGTAGTGCATTCCTTCACATCATCAAATTCATCATAACTCAAGGAAGATGTTGGATCTGTCATCATTTGATTATGCTCCTACTTCTCTTTCATTTGTTCATTTTTCATGGGTCTCGAAACCTCAATGTATTCATCTTCGTAGTAGTATAAAGAAGAATCTCCAACTCTAGGAAGAAGCAATCTCATCAGTCATTTCCATGTTGGTCAGTTCTCCTTGTTTAGAATAGGTACCTCTTTCATGTGCATTTTGATCTTTAGCTTAATTCCTTCAAACTTTCCTTACAAGCACCAAAATCACTAATACTAATTGTTAGAATATTTAGAATAACTAAGAGGGGGTGAATTAGTTATCCTCAAGTCTAGATGTACCAACTCAAATTTTAATTCAAACAAACTCATTAAATCACTTGGTCCATATAGAAACTCATCAACAACTTAACATATTCATTCATCACTTAGCTCTTTATTCACTATATGTCATCTAACAAAAAATAAACAACCGTAAATAGTATGCAACATGAAAATAACATTCACACATGTTTGACACTAGGATTTAACGTGGAAACCCAATTTGGGAAAAAATACCAAGTAACATGCTTCCACTTTCATTCTTCATAAGAGGGCTCACTTAAGAGCTAACCCTATTAATGGTTACAAAACACACTATTATGTGTGACCATGTTAAAGGGTTTAATCACCCTATTAGGAGTAGAATGTTTAGAGGACTTTGGATAATTCTATTAGAATTTCACTTTGATTAAAGGATTTATAAAATGAATATAGGTCAACCTTGATTAAAGGATTTTGACTGCCACAATGATTAGGAAGTAACATCTAGGTTTAATATATAAAGATACAACTTACTTTACAAATTCAAATCTCCATTTGGCTCATTTGTTGGTTCATTGGCTGGAATTCATTATACTTTCCATCTCTGATTTGCTTGGCAACCCTTCAAGCAATCACACTTCACCGATCTCCTCACATTTCCTCTGTTAGTCCATTCTTCATAGGTTCTCCACAAAATTGCCAATCAATAAAAAACTTACCTTATAAAACATCTCTTTGCCTCTTTAAATAGGTAGCTATGATCTTTTGTCACTTAATCATTGTTGTAGATCTTAGGGTTTTATTAGATTAAATGAATCTATCCAGCATTTTATCCTTCTACTCCTTTCTCGGTACTTCTAGAAACTTATCTTTAAATCCTTGCTTTTCACTGCATAATGTTGACACAAAAGCTTGTACCCTCACCTAAAGTCTTGCCTAAAGGCAATCTCATGTAACATGGAAACAATCTCTAAAGTGTGGGACTTAGTGACTTGAGATTAAGTCTCTAGAGAAGGTCAGCTTCCTTAATGTTAGGATGCACCTAACTATTTCTTGAGATGAAAAGGGAGAAGGAATGCATGAAATCAAACTACCTAATCTAATCTAAGAGGAAATGATAGACCAAAATAGTTTGTTCGGTCATATCTCTGCCTAACAATGCACTATTCATCAATATAACCTAAAAATACATATATCAACCTTTATCTTAATTCAACAATTACACACAGATCAGAAACCAAATGAAATTCCACAAGGAAGGAACTTCACTCTATAACATTCAAAGGCAAGAGTAGATATTGTTATGCAGATTGAAGAATGAAAACAAAAAACCAAAAGAGGCAAGAAGATTTTGCACTAATATTTATTGCAGAATGAGGTAAAGTAGAGGATTGCATTCATTATAGACAAAAGGAAATTATAGTAATAGAGTATAGGATACTACTACTATAGAATCAGATAAGAAATGACTGACCCTAAGAAGGGTTACAAAATTTTCTTTTATAGTGCAAGCATAACTTGAATAGCTTCTACATTAAGGCAAAGCTCAACAACAACATTTAAGGTTGCAGAGAACAATCACTACAAATCTGAGAGAAAATCTAATCTTGGTACACATCCAAATGCAGGAGATCATATCCTCATACAAAACTAAGCCCTGAGAAGATAGAAACGATGGTCATTATCACTCTAGCAAGGTAGATGGACAACTAGGTAGCATGAAGGATTAAATATGTATTGAATAAGCATGGGGAACACCAAAAACTAGTTGCAGTTGATCAAAAATATCAATTTTCTATTAACAATTGATTTCTCTTTATCCTTAACACACCAAATCAGATATATCATCAATCAATTGAATTCGATCGCCTAAACTTGCCATGTAGCCCAATGTCATTCAAATATTTCACCACCTCACTAGTCAATTTCTTATGTTGACCCATGGACTACCTTATTTGCAGCTTTGCAGCCTATTTCTTTCATTAGTTGTTTGATCCTATGAAGTCACGACCACCCTTCATGTTTTATGTATGTCACTGCTTCGCATTATTTTCTCACTTTTAACCCTTAACTATTATGAAATTGCAACAACATAAATTTTTTCCTTCACATCATCCCTATGGTTTAGACTTAACTACCTTATAATCGTGCGATGGCACAAAAATGGTTATCTTGTCCTCAGTCGCACCTTCGTAGCTAAAGCTAGACATAGCATAAAATGTTTGCAATCCTACAATCGCTAAGAACCTAACTGCTAGCATACCTTTCTCATGGCCATGGCCTCAACTCCACTTAACCCTAAACTCTTCATAACTATGCAAACTATAACCATTCACAGCGTCACCATGTAAAACCTAGGTTAGTCATAACCCTTTGTGACCAAGTGAACAAAAGGCCTTTGCAGCATCACCAACCTGACCATGGTTTAGCTTTAATCACCTGTGATGATGCAAAGCATTGAATTCTAACTAAGTTGTTGACTTTCATAGGGTTGCAACTTAAAGCTGAAGTCAAATTCGATAGAACGAAATCAATTGAGATGAGCGGACTTCATTCAGTGAAATATCCTTGCGATGATGCCATCAACACTAGAGATGACTGATGTTGGCTTTCACAGGGCCGTAACATGAAACAACATGCAAGCCTAAAATTATGTGAAGCCACACAGACCGTGGAGATAGTTGTTTTGCTCATTCGTAATCAAATTGATGGTTAAGCCATTGATTGCAGCAACCAAGTGATAGAAGGGTAGTCGCATGGTCATGACTTGAATTATTCATGAAGGTATAATCATGAGATATGAATAATTAAGAATTAGGGATATAAAGAGAAAGGATAAGGTTATTATGTATCTCTATTGTGCATGCATTGCTATTTAAATTTGTATAAATCAAATTTGAATGTTGGACATGTTTGCCACCCTAAAATTCAAATTTTGGCAGGAGGGGAAAAAATGGCTAACATACAACAAACTCAATTTGTGCATTAAATATGTTAGCTCATCAATCTGTATCATCTATGCATTTTGACTAATCCATAAATTCAACTAAGTTAGCCACAAACTCAATTCTTTCACAAAATATTATTTTGCTAACACTCGGTCATCACTTTGCTCTTCTACTTGGTCACTATTGTTCTATCTCACTTTACTTTCATTGGCTTGCTCGATCTTCACTATGTTCAGGCACTATTGCATTTTCCTTATTCATCTTTCTTGGATATAACTAATACTTGGTTGAAATTTTTTTCTCGGCTATCTCTTAAGTTCCTTAATCTTCTATTGCATTAGCCTAGTAAAATTGTCACTTGATAGTGTTATTCCTTTTGACTTGTTTCAACTCTACTCTTATATACTTCATCTCAACTATCTTCTCTAGTTTATATGATGATTAAAAAACACATTATCCTGTCAAAGACTAACTGAGAAAATTCTCATTGTAATTCCAAAATACTTGCTCATCAACAACTCCACTGGCTCATCTAGTTATCTCTCTTCTCAAATCCTCTTCATCAATCAGCAGATATGGCACTCTACAGTGTTAGTAACTATCTTGCCAATAAGGTTTGACAACAATGACAACATACCAATTGTTCCAATTTTATTTTTCAATAGATTCTACATCCAAAGAACAACCTATCTTATAAGAAGGTAATCAAGCCACTAGAGAGGTAAACATGAAAATAGCCCAGTTTCTAAACTAATTTGAAGATATTCAAATGGGTTATTGTAGGGAAAGTTGGGGTTTACCTTAATGAATTACTTTTGGATGTAATTTGAACTATAATACCCGAAGATTGTCAATCTGGAATTTGTAAACTAGTGAGAGATATAATAGATGTTTGCTCAAGGGGTGAGGATAGTAGGTCAAGTTTTATGGATGCAATCCAATTTACATGCTAAAGAATCAACTTGGGAGGTTTTTAATTACTGAATTGAAATACATACTTTACAAGATAAAGCTAAGAAAATATTCCAATAACAAAATGAAATCTACCGTAATACTTGGAACCAATCAATTATTTCATCATGCTAATTAACTACTAAGAGTAGAAATCACACTTAATAATAATCACATCACTCAATTAAACATTAAAGACTACCATTCTTAAGTATCAATACTGAAAATCAATCTTTAAATGCTCTGATATAATGAAAATTAGGACGGGTTGTGGTTGCTATAGAAAGTTTAGTTGCGACAAGAAATCTTCACAATAACAATTGATGAAAGAAATGGTGATAAGCAATAGGAAGTCGTAATATGAAAAGTGGATTGTGACATAAGTTTTTTTTATAATGTGACCAGTAGAGTTATATATTAATAGGAGGTTCCTAATACAATGTGACTTATAGGACAATATGCTTGAAACAATGTTCAGAATGTTGGAAAAGAGGAGTAAATTGAGATAGCAGTGATCAAGCAATTGCAACTTAATCGAATTCACACAACCATACATGCAAGTTGTTTACTCACACATCCATAGTTTTCTTTATATTAGAATTGAACAAATTAACAAAACAAAATATAAATAAACCATTCACACAAGATTGCAAAGAAATCATGTAAATAGAATCTATTTGAAGGAACAAGAACAATCTCACTTTGTTTCCCAAGAGGGGGCCCTACCTTTGGTTCACTAGGTGAGAGAAGAATCAACACACGTCAACTAAAAAAACTCCAATCCCAATTGATGCAATTACCAAAATGATTTAACTAATTTTTATGTTATAGATTCACATACTATCTATAGGTAGATACATGCTTATATAGTTTTAGAGATACCAAACATAGGATTGAATCAACATTTACATCTAGCAGCTATTATCTAAATGAGTTCTTTTTGGTTGTCATCCATTGATCTCAAACCGTAAAACAAATAAGTTATGTTAAACATCAAGTCTTTGGGTATATTATATTAGGCCTTTAAACTATGAAATCCAAATCTACACATATTGTCTATATCTAGATATACAAAAAGATCAAAATGCAATCTTCTACATGTTTGGTTGATTGTCTTCTCCTAGATAGTTCATTTGTCTATTGAGTCACCTCTTTCCTTCAAGCTTAGTTCCTATAGACAAAGATTGGTCAAAGTATTGTCAATTTCCCCATTTAATGGTATACTCCAAGAATTACCTTCTACCTTACTCTTTATCAATTATACTTATTTTCATCAATAATTATTGGCACAAAGGACTTCTAATGAGGGCTAAGGACCAGCAAAATATAGGAAAAGTTATGACAAAGAAAGATCTATTTGCACGCCTTCCATTCCCCCCAACTGAGGGATTTTGCATGTCCTTGTGAAAAATAGTAGGTTGATCACTCATGTCTATAGGAACTTCAGTGCTATTAGTAACCACTATCTCAACAGTAGCTAGCACATGTTGCTTCATGATTGTATGTATTTGTGTTTGTAGTTGTTGAGTGGCTTGTTGGTAATTGAAGAGCTTCTGCCACATCTATTCATTAAAAAGTGGGGGTATACTCTAAGTTGCTGCAAGAACTAAGATAGTATATCAGGCTTATGTAACCTTTGAAGTTGGAATATGTGGGATTTAAAGAGTAACGGGGTGTATTTGACTAAGAGGAATTTCATTGTTAACAAGGGCAACAGTGGTTTGGTCACCAAAATGTCAACTCTCACTAGTTGTCTCTTTTATCTTCTATGTTTGAGAGCATGTCTTGTCTAGGATTATTTGTGAAGGTTCAATTGCAGGTTCCCCTGAAGGATGCTCTATTTCAATTACTTCATTTCCCATTAAGTAAGAGAAATTTTTAGTTGGATTTTCTGCCACCTGGTTTTCATCAGTCTCCATATTTTCTTCAGGAGGTAAATTGCAAGCCATTTCAATTGTCTACTAAATGAACTCATCCTGCAGTAAATTTTCAATATGGGAAACCTCTTTTTGAATGTCTGGAAAGTTTTCTTCCTCCATAACCATTTTAATTTCCTTTCTAGTCCTAGGTTCGGTGTCTTCGGGTATTCTATCATCCTATGAGGCAAAGTCACATGTTCCTCTGCGGTAGAAGTGTGTTTTTGTTGTTATTGCTTCTTATTTCGGTGTCTCTAACTCCTCAATCCTTGGGATGCATTCATTTGTGGGTTTAGATTGTTGGGTCGCAAGAATTTCCACACCTTGGACAGACTATGTTGTGGTAGCCAGATTATGTAAACTATCAGGGCCCTCCTATTTTTGGCATGTGGTCATAGGATGAGAGCCAAATTGGGTTTCTTTCTATGATTTTGGAGAATGAGACCTAAGGGTTTTTATCTTTTTGAGGCTTGTAGTGGGTTGAGATTTTGAGCTTCACTTTTTAGAAGAATTGGCAACTTTGGCTGATTTAGTAAATTCGAGAATTTCTTCATTGTTTGGCTGGAAAAAGATATTCCATTCTAGGGTAGGTTGGGCGATGTGGAGCTTATGAAGAAATCATTTTAATTAAACCATGGTGGGCTAAAGACTTGACATGACCTTGACAATACTGGCTACAAGAACATTTTAAGGAACAAAAGAGATAATAAGGGATATTATCAAGAAACCCATGCCATAAATGTAACATCAGGCAAAGGTGATGTGCATATAAGTACTTGAAATGACCCTTACAAGTGACATATTTGATTAAGAATCGAGCAAAAGAGTCCCACAGTTTGGATAGAGATTTAAGAACAATTCCCTAGCCTTGGACTTGCTCAATGGATTCACCCTGTTGTAAGAATTTCTTTTTGTGGACTTTCAAGTCTGCAATCTTGGATGAGGTGGTTAGAAAATAATGGTCATCAATATAAGGTAGCCTCATAACATAGGCAATAATTTTCAAACTAACAGGAAATTGTAGACCATGTATTATAGCATTGTCTCCTTGAAAGCTTTCGGCAAAATTCTACTACAACATTTTCATCAAACCCTTCCAAATGTTTGAAATTTTTTGTCCATCATGCATGCTTAAAAATATTAAAGTCTTTTTCATTGTCTTTGATCTTTTACATGGAGTCAATCTCAAATCAAACATATTTCCCACCCATGAGGAATTGCTATTCAAAACTCAGAATGTTGAAAACCAGAGGACGAAAAGGAAAGCGACAAAAAGACATCACATATTTGATAAATATAAATGGAGAAACATTAATGGATTTTTGTATGCCTGTGGGGTCATAATTGGTAAATGAGGTTCAAAAAATGATATGGCAGCGAGGTGACAAGATAAATGAGTGACGTGGAGTTGCCTCCCTCCCCCCAACTAAGGTGTAAATCTATCTCAACGTGTCAACTAAGTATTGAAGAAAAAAAAAGTAAAAATGATTAAAGAGTAAGGGAGAGAAATACTTCTTAAATCAATGTGCCAATGTAGAAGCATTTGTGAGAAATAATGACAAGGACAGGTGCCAAAATCCATAGAGATATATAACTAGTATAGTAATGATGACAAGTGTCATTTGCTAGAAAAAGGAAACCATTGGCAGGAAATGACAGGGAACAAGAATGTGCAAATAAAATAAGGTGGTGAACATGGTGTATGATAGGAGAAGCAATGAACAAGTAGTGTGGTAGGAAGTATGTAAACCAAAGGTTAGGCATATCGTCATAGTGCTGCAGGAGCAAGTGTTGGGCACAGGAATAAATTTTTGGTTTACAATTGTGATGGTGTTTAAATGTTTTTGTTATTATTAAATTTTATGGTTTTTGGAGTGGTGTTTAATTTGGAGCTTAATTTAATATTTTTTTATAACTTTAGTAAAGGTTTAAACAAAACCTTTACGGGTCTGGTGGTTGCCAAAACCAGTTCTTAACTGTTTGGCTTTGTTTATAAATTCTCTCTGGAATCTTTTGGGAGGGTATGATTTGAGATTTTTCTTTTTTTGTGTGAAGAAGGACTGAGATGAATAGATGAAATAAATAAAATTGTATTGCTTTCTTGCTACTTGGGTTTTGGTTTTATTTTATTCACACTGCAAATTGATTAGGGATGCATATCATATCTATTGTTTTCTGAATAAAATAGTAGTAGTAGCATTGTTTTTTTTTTGTAGAAGTTATCGTTGCAGGAAGCCAAACTCACACAAGAACCTCTGGAAGTTTATTTGGGCAAAAATGCCTCTTGCTCGCATAATCACTATGTGAAGTGGCCTAAGTGTGGTGGAGAGCGGGTAGGAGGAATGTACATTACTTTCTTCATGGCCATTTGCATGAATGGGCTATAGTTTGAAGAAACATGTGTTTGGTAAGGCAGCATCCCTATGTGCTTGCCATGAATGAACACATGTAACCTGTAATTTGTTGTTCATATTTGGTGTTTCCTTGTAGTTTTTTTTTATTTCTTCTTTCCATCCAATATTGAGCCTATTATAGGCTTTGTCCTTGTTATCTCCTCATCATATTGGTATCAGAGCGAGACAAGATCTTGTTGGGAAGTGTATGTCTACAGAAGAATCATAGGTTGAAGCTGAGGCTCACACCATGCCTTCGAAAAGTATGACTCTAGATGCCATCAAAAAGATGATGGAGGAACTTCTAGAAGAGAAGTTGAAGGAGTTCAAGGAGTCCAGTAACAAGGATAATGAGAATGAGGTGGAAGAAGGTACTAGTGGAGATGAAGAAGAAGAAGAACACCAGGATCCACCAACAGAATTGGGTGCAGATCAAAAGGCATTTATTGATGCCTTAAAGTCAATAAAAGAAGATATTACTGATAAGCTACCTACATATGGAGGTAGTCTCAATAGTGAGGAAGTGATTGAATGGATTGAAGCAATCACAAATTACTTTGAGTTGAATGAAGTTCCAAAGCATGATAGGGTAAGGATTGCAAAAGGAAATTTGAAAGGATCTACTCTCTCATGGTGGAATTATATTCAAGGAGAAAGGATACAAAATAACAAAAATATGATCTCTTCATGGGAAGTGTTGAAGGGAAAAATCAAGGAACAATTTTTGCTTGCAGATTATGAGATGCAATTGTTTAAGAAGTTGCAAAGCTTGAGGCAGTGAGAGATGGACATGAATACCTATATAGAGGAGTTCCATAGGTTAACTCTTAGGGAAAAGAAACAAAAGGAGGAATAAAAAAGAGTGGCTAGATATTTAAATGGTCTAAGAATGAACATACAAGAGGAGATCTGCCTCTTAGCCCCAGATACATTGGGGAAGTGTTTTCAACTTGTTCTTAAAGTTGAAGAGAAGTTGAAGAGGAAAAGTGATCAGCAACAAGGAGGGAGAAGTGGAAGGAATGACTGAGGTAGGGGAAACTTCAACAATAGAGGACAAGGCCAGAGGTCCCGAAGTGAGTCTAACCCTAAGGAGCAAGCGAGTGACTCAAGTACCAAAGGAGGCTACAATGGAAGGGGATCTAATGGAGGAAGGTCAGATGGATCAGGTAGAGGATCCAGGTTCTCAAGAATGAAGTGCTACAGTTGTGGTCAGATAGGGCACCCCAAATATAAGTGTCCACAAAGGGCATCTACTTCTCAAAATGGTGAAAGGAGAGTCACTTATGTGCAAGAAGATAATGAGAGTATGAACTCACCAAAATTTTAGTTGATGACAGAGGCTTAGGGAGAAAGTCTCATGTTAAGGAGGACACTTCTTAAGGAACCGCTAAAAGAAGATACTACTCAAAGGAGGGCTCTTTTTTGATTTCAATGCAAGGTGAAAGGTAAGTTGTGCAAAGTAATAATTGATTTAGGTTCCATAGATAACATCATCTCACTTGAAGCTGTAAAAAAATTGAAGTTAGAGAGACTTCCACATTCTTGTCCATACAAGGTTAGTTGGTTGAACAAAGGGCAATAGGAAGTTGTGAATGAGAAAGCTTGGGTAGAGTTCAGTTTAGGGGAATATAAAGATAAAATATTGTGTGATGTCTTGCCCATGGATGCTTGCCACCTCTTGCTGGGAAGACCTTGGCAATTTGATAGGAAGGCATGCCATGATGGTGAGAAGAATTCTTATAGCTTCCAAAAGGATGGAGTAACATACAGATTGAATTCTGAAGGAGAAGAGAAAGGGGTTGGTCAAGTTGGACCAAGTGTGTTGATGGTGGGTGACAAAGAGTTCATTAATACTCTTGAAGAAGATGGAATAGGCTTTGCATTGGTGTTGAAGCTTGAGGAAGATAGGAAAAAGGAGCGTAGGACAACAGGCCTGAAAGAAGTTGAAGATTTGTTGAACCAGTACAAGGAAATCATTGTTGAGGTAATGCCTAACTCTCTGCCACCAATAAGAGACATAAGTCACCAGATTGATCTTATTCCTAGAGTAGTGCTATCCAAAAAGGCAACATATAAGATGACACCACAACAAAATGAAGAGATTACCAGGCAAGTACAAGAGTTGCTTGACAAGGGGCTGATAAGGAAAAGACTTAGCCCATGTGTCGTACCCTCAGTTCTTACTCCAAAGAAGGATGGTAAGTGGCGGTTGTGTACTAATTCTAGGGCTATTAATAGGATAACTATAAGATATAGATTTCCTATTCCTAGAATAGAAGATTTGTTGGATTGTTTGGGGGGAGCTTCATATTTTTCTAAAATAGATCTCAAAAGTGGGTATCATCAAATAAGGATACGAGAAGGGGATGAATGGAAGACAACCTTTAAAACTAATGAAGGGTTGTATGAATGGCTAGTTATGCCATTTGGTTTATCTAATGCTCCTAGTACATTTATGCAACTAATGAATGAAGTTTTTCATGACTTCATTGGGAAGTTTGTTGTTGTCTACCTTGATGACATTTTGGTGTATAGCAGGAATAAGGAAGAGCATTTGCAGCATTTAAAGATGGTTTTTCAAAGACTACAGGAGCAAAAGTTGAAGATAAACTTGGAGAAGTGTGACTTTTTGAAACAAGAGTTGGTGTATCTTGGATTTTTGATATCCAAGGGAGAATTGAAAATGGATCCATCTAAAGTGGAGGCCATCATTAATTGGCCAACACCAAGGGCTGTTGGAGAGGTTCGAAGTTTTCATGGTTTGGCCACATTCTACAAGAAGTTCATAAGGAACTTTAGCAACATTTGTGCACCAATTTTAGACACCATCAAAGGAGGAGGTAACACAAAATTTGAATGGAATAATGCAGAAAATAAGAGTTTTAAGGAACTCAAACAAAAGGTAGCCAAATATCCTATTCTTGTTTTACCAAATTTTAATAAAGTTTTTACAGTAGAATGTGATGCTAGTGGCTTTTCAATAGGGGCTGTTCTTAGTCAAGAAGGTAGACCCATTGCATTTTTTAGTGAGAAGCTGAATGAGGCCAAGAAGAAATATTCTTCTTATAATTTGTAATTGTATGCCATGGTCCAGGCATTGAAAAATGGAGGCACTATTTGCTGCCTAAAGAGTTTATTGTGTATATTGACAACCATGCTCTTAGTTTCTTGAATGGGCAGGAAAAACTCAACCATAGGCACATGAAATGGGTTGAGAGTTTGCAGGCTTATACTTTCACAATCAAACATAAGAAAGGACAAGCCAATAAGGTGGTTGATGCACTTAGTAGAAGAGTGTTAACAGTGCAAGAAGTACAAACCCAAAACATGGGTGTAGATGCATTGAAGGGAATGTATGCGGAAGATAGAGATTTAAATGAAGCATATGAGGTTTTCACTAAATTGGAAGATAGTTTTCATTCTAATTTTTCTGAATTTATTGTGCAAGATGGACTGTTGTTTAAGGGCAGCCAACTATGTATTCCCAAATGCTCTATGCGGGAAAATGTTATTAAAAAAAACATTGTGGAGGTCTTAGTGGTCATTTTGGACTCAACAAGACATTAGAATTGGTACAAAGATTTTATTATTGGCCTAAGATGCAAACAAACATTAGGAAGTTTGTGGGAGGTTGTCTAGTATGTCAAAGGGAAAAGGGAGTTTCAACAATTGCTGGACTTTATCAGCGTTTTCCCATATCGAATAGACCTTGGGAGTGTTTGAGTATGGATTTTGTAATGGGATTACCAAGGAAAAAGATAGGTTATGACAGCATATTTGTGGTTGTTGATAGATTCAGTAAAATGTCTCACTTTATTCCACGTAAAACCACTAATGATGCTAGTTATATTGCAGGACTATTCTTTAAAGAAATAGTTCATATTCATGGGTTGCCATTGAGCATTGTATTTGACAGGGATAGCAAGTTTGTGGGTCACTTTTGGAGAGCCCTATGGAAGAAGTTGGGCACAAATTTATCTTTTAGTTTAGCCTATCATCCTCAAACAAATGGGAAAACTGAAGTGGTTAATAGATCCCTGAGAAACCTTTTGAGGTGCTTGACATGAGAACATGGAGGTAGTTGGGATGCTATCATATCTCAAGCAGAGTTTGCATATAATGACTCAGTGAATTGTAGCACAGGCATGAGTCCTTTTGAAGTTGTTTATGGGAGACATCCAAGTGGAGTTTTGGAACTCAGAAATATGGATGGTTTGGAGAAAAGGAGTGGACATGTAGAAGACTTTGTTGAAGCAATGGTGGAAGTGCATGAGCATGTGAGGGAAACTCTACAACAGAATAATCTAAAGGTGAAGGCTAAAGAAGATTTGAAAAGAAGAAATGTACAGCTCCAAGTTGGAAACATGGTTATGGTTCACTTGAAAAAAGATCAGTTACATCGGGGCAGCCATACAAAGTTGATGATGAAGAAGACTGGCTTGTGTGAAATTTTAGAAAAGTATGGAGAAAATGCTTACAAAGTGGCATTGCCTCCAAATGTAGCTATTTCACCTATATTTAACGTCTCAAATCTCACATTGTATAAAAGTTCAAACAAAGAAGTTGGTACAGAAGCAACAGCACATGAATCAAATGACAAGATTCAAGAATAGCCTTCTAAAGAGACACCCCAGATGGAAAGTATCATCAACAACAGGGAAGCAATGAGGATAATACACAAAGTACACATGGAGTATTTGGTTAAGTGGAAGGGCCTTCCAAATTTTGAAGCTACTTGGTTGCCGAAAACAAAAATTCTACGGCAAGGTGGGGATATACAACAGTTGGTCTCCAAGAGGACTTGAGACAAAATTCACCCCCGGGAGTATGTTGTAGGAGCAAGTGCTGGGCACAGGAATAAATTTTTGGTTTGCAATTGTGATGGTGTTTAAATGTTTTTGGTATTATTAAATTTTAGGGTTTTTGGGGTGGTGTTTAATTTTAGGGCTTAATTTAATATTTTGTTATAACTTTAGTAAAGGTTTAAACAAAACCTTTACGGGTCTGGTGGTTGCCAAAATGAGTTCTTAACTGTTTGGCTTTGTTTATCAATTCTCTTTGAAATCTTTTGGGAGGGTATGATTTGAGATTTTTCTTTTCTATGTGAAGAAGGACTGAGATGAACAGATTAAATAAATAAAATTGTAGTGCTTTCTTGCTACTTGGGTTTTAGTTTTATTTTATTCACACTACAAATTGATTAGGGATGCATATCATATCTGTTGTTTTCTGAATAAAATAGTAGTAGTAGCATTATGTTCTTTTTATAGAAGTTATCATTGCAGGAAGCCAGACTCGCACAAGAACCTTTGGAAGTTTATTTGGGCAAAAATGCCTCTTTTTCACATAATCACCATGTGAAGTGGCCTAAGTGTGGTGGAGAGTGGGTAGGAGGAATGTACATTACTTTCTTCATGGTCATTTTCATGAATGGCCTACAATTTGAAGAAACATGTGTTTGGTAAGGCAGCATCCCTATGTGCTTACCATGAATGAACACATGTAACCTGTAAGGTGTTGTTCATATTTGGTGTTTCCCTATAGTTTTTTTTAATTTCTTCTTTCCATCCAATATTGAGCCTATTATAGGCTTTTTCCTTTTTATCTCCTCATCACATAGGACTGCGAAGTGGTAGGAACCAGAATTTTCCAAGTGCGAAGTCAAAAGAAGTTGGGTGACAAAAAGAAAAAAAGAGAGAGGACCATCAACTAGTGAGAGGGGCAATAGGAAGATAAGGAGCTTCTTGTTGCACAAGCAGAGGGTCGATGGAAGAGGGTGATTAACCATGTTCCCGTAGCAAGGTTTTGGTTCCGATTTCTTTTTTTGGAACAATTTTTAATAATGATAGTAGGTCATCGATGACTCAATTTTTCAGCCTAGTACCACTTGATTATGCTGGTGAACCATTTTTCATAACCAAGAGTTATTGCAACTAGGAGTGGTTGGCAAGCCATTTTTCAACTCATAGTTGGCCAACAATATCAAGAGCCTAGTTTTCAATGTTGGTTCTTTTATTGCATTTTTTTGAATTTTGAATTTCAGGTTTGAAGGAGGCCAAAGGGAATCATTGTTAGTTTATTTCGAAAGAGGCTTCCAATACAACTTTAGATGATGACCATTAACAAGGAGCTTGTAGTGTTCAGAGTCCATTGTGCAAAGTTTTACAACACCATTATCAAATACATGTTCAATTTCATAGGGGCCCAACCATCAAGTATGAAATTTACCTTTGAAATGTTAAAACCAAGAATCATACATAAGTGCTCAATCCCCTAGCTGAAAGGAGTGGTGGTGAATGTGTTTATCATGCCACAATGCTTGTTTCTTTTGGACAAGTTCAGTATGGACAAGTGCATCATGACAAAGTTCATCCAAAGAGTGTAGTTTTGTTATGTATTCCTATTGAGCATTAGAGAGATTCAAACTGAGTTGAAGTGTGGTTCGGAGAGTCTTAATCTTGAACTCAATGGGAAGAACAACCTTCTTACTAGAGACCATTTCATAAGGGGTCAAACTAGTCGTTATCTTCCATGTGGTGTGATAGGACCACACAACTTTAGGAATCTATGTGGCCCAATCATGCTTATGAAGTGCAACAGTCTTGGTAAGAATATTCTCAAGGTCGTGATTGGTGAGCTCTACTTTTCAATGGCCTAAGGGTGATAAAGAGTGGACTTTCGGTGGCGGATTTCATATTCTTTGATTAAGGCAGTAATGATGTTTGAAGTAAAATGGGGACCTTGATCAGTAGTAATCTCCCAAGGAATACCAAAGTGAGTAAATATTTTGGAGTATGGGAAGTTAGCAATCTTGGTATTTCGGGCATGTTTAAGTGCTACCACTTCAACCCATTTGGTAATGTAATTTGTACAAAGAAGGATGTATTTCTTGTTGCTATAAGGTGGGTTTATGGATCCCACAAAATCAAGACCCCACTTTTCAAAGGGTTTGAGGAATAACTGATGGTAGAGAGGCATTTCACCAAACCATGTAGGATGACCCATTCACTGGCATTGGTTGTAGTGATTAACACAATGTCTGCAATTGTTATGGAGTGTAGGCTAGTAATACCTTGCAATATGGATCTTTTGAGCAATCTATTGAGTGACAAAGTGCCCACCGCATGGTTCATTATGGCAAGCTCAAAGAATATCAAAGATACACTCTTCAAGAATACATCAATGCATGATGTTGTCAATGTCGGTCTAGAAGAGGAGACCATTGATCTAGGTGTACTACCCACTGAACCCGACTAACTTGTAGCATGCTCAAGGAGAAAAATGTGGTGGGAACTTGCATGTAACCAAGTAATTGGAAATGTTGGCATACCATGGGCTCTTTGCAGAGATAGAAAAGAGGTGCTCATCAGGGAATGTGTCATCAACAGGTCCAGGTTCATTGTCTGGATGATGAAACCTGGAGAGGCAATCTACAACCACATTTTCTTGGATAGGCTTATCAAGTATAGTGATATCAAATTCTTGTAATAAAAGAAACCATCTAATAACCCTACTAGTTACTACAAGTTTATGTATAAAAAATCAAATTGTTGAATGATCAATATGAATAAACACTTTATAACCAATAATGTAATGCTATAATTTATTTATAGCATAAGCAATAGCTAAACATTCCTTTTTAGTTACCGTGTAGTTTGTCTCTACGTCGGTGAAATTCTTGTTGATGTAGTAAATAGAATAGAAGAGGTTGTCTTGCTTTTGTCTGAGTACTTCTCCCATAGAAAAACTAGAAGCATCAATGTGAATATGGAAAGGAAATTCCTAATTAGGACCTCTAAGAATAGGAGTTGTCACAAGCTTTTTCTTGATAGTCTCAAAGGCTTCTTGACACTCAGGGGTCCAAGTGAAGACAGCATCTTTGACTAACAAAGAAAACAAAGGGGAAGAAATCTTACTGAAGTTTTGAATAAATATCCTATAATATCCAACATGACAAAGGAAGCTCCTAATGTCTTTTTAAATCAAAGGTGTAGGGAGGTCTTGGATTATTTGAATCTTTTTGGGATCAACTTGGATACCTTTTGGGCAGATTGAGTGGCCTAATACAATTCCCTTAGTCATTAAAATATGACACTTCTCACGGCTTAGAGATAGGTTAGTGTCTATACATATTTTAAGTACTTTCTCCAAGTTATCTTTAGCTTCTTCAAAAGTGTTCCCATGGATGGTGAAATCATCCATATAAACTTCTACATAATCATTAACCAAATCAGCAAAGATGCTTAATATTAATCATTGAAATGTGGCAGGGGCATTACATAACCCAAAAGGAAGAACGTTGTATGCAAAGGTTCCCCATGGGTAGGTGAAGGTGGTCTTGTCCTAATCTTGTGGGGTGATGTGGATTTGATCATACTTGCTAAATCCATCCAACAAAGAGAAGAACCATTTTCCTGCAAGAGTATCCAATACTTGATCAATAAAGAGTAATGGAAAGTTATCCTTCTTAGTAGCCTTATTTAAAGCCCTATAGTCTACACAAATATGCCACTTACCATTTTTATTTGGTACAACAATCAAAGGAGATACCCACCTACTATCTGAGATAAGATAGATGAAACCAACATTCAATAGCTTTTGGAGTTCTTCTTTGACTACATCTCACAAGGCAGGATTGAGTCTTTTTTGTGGTTGTCAAACTGGGTGACTTCCTTCCTCAATGTAAATTTTGTGGGTACAAGTGTATGGATGAATACCTCGCATGTCTTGATATTCCCATGCAAATGCAACATTGTGTTCGTTGAGCATACCTATGAGGTCTCTAACTTGAGCAGGTGTTAATTGTGGATTACTATTGAAAGTACGACTCGGTAAGATCTTCATAGGTTCTAATGGTGTAGGAGCATTAAGAACAAACTTTAGTGATGGATCTGGTTTATCTAAAGACAAAAATGGACTATGCAAACACTGATGTGGCAAAAGCTGATGTAATATGAGAAAGTGTTGGATAGATCAAGAATTACCTAATAAAGGAAAATTTCCAAAAGGACAGTCAACAATTGCATGTGAAGGAAAAACCATAGTTTCTAAGATATCATTAGACTCATACCTATTTTGAAGAAAGTTCACCAAAAATTTGTCGTTAGTAGGCTCCTCAAGGTGTTGTGCCTACTTTATGGTAAGGCATGGCACAAAATCTTCTAGATCACTATCAACCCATACAAGATCTTTTCTATCTAACAAGGGTTGAGCAGGGGGATATAGGGTCAATTGTTTTGTTTGTTCTCCATTGGAAATAACCATGTTACCTAACCAACAATTTATGTGAGCATTATCAGCTACTAACTAGGGTCTCCCTATTATCAAATGATACCCCCCCCCCCCCCCCCCCCCCCCCCCAACTTAACTTTTGGTTGTAAAATCATAAAATTAGTCAAATAATCTCAATTGTCAATGGCAAGAACATCTTCTATAACCCCCTTTTTTTTTACTAAGGATCAATAAGTCAATTGAAGTACTGTAGGAGTAGGTCTAAGTCCATCCAATGATAATTTGGTTTTTGTTTCTTTAGTCATCACATTTACAGCATCACCTAAATCCACAAGTGTATTAGGAATAGAAATTTTACCTATACCAACATGTATGACTAGACTGCCAGGATCAACATATTTTGGAATAGTTACATTCTCCAACATTAAATCTGCCAATTGTCCAACAACTTAAATAGTTCTTGGATCCTCCTTTTTTTTTCGTTGAGTGCATAGTTCTCAAACTGTTTTGTTGTATACTAGAATATCTTTAAAATTCTACAAAAGAGGAATCTTGATATTAACATTGTGTAATACATTTAAAATATCAAACTCTGAATTGTTGGTTCTTTAGGCTCTCTTTTAGGAATGAATCAAACAAGAAAGGGGGGATCCTTTTCTAGCTCTTCTTTAGGCTCGTTGTTGACCTCTATGATAGTAGGTCCTTTAAGAGCCTTCCCTGATCTTAGTTGTACGTCATCCAATTCAACTATGTTTATAGGATAGGTAGGGAAATTTTCTACCTCATTATTATAAAGCAGTTGAGAAGGATTATTATTAAGATTTGGATTCGATTGAGTTGGCATGGATGTGGGTTTGGGTGGTTGTGGTGGATTTGAAGGTGGATTAGAAGAAGATGAAAGTATTGGAAGAAGAAATTGTTGAGGTTGTTGGTAGGGATGTATCACTGGCAGAGGTGGAAAAGAATATTGTGGAAGATAGGATTGTGTATTTTTGGGGGTGGATAAGAGGACTGTGGCACATGTGGCCTCCATGCTTGATTCCATGGTTGTGTACTAGTTTGAAAAGCTTGGGGCCACTGAGGATGGGGTTGAGGTTGTTGCCAACCTCCATACCATGGACCTTGGTTAGAAAATTATTGAGATGGTCCAGAAAAATATTCATTGGAGAACCCTCTTGGTGGGAACTGGCGTTGTGGGGCCATATAGTAAAATGGCTCTTATGTATACTTCATAAGAACCATCCCTTCGTGAAAAGTTCATAGTGTTAAAGTTTTGTTGGCCTCTTTGATGGATGCCACATGAGTCCAGTTATAAGGGCATTCTTTTGGTCCATGCTTCTTATAGCAAGTTAGGCAATATACTACGAATGCCTTTTCAGCTTCCTCTTGTCTCCTACGAGTATACAAAGTGTCAATTTTCTTTTCCATATGATTTAATAAATTAGTTTTGAGATCTTCAAGTAAATTACCAATTTCTCGCTTGGAAATACCTGATGTATTAACCATAGTGGAAAACTTTTTTGAGTGCCCATGAATAGATCTATGAGAGCACGAATAGTTCCTGCATATATCACAAATATCTTTGAAGGATAATTTAGAAATATCACCTTTACTGATCAAATTCAAAGCATCCATGGTTTCATCTTGAATTCCCCTTAGGAAGAGTATTTTGATAGTTTATGTGGTTAAGTCGAGGCATCTTGAACATTGTAAACTAAAGGCAAAATGCTCTAGGAAATATTCAATGGACTCTTCTTCTCATTGAGTTATGTAAAAGATTTCATCCCATACTTCCTTGGTCTTACAATATTCCTGATATTTTTCTAGAAAAACATCTTTTATTCGTGTTAAAGTAATTATTTGTTTGCACTTATTAATTAAATCACTTTGATTTAATTAATTAAGTTGCCTATTACTCTAGTTTGCTTAAGTTATCTTGTAGGTGCATATAATTAATATTTTATTAATTATATTGGGCAACCTAGCTTTTTAAGGCTTTAGGTTACCCTTTTTCAGGTTTCAATCTCCTTTTATAAGTATTGATCTCTTTGTATTTTTCATTATGAAGATCTGTTGAATAATATTTTCTTCGTCTAAGTTTTTCAGATCACACCCTTGCCTCTTTTTGTCTTTTCCTTCTCCGTGACAGGTTTTTTACATGCAATTTTTCTTGGGCTTCATGGATTTGTTGTGCATTTTTTCTCAAATCCTACATGGTATCAGAGCCAGATTTGTTATAGCTTGTTCCTTGTTTCGAGAAAAATGGAGAACAAGGGTTTGGTGGATCAGATCTAGTGTTTTTTTAGGTTTTTCTAAGAAAATAGGGGGGTCACTAATGTTTGGAGCAGTTTGAGGCCAAACAAACATCACAGATGGATTCAGAAGGCGTCAAAACCCCCATTTTGATATAAAATTTGTCCAATTTGGACAACGTTGATCTGGGAGGCAAAAAAAAATTGCTATACAAGGCCATACAACCTCTACACGTAATTCGAGGCAAAAAAAATTTTAAAAATTGCAAAAAAAAAAATTTTTAATTGCATGGTTTATAGCCGCGGTAGTTAGAAAATTGTGGCGGAACCGCTACCGGTTACCGCTGCGGTCACTGTTGGCGGTCTGCCAGCGGCCCGTAGCAGCTCCGCCTGAGGCCGCCCTCCGCCCTCCTGCCGCCCCGGCCTCCGCTCCACCAGTGGTGCGGGGGTGGCACCTTTTTTTTTTTTTTTTTTTTTTTTTATTTAAAAAAAAAAAAAAAAAAAATCTTGCATTTCAAAAGGCCTAGTGGTTTTTTCTCCGTAACTTGAGCATACGGACGTATTTTTTCGATTCAAAAAATGTGTCAGAAACCTAGTTCTAAGACGAAGATATTTGTGTAGTATTTTTTGAGTTTTGATGTAGTTTGGTTGCCTATTTTGGCAGTCAAAGCTGGATGTTCTATTTTGCACTCCGAGAGGCATATCTTGAGTATCCGATCTCCGTTTTTGGACTTCTTTATATCTCTAGAAAAAAAATTTTGTGCTCTTTTCAATGATCTTGGTTGTTGTTTCAGATTCTACTCTAGGTGCATTTTATTTAGCCTTCTACATTTTTGCATGCCGGTGGATATCCTGGTTGTTTCAAGTCTGGGGATCAATTTTGTTGCTTCAGATGCTTCATTTTGGGCTCTTCCTTCTATTGTTTCAGCCTTATATTTTTTCTTATCATTGTTGATATTCATTGTAAGCATCTTTATGCAACGCACTGAGATAAAGTACCACTCTTGTGTTTCAGGATCCTTTTCATCATTGTGATTTGTTGTACTAGCACTATTTTATAAAGTGCCATGGGGGGGATAGTTGATTGCCATTTAGGCCCTCTTCCTTTGTCAAGTGAGTGTCCCTTCCACGACATTAGCCCCATGATTTTTTGATGACACGTGCCTTTATAGGTGTCTGTACCTCACTCTCAATTTGTTTGGCTCTTGTGTTGTAAGAGATTTTTGGCCCATCTTTTTAGTTGCCTGTCACCTCACCTCGTCTACATTAAGGGGAGCTTATATTGTTGGTTCTAATGCTTCCTTGGTTCAATGGTTCATTAGTGTGAGCTATGTATTTAGTACTTGATCCTACATACTAGGTGATTGCAGTGGCTGGCTACCTATACATTTCGGTGAGATGGATCATCTACCATATAGACACACTCAGTTCATGCCTTCTATTTTCGTGGAGGTTCTACAGATCAGCACCTTTTGACAGAGTTTTGTGGCTTTTCATGCTTCAGTGATTCTCTTCATGATCTCTCTTTGTTCCTTCTTCTAGAACATTCTTTGCTATCTCTTTTTGGAGTAAGGTTTTTCCCATGTGGTTTTCTCTATTTCTCTAGTTTACAGAGATTTCCTTGTATTAGGTACTTGATCAGGCCTTGTTGTCGGGACCCACTTTTTTGCTTTCATAGTTGTGCTAGGTTAGCTTACCTCCTGAGCTTTGCTTAAGGGGGGGTGTTAGAGTAATTATTTATTTTCACTTTGATTTAATTAATTAAGTTGCCTATTACTCTAGTTTGCTCAAGCCATCTTGTAGGTGCATATAATTAATATTTTATTAATTATATTATGCAACCTAGCTTTTTTAGGCTTTAGGTTACCCTTTTTTGGGTTTTGATCTCCTTTTATAAGGATTGATCTTTTTATATTTTTCATTATGAAGATTCGTTGAATAATATTTTCTTCGTCTGAGTTTTTCAGATCAAACCCTTGCCTCTTCTTGTCTTTTTCTTATCCATGATAGGTTTTCTTGGGCTTCGTGGATTTTTTGTTCGCTTTTTCTCAAATCTTACAATTCAATCTCATGTTCTAATGTCTCTAAGGCTCATAAACCATCGTAATGTAGTATGTTTCAATGGAGTTGGGAATAGCTTCAGCTTTTGTGCATCACTTTGATAGTCATGGCTATTACAAAGGACATCAAACTCAAATAGGAACATATGAGGATTTTCAATGGTTCCTAAATATAGGAAGTACTAAGTGAAGGATATTCTTCATATGGACATTATCCTCAGGAGGCTAGATAGGAAACTCAAAGGTCATATTGTGTTGAACAATTGCATTACCATTGTTTCCACCATTATTACCTCTGGCTACATTTTATCAACCATGACAATTTCCAAGACTTTTGTTGCCCAAGGTGTATAGTATGATTTAAAAGGCTTATTTGGTGGTTCTAGAGGTTTACTACACTTGGCTTCATATGAGTCATTAAATTGTTGAGAGATTTCAAGAGATATAGTAGGGGAGGTTGATTGGAATGATCAGGGCGGTGGTCATAAACCAACTTATTCCTTTGGTTTGGGTTCGATATCAAGTGGCCCTTTCTCTTTTTGTGCATCTCATAAACTTCAAAGATGGTCAATGAGTTTCTAGATTGTGTTGATTGTCTTTGCAAATGCATTGAAGTTTCTTGTGGGTCTTGGGAATTCCAAAAACTTTCCAATCAAGAAAGTATTAAACCCAAAAAAAAAAATTTCTAACCCATCTAAAGGCCCCTCACTTGGAAGGGGAACTTATAATAAATTATTAAAGAAAAGTGATAAACTTTATATCTTTGTTTACATACCGATCAAATGTAACAAAGTTTTTTTTGCATTCTATAGGAGTGCTAGAGTTTTGAATGCAGTTCCCAAGGGGTGTTGAATGCTAATAAAGGTTGAACAAAAGGGATGTTCAATGTGAGTTGAAGTTTGAAGGCTGAAGTTTTTTTTGTATCTTTTTTTTTCATTTTGACTTTGATGTTATAGACATGGGTTGTTTTGTCTTGATTTTATATGATAATAGATAGTCGATAAATTGATGGAATGATTATACATTGTTGGACTATAGTTAATATTTTAAAAATCTAAAGTTGAAATCTTCAACTTCTCAAACTTTTCATTTTGTTGAAAGTTGAAAGTTGAAAGTTGAAACTTTAAAATTGTAGCCTTGTGATATGAATCTATGATGCTTTTCATTCTCTCATTGATTCATTTGATGTCATCCTATGTTATTATTGGTATTTTTAGATGGTGATTGAAATTGATGTTATTTTATTATATTATATGATGATTCAATAAGATGATAATTACTATGTTGTATAATCATTATTTGATGAATAAAATTTATAATTTTTAACTATATTGTTATGATGAGTATGACACTAGTGAATATATTTGAAACTTTAGATTTATATATATAATCTTAAATCATCCCCTCCCATCACCTACACCGACCAAAAACAAACCATCCCAAAAATCTAGTTGTTTCTCCATCCCCATCCTAGAAACTTGTGGTAGCATAACTAAATGTAAGGAAGGTCAGAGGTGCAAGCTCCATCTGTAACTATTCATACAACAGGGAGATGTTTCTAGGCCTATAACTAAAGAACTAAAACATTGACAACCATGCTCTTTCCCTTCTGGTAGTACACTATCTAGTGCAACTCGTGGTACATGTGATATAATAGGAAGGTACCCTAAGAAAACTTTTTGGGGCAGAAAGAATCTCAAAAAAGATTTGTCCCCATCCAAAATAAAATCCATATTGGCTCTTATCTGACATTAGGATGCAGCCAATGAAACTGGCTATAACACATGGCAAAGGATAGATAATTTGCAACATGGTGAGGCATGACGTGATCCCACATCAAATGTCTCTCTATGATACAATGATCACCAAATATATGTTGAAGTGTTGTGATCCCTCGAGCAAGTTCCTCATCATAGTATACAGTGTCTCCAGTAACAAACTATTCTAGACCATTTTATCATTAAAACATTATCTATGTGTGATACGATAGCACTATTTCGTACAATTAAAAGCACATGACATTGCAAAACATGGGGGAAAAATAGTAAACAAGCATGAAAAATTGCAAAACAAGTTTTGGATTCGATTACTTATTGGTGGTTTGTAGTTTCTTGACCAATTGTTATGTTTTAGGAGTTGGAACCTATGGTTTTGCATGGGAAACACTATTTTATCTTGCATTAGGGCTCAAAGATTTTCAAAAGGAGTGAATGTGAAAATGAAATAAAAGTGACCCCTTATGGCCCCTTTTATATCTATTTTTTCTCTAATTTTCAAAGTCACTAGATTTCCTCAAAATCACTCCCATAACCTATTTTTAGTGCCCTAGATCCATTTTTAGGATTGAAATCAAAATTTTGTCTCAAATTTCATGTCAAATACCTCAATCAAACCTTTGGTCAAATGTAGTTGATTGTAAGTACAATCAAACTTATCAACACAAAATTAGTCAAAAATATGTTCAAATCAATTCAAAATCATTTTGCCATTATCTATCTAACATGGTCAACCCATGAAATGAGTCAAATACAGTACAACTAGGTCGAAAGGGCCTCAATTGAGCCCAAAACTTATTCTTGGTCATCTGCAACCTATTCAGAATCAAATCAACTCGACATCATTTTTAATCAAAGTTTAATGTTTTTCATCAATCGAATAGGTCAAATCTATTTGGTACCTCAACATATCTCAATTGCACTCTCGAGGAGGTAGGATAAATACATAATCAAACCCTACAAATTGAACTTCACTATCATATTGAGCACAATTTTGTCACTAAAGATGTCTTGACTTCATAAAAATCTATATCAAGTTGATGATCTTCAATCTTTTTGCATAGATGACTTCATTACTTCAAATTAAGTTACTCAAACAAACATCTAATCTACTTTGATTTAGATTGAATCTCTAGGGGGATATCAATTTCATCAAATCCATCAATTTGATAGTGTCTTCCTAATCAAGTAATTGGCTTCATCAAGACCCATATCAAGTTAATTATCCTACTCGATCTTGTAACAACAGTCATATTTATTTCACTTCATAAAGTTGGCTATCCATTTAAGCCAACCTTTTGGTTTAAGAGTCTTTCTAACATTGATCAATTTCATTACCTCGCATCAAATCGATTAGTTTTCATCATCATCAAATAGGTGTTCAGTTTCATCACTTCACATCAAGATGAGAATTCTCATCTTTTTGTTTCGATCTTCGTTTAATCAAGCGCAAAGTCAATATTATCTATCTTCGTTTGATCAAGTTTGAAACTTGTACCTTTGGATCTTCAATTTATTTTTGTTTGTTCAAGTTTGAAGTCGGTCCATCACTTCATATCAAACTATTTGTTGCTTTGACATCATATATTCTTTAGATTTAAAGTGTTGATCGCACAATGACTCAAAGAGGGGCAAATGTAATCACCTAAAATTGATCTAGTAAACCAAGAGCACCTAATCTCAAATAAGTGACCCAAAACTAATATTAGACCTGTATGTGAGTAATTCAATCAATAAACTTGCATAATTAAATCAACCATTAAATAAGTTGTCCACTAAATCCTCAATCAAGAAACAAAGGTTATTCTATCATTATTTAAAAACTATTTGATTAAAGGTCCTAGCATTTTTAATTAAATGGACCCATTCAAATACATGTGCACCTATTTGTAATTAACAAGAGAATTAAAAGACAAAACTGCTAATTTGTCTCATTCTCTAATGACCAAAAAAGCATAGATTTGGTTAATTGAATATTAATCACATGGATCAAGAAAGCAAGAATCTCAACCCTTCACCAAATTTGCATTCAAAATACTCAAATCCTGGACAGCTTAAACATCACACACTAAAGCTTAATTCCTAAACTAAAAGTGTTAAATAGTTAAAGTTGACTTACTTTTCCAAGCTTGATTTTCCCATTAGTGTGTGATGTTAAAGGGTGGCCCTTAAATCCCATGGGATTCCTATAAAAGGAAGCATACCTAAGCTCATCATAATAGATAATTTGCATTGTAATGCTATAATGCTAGTTTTCATCTAGGGTTTACTATGAATGATAGCTTACACCTTAGTTCCAATGCTTAGCTTGAATCTTAGTTGTTTCACATCATAGGTCCATCATTTCTTAGTTTACTATGCATGATATCATCAAGATATTGAGTAGAGTGTGCTTGTTTGCATCATACTCTTTAAATAAATCTTCCATTCTAAGGGAGTCAATACACTAATCTCTATGCTCGATATGAGAGTAAAATTCATAAATCAAACTCACCTTAACTAAAAAGCAATAAATCAATTTATAATGGGTTTTTCTTTGTTACTTGGATTGATTGTTATGCTACTAACCTATTGATGTAATTCCTTATTGAATTTTTTCTACTTTAGGTACTTTATCGCATTTCACACAGAAATGTAACATGTACATAGGTTCCCACTAATTACTAATAACTGGATAGTAAATAACCTCATTCACACTAACAATAACTTCAAAACTCAATCCCTATTGGATTTTTAAGTATATGTCATCCTTTCACTCTAGCATGTATCAAGTTTTATTCTCAATATTTAGTGGGTCTTTGAGGTGTGTCATTCCACAACTTCAAACCTCGATTTCAAATGGACCTTTGGCATGCTTGAGATGCAACCCTAAAACACAATGTGCAATGGTTCTATATCACTTATCGAGATACAACTCGAACCTTGATCTCTAGTAATGCTTTGTCATACCTTATAAGGGAACATTGACCATTGACCTCTAATAGCTTAGCATAAGTCACTATAGATGAGAAGTATTTTATTATTATTTTTAAATGAACATGGCATCTACTCTCAATTAATGCACATACAAACTCAAGTGCACATAAATATTTGATGAGGAATCCCAAAATTAGTGCAAGATTCCATATGTTGCAACTTTTAGGTCCACAATGCAATTTTGGGAGGTTGAAATTAACATATGCAACCTTTCATCTTTTTCAAATATAGCAATCTTCTTGAGCCTTCTTGGGAGTAGATTATTTCTAACTAGAATGCAAAGGTTGTAAATCTAACAAGCTAGTTGTCTTAAATGGCACCCTTGAGTGTTTCACTAAATAGTTCATGTTCAATAGTATTAACATTCACATATTAAATTGGCTCAGGCTCCTACTCCCACTCACGCAAAGGCTTCGGCTCTTGTGCCTACTTTTGACCTTGCTACTCTCGCTAGGACTCACCAGGCTGTCTCTACCACCCTTCATCCTTTGGCTATTGTTGGGGATTCTGCTCCAACTGCTCATGTTGTGAATTCTCCTATAGCATCTAGGGTTGCTATGGGGAGATCTACTATTTCCTACGCGGATGTGGCAACTTTTGAGGTGGGTATTGGTGCTCCTATTCTGGAGAAGGGGCTCCATTAGGTTATGCCTTCTATTAGTCGTTTGATTGTGCTTGTTTATGTAAGTAACCTGATTGTGCTTCATCTTGATTCAGATATTGTTGATGAGGTTTCTACATATGTGGAAGATTACTCTTCTACTACTATTATTTTTAGGTTTAGGAGTTTTTGGCCCTCTCTTTCAGATTTGCATTCTTGGATCTCCAAATTTTGGGAACCAATCATGTCGAATTTAGTTTAGATTTACCCTGTGGCAAGGGGTTTTTTTATTGTGAAATTGGTTAACACTAATGATAGAAATTCCATCTTGGTTTGTGGCTTCTCTTGGGAGGAAAGGTTCCCCCTAATGGCTAAGCCTTGGTATCTGGTTTTTAATCTAAATATTGAATCCTTTAATAAGATTCCTCTTTGGGTACAATTGTTGAATCTTCCCCTTCACTTTTGGCTAGATTCAGTCTTGGAGGCTATGGGGGATGCCCTTGGAGATTTCTTGTTGGTTGATTCGGCTTCATCCAATATCTATAAGACAATGTATGCCCACATCCTTGTGGAGATAGATGTCTCCAAGGGGCTTCTTGAAAAGATAAAGTTGGCTTCTCCAAATGGTTCTTAGCTTCATCTTCTTGATTATGAGGGTATTCCCTTCAGATGTAGGAAATGTCATATGACTTGCCATCTTGTTGCGTAATGCTCCTCTAACAAGGTTGGATCGAAGAAACCACCTTTTTGGTGGTTGGGGGTTTTGGATGATCACTATACGGTTCAGAAATTATCCACAAAGGGGGATGGGTTGGATAGCTCTTCTCATGTTGATCTCTCTTTGGTTGAGAATTATGTTGATGTCTCTGGTGATTTGAATGTTGTCCCTTCGACGGTTTTGACTCAAAATGTTGTTGTTGACACTTCTCCTCCTATTGATTATGTTGATTCGATTATTGTCCCTTTGGTGACTTTGAGTCAGAATGTTGATGTTGTCCCTTTTTCTGTTGTTGACTCTACCCATAACTTTTTTGTTGGTGCTTCCCCTGCAGCAAGGGTTTTGTGAGTTAGTGGGGATTGGCAGAAGGTTGTTGGGAAGGTGGAGGATGGTTGGACACCTGTTGAAGGAAAAAAAAAAAGCAAATCCTTCAAACCTTCATTTGATATGTCTTTATGTTCTCAAATGTCTGGACCAAAATGTAAATCTTGATGGTTTGTGGTTTCTTGGGTCGTTTTCCCTCTTGTGGGGAACTTGGTTGTTCCCTCTAATTTTTCAGGTGATTTTCCATAGTCTTTTTATGATCCTCATTGTTATATCTTTCTTCTCCCTTTGTGCAAGGTTTTGGGTCCTTTCAAAACTTGGTTTTACTTAATCAAAAAATTCACACATTTAGTTGAGTTCCTACACTATTTTTCATTTGGTAGAGTTCCCACACTATTTTTCGTGTTTAACTCAATTTACAAACTACGTTCTTCTACCATGTGATGAGGGCTCTAATATTATTCCTTTTAAGCACCATATGAAGGCAAAAAAAATTAAAAACCCATTAAAATAATTTATACTCTAAATGTAAATTATATATACATCAAAATCTCTTCTTATGGAACTTGCTAAATAGAATGAAATACCTATATCATACAGAGTAATCAATTATTTATAACCTATCAAAATGACAACTAGAATTATATTCATGTATATAAGCTACTTCATGTAACTGACTTTAATCATTGTACATTTTTATAGACAATTAAGTATTTGATAAGTAGGAGATGATTTCCACAGCGAGTCAAATTGTGATATTGCTATCAGGATTTAACTGTGTGAGTTTGAGTCAAACTCATTGACCCATGCTTCATGAGTAGTGATTCAACATGAATCCTTCTCTCATGAGAATAAATGGAACACTTAGCACTCATTGGATCTAAGTGATGCTCATAGGAGTGAAGCACCAAGACTTCCCAGGAGGTCACATGTCCTAGTACTACTCCAACCTTAGTGCACTTAACTACGGAGTTTCCTCCATGGTTAAAGCCAAAGCTTGCAACACCATTTGCAAAACCTTCACCAAGTGTTGTGCCTTATGAACCATTCATTAGAAAGCCCCTTAAGCTCATCAATTGATAAGTAGGAGATGATTTCCACAACGAGTCAAATTGTGACATTGTGATCAGGATTTAACTGCGTGATTTGGAGTCAAACTCATTGACCCATATTTCATGAGTAGTGATTCAACATGAATCCTTCTCTCATGAGAATAAATGGAACACTTAGCACTCATTGGATCTAGGTGATGCTCACAGGAATGAAGCACTGGGACTTCCCAGGAGGTCACCCATCCCAGTTTACTCCAACCTAAGTGCGCTTAATTAAGTATTTGTTAATATGTGAAAGACAAAAACTCTAGTAGCTAATTAGTTTAAAATATAACTTACATGTAGAATTATAATCATGCGCAATACCAAAACAAAAACAATTAATTCATAACTTCAATTACTAACAATTTTAACAATTTTAACAATTTAACAATTAAAATACTTAGCCTATATCATTAGTCGTTAAGTCCATACAACATTCAAATATAATAAATGCAATTAAAGTTTAAACATCAATTTTCTTTCCTTACTCCAAATTACATCAAGACATTTTATGGTCAATTCAAAAAAAAGTTACAAAAAAAGTTTACAAGAATGTGACCATAATGAGAATAATAAAATTATTACATTTGACTCATTAATAATTTGGTATTTTCATATAAATAATATGTTGACATTACATTACCTCAAATAATTAACATTCTATTTATTACTACATTAAAATATAGATATATTATTTATCTAATCCCTTCCCTTCTTGGTAGAGTTTATTTTTATTGGAGTTCTGTATGCTGTAAAAATGTCTTCATCTAATTGTATTTAAGTATAAATGCTTGAATAGGAATTTCATACTAAAGATAAATGATTATGCTAATTTCATTATTTTTCAATACAAAGAAAAATTGTAAATTTCCGTACAATATTTTCTAGTGATAATTTGAAACTCTTCTACCTAAAGGAATTTGAACAAAGTAAAATGATCGTTAAGCATTGCATAGATGATACACATTATCAAGGAATTTAAGCAAGGTAAAATCATACAAGTTATCAACTAGGGCATACCACAAGGTTTACCACCTGTCCTTCTCAATCAATAAGTCTCCTTTCAATCCCCCTCAATTATAGTACCAAAATCTTGATATTTGTCTTACCATGCATTTTTGCTCCTTCCCTTTCTTTTCTACCCAAACTACATTTTAAAGTGGCCAAGAGTCCTCTTTGCCCTAATTTTTGTTTGTTTAAATTATTAATTCAAACAAGAGACGCAAAGCATCATAGTTCCTCCCATATGTGTCATGATTATAGTATTGTAGAGTGTGGCAATAAAGGGTTGAGATGGAGGAATAAACTTTTTAATTTGAAAGAATGCAAATGTATTAGAACAACATTCTTTATATCCTTTGATGTTTTAGAGGTTGAACTATCTTTAAACTGTATTAAAATTAATTGTAATTGTACATAGAACTTAAGAAATAAGGACAGTGGAGAAACATAGAAAATTACATTTCGCATTAATGTTTGTAGTTGAATGCGAGTAGATAAGTTATAGCTCTTACCAAGTGCAAAATTACTTCTTTATGTCATTAGAATTTTAACATCAACGCCTTTACAAAGAAAGTTACAACAAGCTCTAAAATTGGTTAAGGGGACTAGATAATAAATGATATTGTATGGCATGCTCAACATAATACAAGGTTTATTTTTCATATTGTAATGAATTTGGTGTTAGGAATGCTTTTGTAGAATAACTAAACAACAAAAATATTGATTTTTTTATTATAAAACAAGAAAAATGGGTCATACTTTCAATCTACTTTGAAATTTATCACAATCAATTATGGTTCCTTAAAATATGCTACTATACTCTATACATATACGGAGAGAAGAAATGTAGAGCATTATAAATGTCTAATTACACGATTTAATTAAAGAAATGAGTAAATCTAAACTCTATCGTAGAAAACTCAAAAGTGTATAAGAATCTTAGAACAAAATGGAATTCTTTAACTTCAAGAGTTTTGAAACTGGAAAGCATCTTTATAAGCCCTCAAGAAATGTTGTACAATTTCACTAGAAAAATCATGCATACATTACAAGGCAACATATTTTTTGCATTATTGGTTTTTCCATGAGAAGTATTTATTAAGATAATATCTTATACTTTCTATAATGGTCAACTACTTGTCTGTAGTTCATCTTTCAGTCTAGATAGGAATGTTTCCTATCTTGTCTTCAGTTTTGTTTCTAATTTCGTCTTCAGTCTATGTTGTTTCTTTTAGAAACAACGTCCTTGTAATTGTTTATAAGGAACACATTGGTTCCTCTGTTAATCAATCAATCATCCGAAAATCTATTAATCTGCCAATTCTTGAATATTGTAACATGGTATCAGAGCTAAGGCTCGAATCTATTTTTAAAATATTGTGCTCACACCTGGGTCTAGGGTTCTGATCACGATCGCGCCTGTGCCTGGTATTTTGTTTGCACCCGCGCCAGTTATTATCATGACTTGTCTTCCTGCCCAGGCTTAGCATTATGTTCACACCCGCACCTAATCTTTAGTTCTGCCTGCGCCTAGTATTATGCTCGTGATTGTGACTGGTCTTCATTTTCGCCTATTTGTTCACACTTATCTATGACCTACAGTAAATGCCTTCAATGACCTCTAATATTTCGTGCGTCTGTTATTTTTCTCCTACTTGTTTTTGACTAAAAAATTGCGAGTTGTGTTTTGCAATCATTTTTTCCTGTATTTGCAACAAAAACGTGTTTGTAACACTATTTTTTGGTGTCGAAATCCTCATCTCTACTACCCTATCAATCCATCACTCCCTAATCTGCAAAGAAAAGTTCGATTTTTCACAGAAAATTGACATTTTTTTGCAAATCTGACCTTCAAGACTGCCAACTAGGGTTTTGCTTGAAACCCTAGTTTTTGAGCTCCAAAAAAAAATTTGTTTGTAGATTCTTGGTGGGTTTTTCGAGAGCTCAACTAAGTTGTCGTCCATTTTTTCTAGATGCCTCAAATTTTTTGCCTTGATTTTCAAGCCAACGAATCCAAATAACGACAGCAAATTCCTTTTGGATTTTCTGTCTACTCTTCTAAGCACTTGTCATTTTTTTTGGTTCAACCTCAATATTGCCTCGAACTTTGTGCAAATGGCATCTTTGACTAATCTGATGTTGGAGGGCAGTCTACGATTCAATGGCCACAATTATAATCACCGAAAGTAGCCCATGTTAACCATCTTCAAATATCGTCGTTTGGATGAGCTTGTTCTAGGAACAAAGACTCGTCTGACCTCCGACCAAGCAAAATAGCACAAGTTTGATGATCACAATCGAGGTTGTTATGCTTCTTAAGCTCTATGTTATCGATGATCAGCTACGCATATTCCTTCCGGCAAGTCAGCTGCAAAAATTTGGAAATATTTGAAGGAGCTACATGAAACATTTGACAAAAGTCGAGCATTCTTTCTGAAGAATCAGTTGTTCTCCATTATGATGGATGAACGTATGTCCTTACAAGAGCATTTGACAAAGATTAAGGACATCCGCAATTAGCTCGAAGCTATTGGTCAAAAAATGGAGGAAGAGGATATGGTAGTCATCACTCTGAAAAGTCTATTATCATCCTATGAGCACTTCCTAGAAACACTCAACATTACGTCAACTAATGTTGATTTGAAGTTTCCATAATTATGCACCAAACCTCTGCAGCAGGATCGTTGGAAACAACAGTTTAGCAACAGTGCTTCTACAGCCTCCTTAGAGCAGGCATTTGCTGCAAAATCCTTTCAACAGAACATCGGTAACCATCAGTCTTCTCAGCCTTCCCAGCATCAACCTTCTGCTCAATCCTTGGATGGATCTATGAAGCAAAATGTACAGTGTAATTACTATCACAAGTTTGGCCATATGAAGTTTGAGTGCCAGAAACGTTTGGCTACCCAAGCAAGGAAAAATGCTTCCCATAGAACAACACAAGTTGTCAAGCTTCTTGATCAAGGCGAAGTTACATTTTTCACCTTCTGAATCTGTTTCTATTTTTTATGGGTTTGTTGATTTTCTCCTTAAAAATCATTTCATGTTGTTTGTAATATGCAAGGTTGTGTGAGATTCTGGGTTTTACCATTTTTTCCACAAAAATGAAGTTTTGTAATAGCAATTTGTTTTGAGTCATAGCACTCTTCTGGCAAAGCTTCTTGACTTCAGTATTCTATAGATCCAGGGAGGGTCTTAGTTATCCCAAAATGATCCAACATTCGTACGTTGACCGTTAAGGGAGGGTATTAAGATAATATCTTATTCTTTCTATAACGGTCAACTACTTGTCTGGAGTTCATCTTTCAGTCTAGATAGGAATGTTTTCTATCCTGTCTCTTTTGTCTTCAGTTCATATAGGAATGTTTCCTATCCTGTCTTCAGTTTTGTTTCGAATTTCATCTTCAATCTACGTTGTTTCTTTTAGAAACAACGTCCTTGTAATTCTTTATAAAGAACACATTTGTTCCTCTGTTAATCAATCAATCATCCGAAAATTCGTTAATCTACCAATTCTTGAATCTTGTAATAGTCTTGAGATAATAAATAAAATTTCTACAATATTAGTTTGAATGCAATTATAAAGTTGTCATAAATTTCTTGTAATGTGTTGTGAACAAATGGATCATTGAGATCTTGTGCAAGGTTAAACAATACCAACCAAAAGCATAACAAAAGCATAAGCATGGTATAACTAAATTCTACATATAGAAAAGATATCCACAATTTAAATTGCTTATTCTTTGTTTCTTGAAGTCTGTAGTACAATCAATTTTATTTTATTTTTAGCATGTTTGCAACGTAAAAAATTAGAAACCAATTGTTTATCCTAAAAGAATGAATTATATGATTAAAAAACTAGAGAAATTGAAAATTATGAAACAAAAATATTTTTTTTTGCAAATATTTAACATCAAATAATTCTTTGTTTTAAAAAAAATACAATTAATTGTCATCTTTATAAACTATTTTTATTTATTAAAAAAAAAATTAATCAACAACTTGACACTCGAAAATGATATAAGATATTTTATATTTTAAATACATAAGCAATAAACATAATTATACTTGCAATAACTACCATTTTAAAATTCTTTGTAATATTATTTAGTTTCTAGTTTTTAAAATTCTTTGCTACATTATTTAGTTTTTATTACTTTTAATTCTTTTAAAAGATAATGCTTTAAGGACAAAATAAATCAAAATTTAATGAGTTAGTACATTCTATTATTATTAATTTGACTAATGGTAAAGTAAAGTGTGGTGTAACATATATTTTATAATAATTATATTAATTGCACAATTAATACAAAAAGTTAGAATTTTAAATTTTCATTGATTTTTAATTTTAGAAATTAAATTTCTCTATGACTATTTAGTAGGACCTAATAATATTTCAATTAAATACTATTCTTGTTTTTTTTTAAATAAAATAGAAATGTTCAAACTTTATAAAAAAATTTAAATTGTGAAATTCTTGAAATGATAAAGTAAATGTAGTGTCACATCATCTTTTATGATATTTTCAATCATATTAATTGCACAATTAATGTTGAAAGTTATAACTTCAAATTTTTCTTGATTTTTTGGTTTGAAAAAATAATTTTCTCCCTTACTATTATTAGTGAGAGTCAATAAGATTTCAGTTAAATGACTTTTTTCCATTTCAAAAAATAATAAAAATTTTCAAACTTTATTAAAAAAATCGGAACCTAAAAAAATACTTGAATCTTATTGATTAAACTAATACATTTTATAGTTTTTAATTGCATCTAATGGATACAATAGTATTCATGTCTATGGCAGGAACTAATAATGGTACAAAAATAACTTAAAATATTTGTAGTCCCTAAAACCACATCCATCTCAACATGACAAAAACTAAGAAAAACATTAGGTATATTAAATAGGAATACTAGCAAAATATGACAAGTGACCTCGGTATATGATTATTTATGAGAAATTTACTACACCTGGTCTATTCATAGAGTTATTAGTTCCTGCCAAGGCAAGAATACTTATGCATTCATGTCAATCCAATATGACATTAACATTCACCAATCAAATCCAAGAATTTAAAAGATTATATGAGATTTCAAATGTTTATATCTTTTTCTAATTTTTCATTAATTTATAAATCATATTTTTCATCCATTCTATTGGTCCATACTATTTTTGGTGGGGGAGAAAATTAATTTTCTTCAACAAAAAAATACAAATATTTTCTAACAACTTCATCTTTCATTAATGAATGTATTAATTATAACTTTATCTTTTCCACATTTGTGACAAGTTGATAAGATTTTATTTCTTCAATTATTTTATCTTCCACCTCACAGAACATGTCTAATCAATATTAATTATCAAAATCTATTAAATATTTTTAATTTCTTATTTTAAATATATTTATTATTAGTTTTACATTGATGTTTATTTTTGACTATTTGATCTAACTTGTTCCTAAAACTTCATGTAATGCATAAGTTCAAATTATATATATATATATATATATATATATATATATATATATATATATATATATATATATATATATATATATATATAAAACTAATAAATATGTCTTTTTAATATAATTTCAATATGTTATATCTTTGTATTTGAATTTCTATTTTTTTTTTAACTTTGTTTTTTTATTAAAAGTAGTTAAATTATTACTATTATTTTACTTTTATAAAAATTGAAAGAAACGATAAGATAGAGCAAGGAACGAGAAACAATCCAAGTAAGTTACGTGTGAAACAATGTTCCCATGAGATAAGCAAAATCCAAGAGCATACACCAAGATGGTTCAACAATAGAGACAAAGATTTATAAGGGGAAAGCAAAGAAAACCCCTTGTGAGTATTATGAATGAAGGCAAATGCCTAGAGAAGAGAGAGAGAGAGAGTGTGTGTGTTGGAGCAAGATAGCTCAATACAATAACATCAAATTGATGTGTAAAGAAGAAAGAAAGAGGAGCATCTCTTTTAAAGAGATGAGAAAGGAGTTGCATGTGTTCGCATGTGTAACTCCCATTTCTATGAATGCCACATTCATAATAGGTGTGTGCAAAGTGTCACAATCCTCTTAAGGAGGATAAACTAAATTCCTTAATAAAAGAATTATAAAAATGAGTTGTCCTCACAAGTGGAATAAAGGACAAATAATGACATGTCCTCCACATGTGTACAATAGGACAAACTACATTTAGGGATCTTTGGAATATCCCAATTAAATACATCCAAGGGAAGATTAATGTTTCTAACATCCCCCCTTAATCTTTACTTGGGGAGTTTACATCAAAGGGTAGCAAACCCAAATTTTTACAATGAAATTGAAATCTCTCTTTAGAAAGTGGTTTTGTCAAAATATCAGCCACTTGATGTTCACCTTTACAATAAAGAAGAGTAACTTCCTTGTCTTCAACTTGTTCTCGAATGAAGTGATGTTGAAGTGAAATATGTTTGGTCCTTGCATGAAAAATTGGATTCTTTGCCAAGGCAATAGCACTTTTATTGTCACAATGTAGAAGGGTAGGTGCTTGTTGAGGTAGACCCAAATCGTCAAGAAGTCTTCTAAGCCATAAAGCTTCTTTAGCTACATTGGTACAACCTTTGTATTCAGCTTCAGTTGAGCAGAGGGAAATAGAGTGTTCTTTTTTACTTTTCCAAGAAATTGCATCTGAACCAACAAAGAAACAATAGCTACAAGTGGATTTCCCATCATTGGGATCTCCACCTAGATCTGAATCAATATAGCCATGTAAAATAAATTCAGAATTGGCAGCATAGAATAATCCCATATTAATAGTTCCTTTAATGTACCGTAAGATTCTTTTAGCAACTTTAAAGTGAGTTTGTTGAGGTTTAGACATAAATATAGAAACTAAACCAACAATATAAGCAATATTAGATCTAGTAAGAGTTAAATAATTTAAACTTCCTACCAACTACCTATACAAAGTTTCATCAACAAAAGGAGTATTCATAGTAGCCATTAATTTAGTTCCTAATTCACATGGAATTGAAACATGGTTAGAATCATTCATCTTAAATTTTTCTAAAAGATCATGAGCATACTTGCTTTGAGAAAGAAAGATACCCTTAGGAGTTTGGCAAATTTGCATACCTAAGAAGTAATGTAAAATACCTAAATCAGTCATCTGAAATTTTTGTTTAAGTTGAAACTTAATATCAGAAATCAAAGCATCTGAACTAGAAGTGAGAACTAAATCATCTACATAAACAATAACAATGATAATATCATCTTCAGTATGTTTAATATACAAATTAGGATCATTCTTACTTCTAGAAAAGCCTTGAGAAATAAAGAAAGAATTAATTTTAGAATACCATTCTCTAGGTGATTGTTTAAAACCATAAATAATTTTTTTCAATTTGCAAACCAGATTTTCACTACCTTTCTTAACAAATCCAGGAGGTTGAGCCATATAGATTTCTTCATGTAAATCACCATTTAAGAAGGCACTTTTAACATCCATTTGATGAATAGGCCAATTCATTTTAGATGCTAAAGCAAGAACTAATTTAATAGTAGGCATTTTAGCAATAGGAGCAAAGGTTTCATTATAGTCTAATCCTTCAATTTGAGAAAAACCTCTAGCAACTAATCTAGCCTTAAATTTACTAATTTCATTATTAGCATTCAATTTTGTTTTGTATAACCATTTACATGAAACTATATTCTTTCCATGAGGTAACTTGACTAAGTCTCAAGTTTGATTAGCAATTAAAGAGTCATATTCCTCTTGCATGGCCGTTTGCCAATGAGGTTGAGAGTTAGCTTGATCAAAAGACTTAGGATCATTAGAATTCATAATAGTAGTCATCAAAGCATAATTACAATAATTAATCCTTCTATGTTTAATTCCACCAAATCTAGAAATGTAGTCATCACTTTCATTGATTAAGTTTTGAGCCCATTTAGGTTTAGGTTTAGTTGTAATGGAATCATCACTAGAGGAAGAATCATTATCAATGAAAGCATCATTAGTAGCTACTTGAATATCATTACTCATAGAAGCAGAAATAATAGGTGGTGCTTGAGTTGTAGGGTTAAGAGAAGGAGGTTGGTCCTCCAATAGCACAATTTTAGTGCCACTGAATTCTGCATCTTGTGTAGTAGAACAGTCATGTACACCATTTTCTGCAATGCCAACATCTTTAGCAACATGAACTTTGTTAGTAGTAGAATCATAAACACAATAACCCTTAGTGTTTTCATCATAACCAACAAATATATAAAGAGAAGACTTAGCATCTAATTTATGTCTTTTCTGTTTAGGAGTATGAACATAAGCAACAAATCCAAAAATTCTCAAATGATGTAAATCAGGTTTCCTACCAGACCAAGCCTCTTCTGGAGTAATATCCTTGAGAGCTTTGGTAGGAGTCCTATTAAGAATATAAGTTGCACAAAACATGGCTTCAGCCCAAAATTTATAATGCAGATTCTTAGCATACAACATGCATCTAGCCATTTCAACAATGGTCTGATGCTTTCTTTCCGCCACACCATTTTGTTGTGGTGTATAAGGAATAGTAAGCTCATGTTTAATTCCACATGATTTCAAATAAGAATGAAAGGCATTATTCACATATTCCTTTCCATTTTCAGTTCTGAGAATTTCAAGTTTAAAACCAGATTGCCTTTCAACATATAACTGAAATTCAATGAATATATCAAGAACTTGATCCTTGCTATGCAAAAAATAGATCTAAGTTTGTGTAGAAAAATCATCAACAAAGGTAAGTGCATACCAAGAACCTTGGATGGAGTTATTCTCCATGGGCCCCAAAAGGTCACTATGGACAAGATGCAACTTATGAGTTGCCCGCCATGATTTTCCACTTGGAAAGGGCTCCCTATGCATCTTACCACTCATACAACCAGTACAAGCAATTTTAGAAGGAATAATGTGAGGCAAGCCATCAACCATATTGCTTTTTTGCATTAAAGTAATATAATCCGAATTTAAATGGCCAAGTCTTTCATGCCATAGATTGAAATCAATGGAAGTATGTAAAGAATATCGTGAACTAGCAAATTCATGGAATTTAAATAAGTTGTCATTATCCATTTTAGCATGAGCAATCACTTGTTTAGTTTGAGGATCTATGACATAACATGTATCTTTATAGAATTCAACTTTATAGTCCTAACATAACTTTGAAACAAAAACCAAATTAGTTTTCAGATCATGTACATACAATACATCATGCAATTTACCATTAGGAATAGTAACATCACTTAAACCTTCAACTTTACAAGTCTGATTATTAGCTAACTGAATAGGAATGTTAGCAATATTAGGTTGCAGAGAATCAAAAAAAAATTTATGAGAAGTTACATGTTGTGATGCACCACTGTCAACAATCCATTCTAAAGGTCTACAAAGATTAAAGCTACAAGTAAAAGCATGACGAGAATTAGAACCAGTAGAGTTACCTTTTTTATGATTTGATTTTTGATTATGGTTACTGTTGTTCATAGGCTTTTTATCATTTTGCTTTTTAAAACAGTTAGTGACAACATGACCATCTTTGCCACAATAAGAACAATGAGGTTTGGAATTTGAATGATTCCTTTGATTATTATTATTACGATTGTTATTATGATGATTGTTATGGTTATTGTTATTATTGTTATATTTTGCATGAGATTTATTATTGAAATTATTAGAATTATTATTATAGTGTTTGTTATTATTATTATTATTATTTGAACGAAAATTATTATTATTTGAATTTCGAGACATAAATGCATGTTTAGTTGATTTAAGGGTACCAAACTGAATTAGCTTAGCTTCTTCCTGTCTTAATAAAGTTTGAAAAATAACATAAGTTAACTGAGTAGTTAATGTAGGAATAGCAAGTTGTGCATGAACATTAGTTATAAACTGTTGAAACTGTCTAGGAAGACACTTTTTAAGAATAATATGAATTAAACGAATGTCATCTAATTGAACACCTAAAGCAATAATTTGGCTTTTAATAGAATCAAATTTCAACAAAAATTCATCCATAGTCTTAAAATCTGTATACCTGAGATCTTCAAGTTGATCCTACAACTGTATTTTGCGGTATTCATCTCCACTGTCATACTTGGTTTGCAAAATTAACCAGGCATCATGAGCTTTAGAACAGTGTGCAATTAACACATATAAATCTGGAATAATGGAAATACCAATTAATCCTAAAGCTTCTTCATTTTTAATTTTCCAAGTATCTTTTTCGTCTTGGGTAGCCGCTTAACCAAGTTCAACAAAAGGATCAGTGGCTATCTCGAACAGGTGTTTACAGGCGAAAAATAAATGAAATGTGTGTTTTCCAGGAATGATAACTAGTATGATTAAGTTTTATTTCTGGAATCAAGGTTGACATTTTATGGAGAAAAAAAAATGTCCCCCCCACACAGAAATATGAATTGAAAAAAATTGGAATTAATAAAAAATTGTTGAGCAAACTATGATTAAGATTCTTGAAAAAAAAAAATGATTATACTGCTCTGCAAAGAAACGTTAGAACAATGATTATTAATTATTAATCTGAAACAGAATGATAGGACCCTGCAAGCAGATGTTAGAAATAATTATTAATCTGAATGTAAAAGGAAAAAGCGTTATGTAATGATTATAACGAAAAAAGATGACACAGAAATCTAATTAGTTATAAATAGGATTCTTGATAAAAAAACTTATACGAGGTCGAATTTTGAAGTTATAAATTAATTTTATAACTCTCTATTATGACCAAAATAATAACCTTTTAATAATAAAGAATAAACCAATGAATACTTAAAGAGAGAAAAGAATGAAAGAGTGATTACTTATAATATTTAAGTTAATGAAAAAAAAACTTATAAGTAATCAAGAGTATATATAAATGGATTAATTAAAAACTTATATCAAAGTGATACGCAAAAAAAAATGATTGAATGCAAAACAATTGCATGCAAGAAATAATTTAAACAAAAAGTGAAGAAAACAAATTTTATTTTTTAACAACCCTAAATAAAAAACTCAAAAGAACTTAATATACCTATTTTTACTAAACGTCTCCTCTTTCTTTTAAAAATACGTTAATAAAAAAAACTTTTAACTCTAAAAAACGTAATAAATACTCCAAACGCTTTTAATGAAAACGTAATCCACTGTTTGTTAAAAACAGCATGCAAACATTTAAGACGCAACACTTGTAAACAACTTTAGATGCGTTATAAAAAACGTATCTGCAAGAGAAATGTTAAAAAATGTGAAAAGCAAAAATAAAACCTAATATGCGTGGGAAAGAGATGGGTGAATCAGAAGGGAAGATCTCCACCACGATATTCAGACCAAAGGGCAGCAAAAACAAAAAACGTAGATCACAGCAATAAAAGAAGAACACCATGAATTCAGGCCAAAGAACTTAACAGATCCGAGGTTGCAACTTTGAATCTTATCCCCGCTCACTAGCTGCGCACTTTTTACAAGTTTCTCATCTCGATTTCCTTGCCGTCAAAAAATCGCAGATCAGAACTTGCAGATAGCCTTGGATTAAGCGTGTGGGTTTGAGGGTGTTGAACCTCAGTTTGGCGAGACTTCAAATTTTTTAATAAATTTTTTAACCTTGAGGTCTCCGCACGTTGAACAGCTCAATGCACACAAAAGTGCGCGTTGTTTTAAGCTCTAGATTGTACCCTAAAAGATGCAAATCATTGAGATTTAGGAAGTTTAAGATATTGATTTTTGGAATACCGGTTGGGAAAGATTTTTTTTTAAAAACGAAAGTTTCTATAAAAAATTGTAAAACAATCACTTCGAATGGGATCGACATAGAGGTTTCTAATTTGAAAACAAAGATACTGAAATCTCATATATTAAATAAATATATAAATTAAGAGAGTTTTTTTTCTTTAAAAGAATAGGAAATATTTTAGATTTTATATATATATAGAGAATATGATTTAAATTTAAAAATGAATAGATAATATTTCAAAAAATTGTAAAAAACTAATCTTAAGATTTTTAATAATCTCACATAGAATAATTATATCCTTAATATTATTGAAGAAAAAAAAAATTTAATGAAATAATAATAATTAATCTACAAAAATTGCACAATTAAATGCTATTGCATCACAAACACTAGAATAAATGTTTAAAATATTAAAAATTAAAAATTGTACAATGAATGAGAGTTATATGATAAATGCTTCTTGTTTTGGCGGCACACCTTCCAAAACAAGAGCCAAAAAAAAAAAAAATTGAAATATTGATAGAAAAACCCTTTGGCGGCAAGCCTTCCAAAGAGGGTTAGTCAAAAAAAATGATGATAAAATAAAACCTGCACACACAAGATGTTAGGATGAGCAAAAAACAACACAAACTTCTTCTCTCAATAACGTCTCCAAATAAGGTGTGCTCTAATGAATGGCAACCTTCAACACAAAACTTAAAACGAGGATTAGTAACCAAGCTCTGATACCATGAAAGAAATGATAAGATAGAGCAAGGAACGAGAAACAATCCAAGTAAGTTAAGTGTGAAACAATGTTACCATGAGATAAGCAAAATCCAAGAGCATACACCAAGATGGTTCAACAATGGAGACAAGGATTTATAAGGGGAAAGCAAAGAAAACCCTTTGTGAGTATTATGAATGAAGGCAAATGCCTAGAGAAGAGAGAGAGAGTGTTGGAGCAAGATAGCTCAATACAATAACATCAAATTGATGTGTAAAGAAGAAAGAAAAAGGAGCATCTCTTTTAAAGAGATGAAAAGGAGTTGCATGTGTTCACATGTGTAACTCTCATTTCTATGAATGCCACATTCATAATAGGTGTGTGCAAAGTGTCACAATCCTCTTAAGGAGGATAAATTAAATTCCTTAATAAAAGAATTATAAAAATGAGTTGTCCTCACAAGTGAAATAAAGGACAAATAATGACATGTCCTCCACATGTGTACAATAGGACAAACTACATTTAGGGATCCTTGGAATATCCTAATTAAATACATCCAAGGGAAGATTAATGTTTCTAACAAAAATAAATTAAACAATATTATTTTTTAATTATATTTTATAATAGTGTTCAGTGTTACAATTTTTAAATTATATTATTTATTATTATTAATATTTTTTATTTAAACAATTTATCATTTAGTTTAAATACATTTACAACTTAAATATATATTTTAATATTAAAGTAATAATTTTATTTTATATCAAAAAACATACTAAAGAAATAACCACAAAATAGAAATAATTCAATTCTAAAAGATATATAAATTATTATTAAGTTTTTGTAAACTATGTATTAAAATAAAATAGTTATATTTTATTTTTTATTTATTATATCATATTTATTCATCAACATCAAATTTATATGTATTACATCTATTTATTATTTACAAATGTACATATTAAATTATATAGATATTATTTCATAATTAAAAATTACTTAATTTTATGAAAATTTTGGAAATACAAAATATTAAATAGACTGTGTAAAATTAAACAATTAGTTTTACTTATAAAACATTTTTATATTCCAATACATTTCATTTTTTCTTATAGAAATGTGAGTTTTAATATAAAAATTAAATTCTTAGTTTCATTAATTAAAATATAATATATTTTAATTTTTTATTATAACCATGATTTTATTTTGACTATTTATTTTATTAAGAAAAATAATTATATTTAATTATTTCTCTCTCACACACAACTTATGTTGGTATCACTCTATCTTACTATTTTTTCTCTCTTCCTCTTCCTCTATATTATCTATCTTTTTTCATCTGCATATATGTTTATGTTGTTATTGTTGTATACTGATATTTATCTCTATCTATATGTCTATCCTAGTTTTTGTCTAGTGCTAATGATTAAATAAAAATAGTGTGAGTTCCATTTGATAATCAAGATGAGAATAATACATAGTTGGGAGAGTTATTCCAACTAATTATGGTTGTCTAGTAGCATACATGGTAAGCTTAAACATATAATGTGATACTTCAAATGCTTCATCACTTCTTCAAGTTCTATAATTCAAATATTGGTATGGATATCTTTCCTCATTGCACATAATTTAAGTTGTCAATGTAGAAGGTGCAAATTTGTTTAAAGCATATGTATTGATCATAGTATGATATTAAGTACGTAGTACCATATTGGGGACTTTGGCCTCTCATTCTTGGGCTTAAATGTCCAAAGATATAATAATATAGCACAAGAACTTAACAACAAAATATGAGCCATCCTATTAGATCACAAGTGCATTTCTAGGACAAGAATTTAACAACAAAATATGAGCAATCCTATCAAATCACAAGTGCATTTCTAGGCAGAAATTAATGCATTCATAATGTTAATTTAGATTCTCACTCATCTACACCTCTACAACCATTATACCATTATGCGTTAGGCAGGAACTATGACACATTGCGTCTCTTGTTGAATTATATGACTTCAAATCTGATTGTGTTCCCATAGGGAAAAGCAAAATGGATGAAGATAACCCAAAACAATATCAATTCGATTAACATTGGTTTTCATCAGGAATTGTTTCAAGGTGGACCTTGTGAACAACTAACTTTGAATATGAAAAACACCTTGTACGACGATGGCATCGGTCTTTTAGTGGAATTTCAAGATGTGGTAGATTCTACCATGATCTTGATGAGCCAAAGTCACAATTCTATTACAAATGTCGATAGGTGTTGCTTCACAACTAACAAGGATGCATATAAGGGTGAACCTTTACCAGAAGGAACTGGTACATTGCTCGTTCCACTCTACCCGTGGCTGTCACGTCAAGGATACCTATACTCAAGTAGAGGTGGTTTTCCACCTACTATTGATTATAATGTGGGTTGGTCTTTCTCTGAACCACACTTGGCATAAACAAATGCACCCATTCCTCAAATGATAGTTAATCAACTATTTGGATAGTAGAATTAGACAAGTCATGAAATGGAATGTCTTTCAATATTTTTTTGACTCGTCAACCCCTGAAGTAGGAGACAATAAAACTGTACTCCAAAATAGAAATGGCACAACACCCACATTTGTACATTTTGTTGTTGCTTGATTTATTTGTCATAAGGCCAATCACTCAGAAGCCGATGAGAATGAACATCAAGATTAGTAAGGGAGCTCATCATAGTAAACAAAGCGAAGCCCATTTTGTTTTTATTAATAGGATGAAAATCCTTAATGAGACCACACGTATAGTCAGAGTGAGTAGTGTCGATACAAACATACATGAGACAATTAAGTGGTTAGGCATAAACTTTGCCAACGCAAAAATAGACTAGGTCATCTCAAGTGTAGGTGCTAAATAATTAAATGCATAAAATAGTCTTTTGCAAGGAGTGGAGCTTGACCTTAAATAGAATCCTTAGAGATTGTAAACCAACCAGAATTTAAGTTGTCCGAATATTATATCAAGGTACATAATCATTTTTAATAGGAATTTTGGATGGAAGCAAGAAGGCACGTTAATGGCTACTCGGCACTCATTAGCTTCTTTTCAAAATAGTTCTTTCTTATGCATATTCCAATGTTTCTTGCCAGGCACATTGCCTTGTATATACCATACCAACTGCTAACCTATTCAAGCTATCGAATTTATTTTAAGTGATTTACTTGAAAAGTATTGTTATGCTAAAGATCCCGCAATTAGTATGTCAAAGAGCCAACAGAAGCTTTTAACTAGTTGACAATAGCTCACGTTTCCCAATAGACATAATCCATCAACCTGAGCAAATTTGACGAAAATCTAAAAACTCCACGCAATGGCTGCAGAATGTTGCCCAGCTTGAAAATTGGCTCATCTTTGGCTCATCTTTTCCTCAAGAAAAAGAATAAAATTGGTTTAAATGATTAGAGACAAACTAAATCTAGGGTCCAAACCACCCAAGTATAAAAAACAATGGGCACTAAAAATTGCAGCTGCAGTTTTCTAAATAGCAAAACTGCGCCAAATTGATGATTTACAGCAGCCGTGTAAATTATCGAAGTTAACGTTTCGGGACTCTAGCAGGAAATAAAATATATAGAGGCCAAGACTAATGGACATTGCACTGCTGCACTAGTGGATGTGAATAATTTACATATTTTTCCCAGATAGGTCTGTACCGGTTCATTGCTAATTTTAACCATGGTTTCATATTCCCATTGTAATGCACAACAGCTCCACTTTCTATCAGCTGCATATCAACATTTGGATCATAGCCTAATCCAAGTACATGCCACCGTCGATCAAGTGGTTCAGTTAGACCATAGAATGTAAGCAAGCCTGGAGGCAGAGTGCCCAGCTTCCAAAGAGTTCGATCAACATTCTGCTTCTGCCAGTAATGATATCGGCTTGTAACATTAACTTTCTTCCATGCTACAAGATCAAACACATTCATCCCAAAGGCCCACCCACAAGCATCTGCATCGAAGTGAGAACGAATTTTGGTGTCAGAGAAATTGAGATATTTATGGTACCGGTGGAACGTCTCAAGGCAGGTTTCAACTGCACCATTGACATTTCCATGCAAGTCTACTTTGAAAAGAGGTGTCAAGTCTTTTTGAACCACAACATCATCATCCAGGAAAACCACTTTCTCGAGAGCAGGGTATACTTCGGGAATATAGAACCTTAAATGGTTCAACATTGAAAGGTACTTTGGATTCCGAAACTTAACAGCACTCTTCATATCCTGAGAACCTTTAAAATAATAACTTCGTGTTTCCTCATCTTGTAGCTGCTGCAGTACAGGAACATATGATGCATTGAGCCAAGTGAAGTCATCTATATTCTGCACTTCTGTCGTTGCTCCCTTGTAACTGTTCATAGCAAACCAAGCCTTCACGGCAGCATGATTGACTTCATCAGTAACTATATGGAAGACAAGCTGCTCAGGGTGATCAGCATTCTCAACTGTGGAGTTCACCACCACAGATGTTGCAAGCACGTTATCTGAGAACACACAGAAATGATACAATTTGTTATCCACAAGTTTAGGATTGTGACTCTGCCCATCCATGTACTTCTGGAGTTTGTAATTTCTGGACCATTCCTTAGTCAATCTTGTACCCAAACAGTAAAGACCCTTAGGCACAGCTTCTGCAGCTAACTGTCCAAATGTTGTACTCTGTACAGTGGCTGCATTTGCACGTTCTTCCAAAGCTTGTATTTGGGCCTTCAATTTCATGATCATTGTAGCACTGTCATAGTGAAGTTCTTTAGCATGATAGATCAGTAATGACAACTCTCTAATAATAGGTTCTGCTTCTTCCATGGTAACCTGGGTGCCTCTGGTGGCTGCTTTGGATAGTAATAATTGGCAACCCCTTATTTGAGCGCTGAAATCCCATGCAAGTTGCAGATTGTTGTTTTCTTTGGCAATAACAACGTATGCTTTAGCCAGAGTCATCTGATCTCCCAACTGTCTTGTGAGAGACTTGGCACTAAGCATCTCCTCTGTAAAATTAGTGCCCTCTGCTATGCTTCGTCTTGAATCTCCACCTGTCTGCAAGACATAGGATGAATTAGAGTGTACTGGTAAAAGTAAGTATATCGACCAGTTTTATGTTACTAATCAAAAGCCCTGGAGCAAATTCACTTTGTATATTCCATATTATCAAACATCAACAAAAAGATTGTCAAGTCCATGAATGTCATCTCGAAGTCCTTATGAAAGAATGAGTTTTACTAATGTTAACTAAAGAATTTCAAGAGATTGTAATGCACCAAAGTGCAAACCATAGTCAAAAAGAGAAATTTGAAATGGTGTCTTGGTGAAAGTCAACATTGTGCAATAAATAAACACCACACAACGAGCATTGGCATGAATTACCAATACTTGATGACAATGTTTGACATCCACATGCTCAATAAGCAGTCTCACAGCCAAACTAGACAAAAGATGTTACTGTCAAACCCTTTTATATTTATGAGAACAGGATTGAATATGCACAGAATGTAGGTGGCTCAGAAACAGCATTTCCAGATGTGATATGATACTTCTGATCCATATGCTGCGCTCAGTTTGTATTAGGAAGAAACAAATATCAAACTAACAATCTAAAGCTTTGGCTAATGATCGTGTGAACATGAATAGAATATATATTAAATTTATTTACAAGCAGTACTAGGATGAACTACCTGGATATATTATATGGAGATAATACACTGAAGTCCATTCATACAAATTTTCAGCAATTGAATTCACAGAAAACATAAAGTAAAACCAAATCATAATTTTCTGTCGATAGATAAGTCCATGCATTTTGCTATTGGTTAATAGAAGTGTAGATAAAGTACATAAGATACATGGAGAATGGTGTAAAATATGTGAATCCATTACAACTGAAACTAATAAGACAAAACTAAAGGAGATGAAAATCTAATGATCAGGACTCGAGCAAAGAAGGAAATTTGGAGAACGGGATGAAAGTTGGGACGATTTTAACATATCACCATCCATTCTCAAAATATTAGAATAATCATAATGGTAATTTAAGTCACTTAGATGTATCTGGTCACTTAATTGAATATTTCAATTAATGTATCTTCAGTGAGATAGTTTAGCATCTTTCTATTTCAGCTCACCTAACGATTGTTTCTCTTAGAAACAGCATCCTTTTTTTTCCTTATTTAAGGAGTCTTCATTTCCTTTCTAATTACTCATCACATATGAATCAATTAGCATTTTGGTATCAAAGCCCATATAGGTTTTTTAGTGAATTTTTAAATTCGAAATTTTTGTACGTCGAAAGAAATGCCAATAGTTTTTAACAATTTTTTTATTGAACAATGTGAAGAATACTAGAATTTTTTTTGATGTAGGAGTTTCTTTCAATTTTTTTATAAAAAACGAAGATTTTCTTTGCAGATTCTGAAGGTTTTTCTACCTACTGTGAGGGTTTTCTATCTCAAAACTGTGTTATTTGGAGGTTCTGTTTGCCGCGTTCGAGGGTTTTCTTATTTTCTCATGGAGAGGGTTTTCTGATTTTTTTCCACAAAAGTCATGGGCATTCCATGTTTGCTCATGGAGAGAGGCTGTTCTGAATTTTTTCCCACAAGAAATCACGGATGGAGGGTTTGCTAATTATTTTCCACAAAGTTATGGATAGAAGGTTTTCTGATTTCTTTTTCCAAAATAAATTCATGGAGGGTTTTGCATGATTTTGTCCTAAAAATTGTGGTCATTTGTTTTGTTAGTTAACAGATTTGTCACTGTGATATTGGCTTGAAAACTCACCATGTTTTCCCTGTGAGCAGTGATAACCGTTCCAACAGTTGGAGAGATTGCAATTAGATCATGATCTAATCGCAATCTCCTCTGTGTTTGAGAGGGGCAGCGCTCTCATATGATAGGGTTAATTGTGATTTTTTGTGTACTTTTAACATGAAGTACATAAAAGAGAAAACATTAAACTAAAACTAAATGAACAAGGAAACCCCAAAATTTAGAACTAAAACAACATCAACAAAGAAACCCCAATTAGACATATGACTATCAAGTAGGATACCACAATGGATAACAATTAGAAAGGAGACTTGAAAGAAGCTGAACTTGATATGCAACAATGATGCAAGAAGGTAAACACATTTTGACATATGAAGAAACATGTTACCTAAACACATTACAATAATAACTTACAAATATATTTGATACATACAAATCAAAAACATTTTTCATTCTCTTTGAAAATGTACAAATTCAAATGCCCTTTTTGTACATGGTGTCGATCCAAAAATTCCTTAACAAATTTCTCCAACATTTCCTCTTCATAAAAGTCCTCCCTTTACATTGCAAAGCCTTTGCACTTATAGGCTACACAAGATAACTACCTAGTAACTACCTTCTTTTCCAACTTAGTAACTAACTCATTTTTGTGCAATTTGAATAAGGTTATTAACTTCACAAATTTTGTGCAAAAACAATCAACTTCTTAACTTTGACTAAGAGTGACAAAAGTCACTAATTACAAAAAGGGAACTAGAAACTTGCAACTTTGAAGGAAGAACAAATAATTTGCTTTGTTGAGGTACCTTTCCATCTTCATTTGCTTCAATTTGAACTTGTAGTCATCACACCATCTAGTAAGTAATTTGGAATCTTTATAATTCAAATAGAATGGTCATTTATCTAGAACATTCCTTTGAGAAGCAAACTCCAATTGAGTTAGCTAGACATTTGTCATTGTCATCTTATCTTTTTTTCAATTATCATTGGAAAATATTTGTCATTCCAAACTATCACACATGTTTCTTACATCTTGTTCAAATTCCATCCAAACAATCATCTCCTCCATGATAGCCCAAATGACCAACCACTTCTATAATTGCTTGCTCCATCAACCTAAAAGGGTATTAACTATTGTCAACAAAAACATTGTAATCTCCTGGATGTAAAGATGATCTTTTGTCTAGACACTACTGAGGATCAATTGTGCCAGATTATAAGGGGTATAATCAATTGGGAATATAAAGGCAATAATAATATATTAACTTTTAAGTTTGCGGTCTTCCCTTTAATGAGTATATAAATTATTATTCTTCTTTAAATCGTGTGTGGAATCTTGATGTCATATAAATTTAATACTTTCCAAATCATGAAGAACTCAAACTTTAGCATGCTTGACCAGGCAAAGTCTTGTGAAACCATATTCTCTCCATGCCACCCATGTAAACACATTTCTACACTTTGTTAAACTGTTAAAAGTAATTGGATTTCACAAGCATGTTTAGACAAGCTTCTAGCCACAACATTTGGAGAAATTTCTTTATCCTTAGTGCTTTTGAAGTTGTCCATACATCAATCTTCATTTATTGTGTGTGGTAGGGAGGAGGGAACCGATAGAGTCTAAAGATTTTCTCTTTGAGACCGCAAATCACATTTTTCTTGAAAGTTTCCAGTCTTTTCAACATATCTGTCCTCTACAAGTTTGTAATTATTGTATTCGTGGAGACAACATGTCACAGAACCAGTAATTTATAAGTATAATGTTTGATAAAAGCACCCACCAGAAATATGATTCGATGGGTGTCTAGCCTGTTTACAATCACAGATGATTCTGCCCAAGATTGTGGAATCAACCTTATTTCTGTCAATAAGACTTGGTTGAAGGTTCTTAGTGCCTTTCCCTCATATCGGTTTTGATACTAGAACTGTAACTAACGTACACATGAGATCACATTTCTTTGATATATTTTGTCAAATAAATGGGTTTACATCTGCCAATCACTGTTTTATATAATTCTCGAAACTTCTTTAACAAACTCGTTTTGTGCATATTACACAATCATCTCATATTGTGTAAACACCTCTTCAATGTGTTATGTTAAACATGTGATACCGCATTTCCTTTTAAATGTATTGTATGAAAATTTGGACAAGAGCGACAGGGGGATGTGGGTACGCCATTCTATCAAACAAGTCAGATGTGCTTTGTTCATGCTTCAACACTCCACCTTTATGTCTACCAAAAAGATTGCGGCTACATTGTAGAATATGAGTCTTTAGACTTCCAAACTTCGATGGATATCAATATCTTGGCTCAAGTTAATAAACCTTTGACTTGTCAGACGTGCATATAGCTACACAGGCCTGGCAGCTAAAACATTAAACAAAACTATATCTTCAATGCTTGGATGGAAGTGTTCAACTAAGAAATCATCGCACAATATAAGAGGGTAAACTGTCAACCAAATTCATCAATATTCTAATCAATTTCACATTTTGCATAGAAATTTTGCAGCATCAAGCAATCATCATGTTCTATGCAATCACTTATCCATGATGAATTTTGTTAAATAATTACAGTAGTGTGGCTTTGATTGCTCAACTCACGCCCATTTTACAATTCTTTGCCATGATAAATCTTTGCAGAATTCAACCAAAAACATTTAATGCACCTTCAAAGCTCTCCTGCAAACCAGAGGCATTTTATCAACCAATTGTTGGACATACTCTATGCTTTCATTTCTTCGTGGACACCCACCAATGAACAAATTCCATGAAACGATATTTATTTTGGCATGTTTTTTGAATTGATTTTGATCCTTATGTACGCTTCTCATTTTACATGTCTATCTCTGCAAGGGAGCTTCTAGCCATATTTCTTGACATAAATTATATCAAAAATTATCTTTTCCGAAATTGCTTCTAATGTTCACTGCCAAATACAATAGCTTGGAAGTTTTAGATGTTTCTTTTTAAAAAAAACATATCCATTTTGTGTACCGTCAACAATCATAGCATGTCAGACCTTCAAGAATTTCTCATGGGCAAGGAGGATGGCAACAGCTAGTAGAATGGACTTTGTATATGATGATGCTTTTGCTTTAATGCTACTCGAACCTCTACAACACATTCATCTTGTATACCATGCAATTACTACATACATGAGACGACATGTCCTTTCGGGACATTTTGTCAAACAATTCATAACATACATTTTGAAGCTTCCCATTTAAACAATTTGAGTTTGTTGTTTATGGTTTCCCATTTCATCTTATCGCACTATATGATATCTCTATAAGGCTGTGTATCAAACTATTCATATGTTGCAGCTATACTTCTGCACTGTTTTTATATTTTATTAATAAGACTTGATTCAAATTTCACCCTATTGAGACACCAGGAGAAACAATGATGAAGTTTGTATGAATTGTCCCATTTCAGCTTCTCGTGCTATATGATATCTCTACGAGGCAGTCTGTCAAACAATTCATATGTTGCAGCTATGCTTCTGCACTGTTTTTATATTTTATTAATGAGACTTGATTCACGTTCACACTGTATTGGACCACTGGGAGAACACTGATGAAGTTTGTATGAATTGAATCATACTCTTAAGCATTTTGTCAAACAATTAATTTGCAACATAAAGCAGTGGATATTGGGAAGCTTGGTTGTGAACTTTGTTTGGATTGACACCCATACTCCACCACGATGCATGCATACCTCAGTTCTCTTAGCAGCATGATCTTCATGAGCTTAATCCACACAAGATATACCTCAAGCTGAACATTGTTAACTATTTAATTATCAATACCTGCATTTGAGAACACGAAACTTACACTTTGATGCCTGAACAAAATTCCCTCACTCAAAAGCTTGGTCGAGACTTACAGGTATAAACTCTGCTGGAAGTAAGCATTTGCACCAGACTGAAACAGAAAGGCCTCAGAAAACAAATCAATACATACAATTTCCTCAGGCCTACTTTCTTTAGGGATGCAAGAAAGTATGGATGCAAGACTTTAGCTAAAGGCTGAAACTGACTCTTTCTCATGCCTCTAATGTTGGCCAATTCTTGAAGTTGGAAGGGCAAGGTCAACATCATATATATACTACCACTAAAGGTTGTAACTTGTAATCAAACTATCCAAAAAATGATAGTGATAGCCAACAATACTGTTCGACCATCTCTTGCACTTCCACATAAAGATTTAGCAAAATGCTTCATCCATATTTCCAGTTCTAACTCAAAGCTTTCTATCAAATCAGCTAAGGCTTCAACATTTGCTTCTCCCTGTAAACTATATGCTCATTAGACTTGGGCATCCAGTTATAGATATGTATAGACATGGGATTTTCCACTAATAAGGTCCAGCTGCTTATTATCACTAACAAGAAGGGAAACATTGGGAGGCTTAACCTTTTGAGATTTTGTAGCTGCAAGCTGAAATTGAGAATGCAATAAATCTACCTCAAGCATTTCTATATGACTCACAAGTTCTAAAAATCTTGCATGGAAGCAATTAGTCTTTTAGATACTAACATGAGTTCAGAGGAGGTACATAACCTTTCGAGCAGCAGAAGAATTCATTAGAACATTTTTTAACATTATGGTCATCATAGTGACTGGGTCTTGATATATAAGTGTAAAATTCCTGACTTATTGGAACTATTCTGGAAATAGACTTGGTGGAATATAATGAATATTCTAAATATAATTGTAACCTTTGACCATTAAAATTGTTCCTCTTATTGATTCAATTGAGTTTCACATTATTTATATCGATACTGATGGCCAAATCTTATTCAAAACTGGATTTTGATTGTAACAACTATATTGAAATTTTCTACGCAACTGATTTACCACAGTAGAAGAAATTAAATAATACAAATTAAGGAAAAGCACCTGACATTTCTGTCTGTACCTAATCTTCTCCAAGCGCAATCCGCAAACAGGACACCTTCCTACTTGATATGACAGAGGATTTGATATTTGATGGTAGAATAATTCTGTCTGACTTTCATATTGCCATGATATTGATGTGCCTGCTAACTGACATTTCTATCTGCCCAATGAATATTCTTCCTTTGGCAACAACGTCAAACAATATAGAATGAAAACTCTTGTCTTCAACCAAAAAGGAGTGCCGCCGTATAGGATAATATCCACCTTCGAACCTTGAAGAAACAAATCGCTCACAAAATTTCTGATTCTTCTTTCCGACGAATTTCGTGGAGCAACATATTAATTCTGTTATATTTTAAAACAATATTATCAATGAGGTTACGGCAGGATATAACAAGCAAATCTACTTCATATGATCTCTTCTTTGTGATATCTCCACTAGGCCAGCACCGTTTCTGACGAAAGGAGTTAAGAATCCAGGATCTGTTCTTACAATCAAATTCTGATCGATAATCTTAATTTTCTTCCCCCTTCCAAGGCTCTCGAATTCACAATTATTACCATCTTTCTCATTCCCGTGGTGCAACTGAATACGGGATTTATTAACAAAGTCTATCTTGGCTTAATAAATATTGAGTTATGCAATAATCATTTTGATTTAGTATTTATTTAATATAAGCTTTTGAAAACAAATATTAAATAATTACTAGTTATTAAATATAATAGTCTTTAAAAAGACAATCCTGGAGGAGAGTTTGGCACATTACAATAAGTGGAAGCATATGAAGAGGCAGACCTAAAACTATCCTTATACCAAGAATACACGACTTGAATTTTCATAATATGTTGAAACTGAACTTGACTCCCACACAAGTAAACATGCATCAAAGAATCTCTGTCTCTGAAAAAAGAAAGATGATCCATGCACCTTAAACCTCTTGCTACACCTTCTTGAAGTATGACTTGAATTGTCACAGGTGTAACCATAGATTTACAATCTAGCATTCCAAATCTTTTCAAGATATCATTAGAACAACTTTCAACATTATGGTCATCATACTGACTGGGTCTTGGTATATAAGTGGAAGCATATGAAGAGCCAGACCTAAAACTATCCTTATAACAAGCATCCATGACTTGAAATTTCATAATATACTGAAACTGAACTTGACTCTCACACAAGTGAACATGCATGAAAGAATCTTTGTCTCTGAAAAAGGAAAGATGATCCATGCACCTTAAGCCTCTTGCTGCACCTTCTTGAAGCATGACTAATTGCCACAAGTGTAACCGTAGATTTACAATCTAGCATTCCAAATCTTTTCAAGATATTTATTGCATATTTACCTTGACTTAAAATAATTCCATTTGAACTTTTTCATACCTCAAGCCTAAGGAAATTCAAATAATGCAATAATCCAAGATCATTCATTTCAAATTCTGAAGTAAGTTCACTCTTACATTTAATGATAAGATCATCATTACCAATTAGAAATAAATCATCAACATAAGCACAAGGATCAGCACTTTGTTACCATTCACTTGAAAATACAAATTTTGTTACCATTCACTTGAAAATACAAATTTGGATCTGCGTCATTCTTTTCAAAACCCAAATTCAGGAGATAATTATCAATTCTCTCATACCATGCTCAAGGAGCTTGTTTAAGGCCATACAAGGCCTTTTTCAGCTCGCATGCATATGATTCTCTATCATGGATTACAAATTACATTTAGAAATCATTACACACTAGGAAATCCAAGTGTTCTTGTGCTTGTACCCTTGTTCACTTGGTTCTACTTGGCGGGTCCATCCTATCTAGGCAAGAGTTTCCTCCTCGGTTCCTAATGTAAATGGTGTGTTGGGATCTACCATTGATGACCATTTCAACACATACAGGGGGACATTATGACATGACATTTCATATTCACTGTTTGTCTTTACGACTTCTCCATTAATACCGTTTCGGTTTTTCACAGTGTGCCTTTTATAGTGATTTATAACAACATTAATTTTCCTTGCTGGATTCGTCAGTTACTTCATTTTGTCTACGATTCTCTTTCCCGTTAATATTATAACAGATGGGTGTCATTTGGTTGGTTTTGCAAGAGTCTTCTCACCTTCAGCATTTCCTTGGTGACTACTGAGCGTCATATTTATTCTCGTGAATGATCTGTGACTGAGTCTCTTTTAATGTTGGAGGCATCATCTGTAGTTGAATATATTCATTCAGCGATAAAAGGCATTTTATGATTGAAGAGCAGTGCATGTCTGAAATACTTTTCATATTCTCAGTATTGAGTTTAGTTCAAGTAACAGGACCTTTCTGATCAATGTGTGTAAGATATTGTGATTATTTAAATTACCTGTGAGATAATCGAGCATTTTACATTTTCTGTAATTGCATAGGCAAAGGGTTTGAATGTTCAAACTGTGTATAAGGCTTAGTGATAGGTCGTTAAGTATTAACAATCATAAACCTAAAGATTGTTGTACTCAGAGCTTAAGCATTCAATAAAAGGATACACTTTTTGGGGTGTGACTGGGTTTTTCCCCCCAGTATGAGGGTTTTTCCAGGGTAAATAATGGTGTCATTTGTTCATATGCTTTATCATATTTCTGATTATTGCTTTCTCATATTCTGGTTCAAAAACTCAACATTGTATTAGAGCCAAGTTCTACATAAAAGATCCCTAACCAGAATTTTGCTTCAAAGCCCACATGAGGAGGAGTCAGTTTAAGGCTGCTGCAAAGTTGAGACCTTCCAAAGAAGAAAGTTTTTGTAAATGTATGTGGATCTCTGATAGAGATCAGTTGTAATAAACCTTCACACAAAAACTATTTCTATGATCTGATTAAAAAAGTCTGAATATATATTTCAGACTGAATATATAAATCTGATTATTAATATATATTCTGAATTAGAGATATGAAATTGCATTCAAACTGAATATGTAAATTGCTGTTGAGGAATGATTCATTGCCTTGTGATTGATGATCTCCTCAAACAGCGATCACAGATTTATATATGAAAAAGAAAGGATGCTGAGTACATGTCCCCGTATGGACATGACTCTACGGGTCATGTCCCTACATGGACATGTACTTAGAATACTGCCGACACTACATAAACTTCAACAGATATAATGTAGCCCAATACCTATTAAGGTATATTGAATGATAATTATAACATTGAATATATGAATATATATATATATTGTGTGTGTGTGTGTGTGTATTTCTGAGATAAAGTATATGAATAATTTCATTATAATATATATAAGTGATCATATATATAAAGGGAGAATCACAATATCATATACTAATCACAATGTGTACTTCACTTCTACTAAAGCTACACTTTAACAGTTTTTACATTGGGCATGTTGCTATTACTACTGAGAAAGAACTTCCTACTAATGACAAAAGTTTAAATATCTCTTCAAATTTCGCAAAGATCCATGCTGGTGCAGAGGGTGCACTATCAGCAACTTTTATGAGAGTTGTTAATGGATCAGAATTCAGGGTTCTTACAGCAATTTACCAGAGGTTCTGTTTCAGACTATTGTCAATTTATTGCTGGAGCATTTGTATCTTTATCTGCCATCCAGCGGCAGGTTGCATCTGTTGTTCTTATATCATGATTTAAAGAGCTTTCTCGGACCTATTCAAAGATGAGTTTCGAGGCCACTGCATTAATCCAAACTGACAGTACTTCAGGCTGCTTTCAAAACATGTTTTCTGTTGGAGTCCCTCCAGCAAATGACTTAAGACACTGCAGTAGATCTAGCAACAAAGTTCATGGAATCAAAGGTTGCATTTTTTCATTCTGAAGATGGAACAGATAAACAAGTATTTTTTATGTTTGGAGGTAGCAGAACAATGGCCTGTGGCTGCTGTAAGATATTTTATACGTGTTCAGGTAAATTTGCAAATTAGCGTTTCTGCCTTAATGTCAGGTGCAGTTTCTTGGATGGCAGAGATACCAGCTAAGATAAATCCTGTCACAAAACCTCTTATGTATTCTTTGAAAGCAGATTAGGAGGAAGTTCCAAAAATGATGGCTGCTGATGCAGTAGCAGAAATCATTTCACCGTGTGTTGGATGTAAGCCCAGTCCATATATGTGTGTGTGTGTGTGTGTGTGCTTTAACCTGTTAAGATCCAAGTTGATCTCAGGCATCACAAATGAATAAAAATAAGTTAAGTATAGAGAACGACCCTGTTCTGATAAGGAAAGTTGCTAGCAAATCAATAATCAAGGTCACAAATATCTCTGTAAATCTTGGTTGGAGTTGATACTACTGCTGGCAAAGAATTCGATGATGCCCATGCACATATATAAAGGAAGTAAATGCCATCTCAAATGTAGACAATAAAGAGACAATCAAGAGATAAGTGTTTTGTGCCTTTGAATAATGTTCATATGTTGTTCTTACTTTAGAATAGCAATTTTTGTATTATTTTTAACATTGATCTGATTATTTCTCTTCAAGGAAGTTTAACTATATCACTTTGTTATTCATCAGTTGCAGGATCAGATCAAGGAACATAAGGATGTTAAGTAGATTGAATTATTTTAGGGCCATTAGTTTGCTTTGGCTCGTGATTGCTGTGCATATATTAAGTTGAGAAGAATTGAGTATCTTGATGGATTCTAAATATGTAACATCCCCTGCCAGAACTTTAATTTACCTTACATTTCTCCATTTAGCTTTTGCAGTCTAATTTCCTATATATTTTCTTAATCAAAAGATGATACATTTATACATACAACTATGGGGCATCCTCCCCCCGCCCCCCCCCACCGACGAACAGTTGGGTGAAAAAAGGGGGATTGCAAGTCGTCCCTAGTACGGAAAGGGGACGTCCAGATGTCCCCTGCCCGTACAGGGGACAGCTGGCCATCCCCAATTTTTGTAATACAAAAATTTTGAAAAACAAACTAAAAAACATAATGTTTTTCATTCCAACTTGGTCACCTAGGTGTGCCCCACCCCTCCAAATGCTCTATAAGGTAAAAACAGACCACATTATGGTTGTTTTGACATTTGTTTGGTTTTGCTTGTGAAGTGGGAGTGTGTTGCAGCTGGCTAGGGTTTTCATTTAGCAAGAAGAGGAGGTGATTTTTTTGCTTCCAAGAGCTTGAGTAGGGGTTTGAGCTTTCTCTATTGTGCACCAAGTATGAAACTCTTTATGCTTCCATTTTCCATTTTTTAAATAAATTTGCAGCTTGAAAAGTCTGATTTTTATTTTTATTTTTTCATTGTTTCAGCTCATATTTTTATTGATATTTAAATCTCAAAACAAAGCACAATGAGCAGCAGTGGAAGTACTAGTAGTGGTGGTGATGAGGAGGAAAATGTGGTTGCGCATGATATTGCTAGTACTGGAACTAAGAAAGAAGCTGGTCCTAAAATTAATTTATTTAAATACCCTTCCATCATCATGAAGGATTTTGCATCCTTTCAATAGGAAAAAAACCTCTTCTCCAATTTGTCGCACGTACGCCAAAAGATAAAAAGAATGCAGGAGGGACTAGGCTGTGGAATTGTCATGTTTGTCTTGATGATTTTAGGGGCAGCTATACAAGGGTGAAGTTCCACTTTTTAAATGTTGCATGCCATGGAGTCGAAGCTTGTCCTAACTTGACTAATGCACAGAGATTAGAATGTCAAAGATTGCACTTAGAGGCTGAAATGGAGGGGCAAATTTTGACAGTGACATCACCATCAATTCAGTCACAATCATTTAGACATGTCATCCGCCATTGGTACTAGTGGCAGCCTTGCTGAGTCTAGAGAGAAGAGGAAGATTAGTGGTGAGAAGGGCTCGTGGAAAGTTTGTTTAATGCACAAGCAAAGAAAAAGCGTGAGGCATCCATTGGTAGATTCTTTGTTGCTAATGGTATCACATATCATGCAACCCGTTCCACTTATTTTAAACAAATGATCAAAGATATATTAAATATGAATCCCTCATTTGTACCTCCAGGTGAGCATAAGCTACAAATCACCATCCTAGATGAATAGTATTCTAGAGTTGCTTTGTTGTTTGAGGATATGAAACATACTTGGGTTAGGTCGAGCTGCTCTATTGTGATGGATGGGTGGAATGTTAAACATCTGCAACTCATCATTGTCACATCGCCTGTTGGCTAATATTTTTTGAAAGCCATAGATTGCTTAGGAAAAAAGGATGCAAAATTTTAGTTCATCATTTTGAGAGATGCCATAGAGGAGGTTGCGTTAGCTAGTGTTGTACAGGTTATCACAAATTTTGTACCTGTGTGCAAATCAGTCGATTTGATGATAGAGGGTGCTTATAGGCACATCTTTTGGACCTCTTGTTGTATTCATGCATTGAAGGACATAGGGAAGATTGAATGGGTGAAATAGGCGGTGTTAGAAGTTAGAGAAGTGCAAGTGTTTATACGCAACCACTACACTTCACTTGCTCTATTCAGGTCCTTCTCTAAGGAGTTTCTCAAACCAATCGAAACAAGGTATGTCAATTTTAATTATAGTTTACTTTTAGTTTGCTTTAAGACTTTAAATTTATTTTTATTTATAATTGTTACAAACTTACATGTGATGTTTTTATCTTTTTAATCATTAATGTTTAACTTTATTTTAATTTATAATTGTCTCTATAGGTATTGCACATACTTCATTTTGATGGAGAGGAGGATTGAGGTGCATGAGGCCCTCCAATTGATGGTGGTGAATCCAGAGTGGGGACGATGGTCCAATTCTAAGTCCTCTGAAAGAAAAGCAATGAAGCAAAGGATCCTTGATGAGAGCTGGTGGTCCACAATGAAGGAAGTTGCTGATTTTTTTAATTTAATGTTAATCTTTTGCTTGCTGATTTTCATACTAACTTAAAAAACTTTAATTTCTAATTCTGATTTTTAATTTTTTTTTTTGCATAAGATATATTTGCTCTGTCATAACGCCCATTGTAGATGTCATTAGATATGTCAATGTTGATGCTCCTAATTTGAGAGAGATATATGAAACTATTGAGAGCATGTTGGGGAAGATGAAGAGAATTGTTGCAGCAAAGGATCCTACATTGGGGTTTTATGAGTATATTAGGCCCATTGTGACGCGGAGGTGGAACATAATGAATACTCCGCTTCATGTAGCAGCCTTTGCTCTAAATCCAAAATGGCATGCAGACTTGGGTGGAAGGGGCCTCCCATGTGATGATCCTGAGGTATTGGGTGGCTTCACAAGAGTCATTGATAAGATGTATTCAGCTCAAGAGGCCACTACTCTTCGTGCACGGTTCCTTGACTTCACCAACCTTCGTCACCCAAACTTGGGTAAGCCACAAGCTAAGTTGGATAGAGTGGTATTGGCACAGCGATATCATATTGGATGGTGGACCTGGCATGGGAGAGATACACCTGAATTAAACGCACTTGCCACTCGCCTCCTTGCACAGGTTACTAGTTCCTCAGTTGCAGAGAGGAATTGGTCCACATATTCATTTATCCACTCCGCCAAGAGGCAAAGACTTGTCTCTAAATGAGCAGAGAAGCTAATGACAATGCATCATGCTCTTCGACTTGCGGATCGCCGAACCCTAGAGTATAGGCAAACACCAACTTTGAGATGGGATGTTGAGCTTGAGGATGTGGCCCACATAGATGAGGATGAGACAGCACCAAGATTGGTTGGGATTCCATTAGATGAGATTGCGCTTCCTGTGGAGGATGATAGTTGTTACATCCCAAAATTTTGACCTAATTTTAAACTTGTTCATAACCGTTGGATTTAACGGATTATTCTTTCATGATCATGTGAAATAGGTAGTTATTTATATACATTATATTAACTGTTAATGAAGATGGTCGTTAACCATTAACTGTTATTAGATGATTAGCAATTGCTTGATTTAAAATTAGGATTAATAATTTAAGGTCTTTTAAAATGTTTATATGAAATTATTATAGAATTGTTATTATGGTGAAAGTGTTTTCATGGGTGATTATAGGAGAAGATGAAGAGGGGGGAAGCATTGCTAAATGGGATCATCAGAATGGGATGCTTGCTTAGTTCAGTCATCAGGATCGGCAGGTATGACCTTAAACTTCTTTGGAAAGGACGCAACGACTTGAACATAGGATACATTTGTGGGACCCGCATGAGCTATTAAGAAAATAATCTAACAAAATATAAAATAATCTAATTTAAAATATAAGACATACCTCAAGAGATTTTTAATTGATCTTTATCATATTATTATAATAAATATTTACATACGTACATATAAATATAAAAATGAAATGCCACCAATAAATTATAATAACGTAATTTAATGATGTCACCCTATTGATGTACTTACATGAATGTATATAAGTATATATTATAATAACAATTGAAATTATAATCTTCCAACTCTTCTTTCTAACTTTCTATTTTATTTTTCTTTCCCTCCTTTTCATAATCGATTTAATACTTGGAAATTCGAATGGTTTATAGTCTTTTAATCGATGGAAGCCAAGAAGTCATGGCTAGACTTTTAAATGAAAGCCGTGAGAGGAGTCGGGGGCATTCATTCCTCACTTGACCACATATCTTACTCTCTCTCTGCCACCTTTAGCACTTGCTACACATCATTCTGTGAGCTGGAAGTCCCTTCATTTTACCAATCATGTCGTCCATTACAAGCAACAGCCCTACCGAATACATCCATTCATTTCTGCAGTAGATACGTCTACAATGTATTAAGGAGAACAGAGTTCCAAATCGAATGCAAAGTTTTCAAAGTTTATTGCCTCCTCGTGCCCATCATATCTTCCATATCGTCCATTAAAGCCTTGTCAAGGGGTTCAAATCTCTGCTCCTTGCCGTGCAAATAATCGGGCTAAAGATTTGTGACCAGCTAGGACCAAACAGAATTCGAGTTCTTCAGATCAATATCAAATACTTAACAGGTCATGAATTAACCTTCCAAGTTTTAAATGCAAATCTATAGCAGTCGGCTAGGATTAGTTCTTCTTATGTCTATATTCATGATTATTTTTAACTCGCTGAATAAACCTTGAAGATTTATGAAGAAGTTCTTCTTAATTTTTTTATATCCAGTTGAGTAGTATCCCATGAAGAAGAGTTTCTACATACAATAAGAACTTGTATGATTGTTGCTATTTTCAAGAATAATATGTCACAACTCATGATGGAAGATATCAAAGGCAGTATGCTCATAATCTTTTAATACACCTAGGATTCACCAGCAATGTAGCCAAGAATGGTGAAGAGGTGTGAAAGGCCAGAGTGCTCGTAATCTTTTAATACACCACGGAATCACCGACTGTGTAGCCAGGAATGGTGAAGAGGTGGAATAAATCTATAAGAAAACAAAGAGAAATCAGACATGAATAACTTAAATGAAATATACATAATAGCTCATGCTCCCTGTAATGAAACCTGTTGTCAAGTCGAGCGGTGGTGATTGAGTCGTTGAACCCATCAAAAATCCTTGTCCAAGGTATAGTTTATAGGCATGTGTGTCATCTAATGATCACTTGATGTCAGTAAAGTCAGTTATGTAAGTATGTCCGTTTCATAACTGAGTGGACATTTAAAACACCAAGATGCTTAGGTGGTTGGACTGAAGAACATCCCAAATCCGATCCCGAGGTAGGGAGGGTCATCCTAATTTAATAGAATGTGTGGGGATAAGTATGGTCCGAGGTTGGGAGGTTAAGCCTATGTCAATGTTTCTCCTCTCACCGAAGCCGAGGCTTGCACAACCAGCTAAAGATCCTTTGATGACACTTGTATGTTCCATTCCTTCTTTTCTTGTTAAGCATTTAATTTTACTTATAAGTTTCATTATTCAATTGATCATGAATATAGTTATGCTAGATGGTTGTTAATCTAGTTATTTCAGCTGATCATGAAAATAGTTGTGAATAGTTAATCGTAAATCTAGTTATTACAGTTGATCATGAATACAGTTATGCTAGTTAGACGTTAATTTAGTTATTTCCCTTGATCATGAATATAGTTGTGAATAGTTAATCGTTAATCTAGTTATTACAATTGATCATAAATACAGTTATTTTATGTTAATTGTTAAAAGCAGTTAATGTCATATGAACAGGATTCAATTATCTTTTTATGAATGTTGGAAGTTTTCAGTTTAATTCATCTTTGTTCTAGATAGGAAAAGTCGTTTGTTACATATGGTATCAGAGCGCTAGGTTCAACACTAAACCTAGGGCACACTACCTTCCATATAAACTTGAAAAATTCTTAGAATGATTGTACAGGATGCAAGTACGTAAAACACCCCACAAGAAGGCTCGACATCCCATCTTTCCCTATTTAATTGAAAACATGCCTAAATTGGACTATACTTGCTGCTCTATGCCCCAAGATAATGAAACTTTGAACCAGGCATTGCAACGAATGAAGAAAGAAAGAGTCAAGTGGACTCCTGCTAGTAAAGCAGCATATAAGAACAAATTAATTCAAAGCTGGAACGCTCGACAAAGCAACTCTCTTCTGCATTTTCACAGATCCTAGATGGTGCGGGATATGTACCGATCTAAGTCAGAACTAAATGCTGAAAAGCAAGATTAGATTTTATGATGTAAACATCCTCAATAGAGGATTTTTTTGTAAATAAGGCTGCCATGAATGTAGCAACAAAGTATTAAGTTAATTAAATAAAATTGGGTTAATTTATGTGTTTCATGCATATGCAAAACTCTTTTGTAGTAGGTAAACTTAAAAATATATAGATTCAATAAATTGACACAAATTTTGTAAATTCTTACCAGGTTATAAACAATAAACTAACAAAATGAACAGCAACGAGAGCGTTGCAGAACATGACAATGTCCATGAAAACACTCAATCATCCACTAAATTGTTACTTCAGATTTTGCAAGAAACGCAACTGAAGTTGGATCACATGGAAAAGAGAATGAATGAGATGGCAGCCCAAATGGGGCATAACCATGAGGAAACACAATCATCACCTCCTCTTAGAATAGAGACAGCAGTCTCCAGATATAATAAGAGAACCTCTTCACCCATTCAAACTGAAAAACAAATGAAACAAGAAATAGTGACTGATCTAGAACAAAAGATAACTAAATCCTGTTCATATGAAACGAACATGCTTAAGAAAATCAAACCACCCAAATTTGCCGCTTCTGAGTCTGAAGAGTATACAGAGGCTTGGCTAACTGAGATGGAACAGTATTTTGAAATTATGAACTTTTCTGAAACTTCAAAAGCGGTTTGGGGAATATATCATTTTACTGGAGAAGCTGCAACCTAGTGGGGAAACACCAAAGTTGAACAAAATATTAAAACCATTGAGATTACTTGGGAAAAGTTTGTAACCATTTTTAAAAATCGCTAGTTACCCCTAACCTTCTACGACCAAAAACTTCTAGACTTCCAAAACTTGAAGCAAGGAGATATGACTGTACATAAGTATTGGGAGAAATTTACCCGACTATTGAAGTATGTACCACCATATTAGCAAGATAAAACTCTAAAGGTAAGGAAATTCATTATGGGTCTGAACAACAGAATAGGAGGAGCAATTGATGTTCTCACTCCTCAAACTATAGAGGAAGCTCTAGAGAAGTTTGTTCGGCAAGAATACAAAATCAAGAAAAATGACTCCATCCGAGACAATAAAAGGAAAACAAACTAGAATATGGAGGGTGCTGATTCTGGATCTTAGAGAAGACAGTTTAAGGATTTCAAGTACAATAAGCTAGAATCGAAAGGAAATGGAGTTAAGGATGTTAAAAATAATTTTAGTGCAAGTAAGAATAATAAGAGTAATGAAAGGAAGGGGCCACTTTCAGGATGCTTCACTTGTGGAGATCATTATGCTAATAAATGCCCCACCAAACCCAACACCAATCAACTGCAACGACCACCTCTTCTACAGCAACAGCAAGTTTATCAACAAAGGATCCATGCAACCCTGGACAATAGGCAAGTAGAACAGCAAATAGGCCCGATTGAAACTTCGGGTAAGATCTTCGGGAACCCTGTCTCCATTTTAATTGATACTGGAGCTTCTGAATGTTTTATATCACCTAAACTATTAAGTAGATTTCCAAAGAGATCTAGTTTTATGGCAAAACTATGGACAGTCGAATATGCAAACCAGGCAAGGGCTAAGGTAGAACGGTGTCTATTTGAAGCTTAGGTATATTTTTCAAATTTCTCAACGAAATTTAATTTGTATGTAGCACCTCTTGGGTCTTATGACATTATCACAGGCATTAATTGGCTCAGTGAACATAAGGCCAAGGTGGATTGTCTTGCCAAAACTATAAATTGTTTGGATGATCAAGGTAGGCCTACAAGCATTATAGGGATTAAACATGAAATTAAATCAAAACAGATATCTGCCATGCAACTTAAGAAATATGGAAGAAAAGGTTGTAAGATCTTTGCAGTCAGAATTGAGAACATGAGAGAACCTAAAAATACCACATATGGAGATGACTACATTTTTGAAGATGGGGAAATCAAAGAAAAGTTAAAGGAATCTTTCGAAGAAAAATATCCCTATCTAAAGAATTATCAAGATGTGTTTCTAGAAAAACTCTCTGATCTACCACCTTCCTAAGCCTTTGATTTCACCATAGATTTGATACCAAGAGCAGAACCCATTTCTCGAGCACCATATCGAATGACTACCACAAAATTAATGGAGTTGTAGATACAACTACAAGACATGTTAGACAAGAAACTAGACCGGCCTAGTGTTTCACCATGGGGAGCCCCAGTGTTGTTCGTTAGGAAGGACGGAACCACAAGATTATGCATAGATTACAGAATGCTCGTAATCTTTTAATACACCAGGGAATCATCGGCTGTGTAGCCAGGAATGGTGAAGAGGTGGAATAAATCTACAAGAAAACAAAAGAGAAATCAGACATGAATAACTTAAATGAAATATACATAATAGCTCATGCTCATCACTATAATGAAACCTGTTGTCAAGTCGAGCGATGGTGATCGAGTCATTGAACCCATCGGAAATCCTTGGCCAAAGTAGTTTATAGGCATGTGTGTCATCTAATGATCACTTGATGTCAATAGCACCACTTATGTAAGCATGTCCGTTTCATAACTGAGTGGACATTCAAAACACTAGCATGCTCAGGTGGCTGGACTGAAGAACATCCCAAGCCCAATCCCGAGGTAGGGAGGGTCATTCTAATTTAATAGAATGTGTGAGGATAAGTATGGTCCGAGGTTGGGAGGTTAAGCCTATGTCAATGTTTCTCCTCTCACCAAAGCCGAGGCTTGCACAACCAGCTAAAGATCCTCCAATGACACTTGTATGTTCCATTCCTTCTTTTCTTGTTAAGCATTTAATTTTACTTATAAGTTTCGTTATTCAGTTGATCATGAATATAGTTATGCTAGATGGTTGTTAATCTAGTTATTTCAGCTGATTATGAATACAGTTGTGAATAGTTAATTGTAAATCTCGTTATTACAGTTGATCATGAATACAGTTATGCTAATTAGATGTTAATTTAGTTATTTCAGCTGATCATGAATATAGTTGTGAATAGTTAATCATTAATCTAGTTATTACAATTGATCATAAATACGGTTATTTTCTGTTAATTGTTAAAAGTAGTTAATGTCATATGAATAGGATTCAGTTATCTTTTTATGAATGTTGGAAGTCTTCAGTTTAATCCGTCTTTGTTCTAGATAGGAAAAGTTGTTTGTTAGATAAGTTAGGAGGACTCTGATTTTGATGCCATGCTCCCAGAGGCAGAATAGGAGCAGCAGTCTGCTTCACTTTTCTATGTTGAACTTGAACGTGATGATGAAAACTTTATGGCAGCCCTCTAGCCTTTGGGCATATTTAGATTTTCAGATTTTTATGATATTAAATATTTTTGTTCACATATTGATTTGATATGCATATTGACAATTGAGTACTGAAATCTATTATTATTTCTTAAATGGCATTCAAATAGTGTATGTTAACATTGTTAAGGTTCTATAATGTTTAAATGGCATGCTTTGTACTTAGTTTTATATGAATGAATGTATTTGCAAAATCAATATATATTTTAAAATTTCCCTATATATATATATATATATATATATATATATATAGCAGTCCCCCGTCCCCAAAATCACCAAAAAAAATTGTCGTCGCCATCCCAAAAACTTGGGGGAACATAGATGAAAACACAAAGCACCCATAAATTAATCACATAAGTGCATGAAAACATGAAGTAGACACAAAGTAGACACATTGATGCACGAAAGCACAAAGTAGACATGAGGTAGACACATAATACATGTATTCTTTATTAATAATTTACAAAATTTGCTTCTTCAATAGAATGTTGTGCAACCACAAGTGAACGTACGTATGTATACAAGTTTCAAGAAAATGTGAGTGATGATAAATTACTCCAAGCCAATCCCATACTAGCCCAAAAGTGGATCTTGGGGCCCCCTTGGCCTCGGTTGTAGGTGTTAAGCATCCACACGAGGTGGCCTACTCAGCGAGATGCTTGTTTTGTTTTGGTCTTATTATTATTCTTAGTCAAGAAGAACACTTAGGATGTAAACAGATTGTTTAGGCGCCAAACTCAATGATTTCCCTCAAAGTTTACAAATCCAAACCCTTAAGCCTTTCTTGGGACTTGCCCGCAAGGTACTCGGAGTTCCCTGATCCCTACCCTATCTTGGGAATAATCAATTGGCTGTATTTACACTAGTCTCTCCCTAAATACATCTTTGTTCTCTCTTCTCAGACTACCCCTATAGGTAAATTAGTAATAAACTGTATGTGAATTGAAAAGACAATGCTACCAATTGTAACGTCCCCAAGTAAGTTTAATTGATTACACATGATGAATCTGTGTTTAGTATGCTCAACTGAAATTACATTAACTTAATTCATGCGAAGAGAGTAAATAAGTTTTATTTGATTTGAGAAATTCATGCTTTCCTGATTATTATTTCTATCTAGGAGAAAGTTGAGATGCAATAGGTTGCTTAGACACCAAACTCAACAACTTCCCTCAAGGTTTTAATGGATCCAAGCCCTTAAACCTTTCTTGGACATGTCTGCATGGCACTCAGGGACGTTGACCCTTACCTTGACTTGGGAATGACCTGTTGGCTGGATTTACACAGGCCTCTCCCTTATTGCATTCCTGTCTTCCTTCTCTAGTTTAGGAATAATAACTAGTTTTAGCGTGAAATACTTCTGTTGTGATTCCTCCTCCTATTGAATTTGTTATTGTTATAAATAAAACAAGTAATTCTATTGCTTCCCAAAAATAGAATTGCATAGAGTGCCACCTGTGTGTCTCTCTATCTTAGCCAATGATATTGATCATGCCAGTAGTTTATATTTATGCAGTATGCAGACCTGAAATTGTCTGTAATCAGATATCTTTCTCAGAAGTAATCAACTATTTTTATTGCTTGTTGTTCTCTCTATACGTATTTATCAGAAAGTCAATTGACTATTCAAGTCTCATATGACTTGAATGTCTTTTCTGCTCTTTGCTATTGTAATTCTTTTGTTGATAATGATCTCTTTGATCAATGGGATTGTGAGATCTTTTAGAAGAATCTCTATAAACACTAATGTGTACTTTACAAGAGAATGTGATGGCTACCATCCATATTTACTGTTATCAATTTTTAGCATGCTTGCTAAAATTGGCAATGTTAGCATTTCCACCTACAACCTCAAGCAAGTAAAGCTTCAATGATATATAGATGTAATAAAGGGTTGCTGTCATGTATTACAATAATAGATAAGACGTCTATTATTAGTTAATGGTTATCTTGTAAATATCTTTAGCTTTAGTTTGCTTTCGTTTTTTGTTTTCTCTGGAATAGAATGTTTCTATTCTTTACGATTGTTTCCTAAGGAAACATCGTCTCTTCCTTTTGTATAAATTGACCTTTCGGTCTCTGTTATTAATAAGCAAGTATTTACCAATTACCTTGTAATATGGTATCAGAGCTAAATACTTAAATTTTTTCGAAAAAATTTATAATTTCTTCTTGAAATTATTTGTTTAAATTTTTCCAAAATTATTTCAGCTAATTTCTCCAAAACCCACCTAGGGTTTTTCTGCTTGGAGAAATTCCCAAATTACGGGTTTGCAAATCGCGTGGAAATCGTGGCCATTTTTTGAAGACTCGCGTTTTTGGGGTGAAAATCTGCATGTTTCTGTATCAAATCTTCATGCTCTTAGCCGTCTCAGTCTGTCATCGTGCTCTGGGAAGCAGATTCGACCATTTTTCATCAAGAAATCTGAAGTTTTTTCAAGCTTTTTTCAGCTAGGGCCGTTTTTTTTTGAAACCCTAATTTTTGGGGTCAAAAAAATTTTTTGTTTGCAAATTCTTGGTGGGTTTTTCGAGAGCTCAACTGGGTTGTCATCCGTTTTTTCTAGGTGCCTCGATTTTTGTGCCTCGATTTTCGAGCCAGCGGATTCAAAAAACGACAGCAGATTCCTTTTGAGTTTTTCGAGCTCTCTTTTGGGTCATTCTCTGATTTTTCTGGGTCTTCCGTATTTTTGCCTCGAAGAACATGCCTTCACAGATTTTCACAATTTTTCATTGAAAAACGTGCCATGGCATCTCTGACAAATATTTTGCTCGAGCATAATTCCAAATTCAATGGTCGCAATTATGGAACCTGGAAGCAGCGCATCATCACAATCTTCGAATATCGAAACACCGATCAACTTGTTCTGGGTGTTAAGCAGCGTCCGACTTCTCCGGGTCCTGATCAAGATACATGGGATCTGAACAATCGAGAGGCAATAATGCTTCTCAAACTCTCCGTAACTGATGACCAGCTTTCTCAGATTCCATCCGGCAAGATAGCGGCCGAAATCTGGACACATCTAAAAGGTCTTCATGAGACTTCCGACAAGAGCAGAGCCTTCTTTCTGAAAAACACTCTGTTTTCTATTGTCATGGATGAGCGCACCTCGCTCCAGGCACACCTGAATCGGATTCAGGAAATCCGTGATCAGTTACTTGCCATCGGTCGCAAGATGGAGGAAGAGGATATTGTGGTAGTCACTCTTCGGAGTTTACCAAATTCCTATGAGCATTTTATCGAGACTCTCAACATCACATCTACTGGTGTTGATCTAAAGTTCACTGATCTCTGCACCCTGCTACTTCAGCAAGATCGGTGGAAACAACAGTTCGGTAGCAGCTCCAGTTCCACCTCCACTGAGCAAGCCTTTGCTGCGAAATCCTTTCAGAAGGATAAGGGCAAGTTTCAGCAACCATCTCAGCAGAAGTCTTCTGCTCCAGCATCCGATGGTACCAAAAAGAAGAACATTCAATGCAACTATTGCCACAAGTATGGTCACATGAAGGTTGCATGTCGGAAACGCTTAGCTGCCCAGTCTAAGCAATCAGGTTCGCAACCCAAAGCGAACAGTGCAGAGCACACTGAGCAAGTGGAATCTGCCTTTTATGCCTTCATGGCTAAAAGACCTGCAGATCATGTACAGTCATCTGCCTGGTACATTGATTCAGGTGCCTCTCGACATTTCACTCACTGCAGAGACTGGTTTACTGACTACCAGCCTTATTCAGATTCTGTTATCTTTGGTGGTGGAGAAGAGTACACGGTTGTTGGTAAAGGCAACATTCAAATTCAGTCTGTTGGGAGGAAGCTCATATTCCTTGATGTGTACTACGTTCTAGGGATGGAACTAAATCTACTCTTGGTCAGTCAGTTGCTGCGACATTCTCCACACTTGGCAGTCACCTTCAGTTCACATCAGTGCACCATCACTGATCGAGCGACTAAGTCTACTATTGCAGTTGGTCTTGAGGATCATGGTCTTTTCAGACTTACTGATTCTGGTGATTCTCAGGACTTCGCTATGGCTGCTCGGCGATCTTCCATCAGCTCACTTTGGCATCAGCGATATGGGCACTTAAATGTGCATTATCTCTCACAACTTGCTCGGGATGAGCTTGTTCTTGGTTTGCCAGAGATTCAAATCCAACACCTTGGAGTTTGTGACGCATGTCAGGCTGGGAAGCAACATCGCACACCTTTCCCCAGTGGCGATTCTTGGCGAGCTTCTCAAGTACTTCAGCTTGTTCATGCTGATATCTGCGGCCCTATGGCCACTCCTTTTGTTCTTGGGTACAAGTATTTTCTGTTGTTTGTAGATGATTTCAGTAGAAAAATGTGGGTGTATTTCCTTAAAAAGAAATCCGATGCATTTATTGTATTTCAGAAGTTTAAACCCTTAGTTGAAAAAGAGTCTGGGAAATCTATTATTACTCTTAGATCAGACAATGGGGGGGAATTTTGTTCTAATGTTTTCTCCAGCTTCTTGGATACACATGGCATCCAACGCCAGTTCACCACACCCCACACGCCACAACAGAACAGTGTAGTTGAACGTCGGAACAGGACAATCACCGAGATGGCTCGTTCCATGCTCGAACACAGACATGTTCCGAAGCGTTTTTGGGCAGAAGCAGTTAACACTGCAGTTTATCTGTTGAACCGGTCACCCACAGTGGCAGTCAAAGGTAAAACTCCGGAAGAGGCCTGGTCAGGTCGCAAGCCCAGAATCCGTCACCTGAAGGTTTTTGGCTGTCTTGCTTTTGTTTGGATCCCTGATGCTTCACGCACCAAGTTGGATGCCAAGAGTCAGAAACTGATGCTTGCTGGATATAGCAGTCTTTACAAAGCCTACCGCCTTATTGATGTTGAGACATCTCGTCTCATATACAGCCGCGATGTAGTCTTTGATGAGCAGCGAGGACCATTCATGCCTGTTTCTCCTGTTCCTGATCCAGCAGACCAGCCTATGCAGGTTCATGATTTGGGAGTTCGGCTTCCATTAGGTCCACCTGATGGGAGGGCTCCAGTAGCTCCTACAGCTCCAGTCCTGCCAGTGATACCTGTACAGCCACCTCCGGCTTCTCCTGCAGGATCACCTCGTTTTAAAGATGCTTCACCTGAGTTTGATCCAAATTCTTCTGATCAGGATCCTGCTGATCAAGCATCTCCTAGTACTACTGTTGGTCATTCTCCTCTTCGGCCTAAGTGGTGGGCTAAGACACTTGCTGATCTTCATAATGATGAGCTCATTGATGGGAGAACTACTCGGAAAAAGAGCAAAACTATAAATTCTATTAACTTTGCTCTTATGGCCAACATTCACAGTGTGTTTGAACCTCAAACATATTCCGAGGCTAAAGGAATTCCAGAGTGGGAACAGGCCATGCAATTTGAACACCAGAGCCTGCTGAAGAACAACACTTGGGTCCTTTCTGATCTTCTCCCAGGGAAGAAACCCATTAGCTGCAAATGGGTCTACAAAATCAAATACAAATCAGATGGTACTTTGGATAAGTACAAAGCTCGTTTAGTGGCAAAGGGCTTTTCTCAGCGTCAGGGCATTGATTATGAGGAGACCTTTGCTCCTACTGCAAAGATGAGCACCATCAGATTAGTCTTAGCCATGGCAGCACAGTTTGGCTAGAAGGTCCATCAGATGGACGTAAAGAGTGCTTTCCTGAATGGTGATCTCCATGAAGAGGTCTACATGACGCAGACTCCTGGTTTCAAGGTTGCTGGTAAAGACCATTAGGTTCTCAGATTGGTAAAAGCTCTGTATGGTTTGAAGCAGGCCCCTCGGGCATGGTACATCAAGATTGATACGTACCTCAGTGATCAAGGCTTCAAGAGGAGTTCTTCAGACTCAAATCTGTACATCAAAACTACTGACAGTGACATCATCCTTCTGGTTATCTATGTGGATGATCTGATCATCACTGGCAGTTCGGCATCTTTGATTCAGGGAATCAAACAACACTTATGCCAGTCTTTTGATATGACTGACCTTGGGCTCATGCATTATTGCTTAGGTGTTGAAGTTTGGCAACAGTGTTCTGGTATATTCATCTCTCAGTCCAAATATGCCAGAGCCTTGTTAGACAAATTCCGAATGCAGGATTGCAAACCTGCATCTACACCTATGGAGAAAGGTCTCAAGTTATCAGCCAAGTCTGATTCTCCTTCCGTTGATGATACTACGTATAGGCAACTAGTAGGCAGCCTCATCTACCTATCTGCTACTAGGCCTGATATCAGCTTCGCAGTCAGCTATATTTCACGCTTTATGACAGCTCCTAAGGCTGATCATTGGATGGCAGCAAAGCGTGTGCTTCATTATGTGAAGGGCACTTCTGATTATGGACTTCTGTATTCTCGGAGTTCTAATCCTAAACTCAGTGGGTTCACAAATTCAGATTGGGCAGGCTCTGTTGATGATAAAAAGTCAACATCTGGATATGTGTTCAGTTTGGGATCCGGTGCAATCACATGGACCAGCAAGAAGCAGCAGGCAGTTTCTCTCTCTTCTACAGAGGCTGAATATAGAGGGACTGTTAAGGCAGGATGTGAAGCTGTCTGGCTTCGTCGAATGCTTGGGGATATGCAGATGTCACCAGCAGGACCGACTACTCTGTTTGTTGATAACGAAGGCGTTATCAAGTTAGCACGGAATCCAGTCTTCCACGAACGAACCAAGCATGTGGATATTCATTGTCATTACATATGACAGTTGGTTAAAGACGGGACTATAGATCTGCAGTATGTTCCTACCTCAGATCAGATTGCAGACATTCTCACCAAGCCTCTTGGTCCTGATAAGTTTGTCAAATTCAAAGGATAGCTTGGTGTGTTAGATAGATTAACCATTAAGGGAGGGTATTACAATAATAGATAAGACGTCTATTATTAGTTAATGGTTATCTTGTAAATATCTTTAGCTTTAGTTTGCTTTCGTTTTTTGCTTTCTCTGGAATAGAATGTTTCTATTCTTTACGATCGTTTCCTAAGGAAACATCGTCTCTTCCTTTTGTATAAATTGACCTTTCGGTCTCTGTTATTAATAAGCAAGTATTTATCAATTACCTTGTAATATCATGAAGATGAGGATAAATGGCATTCTACTTTTCATAAGTGACTTCTACTTTTCTAAGTGGCATTCAACTTTCTATAAGTGGATTCCTACTTTTCTAAGTGGGGTTTTACTTTGTTGAGTGGAGTTGTATCTTTATTATTTGTTTTAAGGGAATGAGAGAAAGTTTTGTGCTTGGCCTACTCATCAAGATAAGAGGGCAGTCATAAGTGGAGTTAATGCAAGGTACATTATGAGATAAGACAAAGTTGTGTGCTTTGCCAAGTCATCTCGGATAAGGTGACAGTTTCAGTGGAGTTATTGCAAGGCCATTATGAGCCTTATTAATGATATATTTGGCTTTAATGGGTGGCCATTATGACAAAGATGATAAGGCATACTTGTTGGAGCATTATCTTACCTTTTTTGAGTGCTTTGAGGGGTCCAAAAAGTGGCCTAAAATTATAATTTTGCAGGGCCTTTCTGTGAAACATTCATGCACAAGCATGAAGTATGGGTTGTGTGAGTTTATGAATGCATGTAGGTGTTTTTCAAGTTGTATTTTTTTCCTGTCTTCTACAATAGTTGTTTGGTGCATCACCATAGGGTTTAGATTTCATTTATGTAATCCTTCTATCCCTTTCCCTCAGAAGATTTAAGTTTTGAGCTTTAGGTGAATGCATCCTATAGGAACCGGCCTAGAATCCGGAGGTTCTTTCCAATTGGGTAACCCACAGACCCGGAAAGATCCCATGTTTCTCGAAAAGGTCAAGTTCTATAACTTGGCACAAGGGTGCAATTTTTGAGAGATAACATTTACATCATAGTATAAAAGAATTACACACCTCATCCAATTTGCTTATCAGCTTGTCCACTAAGAGCCCGCTAACATCGAAGTATATAAAATAACAAAATTAATATAATGGGTCGCTGCTTATGCACACAAGACTGTCTTCACCTCCTCTGCAATTACTTCTCACTTTGTACTTATCTACAGTGGCTATGATTGATTCTCTTCTTTAATATCTTTTTATGCTAATTAAGAAAGTGTTGTGATCCGATGGGTAAATATCCTTCCCAACTGAGTTACAAAATAGAAACAATTTCTTGTGACTAAAGGTTGTGAGTGTAATGTCCCCTTTCTAGCATTCATAGCATGATGTTGTCGTTAGCCTATTTCCCCACAGTCCCGTAGGCTAACTAGGACATTAAAGGGGCTTAGAGGCCATTTGGCCTAGACAGTTTTAGTTGCAGGTCTTTCTGAGGGGTTCTGAGGCAACTTTGGGCATACTTACTATTTACAGTAAGTCATCTTGGACATGGCCGGACATTCAGTCACAGTGGTATGTCGATGGTAATTGTTTAAAATTGACAGGAAAACTTATTTATCATTGATAAGATTTGTTATGCATTGATAAAGCCATTTTATAAAGTTAAATTTAAATATTTAACTTTATTAATGCATAGACTATAGTTGTGGGAAATATTTAAATTAAAAGAGTTCCCTTTATTTTTATAACACATTGGAGACATAAGGTACATAAAGGGAGTTATGTTTTATCCCACATTGAGAAAACGAAGGATTGAGCTCTTGTGAAAACACTATAAAAGAAATGGAAGAGCTTTTTTTTTGTATGCTTGGATGAAGATTAATGTTATGTTGCTGGATATTTGATTATCGGGCTTGGAGGAGGGAATCCCTCTTTGCTAGCATTCTCTTCGCTGTTGGAAGACACAGTCAGGAGGATCAAGGGTGTTTTCACTTCAGGAAATACACTGGGTTTCATTTGGGGCGTTCGCATAAAGAAATTTACAAGGGTTTGAGATGCAGATCTGAAGTTAGTTATTGCTATAGTGCCGCATGAACAGTATTTTGCTACAGTCGGCATGAACAGTATTTTGCTACAGTACGGCGTGAACAGTGTTGGTATCAAGTTTACTTGTTTTTCCGGCTGATTAGAAGTTTGGAGGGCTGCCGACTACATCTGCAAAATACTACGGCAACTAATTCTAGGTTTCTTCTGTCAAATTTTGATACTTTGCATAATAATTGTTGAATACAAGTCTGAATAGTTATTGCAGCCTTTAAGGTAGCTGTAAGTGCACATCTACATTTAAAAATCACCCTTTATCAGCAGATTGAAAGAGTTTCCAGATTTTTCATATACTGTTGAATGTGTGCCAAGTGTTTGTGAAAATGCTATGATGTGTATTATGCATTTTAATGTCACTTCATAGTTGTTCGTAAATCTACTCATTCGAAAGCAATTTATTGAGGAAATCAGCTTTATGAGTTTGCATACAAAGTGTTTGACAATATTCCTTAAGTTAAATTTCTACAAGTCAAAGTTCAAATCAAGGGAGGATATTACAGTGGTATCAGAGCTTGCTTGCAAAATGTTTGACGAAATGTCAAACAACTGAAGTATAAAGATTTTTGGTGTTTGAAGAAGTTATAACCTATTGGGGTTATTACAGTGAGGGTGAGATCGAATGTTGATTACTGATATCTCCTTACTCTCGGTGAGAATGTTATGTTTCTCCTATGATGCAAGTTATTCTCGTACAATTGTGGATAGTATATAGTATAGATTCATCACAATAGTTTAGGAAGTCCATGGTAAGCAGATGCTTTTAAAATTTGGTCACCCACAGTGATTTTGCAGCCAAATGTATTCATGTAGTTTTCATATGTCTGGTAGGTGACTAGAAGTTCCTAACCCTCCGGGTGTCCTTTGTTCCTTTCTGATTATTAAAGGTCCATTGTGTTGGTGATGGCAAGAATTCCTAGACTCTCATGTGTTTTGCTACAATGTTTCCCAAATAATCAGAAGTGTCGACAAATTATATCTTCAAATGCAACCATGAACACTATATTGTACTCAAGCAACAAATATTTACTGTATGGAATTTCAAATATTTTATTGATATCTTCTTATTAATCTTCTTCGACCCCTTATAGGCATATATGCTCTTCACCATTGATGTCAAACATTCATGTTGGTCTTTGGTTCACATAATCACACTATAGACTTTGGATCTTACTTAAGTTCCTTACCACGATGTCCACAATAGCACATGTAGCTCAAGAGATCTTCAGCCACCTTCCTCAAAAATATTTTGAATCAATGTCTTCCATTATATGAATTCCTCCATTTTTAGTTCCTACAATTCCTCCATTTGTTTTTTCAATGGTGACTATTGGCTAGAGTTAATATCACTCAAAGAGATATCGTTGGTTGAATATCTCCAACATGCATTTGGTATCGGTGCTATAATTCCTGACTTTCATTCCCTCATTTTTTCTTTATGGTGATAGTTCTTTCCTTTTAGTCAATGGTCCTCCATCGAGTTTGTTGCTTGGGCATGAATTTATTACAATAATAGATAAAGTTGTCTATTATTAGTTAATGGTTATCTATTGTAAATATCTAATATGCGTTAGTTTGCTTTCATTTTTTGCTTTCTCTAGAATAGAATGTTTCTATTCTTTACGATCATTTCTTAAGGAAACATCGTCTCATTCTTTTGTATAAATTGACCTTTTGGTCTCTGTTAATATCAAGCAAATATTTACCAATTACCTCATAATATTGTATCAGAGCATATTTCTTAATTTTTTCAAAAATTATAATTTCTTTTCTGAAATTATCAAAGCCAATTTTCAAAATTATTCTATGATCCTTGCTGGAAAAATCGAAGACCAGTCTGCCCTAACCGCGACTTCAAAACGCGTTTTTTTCTACTAGTTTTTTTGGTCTCAGGGTTTTGGAAAATCACGAGTTTTCTTTGACGGAAAATCCGTTTTTTGGAGATCCACGGCCTGCAAATCCCTCGTAATATTTTTGGCTCAGTTACAAACACCTCTGCATTTTTTATTGTCGTTTTCAAACGGCGTAGCATTCGTTACAACCACCATGTCTTGGTCTGGTTGCATTCTCAGACACCAAACACGACTTCATCTATGGCGTCCAGGAGTTTGCAGAGACATCAAGGCATCAAATACCTTCAATCTGCCATTTTTTTCTACAACTTCGACCTTCCACATCACCGACTAGGGTTTTGCCCAAAACTCTAATTTTTGGGGTCGAAAATTGTTTTGGTTTCAGATTCTTGGTGGGTTTTTGAGAGCTCAACTGGTTGTCATCCGTTTTTTTCTAGGTGCCTCAATTTTTGTGCCTCGATTTTTGAGCCAACAGATCCAAAAAATGATAGCATATTCCTTCTAGGTTTTTCGAGCTCTCTTCTAGGTCACTCTCTAATTCTTTTGAGTCTTCCGAATTTTTGCCTCAAAGAACATGCCTTCACAGATTTTCACAATTTTTCATTGGAAAACATGCCATGGCATCTCTGACAAATTTTCTACTCGAGCATAACTCCAAATTCAATGGTCGCAATTATTGGCACCTGGAAGCAGCGGATCATCGCTATTTTTGAATATCGGAACACCGATCAACTTGTTCTAGTGTTACGAAGCGTCCGACTTCTCCAAGTCCTGATCAAGATACATGGGATCTGAATAATCGAAAGGCAATGATGCTTCTCAAATTATCTGTGGCTGATGATCAACTTTCTTAAATTCCATCCAGCAAGACAGCTGTCGAGATCTGGACACATCTCAAAGGTCTTCATGAGACTCCTAACAAAAGCCGAGCCTTCTTTCTGAAAAAAACTCTATTTTCTATTGTCATGGATAAGCGCACCTCGCTCCAAGCACACCTAAATCAGATTTAGAAAATCCGCGATTAGTTACTTGCCATCGGTCGCAAGATGGAGGAGGATATTGTGGTTATCACTCTTTGGAGTTTACCAAAATCCTATGAGCATTTTATCGAGACTCTTATCATCACATCTACTGGTGTTGATTTGAAGTTCACTGATCTCTGCACACTGCTGCTTCAGCAAGCTCAGTGGAAACAACAGTTTGGTAGCAGCTCCAGTTCCACCTCCACAGAGAAAGCCTTTGTTGCGAAATCCTTTCAAAAGGATAAGGGCAAGTTTTAGCAACCATCTCAGCAAAAGTCTTCTGCTCCAACATTAGATATTTCCAGAAAGAACATTCAATGCAACTACTGCCACAAGTTTGGTCAAATGAAGGTTGGATGTCGGAAACGCTTAGCTGCATAGTCTAAGCAATCAGATTCGCAACCCAAAGTGAATAGTGCAAAGCACACTGAGCAGGAGAAATCTGCCTTTTACGCCTTCATGGCTAAAAGACCTGTAGATCATGTGAAGTTGTTTGTTTGGTACATTGATTCAGGTGCCTCTCGTCATTTCACTCACTACAGAGACTGGTTTATTGACTACCAGCCTTATTCAGACTCTATTATTTTTGGTGGCGGAGAAGAGTACACGGTTGTCAGTAAAGGCAACATCAGATTCAGTCTATTGGGAGGAATCTCATATTCCTTGATGTGTACTATGTTCCAGGGATGGAACTAAATCTACTCTCAGTCAGTCAGTTGTTGCGACATTCTCCACACTTGGCAATCACCTTCTGTTCACATCAATGCACCATCACTGATCGGGCAACTAAGTCTACTGTTGCAATAGGTCTTAAGGATCATGGTCTTTTCAGACTTATTGATTCTAGTGATTCTCAAGACTTAGCTATGGCTGCTCGGCGATCTTCTATCAGCACACTTTGGCATCAACAATATGGGCACTTAAATGTGCATTATCTCCCACAACTTGCTCGGGATGAGCTTGTGTTTGGATTGCCAGAGATTCAAACTCAACAGCTTGGAGTTTGTGAAGCATGTCAGGCTGGGAAGCAACATCGCACACCTTTCACTAGTGGCGATTCATGGTGAGCTTCTCAAGTACTTCATCTTGTTCATGCCGATATCTGCGGCCCTATGGCCACTCCTTCTGTTCTTGGGTCTAGGTGTTTTCTATTGTTTGTTGATGATTTCAGTAGAAAAATGTGGGTGTATTTCCTTAAAAAAAAATCATATGCATTTTCTGTATTTCAGAAGTTTAAACCTTTAGTTGAAAAAGAGTCTAGGAAATCTATCATTACTCTTAGATCAAACAATAGGGGGGGAATTTTGTTCTAATGCTTTCTCCAGATTCTTGGATACACATGGCATCAAACGCCAGTTAACCACACCCAACACACCACAACAGAATAGTGTAGTTGAACGTCGGAACAGGACAATCACTGAGATGGCTCGTTCCATGCTCAAATAGTTCCGAAGCAATTTTGGGCAGAAGCAATTAATACTACAGTTTATCTGTTGAATCGGTCACCCACAATGGCGGTCAAAGGTAAAACTCCAGAAAGGGCCTAGTCAGGTCACAAGCCCAAAATCAATCATCTGAAGGTTTTTGGCTCTCTTACTTTTGTTTGGATCTTTGATGCTTCACGCACCAAGTTGGATGCCAAGAGTCAGAAACTCATGCTTGCTGGATATAGCAATCTTCACAAAGCCTACTGCCTGATCGATGTTGAGACATCTCGTCTCATATACAATCGTAATGTAGTCTTTGATGAGCAGCGAGGACCGTTCATGCCTGTTTCTCCTGTTCCTGCTCCAGCAAACCAACCTATGATGGCTCATGATTTGGGAGTTTGGCTTCCATTAGGTCTACCTGATGGGAGGGCTCTAGTAGCTCCTGCAAGTCTAGTTATTCCAGTGATACCTATACAAACACCTTCGGCTTCTCCTGCAGGATCACCTTGCTTTGTAGATGCTTCACCTGAGTTTGATCCAGATTCTTCTAATGAGGATCCTACTGATCAAGCATCTCCTAGTACTAATGTTGGTCATTCTCCTAACCAGCCTAAGTGGTGGGCTAAGACACTTGCTGATCTTCGTGATGATGAGCTCATTGATGGGAGAGCTGCTCGGAAAGAGCAAAACTACAGATTCTGTTAACTTTGCTCTTATGGCCAAAATTCACAGTGTGTTTGAAACTCAAACATATTCCGAGGCTAAAGGAATTCCAGAGTGGGAATAGGCCATGACATCTGAACACCAGAGCCTACTGAAGAACAACACTTGAGTCCTTTCTGATCTTCCACCAGGGAAAAAACCCATTGGCTGCAAATGGGTCTACAAAATCAACTACAAATCGGATGGTACTTTGGATAAGTACAAAGTTTGTTTAGTGGCAAAGGGCTTTTCTCAGCGTCAAGGCATTGATTGTGAGGAGACCTTTGCTCCCACTGCAAAGATGAGCACCATCAAATTAGTCCTAGCCATGGCAGCACAGTTTGGCTGGAAGGTCCATCAAATGGACGTCAAGAGTGCTTTCCTGAATGGTGATCTCCATGAAGAGGTCTACATAACACGACCTCCTAGTTTCAAGGTTGCTGGTAAAGACCATCAGGGTTCTCAAATTGGTAAAAGCTCTCTATGGCTTAAAGCAGGCCCCTCGGGCATGGTACATCAAGATTGATAAGTACCTCAGTGATCAAGGCTTCAAGAGGAGTTCTTCAAAATCAAATTTGTACATCAAGACTACTAACTGTGACATCATCCTTCTGGTTATTTATGTGGATGATTTGATCATCACTGGCAGTTCGGCATCTTTGATTCAAGGAATCAAACAGAATTCATGCCAGTCTTTTGATATGACTGACCTTGAGCTCATGCATTATTGCCTAGGTGTTGAAGTTTGGCAACAATCTTCTGGTATATTCATCTCTCGGTCCAAATATGCCAGGGCCCTGTTAGACAAATTCCGAATGCAGGATTGCAAACCTGCATCTACGCCTATGGAGAAAGTACTCAAGTTATCAACAAAGTCTAATTCTCCTTCCGCTGATGCTACTACATACAAGCAACTAATAGGCAGCCTCATCTACCCCTGTGCTACTAGGCCTGATATCAGTTTCGCAATCAGCTATATTTCACATTTTATGACAGCTCCTAAGGCTGATCATTGGATGGCAGCAAAGCGTGTGCTTTGTTATGTGAAGGGCACTTCAGATTATGGACTTTTGTACTCTTGAAGTTCTAATCCTAAACTCAGTGGATTCACAGATTCAGATTGAGCAGGCTCTATTGATGATAAAAAGTCAACATCTGGATATGTGTTTAGTTTGGGATCTGGTGCAGTCGCATGGCCCAGCAAAAAACAGCAGACAGTTTCTCTCTCTTCTACAGAGGCTGAATATAGAGGGACTGTTAAGGCAAGATGTGAAGTTGTTTGGCTTCGTCAGATGCTTGGGGATATGCAGATGTCACCAGCAGGACCGACTACTCTATTTGTTGATAACGAAGGCATTATCAAGTTAGCACAGAATCCAGTCTTTCATGAACGAACCAAGCATGTGGACGTTCACTATCATTACATACGACAATTGGTTGAAGAAGGGACTATAGATTTGCAATATGTTCCTACCACAGATCAGACTGCAGACATTCTCACCAAGCCTCTTGGTCCTAATAGGTTTGTCAAATTCAAAGGATAGCTTAGCGTGTTAGATAGATTAACCATTAAGGGAGGGTATTACAATAATAGAGAAAATCGTCTATTATTAGTTAATGGTTATCTATTGTAAATATCTAATAAGCGTTAGTTTGTTTTCGTTTTTTGCTTTCTCTAGAATAGAATGTTTCTATTCTTTACGATCGTTTCCTAAGGAAAGATCGTCTCATTCTTTTGTATAAATTGACCTTTCGGTCTCTGTTAATATCAAGCAAATACTTACCAATTACCTCGTAATAGAATTTACTGTAGCAAATAGGGGAATGAATATATTATCCGTTGATAATCAAAGGTTACGATAGACTTGCACAGGTCTGAGTGCTCTTTTCCAGCAAGGCTCAATGGTGCTGAAAATATATGTATACAGAGATCCTGGGAACAATACCAACTAATTTCACAATGAGCAGTTTATCCTATTAATAAGATATTATTTATAAATTAAATATTAAAACCACCTGATCTATCTTAGTAATTTATTTTGCACCATTGCTTGTATTGACTCGATGCTCCCTTATTAATTGACAGGAAAATATAATCACTAAAGCCTATAGATTTATGTTTCTTTCAGTATCACCATTGAATTAGTTTGAGCTTGAATCTTACCAGGCATAACTTCTTTTTTGAAATGCAGAGTAGGCATTAACCATGATCAGGGCTATCAAACTTGATCATGATCATAAATTTAACCTTCCACCTCTTATTTGCCCCCAGACTTTGCACATTTTCTATGTTACTCAATACTACTATATTTCTCTTAATAATATATTAATCATGATTCTTATTTATTTCTGATTCCCTTCAGGGTGGCAGGAACTTGGCTCTGATACCACCTATAATGTCCCCTGTTGGACCTTAATTTATCTTACATTTCTCCATTAAGCTTTTGCAGTCTAATTCCCTATATTCTCCCTATATATTTTCTTAATCAAAAGATGATACTTTTATATCACTATTCCAAACAGGTGTGTCACTTGGAGGCAAGGGGTTGTGAATTTTGATTTATTAATTATATACATTACTCATTTATAGAAGATTTATATTTAATTAATAAAAGATTTATTTATTTATAAATAGTCTTGTTAATTTATATCTTCATATATCATATTTAATTGATAATATATTATTATTTTTATAGTATATTATATCAACAATTTATTATAAAAAAATAATTGTTATTTATCTTTAATAATTTATATGGTTTTAAAATACCAATTAGTATATAACTTTTGATATATGAATAATACTGGTTATATTATAATATTTAACTAATGCAACTTTTCTATATTTCATGTGTATTTTATTTGTCATAATATCATTCTTTGTAATTATATTGGATCATTGTATTACTACAGAATATATTCTATATTATATATAATATTATAAATTATAATATTTATAAAATTTATCATTATATTTATTTGTCGTAATAGAATATTACATTATAATTGTAAAATTATTTATATGGTAATTATATTATTCTCGTTTATTAATTGTTCATTTTATTTGTATTAGACAGGGATATCACAAAGTACCACCTTCTGCAACTAGAGATTGTAACTTCAAGTCTTAAGGTGTCAGAGATGAGACACAGCTACAGATCTGGCTCATGTGGCGTATTAACTATGAAGAGATAAGATGGATTGAGGAGCTTGATAACTCCTATATGAAAGTTAAGTAGGCTCGAGAATGAAGACCTCGTGTTGTCATGAGTCTGAATTATTGGTACATAAATTCACAGAAGAGTAAGTTTCTATACAGATTGTCTTTGAGTCTAATTTCTTCTAAGAGAAGGATATGATAAAAGAGGGGAATTCACTTCTAGAGAATCTCTTTGCAATCTCTGAGGCAGCAGGAAGCAAGAGGGAGTTCTGTGAGGAAGTGAATGTTCCAGCTAAGTGGGTTGCAGTATTACAGTTCTGTAATTTGGACTTGACTTTGGTAGCTCCACAAACTTTCAGCATAGTATGGTCTAGGGTAAGGTCAACGACAGTCCTGGACTTTAGCATATCAAACGTTTCGAAGGTGGGTGCAAATGCTTGGAGATTTAAAGGGAGCTTGAGCAGCAAAGGGAGAATGACAAATCATTTTGCTGAGGATCAACAAGCTCATATAACAGTGTGACTGCTAAAGCTTCTTACTTTGTCATTACTGAAATCAGAATTTTTCTACGATAATCAAAGCAGTGAGAATGCTGCCCCTGCAAAGAGGGAATCTGACTATCCATCACAAGCAACCTTGACAAGGAGGTCAAAAGGTTGATGTTAGATTCAGAGGGAGCCTAACTTGGACAAGGAAGTCAAAAGGTTGATATTTGTTTCAAAGACAACTCATCATCATGAAGATTTGTTAATGAGTTCTCCATTTCAAGGTGCAGACCCTTGTTAAGGAATTCTTCTCTGCGAGAGAAGTTCGACGTGAAATCCCTTGATCCACCTATTACGATAATAGATAAGCTTCTAATATTAGTTAATGGTTATCTATTTGTAATCTATTGTAAATATTAGAATGTTTCTAATATTAGTTAGTCTATAGTTATCTGTTAGCTTTCTTTAGCTTTCTTTTAGCTAGAATAAAATGTTTCTATTCTTTACGATTGTTTCATTCAATTCTTTTGTATATATTGATCTCTCAATCTCTATTAATAACAAGCACAAATTTACCAATTACTTCGTAATATGGTATCAGAGTCAATTCTTTGTTTTTGAAAAAAATAATAATTTCTTGTTCGAAATTATCAATATTACAAAGTAATTGGTAAATATTTGCTTGTTATTAACAGAGATTGAGAGGTCAATATATAGTTATACAAAAGAACTGAACGATGTTCCTTAGGAAACGATCATAATGAATATAAACATTCTATTCTAGCTAAAAGAAAGCTAAAGAAAGCTAACCGATAACTACAAACTAAATAATATTAGAAAAATTCTAATATTTACAATAGAGTACAAATAGATGACTATTAACTAATAATAGAAGCTTATCCATTATCGTAATACCCTCCCTTAATGGTAAATCTATCCACAACACCAAGCTGTCCTTTGAATTTAACAAACTTGTCAGAACCAAGAGGCTTGGTGAGAATGTCTATAGTTTGATCTATCGTAGGAACATATTGCAAGTCTATTGTCTCGTCTTCAACCAGCAGTTGTATGTAGTGACAATGAACATCCACATGCTTGGTTCGTTCATGGAAGGTTGGATTCTATGCTAATTTGATAATGCCTTCATTAACAACGAACAAAGTGGTCAGTCCTGCTGGTGACATCTGCATATCCCCAAGCATCCAACAAAGCCAAACAGCTTTACAACCTACCTTGGCTGTCCCTCTATCTTCGGCCTCTGTAGAGGAGAGAGAAATTGCCTGTTGCTTCTTATTGGTCCATATGACAGCATTGGACCCCAAACTGAACGCATATCCAAAAGTTGACTTTTTATCGTCAACAGAGCCTGCCCAATCTGAATCTATGAACCCACTGACTGGCATAAATTATGTTTGATTCCCTAAATCAAAGATGTCCAACTGTCAGTGATGATCAAATCATCCATGTAAATAACCAGAAGGATGATGTCACTATCTTGATGTACAAATTTGAGTTTGAAGAACTCTTGAAGCCTTTATCACTGATGTACTTATCAATCTTGATGTACCACGCCCGAGGGGCCTGCTTCAAGCCATAGAGAGCTTTTACCAATTTGAGAACCTAATGGTCTTTACCAGCAACCTTGAAACCAAGAGGTTGAGATCACCATTCAGGAAAGCACTCTTGACATCCATCTGATGGACCTTCCAGCCAAACTGTGCTGCCATGGCTAGGACTAATTTGATGGTGCTCACGTTTGCAGTGGGAGCAAAGGTCTCCTCATAATCAATGCCCTGACGCTGAGAAAAGCCCTTCGCCACTAAACAAGCTTTTTACTTATCCAAAGTACCATCAAACGTGCATTTGATTTTGTAAACCCATTTGCAGCCAATGGGTTTCTTCCTTGGTGGAAGATCAAAAAGGACCCAAGTGTTATTGTTCAGAAAGCTCTGGTGTTCAGATGTCATGGCATGTTCCCACTCTGAAATTCCTTTAGCCTCAGAATATGTTTGAGGTTCAAACACACTGTAAATGTTGGCCATGAGAGCAAAGTTAACACTCTGTAGGTTTGCTCTTTTTTCGAGCAGTTCTCCCATCAATGAGCTCATCATCATGAAGATCGGCATGTGTCTTAGCCCACCACTTAGGCCAGAGAGGAGAATGACCAACATCAGTATCAGGAGATGCTCTATGATTAGGTTCCTCATCTGAAGAATCTGGCTCAAACTCAGGTGAAACATCTACAAATGTAGGTGATCCTGCAAGAAAAGCTAGAGGTGTCTACACAGGGATCACTGGTATAACTGGAGGCACAGGAGCTACTGGAGCCCTCCCATCAAGTGGACCTAATGGAAGCCTAACTCCCAAATCAAGAGCCTTCATAGGCTGGTCTATTGGATCAGGAACAGGACAAAAGGCATGAATGGTCCTCGTTGCTCATCAAAGACTACATCACAAGTGTACAAAGAGACAAGATGACTTAGTGTCAATCAGGCGGTAGGCTTTGTGAAGATTACTGTATCCAGTAAGCATGAGTTTCTAACTCTTGGCATCCAACTTGGTGCACGACACATTAGGGATCCAAACAAAAGCAAGAGAGCCAAAAATCTTCAAGTGATTGATTTTGGGCTTGCGACCTGACCAAGCCTCTTTTGGAGATATACCTTTGACCACCACTATGGGTCACTAGTTCAAAAGATAAACTGCAATGTTAACTGCTTCTGTCTAAAATTTCTTCGAAACATGTCTATGTTCAAGCATGGATCGGGCCATCTCAGTGATTGCTTTGTTTCGACGTTCAACTACACTCTTCTATTGTAGTGTGTGGGGTGTGGTTAATTGTCGTTTGATGTCATGAGTATGCAAGAAGCTAGAGAATTGATTAGAACAAAATCTCCCACCGTTGTCTGACTTAAGAGTAATAATAGATTTCCCAGACTCTTTTTACACTAAAGGTTTAAACTTCTAAAACATGGGAAATGCATATGATTTCCTTTTAAGAAAATATGCCCACATTTTTCAACTGAAATCATCAACAAACAACAGAAAATACTTGGACCCAAGAACAGAAAGAGTGGCTATAGGGCCACAAATGTTGGCATGAACAAGTTGAAGTGCCTGAGAAGCTCTCCATGAGTCGCCACTAGTGAAAGGTGTATGATGTTGCTTCCCAGCCTGGCATGCATCACAAACTCCAAGCTGTTGAGTGTGAATTTCTGGCAAACCGAGGACAAGCTCTTCCCAAGCAAGTTGAGAGAGATAATGCACATTTAAGTGCCCATACCATTGATGCCAAAGTGTGCTAATAGAAGACCACTGAGAAGCCATAGCTAAGTCCCAAGAATCAGCAATATCAGTAAGTCGAAAAAAACCATGATCCTCAAGACCCACTGCAATAATAGACCGAGTTGCCCTATCAGTGATTGTACACTGATGTGAACTGAAGATGACATCCAACTATGGAGAATGTTGCAGCAACTAATTGATTGAGAGCAGAAGTAGTACACATCGAGGAAAATGAGATTCCTCCCAACAGACTGAATCTGATTGTTGCATGTGCTGACAACGGTGTACTCTTCTCCTCCACCAAAAAAAACAGAATATGAATAAGGCCATCAATCAGTGAACTAGTCTTTGCAAGGGGTGAAATGATGAGACACCTAAATCAGTGTACCAGGCGACTTTGCATGATCTATTGGTTTTTTAGCCATGGAGGCACCTAAATCAATGTACCAAGCAGACGACGTCACATGATCTGTTGGTCTTTTAGCCATGAAGGCGTAAAAGGCAGATTTCGTCTACTCAGTGTGCTTTGCACTATTCGCTTTGGGTTACGAACCTGATTGCTTAGATTAGGCAACTAAGTGTTTCCAACATTCAACCTTCATATGACCAAACTTGTGGCAATAGTTGCATTGAATGTTCTTCTTCTAGGAGCCTTTTGAAGCTAGAGCAAAGGACCTCTACTAAGAAGACTGTTGAGACTTGCCTTTATCCTTTTGAAAGGATTTAACAGTAAAGGCTTGCTCTGTAGAGGTGGAGCTGGAACAATTGCCGTCTATTTTTCTACACATTTCTACCATTTTTTGTGGTTTGTTTTTGCAGCAGGGTCGTTTTTGTTCAAACCCCTAATTTTTTATACCAGATTAAAAAAAATTATAGATTTGTGGTGGGTTTTTCAAGATCTCAACTGAGTTGACAGATTTTTTTGGGTAACTCAATTTTCGTGCCTCGATTTTCAAGCCAGCAAATCTAGAAACCAACAACATATTCTTTATGGGTTTTCCAAGCTCTCTTCTGGGTGCGCCTCCAAATTTTTGGGGTCTTCCATTTTTTGCCTCGAAATATGTGCCTTCACAGATTTTTACGCTTTTTCATTAAAAAATGTGCTATGGCATCTTTGAATAATATCCTACTCAAGAGCAATTCGAAATTCAATGGTCGGAATTATGGGACTTGGAAGCAACGGGTAATAGCAATTTTTGAATATCGGAATACTGATCAGATTGGTTTGGGTGTTACACAGTGTCCAATTGCCCTTGGTACTGATCAGGATACATGGGATCTGAATAATCGGGAAGCGATGATGCTTCTCAAATTATCTGTAGTTGATGATTAGCTCTCTTAGATTCCATCTCGCAAGACAGCTGTCGAGATATGGGCACATCTTAGAAATCTTCATGAGACTTCTAACAATAGCAGAGCTTTCTTCTTGAAGAACACTCTGTTTTCTATTATCATCCTCTATGAGTAGGCATGGTGGAAATGCATTCTTCTCTAGGAGAAGTCTGTGTGAAAGCCCTTGTTCCACCCTCTGAAAGTAGGCATGGTGGAAGTCATGTGTGACTCCAAGACTTTAATCTTATGCTTTTATGGTTCACCCTCTACGAGTAGCTATGGTGAATAATGTTATGCTAAAATGACAGTATTATGTTGAGATAATCTATAATGAGATTTTGTTAACAATCTTTTTGGTTGTAGTTGGTACTTGTCATGTGATGACATACTGAAGATCTCTCTCTTGCTAAGAGAGAGTGTTGAAGTTAGTACCTACGAGAAAGATCTTCATAATTGTGTTGACTTGTTGCAAGCTCTCTGAGATTCATCTGGTTTATTGTTTGTTATCGGCAGTTCTCATATTGGTGTAACATCATCTTTTAGCACCGTCATTGCCCATTATTAATGGGATTTGTGTAATGAGAATTAAATGATATTGCCTTGTGCCTCATTCTTTGTGTGGGATGGTTTGTGTTTATGGTCTACATGGCTCAAGTATCCGTTGTGGACTGGACTCAATGATACATGTATTTGTCGTCGTGTCTCCTTGTCTACCTTTCGCATGCTCTTTCTTGGCGGGATAATAGCTGTGTATCCTTTTGCAAGTTACAAATGGGTGATGACTTGGTGCCAGTTACTTATGACATTTCATATTCACTATTAATCTTTATGACTTCTCTATTAATACCATTTTGGCTTTTAACGGCATGCCTTTATCATGATTTATCATGACATATTTATTTGCCTTGTTGGATTTGTCAATTACTTCATTTTGTCTCCAATTGTCTTTCCCGTTATTCATATTGTAACAAGTGGGTGTCATTTGGTTGGTTTTGCATGAGTCTTCTAACCTTCAACGTTTTCTTGGTGACTATTAAGCATCGTGTTTATTGTTGTGAATGATCTGCAATTGGGTCTCTTTTAATGTTGACCACATCATTTGTAGTTGAATATATTCCTTTAGCGATAAAAGGCATTTTATGATTGATGAAGATCAATGTATCTATAAAATATTTTTCATATTCTTAGTATTGAGTTTAGTTCATGTAACGGGATCTTTTTGATCAATGTGTGTAAGATATCCTGATTTTTTGAAGAATTTGTAACATACTCTAGCATTTCAGATTTTTCGTACTTGCATAGCAAAAGGGTTCAATTGTTCAAACTGTGTATAAGGCTTAGTGATTGATCATTATGTATTAACAATCATAAGCCTGAAGAATGTTGTGCTTAGAGTTTGAGCATTCAATAAATGGATCATCTTTTTGGAGTGTGGTTGGGTTTTTCCCTCAAGTAGGCGGATTTTCCCAAAGTAAATAATGGTGTCATTCATTTGTATGCTTTATTTTATTTCTGATTATTGTTTTCCTTTACTCTGGTTAAAATCTTCAACATAACTCACATCTATGGCCTCAAATGTAATAAACTCATATTTTTTGTTCACTCTAGTTATTCTCATATTCTAAAAATATAGAGCAAATGCGGAGCATACACTTGAAAACATGGAGTATGCATGAATGTATGAAGACACAAAGTATACACACAATACATGTATTGTTAGACTCCTTATTGACTAGAATGATTCCTTGTTTCATCTTTTATCCTACACAATGGCAAGATCATGCTTTGATACCATTCATAATATCCCCTTCCAAATTTGCCCTAGATTATGCCTAGAAAGCATCAAAATAAATCTTTCCTCAATAATACATTCCAAGATTTGGGTCACACAATCACAACATGAAAAACATGCAAATTATATGTGTGTATAGTTATTATGGTTAGTCAAGCTGCATTCAATTCATAGTGTATAAACACATTGAGGGAAGAGACTTGATGGATCTGCATGAAGCCCTTTCTACACTAAGCCTAAGAGTTGATGTCTGCCATATCCCTCTTGCTTGACGGCTTGTACCAACATTTCACAATCATGTCTTGTCACTCTACAAACAATTGCCATCTTGTGGAGTCAGTCAAAGGTTATAAGGGGTTACTTGGCTTTGTAAGTGCCCACTTTATCCTAGGCCACAGTAGTCCTAGAACAACCTTCTTATGAGCCCCTCATCACTCTTCTCTTACAACTCAAGTCCTCTCTCTCGCAAGATGGATTTCATATAGTATGTATTTCTCAATCATATAGAATATGGAACAAGGAGGCATGGTACGATGCCCTTAATAATCGGTCCCTCCCACTCATGCAACCCCTTCAACCTTACATGGTTAGAGATCTAGGGATTTGCCAATAGTCCCTTGATATAGGGGTTGGAAAAGAAATTGCAATAGGGTGACCAAATAGCAGTTCTCCCTACTTGTCACTATAGCCATAGTGCCCTAGCAATTGCAGTGTTGTTTACATTTTTAATATTTATACAACAGAGATGTGCAAATATATATACATAGAAGCTAAGGTATAATCTCTACCTTACCGCTGGAATTGGAATTTTAATAGATAACAATGGTCTTATTAAGTGAGCATTAATAGGAACTGACCTTCATACCCTATCCTCAAGGAGTAAAATATAGAATAAGAATATGCAAAAGCTTATACTTCATAGTATAGATCATATATTCCTCCTCTTGATACTTACAACTGCAATTAATTTGCATGTACTTACCAATTCCAAGAACTTGACTCTCATCAATGCTTCATGCAGTTGATACCTAGTCTGGAAGGCCCAATATCATATTAAAATATCGTAATGTTTCTTTAATGGTCATCTTAGTTGTCTTCATCTAAGTAGTTTCTAATTCTAACTTTCGTTTACATTTGTTTCTTTTAGAAACATTGTAATGTAATCTCATGTATATTATAAAATATGATTTCATTAATCAATATACAATTACTATTCCATGATATCAGAAAAATATTGATGGGGTTTTTTAAGTTTTGGCGAATTTTTTATTTGGTTTTGTTTTACAACAAACAATCAAAGGAGTTGTTTGCAATTTTTTAGGGTTTCAATGTTTCTTCTTGTAGCCTACATTCATTTTCTATATGAGTCATATTTCAATGTCGATGGGAGGTTTTTATTGCTTGTCTACATTATATGTTTCCCGACCTTTGCTCTGCTGATATACTTCTATTTGATGGTTATTTCTCTGTGATTTGTCCATTTTTCTGTATACTTACGACAAGATGTGTCATTCTAGTATGACAACAATTCATTTTTGTTCATTTGTTCACATGCTCGCATTTGAGCAATTTTTTCCATCCGGAGCTCACGTTTCTCTTGCACGACCTTTGTTTTTTCACAATTTGTAGAGCCGTAATTTTCTTGGCATTTATGCCCACATTTGTACTTAGGGATCTGCATGATTTTTCCTCAAAAATTGTGGGTTTCTACTCTTCAACGGCTAGGGTTTTTGGAGCAATGGGCTTTTTCACATTTTTTCAAAAAAAATATTGGTGTTTCTTCATGTGTTTTGTGTGATTTTTTTCTCAAAAATCATAATTTTGTTTGTAAAAGTGTTTTGTTCAATATTTCCCAAAAATTGGGGTTATGGGTTTTCTAACTTTTTCCTCAAAAAAATTATTTATGGGTTTTTTATTATTTTCCTTCAAAATATTCATGGGTTTTATAATTTTTTCCTCAATTTATATCTGGGTTTTGCCTGATTTTCTTCTAAAGTTCACGGTTGTAATTGTGTGTTTTGCAACAATTTTTTCACACAAAAATCGTGGAATCCTTATCTGCAAGAGGGTTTTCCAATTTTTCCCACAAAAAATCATGAATGATGTTTCAGTGTTTGGGTTATAATAATCTTCTCCACAACAATTACAGTCTGGTTTTTATAAGAAATCATAAAAAATTATTGTTGGGTTATCTGATTTTTTCCTAAAAAATAAGACACTTTTTTCATAGGCGATCTCAACATTCACAACGAGGGTTTAGCAATTTTCTCCACAAAAACTGTGGTTTCTCGTAGTCTATTTTGTGATGCGGTACTGATCTGCAAAACTTCTTGCCAATTTTTTAAACAAAATTGTGTTTGTCTTTCTCAAGAAGGGAGGTGTTTGGTAATTTTCTCCTCGAAATCACAGTTTCAATTTAAGATGCTATTATTGGTGTCTCTAGCTATTGGGAGGGATAGTTTTGTTTCCCAAAATCAGATTGGAAGGATTTTGGTTATCTTGGTCATTTCTAGCAGTTTTGCAACATCAAGGAGGGTCTTAGCAACAAACTCATGTCATAGAGCATTCTAAAGAGAAGTGGGCAGCCTTCTAATCATTTGTAACCAAAAGACCTTGGTAGTTAGAACCATAGATGTGAGTATCGCCAATTAATCGGCGATACTAGAAAAAATTGCAATTTTTTGGGGCCGGCGATTTAGTCGCCCCAAAAATCGCGATTTTTTTTGCAGATTTTTTCAAAAAAATCTCAGATTAATAGGCAATTAATCGCCTAAAAATCGCGATTTCTTGGAAAAAAATTGCTCGCGCCCGGCAGTCACATAAAGTGACGAAAAAACATATTTTTTTCATTTGGTTTTTAAATTGCTTAGGGCGTTTTGGAGAGGAGAGGATAGAGGAGGAGTTCTTGGCAAGCAAGAGGCGGAATCGAGTGCATTTGGAGGCCTTTTGATTCGATTTCTTCGTTACCACGTAAGTGATTTGAATCTTTGTTTTTTATTTTTGCAAGAGATTGTATTCTTTTTTCTTGCATGTAAATGGATAAAAATACATTCCTAATTAGTTAGGAATGCATTTGATGAATGTAAGTAAGATTAAATGCATTCATTTGCATTTTTTTCCATTCTAGATTGAATTTATGTTAGAAATTTGCACTTTTTTGAAAAATTTGAAACCCTAGCAGCTAGTTTGTTTGAATGTTATTTGGATTTCAATTTATTGGTGTTGTTATTGGAATGTTGCTTGAATTATTTGTTTAACTGTTAACTTTGATCTTGTTATAATTTATTTATAGTTTTTTTTTTAAATTTGTATGCGTAAGGCAGCCCACAGCAGTTTTAAATGGCAGACAAATGGCCATTGACTCCATGCCCTTCAGGCTACATTAGCACCAGGCCAAAGAATGCGAGAGATCAGGCATGGAAATATGCCTATGAAGCACCCGATGAACCAACCAAAGTGATTTGCATTCGATGTGAAAAAGTAATATCCGGGGGCATTTACCGGTTCAAATATCACATCGCAGGGATCTCAAAACATGATATGAATCCTTGTGAGTACAACAAAAGAAATAAAAAGGTTTGCAAATGCCTTGCTCGCAGCTGGAGAGCAAAAAAAATTGCAAAGAGAGCAGAATAAATTGCATGTCAAGGCAGCCATAGCAGAGACCCAGGGCAGTTTCGTTGATGTTCAGGAGGAGGAGGCAGCCATTGAGAGCATGGCCGGCTCTTCTCGTGGGCCGCGTGTCCGCAAACAAGGTGGTTTTTCTTTCACGAGTTCCGCTCCCACTCCCACTCCTACACCTCCTAGCACTTCCGCACCATCAGGATCAGCAGGTGCTTCTGGGATAGGGAGCTATTTTGTGCAACTTTCATTAGAGGCCACTAGATGGAATAAGGAGGTCCATGACCAGGTGGACAATGCACTAGCAGATTTCTGGGTTTTCAACAACCTTCCTATTAGTGTTGTTGACAATCCCTATTGGGAGGCTTTAGCCACAGGGTTGACAGTTGCAGGAAAGGGGTACAAGTCCCCTTCTTGTTTTGTGTTGGGTGGCAAGTAAGCGAATAATTTTATTACACTCGATTTCCTTTTAATTTTTAACTTTTTACTTAGTTCTAAATTTTAATTAATTTATCTAGAAATTAGAATGTTGATTACTAAAATCTAAATCAATTTAAAATTACTAAGAATCTAAGACATAACTAAATTTTGTTTTTGTAGGCTTATTGGAACTGTTGTTGAGAGGGCCAAAGCATTTGTTGAGGAACAGAAACAAGAATGGACAAAATTTGGTTAGACCATTCTTTCTAACAAGTGGACGGATGGGAAGAGCAGGACCATAATTAATTTTTTGGCCTGCTATAATGATAATGTGGTGTTCCTGAAATCAATCAATGCCTTCAGCAAGGTAAAAAATGCTTAGACATTGGCATTGATGTTGGAGAACATGGTCTTAGAGATTGGCATTGAAAATGTGGTGCAAATCATCACAGACAATGCTGCTACATATGTATCAGCAGGTAAACCGTAATTTTATGTTGCATGTGCATTGTGAATTTCACAACAAGAATTTTTAATAGTTTGATATTTTTGAAAAGTTGGAAACTAATTAGTATTTGCTTTTACAATTGGCAAGAAAACTCCTACAGCAGAGGCAACCCACTCTCTCTTGGACCCCGTGTGTAGCACATGTCCTTGACCTTCTTTTGGAGGACATGGGCAAACTTGAGTGGGTCACTCCAATTGTGGAGGATGCAAGGCGGGTGACAAAATACATATACAATCACCCATGGGTCCTTAGCCTGATGAGAGAGCACACTTATGGCAAAGAAATTGTTAGGCCTGCCGTCACAAGGTTTGCAACGATTTTCTTGACATTGCAAAGCATTCTCGATAATTTGGTTTCTTTGAAGCAAATGTTGTTTCCAAAAAATGGCTTGATTCCACATTTTCAAAGAAGAGTGAAGGAGAGAATGTTGTGCGGATTGTGTTTGATAAATATTTTGCAGATAAGGCCGATGAAATAGTAAAGATAACTACAAAACTTTAAGTTTTAGTTTACACTTTACAACTTTATAACATACTAAGTTTGTAACTCAAGTAAATAATAATTTTGTAACTTGTCAACTAATTTCAAATTCATATTGCAAGTGTCTGAGCCTTTAGTCAGAGTTTTGCGTTTGGTTGATGGAGACCAAACCCCAATGGGTGAACTATATGAGGCCATGGACAAGGCCAAAGAATCTGTCAAAAATTACTACAAGGGGGAAAGCATCAAATATGAACCCATTTGGCAGATCATTGATAGAAGGTGGAATAATCAGCTCCACCAACCCATTCATGCAGCAGGATATTTCCTCAACCCACGTTTTAGGTATACTGTCAGCTCATTCTTACTCAAATTTAAGTTAGCAAAGACTTGAGTTCATTTTGCTTTCGTAGGGTGTTGGGTGTGTACTAAAATTGCAAGACTTATTTGTTTTTGGTTTTTGGTTTTAGGGCTGATGGTACATATGCAGATCCTGATGGAGACGTCATTAGAGGCCTAAGGGAGTGCGTTCAAAAGATGGTAACCAGCGAGGAAACAAGAGATAAAATCATCGCTGAGCAGGAGATCTTCACTTCAACAGGGGGCAAGGTGTTCTCCACTCCTCTCTGCAAGAGAGCAAGGCTTACACAAACCCCAGGTAATACATTTGCAAACTTCTGAATCTCAAATGCTAAATTAACATTTATGTTTCACTTTTTGTTGTCTATTAGTATTTTCTATGTACAATTTTTGTGATGCAGTGGCTTGGTGGACCACTTGGGGTGCAAGCACTCCAAATCTTGCAAAATTTGCTCTCAGAATCCTATCACAGCCTTGCAGCGCATCACATTGTGAGCGCAACTGGAGTTTGTTTGAGGCCATCCACACAAAAAAGAGAAACATGTTGTCCCAAAAGAGGATGAATGACATGGTCTATGTGCAATATAATCTTAAATTGCGCATGAAAAGGGCACAACAAGATCCTCTTGGGCCAATCGATTTGGATGAGATAGATCCTTATTATGATTGGACGGCACAAGAGCAGGCTCCCTTATTTACACAAGAGGACATCTCCAATTTGGAGAGGGAGGCCACGAAGGAGGCTGCGGAGGAGGAAGGGGGTGGAACTGGATATGACATCGATTTGGATGACATCGAGGAGGGCGATGATGAGGATGATGACATTGAGCTTACTACAGAGGACCTTGACATCTTGCGCGCAGCGAATGTGGAGCTACCGACATCTAGTTCTATAGCTACACCATCTCCTGCATTGGCACAGACACAAACACAAGCACAGACGCTACGGGGTTCTAGTACTAGAGCTTTACCCTCTCCCACACTCGCTAATAAAGCGACTGGGAAGAGGAAGATGTAGTCCTGTATTTGACATTTGTACTTATTTGTAGTCATGTTGATGTGCTTATTTGAACTCTTTACATTTGACACTTCATTTATGAGAATACAACTTCTCATGTGTTGTGAACTTGTTAGTTGTTAGTAATTTACAACTTGTCACTACTTACTTGTTAGTAATTTACCGATTAATAACTCTTTTTGCATTGATATATATCTAAACATGATTGTTTCTTATGTATTGTTAGTAATTAAGTCATTAGATGCAAAAAAACATTGAATTCTGTAAAAAAATTGCATTTTTTAATTAAAATTTAGTGGTTTTTGAGTTCCCGATTTTTTCCCCGATTTTTTACCAATTTTTCACCATTAAAATTTTTCAGGCCTAGGCAATTAATCTCCTCAAGCAATTTTTACATCAATGGTTAGAACAATGATCATTGAAGGAGGATATTAAAATGATGTAATATTTCTTTAATGGTCATCCCAGTTTCTTAGTTAGTTAAAGTAGTCTCTAATTCCATTTTCTATTTATATTTGTTTAAATTAGAAAATTGTAAAGTAATTGCCTATATATTGTAAATTTTGTTTTCATCAATCAATTTACAATAACCATTACATATCCAGTATACCAAAGACCCAATGTGTGCAATATTGTTGTCTAGTGCAATATAAATTAAGCACCTTTGTCCTATATTGCCAACATGGTTGAAAGTATAATCAACAATTCCCGTGGCCTTCAAGCATTTGAGAATGAATATTATAGAACGCCATATCACCACTTCTAAACATTGTGAGTTCCTGAACACATTCACATCAAGAAATTGGTGCAATCTTTTGTGTTTGATATTGCATGGACAATTTTTTCACACAAAAATCATGGAATCCTTATCTGCAAGAGGGTTTTCCAATTTTTCCCACAAAACATCATGAATGATGTTTCAGTGTTTGGGTTTTTATAATTTTCTCCACAACAATTACAGTCTGGTTTTGATAAGAAATCATAAAAAATTATTGTTGGGTTATCTGATTTTTTCCTAAAAATAAGACACTTTTTTCATAGGTGATCTCAACATTCACAACAAGGGTTTAGCAATTTTCTCCACAAAAATTGTGGTTTCTTGCAGTCTATTTTGTGATGCAGTACTGATCTGCAAAACTTCTTGCCAATTTTTTAAACAAAATTGTGTTTGTCTTTCTCAAAAAGGGAGGTGTTTGGTGATTTTCTCCTCAAAATCGCAGTTTCAATTTAAGATGCTATTAACGGTGTCTCTAGCTATCAGGAGGGATAGTCTTGTTTCCCAAAATCAGATTGGAAGAATTTTGGTTATCTTGGTCATTTCTAGAAGTTTTGCAACATCAAGGAGGGTCTTAGCAACAAACTCATGTCATAGAGCATTCTGAAGAGAAGGGGGCAGCCTTCTAATTATTTGTAACCAGAAGACCTCGGTAGTTAGAACAATGATCATTGGAGGGTATTAAAATGATGTAATGTTTCTTTAATGGGCAACAAATGATGACAGTGTTAAAAAAAGTTGTAATTGAGGATGGTTACAAACTTATTTCTCAGCACGTTCCGTATTGAGACTATTTTAAAAATCATAGTTTTGAAGTTCATCAATAATGAGGATAAATGATTCATTTTGGGCCATTTCTGTATTGGTGCAATCTGACAGGCAATTTCTTCCAATTTTCTTGATGGATGTGGTCAATCATTGCCACTTGATAACCTCCCACATGATTTTCTCCTTGCTTTCATGCTTTGAACTTCCAGAGTTCCTATCTGAGCTGAGATGGCTTTAACATATTAGTTTGCAAACATTTTATCCCTATTCAGAATGCTTTTATTCATCTAAAATCCATGAGACTGGGACTGGAAAAATTGGGCAACATATTTTGACATTTATGGCATGTGTTGCAAGTCACCAAATTCTAGCTCTTTCTTTGGTGTTCAGAATTCAGATGAGCAAAGCATAGATGTCAAGCAACAACTACTAATAAAATAAATCTCACTTCAATCAATTCCCAAAGCTATAAGGTGCACAGTGAACACAGCTCTGACTTCCAAGTGGTATTGAAAGCGTTGCTCTAAGCTCACCTTAAATTAACAGCTATTTTATTTCTCAATTTAACTATGGATAAATCTATCCACTAAACGGAGCCTGTGAGTTAAAATTTTAAAAACCATGCAAAAAAATCATATAAAACGACAGACATATTCTCCATTTGAAAATCATAAGATACAAGTTTTACTAAGCAATAATCCATGCAATTAACATTAGCTAACATAACATTAAAATAAATACATATATAAAACAAGAAACTCAAAGCATTCAATTTACCTTAGGATTGTTAGTGTCAGGAGTCGGCTGTCGCTGATGGCTCAAAAGTAAAAGGATCAAGATGACGAGCAAGCCTCCAAAGACTGCAAATAGTCCACGAGAATATCGCCTCCTCACTGGTCGTCGAAAATCAGGGGTTCTCCTCCTCATGGTATACATGAAGTAGATCTGGGTCCAAATCTTAAAATGCTGCACTCACCAACCAATTGGTCCCTTGCTCAATTCTGGTGGAGTCACAGTACAAGCATGCACATCATTAGCTTTATACACTATATCCATACACCATTTACTTTTTCTCCATAATCAATTCTAATTGCTCCAGACATGCTTTTCCAATCCATGACATGTACTCTCTATCCTCATTTATAAATCAATTAGTGGAGACAGTTAGCCGACTCATAAAACAATCATGAGAATTTGGAGATTCAAATATTGGTGCCAATATGAGAACCCGGAATAAAAGCCAAAGGCATTAACTTCCAATAAGTCAAAAATAAACAAATCATGGTAAAAACCCATTTGGTGTCCACAATTGGATAAGTAACAAACGAGTCAAAACAATAGCAAAACCAAAGCCATGCAAATCTAGAAAGAAAGATGACAATATGCTGACTCGGAAGCCCAATCAATACCATATGGGTATCCAAATGTGGATAAATTTTAGCTTGATATAAAAAACCAACAACGCAGTTAAAGTAACCCACACCTACGGATACTGAATTTTTGTTCTTGTTTCAATGTGTGTTATAATACCGATAAAGACATTCAGGTTTTTCTTTTCCTTATTTCAATGTGTGTGAAAAATTAAGATCCCAATCAAAACAATTGTGTGTCCAAAGATGCATAAATCTGACACTCACGGGACAAACGCAGCAAGACAATCAAAAGTAACTAGGCCCCAAAACAGCAAGAAACAAATTGACAGAGGATTCTAATCAAAAAACATCTGGCTGTCCAAATACTGATAAAATGTAGATGATCAAGATAACCAGACTACATAACAAAAGCATTGTGCAATTTCATAATGTGTGTGTGCTATAGAATCCCAACCAAGAAAACAAATGGAAATCTATAATTGGATGAATTTGAGCATGGTGAGATCACCCAATATCTGTGGAGACAAGAAATATTCGGAAGTTCAACCAAAGTCAGTTAGATGTCTGAAAATGGATATATTTGAGATCAATAAGAGGACCAAACAACAAAATCAGAGACATTTGGATCTTAAAACTATTTATGAAAAGAAACTTTGGAGACAAAAAGAAAGCAAGTGAGAACTAAACCAAACCATTGGCGTGTTGAGAAATGGATATAATTAAGATCCACAAAGGAACCAACAATGCAATCAACGTCATTTGGACCTAACAACACAGCCAAAGTCACTTGGGTCTTAAAACGCCAAAAACCAAAGACTTGCAGGCACAAAAAAGAGAACTCAAAGTTAAAACAAAACAATTTGGGTGTCCAAAAATGTCTATATTTAAAACCAATGTGAGGACAAAATAAAATCAATGCAATTTGGATCCAAAAACACTGAAAACAAGTTCTGGAGATAAAAATAGTAACTCCTAAGTTAAACCAAACCATTTGAAAGTCCAAAAATAGAGTATCATTGAAAGGGCCCAACAAAACTCAGAGCCATTTGCATCCAAAATCACTGGAAAAAATTTAGACACAAAAGCTGACTCAAAAGTTCTAAATAAGCCATATGGCTGTCCAGAATGGATCTACTCCATATTGATGAGAGAATCCAACAATACACTTAAACCCATTTGGATTTAAATGCATTAAAAATTCGTGGAGACAATAACAAGTGATTCAGAATTTTAACCGTGTGTCCAAAAATGGTTTAGTTGGGATGAATGAGGAGATTCAACAATATAATCAAAGCCATTTGTGTCTACAAACATGAAATAAAAAACATGGCGAAGCCCAAAAAATGACTAAAGCAAAACTAAAACATTTTGAGTGTCCAAAAAGGGCATACTTAGGGTCAACGGGCGAACCGGAAGTCAAGGTCTCATGAATTTTAAAAGTAATTGAATAACAAAATCAAGACTCGGAAATTAAACCGAACACTTAGGGTATCAGACAAAATGGAAGCAGCATAATCAGAACAATTTGGGTCTAAAATACTCAAATAAAAATAAAGTGATCAAATAGAGTCTAGATGAGGCTTATAAAAGCACCAAAAGTTGAAAAGAGGAAAAACGATAAGTTGAAAAGAGGAAAAACGATTGGAATTAGATGAAATCATTTGAATGTTACATAATTGCCATATCTTAAATCCTGAGAGAACGCAAAAATGAAATCAAAGTAATGTGGGTCAAAAGAAAACACACTGAAAAAAATAGCGACCACATGGAAGAAAATGATAAAATGAGATCAATTATGTCAACAAACAGCACAATCAGAGACATTCCGTTATAAAAGAAGGGAAAATAAAATAAAAAAATTAACTCAGCAGTTGTACCAAACAATTCGGCTGCCCAAACAGGAATGCAATTGGGATAAATGATAGAATCCGACAACATTCTCAAAGCCCGCTAAGCCTAAAAGCACTGAAAAACAAAATTTGCTGACTACATCCAAATGATGGTAAAAGGCAAAAAAGTAATTAATTCGGACAATATAACGAGACTGTTCAGATTTCCAAATTCGATACAATCAAAGCCGTATGGGCCTATAAACTCTGAAGACATTATTAGCACATTGAATGTGTGGTTTTTTTCGAAAAAGCAAGAGGAGAAAGCAAATTGAAACCTGTGATCCCGATGGCAAAATATCTGTATCGCTACAAACAAGATCTCGTGTTGTTGACGAATCGAATCAAATCAAAATATCTGGAGCAAATCAGTAACACAAAGCCTGAACAATTGAAGGGCGCCCACATTCCTACAGCCCTAGCAGATCCAGGGTCAGTTGGCATCCCAATCAACATAAAACCAACTCAAAAAGACCTCAAACTTTGTGTCATCAATCCACGTAATGACCCTGTAACCAATGAAAGAACAACATATGGATCCATCCTTGGAAACTTAGTTCTCCGCCTTTCTTAATTCCACTCAATTTCGACCACTGTTGGAGAGACAGATCTAGTGAGGTTGTTACACTGTGATTTTAATATCTAGTCCTTTCCCCGCGGTTCTGCATTTTCTCCATTCCTGATGTAGGAAAGGGCACGAGGAGAAGAGGATTTCAACAACTATTAGTAAGATACATATTTTAAGGGAATTCATGGCGATGTATTTATTTGGAGGCAGAGCCCAAAGGTGCTCCCCTCAACTTTAATGTAATGGTCTGAAGTTTGTGTGGTGTCTTTAAAACGGAATTTAAAAGGAATCAAATAAATGAAAGAAGATAGATTATCTAAGGTTGTCTTTAATGATATATTGTGTAAAAGAAAGAAGACTTGATGCACTAAAATATCAAATATAAGAGTAAACATTGCATTCATTTGAATAAGTGACCCACAAATAATAAAGAGTCAAAGACATTCTTTATGGATGAGATCTACAAGAGCAATTGGGGTATTGGGTTAGGAAGAAAAAATAAATCACATCAATGAGTTCAATCTCAGGTGATCAACTTCATAGAGTACATAGGGATCAATTTATCATATAGAGCTAAAATTTGTATTGATTTGCTTAGAAATCTCACCATGATATAAGATGAGACACTAAAAAAATCGAAAGAGGTGTGGGAAGGAAGAGTGCGCACTTTTTTACAATTCCAAGAAATTGGAAACTAAAAAGCATTTTATTGTAGAATATGACGCCTAGAAGAACTCAAGGGAAAAAATTGTTAATAGCTTAACCACTAGCTCATGCTATAATTTATTCAATGAGGAGTACATTTAGAAAATGAGGCACTGGTCATCAACTTGCATAGAAAGAACATGAATTATTGAAGTTAGTTTGATTGGTAGGTTGTCCCATAGGCTATGTTTAGTCTTTTGGATGTTAAAATTGTCTTCTTCATCTTCTTCACAATGGATGTTGGTTATAGTCTATATGCCTAAAAGTCTCCATATCAATTTTTAAAAATCTAGCTGGAGTTGCTATGAATAGTGAACATGGCTACTTAAAAATTTCCCTTGATTTGCTATGAATAGTAAGCATGATGATTTAAAAATCTACCTATAGTTGCTATACATAGTGAATGTGACTACTTCTTGGTTGTTGACAAGGGAATAGACATCCACTCTTATGATGCATTAATGCATAAGTTATAGTGTATGAGCACAAGTCATAATGTATGATAGTAAAGTATGCATTGTTGCATTCTACGATTGAGTAGTCATTTTTATTGATAAAGGGAATGAACATAATTATACTATTATGTAATTGTTATATAGAGAGATCTTTCAAACTATATATTGTGGTTAAGATCATTTTGTGATTTTGCATAATGAGTAAGTTTCAAAACTTATGAATGTTTTTTTTTTAATTAGTTTTCTAAGAGTAACTATAAAAGATTTAGTTAGCTTTTGATAATTAAAACATTATTTGAAAATAATGTATAGATTTATTCACTAAAAATGCCTGAGGGGTGTTAGATCAAGTGAATAGTTTCTATATGAGTGATTTTACCTTATGAGGCTAGAGGTTTGTTTTATTCTATTTTATTTTTATTTGAAGAAATATTTTTTTTATAATACATTTTATGTAAGTTCTAGTATTACTATTGGAAATGTCATTATTACTTTCATTGGTAGTTATGGATAAGCTTCAATAGATATATGTGGATGCCTTTTGCACATTGCTACTCAAGCAAACCATTTAAAGGTGTAAGTAAGTAGATTTATCAAGAAAATAACAACATAAACTTAGCACAAAAACTAATCATCAAATGGGGTGGAAAGCCACTAAATGGATTTTAAAAAGGGAAATGGATGGTCAAGATGAAAGATTGAATGAACTATTAATTTTTTAAATGCATGGATTGAAGTCATTGTATTTGTTAGGATTGAAGAATACTAAGAGGGGGGCAGGCGATGGAAGGGGGGTAGGGGCAATGAATCAATATTATAGCTATGTGTGGGGTTGGAAATCAGAAATAGAACAACTGCAGATGAAATGAAGGGGGAGACCAAGATCCACCCCTTTTGATTATATTAGATTGATACAAGAGGAAGTATCTTTACAAACCTAATGGACAAAAGGATGAAAAACTCGGATTTATTTCCCTCTCACCCCCACCTTAAGAGGATTTAAGTAAAAGCAAAAATAAAGTAATATTGTAATGGAAATGGAAAAGAGAAGATGATGTACCTTGTAGAATACAAACCTTAAAATATGCTATCAAATGGTGTAAGGAGATGACATAACTTGATATCTAGGTTGAAACCTGTGAGGCAAGCAAAACCCAAAAATCTTTTGAAGATCTATTGAGGGCAAACTGGATGATCAGGGGTGCACTGCGACTTTGATTGATTGTTTGCAACATCGATTCTGATTTTGCAGTTTCATTGAAGGCCAAAAAGGGTATCCAAATCCATAACCTGTTCACCAATGTGAGATCTAAAACTTACAAAATAAAGAGGTTGTTTGTTTGTTGTTGTTGGGGGGGTTCCCTTGGTCAAACCCCAGTTCCTTGAATTGAAATAGAAATAGAATGCTAGAAAGTAGTAGTGATAGATCTAACATGAAGCAACGTAAATCTATGAATATGCTCATGACTTTAGAATAAAATAACGTACGTAGATACAATAGCTTTGACTCAACTTCAAAACCCTAGAAGGACATCAAAGTGAAATCAAAACCTTCATGAATGTGTGTGCTTGAAATCTGCCTTATAGATGAATGTAGATATAGGAAGGATGTATGTAGAAGATGTATAAAGGATCTTGAATGTATGAAAGGAGATCTTGAATTTTAAAAATACAATAGAGGGTCTAGCGTAAACTCCTTCAATGGATTGAATGCATAAATCCTTGATCTTCAATGGAGAAACAACTTGAACACCTTGAATGCTTGAAGAATTGCTTGAACACTTGAATCCTTGAAAGCTTGTATGCATAAACTTAAGGATAGAGTCCCTTGGATTGATTGTGAATGCCTTGACGATGTGAAAATGAGGAAATGGAAGGGTTTATATAGAGCTTGGAATTAACTAACCCCCAAAGGTTGATCTGCTTAGAAATTAACAACCCAAATGTACCCAGATATGGGATTTGAAGAGGAGACCCAAAATAGGTCCTAATTAGGGGTGCAATGCACACCTAATTGGTTAGGGGCACACAAGGCCCCCAACAACTAGGTCCCAAAACCTCATGGATCCTTTTAGGTTCCCAAATTAGGTCTCAGATCTCTAGAATTAGGTGTGGAGTCCAAGATATGATCGTTACAATGCAAGGAGCAGATTCCAAGTGGATAGATGAAGGAACAAGAGGACCTAGGGGAATAGATCCTACCTCGAGCTTAATACTATGAAAAATAGGAGCTTTTAAAGAGGGTCTATTAGGTTTTGCCCCAATTCTGCCTAGGAGAAAGGACATAAAAGGGAAGAAAGAATTAGAGGTGCAAGGAGATTGATGATCTTGCATTAACTAAGTTTTAAACCTTCATTAAATTGGAGTGCATCCAATTTAAGATGGCACACTATGTTATTAACTTGAAATTGATTGCACAAATACCATATAAGTATATGAAAAATTATAGTGAAGCACAACACATAGACAATCAAAGGACTCATAAGATCATAACTTATTTTTTATGAAACTCGGTTACAGGAAAAACCTGGTGGGGATACTACCCACAATAATCTCACTATTGTAATAATAGGTGTCATGTTAAAGGTATAAGTAGAAAATGATTGGGAATTCTCTTGCATTTAGAAACTCACCTTGATATTACTTCTCATATAAAAAATATATCTAACCCTCAATCAGGTTCACTTATCAAACTACACACAAAAAAATTGGACTTGTATACTGATTGGTAGCATCAATTATGCTTGAATAGTTCCAGCGAAGCTTTGACAATATCTCTAGATCAGTAAAATCTCTAAACATATATTTTGTGTTTGCATATAATAGTTTCCTTTCACAAAAATATCCATATTCTTCATAGCCAAAACTTGATTACATATATGATCTCCTAACTCAAAAATATAAGTCATGTCAACTCCCAAAATGAAACATACAAAATCCTCAACCAAAACAACAAAATAATGTTTGCTAGCTAAGAGTGAACAATTCTTATGTCGACACAACCAAGATATATATATATTTTTCCAAAACTCATTCAATCTATCACAACGATAAATCATTATTGAATTGTCATGTTCTTCACAAAACTATCAACTTGGTATTAGCGAATATCTCCTGCATGTAATCACTTCAAGCTCTGCGATGATTTGATTAAACATAATTATATGGCTATATTTTTTTCTATAATTTCTTCCTCTAAATATTTTGAGTATACTCAATCCAAACTAATCTTAATAACTATTTTGAATTATGCTTCTACTATACTAATAACTCAAGTATGAAATCCTCCAGTAAAGTATATGAACTACGAAATAGTCAAGAGTAATTAGGAAAAAGTTTTCATCAACGACAACATACCATGCATAAACGATCACTCTTTCTAATAATATTGTAATAAGTGTCTTAGAGGAAAGGAAAATCAAATATCAACATATGGAGTTTGATCTAAGACATAGAATTAAATGAGAAAAGAGAAAGCAACACGTGAGGTGAAATGTCAAACATGTGTAAGATAGATAATATCACATTCATGATCATTTGAGGTAGACATAAATGTAGTTTTATAGATGAGGTGGAATATTATAATAGCTTTGAGTTATTGTGTGCACTCATGTACAAGAAAGTAGGATGACTTGGCATGCTTATACATGTGAGAGTGCAAAGCAAGTTGAGGTGTCAAACTAGAATGTTTGTGTATGTTTGTGAGAAAGGAGTGGACTAAGCCTTTATGTTCACACATGTGGAAGAATGAGGAGGTTAAGGAAACATGTTACATGATGGATGACTTAAATTCAAATCCATGTAAATGGGTTTAATTATTTTAGGTATTTTAAATACATCTATTTAGAAAATGTTAAGATATCAATTTGGAACTTCTTCTTCTTTTATAAAAAATATTTTAGTCTGGAGATATTTTGTTTACTAAATTGATGTAGGAGAATCCTTGGGTCGTTGGAAATCTTGCATTACCCAAAAAAAAATATTTTTTTAGTTTGTTTATTAACCACTCATTTAGATAGTTTTCTTGTTGTTTTAGTTTGCAATTTAGACCCATTTGGCATGTTCTTTTATGCAATCCTTATGGCATGGATTAGGAATCTTGGAGAACCTATGTTTACCTTTGTATAGTTATCCAATATTTACAAATAAGGTTATCTAAAGATTGGTGTAGTCCTATAATGGCTTTCCTATTCAAATGATCAGGGTGGCAAGTTAAGTCTTGCGATGGAGATTTGTGGCATTTGTTCCAAATGATCGATTGTTGTTAGTCACTCAAACAATCACTTTTGTTTCTCTGTCACCACTCTTTGAATGCACGAAGTGCAAAATGTGACTTAATTAAACTTTTAATCTACATTCATAAACATGCATTAAATACTTCACTAGTTGATCATAACCATACACCACTCACCTTCACAAATTTTACTATGTTACAATACAACTACATAGAATTCAACAAAACTTCACAAAAACCTTCAATACATCATTATGCATATGAATATGCAAATATATATTAGCACGCATGATTTTGGGGGTCTAGAAATTGATGTACCATTATTTTGTCTCTAGGCCAAAGCAAGCTTAGTTAGTTGAAGAATTATCTACCGCTAGTAAAGATACATATTTTCTAATGGTTTAACATTACTCTTTTTCACATACACATGATTCATCTAGCTTTTGGTCTCTTCCACTTTTGTAATTTGCTTACCCTTTTGATCATTTGATTGGTTAATTAATTAGTTTTCTTCATTGTTTCTTGACGTACAAAATCTCGCAATGTTTCCAATCTTGTGACAATGAAAATATTCCATTCCAATTGCTCTCGAAGGTCCAAATTTACCTCTGTTAGTCCTTAATCTATAGTTAATAGTCATATGACCACAATTGTGGTAATGTGAGCATGTAACATTCGATCAGTTCTTATTTTTCTAAAGAATTTTTTGATTCACAAATGATCTTTGATTGTTCACTCTTGTCCTTCACTCATTATCTCTATGAACGTACTAATTGAAATTGTAACAATATCCATCAAAAGCATTAGATGTATTTTTGTAAACACTTGTAGTATGTCCCATCTCATGACAAGTATAACATGTGGGATTATCAGGGCTAATTTTTCATATATTAGTAGTGTATCCTACTTTATAAAAATTGAAACACATAGGTGTGTAATATTTCTTACAAGGAGTCCTTTTAGGTACCTTTGGTGCAAACTTATAATCTTGTTCAGTCTTTTTGGTTCTAGAAAACTTACCAACTTCATAACTAATATATCCTAAGCCATAGGTCTCTCCATATATCCTTTGATTTCTAATCTAATTATCAATATTTATAGAACTCTTATTGAATTTATTATTTGTAGCCTTCAATAACCTTTCAATTTTAATTTTCCTTATTGAGACTTTTTTTCAAAAATAAATTAGAATATCAATCTCCATCTAGAGTTCTTGCTTCTATTCATTGGTTTCAAGTAGATGTTCATTCATTCAATGAACCAACCTCTTGTTTAGACTTGGAAAGATCATCCACATTAGCTTTTAGGGCTTCTTCGATGATATTTATGGATTTTTGCACAACCTTCCTTGCTTCCATATCTTGACCCATTTTATGGACAAAGCTTCCAAATATTTCTTGAAATTCTTCTTCAATTGATTTGGTTGCTCATTCTCTAATGATGTGGCTTCCAAGGCTTCTGATCCCTCAAATTCAATATTACCATACTATGTCATTTGTTCAACAAGTTATTTCCACTTGGCTCTCGAGATCTTGAGTTGTTTGTTTAATTTCTTATATAATTCCTCAACTTCTGCTATATGTTACTTCTCAAGATGTCTTACATATTCCATTGATCTCTCCATATCTTCCTTAAGGATCTTCCCAGATATATTAGGCTTATTTAAGGGAACTTGGCTTTGATACCAAGTGTTAGTGTTATAAGGCACTAAGAGAGGGGGTGAACTAGTATAACCAGATTTACAAGTATTTTCAATCATCTTAACTATAATATATAAGAAAAGTAAATGAACCATCCATAACATACAACACAAGAACACTAATATGTTTCTCATGAAAACCCTTGGTTAGAGGGAAAAACAATGGTGGGAATTAGCACCCACAAGTCTCACTACTATAGTAATAAGATTTATCGTGTTAGGAGCATTTCATCACCTTGTTAAGGGCATTACCTAATTAAGAGTATTATATAGCCAACTTTCCAACTTCCGAACAAAATGGAAAAATTAGTATTACATGGATTAACAAATTAAACTAATGCCTTTATTTCTTTAATTAACAAAATAATTAGTTAAGATCACCCGATCAAATGAGGAAAAAGAAGGTAATTAGGTCAGTTATGAATAAAAATAATAATAAACACATATCATTATGATTTAGGGGAGTCACATACTTAATAACAATCGGTGTGAACCCAAAAAAAGAGGGGTGGGTACTCAATAATTGAAAAAGGATGAATACCAAATTCACAGCTCAACTTTTCTCATGGTGCAACAGTTCTTATCAAATATCTCCATAGCTTGAAGATCGTGGAAGAGATACGTATTGAAAATGGCATCCTGAAAATGAAATGAATTCCATGGGTACAAATTTCAGCTTAGAGGCGAGAGACAAGTTCGCGGGGGCATGGTTTTTCCATTAAACTGCTAAGGGGGATGGGGTATTGGCAGCTGAGAGTGAAGAAAAACCTGGGAAAGGCAGAACCAAAGAGACTTGACCACAAAAATTCCAGGTTCCTCTTTCTGTCACGTCATTTCACTGTGTAATGGAAATCTGAATTATAACATTATTGTAATTCTGTATAAGGCATTTTTCCACATTATTTGAGAACATTGTTTTAATTAGAGCATATTACTTTGGTAATAATTGAATTTATCTGTAAAGAAACCTTTCTCCACTCTTGGGAGTCATTTCCTCCTCCTTGATTGTACAAATTGACGCTATGAACAGAGTCGACAGGGGTCTCCCTTCGAACCACCACCACTCCTCACGCATGAGTATTGGAATCCCTCGTGCCATGAAATACTTCTCTTTTCTTTTGTATCAGTGGTTGTACAGTATATAACTGTAATGTTCCGCACTCAACTCAATGGGCACCCTGAAATCCATAACGATTTTTATCATATTTGGCTAGTGAAGTCCCACTATGCTATGTATGTGATACGATACAGGTTTGAAACCAAGTATTGAAACTCTAAATTTAAACCAAACATTGCTACACTACACAGCAAATTGGAACAATTCATGCGAAAACACTAGACAGACTTGACACGCGGAACTGTAAATAGATAATGAAATGCTGAAATTTTAAACTAAATATACAATTACATGTGAACATGGACTATGACTTTGCATCGATTCAAAAGAACCTTTTGAATAAGCTTTGCATCTGAAAGAAAAATCATATGCAAATCATAAAATCTTATTTTGGAAGTTGGGATGTTTTTTATGAATAGTTCTTTTCTATTAATAAATAATATATTAATAATACAATTTACAAAAAAAAGGTTGGGAGATACAAGATCACCCCACGATAGTTCACACGGCTAAGGTTGGAAACATCAACTATTCATCAAAAAAACATATAAAGCAACTCTCAAGCGTCTAAAGCAGTGCCTGTTGAGGGAGGTGGTTCATCAAGATCATGAAATCCCCAATCCTCTTTGGGATTGGGAGGTGGGTTGGGAATAGTCTAGCTATCAGCAACAGCATCAATAGTGTTAATGACCTGGTTAGCATCCTTCATATCTAGCCGTGGAGGTGAAATAGACAGCTCCAAGTGAAAAAGCCATTTCCCAGAAACTACTCGTTGAGCACTAGGAGGAGGAGCTAGGGACTAGCTAGAGCCACCACGGAGCGGGGAAACCGAGCGACACCTCCATCCATCATCACCACTGTTGGGAGAGCAGTGGCGGGAAGCTTGTGAATGCGGAATGTGCGAGTGGCGGCCTGAAGAGTTGCGCCTCTAGCAGCAGCCTCTAGGTGTCGAGATATCAACCAAGGCATCTGGAGGTATCCTGGCAATAGTACAAGGGGCATTGCCCTAGTGATTAAGAAGCTCTTGAAGGTGGGCCACCTTGTTTGCTTGCACTTGAATCTGCATCATTGCATTATTACAAATGCACACCTTAGTGTACATAACAATATTAATATCAAAAAAATTGTGAGTGAAAAGAACAATATTTCTATCTTTCCACTGAGTGAACAAAATCTCCATCTAGAAGGTATGCCAAATCTGGATAAATTTTTGAGGGATCCTGGGGGAATCACCCAAAATAACCATGTGCCAAGAAAAGGGTTCAAGCCAAAACAACTTTAAAAAATCAAGAATCCAGCACCAATAATTTTGAGCATGTCTACAAAACTAGAAAATATGCAGGAAGGACTCTAGTTGGCCACAAAATGGACATCTAGGATTTAGAACCCCAATATGCTTGAGCCAAGGCCCAAGGGGAAGACCTTGAAAAGCCAGGCACTAAGCAAAATGGGCAATCTTGGTTCTGTAATAACACTCTAAAAAGTGTCAAAGCGCTTTCTCCATTGAGAAAGAAAAGATTGCAAATGCCATCTTTGATTGAGTCTATCCACCATCGGCAGATGGGGAGAAAGCCATCTATAACCCAGACTTACTTTGTAACTGGTGAAAGGAGTGGCAGGATACCACTTCGAATTAGTCCACCAAGGTCTAACAAATTGAATACCCACTTTATGAATTAAGTGTCTTGGAACTACTAAAAGCAATAAGTCAAAAGTCTGTCGATCTGGATGGGCAAGATAGTATTGCATATCTTCCCAAGATCTGAAACTCATGGAAACCCTAGAGAAAAGATCTTTAAGAGTCTTGATGCCTCATTTGAAAAAATGCAGAGCACTAGCACCTTGAGTCTTGGCAAGGGGAATACTCTAGATGGCAAACAGGGGAGACCACCAAATGTTCTGCTGGTTCAAAGAGAGCTCATCACGAAACTCATCACCAGACCAACGAAGCCAAGGCTTAACAGCTTCCCAAACTTTCCATATGCTCTTGATAATAAAAGAGCCCTATATGAGCATAGGTTCTCGCATAATGAGAAGGGTGTGAAAGCCAATCCCCTTCCATGCAGGCCTGTTAATGAGAAATCCGAAAGAAATGCAATGCTAAACCAAAATCTTCCAGTCTTCATCCCTAGTGATGGTGTGAATAATCCATTTGACACATAGAGCAAGGCCTTGTTTTTATGTGGAGAGAAGGCCACGGCCTCCAGACTCTTTTGGGAGACAACAAAAATCCTAAGCAACTCTGTGAAAGCCATGATGATTGAAACTAGAGGCCTAGAGAAAATCACAGAACAATTGCTCTAATTTCTGGTAGGAGGCTTTGGAAGGAGCCCGGCAAGAAGAATAATAGACATGCATTGCTGCAAAAACTTTCGAGCAAATCTAGAATTTGCCTGCAAGAGAAAGCAGTTTCGTAAGCCAATAATCCATCTTAGCAATCTTGGCAAGCACTGCATTCTACAGATCCACTGGCAATGCTTGAAAAGCAAAAGGAATGCCTAGAAAGCAGAAGATCTCCCCATGACCGACCCATTTCCATTCAAACTATTTAAGCCAAGGTGGCACTGGCAAAAAAGATTGGCGATAACAGAGCGTTTTATGCCATTGAATAGCAGAGCCGAAGGCTTGACAAAAAGTATTGAGGCAATTTAAGGCACTATTGATGTTTTCTTCATCCTCCAAAAGAGTGAGAAAGGAATAATCAACAAAATGATCATTTACCAGCTAGGAAGTGGATTCTGGCAAAGAAATGCCACGAACCAAACCTGAAGACATGGAGTGGGCTAGCAAATAGCCAAACCTTTTAGCAACAAGAACATAAAGCACCGAAGCCAAAGGACAACCTTGCCTGATGGAATGAAAAAGCCCAAAGGCATCAGATTGAGAGTTATTGATGGTAATACAAGCATTAGCATCTCCAAAGAGCATCTCCACGGACTGTAAAAAGTTGGGACCAAAACTAAGAGCCCAGAGCATAGCCAAAATGAAAGGCCATTCAATTCAGTCATAGGCTTTTGCAAAATCTATTTTCAAAAAAATAATCGGCTACTTGGACTTGCAAGCCCACTCCATTCCTTCCCAAACATCAATAATATTGTCAAGAATATATCTAGACTTGATAAAGCCAGTTTGCTCAAGTTGTATAATTAAAAGTAGGAGATGGCAAATTTTGAGAGAAATTGCCTTAGCAATAATCTTATATGGCACATTTAGAAGGGTAATGGGCTGCCAATTGCAAATATCCTCAGAATCTCTAGCTTTAGGTATCAATTTAATGTTTTCTTTGTTGATAATAACTCTAAGACTTTTATAATGATAGGCTTCAAGATAAACTTTGTGTAGATCAAGACCAACATGCTCCCAGAGGTGTTTGTAAAATTCTCAAGGAAACCCATCACACCCAGGGGACTTATCATCTATCATGGAGAAAATCGCTTCTTTAAGGTCTCGGAGGGTAAGAAGTTTCTCACAAAAAGCACATTGCTTGACTGCTACGTGGTTTGGAGTAACAAAAATACACTTTCTGAGAGCTTCCTCCTAAGCAACCAAATTTCCCTACGAAGCAAAAACATTCTCATAGTGATGAACAAATGCTTGCAAGATGTTAGGGAGGCTAGAGAGAACAGAAGTGCCTTGTTTGATTTTTTTAATCCTAAAATTGGTATGACAGGCTCAAAGAGCCTAGAAGAACTTCTTTGAAGCTTTATCGCCAACCTCCAACCAATGGAGGTGAGCTTTGATTTGGGCTCCTTGAGCGACATAATTATCTGCAACTTGTTTGTCATGGCAAAGTTTGGCAAGTTGAATTTGCAAATCAACATCAAAAGGATTAAGGGTGAGAGCCTCAGAAGCTTTTTTGAGTACAGAAGTAGTGGATTCATAAGGCCGCCTTTTGAAAATTGCCAACTGCCTTTTATAGATGTGCAGAAAATGAGCAGTTCTAGTAATGGCATCATTCCACCATTGAATCCACCCTGTCTGGGAATGCAGACGTGGCTCCAAATTCTAGACACATAGGATATGAGCAATAGTGGAAGCGTGCATCAACACAGACATGTTGAGAAAGAATTGCGACTTAACAACTTTCTAGACAACTATTTGCCATGAAATGACAAAATAAATGGGATAGTGGTCAAATAATGTCACATCTGACAAGGGAATGATAGGTAAATCTCGATCCTCAAAAAAGGAGAAAAACGATTGTGCAGTAATCATGGCACGATCAAGATGCTTTAAAATGTGGTCAGAGCTTGCTCAAAAGTTGGGCCAAGTGTGCCAAACCCCACTATATTGGCAATGGCTAGTATTGAGATAAAAAAAGGCCCAATTTATCACGCATGTAGTATCAGGCTTCCCTTTCCCCAACTATCTAGTGAAAAGGCAAAATGCCATCTTTGTTAGAGGCCAACTCAGTCATATTGAAGTCACCATGCATGACCCAAGTAACTAGAGGCAAGTTGTCAGCCAACCAGCCCCACAATTGAGATCTTTCCACAACATCATTAGGAGCATACATATCAATGACTCCAAAAGAATGATTGTTAATGGAAAGCAAAAGCCAAATTATTCTGTACATGGGGTCAAAACCATGCGAAATAATAGTAGAATGAAGACAAGGTGACAAGAGAGTAACTACACCACCTTTGCCAGCATTGTGTTGAGAGGAAAACATAATGCCATCCAGCCAAATGACGCGACATGCAGAAGAAAGCATGAAACCAGAGATCTTAACTTCTTGCATACAGAGAAAATCTAAATTTCCAATTCTATGACGGGTGTCCCTAACATAGTACTTTCTGGAGAGGTCTATGAGACCTCGCACATTCCATGATAAAAAAAATCATGAAAATTCTTCCATATCTTCCTCGTCCTCAAGAGAGGAGTAACTATCCTGCAAGAAAGAAGAACCTGGGTTAAAGCCAAAAGGAAAATCTTTTGGATTGATGGCTCGTCGTTTCTCCTTTGGTTTCTTAGCATGTCTGGGAGGACTGCAAGAACATCGCACATTCTGAGTCCCTATGGAAGATTCAACAAGAGGGGTATGAATCACAATCGAGGCATTAGCCCTAGTGGCTGCCTTACTCCCCTGTGAAACACCAGGGTTTGATTTCGAAAAAACTGCTTGCGCCCCTAAAATGGTTGGGGTTTGTGCTCTTGTTGAAATAAGAGGAACTAAAATGACTACCGCATATGACTATTTAGGAGCCAAGGGAGCCTTGCCCTTGCACCCAATAGTAGTCCATTCTTCCTTTTTCCCTTTTGCTGGCTTGACAAGAACCTCTTTAGGCAGGGGTTTAACCCTAAGCACGGCCAAAGGGCAATCCCTAATCTTGTGTTCTGCAGACTGGCATCTATAGCAAGTGTTAGGTAGGTTCAAATGAAGCACCCTCTGAGAGAAGGTTTGAGCCCCAATCTGTATTTCCAAAGAATCCTTAAGATCCTTGGAAAGATCAACCTCAATACAGACGTGTTTCTGAGAGCGAGCATTAAAAATTTGCTCATGTTCCTTTGTGATAACTTTGCCAAGAGTATTGGCAGTGGATTCAATAAAAGGCCAACATGGCAAGGGTAAACTTGGGAACTCGACCCACACAGGAACCTTAAGATTTTTTGTCGTCAGAGATAGTGAAGTCTCTTGACCACCTTTGAAAAACAAGTAGGGAGGAACACGCAGACCAAGGACCATTGCTAAAAATCATGTTTGCCTATGACGGGTTGGTGAAGTGAAATAAGAAAAAACCTTTGGTGATGTTTAGTATAGCGTCAAGGCAGACTCCATGAGGAGTTTAGCTCTTGTTAACCTATTCTCATAGCATAGCTTCAAGAGGAGTCCTACCCACAAAATACCCTATTAAAGTATGCTTTTCTAACCAATCACAGGCAACATCAAAATCTTGCAAAGGAAGGATAATATTAGGATTACCTTGTGAAAAACCTTTGAGATAAATTTGTGAGGATGTTTGTTCAATGGAGGCGCCATGGCTTTTTGAAGTAGCATTGTGAACACCAGTATCAACAACTGGGTCATCACTGGCCGGGGCCATAATAAGCTAGCCTAAAAACTCCTGCAGTAAAGCAGTTTGAAGTAGAAACAACTGAAGGAAAGCTCAGACACAGAGTCATATAGAAGAAAACTCAAAGATCACATGAAACCCTTGAAGTTGGAGATATTGACTACTATTACTGTACAAAAACTAGAACCTTGAGCGACTAAGTTCAGAGAATATACCTCATTGTTCTTATTAGTTCCTATTATAGGCAGGAATACTAATGCATCCATGTACTATTAGTCTTATTAACTTGACCAATGAGATCAAAGTATTTTTTCATTTCTTAAACTTATTTTAATGTTTATTTTCAATAGTCATTTTCCAAATTTTTAAAATAGTGTTTATTTCACATTTCATTGGCTGCGCTCAATTTAGGCAAGGAGATAATTAGTTTTTCCAAATCGAAATTGGGTGAAAATTGTTTCAATAAATTGGCACCGACATACCAGTGCATATCTATCCCACTTAGATTTCTGCATTTGTGTTTAGTTGTTCAGAAATAATTAAACACTCATAAATGCTCACCTTTATCTCCATCTTTCACCTACCCAATGAGCATTTATCTCTAGCTTTTATGTACTCTGTATTTGTGTTTAGTTAATTCTTTGCATTTGTATTCAGTTATTTCTCTACACTCGGACAACACAAGGAAAGGGATTGGCTAGCACTCACATTCTTGATTTCTTGCCTATTAGTTTCACTTTCTTCAACCCTTAATTTGTTGCCTTTTTTTTTGTTTGATTTTCATGTGCTTTGAGTGTGCAGGCGACTTTTTTGAGCAATTATCTTGGGTATGCCTTCAAATGCATAAAGCCCTTTCTTGGTTGTTCCCATTTTGATTTTTGCAAGTAGAATGCACAAACAGTTTCATGCAAATAGATTTTGGTTTGTTTCATTTTTATGTTGTGCTAGTGTTTCATATTTTTTTCTTGCCATAGTTTTGATAATTACAAGAATTGTTGCAAGGTTTTGAGAAACCCATGAACAAGTGCAACCAAAATTATCAGAAACTACAGGCACGACACTGTATTGCCCACTAAAAATATCCGTTCTACTTGCTTGTCGAGGCAATTATACCTGAGATAATCTATGCCTGATATGCAGGCATTCCATCGGAGCAAAAACCTTGCACCCAGTATGAAATACGATAAATAAGTCAAGTTGAATCTATCTTTTGGTAGTTGAAAATTTTCATTTTCAGCAGCTAGAGATCTTTGTTGCACTTGCGACACCAATTTTTTTTTTCAAAATCCCCTTTGCATGAACTTCTCGAATATAATGATTATGAGAATTGTTCTTTTACAAATTAGATTATATCCTGCAAAGATATTAGCAATTTATCCTGGGCCTCTGGAATTTTGTTTCAACTCAACATCACAAATCACATTTGGCCATAACGTGCAAAACAAATTGAATGAGCACAAAGAAATATTTTGAAAGACCCTTTAAAATATCGACCAAGTCTTCATTTCCCTTGCCACTTGTTAAAAAAATCCCAAAATCTTAAATCATGTGCATTTGTTAATAATCTACAAATTGCATCCACAAATTTATGGGATCAATGAAAAAATATATGATTATTTGATCGATACTTCAAAGACGTGATCTAACAAGCAACTGTGCTTGCAGGTAATGCATAAAATTTGCTCGTTGGAAACCTTAAAAAATTAGGCAAATACAAATGCCAAGTTACAAAGCCATTTTTCTCGAGCTCCACCTTCATTCTCTCCGCTTGTGCATAAATGGGAGTGACAAAAGTATATGAGCATCCATCAAATCATAAAATGAAGGATTTCAATTGTCTTGATTGATATATTTCCAAATTGTGGAACCATCTAGACATGCATGCATGTTGATTTTTATGAAATGTCTCACACCAATTATTGCCATTCTTCTGACAGATTTTGAAGTCATCTTATTAAATCTAATCTATTATTAACTTGCAATTATTGTATTCATGATATTCAAAAAATATGCAAAATATTGAATACTCTGAAATACAATCAACCATATTTAAGAGCTATCAAGTTTTGAATTTCAATTTTAGAACAGAACTAGATGAATTAATCCAGATATGAGGCTTATCCTATATAAAAAAATAACAATACATTTTGGTGAATGTATATGTTGTAGATTTTATATAATAAGTTGATTGATTCCATAGAAAAAAATGTGTTGGATCTTTTGTCATATATTACAAATCACTAGTGATATCCATGCTCCAAGACTTCATAGAAAAGGTACTTTCCTTTCATGTTCAAATAAATTAAATACTTAATCATCTATTGTCAAATGTTTTTAGATATGCACTAACAATGTTAACAATTTTGGAGGTAGCAGATATAAAGAAAAGAACAACACAATTACACATTACATGCCAAAAAAGCCTTCTATGTGTATGCATTCAATTAGTACTCAAGAGATAGGACATGTTAATAATTTTTTCTATTAAACATATTGTTTTCGCTAGTGAAAAGGACTCAACATTATGTACTTACAATCTTTTCGCACTTATAATCATTTCATGTACAATGTTTCCCTATGCAACAAATGAAATACACTATGGTTTTACAAATCATCATTGCCTCAAGTTCTAATAGAAATGATTACTGTAAATTTTATGGCTACAAGACATACATGCATAAATTTTACTTATGTTGAATCTGTACATGTAATAGATATTGTTACTTGTCTCATGCATTGTTAAAAGCTCTTTTTTTAGATCTGCACTTTTCTATTGTATCCAATGCCTCTTGTTTATTGAATTAGTTAACTTCACTAGATAATTTGTTGATTTATTTCATCCAAAAATTTGATCACCGTCCTGCAATCTACCCAACTATTATTTCACACCACCCTCTTTTCCTAGCAATACATACATTCTACAAATGGTAGGAACTGTGACGCAATGTGTCTCTTGTTATTAAATGTATATCATATGTGGCATTGTATGCTTTACAACTGATGTGGATGAATCCTTTACGTGTTTTAAAACTTTAGGTATGCGTAACTTAGTTGATGTGAATTGAAACAAGGGTACATTTCCTATTTTAAAGTTTTGTATTATGACTTCTTTGGGTTGTGTCAATGGTTTTCACTCAATGTGACTCTCATTGAATTGAATTGTGTTAATTTTCCTTAAATTGGCATCAATTTCTTCAAATCTAATGTGTATCTAGAAAAATGGCTTGGAGATCATAAAACCTTATTTTGAACTAGCATGTGTAGGAATCCATGCCAAAACACAATCTGAGAAAAAAAAATGTAGATACTTAAGAGTTATTTGGGATCCAAATTCTACAACACTAATGCTCTCTATTTAGATTGTTGGTATTCCTTCATAATTGTAAACCTCTATTAAATTAAACAATATGTTAAGTTGTGATATGAATATCAGGATTTAACTGTGTGATTTTGAGTCAAACTCGATGACCCATGTTTCATGAGTAGTGATTCAACATGAATCCATCTCTCATGAGAATAAATGGAACACTTAGCACTCATTGGATCTAGGTGATGCTCACAGGGGTGAAGCACCGGGACTTCCCGGGAGGTCACCCATCCCAGTACTACTCCAGCCTGAGCGCGCTTAACTACAGAGTTTCCTCCATAGTTAAACCCAAAGCTTGCAAAAGGGGTTGCAAGCTTTGGGTTTAACTATGGAGGAAACTCTGTAGTTAAGCGCGCTCAGGCTGGAGTAGTACTGGGATGGGTGACCTCCCGGGAAGTCCCGGTGCTTCACCCCTGTGAGCATCACCTAGATCCAATGAGTGCTAAGTGTTCCATTTATTCTCATGAGAGATGGATTCATGTTGAATCACTACTCATGAAACATGGGTCATCGAGTTTGACTCAAAATCACACAGTTAAATCCTGATATTCATATCACAATTTGACTAGCTGTGGAAATTATCTCCTACTTATCAATTGATGAGCTTAAGGGGCTTTCTAATGAATGGTTCATAAGGCACAACACTTGGTGAAGGTTTTGCAAATGGGGTTGCAAGCTTTGGGTTTAACTATGGAGGAAACTCTGTAGTTAAGCGCGCTCAGGCTGGAGTAGTACTGGGATGGGTGACCTCCCGGGAAGTCCCGGTGCTTCACCCCTGTGAGCATCACCTAGATCCAATGAGTGCTAAGTGTTCCATTTATTCTCATGAGAGATGGATTCATGTTGAATCACTACTCATGAAACATGGGTCATCGAGTTTGACTCAAAATCACACAGTTAAATCCTGATATTCATATCACAATTTGACTAGCTGTGGAAATTATCTCCTACTTATCAATATGTTAAGTTGCTGTGAAATTGATCAACTATGTAATCTGTATAGGTGTTTGTTTCAGAACTATGTTTCACATAACTATTGCTTGATTGAATCAATTTTACTATGGATAACTTGAAACTAAAAGTGAGATTTGAGCATAGATCAAACTGAGCATAGTCTTTTATGCAGGACTATGTGTAGGCAAGATGTGGAAGAACTCAAGAATATAGCTTATGTTACCATGAAATAATTTTAGAATTCTCATTATTATACATCATTGATACAAAAGTGTTGGTTGTATGATGTTTCCTTGTTGGTTATATACATGGATGAGATTATGACAAATCTTGACATGCCTAATTGCATTATGAAATGTGCCCTCAAGGAACGGATCTTTTCATTTGGAAACATATTTTTGGAATGCTTAGGTGTAGATAAAGCATTAGAATATAGTTAAATTCTAAATTGAAATTACACCTTGAGACATTGTGGATCATTGTATGTCTTATGTTGATTACAAATGAGTACTTTTATGAGTATATTGTGACATTTGTTTTCTTGTTGATTCCTTAACTAGATCAGTTTCCTTATGGTTTTAATGTAGCATAAAGGGGGAAATAGGAATAGATACTATATTTTTTGTTTCTTCCTTTTTGCCAGTTCTGATGAGAATGGATACAATACGTTTGTTTCTTCTATCAGCTAATTCTAGCTCTTAAAGTGCTTGTCCAAACCATTTTATTTATTGCATATGTGTAGATATGTTGTTATGATATTTTTCCATGCATCCTTCCATGATTAGGCTACTTAGACATGTGGAAAATAGTATGTTTAACTGCTACACCAGATACATCCAATCCTCTTGTTCTGATTCGCTAGGCTTTTCATGCCAGGGCCAGGGCATTCTTTATGTCAAGAAGGACTTCAGAGGAGCTAAACACTCTATGGTTAGCATGGTAAAAGCATCTAGGCCACACTTCTATCTCAGATAGTAGATGGGCAATGTATGATGACTGTGGAGGTTAGGACTTGTAGATGGACATATGTTCAAGACAACTTGTTGAAAACTCTTTCATGTGATGCAATGTATAAATATCATCTTACATGTTGTTATTAATGCAATTAATCATTTTGATGCAATATAGTTATGAATTGATGCATCCATTTGTATAACGTACAATCAAACATGTGGATTTTATGATTACATTAGGGAAGTAAGATGTGTGGGTCAACATCATGTAAGTGGCATTCTAATTGCTTAATTAATAAGTAATAACACTTATTTTGATATTGTTTAATGTCACAGATAACTATTTGTTAATCCTTATTATGGTTTAGTTATTTGAATGGTTGAATAATCAACTAGTGTTTCATCTTTCAATTCCACTTTTCTCGCACTTTTGATGATGTGGTGTAATGCCCCTCTCGGGAACCCAAAAGAAATAAACCTAATATGTTACAAAGTTTACTAAACTATTAAAAAAAAAGTTTAAACAACATCAAAGTAACAATAATGCGGAAGCAATATATACATACACATCAAATACACATAAGCAATTACAAATACATTTTCAATTCCTCAAGGGTTCCTTCATATTGAGTCACATTTAAGAAAGTTTTATTAATAAGTTTAAGTCTCGATTACAATGTCCATAGTCATAAAATGAATAGATGCATACATAGTCATATAAGCAAATGCATAAGTACAATTAATAATATGAAAACACATCTAATGAATAACATCCACTGCACATGTCATAGGGTATGTGAAAATAGATACAAGTACATCAATATACAATACAATATTCCATAGGATCTCAAAACACATGATACATAGATACATCAAATGAATAGAAGTATTCAAGATAAGAGGAAGAATGATAATGGTACCACTATATCAAGGAGCATCCAACATCTATCAATCTAAGGGGGACCCAAATGGTAAGAATACACTACCTCCCAACCATGTGGTCACCTAATCAGGCTCCTACTCCTATTGTGTAGGAGAGATAATGTGCGATCTACACACAGATAATCAAATCATAAAATAATCCTAGGCAAAGAATCTCGATAACCAAAACTACCTCAAGGGTAACACAAATTACTCAAGAAGAAGAGATAATCAAAATCAAAAGGACACTCATTCTAATACTAACATCTCATACCAAGTCAACATACAAATACCAAGACCAAAAATATACAACCACCTCAAAATCAATGTCAAGTGTCACAAACACAATTAGAAATAGATAACAACTATCATCAATAAAAGTAAACTACCAATCACTAACTCCAACAATAAAAATACCACTAATGAATAATTGATCATTCATTAATAAAAGTCAACTGTCAACAATAAATGACATGTAATCAATAAGTAACAACTCACAATAAATACACCATCAAAAGTAATATTCAACAAGTACACCACTAGAGGCAACTATAAAAATAAAAATGAAGGAGACTTAGGCTACATACTATGGAGTGTCATCACATGAGTTGACTCTAAAGTTACCCTGGCAGTCTCTCAAGACCCTGACCCCTTAGTGACTCTATGGGGAACCAATATACACTTTCGTGAAGGTGAAGAAACTAGTCATACCTCTCAAGGTATCATCTTCATCTCATCCTTAGTCTATACAAGCACTCAAGGCATGGATGAGGAAATATCTCTAACTTATTTTTTTAATGTATCTCAAGGAAAGGGCTAGGCAAGATATTTTAATTACTATGTTATCACTTGTTACACAACTTACAATGAGTTACCTTGGCAGCCACTTTGGGCCTCGACCTCCATTGCAAGCCACTCCCATAGACATGCACCCAGGCTACCTTCCCAAAAATCACAAACCACAATAGTGTCCCATACCACAAAAGTAATATTGATTGAATTTGGTTCCTTAACAGGCAACCTAAAAAATAACATTGGTTCTCGAAACCCAAGTTCTCATAAATGCTCAATAGCATAAAGCTCATAAAACATAAATCTCAATTCAAATCATAGAGTTCATCATGACATCCAGTCAAATAATCATAAAAAAATTTCAAAAACGCCTCTAGTTCACATCCTAACTTGGCCAACTAAACAACCCACAAAGGAAAACCATCATGAAAATAAACATCACAGGACTATAAATAGAATATTAGAAAACACATAATTTTTAGTCACATGATTTAATTTTATTAATTTCTCTTGTTTAGTTTGAGTCATAAGGATGTGTTTAGAAATAAAATAAGAATATACATGTTAATATAAATTGTTATGCTAATATACTTATTTAAAACAATAAGTATTTAAATATCGAATCTCTTTATGCATATAAAATATCATGCAATATTATAATGTTATTAATTCAAATTAACTTAAATAATAAATGATTTAATCAATAACATAAATATATATTATTAGATTAAATATTAATATCAATTTCATTTCTAAAAAATTAATTTAACTTCTATTTAAGTCCAATATACGACCTTACTTGAACAAGATCTGTTCTGAAGGTTGTACAACTTGGTCTGCGTATCAAACTCAGACAAGCACATAAATCTGGAAGATGAGATAAGGTTCTCTGGCCAGAGCGTGAATACTGAGTCTGGCTGCTTCCGTAGCTCAACCTCCCGATGAACGTTAATGGCAAGCAGTGAAGGCCCGAGAGCGTCTAACAGATTCAAATCTTTATGGAGCTGCTCAAGGAAATACATGAGAACAAAGGCCCCTTTTCTGATGAACATGACTTCTTTGCTCACACTCTCGAGCAGAAGAAAGTCATGTGGATGGAAGGAGAGCTGGGATGGACAACTTGGTTCGATGATCATGATGATGTTTTGGAATAGCTTTTCTATCTCCTCTTTTTGTTATCTCGCTAGAATTTCTACTTAATGTGTTAGTTGGCTATTTCTAGCCGATTGTTGGACTTTGATCTGGGTGGTTGAGGCTTGCCTCCTCCCCTCTTTTGATACTGTGCCTCTTTTTTGTTCTATCGATTATTTAATTTTAAAAAAGTCCAATATTAATATTTACTTTTCTGTTAATTCATAATGCAACTAGAGATAAAATTGTAAATTTAATTTAATTATTTATAATTTCTCTTATAAAATCAAATAGTTGTTAACTAAATGATTACAAAGTGAACTCTACCACAACTTCTCTTAAAACATAATAAAATTCTAAATATTTATTTGTTAACCTCCCTCTTGCATCAATAAATATAAAATCATTTTATATGCAACTAAGAGTTTAATTAGACTTAAATAATCACTAATACTAACATTCACTTTATAACTAAATGGATAATATTTATTTAATTTTACAAATTAATATATTATTATTATTATTATTCAAAATAAAATTTAAGATATTTTTTTGAATTTTCAAAATTAATAATTAATCACAAGAAAAAAAAGTTATCAAGAAAGTTTAAATATTGTAATAATATCAAACTTTTGATCAATTGTAAGGTAAATAATCTAGATTTCAAACCCATCAAAGTAATAACAAATAGGGCAATCTATAATTTAAATTGCCATATATGTGAAGGTAAAGTTTTAGAGATAATTAGACTAAAGAATGAGAGGAAAATTTTCCTCAAAAAATTGCAATTAACTGTGGATCTTAAAATTACATTCCCTATGATGAACATAAGAAATTAGAGAGAGTATCAAAGGGATCTCATAGATGAGAAAGGTCTTCAGAAGATATGTTAGGACATAGCAGGGAAAGCAGAGCCAATACTTAAGAGTGTTGTAGTCAGAACAGAAGAAACAACAAGGCCAAGTCCATCGATTAAGATTAGTAGCCCCCCTCTAACTCTCAAGGAACTTTAGAAGAAAGTAGAAGAGATAAAATTAGAGGCTAAGGAGAAAGAATATCAAGACACAAAAGAAGGAAATCTCACTATATTGGAAAACAATAAAGTAATTACTAAGTTACCAAATACAGAGGAGTGTATAGGAATCAACCCTACTATAAAGATACAAACTATTTGTGTAAATCAAAGGTCCAAAGAATTCAACAGTGGAAAAGAGAAAGTTAATCAAGATATGGCTAGCATAAGGCGACAAGGAACACACATCAGTAGCAAAAAATTCAAGAAAAGATCAAAAAAATGTAAGAAGGACAAATATTCAAGAAGAATAAATGAGGTGGAAAAATCATCAAGAAAAAAGTCAAAATCTCAAGACAAAATACCTCTGGGTAACTTGGTCAGTAGCATGGAAGAAAGAGAAAACCTCCTCCTATTTTCAAAGGAAGCTTCAAAACAAGGAAAGTCTAAGGTTATAGAAGAGAAAATGGAAACTTCAAAGAAGCAGATGGTAGAACTTGTGAAGGAAACCAGATCTAATAAAGAGATAGTAAACCGATGCACTAAATTTTGGTAGACTCCATCCACAATAGCAGATTTCCTTGATCTTATCTCTAATAATCATAAGGCAAAAGGATGGGACCAAAGCAAGTGTGAGAGAACCGTAACACAAGCATTTCAAGAATTTCTAAACAATAATTCAGTTATGGATGAAAACTTGGAAAGGGTAATTTTAGATGAGACGGAGAAAGATAATCTAGAGTTACTTACTGAGGAATTGATTCAAGTATTTAGCTTTGAGAATATTATTAAGAGTAGTGAGTCACAAAAAGAAGATCTAATTTAGTGAGTTTTAAAACTAGGTGGAGACAATTACTCTTATGATGACTTACAAAGAGATTTGCTAAGTATCAATGGGAAAGACATAAACAACAAAACTTTAAAGATACTTGAAGATGCTCCAATGACAGATCAAGGTAATGATTCTGAGGAGAGCGACTCTAGGAAGTTATCATTAATAGAAGATAGACCTATAGAAGATCAAAATGACTTTACAGTACATATATTACAAGAATTGGAATATGAAGATAAAGATGAAAAAGAAGGCAAACAATTCAAAATTACTTTAAATGCGCAAGATAATATTGAACAACTGGGTATTCAGATGAACCAAGAAGGGATAAATTCTCCCAAGTATGGCAAAGTGAAAGCTAAAAGAGGCAAGAAATCTCTTAAAGAAATCAGAACAACTAATGGGCAAGAAAAAGAGTAGCAAAAGATTAGTCAGTTACTTAATCTAGGGAAGGGGAAGGTCCTTCCCAAGGAAACATGAAGATCACTACTTGGAATTCTAGGGTCTTAAACACTCCTAGTAAGAAACGGTTACTAAAGCACAACCTAAAACAATTTGAATCTAAAATTATTATACTACAAGAAACAAAATTGAATAAGGAAGAAGGAACCAAGTTAGAAAAGAAGTTAGGTAGTTGGGACGTTAACTTTGATGAATCTAGAGGAGCCTCAGGAGGTTTAGGCATGCTTTGAAATTCTATGAAAGTTACTATAAAAATACTAATTTCAAATAATTCATGGATGAGCAATAGAGTTAAAAGCGTCAAAACTAACCTATAGTTTATTCTAATAAACATTTATGGTCCAGCTTATAATACAGATAAAAAACTCTTATGAGATGAAATTAGTTTATTTATCAACAACCATAGTAATGAATGTATCCTCTTAGATGGTGACTTTAATATAATCTTAAACATAGATGAAAAGTTTGGTGGTTCCCAACAAACTTCCCAGGCTTCTAAAGAATTTAAAAACTAGTTTGACCTTAACAATCTAATCAATATCCTTATTAATAATGGGAAGTTCACATGAAATAATAAGAGGAAAGATTTCTCTTATATAGTTGAGAAATTGGATAGATTTTTCCTCAAAGGAGAACTAAGTGAATTAGATCTCGATATCCAATCCTCAATTCCACCTATAGTAGGTTCAAACCACTACCCTATGAGATTTTGAACTCTTTGAACCTTTTAAACCTATTAGAAAACCCTTCAAGTGCGGAAAAAATGTTGTTTTTAGATAAATTTTTTTTGGATCGTATTAAAGAATGATACAAACAAGGCAATTTTAAAGGTTCTAAAATGTTTATCTTTGTATCCAAAATAAAAATGCTTAAAGAAAACATACTTAAATGGAACAAAGAACACTTTAATAATATATTTAAAGAAAAATTAGAGATTGAGAAAAGATTAAAAGAACTAAATCTAGAGGTAATTAACAAGGGGATGAATAATGATAGTTTTTTTCTAGAAAAAGAATTACTTGCCAAGAAGAAAAATGTATTGGGAAAAGAAGAAGTTTTCTAGAGACAAAAGTCAAGAGAAAAATGGTTGGAAGAAGGAGATCAAAATACAAAAATTTTCCATAATTCCACCCTGCATAATAGAGCCAAAAGCAAAATTCTAAAAATCAAAGATCCTCAGTGCACTACTATTGAAAACCCGAACAAAGTAGCTAAGATTTTTGTGAATCACTTTCATAACTTATTAAAAAACTATGATAACTCAAATAGGATAGCTCAAGCAAAAATGCTCGAAGCTATACCTAGGGTGGTCACATTAGAAGATAATAAAACTTTAAACAAACCTATCTCCTTGGAAGAAGTCAGATTGGTGTTATTTAACATGAACCCTGACAAATCTCTAGGTGTAGACAGATTCTAGACTTTCTTCTACCAAAAATGTTGGAACATTATTGGTGTTGATTTTTTGAAATCCATTGAAGCCTCAAGAAATATTGGATCATTGTTATCTAAAATTAATTACACATTTCTCACCTTGATTCTGAAAAAAGATGATACTAAAAACCCTGGGATTTCAGACCTATAGCCTTATGTAATACTATCTATAAAAACTTATCAATTTTTTTAGCAAATATACTTAAACTAATTCTTCCCAAGATTATATTAGAAGAACAAACCAGTTTCGTACCAGGTAGATCAATCTTAGATGGAATACTTATCATACAAGAAATGTTACATTCTGCCAACAAGAATAAAGTAGCTAGCATGTTTATGAAACTGGATATCCAAAAATCATATGACATGGTTGATTGGAGATTCCCATGTAAAACTTTAGAAGCCTTTGGATTCTCACACCAATGGATTAACTTTATTTATCAGTGTATCTCTTCTACTAAAGTTTTAGTCATTATTACTGGTACTCCTGAAAGTTTCTTTGACACTTCGAGAGGTATTAGATAGGGAGATCCTCTATCTCCATTCCTATACATTATCATGGTAGAAACCTTTGACAGAGCAATCACCAAGGCTCATAATGAGGGGAAAATAAATGGGATTACTATTATGGAGAATATACCTAACATTACCCATCAACAATATGCAAACAATACCATTCTGCCAAGTGAAAGTTCAACAAAAGAGGCCCTAAATATCAGGTCTATCATTCAATAGTATATGGAAGTGTCGGGGCAAAAAGTGAATGTAGAAAGATATGAAATCTTTTCATTAATACCAAACTGCAAATGGAGTTATAGATCTATGGCATCATGGGTATAAAAAGGGTATATTCCTATGTAAATACTTAGGAATTGAGTTAGGAAAAAGTTGCAGATCCAACAAGGCTTGACAAAGTATCCTGGATAGATTAGATGCTAGGATAGGAGGTTGGAAATATAAATGGCTTACAAAGGTAGGTAAAGTTACCAAGATTAGATTAGTGTTGTCCACCATTCCTACATATCTACTCTCATGTCTCCCTTTGTCTAAACATACCAATAAAAAGTTTGAGGCAAAACTTAGAAGCTTCCTATGGAATGATCGTGATGACTCAAATAAAGTGGCTCTCATAAGATGGGATAACATATGTAAACCAAAGGAGCTTGGAGGTTTAGGTATAAAAAACTTATATTGGCAAAATGAAGCATTAGGGGCTAAACTCACCTGACGCCTTTTTATAGAAAGAGATCATAAATGGGCTAAAATTATGTTTAACAAATATCTTAATGTAGCTGATCCCTATTCCATCTTTAGGATGAGGACCCTCCCTAAAGGATCTGAAAGCTAGAACTTTATAGTTAAAATTCTAGCTCTTATTAGTAAATATCTAACTTGGGACGTTGGAAAGCCTTATTCTAGGAAGATTCGTGGGATGGACACCCCCCAGTAGATAGCTTGGGGGTCCCAGAAAGCATTGAACAAAAATTAGTCAAATATTGGGGGTGCAAGGTTAGTGATTAAAAAAAAAAAAAAAACTATAGATGGAACCACAAGTTGGGAATGGAAATCTGTAGATGATACAAACTTGGAACTAGCAGCAAAAAAGGTATTCGAAAAATTATCCAGAGTAGGAAAATTAAGCAATTACAAAGGAATGACAATCTCATGTGGATAGCTTCAAAGGATGGTAGGTACAGTGTTAAAAATGGATATAGAGCTATTTTTCACTCCCAAAGATGGGAAGAAGTGGAAATTCCACGTAAACCTTGCTGGGATGTGTCTTGTTTGCCAAAGGCATGCTTCTTTCTTTGGTTGGCATATTAGAGAAGGATCCTAACGACTGGTAGACTCCGCAAGTTGGGTATTGAGGGCTCATCAAGATGTGTGCTATGTAAACAAGATAACAAAGACACCGATCACATCTTATATAGATGCACTTATACACAATGTTGTTGGGAGTGGCTTAGACAAATGCTGGGTTGGACTACCCCCATGCTAGAATCCTTAGTGGACTTTCATAAGGGTTGGCCAATAGATAGAAGTAAAGGTATCTATAGTAGGATATAGAATATTTTCCCATCTATCCTCATGTGGGAGGTTTGGAAAGAAACGAATAGAAGATTATTCTGTGATTAGGATATGTAGTCAGATGCAATTATCAAAAAAATTGAGGCATACATACTCGAGACTTTAAATTCTCACCTTAGGAATTCTTAGATAGAAGAAGGTTTATTCTCGAGCTGGGATGGGTCATTAAAAAAGAGATGGAGAAACCTTATTAATCCTCCACTTATTTATAAAAAGAAGAATAAAGAGGTAAGGGAGAATTGTAGATGGACTCCTCCACCTATTGGGTAGACCAAGCTAAACTTTGATAGTGCCTCAAGAGGCAATCCTCGTTCTACAGGAATCAAATGTATCATTATTATGAGTCAGGCAAGTGGATTTCCAAAAGGGCTAAATCTATTGATTCAATGACTAACAATACAGATAAACTAGAAGCCCTACACAAAGGTCTTTGAATATGCCTAAATTTAGGCTTATCCAAAATCATCATTGAAGGAGACTCACAAATTTTTTGTAATGCAATAAGGAAAAGATCAACACCTGATTGGGTACTGAATTTGAAATTAGAAGAAGTTCTTAATACTCTAGACCTTTTTGTAGAAACACAAATCTATCATATTTTTTGAGAAGGTAAAAAACAGTTAGATCAGTTGACAAATAAGGGAGCTGATAGCGAAAATATTTTAGTCTTCAATGATTGTTTGTCATAATAGGAATCCTTGGTTCTTATTCCATTAATTCATATTTCTTCATAAGTATTCTAATAAGTCAACTAATAACTGATATAATTTTAACCAGATAATCGAACTAGATCAGACATGTAGAGATTACGGCTTTTTAGGTCTCTTTAATATAGCATCCCCATCCTAAGTTAAATCACATATCCTAATTTTAACTTCTTCCATACCATCAATTATGCGAGTACTTCCATGTATAATAATAGAGCCTCATTCTTATTTAGCAAATATAGGGAAAGACAGAGAGTACTTAACATTTTTGTCTATCGATAAAATTAGAATATATAAAATACTACTAATTTAGACTACTCTTACATTAGGAGTGTAGTAGTGTTAATTTTTACAAGAACACCTACATAATTCCTATTGATTTCTCTTCATTATATCTTAATATCTCTTCTAGCTACAATTCTCTCCTTTCATCATCTTTAGCCTCTTCCCCTTCCTTTACCTTTTCATCGTGTTGTGCCACTTAGACCCATCATGGTGCAATTCATCTTGACGTCACGTAGGTGGCATCAACTAATGTCCGCATATATCCAAGCATTTCTGGATCCTTCGTTGGTAGTTTTGGGTTTTTATACCTGTTCTTTCCTATCCCTTTTAGCCTAGCTAGTTTCCCTGTGTAGTATGGACACCAACATCAGTTTTTTCCATGTATTAGAAGGGTGGACTATGGCATTTTATGGTAATGTGAAACCTAAGAGATGGAGTTGACTATTAAAACTAGTGGATAACATGACAAGGATTGTAGTGAGCTATGCCCTAGGAGAAGGTATTTTTAATTACAATTTTACATGGAGATCAAATAGTGACATTATATGGGCATTCATAGGTTGTTTGGCCAGAGCCAATGTAGAAAAATGGGTAATGATTAGACTCTGCCATAATATCTTTGATCCAGTTTGGTGTCTGGGATTGGAAGAAGCCATTAAGAATTTAGACAAGAAACTTAGGGTTCCTCTTCCTGATATGTACATGGCACATCCACCTGGGAGTTTTGATCTTGCCATTGTGCCTAGACACCCTTCCTTGTTTATTCAAGAGTTTGTTTCATTTAATCAAGCTTGGCCAAAATTCGATGCCAGCATTCAATTTCTCCTTAGATGGAGAGGGATAGTAGAGGATGGCGATAAGGCTTGGCTCATAAATTAATTGGACATTTTCAAATCTTATATCCACCCGAGTGTGGAGCTGGAGAATTTGGATGCCCTAGAATTCTGCACCCCAAACATAGAGAAATCTAGCAAAGAGAAGAGTGCCTTCAAATTTTTGCCTCATTTCCACTCTAAAAATCTCAAGGACATTATAGAAATTATCATGGTTTTTTAGAAGAAGTAGCTTGATATACATATGTACTAAGTATGATCGACAAGTTTTTGGTATTCAATAGTCGAGTTGAGAGATCCCCTGTTTAGTATCCCCTATTTTTCCTCTGCCCCTTATGTTTTGTTCTATTCCTGGTTTAGCAGTTTTTTCCTCCCTTCATCCTTGGAGGTGTTGCCCCTCAAAGAGTGTCAAGCTGGTATGTGATGGGCAATCAATTTTGCATCTTAAGCTTGCTAAGTCAGTATAGCATTATATATATTAAGACATGTTAATAGTCTCAATTTGTATTAAGGACAATATTATTTCCTTAGGCTAGTGTATGATAACCCATATACGGGCTTCCTTTTCAGATAAAGATTATATGCTTGTCTTTTGTTCAATAGTTTTCCTATCTTTATAAATCCATGTTGATATCAATATATAATATGTCCTTTTATGTTTCTAGTGTGATAAATTCTACCTTTTGGTCTATGAATGTGAGAGGATATCAATCTTCATAATAATAATCTTGAGCAGATTTGAATGACTTAAAGCATCTGTGAACGGTAATTAGGATGTTAGTAAGAGCGCTCCAGAGATATAATCCCAAAAAGATCATGCTCAATATGGTGTTATTCTCATACGTAAAGGTAGGAATTAGCCCATTTGGGAAAGAATTAAGTTTAAATAATAATAAATCATACAGATTTTCAGTTTACTATTCTAATACCCATTTTGAGTAGGACTATAAATAATTAAAAATGTTTTCTTTTGATTTAAGTATGTTTGGTTTAAACTTTTATTAAAAAGGTTTATCATGTCAATTAGAAAGATTAGCGTATATTCAGGTTTGTTCCTAGTACTTTTGTCCCTTAAGGATAAACAAAGGATTTTAGTAGTATCTTGCCATATATTATGATTTTCAAATGTTTATTGACTATACTAATGCCTTCTTTAAGCTGTATAATTGAGTACCAAGAGAGTAAGGTGCAAGCATGCTGAAATTCTTTTAGAATAACTAAGAGGGGGGGGGGGGGGGGAGGTGAATCAATTATTCAAAGTCCAAATGTACAAATAAATTTTTTCATAATTTAGTGAACCCTTATAACATTCTTTAACATGCATGCATTCATTATGTGTTAACTAAAACTGATATATTACTGTAAAATTAACATGCAGAATGTAAAGCATAAAACACAACATATCCATCAACACACTTGACACAATGATTTAATGTGGAAACCCAATTTGAGAAAAACCACCAGTAACATGCTACTCCTTTTTCACTCTTCTGAAGTGATGCCCTATTAAAGGCCAACCCTGTTAAAGGTTACAACACACTGTTAAATGTGACTCAGTTAAGGGATTTCAATCACCCTGTTAAAAGTGAGCCTTGTTAGAGGACTTTAGGCCATTCAATTCACTTGGAATGCAACCCTATTAAACAATTTCTCAATGACTGTTAAGTCAACCTTACTCTAAAGGATTTACCCTAATTTGATACAATTGTTAGAAAGTAACAATAAAGCTTTGATCTGATACAACTTACAACCTTACTTGTAGATTACAGATCACTATTCAATCCTCAATTCTACTTGGCTTCCAATCTTTGCAGTTCTGATAGCTTGTTCACCCTTCAAACATTCCACCGCTTTAAGCCTTCATGCTTAGTTCACCATTGCATGCTTGTTCTCTTGGGTCACTTGATGAAGCAAACCCCTTTCCTTCTCCTTGTTAGATTTTTTGCACCCAAAACTCTCTAACCTCAATGCTTCATGACCTGATATCCCTACATATAGGGAATTAGAACTCTTTTCCCACTCATTATCCATCACCAAATTTAGGTTTTACGATGGATTAAGTAGGATACAATGTACCTACCCCATATCTTGTCTTTTCTAGAAACTTCTCCTAGAATCCGTTTGAATTCACCTCCAAAACAGTTTACATAAGATTTTGTGCCTCCAACTCATCAATCTTATCTTCCTTCTAATTCACAAGTTCCAAGGAAACAAACTTGTTAGCTCTTTATTGGGGAATCTTCGATCTTTTTCATAATGCAGCAGCTCGACATTATCAATTTACTAATGCTCGACACATACTATGTTACTCAACATCTATTGTAAAATCACTTGGTATCAACTGGATTTTATTGGTGCTCGGCATCAATTGAAAATCACTCTACATCTACTAACTTTCTCAACATCCACTAGAAATTGCTTTCCCTCGGCTCCAACTGACTTTTTGCTCGGTCTGCACTAACTTTGCTCGGCACCTTCTATCAACTTGGTCTAGCTTGGCAAATGAACTTTGTCCTTATTCTTCTAAACTTTCTAAGTGTAGCCAATCATTTTGTAACCTCAAGTAGATCATCAATACATTATGTTATCACTATCTTAATTGATTCTTGCACTTCAATACATAATCATAACTCAACCTTTCCTCTAGGTACTTTTGTTACATCTTGTTGATCAAATCCTACTTATCAATCAACTAAGTGATAGTACTTGAAACATATAAGCAATTGTCTTACCAGCATGTGGCAGGTTTGACATCAGTGACAAAACAATGATTGAAAACATATAGTCTTCTTCAAACAATCTTTCTACTCAAATGATCTTTTAAACATATATCAACATAGCATATCAAACATATTAGGCAGAGGTACATTCTAACAAGACAAGTTATAGTCGAATTGGTCATCTTGGACATAGGTTTATGATTGATTGATTTAGGAATTATCAAAGTTATTAATAGTCAGAAAGTATCCCTATCTCTCTCCTTGTAATGGCAATATAACTATGGAAGATGTTAATTGGGGTATGCCCCTTTTATTTATGTAAAATTTAAGGACTATGGTCTTGGGAAAGCTTGGAGGTTTTCTTCTCTGTTCTTTCCTATCAGTGCTCATTTGAACTGAGATACTTCAATATACTTTATTTTTATTAAGTTAATATATCAAAGGCTTCGACCATTTACTGATTTAAAAAAAATCATAAGAAAAAAGTTATTATTATTATTATTTTTAAATAAATAAATCTAAAAATTATATTATATTTTTATAAAATAAAAATAAACATGTAATTAGTATTTTCTCATGTCTTTGATCTCTCAAATAATTCAAGCATACTATACTTAGTTTTCTATTTTTAGCATATTTGTTTTCACATGCATGTAATCATACTGTACTTAGCTTCATATTTTTAGCATATTTGTTTTCACATGCATGTAACCGTACTATACTTAGTTTCTATTTTTAGCATATTTGTTTTCACATGCATGTATACATTTAGTTAGAACGCGCTTTCCTCTCAATTAATCTTTTGCTTTCCAAATAAATATTGCAATTAAAATATTTTAGATGTAGGAAGAATATTCATCTCTATTTAGAAAATTCACGATAATCACATAGTTCTAATGACAAATTTAAAGTTGAAACCCTAACTGTTCAAACTTTTTTTTTTTTTTTTCAATTTTCAATAATCAAATTTTCATTATATTGGAAAGGGGTTTATAAGAATACAATCACAATAATTTTCTATAGTTTTTCTATAATTTTTCTCAATCAATTTTTCTTGATTAATAAGTTTTCCTTTTCAAAATCTACAACACAATTCTTTATTCAACAATCAATACAGTAAATTAATAAGCAATATGCAAATACCTAGGAAGACACCAAGTAGACAGATCTTTCTATAAAATTCTACAATGAGTTTTCAAACCCTACCTCAAAACCACAGCTAAAATCTGAGACAATCTGTAAATGCATGCAAATCCAAACCCTCTGAAACTTTTAACAATTCTTTTGATCCAATTCTGAATTTTGCTCCCAAAAAATTTTGTGTGTAGAAATGAGCTCGAATCTCCTAATAAAGAGTTTAACTCTAGCTAAGGTTTTTGATTTTTGAACATGCAAAGGCCTCTCCTTAAAATAAAATTTTACTATTTAACCCTTTCATGCACACTTAAAGAACTTTTAAAATTAAAATATTCTTTTATATTTTATTTTCCTCCAGTTTATCAATTAGTGCAAGCACTAATTAAAGCATAGTTTATTATTTAAATTAATTAATAATCAAAGCCCATTGTTTAAATGCAACTCTAATTTAATTATTATTAAATAAATAATTATAATAAAATAATATTAAATCTCTTATATTTTTATATGTTAATTCTCTTTTTGTCCAAATTTCTTAAATTAGACTTTTAAATTAAATCTTTTAAACTGAAGTACATATTTAATTAATTAATCATTAATTAAATATCATCATATTCTAATTTTTTTAAACCAAATTTCTAAATTTAGACTTTTAAATTAAAACACATATTTAATTAATTAAATATTCTCATGCTTTAATATTTTCTTTTTAATCAAATAATATTTAATTATATGATTAACCCAAATATTATAATTATATCATTTACCAAATAAATCACATAGCAAAATCCACATAAAAGCAACATTACCAAAACAGACCAAAACTCAATATCAAACAACACAGACAAAGATAAACTCACGGATTTAAAAAGGGTGGAAAGTTAAATACATGTCCTCCTTCTCAGGACAAGCAATCAAGCTATGGCTAAGATTGAACTCGAACATTATCTCCCCATTCTTACCATTGAGTTATTGTGATAGGGCACGCTTATCCTAACAATTCAAGGAAGTCGATGCTAGGTACCTACATTCTGCATAAAAGACAAGCATGTACATATATATATCAATATATCTAAACTAAACAAGCAGTGACATGGAGTGGTACATTGTGTAGATCTTGACTAGCAGATGACTATGACTCCCTCCCTTAACCACATCAGACATGACAAATAGAAAGATAAAATAGATACATGCACCACACACATGCAAGTATGGGGTAAGTACATCTAAACTGTAATCGATATGTGACATAGAAAGACCTACCTTTTGGGTTGATTAGTTCAATACCTACACCGGTTCCTAATTTGCACCTAGACCCATCGAAGCGGAGTGTCCAAACTATATTTTCCTTGGGTTTTCTGACTTTGTGCTTGTTTGTCCTTAACTTTTCTTTTACTTGAGCTTTGAACGACTGTTTCTTGGGCACCCATTGTAACTTTTCTCATGTAGGGCTTGATGAATCTCCTTCATATCCCATGGATAGAGGAAGAGTGTGTTTTTCTTGCTTCTCCTGAATTTTCCCTATTAGCTCATTGATTTTTTTGACTTTAGGTTCAGGATGAATGACTACTAAAGTCCATCCTTTACCTTTGACATATCCTCTTCTTCTCTGAACTTTAATTATCCCAAGAGGAGGAGAAGATAAACCTCCACCATCTGAAGAGGTATCACTGTATGATACATTTAGGTCTTCACTTTCCTCCTCAGTTTGTTCAATAAGGTTGGATGAATTGGCTAAATCTCAACTTTCAATAATTTCATCACTTGAGGTCTTTGTATTCTTGTTTTCCATTATTTGTGTCAAAACCTTTGCTACTGCTTCTTGGCATGATGAACATTTGAACTCTGAATGACTAATTTTGTGCAATCGGCAAAATCCTGGAAGGAGGAGGATACTAGGGTCAGCTTCCTCTCCTAAACATTGTAGATTATTCACCAAACTTTCTATGAATTGTGTCACGGTCTCACTTTTGGGTACCGACACCTTAGGTTCTTCATTTTGATCTTGAGATGTCTTGTTTGGGACCATATTCAATAGCATCACTTTGTACGACCCCAAGTCAGATTGTAAGAATGCTACCTCATTTGGGGCATTGTAATCTGTGATCATTGTTTTCAATTTGGGCTCAGCATCTATCTTGATTTGATTGTTCAAACCTTTCCATGGCAACCATAATTGAGTGAAATCTGTAGAGAACCATCCTCTGAGACATTTTGTCTCATTCTCTGCTGAGGAGTAATCCGTATGTCTCTGGGATGTCAACCACATGTATGTCAACAATATCCTGGATCCTAGGATCAATTGTTAGCTGTATCCACACATCTTTCAATACTCCAATGACTTTTACCTTTGTTTTATCCAACTATATTACCACTCGATTAGAGGGTTGAGGATTAACTCCTAGCCTTTGAGCTATTGATAATGGCATCACATTACAAGAGGCTCCCGAATCAATAAGACAATTGTGTAGATTCTTTCCATATATCCTTATGCTCAGCAAAAATGGGGGTACCTCGACTTTGTCCTTGAACATAGTAGGCATTGCTTTTGTAGTTTTTACTTGTTGTGGCACCGTCTTTTGGGGAACATTATTCATATTATGGGAAATCTTTGTATTATCCAATGTCTTCATGAGTGCTTCTCTTTGTTGTGGACAGTTCTGCAACATGTCAAACATGGACATATTGGCTTTTTTTTTCTTCGGGTCTTCAACCACATTATATTTTTCAGTAGACCAAGTAGGGTTCCTTAGTATTGTCGGTATGTTTACTTGATTTTGATACTGTGGTCCTCCTTGGGCTGGCCTTACCGGTGGTGGATTGTTGCTTGCTCTAGGATCAGGTGGGGTTGGTTGCAAACCAGGAGGAATTCCATCAGTCAAGGGATCCTTTTTGTTTTTGAGATTAAATGTGTTTCGATTATCATTTCGAAAGGCAAACATCTCATCATGTTGAAGATTGGATTCTTGACTAAAAGGGAACGAGAATTCTTCATTTTCTTGTTGTTCCACTTGTACATTCTGGGTCGAATCGTAAGATTCTAATAGCATTGTGTTGAATTGAACAGGAGGTGGATTATCATTCATTGGTGGGTTTTGATTCACATCCTGATTACCATTGTAGTATGCACCATCGTTGCTAGGCATATTTTGGGTATCATCATATTGATTAATGTCGGCATACTGAATGTTGTTGTTATCAGCAGGAATGCTTCCATTATTTGGTCTAGTGTTCCATTGTCGGTTTTGTCTTTGGAAGCCACTGTTGCGATCAGGAGGATTGAAATTGTTTCCTCCCCCATTGTTTCCTACGTTGTTGTTGCCATTATTGTTGAAGTTCCTGTTGTAATTTTGACCAAAATTGTTGTTGTAGGGGCCAACATCGTTTCTCTGGAAGTTGTTACTTTGTCCTTGAGACAATCTAAGATGCTTTAATTCATTGTTCATTTGCGACATGGTTTTCTTAATCTGACCAACTTTCGACAGGAGATTGTTATCTGCTTCCATAGGAACCATCGCCTTTTGTTCAAAGAAGGTTGTTTTTGGGGGCTCATACCCTGGATATGTTATCGCTTGAGTTTGTGGAGCTGGTACTTGTTGTAATGGAACTGGGTTCATAGGTATGAACTGACTAGGTACGGTGGGTGCTCCCACAGGAATCGTTGGCATTGTAGGGACTGCCTACGTAGAAAGCATCATTCCTCCTCCATTAGGATTAACTTGCTTTGTGAATGTAATTGCTTCTGCAAAGACTTTGTCCAATGTGTCAATATTTTCTGGAGGGAGTCTCCTTAGAAAAATCGCAGTAAGAGGATCCATGGCATTGAAATAAACTTGGATGGCAGCTTCAACCGAAATTGTGTACGGTGTCTCCAACTTGCGGTAGGCCATATGAAAATGATGATTGAAGCGTGAAACTGTTTCAGCTGGGTCCCTTTTTATTGATATGAATTGTTGATGTATCACTGCTAGATTGATGAATGTTTTGAATTGTTCCAAAAATGATTTTTCAAAAGTGTCCCAGTCTCCAATACATCCTGGTGGTAGGTTCACGTACCAATTGAAAGAAATTCCCCCCAGAGAGTAGGGAAACAAACAAAGAACCACATCTTCATTAGCAATTTGCTTTTGGTTGCAAATTTCCTTAAAAATCTTGACATGATCTTCATCGGTTCTTGTTTATCCATAAATAAACCTTGGACAAAATTTCTCGGGATTCTTAGGGAGGTCATGGAGGGCACCTCTCAAGCTAAGGGGTGAATCAACTGCATTTGCAAAAAGGCCATTGGAGGATTTTGTGGACCTAAAGGCGGGTGGAAAGATGATGGGAGTGTTGGAATATGTGGAGGTCCACCTGGTGGTTGAATGGGTGGTGGAGTAGAAGAAGATGATGAAATATCAAATGGAAGTGGTTGAATTTGGGGTATTCCTCTGTCACTACGTGGCTTACGAAAATGAGTAAGCTCTAGAAATTCTTAGGCACTTGGTGAAGATCTTAATGCTTGCTGGAATGGGGATCTAGGATCAATATCTTCCAGCTTGTATCAATTCTGGAAAAAGCGCACCTCTACAGAAGCACACTTCCTCACTTCTTTTGAATTTTACGGACCACAAAGTTTTGCGAAGTTGCGGAGCTGCGTACTTGAATTTTTGAAAATTTTAGAAGTGATTTATGAACTTTTTATGTAGTGTAGGATTATTGCAAGGGTGCAAATTTTTTGAAACTTGATCAAATCTTTCTTGTTTTCAATAGTATGTTCTTTGTAGGGGCCCTCCTTCTAGCGCCATTTCTATTGGGCGTTCATTTTGCACAAGGTCAACGATAGGAATCCATAGTGTAATTCCTCTCTTGAAAAACAAATCCTTTAAAGGAATCACTCCAAGGTTCAGTGTTTGTCTTGCAATGTACCAAAATCCACTCAGTAGAAGATAAATGTGAATGTTCACGAGGAGGCCTTTGCTGGTTCCAAAAACTCTTTTTACCTTGGAATCAAGTAAAATCTATTCACTGTCTCAAAATATCACACCAAAAGAACAATATTTTTGTATTTTCTATTTTTCAATGAATGCAACTCTAACAATGTAGCTACTATGAGGTCCTATTCTAACAGGGGGGTTAGCAAAGCAAATAACGAAACTGAAAGCAAATAACATGAAATCAAATAACTTGAAATTGAAATTTGTAAATGGACATAAACTACAGAACACAACACGCTGCGAGTTAAACCTTTGAAGAGTTTGGTAGGAAACCAATGAAAATAGGAGCAATGCTTCCTAGAATCCACTGATGCAATCGTCGGTGAGAATATGTAACAAATCGAATAATATTTCACTCTTCATCAAATCGCAAGGCCATAGAAAGTGCACTCATGCGAGACAAAAAGCTATGTAGACACAATCAGGTGATCTCTTCTCAAGCTCGTTACGTCAACGAAATTCATATATCTATAGCAAACACTAGAACTAAAAGATCGCACAACCAGAAACAATGCAATAAACCTTTGGCTCAATCAAAATCTCATGAATAAATCCACAAAACAATGACACATTCAGGCAAGAATAACTACACTCCAAATGCTAGCACCAAAAGCATAATTTTATTGCATAATAATGGCGGCCCTTTTTACATTTTACAATGGGGTATTTATAAGAAATCGTCTCCTCAATTTGTGTTGAGAGTGAGAGATATCTTAATGTAATAAAATGCTTTTTAAAACATTAAAACAAACTATATATATACAAACTGGTAATCTAATTGGTGCTTAGAGGGACTCCATCCATATTTTATTCATTAATTGGATGCATGAGCCCTTTAAATGTCAAAAATAATGAAAGCATGAGAGAGAAAGTAAGAGGAAGCCATTAGTTGAAGTAGAAGTGCATGGAGACACCCAAAATAGAAGCTGGCCCTTCACTGGATGTGTGTCAGAGTTAACTTGCCATCAAAATGCATTCCCAATGCATGGAAAGTGCTATTTTTGAAACTAGTAGTCAACTGTCGGCACACCTTTGAATTGCGGAGCTTCATGAAAATGCAGAGTTGCGGACCTGCGGAGCTACGGACCTCGATTGAGTCAAAAACCTCAAAAATTTTCTAAGTGTCAAAATTGAAATTCTGGCATCTGGGTTTTGTTCATCTTTATCCTAAAGATATATTTGGATATTTGCCCTTGAATTTCTCTATAATCTTAGTAATCTTAGCAGCATTGGGAAGATCCAAAGCCTCATACTTATCTTTAACCTTCTGTCTGTAGTTGTCCACCTCAATTCGAGTTTCTGCAAAATCCCCAAGTTTGTTATCCAACTCTAACAATGCTTCTTCTGTCCTGAATGCTTGTCTGATGTCTTCATCACTGGATGCTTCCTCTAATGTCTTTATGAAGTTTTCTACAACTACCTCAATTGATAAAAGCTTCTCTTGTTCTTCATCTTCACAAATATGTAAGCATGCATCACTATATAACTTTTTTACTTCCAAAATTCGCTCTCGAGCTTGGTCCTTGAGCCTATGTATCTCGTCATGCAATGTTTCCATCACTTTATTTCCTTCTGCAATCTTTTCTATCCAATCATCTATCATGTCTAGCTCTTCGCCAGTATATACATCAATCAAAATATGGTACCTTTGTCCTTTTATGGCTTGTAGAATTTGCAAATCCTTGCTCCAAACCCGTACCTCATCCATAATGCTGAAGTCTTGCCTCAAAATTGCCACGATCTTATCAACATTGTCTTGTGTAGCATGCAATAATTTCAGACTTCCTGTAATTATAGTGATACCCCTATCCTTAAGGTTGTCTTGCCAATCCTGACAAGCTCTCAAAAATGGATTGAGCCGTACACCTTCCTCTTCTTTAAGAATGGTAGTCAAAGTCTCCTTGGGGCGTTCAGAATCAAGAGGACCAATAACTTCAGCTAGATATCCTTTCAAGATCTCAACTTGCCTTCGAAGTGCTCTGATTTCAATCTCATCATGCTCCATGTGGTTAAGAACCTCTTTGACTCCCATAGTCATCATTTGTCGAGAAGTATCCCATGTAGGTTTCCCGAACGTGATATCCTTTACTTCATAGTCCTGAAGGCTAACAACTTCTTCATCTGTACCTTTTGGGGGATGAGCCACTTGTGCAAATAGGTCCTAATTTCGAGTAGTAGTAATGAATGAAAATGGTGTTGCATCCAGTATTGCTCAAAATATCTGCAATGTCACAAATATCATCCTCTGAAGCAAGGAACTGATGCTTAGCACTTCTCATTATTTCCTTTCGGAACCATCTCGGGATATGTCTTTCTTAAACCTTAGCTCTAGATGATGAAGGGATGTGTTCAACTACCTCCTTCCCTTTGTCATTTTTCCTTGGAGTTTCCTATCGTGAGGGTTCTTCTTCTGTAGTCTCAGTTTTTGTAGATCCCGTAGTTTGATCCTCAACTTCCTAGGAAGGCTGTTGTATACATTCCATTACCTGTGCCTCTTTTGGTGGCTCATTAGTCCTTGGTTCTGGTTCTCCTTGTAATGATGATTTTTTCTGAACATGTTCCTCTGAATTTGGAGGTGGAGGTGTCACTGAAACCTTATCTACCATCATAGACTAAGGTGAAGATGGAGGCGTTGGATGAGGACCTTGTGTCTCAGGTGGCATCTACGTCTAATCTTGCTATTGAAATTCACCTGTAGGAGTATCTCTAGTCTTATCTCCAACCAATTATGTACCTACTGGCATGAAATCAAAATTTGGAATGGAGAGAATATCATCACCTAGCTCTCTTTTCTCATTCACCCATCATTGTACTTTTTCTTTTGACGAAGAGAGCTCTACTATTTCAGCTTGGGTGGGTGGTGGGGTATTTGTGACATTCTTCTTTCTTTCCAATTCTATAGCTTTGGCAAGTTGGGTTCTCCCTTGTAGAGGCACTTGCTCTTCATCCCCATCTGACTCTATTTCATCCTCATCTGATTCTTCCTCGGGAATGGTTTCAGGAACAGATGGATTAGGCACTAATCTTTTATGAACTTTCTACCTCTTATTCATTCTAACCTTGACCCTCCTTTGCTTCTGTGGAACCATAGGAGAAGCGAGTTCTTGATGCATCGGAGGAATGGATGTCTTTGGAATCTCTCCCTCCTCTTGCTGGCTTGGAAAAACAGGAGGTAATGGAACATCAACCTGGATATGAGAAATCCCAGAGTCGTGGAGGTCCTGGGGAGTAGATTCATGTTGCTACAAAGGGGCATGTTCTTCAACATGCTCTGTCTGGATCCTCTGAGGAGAGGCTCTCTTCCTCTTTTCTTTCTTCTTCTCTAGTGGATGGTAATATCCCACTGGACGATCAAGTTGGTAGACCGTTTCTGGCCTGATAGGAGACTGGAGCGCAAAGATAGGAACTATGACTTTCCTCCCCTTTACCTTTTTTGGGCGAGCATGTATATGGAATATCACTGCATTCAGAATTGGATCAAGTGGAAAGGGTTTCTTGATCCAACTCTTTGTCATTCTAATGACATGTCTTGCTCGATGATTAATATCATCTCCTTCCTCTCTATCAATTTTTGCATTCAGAATGGGCCTCTCGCCAACTTTATTTGTATTGAATAAGGGATCTAGTAGCTCCTGTGAATCTTGTAGCCTTATCTCATCCGAGATGGTCAAATGGAGAGCCTTCTCTGCTAAATAAAAAGTCATTCTACAATAGTCCCTGATACAGACATCATAGTCATTTGTGGCATTCATCCAATGATCTTCAATGGCGTCCTCATGGTAGAACTCTTTTCCTGCCAAATTTCCCACTTTACCAACACTGTCAAAGAACGGCCGGGGAGAGTTATATTCCTCAAGAGGATAGTTCTCCCACTCCCACTCGAAAGTCAAGATATTCTGCTTTCTCTTTACTTGGTATGCCCCTATTACAAAAGGCCAATCCCAACAAGGCCTTCGTTGTTTCTTGATCCTCTCATAGGCTAACTCAATCTGTTGAAAATTTTCCATCAGAACCAACTTGTCACTTGGGTACCTTGGGAGCTTCTTTGGATGGATAGATGCACCACCAACCCAAATGTATGTGAATGTTTGAAACTGGATAAAATATGCACCGAGACCTGTGATCTGTGCCTTGGCCTCATCAGACAATCTCTTTCCATAGTCGCCTTCGATGAATTGAATTATGGCAAAGATAAAGGCATCATTCACAATCCTGTACTCTTTGCTTTGTGGTGAGATCTTTTTCTTAACTAGCTGAGGATAAACTATATATGACCATGTGTTAGGATCCTGCATACTACCCTTTTTGTACAACCTGGGATAGTCGGTGGCTCTTGCTGCAAGTAGATATATCACATAAGAAGTTATATAGAACTTCTTCTTGTCCTTTACTGTCCGCAACTGATCACACAAGTTCTCATTAAGTGTGGTAGTCCAATCCAATGGAATCTTTGCATGTCTGATGGTTTCAATGAAGTTAACCATGAATGGAGTGAGATGACCTGCTGTAGGCAATCCCATAACTCTGCTCAGGAGAATGATTGAATATCCAATGTCATCCCTCATGTATCCTTGAGCCATATCTACTTTGCTGATTGTCTTTCCTCAAGATGGCTTCTCAATGAAGTATGAGGAATATATGATGTCCATGGCCTCCTGGTGATGGTCCTTATGCCACCTCTCAGCTGCTTCATATGAAAGCTTGATAAACTGATTAGCTCTAGGTAAGTGAAAGACTCTCTCGATATTATTCGGTCATAGATCCAAGACTACTTCCCCAGTGACACTCTTTACCACCCTTTCCTCGGGAACAAAATGTCGGGATAAGGTCATGATCAATTCAGCTGACTGAACAGTCCCAAGATGTGATGCTGCATTTACCAATCCAGACCGTATTAAGGCGGATCTTAAAGAAGATCTTTCAGTTGGGTTGTTACAAACCCTCAAAAATTCTCCCAAGTCCGTGTCTCCAAGTTCTATGTCTTTGATCTCAGAGTGTTCATTGTGCAATCGTGACTTCGGGGTTACGCCTTGGAACTTGTATACGACTGGCTTTGCTATTGATCCGGATGTGGACGCCATTTGATTGTATTACCTGCACGTTACAAAGAAAGAAAAAACAATTAATTACTGGATACGTAAAACACATTAAAAAAAATGATACTCAAAAACCAATTTTATTTTACTTATGATTTTTTAATTTTTTAATTTTTTTTAAAAATTTAATTTAATTTTTTGATCAAATATAAAATTAAAAAAGAAAAGAAAATGAGGGCGGTGGCCACGGCCGCGCGCGCCGCGCAACAAAAAGGGTGCCGTGGTGGAGCGCCGTGCACGCGCAGCCTTAAAGGCTTGCACAGCGCCGCGCGCGCGTAGCCTCAAAGGCTTGCACAGTGTCGTGCACCCAAGAGAGCGGTGCGATGGCATGACGCGTGCAGCACCACTTGCCCAAAAGAGCGGCGCGACGCGTGTACAGCCCTAAAGGGCGTGCGCAGCGTGAATGGAGAGAGAGAGGGGGGGGAACAGTTTTCCTCACCTTCCTCCCTTAGCCAAAAAATAAGGTACTGGAAAAATGAAATGAGTAGGAGGAAGGAGGGGGTTTTATAACCCCCTCTCCTTTCTTGTTCTTACAAAGCGCACGCACCTCGGTATGCGTGCACACAATTTTTTTAAAATCTGAATTTCTCCTTCTTTCAATTTTCGAACTATGAGCCCAGGAGTCAAAAGAAAGTAGGGGGTCCCCATTCCTAGTGAGGAATGGGGCATGTGTTGTGGATACCACAACAAGAGATTCAACTTAAAGCCTTCATTTAGAAAATTAAATTAAAAGAATTCAAAAATTAAATGTTAAATATTAGATATAAAATATTTAACATTAAATATTTATTAGTGTGACTATTTAATTAATATTGACTAAAATTAGATTTGCATTTAAAGAATGCACTTTAATTTCTTTATTGATTTAAAATAATATATAATTAGTTCTACGAGTTGCATTAAATAATAAAGTGAAGAAATTAAAAATGAATAAAAATTAAAAAGTGAGCTAAATGTGCATGAAAAGAATAAATAAATAAAATAATTAAATTTTAGAGTTTTTAGAGATAGAAACCTAAAAGGAAATTAGAATTCTATATTAGAGGTTTTTGGGTCATTATTGCACACATAGAATTTGGGGAACAACGTTTGGTTTGGAGAAGAAGGAATTTTCGATAGCTTGAAGGGTTTCATTTTAGTAGGAATTTCACCTAGTTTCTAGATTGTTAGCATCAACGTGAGGTAGGGTTTGAAACCCTATGATTATATATTGTATTAGAAAAGATATGTTTGCTTGGTGTTTTCTAGGTGTTGAAATCTTGATTTGTGATTTTGTCTTATTGGTTCAGATATGTGATATGTGTAAATGATATGAGATTCCTATTCTTTGTTTTTTTTTTACAAAAGAAACTATTAAAAATAAAATAATTTAGATCGCTAGGGTTTGACGGAAAACTTCGTAGATCAAATATACAATTTGATTTAAATATCCTCTTATTTGTTTGAAAAAAAAGAGGGTTAGTTGGGAAAATTCATCCATTAGAGTAATGTATGAAAAAAAAGTAAATATATATACATAAAAAATTAAAAAAATAAAAAATGAAAAAATAAAATAATTTTTTTTTGGGGGGATGGGGGGTCCCAAGCCCCACCCCTGCTGCGGTTGCCTTGACTGCACATGGCTACCAAAGGCACTGCATGGGCTGCCCAAGGCAGTTGCAACTGCCAAAGGCAACACGTGGGCTGCCAATAGGTAGTACCACTCCCCCTTGTGGGGTAATTTAAAAAATAAAAAATAAATAATAATAATAATTAATTTTTAAATTAATAGTTATATTTAATAAGTTAATTTAGATTAAATGTATTAGAATATTAGCTATTACATAATTTTTCCATTAAAAATAAAAATAGATAAATAAAATAAATTTCATTTTATTTATGGTTTGTGTAAATTGTATTTAATAAGTTAGAAATTGATCCTTAAATGTTAAATTTAGTTTATAAGTGGATAAAATTATATTTTATTTAAGATGAGTTAAATTTGTTGTATCTATATAAAATATAAATTGTTAAATATTAAAATTAGTTCATACTAAGCTTAATCATGGGATTTTTTCTTAAATTGCAAGCCTTGTATTTAGAATTATTATATTTAGTTATTAGTATGCTTTCAATGAGTTTTGACATTATTACATTGATCTAAAGATGATGACTTTATTGACTTGATCTTTGATTTTTATCCATGGATAAGACTTTGAATGGAATTAAATAGTTAGCTATAGGGACATTATTTAATATTGAAACCATATATAACTTGATGATTAAAAAATAACATTCTATTGGCCGAACTAGACTTCTCAAAATAAATGATTTAAACTATGTGACTTGGATAAATGTGTTTTCTCCTTGTGTTTACTTGTAGTCATATGTTGTTCTTTTCATGATGGTTGTTTTCTTGTGAGTTATTTAGCTAGCCAACTAGGACATACACCAGAGGTTTCTTTTTGTGATTCTTCTATGATGCTTGTTTGTTTTAGATGTTGTAATGAGCTTGTGTTTTAAATTGGAAGTTACATTTATCAGTTTTGTCTTGTGATGCATTTATGTTTACTTAGGTTGGGAGAACCAACTTATCTCTGGGATACCTATTAAGGAACCAAGTTTGATCATTATGGGTGTTGTGGTATGAGACAAAACTATGAGTTTTATGTTTACATGAGGTTGTTTAGGTGCATGTCTTTGGAAGTGGCTTGCAATAGGGGGTCTAGGATCCAAAGTGGTTAGTGTCAAGGTAACCTATTGTAAGTTATGTAATAAGTGATAATCTAGTAATTAATATTTGGGGAAACACACTAAAAAAGATAAGTTAGAGATATTTTCCTTGCCCAAGCCTTGAGTGCTTGTATAGACAAAGGATGGTAATGGGATGATACATAGTGAGAGGTATGATTGGTTTGCCTCATCTTCGTGAGAGGCTATTCTAGTTTTGCATGTGTTGCATTGAGGGTCCAGGGTTTAGAGTAACCAGTCTAGGGTAACCCAATGCTTGAGGTTCTGAGGTCTAATGAGAGACCAGTCTAGGATAACTCAATTAGTTTGACCATGTGATGATACTCCATAGTATGTAGCTTGAGTCTCCTTCATAGATTTTGTTTTTCCTCTAGTGGTGTAATTATTGGTGGTCTACTTGTTGGATGTACTTATTGTTGGTGATTTGTTTTTATTGATGACAATTGTTATCTTTTGATTATTATTCTTAGACATGTGGCTTTTGACTTAAGGTGGATATCATTCATTGACTTTATCTTGATTTTGATACTTTATTATTTTTGGTATCTGGATGTTGGCTTGCTATGTGATGTTGGTATTTGAATGAGTATCTTTTTGACATTGTCATCTTTTCTTTGGTAGTTTGATACCCTTGAGGTAGATTTGGATATTAGGATTCATTTCCTAGGAGTATTTTATGATTGATTAGTCGTATGTGGATCATTCTTTATCATTCCTACATAGTGGGAATGGAAGCCTGACTAGGTGACCATGTGTTCGGGAGGTAGTGTCTTCTTACCATTTGGCCCCCTCTCAATTTGATAGATGTTGTATGCTCATGGATGCAATTGTACCTTTATCATTCTTATTCTTATCTTAGGGACTTCTATTCAATTGATGTATGTACATTATTATTTATCTTATATTCTGATGTGCTTGTATCTATTTTTGCATACCCTGCGATGTGTGCAATGGATATTATTCATTAGATGTATTTCATTGTATTAGTTTCTTTTATGCATTTGCTTATGAGATGGTTTATTTATTATTTCTTTATAATTCATGAATATGCACTGAAGACTTAAACTAATTATTATAATTTTCTTAAACGTGACTCAACGTGAAGGAACCCTTGAGGAATAGAAAATTGTATTTGTAATTGCTTATGTGTACTTGATGTGTATGTATATATTGCTTTCCCATTGTTATCTTGTCTTGTTTAAACTTTTAAAAAAATAGTTGGTAAATATTGTAACATGTTAGGTATTTTTCCCTTGGGTTCTCGAGTGGGGTGTTACACTTTAATCTTCATACTCGTTAGGATCCTACTTAGCTTGTTAGAAGTGACCATGTTAATGGATATACCTATTAGGATTCAATAAGTAAAGTAATCTAAAAATAATACTCACAGCTTGACATACCCAAATTTGTTCTACTCAGTTGATTTATTATGAATTTCTTCTAATTTTTTTTAACACTTCTGCCTTGTCTTTCCAAATCACCTTTGTGTAGTGTAACTCTTTAAAAATCCTTGCAATTTTAATTACATATCCTTTTATAAAACTTTTTCATGTTGATGGAAAACCCTAAAAATGTTATTAAAGTCAACTTCAAAAACATTTCAATTTTGTGAGCGAGCATGTTAATCATTTAATTCAAGTTCCTTAATGTTGACCCAAAATAATTCACCTATAAAATAATTCATACATTGACTTTAACTCCACCATATTATTGAATCAAGTCAACTTACTTTGACAATACTTTGTTCTCAATGTTGTCATTAGTTCATTTCATCAAATCTCTACATGTATAATGAACTAGCTAGTGTGACTTTAGACATGCATTAATATGACTCAGATAATGCTACCATATGAACCATACACTTTGAAACATCCAAATAGTCATTGCTTACCACTTATCCAATAATTGTTTATCTTGTCATACTGGACTCTTAATATATTTATCTATATGTTCCAATCTTGCATTGGTTTAGTTGACCAATCACTTCCATAATGTTGTGTTTCTAGCAATAACAACACTACTTTAGTCCTTTTTGATCCTTGACTCAAGCTTCTTCATCATTATGCCAACATAATAAATCCAAGTAATTATTGCGAGATTATGTATTTTAAATTAAACAATACAATTTGTAAGTAACATGGAAAGAAGAGAGATACTTAGCATACTGACTAAGGAAAAAAATTTCTATGAATATTTAGGAATATATGATGTTGCATGACCAAGAAGAGGACATGCTAATCCTATAATTTTCCTGGACTTAAACTTTTCTATTTTTTTTTGTAAATGGTCAATTTTCTAGTAGTGGAAATATTTAACACCTATAAAAATATCAAGTAATCTATACAACTCTACTTTTTATTTCTCTTGATTTACCTTTGCTTCTTTTGTTATGTATTAAAAGGGCCATCATTGTGTCCTTGGGGTACATGATCTCATAGGTTAATTAATAGAAATGTGTCTAAGATTATCAAAGAAAATACTCAATCATATATGTATGCTCCTAATATAATCACACATGTATAAAATCATTTAGTACATGAACTCCCTCCTTTAACTTGAAGAGGATGAGACAACACTTTGAAAGGATGTCTAAATGAATGTATCACATTAGTTGAAATACAAAGATCTAAGAATTGATCATACAAATTTGTATTTATTTGAATCTCGACTAAACAAATTAAAATGATAAAAACCTAATTTAAAAATTAATTGAAATAATGAAGTCTACAAAATCTACAATTACTCAGCTCGCAAAAGAAGTCAAATTGTAACACAAAAAAATATGAATATTAAAATATACATCTATATGGACATGATGAAAATAAAGGCAAGGGAAGCAATCAAATTTCTATTTGTGATGTAGAGTGTCAATTTTGTAGCTTTTTAATTGTTTAATACATGTGAAAAATATAGCAACCTAGAGAATTCTACTCTATGTTTCTGGTGAATTTCCTTTGCTTCTCCCAGAATGCCTTGAAAGGACCATCACCATGTCACCTCTAGGGTATATCACAAGTCAATTGATATAAATGTTAAGATGATCAAATAATGCACTCTTTAATATGCATAGGATTGTTTTAATACATGAAGTTCCAATGTTTAGCTCATTAATACTAAAGACAATGAGAATACATCAAATGAATTGAAATACAAAGATCTAGCAATAAATTTTCCCAAATGTGTATTTAATAGGGTCTCAATAAGAAATGCACAAATTAAAATTTGCATCAAATAAATAAAAATAAAATAAGATAATCAAATCTACATAACTAAACACATAAAAATGAGGTAAAACTATAATTTAAAAAAAAAATATAAGTATTATATATCAAAAAAATAAATATATTAAAATGCATATTTATATAGATGAAATGAAGATTAAAGTAATGAAACTATGACCTAGCTATACAAAACTAGGTTATTTTTCTCTATGTTCAAGATGATTATGCATGTATAAAATTATTTTAGTACATGAACTTCAAATGTTTATCTCCTTAGAATGAGAGAGGATGAGAATACACATAAAACTTTTGAGTACATAAAGTTCAAATGTTTAGCTTCTTAAGGAGAGAAACAATGCATCAAATGAAATGAAATAGAAAGAGCTAACAATGCATTACACAATTTTGTATCTAAGTAGCTCCAAACAAAAAATGAATGAATTAAATTGACCTTTAAGAATTAATTTAAAAATAATAAAAATAATCAAATCTACATATGTGAACATATAAAAAGAGGTCAATTGTAACACATAACAAATATATTAGTCTTATATGTAAAAAAGATAAATATAATAAAATACATGTCATGTCTAGAGCAAGAAATATCTTGAAAGAACCCTCATACATGATCTCATAGGCCAATCCACTAAAATGTGTATAAGATGATCAATTTAATCATAAATATGCTCCTCCATGATCATGCATGTATAAAATTATTTTAGTACATGAAGTTTAAATGTTTAGGTTGGGTCTCATGGAGGGTTGCTTCCTTAAAAATAGAGTGGGTGACCTCTAAGACTTTTTAGGAATATTTAATGATGAGCATCCCATGAATATTTAAGATTTTAAATTTATGGTGCCATTAATTTATTACTATCATAATTAATTTTTTAATTCTTATAATATGTTATTTTGTAATTTGTATCTTTTTATTTTTTAGTAGGATTCATTTAGTTTTGGTGGAAAATAATGAACTAAGTGTGAACATGTGGCGAAAAAATTTCCTAAGGGTGGGGTCTCATGGAGGGGGGCATCCTAAAAATATTTTAAACACGATGACCCCATGCATTTTTAATGCCAATCAACTTAAAAGTTTAAGCTCATAAAATTAAGAAACTAGTGATCTCATGGATTTTTTTTTCAATATCTTTAAATAAATTTTATTACATATTTTTCATATATCTAATAACGTCACATAAATTTGTTATTGTGTAGATATATTTATTTAGTTTTTATATATGTTTGACACCTAACAAAGAATTTGCCTATGTTGGGGAAAATTTTAGCCCCATCATTTTTTCCTACTCAAATATGCACCCCTAAAATGTAGAGGCTCTTATTTCCCTGTGCAAGATTCTAATTTATCATATAGTAATTTTAGATTTTCTTCATGGGACCTCTTTTTCCTTTAAAATAGAAGATTTAGCCCCTCACTTGGAACCACAATCGAAGTTATTGACCTATTTTTACCCTCATCCCATTTTTATTTGTTCAACTTGAGAAGGCTAAATTTGGAGCTCCTATTTTGTAGGAAAAGATTCCAAATAACCTTTAGTCCCCCCCACCCCCACTCCCAAGAAAAAATATCATGGGGCCTCTTGTTTCACAAAAATATAGCCCAAGTGCCCCCATGGAACCCTACCTTTTCTCCTTAGAACAAGAGAGGACGAGACCATTCTTCCAACTTTATAGATGAATGCATTATGCAACAAATGAATTGAAATACAAAGGTCTAACACCAAAAAAAAAAAAAAGTATCTAATTGAATTGAACAACAAGTGAATGATTAAAATTTAACAAAAGTAATTTACTCAAAAAATAAATCTAAAGAATCTCCAACAAGAGTTGCAAGACAACATAGGTATTGCCAAATGTAGACAGGGCATGGTGACTTAATTCAAATTAGACGATAATGATTTGAATTTTTAGTTGGGCATAGAAATTAAAATTTGATTGATAAGTTGGATTAGACTTTCACAATCTATAGATTTGTCAAAGACTAAATGTCTAAGGAGGTAGATAACATTTCTAAGTTTAATTGATTAAGTTGTAAAGGACTTTTATGATTTATAAATTTGTTAAATCTTGAATATCTAAGGATGCAGAGGAAATTTCAAAATTTGATTGATTAAGTTGGAATGAACTTTCATGGTTTGTAGATTCATTAAAGATTGAATGTTTAAGGAGGTAGAGAACATTTCTACACAACTATGCATGAATTGGTAAATAAAGGATATTAATGGCCTCCTAATTCCATGAATAACATCTACATGAATTGCAGATAGATAATAAAACAAGAAAATGGATAATGGAAGGTGAATTCCCAATTGAACTAGAGAATTTGAGATTACAACTTTATTAGGATTTATTGGTGAATTATTTACCAATCATGAATGAATTAATTCTATAAAAATGTCCTATCAAAAGTTCAAGCAAATTTATCCTTCATATGAAAGTACAAGACCACCAAATGATATAGAGACAAGGAGTACAACCATTTGGAGTCAAATAATAATGTTTGTATGGATTACTATGTACTTGGATTATATGCACATCATTAGTACATGTACGGGTTGAAAAGTGTGATTAGTCCACCCAATACATAAATGAAGGGGGAAGACCAAGATCCGCCCCTCTTGATTAGATTTGATTGATACAAAGAAGAAGTTCCAATACAAACCTAGTGGACAGAAGGATAAATAACTCGAATTTATTTCCCTCTCACACCCACCTTAAGAGGATATAAATAAAAGGAAAAATAAATAAATGTTGTAATGTAAATGGAAAGGGGAATATGATATACATTTCAAAAAACAAATATGAAACTATGTTGTCGAAAGATGTCAAAAGTTGCGGTAACTTGAGATTGAGGCTGAAACCCACAAGGCGAACGAAAACTAGAAATCATTTGGAGAGCTGTCAAGGGAAAAGTAGATGGTTAGAGGCTAAATAGATCATCAAGGGTGCACTATGACCCTGATTGACTAGTGCAACATTGATTCTATTTTTACAGTTCGAAAGAAGTCTGAAAAGGGTACTCAAGTCTACAACTTGTTTGTTGATTTTATACTTGTAACCTACAATAAAAAGGGGTTTTTGGCGTTGATGGGGGGGTTTTCCTTGGTCAAACCTCAATTTAGGAATTAACCTTTAATTGAAATAGAAATAGAATGCTAGCAAGTAGTAGAGATAGATCTAATATGAAGCAATGCAAACCTATGAATATGCTCTTAAATTTGAAATGTAGCCTTGAATCAACTTTAAAACCCTAGAAGAACATTAAAGTAAAACCAAAACCTTCATGAATGTGTGTTCTTGAAATATTCCTTGTAGATGAATGTAGATCTTGAAAGGATAAATGTAGAAGATGCAACAAAGAACCTTGAATGTTGAAAATACAATAAATGATCTAGCATAAACTCCTTCAATGGCTTGAATGCATAAATCCTTGATCTTCAATGGAGGAATGCTTGAACACTTGAGAAATTGAGCTTGTGGGTGCTCGAACACTTTAGGATGAGATATGAAAATGGAAGAAATAGAAGAGTTTATATAGAGCTCAAAATTAAGTAACTTTCTTAGGCCAAACTGCCTAGAAATCAAACCCTGAACGTACCTAGATACATGACCCGAAGAAGAGACTCAAAATGTGTGCCAATCAGGGGCACATTGCACCCCTATCAACCAAGTACCAAAACCTCTAGGATTCATTGGAGATCCCAAAATAGGTCCTAGATCTCCAGAATCAAGTGTAGAGTCTGAGATATAGTCATTATAGTGTAAGAAGCAGATTCCAAGTGGATAGATGAAGGGAAGGGAGGGCCTAGGGGAATAGATCCTACCTCGATCTTAATGTTATCAAAATCAAAGTTTTAAAGAGGATATATTAGGTTTTACCCCAGTTCCATCTAGGAGAAAGGAAAAGAAGGGAAGAAAGAATAAGAGGTGCAAGGAGATTGATGATCTCAAATCAAATAGGTGTTCGAATATTCAAATGGGAAGAGTACTTAATCTTCAATTACTGATTTCAGGCACTTGATCTACTCATTCTAATGTGATCCTTGCTGGATCTAATATCTGTTCGTATCCCTTGTTATATTATGATCAATTGGATATGTAATTGCTACTCGATTCACTAAGTCTTTGATGCCCTTGCTGCTTGCCCTTTTCTGCAATTTTTCTATTTGCTTAGCAACTTCCTTAACTTCTATTCAACAACATAAAATTGTGGGGTCTAAACCTCCTTTTAAAGATTTCGTAGACTTAGGGTTAGGTATGGATCTATGATCCATATTGAATCTTTAATTCTCATTCATTCCTTGCACTTTTCTCATTGGTTGCATGTCTTCTCCAATTTTTATTATTGGCTGCATGTTGATTGCATAGGAAATATAAAAGATTCATTCTTATCATCATTATCCTTCAAAATCCTTCTATGTCAGCTCAAAAAATGGTTTACGTCTGAGTTTGTGAAGGCACAAACTCATATGCAGATTCTATGTTACTCAGCACATACTGGATTACTAGTGCTCGGCACATGTTTGATCCTGTTTTGCTCAACACCTATAAAATATGGTCTTGCTCGGCACATGCATAGTTTTGGCTCACTTGGCACATGAAGCATTCTGACTTGCTCGACATCAACTATGACTCAGCACCTATATATCACTCGACATCTGTACAATGTTTGACACTTGTTGAAATTTTGGCTCGACACATGTTGTGGCTCAGCATACATAGTGTACTCGGCTTCAATGTAGAAAGTGGTTAAGTGTGTTGACACTCAAATGTCAAAAGCATTCTGAGACCAGCAATCTCCCCCTTTGACATGAGTGTCAAAAACACTTAACTAAACATTATTGATTTGACCTTATGAGTACATTAATCATTTTGTTCTGCATATGTACAAAATTTCAAAATTTGTTCAAAATTTTGTAAGGAACAAAATACCTTATAACTCCCCTTGAGTTGATTGTGCCTTGTCTATTCTTGCAACTAAAATTCTATGCTAAATATACCTAATACTCTTTGCCTTTTCCCTATTTCTGTAATCTGTATCTATGCTTTATATTCCTGTATTTTGTATTAGAGCTATCTTCCATACAATTACCAAAATTTTGTATCTCCCCCACATTATATCTTATCTCTTATCTCCCCTTTTTAGCTATCTACAATCTTTCCCCTTTATTTTCCAAAAGAATGAATGAAAGAATGTAATCAAAATGCTTAGTATTCTCCCCCTTAGTTATATCTTCCTTATTATTTCTCCCTTATTGTTAGTTCTCCCCCTTTTTGACACTTATGTCAAAGGATTCTAAGGAGTAATACAATATTTAGCCAAAAATGTACTGTTTACCTCCATTATCATTTTCAGAGTTGCATCCCAGTTTTCCAAAGCTATTTCTAGTGACTTATGCTGGATGGCAGTCTTTGCAACAAGATGTACAAGTCAATCTAATGTAGAAAGATTAGGATCTTTCTTTAAGACAATTTCAACATAGACTTACTCTTTGTGGAGGACCTCCAAATATGGGGTAATAGAGGACTATATCTACATCAATTTGGCCTTTATATTGGCCTCTTCACTTGTGAGTGCAACTAACTCTCTTTGAGTGTGAAGTGATTGGGAAAAATGCTTCTCACTTTGAGCTAGATCTTTTGGTAATTGCATGCTAGAAATCTTCAGATTTCTCTCCAAGTTCATTATCCTTTGGCCTGTCTCTTGTGTGAAATTGGAAAAGTCACACAGCTTTTTGTATAGTGAGAAGATGTTCTCAAGTATAGTTTTGACCTTTTTAATCTACTTGGCCAATTCAACTTGTGCAAGTGCTATACCTCTTGATATTTTCTCATTTACCTTTCAGACCATTCCATAAGTTTGACATTGGTATCCTGGTCTTCACTTGTCACCTAGTCAACTATATCTAATAATTGTTCCATTTAAGGTTTTGACTCATCTAGTGACTGCAAGCTGAAGGCATCCATAAAGATGTCCTTAATCTCATGTAGTGCTTGCTTATGCTTATAATCTTTTATGAGTATTTCTTGTCTTCTCCTTCTACTTAATGCATCCTGCATTTTTTTAATTTATTCAATGGTGATAGTCTTTGAGTCATAGGAAGGTATGATTATCTCTTAATCTAACTCAGGGTCTCCATAGTGAAGTACCCTGACAACCTTTGTAGAGCTTGAGCCTGGTGTAGAGATTTTCAATGATATCATCTCAGTGCTTGGCTTCTAATGAGTTTGTGTAGGAGAGTCAGTTTTAGGTAATTCTACCAATGTTTGTATTGCGGCCTGCTCCTCTTCTTTTGATGTGTCCTCCTTGTTCTCATCAGACTTCCCTTTTCCTGCACTCGACTTCTAAATGGTGTCACTTGCTGCTATTGCAATTGTTGGAGATGGTGGTGGAAGCATTAAAATTTGAGTACTAGTAGCTGTATAGATGAAAGGTGGTTCTTGTGGTTTCACCTTATCTCTTTTTGGTTTTGCTACTACCTTTTGTAGCTCATCTACACTTACCAATACAAGATTTGTGCATAATTGTGCTTGTAAAGTGGATTGGTGAAGGATCTTGGAGAGATCCTATGTAGTTAGGGCATTTATGTTCTAAGTAGAATTGTCAGGAACATCCTTGATTGTTATAGTATCTATAGGTGTGATGGTAACATGAGGGCTAGGGGGTGGCATTTGTGTGTCTTACACACTCTGTTCCTCTTGCTGCTACTGCCATATCTTCTCCCTTTTGTATTTCCTCCTCTCCTTTTTCTTTATCCTCTTCCTCTTTCTTCTCTTCCTCTCCTTTTGCTATTTTGGCTTCCTTTTCCTTCTCATCGGCTTTAGCCTTATTTACATCCTTATCCTATCCCTCTTCTTTATCAGTCAATTTGTATATTGACTTCCACAATTGTGTGGACTTATTCACTACATCCTCAATTTTATTTTGTAGGATGCTAAAGGCTCTATATGTAGGTGCAAATTTGCCACCATGTTTCTTAGTACTTTGTAATTTGACCTCTTGTCAAGTCAGACATCACTTGAGCTAAGGTAGATTTTCTGATCCCCTTCTCCATTTTTAGACAATAATGACACTTGTTTTCAACTATCTCTTATAACTCCCTAGGCATGGTATTGTCTAGCTCTAGAGGTGTGTTCTTAAATTCAGCCATCATGGCATACATTGATTCCTCTATCTTGTTTTGTTCTTCTCTACTTAACTTATTAAATTCAAGGCTTTTTAAATCATTCAAATCTGCATTCTTAATATTTTCACAAATTTGATCTATGGTAGATTTGGGAGGATGGCTTACCACTCTGAATTGGCTGATATCCTCTGATTCAGTCTTCTCATCATCAGTGTCTGGCTATGCTACATACTTTTTTCTTTTCTTATGCACTTCAGCAGTCTGTTTAGTGGCCTTCCTCTTTTCTTTTACTTGCTCCTTGGCCTTTTTGTGAAGATGCTCTTGTGGTAGCTCTAGTTGCTGGTGCTGGCTTGGCTTGAGATGTTTCTATAGCCTTCTTTTTCTATTTTGGCTGGGTTAGAGGCTAAGTTGTAGCCTTTCTCTTCTTTGACTCAACTTTTGTAGGTGCTTCCTTGGCTTCTTCTTCCTTGGCACATTCCTCCTTATCTTCTCCTAAGCCTTGGTTTAACTCGATTAGGCCTTGCCCTTGTTCTTCTTCTTCACTCTCACCTTCTTCTTCTTCTTCCTCTTCAGCACCTACTGCCCCTTCAATATCTGCACCAAATTTCTTCTTTATTTTCTTCACTAGTTTATCCTTCTTCTTTAGGGTGGAGGTTGTTTTGAGATTCATATTAACATTGGAACGTACAACATCATATGTTCCAAAATGAGGAGCCTCTTTATCAATCTCTTCTACAAGCAATGCTATGATTGCTACTAAGGCTTCATCCACATCAAGTTCATAACCTAATGGCCTTAGCCATCTCACCCTTGGAACTGCTGCTTGAATGTAAGCGTAATTAATGTTTGCCAAGAAGCATATGTCATTGATACATTTTTCCACTAAAGAAACTGGTATACTCACTCTTTGTTTCATGGATTTCTTAAAATGCTCAAAATAGCTTGTCATTTGGGCTTTAAAGTTGTCACCCATCTAATCAATGTACTCATTGATTTGAGTGATTTTAATTTTGTTTGGATTCCAATTCACCTTTCCAATTGAAGGAAACTCTTCCATGACATAGAAAAATATGCACACAAGAACTAAACCAAACTTGCATTGAGCACCTTTTGACCTTCTTATTGCTCCTAGGTTCTCATTTATCTGCTACAACATTAGTTCTGCCCGATCACATGTATGATCTTTCTTCACAAGCTTGTAAGCTACATCAATAGCTATACATGGTACACTGTTTAATCTGTTGGATTGGTAAAATTTGTGAGATATCACTCTCATAGCAAAGTCTAGAAGAGGATCTATTATAGTATCAATTTTCATACCCCTCTTATTCCACTTTGCCCCTATATTCCTTTCAATGACCTCTTTTGAATCACTTCTCAGGGTCTTAGGCTGATCTAGGGTTGGAAAACTAGTAACCCTATGTACTATCCTCTTTGTTATTTTAATTTTTCCTCCTTCCAACCACAAATAACCATTGTGTATTCTACTCAAGACAATCTGTATCCATTCTATTTTGAAACCTGTGGAGTAAACTAGGGCATTTGTTAAAGCCTTCTTCTCAACTATCTAAAAATCGTCCTTCAGAATTCTACTCTCACACAGTTTGTCATAGGCTTGGAATATCTCAAGATCACCTACTGCTCCTATTTTGTAGCTGTAACACTTTCTCACATCCTGTACCATGACAAATTTTGGTGGAACAATGGACAATGCGGCAACAGGATCATTTTTATAGGCGACTTTGGGAATGGGTCTAAACTCAGGTTGTTTGACATCATTATTGACTAGCTAGACCTCATGACTTTCTTTTCCCTTGGGGTTCTTAGAACTAGAAGCCATTATATTTAACTAGGGTTTCAATATATTAAAACTTTAACACTGTGTAGCTCGACACTTGATAAATACCTTAGATCAATGAAATTTATGCTGAATCGCTGTTGAAATCGATGCAAATGACTTCAAGGTTACTATTTGATCACTTCTGCAGTCTTGTCATCTTTTCTACGTGTTCGAATGGCATAAAAATGATCAAAATTTGACCTTATACCTTTCAAAACTTAGCATTAAATGCTTAGTGCATGCAACTGTAAACTCGGCTCTTGAAGGTTTCAACATGACTCGGCTTCCACTAGATTTCCGCTTCACTCAGTTTCCATTGACATATCTTAACTCGACATCAACCATCAACTTGGTCGCTATTAGCAACTCAACATCCACTGGAGCTTTACTCAGCATCTAAGGACAACTTGATAGTATTTGTAAAAACTTTAAATTTTGACTTGGCATCTTTGCTCATGTTGATTTCTTCTTTGTGGTACTTCTTTGTCTTGGGATTGATGTATGATATAACTTTGTATATTAGTCCCATATACTTATTCATGCTTAATTGGATGAGGTGTGATCACTTGACCTCTTGGGTGAAGTGATCCCTCCATTTGATGTGTTGCACTCATCTTTCTTCTTCCAAGTTTTGTTCATTTTCCCTCTGGTTTGTTCAATGTATACCTTCTCTTTTCCTTTGTTGACTTCTGATTTGTGTTCCTTGGACCTTGTTGGAAATACCTGATGATATGACCAGTCTTCAAGCAACTAAAACATATGATTTGGCTTAACCATCTGCTATAGTTCCCTTGAAAATGTGTCCTTATGCAATTTTCAGGAATGTGTCCATATTCCTAATAGTAGTGACAGCTATACCTGGTGTTGTAGTCTCCATTGCAGTGATGTGCATGGTTGTTTCTCCTTGTAGGCTAATTAGGTGTCCACATAGGTTTTGATTTGCACTCAAAAGCTCTATGTCTATTTTTTTGCAATTGTAGCAGTGACCCTCAAATCTTGGTGTTCTCATGGTCTTAGTCTTGCATTCATGTGCTTGATGTCCTTGCTTTTTGTACTTATGACAAAAGCTTACATTCTTAGGCTTGCCATGTTGATGGCCATCCTTACTCTTTCATACATTAGAGGTATGCCCCTTTTTACCATAGAAATGACAAGTAGGTTTAGTATTCTTACCTTTGTTACTCCTTTCTTCTACAGTCTTGGATGATTCTCCTTGTTCAGTGCTGGTGCAATCAAGTCCTGAAGTATCATTACTGGCCCTTGGTGATTTCAGTAGCTACTCAAAGTACTTGATAGCCTCATTAGGTTCTTTGAAGCTTTCTGCTATCTCCTTCTCTCTCCTTAATTCATTATGCAATTGTTCATTTTGCATTCTCAAGGTGGAGATCTCAATGTCCTTCATGTTTAGCTCATGATGAGCATTCATCATCTGGCTTAAGGTGTCAAGCTACATGTTTGAGATTCTTTCAAACTTAATTTTCTCCTCCTCCAATCTATTGGTAAGATTTCTCTTGTCATCTTCTAGCATGGCCTTTTCTTCAATGGCTTTCTTATTTTGTTCAATCACTTCACAAAGCATTATGGCTTGTGATTCTTGTTCAAGCTTGAGTATTCTAATTTCTTCTGCTTGAGCTCTATTCTTCTCCATCAATTTAGCTATTGCTGCATCAAATTCTTTGGAATCTCTATTGGAAAACACTTGTGTGGTATCGATCTCCTTGTAGAGTATGTCATTTTCAGCTATGGCTATATCCTTCCTTCTTTTCAAGGACTTTCTCAATTCTTCTCTAGCTTCCTCCAATTTGTGTAGAGTGAGATGCACATCAATCACCTAATTGTTTATGATCTTCCCAAGTTTGAAGACTTCCATCTTTAAATCTTTTCTCTAAGCTATTAGGCTTATCCTTGTGAGAACTAGGCTCTGATACTAATTGTTGGAATATTAAAATGAGAAGAGTACTTAATCTTCAATTGCTGATTTTAGGCACTTGATCTACTCATTCTGATGTAATCCTTGCTTGATCTGATATCTGTTCATATCCCTTGTTTTGTTTTGATCAACTGGATATGTAATTGTTGCTCAATTCACTAAGTCTTTGATGCCCCTACTGCTTGCCCTATTCTGCAATTTTGCTATCTGCTTAGCAACTTCCTTAACTTCTATTCAGCAACATAAAATTGTGGGATCTAAGCCTCCTTTTAAAGATTTCATAGACTTAGGGTTAGGTATGGATCTATGATCCATATTAAATATTTAATTCCTGCTCATCCCTTGCACTTTTCTCATTGGTTGCATGCCTTCTCCATTTTTCTTATTGGTTGCATGCTGATTGCATAGGAAATAGAAAAAAATAATTCTTATCCTTATTATCCTTCAAAATCTTTCTATGTTGGCTCAAAAAATGGTTTAGATCTGATTTTGTGAAGGCACAAACTCATATGCAGTTTTTGTGTTACTCGACACATACTAGATTACTGGTGCTCGACACATGTTTGATCTTGGTTTGCTCAACACCTATTACATTCTATCTTGCTCGTCACATGCATAGTTTTGTCTCACTTGACACATGAAGCATTCTAACTTGCTTAGCATCAACTATGAATCGTCACCTATATATCACTCAACATCTATACAATGCTCAACACCTGAAGTCACTCAACACCTATTGGAATTTTGGCTCAACACATCCTGTGGCTTGGCATACATAGTGTACTCGGCTTCAATGTAGAAAGTGGTTAAGTGTGTTGACACTCAAATGTCAAAACCATTCTAAGACCAATAATAGGTGCTAAACCTTTATTAAATTGGAGTGCACGTAATTTAAGATGATACAATACCATCATGATGTTTTTGTTTCATCATTTAGTCTTTCTTATCTACCTACAAATTTTCCAACCCATGCTTTATATGGAACAATAAAATTGAGCACTCTAGATTTTTAGATAAAAAATAGAGTAATGAAGTTTATGGGGATTAAAGAGAGGGATGATTATAGTGTGGTTTTATAGGAAAATAGGCTTTCCATTTGAGTGGTTAGTAGAATCCCATCCTTTCCATGTAAAAAAATCCTTTTGATAGTCTATGATCATGAAAATGAGTAACTAGATTGTATGGTGAAAAGTGAAAAAAATTGAGGAGCCAAAACCATGTTTACCTTGTTCAAATGGCCTTCCTTAAGGATTTGTTCAGATTAGTTGAAAAGATATTTAATGATAAAAAAGAGGAAGATTCCAAAGGAGACCAATATTAGTATTGATTATGGTGAGGGTGGTATTGCTATGCTGTGGAATTCCCATAAGTTAGTTGGTGATGCCATCTCCTTTTCCCACAACTACTTAATTGTGTTGTTGAAAATAAATGATATTTCTTGGTTCCTTTTCAATATTTATTCACCTAATACTAGAGCAAGGAGACTCCTAGTTTGGGAGGAGCTTTCAAACTTCACGATGGCTAATGAAAATGCCAAGTTTCTTTGCATGGGTGACTTCAACACCCCTCTTTATCTCTCAAAAAATTTGGGGGTGTATTGTAGGTTTTAATGACAACATGAATGATCTTTCTAATTTCCTTAGATTTAATAACCTCTGGATATGGATCTTATGGGGTCCAATTTTAGTCGAACAATAGGAAGGGTAAGGATCTTATCTAGGTTAAGCTTGAGAGGCTCCACTACTCTATTGGTTGGGGTATTTCATCCTCCTCTACCTTTAAATCCCTCCATGCACTACTTTTGATAATTCCCCTACCCTTTTATATTGGAAGGAAAAACTCTAAAACAAGCCTCAATCATCTTGATGTTAGATAATGTGACACTCACACGTTGACTTCAAGAACTACATTTTGGGTTGGTGAGGGATAAAGATCAAGGGACCAACTATGTTCACACTAACCAAGACATTGGAGAATATAAGAATGGAGGTCTAAAGATGGAGCAAGACTTCATTTGAGAATATTTTCAATCAAAAGTACATCATTGAAGATAAGCTTAAATAGTTTCAGGAAAGTATAGTCAGTTACTCTTTTTCTTTTGAAGATTTCCTTGAGGAGGAAGCTTGGAGAGTGCCCTCACCCATAGAAACATTTTCACCAATGGAACAAGAATATGGATAGGAAGGAAGTCTCCTAGAAGTAAAGATTGAGAACTCAATGGCTCTCAAAATGAGACAAAAACAAGTCCATTTTCCATAGATATGCTTCTAAACATAAGAAGAGGAATGGTATTACCTCTCTCCTAGATGGTAATAATGTGGATTTGATTGATCCAGAGGTAATAGCGAATTGGACTAGCTAATTCTTCAAAGACTCTCTCACTAAGGTCAGTTCCCTTCTGATTGTGTTGTGCAATGAGGATAATGATGCACTACTATGCCCTATCACAGAGCAAGAGATCAAGAAGGCTAACACTTGGGCAGATAATATGAAATATTTAATACTTTAAATGAAGTTTAGCTTGGTCTATATGTGTCAATCTGAGAGCATAAGCTTGTGAAAGGTGTTTGAGCAGTATGCCATCAAGGGATGATAGTTATGACTTGAGTGATTATGGATGTAGCTAAAACACCCAAAACTAAATCTATAGGAAATCAAAGTGGTTGCAGCATTAGGAACTATCACTTCCTGACAATACAAAGTTTAGAAACAAAGTCATCTTCCTAAAATAAAAATAAAAATGTTACTATATTATATTCTAAATACTAGATGACTAATAAAAACCTCACTAACTAATCAATACAAATATAAGGATTCACTATAATGACAATCTAAGAAAGCAATATAAATTTATGCAAATAGAATAAACACACGGATGGAAGTACATCACCGTGTTTTACCAAGGAGCGGGCCCTTACTCCTAGCTTGCATGGTGAGTAGAAAAAATGTTGTTTCTATGTTGTTCAAATCATGTAGAGTATCCTTTTATTCATGCAATATAATTATAATGTCAACATCCTCCTTTACAATATTTTATGTTTTATGAAACTGTACACCCCTCTACACTATATCTCCTATTGCTTATATATACACAACATTAATAATGGCGATTACATAACAAATCTGTTAGAAATCTATGATTTGCAAAGACTAGGCAATTTGTTCCAACACAATTAGGTTGTTTAGTTTGATGTCCACGTGATACTTGAAATGAATCCCAGTTGCAATATCTACTATCTCAACTCCTCACACCAGCTATATACATTGTTTGCATGTACAACCATCAATCTAAATAACATAATGGTCTATAATCCCTTCATTTCTTTCCATAGAGTAGAAAGAAATCTGTTATAACTTTCAAGAAATGGGGAAGGTGATGGTTTCATTGGGAGAGAATGTTTCCCCATTATTATGCCATGCAGATGCAATAAGTATTTTAGTAATACGTTTTCATAATATAAATAAAAACTATGCAGTTGGAAAATGCTTTTGCCGCCAGTCTTCAATGTCCTCTCCACGTGCTCCTATAGAGTGGATAACTTGTACAATAAGTACATCTTTATGCCAACAAGAAATAATAGATAATACAAAGTAAGGTTTGTGGTCTTCCTTGGAAGTAATCACAAGACATTTTAAGGTTGATGGAGCTTGAATTAGTGACAGGAAGATCTGCAACTTATAATCAACATGCTAGATAAAGACAATCACATCTATGTATTTACATACTTTATCTAATAACTAAATTAGATATTACTAACATATATTAGATCATATGTAACATATAAGGAGAAAATGGAATATCAAAATAGGTATTGAAATGAGCATGAAGGGTTATATGAAGGCTAAAATATGGCATAAATTGGGACATAAATTGCTCTCATCATCCCCCCCAACTTAGCATATTGCACATCCTTGTACAATCATTATGATCAAGAGGTTGTTGGTGTGAACTAGAAGCACTTTAAATTTTTGATTTTGGCTTTATCTCCACCTCGAACCATGATAACTCATATATAAACACAAATCCCTTCACATGACAAGCTTTGTTATTTTTTTCTTCAATAGGGATATCTCTTTCAACTTTTCATAATTTGTTTCTCTTTTATTTTTTATTTTCTCTTTGCTTTTCATTTTTTATAGGATCATGGTTCAAAAGGTTCCATATAGGAGAAATTTATCTCAATTGCACAAGAGGAGTTTAAATGGGTGAAATAGGAGAGATGAGAGGCAAAACAAAGGCTATTGTATGATGGGTATAATGGATAATATGATGGAACTATTAAGGGCAATAGATGGAAGGTAATAGGATGAAATTCCTCCCCCCAACTTAAAGGTTGACTGTCCATGAGAAACAAGGAGAGGATAGGGAAGGTTGTTGCATATTGATCAAAATAATAAGCAATATAAATAAAGTTAAGAGATAAAATAATGAAAAATAAATGTGATTGTTTTACAAACATGCATGTGCAGAGAGATGAATGCCAAAACATATAGAAACTTAGTAATTGACACCTCCAAAATGGATGAATGAACAACAAGGAACTAAGAGAGGCATCCAAAACTACAACACCACAAAAGAGTGAAATCTCCAGAGAGCACACCACTGAAATGAATCATAAAAATGGGACAAATAGGGAAGTATGAGGGACCACCATAAAAAATTGAAGTGTTGTAGAACATATAGTAGGTAGCACCCTTCATTGAAAACACCTCAACTGAATAGGAAACACATACTCTGGGTGATCAAAGATTTGAAGATCACGTTGAAGAGGAGTAGAGCAGCAAGAGTGAGTAATAGGAGGTACCAAGAATGAAAGAACCACATAATTGATTAGGTGTTCCTAAAAATAATGATTAGCAGAAAAACCAAGACACCAATTATTGCATTTTTCATTTTTTTCATTTTTTTTGAATAAATTTTGATAATGACAAGTGACCGCTAGCAAGCCAGTTTTCAATCACTCACTGCTTAATGGCATTGTAAAATAGTTTTCACCACTAAGAATTTACTTTGCAATTAACATCTGCCAAAAACCAATTTTTAGACATTAACTGGCCAACAACACCCAAAGGTTTTCATTGTTGGATATTTGATTTCTTCTCTCTCTCTCTCTCTCTCTCTTTGCTATTTTGTAATTTTTTTTTTCAATTTTTCAATAGCTACATAGAATGACCAAAAATAATGAAATCTTGACATGGATGATGAAATATGATACCATCAAAAGCTTGAGCTTTATCCATGATCACACATAAGGCACTGTTGAAACTTGATTGCAGAAGGAACTAGAAATGATGACCAAGAATAATCTCCACAAAATTGAAATAAAAAATGTTGATCCATGTAGCCGACAACACTACATCTGAAATCTACTTGCAAAACTTTGGAACACACTAGCACACTTAAGTAAGATGATCACTCACAAGGATGATGGTACTCGTATGATATAGTGCTCTGACAAAACTGGATCACCTCGCATGAAGTTGTGCTACATATCCAATCCTTGTAAAGAATGAGATCAATCCATTTCCTAAAATAAATACACCTTTATTATCAAGGACAAGGTCATAGAGTGAATTACCAACAATGGTCTTCAATGTGCCCATAGAACTTCAAAGAGGAGGCACAACTCGAGGAAGGAGTGTGATGATCTACAATGTCTTCAAAGGTTTTCTAGACATGGAGCTAAAAAATAATCATGAATCTCATAGACCAAGTTGCATATTTTCTTCCATGTGATAAATCACCAAAGAAAGGAAATATCATCTCAAGGTAATGAACACCTTATGCCAAAATATTCTTGTGATCTCCAATAGTAAAGCACAAGAAAAAATGATATGCACTAGATAGCTAGAAAGCCTAGACAATGTTAACAAAGCCAATACAGTGTGTTATGCAATGATTGTGTAGAAAAAAACATCAACTGATATTGGTGCTAAGATTGTTTCACCACAACAAGGAACTTACAACCATATTCTCAAAATCAAGGATATCAAGCATAGTAAATTAATTTTTATCCAATTAATAACCATATCATTAAGTGAGTAATGCATTGTTACAAATGATAGGTATAGTTATTAATATGAATAAATGCTTGATACAAATAAAAACTTGTGCTCAGATAATATATCCTAATTAACATCAGAACACATACATTGAATTGTTGAGGTGTCACATGTTAAGGTCTGCTAAAAAGGACCAATGAAAAAATTAATGAATCTTGATTGGAAATCATCAGAGCACCACAAAATTGGTGTGATTCCCTCCCCACCCCCCCAACTTAACTTCATGCGACAAGGTTAAGAAATCGTTAGGATAACCAAAGAAATTAGGCAACCCAAGAGAGAGTAACACGTCATTAGAATTTTGTGAGCCTTTTTGAATGATGAATAAATCAAACATTTCAATAATTCAATGTATGTACTCCCAAATTAACTATAGGTTATAAAAGCATAGAGAATTTGAATTATCCAAGGAATCAAGAAATGGATTTTGTACTTGTTATTAATGAATGGTCATCGTAAGATACAAGAACGAAGAATATATGGATATTAATACTTTGATCCTTGTTAAATAAATGAATCATCCATAGTTTATTTTGTCATCTTAGGATAATGGAAAGAATCAACAATGAGGAATCATCTAGTTTTAACATATTGGCCATTTATGCATAAAATCCATGATAATTGTGCTTAATCAATTATTGGTCCTAAATCAACAAGTATGTGAGGGATGGACATTTAACCATAGGCCTCCAAATATCAATATGTATAAGTACAAAAAAAAAATATAGATCTTGGAGGATCTGGCAACATGTTTGTAGAATATGGAATATATGCGGTCTAATATAACTTAGTGCATGATTAATATTATCACACATACTTATGAGTCTGATAATTAAAATTGATGCAATTTGAAGTATGGGCTCATTTGTGGGTATTTGGAATTCACTAAGTGGAAAAGAAGAACAAAGTTGATTATAATTCAATAAAAAATATTGTTCGTCTAATTTAATTAAACAAAAATCCCATTCCTTAAGTGCATCGATATATTCCAATGTTGATTTAACAAATTCAAGCACATCATTAGATTGTACAGGAATCCTTGAAAGCTTGATATTATATGTATTTTCAACCACCTTATTATGAAGTGTTGTATGAGGCAATATAGTTGCCTTTGGTGGATATGGTGGAGTGGGTAGAATATGATGTGAATGAGATAATGAATATGGTAAGAAGTGTGAATGAGATAAAGTAGATGGGAATAAGTAGGATGGGTAGAATGAAGATGGTAAAGATGGGTATACTGGTTGTTGTGAGTATTCTTGATTCCATTTATCATGCATATTATGTAAAGAAGTGTGTTTTGAAGAAACATGTTGGCTTTGTAATGAAATGGAGTGATAATACATGTTACCAACATAATGCATACCATGATCTTCTTGAGTCGACATTTGAAATGGTTCATAAGTTACAAGGAACACTTGTTCACTTCCACCCTTATCATGGTAAGGATCACAAATAGCTTGTTCCTCATTCACCACATGTTCTTGGTTGTTCAAGCATATGCATTGGTGATCTTTCCTGTAGCAATCAAAACAACAAACAATTAAATTTGCATCCTCAAAATCACATTGCTCTAAGAATTCATCAATAGTTTTCTCATGTTCAAACATAAAGATAGAATTATCACATACCTATGATAATGGAAGATCAAGAGCATTTAAATTGCATTTATTAGGTAGAGAAGATATAAAGATATCACCTTTAGTTAGCGTGATTTCCCCACCGATTTCTTCTTTTGTTTTTAAATTTGAAGGTAGGGATCTGGGGGTGGCAACCACCAGTGCGGTCAAGGAGCAACACCCCTTGTGGGATAGCGCATAGGATGGTGTCAAGGGGTAGCCTCTTGATGCCAAGCATACTTTGCCTCTTGTGTTCCCTTCAAATTTTGCATTTTTGAAGCAATTTTCAACCAAAATTGATATACTTGAACAACCTTGAAAATGCATTATTTTAAACATTTTTCTTCAAAAGTGTCTTTTCTTTACCAATAAATCACAACAACTAATGATACTATAAAATTGAATCTAGTTTCTAAAGCAACTAATGAATCTACTTTCTAAGCTTACTTGCAAACTCTAATTTTTTTTCTAAAGCAATGCATCTATATGATTTAACCAATGCAAATTAAGATTAATTACTTAAGCAAGGCTAGTAGTTGCAAAGCCTTTCATCCTAATGCATTGTTCCTAACTAAACTCATCAAGCCAAAATGCCTTTGACACCTTTCCCCAAAAATGATGCCAAAATGATAGGCCAACACTGGGGTAGATAATATGAAGTATTTAATATTTTAAATGAAGTTCAGCTTGGTCTATACATGTCAATCTGAGAGCATAAGCTTGTGAAAGGTGTCCAAGCAATATGCCATCAAGGGATGATAGTTATAACTTGAATGATTATGGATGTAACTAAAACACCAAAAACTAAATCTACAGGAAATCAAAGTGATTGTAGCGACAAGAACTATCCCTTCCTAATGACACAAAGATAAGAAACAAGACCATCTTCCTAAAACAAAAATAACAATGACAATATTCTATGGATAAAATAATAATAAAAATAAAAATGTTACTATATTCTAAATACTAGATGAATGATAAAAACCTCACTAACTGATCAATATAAACATAATGATTTACTGTAATGATAGTTTAAGCAAGCCATATAAATTTACACAAATAGAATAAACACACTAATGGAAATACATCATCGCGTTTTACCAAGGAGTGGGCCCTTACTCATGGCTTGCATGGTGGATAGAAAAATGTTGTTTCCATGCTATTCTAATCATGTAGAATATCCTTTTATTCATGCAATATAATTATAATGCCAACGTCCTCCTTTACAGTATTCTATGTTTTATAAAACTGTACACCACCTCTACACTATACCTCCTATTGCTTATATATATGCAACATTAATAGTGGTGATAACATAAAAAATCTGTTAAAAATCTATGATTTGCAAAGAATAGGCAATCTATTCCAAAAAAATTAGGTTGTTTAGTTTGCTATCCACGTGATACTTGAAATGAATCCTAGTTGCAATATCTATTATCTCAATTCCTCACACCAACCGTATACATTTTTTTCATGTACAATCATCAATCTAAATAATAGAATGGTCTATAATCCCTTAATTTCTATCCATAGAGTAGAAAGAAATCTGTTATAACTTTCAAAAAATGCGGAAGGTGATGGTTTCATTGGGAGAGAATGTTTCCCCATTATTATTCCACGCAGATGCAATAAGTATTTTAGTAATATGTTTTCATAATACAAATAAAAACTATGCAACTGGAAAATGCATCAGCCACTAGTCTTCAATGTCCTCTCAACATGTTCCTGTAGAGTGGATAATATCTACAACAACTACATCTTTATACCAACAAGAAATAATGATAATACAAAGTAAGGTTTTCGGTCTTCCTTCGAAATAATCACAAGACATTTGAAGGTTGATGGAGCTTGAATTAGCGACAGGAAGATCTACAACTTATAATCAACATGCTAGATAAAGATAATCACATCTATGTATTCACATACTTTATCTAATAACTAAATTAAATATTACTTACATATATTAGATCATATGTAACATATAAGGAGAAAATGGAATATTAAAATGGGTATTGAAATGAGCATGAAGGGTTATATGAAGGCTAAAATATGGCATAATTTGGGACATAAATTTCTATCATTAGGCTTCCCACCAACATTCTTCCAATATTTTTGGGACTTGATCAAAGTAGACCTAACTAAGGCCACCAAATAGTTCTTCAAAATTGGGGGGCTCTTGAAGAGTCTTAATAACACCTTAATTGTGCTTAATCCAAAAATTCAAAAGCCCAAAACTCTAGCAGATTTCAGGCCAATAAGCTAGTGCAACACTGTTTAAAAAATATTTTTAAAAGTCTTAACCAATCCCATCAAGCCTTTCCTTGATAAGTTTACTAGTCACTCCCAGAAAATCTTTGCCCTTGGTTGAAAAATCCTTGATGGTACTATTTCCACACATGAGATCATTTACTCTACATAGAAAAGTGGGTCTCTAAGGATAGCCCTCAAATTAGATATATCCAAAGCATGTAATAAAGTTAAGTGGGATTTTCTATTTGCTATTTTGGCTAAAATTATATTTAAAATCAACATTATATAATTGGTTAAGGCCATGATTAAAGTGGTGCACTTTTCTATTATTGTTAGTGGGACTCCTTGGGGCTCCTTCATGTTAGGGTTAAAGAGACAAAAATAACAGTTACATACAATTCTAACCAATATCAAAAAAAACATAAAGCACACACAAGAGAGCACAAGATAGAAAGATTTAACATGGTTCATCCAATCCTTGGGCTACATTCACCAACAATGAGTCCAATATTCTTATTATCTAGTATTTAAAACTTGATTACAATTTGTAATCTCTTGCAGTATCACTGCAAGAAGCTACTATCTCATTTTACATAAAATCCCTAACCCTAAGCCATTTTCTACAATATTTTTGTCGCTTACAAAATTAGGGCTAGAGTATGTCTTCCAATAGAAAGAAAAAGTCCTAATGCTTTTTACAATAAAAAAGTCATTTAAGCTTTTAGGGGCCCTGTCCCTTGACGCCACCCTATACTATGATAGGGAGTGCACTTGGAGCTCTCCACTAGGATCTTGTAAGGGGTGTTGCCCCCAAACCTTCATAGAAAAATCTAGGGGGAAACTACACCAAATGAAGTGGGAAAAAATCAACCTTTGAGTCTAACTAGACTCCAAATGACAAAAATCTTCCACTTGGAGATTGATTAGAATCCAAAAAAATAACCTCCCACTTTGAGATTGATCATAACACTACTAAACTTGTAGCTCCCACAATAAGGGAAACCACCCTGGAATCTATTGTTCTTTTATTCTATTTAGTTTAGAAGACCAATCTAAGATGAAGAGGAGTTCAACTTCTCCCTTGTCACTACCTTTGTAAACATATTTGTTGGATTATCATTTGTATGTGTCTTTTCCAATTTTAATTGTCCATCATCCAAAACTTACCAACTGAAATGGTACCACAACTATATGCATTTTTTCTTTTAATGTAGATTAGAATTCTTTGCAAGATAAATGACACTCTAGTTATATGTAAACAAAAAAATTTCCATCTGTGGGTGTTCCAATTCTTCCATGAAGAACTGAAGCCATATCACCTCCTTGGTTACCTTTATAGCAACAACATACTCTACCTCAGTAGTGGATAAAACATTCACTTTTTGTAAATGAGAAAACCAACTCATTGTTGTCCCACCAATAATAAATACTTAACCTATAGTACTCTACCTAGTATCTAAATCCCCTATCAAATCTAAGCCAACATATCCCTAAAATCAGTAGTAGATCCCCCAAAATGTAAATATTTACTAGATGTTCCTCTCAAATGTCTAAGAATCCACTTGATTGCATTACATTGTTCAATCTTGAGATGAATCATATAGTTGCTAATAAATCCCACTGCATGTGTAATATCTAGCCTAGTGCACACCATGGAATACATTAAGTTCTCTATAGTTGAAGCATAATGTACCTTGGACATTTTATCCTCCTCTTTTTGTGTTTTTGTACACATCTACTAAGTCAATTTCAAATGACTAGGCAAAGGTGTGCTGACAACTTTAGCATTCTCCATACAAAAACACTATAACACCTTGTCATTATAGGCAACCTGAGATAAAGTCAATTTCCTATTTTTTTAGGATTAACCATAGGTGGAAAAAATATTTATATGCAAATATAGCCAATATTAGAAAGTAATAAATCACATAGAAGAGAACACAAGGATTTAACATCGTTCACCCAATCCCTGGGCTATCTCTACCAACAACAAGTCCAATAATATTATTATCTAGTGATTATAATCCACAATCCCTTACAACTCAATACCACCACAAGAAGCTACAACGTCATCATACATTATGAAATCCCTAACCCTAAGCCATTTTATAAAAGATTTTTTCGCTTACAAGATTAGGGCTAGAATAAGTCATCAAATAGAAAAATAATAGTCGATGCCTTTTAAAATAGTAGAGTCATTTTTGGCTTCGGAGGTGCTATCCCCAAAAATTCCCACAAGGAGACTAATCATGCTCCACATCACAAAAATCTCCCACTTGGAGACTGATCATAGCACCACTAAATCTGTAACTCCCACTGGAATATCAAACCACCCTAGACTCTATTGTTATTTTATTTTGTTTAGTCTAGAAGACAAATCAAAGATGAAGAGGAGTTTGACTTCTCCCTTGTGCTGTATGTATTTTATCCAGCTTTAACTGCCCATCATTTGAAACTAACTAAATGAAATGGTACCACAACTATATCTATTTTGTCTTTGAATGTAGAGCGTAATTCTTTGCAAGATGAATGACACTTTGGCTATCTGTGAGAAAATAATTATCCCGTTGTGGGTGTCCCAATTCTTTGATGGAGAAATGAAGCCATATCATCTCCTTACCTACCTCTATAGCAACAACATACTCTGCCTCTATAGTGGATAAATCATTCACCTTTTGTAACCAAGAAACCCAAATCATTGTTGCCCCACCAATAGTAAATATATAACCTATAGTACTCCACCTAGTATCAATATTTCCTACCAAATTTGAGTCAACATAGCCCTGTAAATCAATAGTAGAGCACCCAAAATGTAAACACTTATTGGACGTTCCTCTCTTAAATATTTGAGAATCCATTTGACTACATTCCAATGCTCAATCCCTAGATGACTCATATACCTTCTAACAACTCCCACTATAATGCAATATCTAGCCTAGTACATAACATGACATACATCAAACTTCCTATGGCTGAAGCATAGGGTATCTTGGACATCTTAGCCTCCTCTTCTGGTGTCTTTGGACACATTTCCTTAGTCAACTTCAAATGACAAAGTAAAGTTGTGCTGAAAAGTTTAGCATTCTCCATAGAGAAACATTGTAACAAATTCTCAATATAATCAACCTAAAATAATGCCAATTTTTTGTACTTCCTATCTCTATAAATTTTCATACCAAGGATTTGTTTTGCTGCCCTGAAATCCTTCATAGAAAATGAATGTGTAATTGTCCTTTAAGCCTCTTAATGTGATCCATGTTAGACCCAACTACAAGCATATCATCAACATATAAACATAAAATAATGTAGTTGTCATCATCTAACCTCTTAAAATAAACACAATGGTTAGAATGACACCAAGTGTAACCATGCTTAAGCATAAAACTATCAAATCTAAGATAGCATTGCTGAGGTGCTTGCTTCAAGCCATATAAATGTATCTTCAATATGCATAGTAAGTTTTCCTTACCTTTGAACTCAAATCCCTATGGTTGTGCCATATATATCTCTTCGTCCAAATCGTGCTATGGAGAAAGGTTGTTTTAACATCAAGCTACTCCAAGTGCAAATCTTTAGTAGCTATAATACTTAAAATAGTATGAATAGAAGTCATTTTAAAAATGGGAGAAAATATCTCGTCAAAATCAATGCCCTTTTTCTATGAAAATCCTTTTACAACTAACCTAGATTTAAATATTTTCTTACCTCCATCCTCTTCTTTCAACCTATAAACCCATTTATTCTGTAAAGCCCTTTTACCTACAAGAAACTCATATAAATCCCAAGTCTGATTTTTTAGCAAGGAGTCCATTTCTTCCATCATTGCAGACTCCCCCTGAACCTTAGTATCCACATGTATGACTTCATCATAAGATTCAAGTTCACTGGCATCAGTTAGTAAAATAGAGAACAACGAGGGCGAAAGTATTTATGGAGATCTACTTATCCTTGTTGATCGTCTAACATTCATTGGAGTGTGTGGCATTTTTTGTTGTGTTTTTTGTAAAGCATGAGGGACTATTGGAACATCTTCATTCTAAATATCATCCAACACTACATAATCAATTAATTTTTTCTCATGTTGCTACAACAGATCATTGTACAACACTTTTCAGTTGAATATGACATCCCTACTTCTTACAATCTTATGATTTTCAAAATATGAAAGCCTATAACCAAATTCATCAATGTCATATCCAACAAATATACATTTCTTTAACTTAGCTTCCATCTTGATTCTATTTTCAAAATCAATATGTGCAAATTCTTCACAACTAAAGGTTTTGAGAAAAGAATAACTCATTTGCTTACTAGTCCATGCTTCCTCTGGAATACCACAACCCAAAGGAGTAGAGGGACCTCTATTAATAAAATATACAATAGTATTGAAAGCCTTCACCGACATGTTTAAGAGTAACCCAACATGCAACCTCATGCTCCTTGCATGCTCCATTATTGTCTTTTTCATGCATTTAACCACTCCATTTTGCTGTGGAGTCCTTGGAACAATTTTTTGTTTGCAAATACCATTAGTGGAGAAATAATATTCAAATTCATAACTGCAATACTCACCACCATTATCATATTTGAAACATTTTAATCTCTTATCAATTTCATTTTCAACCAAGCATTTCCATTTCTTAAAAGTTACAAATACATCAAATTTATGTCTACTGAGAGCCACCAAGGGAAGATACTCGAGCTGGTCCCCATACATCTGTATACACAAGCTCTAATTTCTCATTTTTCTTTTCCTTCCCACTCTTCACAAAACTCACTCTCTTTTGTTTTTCATACACAAATTTTACAAAAATTCATATTGACACATGTTAGACCTGGTAAAACTTTCTTTAGATGAATTAAATTTTGCACCTTTCTCACTTATGTGCCCAAGTCTTTTGTGCCATAACATTGTATCAATATCTATAACAACTATTTTATCTCCCTATTTAATTGTAACAACTATTCTTGAACATTAATTTTTCTTTGAAATGATTGAAGTAGAAGGAACAATATGACTTATACAAACATATAAGGTGCCTACTTTCACACCTTTGCTACTACAAGGGAACCTTTTGAAACCTTCCAATTTTTATCATTAAAAGTAACTACACAACCCTCATCACCTAGTTTCCCTACTGAAATTAAATTCTTACTCTACCTTAAAATATGTCTTACCTCATGTAGTAGCCAATTATTCCCATTCTACAACTTAATCTTAAAATTTTCCTTTCCAACAATCTGATAGGATTCATTATCCCCCAAATAAATGAGCCCAAAATCCCCTTGGATATAATCAATAAAATAACCTCTATGGGGTGTAGCATGAAATGAAACCCTAGAATCTAAAACCCAAGAATCATCAAAACTTTCTAAGGAAAGAAGCAAAGCATCATTTTTAGATTTGTTACTTACCACATTTATCTCCTTGTTCCCATCTTATTTGTCTCCTTCATTGTTCTTTCAAGTCCATCAATCTTCTTCTTATGCCTTGGTTTTTCATAGTTCCAACAATCTCTTGGTCCTCTAGATTGAGACCTCTTCCCCTTTGATTTTCTTCTTGATTTTCCATGATTTCTAGAATTGTTTCCTATCTCATTCATTTTACCTCTACTTTGTGTGTTCAAAGAACTTCCTAAAGTAGATCTACCTAAGGTTTTTCTATGATTTTCCTCACTTGGAATAACACCAATCACATCATCAAATTTTAGGATATTAGATCCAAAAACATAATTACTCACAACCATTACCAAACCATTCCATCTTTTAGGAAAATAACATAAAATCAAGAAAGCCCTAATTTGTTCATAAAAAATGACATTCATAGAAGATAATTGACTAGTAACTATATTAAACTCATTTAAATGATCTATAAAAAATCCATCTTTTACCATCTTCATATTAAATAAATGCTTAATTAGAAATACCTTATTTGATGTAGAGGGATTTTCATACAACTTTGCTAGGGTTTGCGTCAACTCTTCTATCATCTTGCCTTTTGTAATGCTACATGTCACCAATGGTGCTAGGCATAATTGAATACTTTCAAGCACCTTTCTATCTAGAATCTCCTAGTCCTCATCTATTATAGTTCCCTTTTTCTTGGCTTTTCTTTCCAATGGCTTCTATAAATCCTTCTAATAAAGATAGTCCTCTATTTGTATTTTCCATAACAGAAATTTCTATTAATTAAAATTCTCAACCTTCAACTTACCCTCATTTTCCATTGCTCCCACTCAACCATGAGACTTCCATTCAACTGTGAGACCTTCATGTAGAGGATAGCTAAAAAAAAATGACAACAGTCTAGCTTTGATGCCACTTGTTAGAATTAACCACGAACAAAACTAATAGTTACATGCAAATATAGCCAACATCTGAAAATAATAAATCACATAGAGCAGAACACAAGACACAAGAATTCAACATGATTCACCTAATCCTTGGGCTACATCCACCAACATAAAGTCCAATATTATTATTATCCATTAATTACAATCCACAATCCCTTATAGCTCAATACCATCACAAGAAGCTACAATGTCATCATACATTGTGAAATCCCTAGTCCTAAGCTATCAAGATTTTTTTGCTTAGAAAATTAGGACTAGAATAAATCATTTGATAGAAAAATAATAGCAGACACCTTTTACAATAGTAGAGTCATTTTTGGCTTCAGGGGTGCTGCCCTTGAAAACCCCCGTAGTGGTGTTGCCCCTCAACCCCACCCTATACTATGATAGGGAGTGCACCTAAGGTGCTACCCCCCAAACCCCCATAGAAATAATCTAAGGGAAAACCATGTCAAAATAAACCTTTGAGTTTAATTAAGCTCCACATCACAATAGTTTTTCTACCTTTGTAAATTGCTATACCAAAAAAAAAAAAAATTGCCCCCAAATCCTTCAAAGAAAATGACTACGTTAACTATTTTTTAATCCCCTGATGTGATTCATGTTAGACCCAACTACAATATATCATCAATATATAAATATAAAATAATATAGTTGTCATCATCCAACCTCTTAAAATAAACACAATATTTTGAATGACACCAAGTGTAATAATGTGTATTCGTAAAACTATTAAACTTAAGATACCTTTGCCAAGGTGCTTTCTTTAAGCCATATAACTTTTTTTTCAATCTACACACTACGTTCTCCTTACCTTGGACCTCAAATCCCCAAAATTGTTCCACGTGTATTTTTTCATCCAAATCACTATGATGAAAAGTTGTTTTAACATCAAGTTGCTCTAAATACAAAACTTTAATAGTTACAATATTTAAAACAACACAAATAGGGGTCATTTTAACAATAGGAGAAAATATCTCATCAAAATCAATTCCCTTTTTTCTGTGCAAATCTTTTTACAACTAACTTGGATTTAAATATTTTCTTACTTCCATCTTCTTTCATCCTGTATACCCATTTATTTGATAAAGCCCTTTTACCTGCACAAAACTTGCATAAATTCCAAGTTTGATTTTTCAACAAGGAGTCTATTTCTTCTGTCATTGCAAACCCCCATCAAATCTGTGTATCCACCTACACAACTTCATTATAACATTCTATTTCATTTGCATCTATTAATAAGATAGATTACAAAGAGCGAGACAATCTTTCTGGAGATTTACTTAGCCTTGTTGATCATCTAATATATACTGGGGTTTGTGGTATTTGTTATTATTGTTGTTGTTGCAGAACATAAGGAACTATTGGAACATCATCTTTTGGAGTATCATCCAATACTACATAATCATTTTATTTCTTCTCATGTTGTAACATATCTCTGTACAACACTTTCTCATTGAATACTGCATCCCCTCTTCTTATAATTTTATGATTTTCAAAATACCAAAGTCTATAACCAAATTCATTAATGTCATATCCAAAAAATATACATTTCTTTGGCTTAGCTTCCAACTTGGTTTTATTTTTAGAATCTATATGTACAAATGCTTCACAAATGAAGGTTTTGAGAAAAGAATAACTCACCTTCTTACTAGTCCATTCTTCCTCTAGAATACTATAACCCAAAGGAGTAGAGGGACCTCTATTGATTAACTATATATAAGTATTGAGAACCTCTGCCCACATGTTTAAGGAAATCTCAACATGCAACCTCATCCTCCATTATTGTCATGTTCATGCATTCAACCAATCTATTTTTTTGTGGAGTCTTGGAATAGTTTTATGTCTATGAATACCATTAGTAGAACAATAATCTTCAAATCATTGCTGCAATACTCACCAACATTATCAAATTTGAGACATTTTAGCCTTTTACTAGTCTCATTTTCAACCAAGCATTTATGTTTTTTAAAAGTTATAAATATATCATATTTTTGTCTAAGGAAATAAACTAATTTTTTTCTAGTTTCATCATGAATGAATGTAACATAATAATGAGATCCACAAAGGGAAGATACATGAGTTGGTCCCAATACATCTATATACACAAGCTCTAATTTATCATTTTTCCTTTCCTTCTCACTCTTCACAAAACTAAATTTCTTTTATTTTCCACACACACAAATTTCACAAAGATCCATATTGACACATTTTAGACCTAATAAAACTTTCTTTAAATGAAGTAATTTCATACCTTTATTACTCATGTTCCCAAGTATGCTGTTTTATAGTGTTGTTTGAGAATCTATAATAACTATTTTCTTACCCTACTCAATTACAATAATTGTTCCTAAACATTCATTTTTCACTTAAATAATTAAAGTAGGAGGAACAATATGACCTATACAAGGATATAAGGTGTCTACTTTTACACCTTTTTCTACTACTAAGAAACCTTTTGAAGCATTCTAATTTTTATCATTTAAAGTAACTATGCAACCCTCATCACCTAGTTGCACTAATAAAATAAATTCCTACTCATCTTTGGAACATGTCATACCTCATGTAGTAGCCAAAGATTCTCATTCCTCAACTTAGTCTTAATTTCCCCCTTTCCAAAAATCATACAAGGTTCATTATCTCCCAAATAAACTAGCCCAAAATCTCCTTGGACATTAAAAAAAAAAAAACCTCTATGAGGAGTAACATGAAATGAGGCCCCTGAATCTAAAACCCATGAATCATCAACATTTTCTAAGAAAAGAATTAAAACATCCTCTTCGTATTTAATACTTACATATTTTCCTCCTTGTTCCTTCTTGCTTGTCTCCTTCATTGTTCTTTCAATTCCAACAATCTATCTTCTTATACCCTAGTTTCCCATAGTACCAACAATCTCATGCTCCTCTAGATTTAGACCTCTTTCCCTTTAATTTCCTTCTTGATTTACCATGACTTTTAAAATTATTTCCTCTTTCATTCATTGTTCCTCTACCTCATGTGTTCAAGACACTTCGTGGTGTAGATGCACTTTTGAGCTTTTCCTACAAATTTTCTCACTCGGAATGACACCAACCACATTGTCAAATTTTAGGGTATTAGAACCAGAAATAGAATTTCTTAGAGTTATTTCCAAGCCATTCCAACTTTTAGAAAAATAACACAAAATCAAGAGAGCCTTAATTTCTTTGTCAAAATTGATATTTACATAAGACAACTAACTAGTAACTGTATTCAACTCATTTAAATGATCATCAACATATCTACCTTCTACCATCTTCATATTAATTTTTTTTAATGAGAAATACTTTGTTTGAAGTGGAAGGCTTTTGTATAACATTTTAAGGGTTTGCATCAACTCTTTTGTCATCTTTTCTTACTATTAAATGCCATTGATTATGCTAGACATAAAATAATACTTCCAATCTAAAATATCACATTCCAAATCTTTTATACTTGTCTCTTTCTTGGTATTTCCTTACAACAACCACCATGAATCCTTCTAGTAAAGACAATCCTCCATTTACTTTTTCCATAACTCAAATTTCTCCCCATTAAACTTCTCAAACTTCAACTTACCCTTGTCTACTATTACTCCCTCTAAATTGTGAGACTTCCACTCAATCATGAAACCTTCTATAGAGGATAACTAAAATAATCTAGTTATGATACCACTTGTTAGGGTTAAAGAGATAGAAATAACAATTACATACAAATCTAAAATTTTTTAGAAAAGCATAAAGCACACAAAAGAAACACATGACACAAATATTTAATGTGGTTCACCCAATCCTTAGGCTATGTCCACCAATAATGAGTCCAATATTCTTATTATCCAGTAATTGCAACTTGATTAAAATCTATAATACCTTGCAGCTCAATAATGCCACAAGAAGCTACTATCTCATAATACATAAAATACCTAACCCAAAGCCATTTTGTATAAGTTTATTTGTTTCTTACAAAATTAGGGCTAGAATACGTAGTCCAATAGAAAAAAGTCTTGGTGCCTTTCACAAAAAAAAAATTCATTTGAACTTTCGAGGGTACTACCCCTTGACATCGCCCTATATTGCGACAAGGAGTGCATCTTGGTCTTTGCCTCAGGACCCCACAAGGGGCTTTTCCCCCTAACCCCCTATTAGTGAACTAATTCCCTTTCCTTATAAGATTCAATTATTCAATCTTTGCCCAAGGTAGGAAATCAATGGTGCTCACAACAGTTGGGTAAACATTATGTTAATATTTTCCCTTTGAATTTTTATAGGTACAAATCCCTTTCCAAATGATTATCAATGAATCTGAATTAACTAAAGAACAATGAAATGTACATTTTTTTCTTCCTAAAATTGTTTAAGGATCTCTCATGTACTCTTAGGTATGGAGGTAAAGTTCACAAATTCAAAGATTAAGCAAATAACTGAAAAGCACACAATCTTTCCATAATAGAACAAGATTTAAGAACAAATTGAATTATATAACAACATAAACTGATTTCTACTAAGGAAGAAATAGGTGCAAGAATCACAAGAAATAGTAATAGATGTTATCCATGATTAATCATAATAGTCCTCGAAGTAATTGCAAATTATTGAACCACCTTCTATCTATTACTATCTTAGCAAAAAGCTTCAAAAAGATACTAATCTATGAATTTTTTTTTTATCTCACTAAAATCTAACCCTTTCCTAGATTAATGCTCCAACATTTGTAGTTTTTTACAAACCCAAAAAGGCCTCCATCAAAACCCATCCTTTCGGTAACAATTGATTATAGATGAAAAAAATTTAAAATAGTTTTTCAAAATCAAGAAATAGGGAGGTAATTGTCCATAACTAGCCTTCTTTGTTGGGCTTCTCCCCATCTACCACAATTTTTTTGACCAACTTCTAGCTCCTGAAGGTGCTTGTAAATTCCTAGACTACGTGAGAATAGGGGTTCTTTAGATTGGGAAACTTTGATTTGCATGCATACTTCTACCACCTAAGTTCACAGATCCTCTGACTCTACCTATGCATCAACTCTTTGTTTAGGTAGAACATTGATTCAATGTTAGCTATTGTGGTGAAGTCTTGAGAGGCAGGGCTATCACTATCTCTGATCCCAAACATAGTATCACTAAAGCTTTTAGTTAAGGAATCATAATCTATGCTACCATCATTAAATTGCAAGATACCAATTGGGTTTATGATATGCATATCTTTCAATATCTCTTTGTGCATCCTAGTAACTTCAAGTTTAAAACATTTGAATCTCTTCTATGGTTTCCTTGTAGATAGAGTCCTTCCAGTTCATGTTGCTTTTTGGGATGAATAACATGCAGGAGTCCATAGCCTTCATAGGGTTTTTTCTCAAGAACTTTAGTATGCCATACTTCTCCACTTCATGTACTTAAAACAAAACTACTTAGTACTGACTTGGGTCTTCCTCCCATACTGGAATGAGGGTCTAAACTTCTCCTAACAACACTTCTCCCTCTGCATATGTAGTGGTAAAGTCTAGAATAAATTTGTTTCCTTCCTTCATAATGGACTCCACCTATTCATTCATTGCCTCAGAAAGCGATCAACTGTTGACTGTCTGAAGAGTTAGGATCAAAATATTACAGTGTTTGTATCAGTGGAAGAGCACCAACATTCATCAAGGAGTTTATATACTCAGCCATGGTAATTATAGCTTCTTCAGTACCTTCTTTTCTTTACTATGATTTTCAAATTGAGTCAACATATGGTCCTTGAAAAACCTGAAAAAATGATTCTTGGTATCTCTAGATATGGATCCCAAGTCCACGATAGTAACCTTGAAGTCCTCAGCATAAATTTCCCTAGAGCCTTCTTTTTTCTTGTAGGTAGCCACTTCTATTGTAGCCTTACCTATTACAAGATCCTTGATTAATCATGCATTGCCCTTCACCTTCTTATTCTTTGAGACACGAGCAACATACTTCATGACTATGTCTTAACAAGCATGGACATAGGCTAGAGACTGCTCTTTTTACTTACTAAGTTGGATAGCCAGGGTAGAATGGTAGAAGTGGCCACTACTCCTTGACTAATTTTAGGAGTCATGAAACTAGACTGCACTACATTTGGAGCTTCTATTAATTCCACATCACCATCTTGGTTTTCTGATAGAGTAAGTTCTTCCCTTTATTTTCTTCTCTTGAGCAATGGTAGTCCTTCTTTGAATTGTTTCCTAAGAAAGTTTCACAGACTTGGTTTTGGATCTCATTCTGGGAGCCATTAGTTGCTTAGGGGATGCCACTTCCTTCTACTTCGTAGCAGTTGAAACATCACCTGCAGCATGAGATGAAAATGGGATGTGAGAGGTTAATTGTTTAGAGAAAGAAACTACTTTGGGAGATTTTGCAATATGTTTCTCACTGACTGATCTCATACTCTTCCTCCTTAACGAATTGTTTGTACATGCCAAAATGGATCTAGTCCTGAGATTTATATCATCCGCCTTAGCTCTGCTCCAATCTACTTCAAGTTGAATTTCTCATTCGCTTCCTCCCAACCTGGTTCAAATATTTCTAAATCATCACTAGTCATTACCTCCAACTTGAACTTTAACTTTAATGAGCTAATATGGGGGAGCGTCAACCTCGAATGGTCTCTCTTAACCACTTCACGCTTGTTGCACCAATTCTCCCACAAATCCTCCAAGTGAGGAGCCAATTATGATTGACCCTTTATCTCAAGTACTAATGTTACAAAATCTTTACTATCAAAATCCCTCCTCCCTTGATAAAACCTGAGGCTATAGCTGAGAAGGTTACTTTCGATTACAAAAGCATTAATCATAGTGCTACAGGCTAGAGAGCTAGAGTCTGATGGGGAAAATAGACTCTCATTTTTCCTGAGGAAGATTATCTTTAATCACATAAAATAATTGTTTGCATATCACAATGATGACAAAGTAGTCTAGGGAATACCAAGGCAATTTGACAGGATCTTCTTCAAATTCCTCCACTCTCAAGTATGTGAACCTTGGAAATTAGATGTAAAAGCTCCCATAGTTTTGGATTAGTTTTTGATCTTCTAGGGATATCCTTAGCATTAGGGTTTTTCTAAGACTTAGGTATACATTCCCTATCAAAACATCATGTACTTTTCTAAATTCTTCTAACACTTTGTCCTTTTGTAGCAAGGAGCAATATTGATGGACATTTATATCCTCACTCCAAGGCTCGTGAGGGATGGAAGTAATATTATTGACACATGCAATGCAATAAGTCAAGTAAGAGGACATATAGAACTCTTGTCTTGAGATCTTTGAGTGTCTGAGTTGATTTCTTAGTGAGCTAGCTATCAACTCTCTCCAATCTAGAAACTGCTTCCTAGTTAGGAATCTATGTAACAGTACATCCAGTCTTCAAAAAGAAAGACATTAGCAAACCCCTTAACTTGGTGCAATAGAACCACTAGGTGATGGATATGAGGTTTCATATGGTCTTTGATAACTATTTTGGGTAGTCTTGAACTTCCTTTGTAATTTATTTCCGTCTATTTTTGGGCCATGAGGCTACGGTACTTTGAACAGTTCTCTTGGTACTGAACTAGGTACTGGGTAGGGCCATAAGCAACAAAGGTACATTTTGGTAAACATAAGACCAATGAAATGGTTTCCCTAGTAATGGAAAATATTGGCTCCTCATTCCTATTCAAAATACTTATGGTTCTTGCACCGTAAAGGTCAATACACAACTAAAGCAATTTTGGGCTTAAATGAGTAGGAGGGAAAGTGACAGCTTCAAGCAAGCTACTCATCAGAATATCTGAACACCCCTTAATCTCATCAGCCTATTCAAGAAAATTCTCTTATAACTTATCAACCCTAACTCCCATTAGGCTGGTGTTGAAACTATGAGCCTTTTACATTCAAAACTGGAGGCATTCTCAAAAAAATGTAGAACAAACTTCATTCTAACAAAAGGAAACAAGCAACCCAATAGTGTTCTTGTTTTTCAAAGCAGAAAAACATAAGGAGAGATAAGAGATTTTTTACATTCTCACTTGCAATCCACTGAACAAAAACTAGAAAACTTCCCTTCTTGTACTATTGCTCCACCTTCAATTCACCTCAGTGTAGGATAAAACAATTAAGTTGTAAACTTGGCTCTTTTAAAGGTAAGTTAACATACAAGTGAAAATACCACCTCATAATGAGGCATTTATGATGAGATCATCACTGCCTAGCACACATGCTTAAAATAGTGATGGGACATCCTTATTAAATGATCACCTTAAGGGAACATCCTTGCAATAATTATGAACCCCCTGACAACTAATCTAGCTTCAAAGTGAAAGATCTACCTTTTTATCACTCGTGATGCTAACTCACCATCCACATCAAGTGATGATGAATTGGAATGGACATCTTAATCATTATTCTGATGCCATATCTGATACCTTGAGAACTGTCATCTTTTCAAGAATCATTAATACTCATGTGAAAATAAATCCTTAGTAGTAGAACTACTTTGAACCAAGGTTCAAAGAGGTTCAAAGTGGTTTGAAAGAACACCTCTGCTGTGCTTAATGGGTCTCACCTGCAATATCAAGAGTTAGTCTCAAAACTTTGGTTGAACTGCTTTGAACTACTTTGAACTAGAGTTCAAAAAGGTTCAAAGAGGTTAGAAGGAAAATTCATGAAGAGGTATCACAAGGCTCAAATTTTAGAGGTAATATAAGAGGACACCTGAATAGAAGAATTTTTTTTTGCTGATGCAAACTTTCAAAGTGAAGGGAGAAAATGAAAAACCAAAATGCCAACTCAAAACTTGGGATAACACCCCCAGAAAAATCTAGGGGAAACCACATCGAATGAAGTAGGGAAAAATTAACCTTAGAGTCTAATTAGGCTCCATATAACAACACTTCACCTCTGGTCATGGTTTAAGACAAGGAGAACACCTCTCCCCCTATCTCTTTATTATGGTGGTGAAATCCTAGGAAGAAACTTTAATTCTAAAGTCTTTGCATGAATAATTAAGGGTATTAAAGTTTCCACCTGACTTCCTCCAGAAGTCTTATAGGATTTCTTTGATGACATGTTCTTATTTGGTATTTATTCTTTTGTTGATTTTAGGTAATTGAGGAGAGTCTTGGATGAGTATTTTTGCGTTCCTAGATAACATATCAACTTCAAAAAAAGAAATTTTTATTTGTTTAACACTAATATTGACTTGTTTAACACTAATATTGACTTGTATAATTGTATTACCTAGATTGTGGGCTTCCAAGTTTTTGCTCTACCAAAAACCTATTTGGTCTTCCCCTTACTATAAGTGGTCTCTAAGTAGTTCTAGAATTCAACCCTAGAAATAATGCAGAAAAAATATTTATAGATGAAAATGCAAGATGCTAAGTAATGTTGGCAAGATGCAACTGCTTCCTACCTCCCTCCATGGTATTTTAATCTACTTTTTTCTCCTTTCTTAAAATGTATAATTCTATGATGGAAAACCTTGAGAGGAGTCAAAAGAATTCCTATGGATTGCAATGTAGGAGAAAGGTAGGATGATCCTTGTTAATTGGGACATGATATACAAAGTTAAAGATTTGGAAGGAATAGGAGTTAGAAAGATGTCATATCTTAATAAGTCCCTTCTCACTAAAATATTTTGGTGCCTTGTTGGAGGAGCTAGGGAGTGGAAAAAAATTATGAAAGATAAATATTTCCACCATTCCTTATTAACACATCTCATATTCAATAATGACCTCCCTCTAGGTTCTAAGATTTGGAACAATGTGGTTATAAATAGAACCTCCCTAAGATAGGGTCTTAGGTGGTTGGTGAAATGTGAAGCAATAAAATAGGTCTCAAATACTTCACACTTCAAGGGGTAGTTGATTAACCTTGTACCTCAAATGGAATTTAATGAGATTGATCCCTTTAATCCAACTCTAAGGTACCTAGATCTAGAAAGATTAGTGCCAACTAGGTGATAAAGGAGTACAATGCAAACAAATATCTAATGGTTATAGGGTTGGATAAAGAATGAAAAAGTCCTTAAAAACCTAATGTAGGAAGAGATATGAAGAAAAACTAAGTGGATGTGAAATGTAAGAGTTAAGTTCAAGGAAATGGAAATGTGTATTAAAATAAAGAAGGAACATAAATTTACCTTGTGAAATACAAACCTGTAAACAAGTTGTCGAGCAACCTTCGAAAGGGATGATTCCTACAATTTAGATAGAAAACTACGAGAAGGACAAAACCCAAAAATTATTCAGTGATATGTCAAGGTAGACCTCCCTAATTAGGGTAAAACTAGAGCATTAGGGTTAGCTTGATTGACTCTCATAGAATGGATGTGACATTAATTTTGATTTCACAATTCTATAGAAAGCCAAAAAGGGTATTCATATCTACAACTTGTTCGCCAATTTGAGATTGAGAACTTGTAATTAAAAAGATTTTTTTTGTTATTGATAGGGGGTTTGATTTGGTCAAACCTCAGTTTAGGAATTAACCTTAAATTGAAGTAATTGAATTGCAGAAATGTGAAGTAAATGTATGAATTCACATTATGATAGTAGGATCTCTTGAATCGAATGTAATGTGCTCACTTCACCAATAGATTTGGATCAAGAAAATGAAGATGAATGGATGTGGAAGATGCAAAAAAGAATCTTTGAAGAAGATCTTGCTAGATAAACTCTTTCAATGGCATGAATGATTAAATCCTTGATCTTCAATGGAGGAATTGCTTAAAGAATTCTTGAAGGCTTGATTACTTGAGTGCTTGATTGTGAGTGCTTGATCTTGTGAGTTCATGATATAAGATTAGATACCAAATGGAGGAAATGGATGGGTTTATATAGAGCGTGGAATTGACTAACTCTTGTAGGCTAAACTACCTAAGAATTAACACCTTGAAGGTATCCAAACATGGGACTTGAATAGAGAACCCAAAATAGGGCCTAATTAGGAGTGTACTATGGCCCTGATTGGCCCATCATGGGCATACTATGGCCTTGAAAACCAGGGCCCAAAACCTCTAGGATCCCTCAGGGATCCCAAAATAGGTCCTAAATCCCAGAAATTAGGCACATAGTCTGAGATATAGTCCATTTGGTATGAATAGAAGATTAAGAGTGGTTAAATAAAGGGAAGGGAGGACCTAGGAGGATAGATCCTACCTCGCACTTAATTCCATGAATATAGGAGCTTTAAAGAGGATCTATTATGTTTTGCCCCAATTCCACTTAACAGAAAAGACATAAAAGGGAAGAAAGAAGGAGAAATGTAAGAAGATTGGTCATCTCACATTAAATATGTGATAAAACTTCATTAAATTAGAATACTTCCAATTTAATATGGTACATTTAGCCCTCACTTTAGCAAGAGTATGAACTCAATCAAAACTATTGGTAAAGTAGAGCACAAAGCATAAAATAATCTTACCAAAATAAAGGAGACAGAGAATCCATCAAGCCCTTAATAAATTGAGTCTTTGTTAAACCTATGATCATAATAAGAGAGAAATAACTAACTAAAAAGAAGTAGAGAGAAATGGAGATGTAGAGTGTCCACCCTACTGTGAATCACTTTAGAAGATTTGATGAAAAATATGGTATTAAAATATTCTAAAGAGATGGTAACTTACTAGTCAACCCATTAGAAGGCCTATCCATAGATCTATGTTCTTCATATCACCATGGTGAGGAACAACATATTGCATTAGACACGTATGAGAATTAGATAATTTTTATGTGTTACCCATAGATGAGATTTAGTATATATGTGTGCAAAGGAGGGGAGGGAGGGAGGGAGGGAGAGGGAGAGAGAGAGGGAGGGAGAGAGAGGGGGAGGGAGGGAGGGAGGGAGGGGGAGGGAGAGAGAGGGGGAGAGAAGGAGGGAGGGAGGGAGGGAGAGAGAGAGAGAGAGAGAGAGAGAGAGAGAGAGAGAGAGAGAGAGAGAGAGAGAGAGAGAGAGAGAGAGAGAGAGAGAGAGAGAGAGAGAGAGACCCAATGTCAAAGATGCTCTCTTCCCATGAAGAATACATGCTTTAGTATTATTCCTAATTCATAAAGGGAGGAGATATGCATAAAGGAGGGTTTAAGTAGTAATGAATAGATTTGAGGATAAAAATAGGAAGCATACCAAGGCTAAAGTACCTTGATCCATCTAAGAATCTGTATTTACCTACTCCATGAGAATGATTCTAGAATGCACAAGGAGATGTCAAATAGTCTAGAAAGTGTGTGTATCATGCTAGTCAACCACATACAATACATATGAAAATAAGGAGATCGTGTATTCCCCCCTTAAGATGGGAAAATAATTTCTTATTTTGGCATCTTAAGGAACTGATGAAGAAGGATAATACTGTATTTTTTGTGCTTCTCTTGCTCTTCATCCTGATGATGGATCACATAGTGTGATTCAAAACGTTGATGGTAAAAATCTTAACACAATCGAATCCAGAAACATACCAGTACAAGGATAAAGCAATTTCAACATCAAGATAGTATCCAAAAGCAACACCTAATCCAAACCAAATAGGTCATAGATCCTATGAGGCTATGTAAGGGTAGAGTGCAATGATAAACCATGCAATAAGTGAAAAAGTAAATCCTTTAAAAGGATAACATGCTATTATGAGTCTCCAAGGTAAGTGATCTATCTATCATGAAAACCTAGTTGCTAATAATAAGATTGGATGTGATATGATAAATAAATAATAGTCAACCAAGGGAAATAGTGGATCCCAGAAAGAATGAAAAATATGGATAAAATTTCCTTGCCCTTTAAGTTAGGAACAAAGAGAAAAAGAGGACCTATTATGCTACTAGCAAAGCAAACCATGTATAACAACGAGCCCCCAAGAGAGAGGCTCACAATGTTAGATGACCCAAAGCGACATAATAGGGACCTAAGTGTTAGTTAAATAAACATGAACTAACATAAATATTATCATAAGGAAATATATGAATAATCTTATTTTCAACAAGTTGTTGAATCTTGTAATGTAAATCTTGACAATCATTAGTGGAGTGATCATGAAAATGATGATACATGCAAAATGGAAGATTTATAAGGTTTTTACTATGTCTCTTTCTATATTTAATTCTGGTAATCACCTTATAATGAAGAAGAGTGGGAAAAACAAGTTCTTGATTAGTAGAAGATGATAAAGGAGAGGATATGGATAATAAGAACTTTTTTGCATATATCCTAATGTATGAGCAAAAATGGTGTTGAAAGGATGTTTATGCACCCCATCGCCTAAGGGCATACTAGGTTTGATAGGTTCATCATGAATAGAAATAGAAATAACATTAGTAAAGAGAGGAGCAAATAAATTTCTCATAAATGAAAGATCATTAACTCTATACTCTCCAATAAAATTTGGATTAAAATTGAATTTACCCTAATCATCTTTAGATAGAGTAGAAGAAGGGTCTTGTTTAGGTTCAATTTTCTTAACTTCCTATGGAGGAGGAGGAAATCAAGCATATTATCCATTTAAACAAGGATTAGGTGCATCAAAAAACATGAAAGGTATACATAAGATTGTTATGAATAAACCTAATCTTGTGATGAAGATTAGAAGGAACAAAATGCATAGAATACAACCATGGTCTTCCTAAGAGAATATTATAGTTTAGAGGTCCAAGAATAATATGTATAAGAGTATCCAATATCACCGAAACAAATTTAGTAGGTGACATTATAATACCCAAAGTTCTCTTATCAATATTATCAAATCCTCAAATAGCAATGTTATTTGGTTGAATAGTAGAAAGATCATCGTTCATAGCCTATAACATATCCATACTAAAAATATTCAAACCACATCAATTATCAATCAAAGTGCATCATATAGTATTTTTATTAATAGAAACAATAACCATAAGAGAGTCATAACAATTTTGAATCTCTTTAGAACATAAATCCTTATGAGTAAACACAATCACATGAGGGACAAGGGTAGTATGCATACATTTAAAAAAGGTATTAATGTTATCTTGATTAGGAGGTGGAATAGAGAGATTAGAAAAATCTATTTTTAGGGCTTCATGATATGCATGAGATGTTTTAAGAAGTTCCCAATGATAAATATTGGTAGGGGTATTACGTAATTGCAATACTAAATTATAATTTGACTCAAGAGTTTGAGAAATATGAGGTGGAGGAAGAATAAGTTGAGAATGTGGAAGAGAAGTAGTAGGTTGAGGATTATCCCTTGTATGATAGGTGTGAGACACTTCTTGATAATTCAAAGGACCACAAGAGTTTCCATTAATAGTTATTGGAGGACAACATTTAATAGTGAGAATAGGGTAACCTTTAACACCGAGGATAGGTTGAGCAACATTAACTTGAGTAAGATCTCTCTTCTCGATAGATGCTTTACTAGAAGGGAAAATAGTAAGGAGCTAACCATTGTCCTCTTTTCCTATGGAATCCATAGAATAGGGATTGTGGATATCCATTAATATTTTTTCTTTATTAGGAGTATCATATGAAGGAAATGTCACATTGATAGAAGTGTTTATAATATCTTCTTCTCTCTCTAAAGTATCACTAGGATATGTGCTAGGAGGAAAATAAATGTTCAATTTGTCATGTGGAAAATAAAAGGCACAAATCATGATGTTAGTTTGTGCATGAGAAATAAAATCATCAAGAGGTTCATCATCATCCAAGGGTGGAAGATGACACGCACATGAATAGGAAGAAATATCCCTATCAAAGGTCCCACCCCAAATAGTAGTATTGTCATGACTTAATAGAGTAGGATCACAATCAATGTTAACAAGACGAGCCTCAATAAAAGAACACATTTGACTATCATTGTATTCATTAAATGGAATATCTTGAAAAGGAAGATATATCCCCATTGAAAGTAAAGGAAATGACTAAGAAGGTAAGATTTAATGTGTTTGTATTTTTGAAATGAAAATATATATGAAATACAATCTATATTTAAATGCAAGAAGATCTAAATACCACAAATGCAAATTAGATCTAGATATACAAAGAAGAAATCTAACTCTAATTTTTTTTTTGATGAATAGACCTTTTCTATTAATAAATAATATACTAAGATTACAATTCACAAAAAAGGGCCAGGGGATACAAGATCACCTTGCGAGAGTTCACATGGCCGAAGCCAGAATCATAAACTATTCATAAAAAAAAACATATATAGCAACCCTCAAGCAGCTAAAGCAGTGCCTGTTGAGGGAGGTGGCTCATCACGATCATGGAATCCCCAATCATCTTTGTGATTGGGAGGCAAACTGGGAATAGTCCAGCCATCAACAGTAGCATCAACAACCTCAATGACCTAGTTAGCATCCTTCATATTTGATTGTGGAGGTGAAATAGCCAATTCTAGGTGAAAAGGCCATTTCCCAGAGACCACTCATCGAGCACAAGGATGAGGAGCTAGGGACCAACCAGTGCCACCACGGGGCAAGGAAACCAAGTTGCACCTCCATCCATGATCACCATGGAGGTAATATAATACCATGAAAGAAAGATTTGATGCACTTGATTTCACCAAAAAAAATTGAACACACAATAGAATGCACTAATCTAACTCTAAAATCAAAGAGGAGATGTCAAATGTTGGGTTCACCAAAATGTACAAGTTTGAATGTGAAGTAATTGAAATATGTCTCAACTACTTCACACTTCAAGGGATAGTTGATTAACCTTGTACCTCAAAGGGAAGTTAAGGAGATTTATCCCTTTAATTAAATAATAGGGTAACTAGATCTAGGAAGATTAGTGCCAACCGAGTGATAAAGGATCACTAATGCAAAAATATATATAATGATTATAGGTTTGGAGAAAGAATGCAAAAGTCCTTAAAACTCTAATGTAGGAAGAGTTGTGAAGAGAAATTAAGTGGATGTGAAACTTAAGAGTTAAGTGCAAGGAAATGTAAATGTGTATTGAAATAGAGAAGGAATGGAATCTTAGCTTGTGAAATATAAACTTGTAAATATATTGTTAAATGACCTCTAAAAGGGTTGATTCTTATGTTATAGATCAAAGATTGTGAGACGGTAAACCCAAAAATTATTCGATGATTTGTCAAGGTCGACCTCCCTAATTAGGGTTGAACTAGAGCATTAGGGTCAACCCACTTGGCCCTAATAGAATCAATGTGACATTGATTTTGGTTTTGAAATTATGTAAAAATCCAAAAGGGAGTCATATATACAAACTTTTTTCCATTTTGGGATTCGAAACCTACAACAAAAAATGGTTTTTTGTTGTTGTTGATGGGGGGTTTGCCTTAGTCCAATTCTAATTTAGGGATTTAACTTAAATTAAAATAATTGAATTGTAGAAAGATAAAATAAAAGCATTAATTCACCATACAATAGTAGGATCTCTTGAATCATATGTAGTGTGCTCACTTCATCAATTGATTTGAATCAAGAAGATGAAAATGAATCAATGTGGAAGATGCAACAAAGGATCTTAAAGATCTTGCTAGAAAAAATCCTTCAATGGATTGAATGTTTGAATCCTTGATCTTCAATGGAGTAATTTATTTAAAAATGGTTGAAGGCTTGAGTACTTGAGTACTTGAGTGTGAGTGCTTGATCTTTTGAATACATGATATGAGATTAGATACCAAATAGAGGAAATGCAAGGGTGTATATAGAGCTAATAATTGACTAACTCCCATAGGATGACTTGCCTAGGGATTAACACCCTGAAGGTATTTGAACACAAGATCCTAACAAAGGACCCAAAATAAATCCTAATCAAGGGTGCACTATGACCCTGAGAACCAGGGCCCAAAACCTCTAAGATACCTTCAAGATACCAGAACAAGATCCCAAAAATCTAGCATAGGGTTTGAGAGATAGCCATTTTGGTGCAAAGAGAAGATTTAAAGTGGTTAAATGAAGGGAAGGGAGTACCTAGGAGGATAGATCCTACCTTGATCTTAACGCCATAAAAATAAGAGCTTTAAAGAGGATCTATTATGCTTTACCCCAATTCCACCTAGAAGGAGGGACATAAAAGGAAAGAAATAAGAAGAAATACAAGAATATTGATGATCTCACATTAAATAAGTGATAAACCTTCATTAAATTGGAATTATTCCAATTTAAGACAGTACCGTTGGTTAACATAGCTAATAAAACTCGATTCTAGGAGGATAATTGGATTAGGGGTAAGCCTCTAATCTTAATTAAGCTTTCCCACATCATGAACATAATGAAAGACCATTTTGGGCCTCTGTTAGGGACTACATCTCCTTGCTTTACCAATGAAAACCCTTTGTTATGAATCTATTATTTACACTTTAGGAAGTTGAGTTGGTTAAGGAGGTCCATAATTTGGTCAATGGTGTTAGAATTCTTGAATTCCTACATATGACATATTTGTTTGGGATAAAAGATAATTTGGGTAATTTATTGTGTGCCCCTCCCACCTTTTCTTGGTATGCTCAAATATGAACTCCACTCTACTGGAAAAGTGTTTGGATGCCACAATTTATTCCTAAGATCATTTTTTCTGGTGGGCTACTATGTAGGATAAAACACTAACAATTGACAATTTGGAAATGGAGGATTCCAACTCCCTAATAGATGTGTTTTATGCAAGAGTGTTGAAGATGATATTAACCATCTTCTCATCTCCTTCCCCTTTATCTCTAAGGTTTGGTCTATCATACTCCATAAGTTTAAACTTTCTTAGGTGTTCAATGAGATTATTCAGGCATTTATATTTAGTTGGGCCTTCCTATCTTTCCATCTCCTTGTTTAGTTATTGTAGATAATGACCCCTTTGCATATTTGTTGGAATATTTGGAAAGAAAAGACAAACCAAATTTTTAGAGACATGGAGAATACTACATAGGTGGTTTCTCTTACTATCCACTAAGTTTTCTTTAGAAAAATTAAGACATTTTGGATTTTTTGAGTATTTTTTCATGTCATTGAATCTCTTATAATTCTAAGTTAAAGTTCAAAGTCCGAGTCCACTTGTCAGGTTATACAATCCCTTCAAGTACCTATTATTGAACTTGAACCTCAAACCACAATGTTAGAGGTTCATGGTTCAAAGTTTATTATGCTGAGTCAAATATTTTTGCATCTGATGCTCATGGTCTTTTGATGTCATTTGGAATGTTTGTTTATTCATTGAACTTGAACCTATTTTTCAAAATTCAAAGTCCAAAGTTCAAGGTCATCACAAGAAAAGTAGAAGATGAGTTTCTTGGAAAGTGATGCTCATTGGTTAAGGTGTATAAAAGGTGGGATAATTGACATTTAATGATTCTTAAAAGTGGTTTATTGAAAGTAATAATGAAATGAATATGTGTGCATAGTGAAATGACTTGTATTTAAGAGTGCTAGTATGTCATCAAATCAACATACTTCACACCATAAAATTAGTTGTGTGAAGCATGTGTAATCCCAAGTAAAATCTTTCTCTCTCATTTTTATAAATACCAAAATCATATTTGTTAATCATAGCACTGGCATCTTGAAGGAAATGAGGATGACAAGGTATTTTAAGTTTTTCTTTCTAATAATTGTGGGTGTTTGATAAATTTACCTGGTGAGTCTTGAAGCTTTCTTTGTGTAAAATCCCTTTTTTTAGTTACTTGACTTTGTAAATATGATTTTTTTTGTATTGTTGTGTGTTGTTCTGGAAGTATCTTGTAAAAATATTTGTAGCCAAACCTAAGCTCCCCAAATTGGGAAAAGCCTCTTTCCTAGTTAGTTCTCTCCCCAAAATTATGGACACAACTTTGCTAAAATATAGAGTTTGATGGAATAGCGAGAAGAATTAGAAGTGTAGAGGAAGGTTTAATGGTCGGTAGGGTAGTTGGGAGTGGTCTAGTTAAAGCTGTTGATTTCCTAATAATAGAGCCATACCCTGAATTGATAATGGAATGTATGAATATGTATGATGTTGAAGAGAGATTTATTCTTACCTTCATTTGTGATATGCTAGATAGAATAAAATGAGATATAGTAATAAAAACCATAAGGATTGGACAATAGGAGAGGTCCACAATCATTTTTTGTAAAAAGAAAGGACTACAATAGTGTGATTGCATAGAATTTTCTATTGAAAGCTAAAAAAGTGGTTACTATATGTGAAGAACCTTCACCAGAGAAAACTTAATTAGGGACGTGATAGACATGGAGTTGTTGTTAAACAAGGTAAAATGGAACCAATATTATTTTCTCTAGGAAAACAGGATGTATTTCTTCATCCAAGTCATATTGGGGAAGAATAGAAGATTGGGCAGAAGCCATTGTAGATAGGTTACATGAAACATTAACCAAGCTTATTAGTATGGTTGGCCTTTGTATCACCTCTCATATAATTTGCTGGAATTGTTTAGAATAACTGAGAGGGGGGGGTGAATCAATTATCCAAGGTCTAGATGTACAAATAAAAAAATTCATAGCTTAGTGAACCCGTATCCATAAAACACATACATCATGCATGCATCCATTAGATCATACAATCACTTGAACTTGCAGGTTACTGTCAAATTAAATTTGTAGAAATGTAAGCATGAAACATAACAGATTCAATAACACATTTGACACAATAATTTTACATGGAAACCCAATTTGGGAAAAGCCACCAGTAACATGCTACTAATTCTCATTCTTTTGAAGTGATGCCTTGTGAAAGGCCAACCCTATTAAAGGTTACAATGCACACTATTAAATGTGACCTGGTTAGAGGATTTCAATCACCCTATTAGGAGTGAGCCTTGTTAGAGGACTTTAGATCATTCACTTGGAATGTCACTCGGTTAAAGGATTTACAAATGCCTATTAGGTCAATCTTAATCCAAAGGATTTACCCTAGACTGATACAAAGATTAGAAAGTAACAATAAGGCTTGATCTGATAACAACTTAAAACTCACTTTGTAGATTATATATTTTTGTTTTAATCCTTCATTCTTCTTGGCTTTCACACTCTTCAGTTTTGATAGCTTTTTCACTCTTCAAGCATCCATACCCTTAAAACTTCTTGCTTTGCTTGCCAATAATAGTCTCTTCTCTTTGGTCACTGAATGAAGCAATACCTTAGACTTCTTGTCTTTCTTAGGTTCTCACACATGATAACCTTTGCTTTTGACCAACCATCTCTATAAATAGAAAATTTAGATCTTTTTCATTCATCCTCTATCATCCATTTTAGGGTTAGATAGGATTAGGTTGGATTCAATGAATCTACCCATCTTTTCATTTTATTCCCTTCTAGAAACTTCTCCTTCAATCCTCATTGAATTTTCCTCAAAACAGTTCATCTTGAATTTTGTGCCACTAGCTCATTAATCTTATCTTCCACATGCTTCACACAATCTAAGAAATCAAATTTGTCAGCTCATATTCATCAAATTCACAATCTTTCTTATAATGCTAATACTTGACATTAACTTGCTTCTAATTCTTGGCACATATTGTGTTTCTTGGCATCCACTATCAAATCACTTGGCACAAACTAAAGTTTATTGGTGCTCGACATCAACTAAAATTTACTTGTCTTAGACTGTATCACTCAACATACATTAAAATTTGACTTTGCTCAGCTCCAACTAATTTTCTTCTTAGCTTACACTAACTTTTCTCGACACCTACTATGCTGATTGTTAAGCTTGGTAGACTTAATTCATTTTACTTGTTCTTCTAAACTTAATCAATGTATCCACCCTTTGAAACCTTAAGTAGATAATCAATGCACTATAATTTCATTGTCTTAACTAATCTTTGTACTTTTTTTCCATATCATAACTCAAAATTTCCTCTAGGTGCTATTGTTACCTCATTTGATCAAATCCTCTTCATCAATCAAATAAATGATAGTACTTAAATCATCTAAGTAACTATCTTAACAACAAGTAGCAGATTTGACATCAGTGACAAAACAATGATTGAAACACATTCTCATACTTGTATCAATCTATTTTCAACAATCTCCCTCTTTGGCATTTATGGAAAACCAAACTTAATCCATACAACCAACAATAATACCAAAAAGAAAACAATTCCTTGTATTGAAATCTCTCCCTCTATCAACAACTTTCATCTTTTGTATATGTTACAAAATTATGTTACGATCAAAAGACAATCATCTCATCTTTATATCTCCCTCTTGATCACTTCTTATATATCCCTCTGAGTAGATATACCATGTTTCTTCTATCTCCCTTGGATTTCTTTCTCCCTATATCTTCTATAATCTCCTCTTTCTGGATTGCTGGATTTCTCCCTTTCTTTGTCTTTCTCCCTCTTTGTCTTTCTTTCTCTTTGACAACAATGGAAAAGAATTGTTATCTTAATACGAAGATATGAACATTTATAGTTTCTCCCTCTATCACAAGTTTCTCCCGTTGCCACCTAGATTTTGACTGATTTGTAGCTCCAGCTCTTTGATTAGTTTAGGTAGCTCCTAAAGTAAGATCCACTACATCAATGTGTAACATATGTCAATCATCTTGTTTGATGTTGGGAACTTCTCATGTTTCTTAAATAGCCTTGGATAGGGTTATGACCCCTAGTTTACCTCTTAGATACTCATGAGCATCCTTAGGTAATGCTTTTGTGAAGATATTAGCTTTTTTTTTTTTTGTATTAACATATTCCATCTTTACCTCTTTATCTTGAACTAACTCTCTCAAGTAATGATACTTAATTACAATGTGCTTAGTCTTTGAATGCATCACATGATACTTTGATATATTTATAGCACTTGTATTATCACAATAATGTATCATAGGTTCAATGATTTCCTCTTTCATCCCTTTGAGTAGTTGTTTGATCCATACAATGTTTGTATAATTTGATGTAGCAGCAACATATTTAGTTCATTAGTAGATTGAGATATGCAATTATGTTTCTTGCTAGTCCATATAACCAACCTTTTTCCTATGAAAAATACTCCTTTGCTAGTGCTCTTTCTATCACCAATATCTCCAGCCCAATTAGCATCAATGTAGGCTCTCAATTCAAATTTCTCATTTTTGTTATAGTATAGACCAATCGTCTATTCCTTTCAGATATCTCATTATTCTCTTAATAGCCATCAAATGATTCTCCCTCAGATTAGTAGATAATCTTGCAACTATACCAACAAATAATGCAATATCAGGTTTGTTGTGTACTACATATTGTAATTTGCTAATCATAGACTAGTACAATGTTTGATTCACCTTAGCTGAATCATCATTCTTTGACAATTTATGTCCTCACCATAGGTGTGCTTACTAGCTTGAAATCCTCCAATCCAAAAGTTTTTAGTATCTCCTTTACATATTTTGATAGAGTGATGTATATACCATATTTCATCTGATGTACTTGCAAACCCACAAAGAACTTGATCTCTCCAAACATAGACATTTCAAATTCTTTCTTCATTTTATTTACAAAAGCTTTACATAAAGTATCTTGACCTCCAAATATGATATCATCAACAAGAATTTCAGATATTAAAATACCTTTTCCTTTCTTTGTGTTCAAGTACAGATTACTATTATCATCAATCCTCTCAAATCCAATCTTCACAAGATAATTATGTAGCCTTTCATACCATGCTCTTAGTGCTTGCTTCAAACCATATAAAGCTTTGTGTAGTCTTCATACCATGTTCTTATTATTAGCATCAACAAATCCTTTTGGTTGTTCTATATAAACCTCCTCTTCCAATATACCATTCAGAAATATAGACTTAACATCCATTTGATAAACTTTGAAACCTTTGTATGTAGAATAAACAAGTAGAGTTCTTACTCCTTCCAATCTTGCAACAAGAGTGAATGTTTCTCCATAGTCTATATCTTCTTCTTGTGCATATTCTTTACAAACTAATCTTGCCTTGTTCCTTGTGACTTCACCATTTTCATCTAACTTGTTTCTATACACCCACTTGGTGCCACTCACATTTTAATCTTTTGGTCTAGGAACTAGAGTCCATGTCTTATTTTTCTTAATTTGTTCAATCTCGTCTTTCATGGCTTTACTCTAGTCCACATCTTCTAAGACATCTTTCACCATTTTAGGTTCATGCATGCTAAGAAAACATGTATCATTTCTCAACTTGTTCCTTTTCATTGGTCTAAAATCTTTATTTGCAATTATTTGTGTTGTAGGCTGATGTCTCTTGACAAACTTTGACAATCTTGGTTCTACTTTGTTTTCCTCATTTGGTCTCTCAACTTCTAAATCACTATGTACATCTCTATCAAGTAGTTCAACATCTCTTTCATGTACACTAATCTCAAAATCAGAATATGCCTCAACTTCATTCTAAAATTCGACACCTAAATGTAGCTTGGTTCCTAAATGCAACTTGACATTCATAGTATGTGACTTGGCAGTCACTGAAACTTGATGTTGATTTGCAACCTAATGTACAACATCTTCATCAATAGGCATACCTTCATAAAAGTATACAAATGATTTGTATTCCTCTGGTTCCTTCATAGGTTCAGCCTCATGCACTTCTATATATTCATCAAATTTAACATTTGCACTTTCCACAACCTTGTTAACATTAGTATTTAAATACTTATAAGCTTTCCTTATTGTGGAATAGCCAAGGAATATACCTTCTTTCCTTTTTTGCATCAAATTTACCATTCCTAAAATCCTTGAGAATATAACATTTGCTTCCAAACACCTTAAAATATTTTACATTGGGTGGGTATCCATACTATATTTCAAAAGGTGTTGAATGAGTACCTTTCTTGACCTGCACATGGTTCAAGGTATAGACAACTATACTTACAACTTCTCTCTAGTATTTCAAAGCAAAATTCTTCTCTATCATGAATGTCCTAGCACAATCCATTATAGATCTATTCCTCCTTTCGACAATTCTATTTTGTGGAGGGGTCCTAGGGGTAGATGTCTATCTTTTGATTCCTCTATCATTACAAAACATCGCAAACTCATTTGATGTAAATTCTCCTCCTTTGTTAGATCTCAATTATTTCAAAATTTTACATGTTTCCTTCTCAACTATTACTAAGTACCACTTAAACATTTGAAAAGCATTAGATTTTTGTTTCAGAAACATAACTGCCATTATTCTAGAACAATCATCAACAAATAACATAATGTACTTATCTCATTTGTAGCTTTGCACATCAATTGGACCACACAAGTCAGTATGAACAATCTCTAATATTCCTTTAGAGGTATGAGTCTTATTCTTAAAACTTGACTTTGTCATTTTGCCTAACTAACATTGTTTGCAAATTATATTGTAGGTTTCTTCAACTTAGGAAAATCTCTAACTCTTCTCATGTTACTGATACTAACCAAGTTATCAAAATTAACATGACATAACCTCTTGTACCATAGCTAGACATCATCAAATTCTATAACTAAACTAATAACATTATCCATATCAAGATATAATAGATTACCTCTAGTTTGATCACCTTTTCTAATTAGTTTTCCATCAATATCATATATCTTAGCAATCTTGTTCTCAAACTGAACCTTACAACCTGAACTTTTCAGTTGTGATACACTCAACAAATTATAGTTAAGTCCTTCAACATAATAAGCATTGTCACATAAAATATTTTCTGTGAGTTTGATAAAACCTTTTCCTTTTATTAGACAAGGTGCATCATTACCAAACCTTACACTATTCCCATCATAATAATTCAAGCTAATGAAATTACTTTTATCTCCATTCATGTGATGTGAACACCCACTATCAATGGTTCATCTAGCATTCTTGTTCACTCAAGACACTAGTACAGTTACCTCATCCTCATCAGAATCATCCTTCATTACAACATACAACACTTCATCATCATGATCATTATATCCATCTTTAGTTTCTTCTTGAACAATATAGCAAGACTTCTTGCCTTTGTCATTGTAATCTTTGTTGTCTTCATCTCTTCTACTTTTGTACTTTTCTTCACCTCTATAATTTTTCTTCTTTAGACATCTAGCAACAATATAACCGACCTCATTGCAATTGAAGCAGATGATAGGTAACTTGCCTTTGAATTTTCCTTTATGTCTATGAAATCTCCTTACTAGTAGTGCTTCAAGTTGTTATACATATTCCTCATCTATATCACTATCACTGGAAACATAATTTACCTTTTTCTTCTTCTTTTCATTAGGTTCCTTCAATGACAAGTTGGCTTTGAAATCATATTCAACATTGTCAAAATTTGAAATTATCAAAATTAGATAGCTCAAAAGCACCTACCAAACCTTCAAGAGTCAGATTAGAAATTGGTATGCATCTTAGTTCTTCTATTACAAAAACTCAAATAGCATAAATGGGCAACAATGTTCTCAAAACTTTTCCTAGTATAGTCTCATCATCTATCTTACCATTATCTCCTCTTATTGCATTAACAACATCTTTTATCTTAGAGCAATATAGAGCAACATTCTCACCTTCTTGCATTCTCACATCATCAAACTTACCTCTAAGACTTTTAGATCTGGCTCTTAGAACATTTGTGTCTCCTCCATAAATAGTGTGAAGAGTATCCCACATTTTCTTTACACTATCACAACCCTTGATATCATTAAACTCAACATAACTTATGGCAGAGGAAATCTCAAACATTGTCTGGTTATATTCTTTCTTCATTTTTAGATCTTTAGCATTTAGTGATCCAGTAGGATCAACATGCTTTGTGGTGATGGTAGATTGTACATTATCTCCAAGACCTCCTAGGTGTAGCTTCATCAAACTTTTCATGCAGGTAAGTTATTTTTTGATAAGTAAGAGATAATTCCCATAGCAAGTCAAATTGTGATATTTCTATTAAGATTTAACTGTGTGATTTTGAGTCAAACTCATTGACCCATGTTTCATGAGTAGTGATTTGACATGAATCTATCTCTCATGAGAATAAATGAAACACTTAGCACTCATTGGATCTAGGTGATGCTCATAGGGGTGAAGCATTGAGACTTCCCGAGAGGTCACCCATCCCAATACTACTCCATCCTGAGCGCACTTAACTATGAATTTTCCTCTACGAGCACCTCTATTAAGCTTGGGTACCTCTTTTTTTGACATCTTGATCTTTTGCTTCTAATACCTTCAAACTAGTCCTCTTAAGCAGATGGCTCTGATACCAATTGTTGGAATTCTTTAGAATAACTAAGAAGGGGTGAATTAGTTATCCAAGGTATAGATGTACAAATAAAACTTTTCATAGCTTAGTAAACTCATATCAATAAAACATATTCATCATATATGCATCCATTAGATCATACAATCACTTAAACTTGTAGGTACTATCAAATCAACTTTGCAGATATGTAAGCATGAAACATAATAGATTCAATAACACATTTGATATAATGATTTTACATGGAAATTCAATTTGAGAAAAACCACCAGTAACATGCTAGTAATTATCACTATTTTGAAGTGATGCCTTGTGAAAGTCCAACCTTGTTAAAGGTTACAATGCACACTATTAAATGTGACTTGGTTAGAGGATTTCAATAATCTTGTTAGAAGTAAGCATTGTTAAAGGCCGTTAGATCATTCACTTGGAATGGAACCCAGCTAAAGGATTTATAAATGACTGTTAGGTAGACCTTAATCCAAAGGATTTACCCTAGACTGATACAATGATTAGAAAGTAATAGTAAGGCTTGATTTGATAGAAACTTACAACTCACTTTGTAGATTATAGATCTTTGTTTTAGTCCTCCATTTTTCTTGGCTTTCACACCCTTTAGCTATGATATCTTGTCCACCCTTCAAGCATCCATACCCTTAAAACTTCTTTCTTTGCTTTCCAATAACAGTCTCTTCTCTTTGGTCATTGAATTAAGCAATACCTTAGACTTCTTTTCTTCCTTAGGTTCTTGCACATGACAACCTTTGCTTCTGACCAGCCATCTCTATAGAAAGAAAATTTAGATCTTTTGTTGTTTATACTCCATTTTTCATTTTAGGGTTACATAGGATTAAATGAATCTACACATATTTTTATTTTATTCCCTTCTAGAAACTTCTCCTTCAATCCTCTTTGAATTCATCTCAAGACAATTCATCTTGAATTCTGTGCCACCAACTCATCAAGCTTATCTTCCACACAGTTCACACAATCCAAGGAATCAAAGTTGTTGGCTTAGATTCATCAAATTCATGATCTTTCTCATAATGCTGACACTTGGCATTAACTTGCTTCTAATGCTCGATACATACTACATTTCTCAATATTCACTATCAAATCACTCAGTACGAACTAAAGTTTACTGGTGCTCAACATCAACTAAACTTTACTTAGCTTACATTGTATCACTTGACATACATTGAACTTTGACTTTTCTTAGCTCCAACTGATTTTCTATTTGGCTTACAATAACTTTTCTCGGCACCTACTGTGTAGATTTTTAAGCTCGACAGACTCAATTTTTTTTACTTGTTCTTCTGAACTTAATCAGTGTATCTATCCTTTGCAACCTTAAGTAGATAATCAATGCATTATAATTTCACTATCTTAACTAATGTTTGTACCCATTTTCCATATCATAACTCAACCTTTCCTCTAGGTGCTATTGTTACCTCATTTGATCAAATCCTCATCATCAATCAAACAAATGATAGTACTCAAATAATTTAAGTGATTGTCTTACTAGCAAGTAGCAGGTTTGACATCAGTGACAAAACAATGATTAAAACACATTCTCATACTTGTATCAATCTGTTTTCAACATATTTTATATTATATCTTGTAGCTAAGAATAGAAGGGTTTTCCATATGAACCTTAGAGAGATGACATGAAAATCTATGAGTATCCCTTGTGGGAATAGAACTTTAAGAATTTTATATGAATGAATGATGTCTTCTCACTGTGCATGGTTTTTGAATTGTAAGAGATGAAAAATAAAAAGGCTCTCTTAATATGTAATGCAATTAATCATTGTATATGAGATCTATTTCATTTAGTTTCCAAAATTCACTTATCTAAGGGTAGGAGGGTTTAGTAGAGAACCACCGAGACTACCTAGGAACTTCCTTGGCTTGTATACATTGATTGAAGTTTGTAGACATTTAGCTTAAGTAGACAAAAATTATAAAGGGAAAAAAAGTTTAGGGGTTTTTTTATAGTTGATTTAGGATACTATCACTAGAAGTCAATGCTTGATGCATTAAATCTCTAGTGGTAATTGAAAGAATTGAATTTGAACTCCAATAAAGCTAGGTCCTAGTTTGACAACAAAGGCTTTGCCAAAGTCCATTTAAATGTAGCACCAGAGTTCATTCACAAGCCTTAATTATAAGAATTTCAGGGAAACTATATTGATGAATTTAAAGTAAGAAAAAGACTCTAGTCTAGGTTCACATTGAAGCAAATTGTCACTCTCAAGTTGCAAATGAATATTGAAGGCCTAGATAAAAAAATATGAAGAGGAAGTGTTGGATCCTTAGTACCTTGATCAAGTCAAAGGACTCCCAATCCTTGAAATTTATTGGAGTAAAAAGGAGGATGATAATTTTTAGATTAGAAATTTAAATGTCATAAGAAGAACAAATAGATAGCTAAGGGAATGCAAGATAGGAAAGTCAAACATCACAGAGGAAAATTCTCAATGGAAGTCAATATAGCCAAGTTCAAAATCCTCCCCAATTCATACTAATAAGACTATGAGATCTTTTGTGAATGAAATTGAATGCAAAGTAGATCTCTGTGAAAAGAAACTAATTCCACTTCAACCATAACCTAATGTTGTGTTACTCACTCTAGAAGTAAGAAGAAGAATAAGAAGCCATAGGCAAAAATGTATTCGTAGACCTGGACTCTATAAAAGAAATGCACAAGACAATGGAAACTCAAAACTATGAGGGATCCTTTGAAGCAATTATAGAAGTTGATAAGAAGACATGAGTAAACCCTAGCTCCCCTTATGCATTGGCCCTGAGAAATCCTATTGACACTCAAACTCCTCGAAACAAAGGCATATCAAGCACACCAAAATGGCTCAAGCTTTTTTTCAACAAGAAAAGGATCATTATTCCTACATCATTCTCCATGGAAAATATGGTGAACACATGTTTAGGGAAAACCCTTAAAGGGAAAACATTTGAAGTTGAGATCATGATTGGGGTAGACAAAGGGATAATACATTGGATGGAAAAGATACCCAAACCTATAATAGACTACAATGAAGTCTCTATGTAAAACTTTGAAATTGAGGAGGTTGACCTTGGTTAGGCCACAAAGGTATTTGATATAAAGCAACTCGAATCCTCCATGAAAAGGATAACCTCAAGAATTTGGAAAGACATGAGGGATAAGAAAGAAATGAAGTGGGTGCTGAACAAATGGAAGAATATATCCATGCCATATAAAATCTTGACCCTTTGCCCCTATCTCAAATCCAAGTGACTCTTAATGTGATATCACTAGTCAATCATAAACTCTTGGATCAAATTCAAATGAATACAATGATAACTAAGGTATTTTTCCAATGGTTTGATTTGTTACCCAAGAGGGAACAAGTTATATCAACAACTATGGAATTATACAATTCTTGGCAGAAAATCTTATGCCATAGTTGGTTGTGTAGTGCCCACCTCAATTTCATGTTATGTTATTTGATTAGTGATACTTGGTTACCTAATTAGCTGACACTATTTATGTGTTTATATCATATATTTGATGAGCTACTTTGTACTTGAGGTATTTCATGTGTTATTATGATTTATATTTATATATGTGATGATGTTTAAATACATTTACATAATGATTATAGTTAGGTTCATGATGATTTTTTATATACATTATGGATACTTACCCCATACTTGAATGTGTATGGTGTGCATGTCTATTTTACTTTTCTATTTGTCATGTCTGATGTGGTTGAGGGAGGAAGTCATAGTCACCTGTGAGTTAGGATCTACATCATGTACCACTCGTCTCCATTGCCTGTTTAGCTTATGTGTGTGTATGTGTGCATATGTACATGCTCAAGTTTTATGTAGGTTGCAGGTATCGGGCATCAACTTCCCATAAGTGTCAAGATGAGCATGCCCTATCACAATATCATAATGATAAAGATGCGAGATAGTCTTCAAGTCCAAATCCTAAACCCCAAGCCTATTTTTTCTTGTGGTAAGGACAAGTATTTTTTTACTCTACCCTTCCAAATTTCTCATGATGGCATGAATTTGAGAACCTAAGCCTTGAGGTTGATTTTTATACTTTGTCTTTTTGTCGAGTTATCTCTTGAGTATATGGTGTACTTTATGGCTTCGTATATAATTAGTCAACCAAGAAAAATAAATAATTTAAATGGAAAATTTTAGGGAGGAAAATATTATTATATTACATTTAATTTATTAAGAATTAATTAAATAAAAGGATTAAAATTAATAGACTAGATTAAAAAGTCTAAACTTGGTATTAATAGCAATTAAAATTACCAAAGTTGAAGGTGACATAATTATAATGATTTAATATTAATAATTACTAATTTAGAAGTTACTTTTTAAATAGCAAGATTTAAATATTAATAAAAATAAAAATAATAATACTATTCTCTAAAAGTATCTTGCTAAATTAAAACAAGTGAAAATTATAAAATAAAGTATTATTTTATCAAAAAGGCACTAAATTTGCATGAAATATTTAACTAAAATAAAATAATAAGAAAATTAATAAAGCGAGAGGCCATTTGGAAAATAGAAACCCAAACTAGGATTAGAGGCCTTTAATAAGGAATTTTAGCTCATTTATCCACACACAAGTTTGGAGGAACAACTTAAGAATTGACAGGCATGAATTTTTCTATGGGCTTTTGGAGACAAGAATTTCATGAGCACAAGGAATCACCTAATTGTTATTATTAGATTGAGGTAGAGTTCTGTGTTGATATCTAATTGAAAAGATAATTTGATTAGAAAGATTGCTGAAGAAGACTATGTGTTTCAATCATTGTTTTGTCACTGATGTCAAACCTGCTATTTACTGGTAAGACAATTGGTTATATGTTTCAAGTACTATCACTTAGTTGATTAATGAGGAGGATTTGATCAACAAGATGTAACAAAAGTACCTAGAGGAAAGGTTGAGTTATGATTATGTAATGAAGTACAAGAATCAGTTAAGACAATGATAACATAATGTATTGATGATTTATTTGAGGTTACAAAATGGTTGGCTACACCTAGAAAGTTTAGAAGAATAAAGTTAAACAAAGTTCACCTACCAAGCTTGACCAAGTGGACAGTAGGTGCCGAGAAAATTTAGTTCAAGCCAAGCAAAAATCTAGTTGGAGCCGAGTGAAAGAAAATTCTAGTGGATGTCTAGCAACTTAGTGGATGCTGAGCAAGTTAGTAAAATCTAGTTGATGTCGAGTGATTTTATAGTTGATGCTGAGTAATACAGTATATGCCGAGCATCAGAAGATTGATAATGTTGAGCTACTGCATTATGATAAAGATCAAAGATTCACCAAATAAAATCCAACAAATTTGTTTTCTTGGAACTTGTGAATCAGGAGGAAGATAAGATTGATGAGGTGGTGGCATAGAATCTTATGTAAATCATTTTGGAGGCAAATTCAAGTGGATTCTAAGAGAAGTTTCTAGAGAAGACAAGATATGGGGTAGATACATTGTATCCTACTTAATCCATCGAAAACCCTGATTTTGATGATGGATAATGAGTGGGAAAATGTTCTAATTTCCTACATATAGGAATGTCTGGTCATGAAGAAAAAGAGTTAGAGAGTTTGATGTGAAAATTTGATAAGGAGAAGGAAAGGGGTTTTTCTTCATCAAGTGACCCAAGTGAAGAAGTCTGCAATGGCATACTGAGCAAGAAGGCTTAAGAGGATGAATGCTTGAAGGGTGAACAAGCTACCAGATCTACAAAGAATGGAAGCAAAGTAGAGTTGAGGACTAAACATATATCTATAATCTGCAAGTAAGGTTATAAGTTCTATCAGATCAAAGCTCTACTGTTACTTTCTAACAATTATATCAATCTAGGGTAAATCCTTTGGAGTAAGATTGACTTAACAACCATTGGAAAATCTTTTAATAGGGTGGAATTTCCAAGTGAATGGCCTAAAGTCCCCTAACAAGGCTTACTTTTAGTAGGGTGACTAAAATCCCTTAACTAGGTCACATTTAACAGTGTGCATTGTAACCTTTAATAGGGCATTACTTCAGAAGAGTGAAAAGGAGTAGTATGTTACAGGTGGTTTTTCTCAAATTGGGTTTCCACGTTAAATCATTGTGTCAAATGTGTTAATGGATGTGTTGTGTTTTATGCTTTACATTTCTGCAAGTTGATTTGACAGTAACATATAAGTTTTAGTTGATACACAATGAATGCATGCATGTATAAGAATGTTTTATGGGTTCACTGAATTGTGAAAAGTTTTATTGGTACATCTGGACCTTGAATAACTGATTCACCCCCCCCCTTAGTTATTCTAAAAGAATTCCAACATTTTGTAGAAATTCCATTGTAGTAAATTTCTTGAAAATTTTGTCTTCTTCATGCCTACAAGAATGGAAAGTTACTGTGATAGATCTATGAAAATTTACATGATATTGTTTCCATGAATCTATTTGAAGAATAGAAAACCCTATTTCAAGAAATGATTGTTCTTTGTTATTAGATTATTAGGGAGACACAAATTTGAAACCCTCTTTGGAAAAGCTTCAATTTAGTAAATTGAATTCGTGGGTAGGATTTGAAATTTTGAAAAGATTATTATTTAATAAATGTGATTAGTTGCAAATTACTCCCCTACCAAATTTATATTGGAAAAGTTTATTTTTTGAAAAAAATAATATATATTTTAATAGTTACCACATTAATAAAAATAATATTATGGTAAATTTATTGACATTCCTGGTTGATTTGGCGAGGAAGGAAGTCTTTTTGTTTTTTATAAAAATAATTATTAGAAAAATATAAATTTGGGGTGAGGGCCACCACCTCCCCAACCCCCTTCTCTCTCCTCTCTTGCACGATAGTCATGGTTGTCGTGGCAACCAATGTTGACAAGGAAGCCTGGCCACTGTGGCAATTTTAAAGGTTGCATGCAATGACCTCCCTTTAGGGGGTTTTATTTTTTTAAACATATTTTTAAAATTTAAAAAATTTATCAAGAAATAATGAAAGAGTTCATACAAAATTAAGGGACCATTTATGAGGATGTCCCAAATCAAAAGTTATATCAGACATGAAGTTTTCACAATTACATTGCCCATATGCATATACATATATAACCAAAAATGCAATAACATAGAACTAGATTTTGAAGCTATTCTTCCTCCTCCTCACTAGTCTCTATAGCAGTGAATCAAATTGGAGAAGGCATGTTCAACAACACATTCTCATCCTCTAGTTTCCTCTTCTAGTTCCTTTCCTAATTTAGCTTCTGTATAAGGTTTGAAAGTGGAATGTTGAAAAGACTAATATCATCCTTTGTAGTAGTGTACCCATGGGAAAGATCTTTCTTTTCCAAAATGTAATCCCCATCCTTTAGTAGCTGGAGGAAGAAGCTTTCTTTTATCTTGATAATAGTAGTGACCTACAAAGCAACATCAAAATATATGAGTCTCCTTAGAGACTCAATAAGGAATCTAATTTTACTTTGAAATATGGCATTATTCCTACATTTCCATACAATCCAAAGAATAATAGAGGAAAGAATAGACCATAACATATAAGACCATTTATTACTACCACAAATTTTGCCAAAAATGATATTATGAATAGAAAAATTGCCATCTAGTTTGAATCCAAATAGCACCCAAATCTCCTTGAAAAAATAAGTGGAAAAAACATGGAGGATAGATTTAGGCTATTTGGAGATGGAACATATGTTATATTCCCCCCCAAGTTTCTTGAAGGGAAACTTATGCCACAAAAACCTCCATAGAAAAAAAATTACTTTAGGTTTAATGGGTCATGACCAATAATTAGACATGATTTTTTTCCACTTAGCATGGGTATAGTCAAGGCTACAACAAGAATTAAGGGTATCAAAGATAACAATGGAAGCTAAAAGAAAAGAGTAGACATATTTAGATTTGACAAGCTCAATGGGGGTAGAGTCCAACTAGCATAGGAGGAAACAACATTAGGAGGGAGTGCAATAAAGGGGTCTAACACCGGCTTCCTCCATGACTTTTTTAACTAGATAGTATGTCCTCCAATGGGAAGAGGGAAGAAGATATTTGTCTCTAACTTCATCCCACTAGATCAGCATGCCATCCCAAAGATTGTCCTCAAATGTGCATATATTTTCCCTAGCCCATTTCTTAGTAGAGCACCCCTGAACCATAGCCAAAGGTTTAAAGTTACTTTTCAGGTTCCACCAAAGAGACACTTTGGCACACCATATATTTCCCTCCCCTATTCTCTAAATCTTTTCAAAAATAGTCTAACATATACCCAAATCTTCCACAAGGATTTAAAAACATTAGAGCCTCCCACCAAGATTCTTGATTCTAGTGCCAAGAAGTCCAAAGTATCTAAATTGTCCCAAAATTTGGCATGATAGAGATGCCCTTTGCTAAGGTTATATCTTATAGGCACCTTCTGTGTCTCCTCCCCTTGGACTACTTTTGCAATCCATTTGACTGCTAGAGCTATCCCTTGTTGTCTAAGGTCCTTCATCCCCAGGTTGCAGAGTTCTTTACTTTTCATGCACCAATCCCACCTGATTGCATGTGTTTTCCTACCCACTTTTCCATCTGACCAAAGGAAATATCTGATAATCTTTTGAATCAAACAACTAGACTAAGGAAAAGTACACTTAGTAAGAAGAGATAATTTTCTAACATACTTGCATCCTTCTAGCAAAGGAAAGGTGAAAAGAGATCCACTTGTTGAGTTTAGTAGTGATTTTATCCCTGATCCAATTCCACATATCATTGATATTAGGATTGACTACAAATGGAATCTCCAAATATCTCACAACATGAGAATGCTGCCCCCCCCCACAAGCGATACCAAACTTAAGACATCAAGAAGGAAGAGACAATTCATACCCTAGCAAGCATGATTTAGATATGGAGATTTTTCTACCTAAGGTTTGAGAAAATAGGTCTAACTTAGTCATCAAATGTTCCATATTCTCCTCTTCTAAAACAAAAAGAATGGTCATATCCTCTGCAAATTGAATATTGGAAATCTCTTACTTATTCGAGAGATCAAGCCCCCAAACTCCAAGGGAAAGAAAGGAATCCCTCAGAAGATAGTATAGAGAATCAACAATAATAGCAGATAAGGCTAGAACTAAAGGGTAGTCTTTTCTGATTGATCTAGACAGTGAGAAAAATCTAGATCTATTCCCATTAATTTCCACAGTGCCTCTGACGTCCTTCATAAGAGTTTCAACCATATGCGAGAAAGTTGTAAGGAATTCAAGAGCTTCTAAAATCATTAAAATAAATCCCTATTCCACTATGTCATATGCCTACTCATAGTCTATCAGTAGCATCCCCACATTTTGGTTCGAGTTTTTTTCCCAGTCTAAAGTCTCCTAACATGTGATGAGGTTCTCAAAGATGTATCTTTCTTTCAAAAAATTTGTCTGGGTAGGATTAATAATCTTGGGAAGAATATTTTCAACTCTTAAGGCTAGAATATTGGCTAGAATTTTATAAACCACATTAAGAAGTGTGACTAGTCTCCAATTCTTAGTAAGTGTTTTGTCTCCTTTATGAATCATCTTAATCACTCCTAAATTAATATTTTTTTCCCAAAGATCCTTGTTCCAAGGAAAATTCATAGACATCCTTCAACACTAGGCTAATCCATAGGGAATTAGTTTGGAAGAATTATATAGTAATACCATCTAGACCAGGGGCCTTCTCCTTACCCATAGGAGAGATTGCAGAGCTGATCTCCATTGTAGAAATAGGGCTTCCAAGGTGCAATGAGTCATTTTTTGACAAATTTCTAGGAATAAGATTGGAAATTTTGTCCATATCTTGCTTCATGATGTTGGAACAAATGTCTTTAGAGAAGAACAAACTTTTATCAAAAATGAGCAAAGGTATCCAAGTTGTGTTAAGGATCTGAGATGATATCCCCATTATCACATACACAATCTATCTTATCCTTAGTCTCCTTGATTTTTAGAATTTTAAAGAAATTTTGTAAGCCTCTATCACCCATCTTAAGCCAGTTGACTCTAACTTTGATTTTGGCCCCTTGACTCTTTCTAGACTGCAAGACTTTGAGATCATGCTTAGCCTTAGGTACCTATTCCATTGCTTGGGGATTGGTGAGGAGGGCTTGCACATCAATCTCTGCAAAAAGGAGATAGTTAAGAAGAGACAATTCTTGGGCTCTACTGTCCTTGGCTTTCTTCTTTCCAACCACCTTAAACATATTCTACTAGGAGCTTATTGTCTTATTCCACCTAGAGATCGAGCTTTCACATTGGCAAATAGAATAGTTGTACCAATGGATGATCTTCACTATAGCCTATACTTCTTGGTCTTCTAGGAGGGAAGAGTTTAGCAAAAATGCACTATTATTCTTCCTAGGATTAGGAATTAAGGAGCCCAATTTGATAATATCAACTAGGATGGGGTGATGATTTGATAAAGCAAAGGGGAGAACTGTAACAGGGTTATCAGTTGAGGGTTTAGAGTATCTAAATACATGCTTGTCAAAGCAGATTCTATCCAATCTCAAGTATATCCTTCTATTACCCTTCTAGAGATTAGACCATGTGAATCAAATCCATTTGGATTGGTTCTTGAGATCAACAAGGGGGTCAATTAGATTGATCTTTGATATAAGTCTATTCCAAAAGTATTGCTCATTACCCTTCCTATAATGTCCCTTTACTGATTTTTTATGATATTTCCAGCCTCAAATCAGAACTTTAAAATCAAACAACCAATATTACAAAGATTGAAAACCCAAACTCAAACCAAAAACAACCTCGAAAACACCCAAATCGGCACTATTCAACACAAAGGCAAACTCTGTATGAGCATGCACATGGAATGGCTTCAAACTCCCATCCTTAGCCTTCCTGGAAACCTACAAACTCTCATTCTTGGGTCTCCTTCTCCACAGGTTTGGCAGCCTCTGAAGAACAACAAGAAAATTAGCAAGAATCAAGATGTAGAATGAGCCCAAAAATGCCTCCAAACCCCTTTTAAAGAGGGAATAACCCTAACTCACGTCCAAGAGGGGTTAATAAAATATAATTTAATAATAATTTTTATTTATTAGTCCATTGGTTTCCAAAGATTAGCCCCTTTTTCTGAAATTTCACCTTTTTGGAGCCTGCCTGCCTTAACAAAGTTTATTTTTTTTTAATTATTTGAATAGGGGACATGACAAGTCCTCTCCTCCCAAATATTGCTTGTCCTCAAGTAATGAAGGTTGGAGTTCTCAAGAATATGTGCTCCTTCCCAAGTTGCATCCTCTAGTGGTAATCCTTTCCATTTGACCAAATGCTCTATGATGCTCCTATTTCTCAACCTTTTCTCTCTTGTATCCAAAATATCTTCTGGTATCAAAACTAATTTCCCTTCATCATCAAGAGGTGGTAATTTTGTAGATACTATGGTTTGCTGGCCTAGAACCTTCTTTAAGCAAGATACATGAAAAATATTATGTATTTTGCTGTTTGGTGGGAGCTCCAATTCATAAGCTACCTCTCCTACCTTCTTGATGATTTTATAAGGCCCATAGAACCTTGGCTTGAGTTTCTCTGCCCCACTTCTCTTCAAGGTGCTTTGCTTATATGGCTGCAACCTAACAAATACCAAATCTCCCACCTCAAAAGATCTTTCAATCCTTTTCCTATCAGCATATATCTTTTGTTGGTTTTGTGCATGTTGTAGATTATCCTTGAGGGACCTTATTATGTCTTGGCTTTGCTTGATGAAATCACTTGCTGCGGGTACTCTACTATCGGAAAGTATTAGATCAACAAAGGAAAGGGCATCATAACCATAAAGAGCATGAAAAGGAGGCATTGCAATAGACATGTGATGAGATGTATTGTAACAATACTCCCCTAGGTGTAACCATTTCACCCAAGCATGTTGTTGATTTGAAACATAGTTCCTCAAATATCCTTCTATCCATTTATTAACTATCTCTGTTTGTCCATCTGTTTGAGGGTGATAGCTAGTACTGGGAGTGAGTTCAGTTCCTGCCAAATGAAAGAGCTCCTTCCAAAAAGAGCTGAGGAATCTACTGTCCCGGTCACTAACAATGTTTCTAGGCAAACCATGTAATCTAAAAATTTCCTTGAAGAACAATTCGGCCACTTGTGATGCCTTGAAATCAGATGTGATAGGAAAGAAATGTGCATACTTAGTTAGTCTATCTACCACCACATATATGCAATCCTTACCTTGAACCTTGGGCAACCCAGTGATGAAATCCATGGAAATACTTTCCCATTTTTGTTCGGGAATAGGAAGTGGCTGCAACAACCCTGCAGGAAAATTTTGCTCACTCTTGCTTTGTTGGCATACCATACATTCCTTAATGTGTTTAAGGACATCCTCCTTCATACCCTTCCATGAAAACCGCTCTTGAATTTGCCTGTATGTCTTGAATTATCCTTGGTGACCAGCCAAAGGTATGTCATGAAAGGCCCTCAATATCCTCTCCTTAGTTTTTGACCCTGGCACTAAGAAGATCTTGTTCTTGTAATAAATCAATTCATCAACAACCGTGTACCTATTATCATCCACTAACTTATCCAAAATCTTGGTGGCAAATGAATCTTTGGCATACTCTAAAATTATGGAGACTTTCCAATCAACAGAGATAGATGATAAGGAACACAAAGTGGGCTTTCTTGAGAGAGCATCAGCAACCACATTATTCTTTCCTTTCATGTATTCAATATCAAAATCATAAGCTTGCAATTTTCTTACCCATTTTTGTTGACGATCATTCAAATCCCTTTGGTTCAAGAAGAACCTAAGGCTATTATGGTCTGTCTTTACAATGAATCTCCCACATACCAAATATTGTCTAAACTTATGAAGTGCATGCATGATTGCCAACATTTCCTTATCATAGATGGAGTACCCTTTCTCTGATTGATTTAATTTTTGACTCTCAAATGCTATTGGATGTCCCCTTTGAGTTAGGACAGCCCCTATACCTTCTCCCAAAGCATCACATTCAACAACAAAAGGTAAAGAGAAATCTGGAATTGCAAGCACAGGGCATGAACTCATTACCTCCTTAAGCTTATCAAATGTTTTTTGTGCCTCTTCTGTCTAAACAAAAGCTCCTTTCTTTGTCAAATCAGTCAAGGGGGCAGCAAGCTGAGAAAATCCCTTGGAAAATCTCCTATAGTAGCTACACAACCCGAAGAAACCTCTCAACTGTGTAAGATTAGTGGGTGGAGGCCAATCCAAAATTGCCTGGATTTTTTGTTGATCAACCTGTACTCCTTTAGAGCTTATAATATGTCCCAAATATAGGATCTCTGTCAAACCAAAATCACATTTAGATAGCTTAACATAGAAGGATTGCTGCTCCAAGATTCCCAAAACAGTGTCTATGTGCTTTAGATGCTCTTCCCATGTTTTACTGTATATCAAGATATCATCAAAAAATACCAAAACAAATTTTCGAAGATGCTGACTGAATACCTTATTCATACAAGATTGGAATGTTGCAGGTGCATTAGTGAGTCCAAATGGCATAACAAGAAATTCAAAGTGCCCATAGTGACATCTGAAAGCAATCTTTTCCACATCTTCACTCCTCATTCGGATTTGATGGTAGCCTGATCTTAAGTCAATTTTTGAGAAGTATACAGCACCATGTAACTCATCAATGAGTTCATCTATGCGTGGTATGGGATACCTATTTTTTATGGTCTTCTTGTTTAGAGCCCTGTAGTCTATACACATTCTCATTGTACCATCCTTTTTCTTGACAAGTACCACATATGATGGAAATGGACTAGAGCTAGGCCTTATGAATCCCATGTCCAGGAGTTCTTTAATAGTTTTTTCAATTTCTTCCTTATAACCTCTTGGATGGCGGTATGGGGTTGTTATAACTGGTTTGGCACCCTGTTCTAACTCTATAACATGCTCAAAACCTCTATCTGGTGGTAATCCTGGAGGCAAATCATTGAAAACTATACTATGCTTATCAAGAATATTTTGAATTTCAAAATGGAAATTACCTTGATTCTTTGGAGAGCTTGTTGGTTGGATTATGACTCCTGCTGCCCATGTTACTTGTCCTCTTCGAAAAGTCCTCTCCATCCTCTTTGCAGAGACCGCCTTAGGTGCTCCATTAGATAACCCTCTCAATATGACTTCTTTCCCATTGGAATGACATTTAAACTCCATAGTTTGATGGTTCATGTAATAGCCTCTGATAGAGTGCAACCATTGAACACCCAATACAAGATCTGTCTCCCCAATACCAACCACATAGAAGTCATCACATAACTCATAATCTCCTAAGGTCATCTTGAGTTGTTTCACCACCCGTGTGCAAGGCATAGTGAATCCATCAGCTACAGTAACATTGAATCCCTCAAAATCTTCTGCTTTAAGCCCTCTTTTCATGACAAATCCCTCATCAATAAAATTGTGAGTTGCCCCACTATCAAGAAGAAGAGTCAACCTTTTCCCTGCTAGTACCCCTCGAATTCGAAAGGGATGGTATCTTGGGACTCCTGATAATGCTGCTAAAGTGCCATCCTTGCTGATTTCTTTTACTTTCTCTTCTTCTACCTCCTCCTTAGTATCATGAAATTCCTCATGCTCATCTGAATCAGATTCTGAAGCAACTTCAATATAGTGCACTTGACCTTTCCCCAAACATCTGTGTCCTGGAACCCATGGTTCTCTACAAGTAAAACAAAGCTTTTTCCTTCGTAATTCACTCCTAGTCTCTTCATCTACCTTCTTTTTTGCCACATTTGTCACATCTTTTGGTGGTAGTGTTGGGAAAGTCTTTTTCTGAAAATTTCCCTTGTGTTGCCAAAGATTTGGGGTTTTTTGATTAGTGATTGATTTCATAGGCACGCAAGTTTCAAGTTGCAAGCTTCTTTTGATAGCTTCCTGTAAGGTTGAGGGTGAGAAAGCCTTAACCAAACCCTTAACAGAATCTTCTAAACCATCAAGAAAAAGATAAACAATCCTCTTTTCACTCATATCAGGTACCATAACAGCCACTTTTTGAAATTCTTCTATATACTCATTAACTGATTTGGTTTGCTTCAACTTTGACAATTCTTTAAAGTACTCTTCATCATCCTTGAGGTCAAATCTATCTATCACCCTTTGACTGAAATCTTCAAATGTAGTTACCTGATCGTGACCTTGAGTAGTCATTCCATGATACCACCAATCATAGGCTGCATCTTCCAAGTGTAGACTTGCAAATTGAATAGCATCACTCTCTTTCATGGGGTTAAGTGTGAAGAAAGTTTGTAATTTTTGTAGCCATGCTCTAGCTGAAATTTTATTTGTTCCATCAAAAGTAGGTGCTGTAAACTTGCTTATTTTATTTTTGAGCTCTCTTCCACTTGTGTCATGCTCCCTCCTGTTCTCTTTCTTGGGCATCAAAGCGTTCATCATATCCACATATTCTCTAAAAGGAACTGAACTACGAAAGTCATCATCTAAGCCATTGTAAGTAGCTCTTAATGTAATCAAATTACATGTAACCTCTTCCACTGGATTAATGGCTGGATTTGGTATTGGTGGCTCATTTGCAGGCAAGAAAATAGATTTGCTTGATTTAGATGGTGTGGATCTCCCATTTCTTGGCTCCTCTGAAGTGCTCCCTTTTTCATTAATAGATGCAATTCCTTGTAATTTTTCTTTCAATATTCGCAAAGCCTCCCTAGTTTCCGCCAAACCATCCACTGTTTGCTTCTGAGTATTTTGGATGTCTTGGAAGAATTTCTTTGCCATCTCATCTAGATCAGCCATACTTTTTTCTTCCTTGGATTTTGTACTTTTTCTTTCAACTGGGGGTTTGATCAAAATTTCTTTATTCTTTTCTCGCTGCAAATATCTTTTTTCTCTTTCACTTAGTTGCATGCAATAATAAAATATGACATGCAAGATCTGGGTAGTTATCAAAACTTGACATGCAAGATCTGGGTAGTTGTTAAAACTGACATGCAACTTCTACAAACCCTCAGGCTGGCAAGATCATGGCTCTGATACCACTGTAATGTCCCTTTACTGATTTTTTATGATATTTCCAGCCTCAAATCAGAACTTTAAAATCAAACAACCAATATTACAAAGATTGAAAACCCAAACTCAAACCAAAAACAACCCCGAAAACACCCAAATCGGCACTATTCAGCACAAAGGCAAACTCTGTATGAGCATGCACATGGAATGGCTTCAAACTCCCATCCTTAGCCTTCCTGGAAACCTGCAAACTCCCGTTCTTGGGTCTCCTTCTCCACAGGTTTGGCAGCCTCTGAAGAACAACAAGAAAATTAGCAAGAAATCAAGATGTAGAATGAGCCCAAAAATGCCTCCAAACCCCTTTTAAAGAGGGCATAACCCTAACTCACGTCCAAGAGGGGTTAATAAAATATAATTTAATAATAATTTTTATTTATTAGTCCATTGGTTTCCAAAGATTAGCCCCTTTTTCCAAAATTTCACCTTTTTGGAGCCTGCCTGCCTTAACAAAGTTTATTTATTTTTAATTATTTGAATAGGGGACATGACACTTCCATTCCAATTTAAGTCCTCTTAATTTATCCTATGATCTTTCAACCATACCCTGCTATGATCCATGGGATGTTGGGAAGGCTAAAGAGACATTTCCATAAGGTGATCCTATTAATGTGCTCATTAGGGGCATAAATGGAACCAAATCCAAATTCAAACTCTGCATATTTAAAAGAGACCTAGATGACTCTGTTGCAACTGGAATTCCCTTTCTTATCAATGGAAATCCTCCATTTAGGGCCAATTAAGATGGATGTGCCACCTTCTCTTCTAAAATGATTGGTAGACACTGAAACAACATCTTTCCATATACATTTGAGGGTAACATCTAGTGCAAATCCAATAGATTTCACTTCTTGCAAAAGAACAATATCAATTTCCTTTATCCATTTGAGGAATCTTTTAACCACATACTTCCTGTTAGAAGATTCCAACCCTCTAATAGTCTAAGAGGCTAGCTTTAGGAAATCCATGGTAAAAATAATTTATTAGTTTCCATGGGGGATTGGAAACCTTTGAAACAATCAGACATTTTTACCCTAGCCACCTTGCAAGGTTTATGATTATCAATTGATAAGGGAGGCCTTCCTCTTTTCCTCTGAATCACTTCACCATTACCTGATATCAATGGTTCATGTTTCTTGGATCTCCCTTTCTCCTTAGACTTACTATAATTAAACAGAAAATCTTCCTCAGTAGGATTGGTATCAACAAAAAAGCCTTCCCCACCACCATTTTCAAGGGTGCTAGCAAACAACATCTCACATTCCTTCTTATTACCCCCTATTGATGAATGATCAAAAGTTTGGTCCCATCCCTCTATCATAAAAGGTTTATCAAAGGTTGTAAGAATAACAACCATAGAGAGTGTTTCATCCTTGCTAAGACAATCCAATATGGGGCTATTAAGGGATGCAAGCTCCTGATCTTTCTCTAGGATACTAAGCTCAATGGGGGTGATAGGAACATGGCATGTAGGCTTCTAACCACCAAAAATGAGGATGGAGAAGGATTTCTGTGCATGGTACAATTCTATTTTCTCCATCTTAGCATCTTTTCCATTAATAGATCTCATCATTAGTTGTTGGGCATTCAAAGGAAAAGCCTTATTAGTAGGGGGTTTAATCTCAAGCCCAAAGTCAATGGTGTTAACCTTAGGTAGAGATTGTAATATTCCAAGGGAGAAGAGGGATCAATAGATCCCAACTTAGCAAGAGGCTTACTGAATTTACATTTCAAAATATCTAGAGAGGCTATGATATTATCTGCATCCTTTAGCTATAGGAAAACATTGGGGTCAATAGAGATTTGTTTAGGAGGCCTAGGCACAATAAATGACTTGATTTTAGGTGAGTTTTCGGTAGCATCAACACCCTTATTAGGGTTAGGTTTATTAGGTATTAAAGGACAATATTTCTTTATGTGTCCTTTCCTATAGAGATAACAAGCATTAAGGCCACCCATGTAAACAATAGGGCACCTAATGGAAGAATCCTCAAGATCAAGGCAAATACTATCTGGTCTAACTACTCCCGAATAGATGGATACAAGCACTCTAATATCCACATTAGGGATTAAGGTATTAGAGTTTTCCACCTTAAGAACCCTTCCAATAGGTTCCAACAATTGAGGGATAAAATTCATGGTATACAGAGGGAGATTCTTGGCTGTAATCCACCTAGGGCTAGCAAGAGAAAGAACCTCATTGTTGGTAGAAAGTCAAAGACCATGGTAGGGCTCTAACCTTAGTATTCCCAACCCTCCAAAATTGTTTATTAACCACCAATTTTGTGATTTAGGATTACAAAAAACTAGAATATATAATCATTTTTGTAGCATGCAACAAAAGGAGAAAGGATGCCCTAGCTTTTTCCCCCAAATATTATGGAACCAACTATTCAAAAAATTCCTTGATGGCATGTTAGACAAATTTGTGGCAACAAAAAAGATCATAGTGTTCTTTAATTTTTTTTTCCTTGTTAAATTTATAGTTTCATATGTTCATTAGGCTTAATGACAAAATCAAGTAACGATAGATCCTTACGTCTATTTCCTTCAAGGATTTCATGTTCAAAGCCTCTAAAAAATTTTGTAGAGGGCTCCCTATAGGGTTTTTTTGAAGGAGTGCTCATTGCTTCCACTTGCTTTACGAGTGTAGTTTTTCCCATGTCTGCCATGAAAATGACCTCCTTCTTTCACCAAATGAAATGCAGAGGAATCATCATTGGTATTAAACATGTATTAATAAAAATCATTGGTATTAATTGTTGGAGATAGGCTGTTCTCCCGAGCAAGGTTGAGGCCATAAATGCCTTGTACCAAGGATTAATTCAAGGGCTCTATGGACCAAGTTACAGAGCCCCTCCTCCACCACCAAATTATAATTGCTTTACTTAACATTTTTTTAAATTATTTTTTATTAATATAATTATTTTTATTTAATATTATTTAAAATGAAACATAATTATATTTTAATTTTAATTAATATTTTATATAATTAAATTTAGTTATAGATTACATGTAATTAAATTTAGTTAAATATAATTATTATTTAGTATAATTATATTTTGATATATGTGTGTGTGTGTGTGTGTGTGTGTGTGTGTGTTAGATACAATAAAAAAAAGATAAAATGGTTTTATTTTCTATATTACAATCAAATTGTTGTTATTATTTTGAATAAATAATGATAATTGTTATAACAGGGGTAAATAAGAAAGTAGTTTATTAAGAAAACATAGACCCTTTTAAACTATTAGATTGGGAATTGTACTTTATCTAATTAAATGTCAAAGCTATATCTATTGAGGAACTTTTGCAAACAAAAAAATTCCCACAATTTCTCAAAATAAACTTTAGGAAATGATATAGAAATAACTTCGTGGCTCAAAACTACATGTGTTTTAATGTTTTCTTTTATGATGTTGTGCTTCTTGGTGATGGTTATTTTGGGAAAAACTTCATAGTGGCCAAAATGGCTCACGTAGTTTGTTTAGTATCGACAGTTGTTTTGTTGGTATGTTTCTTCAAATAAATAAATTAGAAAATGTCTAACAAACACTTGTCTATCCATGATATCGTTAACCCAACAACATCGAGATCATAGTTATGAAACAAAAAAAGGAGGGTAGTTATTAGAGAATTTGATCATGATTATCAAACCACAACTTGCATCCAAAGTTTTCCCAAATTCAATTTTAGTCAGTACTCATCATCTTAGCTTCATATGTCCAAGTACTTCACTACTTAAATTTTTATCTTCGTAGCATATCAAATGGTGTTTCTTGATGATAGAAAAGATGATGGAGTGAAAGTTATTTCCTACATCACATCCTACATAAAGGAACAAAACCTAAGAGACTATCCTTTTCTTCTTTCCTTTTCTTTTTTATGAATAGTTTTCTCTTGCTAAATTGTACACAAAAGGGAAGCTTTCTGCCATTGAAGATGGTTATTATTGATGATCATGACAGATTGGCATTGAAGATAATATACCCTAGTGGCAAAACTGTGTTCTATGACAGACCAGAACTAGTTAAAGAAATTATGGACCAACATCCCAAGTACTACATAGCTAGGCCTAATTTTTTTAGAATTCTATGGTTTGTAGTCAGTCCAGAGGCCATACTAATGTCAAGCAGGCAATATTTGGTTATTGCCAAGATCACAATCAAGCATTTGCTAAAGAAGCATAAAACCAAAAGAGACACAACCTCCTTAGGGACAACTCTTGCTATGAAGGAATCTCCAAATTCAGCATTGGGAATATCAATAATAGTACACTGAGATCAACAGAATGTAAATCATGGATCTTCTTTTGATAAGGGATGTAGTGGTGCCAAGTTGGGTTGTATTCCTTTAGCCAAATTGAAAGTGACTTCAAAGTTGTTTCTGAGAACTTTCTATAAAGTAAATAAAATAAGGGACCTATATTTTCCTTATTTCCATTACAACCACACTCAAAAAGCCCATCCTCCTCTACCTCCAAAGCCACCTCAAATCCATCTGCCTGAACAAGCCCCTAAGGTTGACAACCAAGTGCCAACAAAAACCAAATAGAAGGTTAGGTTCATGTTGCCTACTGAAGAAGATACAATATATTATAAACCAGTGAATTATCCTTCTTATAATTAGTAATATTGTCCCACCTCATTGAATATTTATCTACCAACTCAAGCATTGTAATATTCTTTTACTTTTGGGAAGAAATAAGTTGGAGTATATATATGAGTGACTCTCTCTTTGTATAACTAATTATAAATAATTGAATTTGCATGTACTTAAATTGTAAATTATTTTCATGACTATAAAATTTGACAACCAACTTTCTTTTTCTATATATCTATATCAAAATAAGCTTCATAAGAACTAGTAGAGTTAACATTATGTGATGAATATTATTGAAATTTAAATATCCTCACTAGAAATGAAGGTCTTGATTGAAATGGAGATTGATTATGGGCTAGATAGTCCCTGCCATTAGAATATGGGGTGTCCTCTTACTTTGGATGGTTTTCTTTATAATATTCTTCATGAAGATCTATTGTGATTTTTTTGAGGTCTACAACATTTTTAGCATAAAGGGATAACAAATTGGGCTAGAGATGTAAGGTAGGGGCACAAGACGATATGAGGTATGAATGAGGAGAAATATAGTAACTAGGAGTCTGACATATCACAAGTAATAGCTTGTGGGTAGCAAGTAGGGCACCCAAAAATATTGATTTAACTAGAAAATGAGAATACTAGTAGATATAGGGAACAAAAAGGATCAAATACAAGGATTACACTAGTTCAATAAGAATGAACTGAGTGTGGGTTTTTATTTGTAAGGATGGGATTTTTTTTTTGTGGTACCCTTTGCATTTACAAAAAAATAAGTTGTTGATATTGCCTAGGGTTCCTAGACCACAAATAAATTTTCTAATATGAAGAAAGATATCAATATTAGATCATATCTCAACACCAAGGTTAATTGAAACCATAAAATGTGCATCAAGGTAGGAGAGGCTAGCCCTACTTAGTTATTCATTTGAAAACATTGCAAACAAAATAAATATTGAAATGTCCCTTAAAGCATTATTCTCTTTATAAATAGCTTCAAGACATTTAGCGTTAGAGAAAATGGAGACAGTATCTAGGGAAAAAGGTGAGAAACATATTGAGTCCTCATACATTTTCACCTCTTTGCTTGAAACTCTAGGAATAAAAAGTAGAATTTGATCAACTTACCTTGCTAGTTCTCATTGCTTCTTTTAATGATTTATAATTAAAGGAAATATCCAAATGTTCAATGCAAAAATGGCCCATAAAATTCTCCTTAAACTGATTCAAATTCAATGTCATTAACAGTTTTCAATGAAGGGGCATGAGAAATAAATTCCAAATGAAGTTGACACAAGAAGAAGTACAAATTTAGTAAAATATAAAGTGTTATGGACAAAAAAATGAAGAAAATAATTAAGGTAGAAGTGGTCATTTACATTATCCATGCCCTTAAAGAGGGATCCCCAAGGTCTCCCACATTTATCGAGTTCACATGCAAGCATCTCATCCTAACCCAACTTACAGAGTTGGAACCCTAGTTATAGAGCCAATCATTTTCCCCAAGTTCAGGGGATTTTTTTACATCCACAAAGTTGTTTCTAGTTATCCAATATAGGAGAAAAAGTGTTATCTTGCACCTGTGTGGCTAAAATCCAAGGATAGGGGGTATACATCCTACCTAATTCATTCATTCTTCTAAAACTAATCCTTGTACTCTGCATGAATTTATCCTATTGGTCTCATCGAGAAACTTTCAATTTTGCTAGTAGACCAAGGGCCCATTAATGAGGTATACATTTTTTTGTTAATCATAGTATATATTTTCACCATGTCAAATCAACCCTATTAAAGTGAAGATATAATAGGTCATATGAATTCATTCTTGAATTATAATGTTAAATACAAAATAATTTATTTTTCTTAAAAGACACAAGAGAAATAAACACCATTATTTTTTAATTTAAATGAGATATTTAAAAAATAATATACATGTACTTTCAATTGGGCAATGCAGATGGAGCGCATAGGGAAGGGCTTTGAGGGAAAGCGCAAGGGTTTTGATGGCCAGGGCAAGGGGCATGAGAAGAAATTCCATAGGAATGAGGAGGATTTCCATGGCATTCTGGTTAATCTTAAAAAGCCTCTGGGTTTGGATCAGCTTAAATATAGTGAATTTCCTATTCAACCACATCGCCTCCAGCATGAGGGAAAATTGGATGGCCCAGATCAGCTTCAACATAGGTGTGAGGGAAAATCTAATGGCAACATGCAACAAGAACAAAGTAATCATTCTGCCTCTGATCATATCTTTCATGATTTTCCTTCCATTTTCTCCTCTACCCCTATTGTCCAACCAGCTGGGGATCATGACCATAAGTTTAGACAAATTTTTTCTTCTACACTAGTGGTACAACCAATCAGCTCCATGTCAAACTCCTTTCCATTTCAGAAATGTCCTTTTAGAGATATAAATTCTAATATCACTGATAAGTCTATTTTCAAAGGGAAAGCAATTGTTCAGCCTGTCAAACCCTTTTTCCTTAACCCTTGTTTTCATGATCGAAGGTTGCAGCAGGGCTCTAAAGGTTCCCAACAAGTAAACCCTAACATCTCACCTTATTTTGAAAAGGGTGAATCTTTTCACCATATACAATAGCCTCAGCCACCAAAAATATTTGGGCAGGAAAATACCTCTCATTCTAATCCTTCAATGAATGGTTCATCTTGGAGATTCGTTTCAGATCCAAATAGGTGACATAAATTTGATCAAAAAAGTCAAAAGTGACGGATCTTCCAAAAGCAACCAGTATTTGATATATGTGAAGGTGCTCCTCACAATTTACCTATGTAACACAATCTAAATCAAGAGAAGATAGACTTGAATACTATTAGAGCCCCCTTCATGCCAAAAAAGATTTGGAGGAAAAAAGTTCATGGTAAGATAAATCAAGGTCTTCTGCACCTTACATCTAATCTAAAGCTGTAGGACAATAATCAAGTGAAATCCCAGAATCATGCGGATCAAAGTCCTTTGAATTCGTCTCAACAACAACTGAATGTTACTTTTTTTAATCACACATTGCAAAGCTCGATCTCTACCCCTTAGCAATTAGATCTCATAGGTAAGTTTTCTATGGCTTCTTTATCTTTTATGGATATCAAGAATTGGGCTTTCAAGATCTGGTCTGGACTTAAAGATATTTTTTTATCATGATTTAGACTCCAATTTCTTTATTGCTATTTTTAATTCCAAAGATGAAAGAGATGTTGTTAATAAGCAGAAAGGGTGGTTTTGTCAAGGAGTGGGTTTATATACCATGTTGTGGATCCCAAATTTCAATCCATAAGATATTAATATCCAATTCTTTCCTCATTGGGTTTCTTTTCCTTCTCTACCATTGGAGTATCGTGATCCTGAGATTGTGGAAATTATAGCCAACAAGTTGGGTATTTTTCTAAAACATGACTTGATTCCATATGAGTGTCCCCAATTTGAAGTCAGGGTTTGTATACTAAGTAACATGCATAAACCATTTCCTAAAACTATTTCTCTCATATCCAAATGGGGAAAATGGACGCAATTAGTTATGGTGTAGGATTCCTCTGTGATTCATAAATTTCAAGATAAACTTGGTCACTTCAGTTTTATGTGTCATTCTAGTCAAAAGGATGGTTTACAAGTTTGTCCTGATCATTGTTCAGATCCCAACATTTTCTCTCAGAAAATTTCCTTCATGGAATGTAATATTTTTGAGGCCAATACAACTCTTTCCAAGTCAAGGGACCAAGATGATACAATAGACAGTTCCTACAATTTGCATGTAGTGAATAGGCATATGCCAAATTCATTCTTGGTTTTTCTTCAACAATTTCTTTGGATTATGGCTTTCTTCTAGCATGCGTATTTCACTAGTAAATTTTTTTTGCTCGAGTTTGACCCTTCATCTCCAAGGGATTCCTTTATAGATCTAAGCTCCAAGTTACTCCCTTAGATAGATTATCAACATTGTGCATCTCCGAAGTCACTTCATTTGATCACTTTTCATAATAGAAGATTCTCAGTTTCATTGCTAGGGTGGCCTATCTGGAACCTCTCCATCCATCCTTCTCCTGTGATATTGAATTTTATTTGTGATAAAATTTTATCTGAAATTACCACCTCTATTATTTTTGATATTGCAAAAGAAGAAGGTTTGCAAGCTGAAGATTATATTTCACCTGTAATTGACACCCTGCTTTGAGAATTTCAATTTTGGAATAAATTGATCCCTAATCAGGCATTTGACTCTCAAACAATTTTTAACCTATTTCCTCAGTACCCTGGTGTAGGCAATGTACATCTAATGGCAAAAGATTCCTTGGGATTAGAGGCTAACCTCTATCAGCTTGTGCAAAAGTCTAAGGTTTCATTACCGCAAGAATCTCAATTTCTAGATCTACACAATCATGATAATTTGAAAGTTCAGCCTCTATCAATATTGAAAACTCCATCTATTAAACCTCCTATTGTTAAAACACCCAAGACACGAGGTAGACTAAAGGGTTCCAAGATTAGAACAGAAATTGCTACCGGTATCCAAACAACATTGGACAATAGCTTCACTGTTATTACAAGATCGACAAGGAGAACTAGGTGTTCTCCTTGTCTCCAGCGAAGATCATCTCTTGGAATGTCAGAGGTTTAAATGCCTCTAACAAGAGGCAAAGAATCAAACAAGTCATTGATTCTTTGCAATCAGATATTATTTTATTGCAGGAAACTAAAATGTCCCAACATAACTTTGATAAAATAGTTGCTACATGAAAAAAATGGAAGTCTCATCATATGCAAGGATTGGGCGCTTTTGGAGGTATAGCAGTACTTTGGAATCCTCTTTTAGTTAATTCACAACTCATCTAACAAGAGAACAATTGGCAGATCCTAAACATACCAGCATTTGACATATCTTTTATTCTGATTAATGTATATGGTCCTGCTTCGTCTTTGGATAAGACATGTTTATGGAATTCTATCACATGCCCTCTTAAATTGCAAGAACAATAGCAAGTGGTTATTGGTGGTGATTTTAATGCATTATTATCTCAATCTGAGAAAATTGGAGGCATAATCCCTCCCCATAAAACAATATTAGATTTTAATGCCTTTTTGGATAATAACAATCTAATGGATGTTCATCCAATTAATGGCTCTTTTACTTGGACTAATAAGAGATCTAGATTTGCTAATATTGCTGCCCGCCTAGACAAATTTCTCTTAATCTAATGACTAGAAGTTGAGCTGTTTAGATATTTCTTCAGAAATTCTAACTTAACCAAGTTCTGATCATTTTCCCATATCTTTAAGCCTCACTTGCAATAAAAATCTTCGGAACAACATTTTCATTCCTCATTCAAATTTGAAAGTATGTGGCTTAGGCATCCCACATTTCTCCTTAGCATCCAACAATGGTGGAATGAAGTTCCAAGGGAAGATCTTAAAATGCACCAGTTTTCCATGAAGCTCAAATATGTCAAATCTCAAATTAAAATCTAGAATCAATAGGTGTTCAAAAATGTGTTTCATCAAAAGGCAGAATTCAAGGCACAGTTAGAAGAAGTATATAATCAGATCATCCAACAAGGAATGAATGTAGAAATGTTCTCTTCTCAAAATAATCTGCAATCACAATGGGAGGATCTGTGTGCTAGAGAAGAGATGTACTAGAGACAAAAATCTTGAGAATTCTGGCTCCAAGATGGGGATAGAAATACAAAGTTTTTCCACAACTCAGCTAAGCAAAAGAGAATTAATAGCACAATCTTTCATATCAAAGATGCTTCTAGGTGATCTTTTGAGCAATGAAGAGCTTATTAGAAATGAAGGTGTTAAATTTTTTAAAAGCCTTCTTGCGCCTGATGTTTTTCCTAATCCTTTTGTGTCACAAGTTGAAGAACTTCTTGAATCTATTCCAAATCTAATTTCAGATCAAGATAATGATATTTTGATGGCGCTTTTCACCATTCAAGAAATTTGAAAGGTTGTATTTTCCTTTCCACCTAAAAAAGCCCCAGGTCCAAATGGCTTTTATGCATTATTCTACTAGAGTTGTTGGAATATTATTGGGTGGGATTTATTGGCAGCTGTTGAAGAATCTCGACGATCTAAAAATATGTTGAAATATTTTAACACTACAAATATTTCCATTATTCCAAAGATTAAGGATCCCCAAACCTTTGCAGATTTTTGACCAATCTCTTTGTGTAATTTATCTTATAAGATTATCACTAAAGCCATATATCTGAGGATTCAACATCTTATTCCACGTATCACCTCTCCAAAACAAGGTGGATTTGTCTCGGGAAGGGAAACCATGGAAGGGGCTCTTGTGGCTCATGAAGTTCTCCAATCTATTAATTCAAGTAATTCTTCAAATGTTATTATTAAATTGGATATGATGAAAGCTTATGATAGAGTTTGCTGGAATTTTTTACTTTAAGTACTTGATAAAATGGGTTTTCCAAAAATTGGTGTAAATGGATTAAGGCATGCATTTCAGGAGCTTGGTTTTCTTTGATCATTAATGGTAAGCCCGTGGGTTTTTTTCCCTCTACACGAGGGATTAGACAAGGGGATCCTTTATTCCCAATTCTTTTTATTATTATGGCTAAAGCATTTAGTAGGGAAATCTCACACGAACATGTGTTACAGAAATGGAAAGGAGCTCTTATTTCAGGAACAAACATATCTATTACACATTCTCTTTTTGCGGATGATACTCTATTGTTTGGATTGTCAGATGTCCAGGAAGCTCATCAAATTCTTTATACTCTTGATCTCTACTCAGTTGTGTCTGGCCAAGTTATTAATGCTCAAAAATCCAAGATTTACTTTTTTAATACTAAGAAGTTAGTTTCAGATAAAATTAAATGGATCCTAGGTTTCTCAGAAGATTTTCTTCCCTCAGTATACTTGGGTATTCCTTTCTTCATGGGTTCAAATAGATCTTCATATCGGTCTTCGGTTATTCAGCATATTCAGAGTAGAATTGCTTCTTGGAAAGTTAGATGGTTGTCATTGGCGGGGAAAATATTGCTGATCAAATCAGTTCTAGCTGCATTTCCTAATTACTTCATTGCTATTCTCAAGATTCCTTCCAAAGTGTTACTAACAATTCAAAAATTGATTAAGGGTTTTCTTTGGTTAGGTAATTTGAATGAATCTCGTAAGATCCCACTCATTTCCTTGCAAGATATGTCACAGATTCTTAGTGCTGGAGGGGCCAATATTCATGATCTATCCTTTAGAAATGAAGCTTTTGGTGGGAAATTGATTTGGCACATGTATTGTAAATCTTAGTCCAAGTGGTGCAAAATTATGCAGCAAACATATCTTGATAATAATGATCCCTCTAGAATCCTCACTATCTCAAATCCTCCAAAAGGCTTGGTTATTTGGGACTTTATGATAGCTTCGTGCAAAATCATAGTTGACTTCATCTCTTGGGAAGTAAATAATAGTTTTAGTATTAACTTTTGAAATGATTCTTGGAATGGTCAAATTCCACTCTCTAAGAGTGGAATCTCACTGAATGTTATCCAAGTCTTTGAGCTTCATTGGGGGTCTCAATTTTTTCATTATGTGGATCATGTCTGTGAATTTTCTAAGAAAATAGTTTGGAAGGATCCCGTGAAGTTACCTCTATCACCTCAGGAAATCAGTCAATTTCAACATATTTTGTCTTCTAGACAAGTTTTTTTCTCCGAAGCCCAAGATCAAATTTTTTGGGCTCCAGCTAAGGATGGAAATTATTCAATGAAAGAGGGGTACAAAATTCTACATTAGAATGGTCTACAAAATCCTATTTCAAGAGCTTTTTCATTTTGTTGGAATCCGGTTGTTCTTCCTAAAGCAGGTTGTTTCTCATGGTTAGCTCTTAAAAAAAGGATTTTAACTAGTGACAGATTGACCAGATCAAATATTGCTCCTCCTTTTAAATGTGTTCTTTGTGAGGAGCATGAAGAATCCGTGAATCACCTGTTTGTTACATGTTCCTTTGCTTTTCAATGTTGGTGCTTTATTTTGAGTAAACTCAATTATTATACTCCTTTGCCAAACAATCTCTGGGATCTCTTTCAAGCCTGACCAATTCTTTATCAAAAATCTTTGTTTACAAATCTCTGGAAATGCATACCAGCATTGGTTATCTGGCCTATTTGATGGGAATGTAACAAGTTTATTTTAAAAAAGGAATCACTCCCTCTGGACATTGTTTTGAATGGTATTGAAAAATCAATCTTGGAAGTGACTAATTCTAGTCTAAAAGTGGTTAAAATTAACCCGATTGTGATCCAATGGGAATCTCAAATTGTCCAAAAATGGAAACATTTGTTCATACCATATGGTTGGAATATTAACTATTCCCCATCTTCTCTCTTACCTAGAAAGAATTTTTGGAGACCTCCAGCATATGATTTTTGGAAGCTAAAATTTGATGGAGCTTCAAAAGGAAACCCTGGCCCATCGGGTTTTGGAGCATGTATTAGAAATCCCTCTGGCCAGGTTGTGGCTATTATAGTTTCTCCTTTCCCTATTGACACTAATAACATTGCAGAGGCTCATGCACTATTGGCTGGACTTATTCTAGCTAAATAGGGTTGTTTCCATAGGCTACATATAGAAGGGATTCGTTAGTTATTATTGGTGCTTGTATCTATAGGTGCATCATTTCTTAGAAACTAAAATTTGTTCTTAATTAGATTTGGAGACTTCACGATGAATGTTTGGATATTAGCATTTCGCATATTTATCGAGAAGGGAATAAAGTTGCAGATTTTTCTTATCAAATTTGGGTTGTGCAAGGATTACTACTTCTACTCTTCACCCTTTTCCTTTTATTGAGAAATACAAGGTCTTTCAAAATCTTATTCAAGAAGACTTGGATGCATCTACATCTACCCACTCAGCATCTGAAGTTCATATTTCAGGTGTCGAGTAGATGCCATGGCTGTCGAGTTTTTTGAACTATATTCAAATGTCTCTTAGTGCCGAGTAGACCAAGCTTTATCAGGTGCCGAGTATGTTCTTTAGGTGTCGAGTAATCCAGATTTGCATTAAGTGTCGAGTTGTCCAGAGTTGTATCAAGTGCTGAGCTATCTAGAATCATATCAAGATGTTGAGTAATCTAGATATGCATTAGGTGTCGAGTTGTCCAGAGTAGTTTCAAGTGTCGAGTTGTCCAGAATTTTATTAGGAGCCAAGTTGTTTAGATTTGTTTCAGGTGTTGAACTGGTTAGTTTGATGGTGTAGTGCGAGTTTGAGTTGTTCAGAATTGTATCAGGTGCTGAGCTGGTCAGTTAGAGGTGCCGAGTGATGCAGAGCTATATGTCAGTTAGTTGGTGAAGTGATTGTTTGACAATATTTGTATTTGGTGTTGAATTGTCCAGATTGGTATCAGGTGCCGAGTTGCTCAAAATTGTATTAGGTGCCGAGTTGCTTAGAATTCAGAATTTTATTAGGTGCCAAGTGATGTAGAGCTGTATGTTTTTTTCCAAGTGAAAACTTGTACGTGCTGAGTTTTGGTGCTAAGTTTAAGGTTTTAAGTTGTCGAATTGCCTTGGTAATAGAGTACACGTTAATAAATTTTGCATGATTTACTCAGAAACATTTATGATGACATGACTTGCATAGTATATTTTAAGTGCTTCTATTCTAATTATTCCCTGACGACATTTAACTTTTTGATACTGGGATTTGATTTTTTCATGTGACTAAATCTGAGTCATTAAAATAAACGGTTGCCATTACTTTTTTCAGCTCTTACAAGGACGTTCTCTTGTGATGGCTTTTAGCATGTTGCACTGTATAATTTATTACATGAGTATTGCAATCTTTATTTATCTCAGCCTTCAGTTACATTTTTTACAAGAATACAATTTTGTGATTTGGTTACAAGATGAATTATGGATGGGATATCGCTCAAGCTTGTGATATGTGTCACAAACAACACCATGCCATCATGCCAAAGAATTTTTGTATTTTCTTATCTTCATCTTTGGAGGAAAAGGTGTTACTAAAACATTATTACTGATGAAGTGATGGATCAAATGTTTTTAATTTACTCATCCACAATTCGAAGACCTATTTAGCATATTATTGGTGAAGAGTTCTTTTTCTCTTCGGCACTTATGTTCCTATATCCATCTCAGTTTATTTCAATTTTCCTTTCTAATGTAATAAATTTAATATAGTCACCTGATTTGCTTCAAACATTGGCCCATAAGGTAATCCATCCTCATTATCTGGTTGATAATAAACTGATTTTGGCTATGCAAAAGTAGGATTTATGGAATGGAGTGACACTAGTTGGTGGTTTGTTCTCACATTATCAACTTATGCATATACATGAGTTTTTTGATATTTTTGAAGCAATTAAGAAAGTTGTAGACACTGGTAGCTTTAATTATTTGAAATATACTTTGCCCTCTGCACCAACTTTAATGGATGTTCAATTGGTGGAGCGTATTAAGTTAGTAGGTCAGGCTTTGTTTGATTTACCGATGGATTCTACTGCTTCAGTTTCCAGGGGTATGAATCTAGCTTCAGTGCTGCCGATTGAACAGAATTTTTGGGAATTAATTGATCAGGTTTACTTGGATTTGGACTGGATTCAAACCTCCTCAAAGTTTTGTACTAGCTTGGGCCCTCTTCCTAGTGAGCTAGGGTCATTTGAAGGTCGTTTTGGATCTGATTGGGTAGATTTGTAAGATTTATGTTTTTTGCTAGGTCATTGCCATGAAGATAGTGCTTGGAGACTGCCAAAATGTCATGACACTTTCTGTTTTGTGATGGGTGGTAGTTGAAATACCTCTTGTATCTATATGTTTAAACTATCTATACTTTTTTTTTTATTAGGGACGGTGTTGGGTTTTCTTTTCTAATTCTTTCCCAGTTGACCTCATTGAATCAGATTTAATAAAATAATATAGTGGCTTGCCACTTTTGCCTTTATATATATATATATATATATATATATATATATATATATATATATATATATATATATATATATATATATATATATATATATATATATATATATATATATATATATATATGTATATGCACTTTCTTTTTATAATAATAATAATAATAATTATTTGTATCTTCCCAAACATAGTGAATATGGGGTTGTAAACCACCCTATATTTGTATTTGTGATTCTCATCATTCATAATTAGGTAGGTTTTGTTAAGTATTTCCCAACCATTAAGCACAACTGGTGGTTTTTTTTGAATATAATGCATGTGAGGAATAGGTCTAAACAGAAGGGCCTTGATTGGTTCCTCAAGACAAATAAAGTAGACTACAGTTTTGATGAATCATAAATTGGAAATGGTTGGTCCATTATTTGGTTTATATCTTAGGGGTCTAGTCTTTTTGAGTTAAAAGATGTGGGGAGGTTGAGTTTTGTGTTCTAGTAACTTTTGTGAAGTTTGATTCTTGATGTGCTATATGATGAGAACTAGTATTTCTACGTAAATTCATTTGTTGTGATTTTTTGATTCAAATTTTGAGGCTTTTGATCTATGATCTATTTAACATTTATAGTTGCTTGTATAGAAGAGATGTGATTATGGTGATTCTTGTTGGAATTCTTATTAAGAAACAAGATACTAAGAGGGGCCGCGGGTGGGAGTGGGGGGTGAATCAGGATAAATAGAAATTTTCATTGTTAAAACAATATCTCAAGTTAACTGCATTCACTCCTAATCCATCTCATATCTTATGTCTCATTCCATATAATCATAAACTTATAATGCTAAAATTGAAATCTATCTAAGCATAACATCCATAAAAACATAACCACACAACGCAAAAGATTGGTAACCCAAAAACCCTCCAAGGTGAAGGTAAAACTAGGGTGAGGATGAAACCCACAAATCTTTACTATGGAAACAATAAATTTTTCCTATTAAGGCTACAATTTGATCACTTTTATGATCTACCTTGTGAGCGGTATGCTCTATTAAAAGATTTATAAGACTGTTAGGTCTCACCTTGAATATAGGATTTTAGACTTATAATGAAGTAAGGACTCTGTTAGGAGATTTAAATAAGGTCTGTTAAAACCACTCTATTAAGAGATTTTCCCTGACTCAATCTATCAAAATTAATTTAGTACTTGATCCTTTAGTTTCCTCTACAAGTCGTTTACAGATCTCCTCTCTTCAATGTCTCAAACTAATCTTCTTATCTGATATATTTTGTTATGTTCTTCATTGCTATGTTTCTTTGTCTGATCTTCTCTCTGCCTTTAGTCTTCCTTACTCTATACTTCACTTTTTCACTCCTTCATGCTTTCATCTTGCTTCCATTCACATCATTTCATGATTTAGGGTTAAAACCCTTCTTAAATAGTTAATCGTAGAAAGTTATAGATCTTAATCAATGATCTATATTTCATCCTTTTATCATTTTACCCTTCTAATTTTTTGATTAGTTACTCTACTTTTCTTGGGATTAATTCCTTCTACCAAAATGCGTAATCTACTCCTTAACTATCTCTACAATCATTAAATGTCACATAGAAGTCAACTAAAATGATTTACATAAGTGTTTGTGCCATTACAAACTCATATGCCGAAACTAGTTTACTCGACAATTGAATGTTTTGACTCTTAGTCATAACTCACATTCATGTTGTCACTTAACTTCTATAGGCTTGGCATAAAATGATTCACTAGGCACAAGTTAACCTTTACTTCACTTGGTCTCCATTGTTTTTCTTGGCATGTATGCTTACTTGGTCTTTGTTGGGGTGCTCGAAAACCTTTGACTTCTTCAACATGTAATAAAATATAAACAAGTCCTGTGTAGCTCGGTCTACTCTAGATGCTTTGGTCATAGTGATGAATTACCAATGTTGCGTTGAAAATTACTAAGTGTTAGGCACAAATAGGCAACTTTTGATTAGAGATCAACAATCTCCCCCTTTAAAATTTGCAGCAAATTTTTTTATCATGACTTAGCAATCAAAAATATAAAAAATGTAGCACCACTCCTATGACTGTGATTTAGTCTTCAAAAATTGAATTCTACTATACAATATATACATGTCTGCACTCTAATGTTGACTCATTTTATCTTGTATTTTCCCCTAGTTTATTTTGACATTTCCCCCTTTCATCTTTTGTATACATATCCCCCTTGTTTTTGACACTTATGGCTTGGGTTTTTTAGGGGTCATATGATATTTATCCAAAACATTTTATGAGACACCAAAATATTTTCAAGTCTTTTATTCCATTTGGTTCTTACTGATTCCATGACTTATATTCTAATATGTAGCTGAGCAACTAGATCAATTAGGCTCTCCGTTGTTGAAAGATGTGGATCTTTCCTTGTTAATTTATGAGCCACTGATAATTCTTCTAAATTATCTATAAATGGGGTAATAACATAAATTGAATAGAAATCAATATTTTCCTAATGTTATTATCTCTAGCCATCAACTCGGCTAACCTCTATGCCATTTTATTGAAAGAGTGTGAGCTTGAACTTGCATTCTTGCTTAATAAAATTGTACAAGCCTTCATCTTTTCCTATAACTTATCAATAGCATGTTGATTATCCAATTAAAGAAATCAACATCACAAAGTTTTATATACAAAGAATGAATTAATTTCAAAATTTCTTCCACACTTGTTACAAGAGTATAAAGCTCAACCTACCTAATTGCAAGTTTAGTTGAGACTTTCTCTAAAACTTTGTGCTCAAATTTCTTTTTAGACCATGTCATCAATTTGTCATTGGTCTCTTTATCTTATGTTTGTACTTTATCAACTATATACATGAGTTGATCTAGAATTTGATGTTTCCCATTAACACAATGAATCTCAAAAGCATCAACAAAAATATCCTTGATATTATGTAGTACTTATTTGTTCTTGTGTTCTCTCTCAGTTATTCTTGCTTTGTCTTGCAACTCAACAAGGTTTTCAAATGTTGCATATGTTCTAGAGTTATAATGTGCAGGTCATACATAGGTAGTGTGATGACCTCATCTAAAATCATTGAATCCTCTGTTGTAACATCTTTCTATGCAACTATATGTGATCGAAGGGTGCTATCACTAGGTAGTTATACCTGTAGTTGTTTTCTCTTAGCACATGATCCAAATGTATGTATTGGCTCCTCTAGAGTTGATTTAACCTATTGCATAGGCGTAACAATTAATATCTATATTGGCATGGCACTCAAAAGTTGTATAAGAGCTTGGATAGCCTGTTTATCTTTTGGTTTCTCTACTCTACTGACTCTATTTGCTTCTCCTCCTTTTGTTCTTCTGTGGTGCAATCTATGACATGGGTAAATTATGGAAACGCAATTATTTCCTTGCCTTATGATGGGTGTGCAAATGTGCTTTGTTTTTGTACATTCTTTTTACATTCTTGCCTTGCTTTAAGACTGTCCTAATCCCTATTATGCCATTAATCATTAAAGAATATAATGCATTTAATAAAGTTTTAAGGTATGAAATATTTCTTGAAGAGTGGATGGTTAATGCAGAAATAATCATACATTTTGGTTTATTCTGCTACAAGAACTATAGATAATGGATGAACATGAAACTATCATGTAAAGCAATGAATAGCTAGGAGCCATTGATTTGTTATTTCATTTTGAGAAAATCATTTTGTAAATATTGAAAAGAATAGTTAGATACTTCATGATCGGTTATATTTTGTTAAAGACTTGAGGCTAGCAACCAAACCAAATTGTTGCTTATGCATATTTAGGGTAAAGGCCATCGGCCACTAAAGTTTGGTTATTAATTTATTAAACAAATGGGAATCTATATAAACAAATGATAAGCTTGTAAGCCGATATGCTATGATATATGGAAGACTCTATTTAAACTATCTCTGAAATTCTTGGCATTAACAAAAGTGAAGACTCTGTAGCAGCCAGCATTAGAATATTTCTCACCATGTGAACTAGAGGAAGGGCCCCCTCTCGAGAAGCTTGGTGAGATCATTTCAAGTTGTGTTACGTTGTGTGCTTTTACATATTGATTGGTTGTCTATGTTTGAAGTTTATTTCAGATTGAATTGAATGTGTGCATTTATATATTGATTAATTGTATGTACCTTTTAGGAAGCTTATTGCATATATGTTTGTTAATTAAGTAACATCTATGCAATGCTTGTTGTTGCTAATCAAGGATTTAATTGTCCAATGAAGTAATTGGTTGCAGAATTATTATCTATTCAACTTGCTATATATCATTATTCTTTTGCTACATAAATACCAAACCCTCATCTATTATAGAATACTTTCCACTACATTCTTCCTATCGTATCCATCCATTTATTGAACAACCTCCTGTTGCTATTTATAATGCTTCATGTTGCTATTTACAATACTTCCTATCACCATTTATCATACTTCCTGTCGCACTCTATATCTAGAATTAGTTTGTTGTAAACAATCTCCTATTTCCACTAAAAAAGTGGATTTCAACTCGTAATCAGATCAACTCTTAATTAGACAAAACTTTGCAATAGCATTCATAAAACATTGTGCTCAATTGTGTAAGAAGCGTGTTAATGAGAATCTAAACTTTAGATTAGAATTCATTTGCAATAGTAATCTTAGAGGTGTGATAATTTGGATAGTTTAATTTGCATTCATAAACCTCTTGATTTATTATTTTCTTCCCTTGAGAAAAAAACTATTATATCTCTCATGAGTTTACGAATCCCACATCGACATTCTTAGGGTATTTTTGATTCATAAATATACCATCAAATTGAACTATAGTTTTACCCTAAATTTTTGGTGCCTTGCTAGGGAGAGATATTAAAGGCATGAAATTATAATAAGTCAAGATAGGAACAGCGAGCCCTTGAAAAGTCTTGAGCAATTGTCGACCTTGCTCAGGATAGTACCTTTAGTTTCCACTATAGTAGATCATTTAGTTGCATGAATAGGCTTAGAGATAGTCAAGGTAGTTTTGTTAAGAAAGAATTAGTAGGTAGTTCACAAATTCAAAAACTAAAAAAAGAGAAAAATTCATCAACCATTGAAATCAAACCAAAAGACGAATTTAGAATCTAGCCATCTTCTCAATCTATTTCTCCTCCTACACCTTCTTAAATTTCTAAACAATTTGCAAAGTCATACGAAATTAGGTTTAGTAAGCCTCTAAAATATCTGGAACAACCCTTTAAAACATATTATACACCTTGGGCAACCAAAGTTTTGGAAGAAGTTATGGCTGACAATGTCAAAAATAATGTAGGAGAAAATGATGTTGGAAATAATGGGAATGCAATTTTTCAACACAATACAACCTTTGAGTTTCCTATTCAGCCTCTCGAGGATAATGCTCCTACGAAAAACGTCCCTCACTCAACACTTCTCATATTTAGAGGCCCAACCTCTGAGGATCTTGGTATGTTCCCATTTGAATTTGATGTCCTTTATAATAGCTATGATTATCAAAGTGATGCACAAAAACTAAATCTCTTTCCAGCTACCTTGAAAGATGCTACATTATGATGGTTTATGAGTCTTAGGGACATTAGAACATGCAACCAAATGAAAGATACTTTTCTAGAAAAAATATCAGGAGTATTGTAAGACCAAGGAAGTATGGGATGAAATCTTCCACATGACTCAATGAGAACAAGAGTTAGTTGAACACTTCTTGGAACATTTTGCATTTAGCTTACAACACTCAAGATATCTTGATTTAACTTCAAATACCATCAAGATGCTTTTCTTAAGAGGGATTCATGAGGAAACCATGGATTCCTTAAATTTGATTAGTAAAGGTGATATTTCTAAAATGCCCTTTGAAGATATTTGTGATATATGCAGGAACTATTTGCGGTCTCATTGATTTATTTGTGGGAACTCAAGTAAGTTCTCCACTATGGGAAATGTGTCAGGTATCTCTAAGCTTGAGATTGGTAATTTACTTGAAGATCTTAAAACTGACCTATTAAATCATATGGGAAAACAAATTGACGCTTTGTATTCTTGTAGGAAACATGAGGAAGTTGAAAAGGCCTTGGCAATATATTGCCCAACCTATCATAAGAAGCATGGATTAGAAGATTGTCCTTATAATCGAACTCATGTAGCATCACTCGAAGAAGCTAGCAAGACTTCAATGCTACGACCTCTCCCTGAAGGGATGATTCCTATGGAATATACCAAAGAATCAGTTTACTATATGGCTCCACGATGCTAATTTTTACCTAGAGGGTTCTTCAATAAATATTTTCCTAGACCACCTCAACAAATCCCTAACCAAGATCCATGGTATGGAGGTTATCAACAACCCCAACCTTATCAACAATGGTCTCAAAATTTTCAACCTAGTACACAACCATGGCATTAGACATGGAGGCCACAACCTTTGTATACACCTCCATAACCTTATATACAACCTTATCTTCCACAACAATCATTTCTTCCACCACCATTGATAAGACCCTACCAATAACCTCAATAATTTCTTCCCCCCATAGCTCCATCTTCTTCAAATCAACCACAACCACCTAAACCTACATCCATGCCAACTCAACCAAATCCAAATCCTAACAATCAACCTCCTCAACTACTCTATCATAGTGAGCATTCCTACCCATCTTGTTAACATGGTTGAGTTGGATGGTGTACACCTCAGATCTAGGAAGGCTCTTAAAGGAACTACTATTACAAAGGTCCATGATGAACCTAAAGAAGAATTAGAAAAGGAGCCTCCTTTTCTAGACTAATTCATCCCTAAAATAGAGCCTAAAGTCCCAACACACTCAAAATTTGATATTTCAAATGAATTGCACGATGTTAATATCAAAATTCCTCTTTTGTAAGCTCTGACGGATGTGCCAGTGCACAATAAGACAATACAGGGATTATGTACTTGATGACAGAAAAAGAAGTATCCAAAGACTATCCAAGTTATCAGACAACTAGTAGAATTAATGTTGGAAAATATTAGCATTCCAAAATATGTAGATCCTGGTAGTCCTATCATCTAGGTAAGTATTGGTACAATTATTATTCCTAATACACTTGTAGATCTATGTGCTACTATAAATGTCATCACCAATGAAACAAAAATAAAATTATCCTTGGATGAACTTAGACCTACTCCTATGGTACTTCAAATGGCTGATCTATCCTTAGTCAAACCAGAGGGGGTTATAGAAGATGCCATTCTTTCTATTGATAGTTGGGATTATCCAACTAATTTTATGATCCTAAAGCCCAAAGCTAAGTTGGGGGGATATCCTCTTATTCTTGGAAGACCTTGGCTATCAACAACCAATGCCCACATTAATTTTTGGTCAGGTAACATGATTATTTCCAATGGTGAGCAAACAAAAGAGTTGACCTTATATCCTCCTACTCAACCATTATTAAACACCAAAGATCCAACATTGGTCGGTAATGATTCAAATGATTATGTTCTAGTCCTTACCATTGGGCAAGTATAGTATTTTGAAGACCCAACTGATGAGTCCATTTTAGTAAACTTCCTTCAGAATAGGTATGAATCTAATGATATCTTAGAAACTATGATTTTCCCTTCTCATATGACTATTGACTATCCTTTTGGGAAATTTTCTTTAGTTGGTAATCCTTGATCCATTCAACACTTCCTAATGTTACATCAGCTTCTGTCACATCAATGTTTGTATAGTCCATTATTGTCTTTAGAAAAACTAGAAACATCATCAAGACCCCTCCTTAGTGCTCCTACATCATCAGAACCTATAGAGATCCTACCTGGGTGTACTCTCAATATTAATCCATAGTTAACACTAGCTTAGGTTAAAGATCTCATAAGAATGTAAAGATCCATTTGCATGGGAGTATCAAGACATGTGAGGTATTCATCTTGACACTTGTACCCATCACATTTACATAGAAGAAGGAACTCGCCCAGTTCGACAACCTCAACATAGACTCAATCGTGCCTTGCGTGATATCATGAAAGAAGAACTCCAAAAACTTTTGAATGTTGGTTTCATTTATCCAATTTTAGATAGCAAGTGGGTATCTCCTTTGGTTGTTGTTCCAAAGAAAAATGGTAAGTGGCATATTTGTATTGATTATTGAGCTTTAAATAAGGCTACTAAGAATGATCATTTTCCATTACCCTTTATTGATCAAGTTTTGGATACTCTTGCAAGAAAATGATTCTTCTCTTTCTTGGATGGATTCAGTAGGTACAATCAAATCCGTATCACCCCAAAAGATCAGGATAAGACTACTTTCACTTTCCCATGGAGAACCTTCACATACAATGTTCTCCCTTTTGGGTTATGTAATGCCCCTGCAACATTCCAACACACAATATTAAGCATCTTCATTGATCTAGTTAATGATTGTGTAGAAGTTTATATGGATGATTTTACTATTCATGGAAATACCTTTGATGAAGCTAAAGATAACTTAGAGAAAGAGCTTAAGTGATGTATCAACACTAATTGTCTCTAAGTAATGAGAAATGTCATATGTTGATGACAAAGGGAATTGTTTTAGGTCACTTAATCTCCTCAAAAGGTATACAAGTTGATCCTAAAAAGGTCCAAATAATTTAGGACCTCCCCATACCTTCAACCCAAAAAGATGGATGGATTTTTCTTGGTCAGGCTAGGTACTATAGGAGATTTACTCAAAACTTTAGTAAGATTACTTCTCCTTTGTTTACCCTGTTAGTTAAAGATGCTATTTTCACTTGGACCCCTAAGTGTCAAGAAGCCTTTGAAACTATTAAGAACAAGCTGGTAACTACCCCTATTCTTAGAGGTCCTAATTGGGAATTGCCATTCCATATTCACACTGATGCTTCTAATTTTTCAATGGGAGCAGTACTTGGACAAAAGGAAGACAATCTCTTATATTCAATATACTATGTTAGCAAGAACTTCAATAGTGCCAAGGTAAATTATATGATAACTAAAAAAGAATTCATAGCTGTTGTTTATGCCTTTAATAAATTTTGGCACTAGATTACTGGTTATAAAGTGTTTGTTCATACCGATCACTCAACAATTCAGTTTTTAATGAATAAACTTGTAGTAACTAGTAGGGTTAGTAAGTGGTTGCTTTTATTACAATAATTTGATGTCACTATACTTTATAAGCCTAGTTGAGAAAATCTGGTTGTAGATTTCTTGTCTCGGTTACAACAATCTAACAATGAAGTTGTTCTTGTTGATGACTTGTTCCTTGATGAACACGTCTTTGCCATTTTTGCCAAGAGTCCATGGTATGCCAACATCACCAACTATTTTGTCACATGAAAGTTTCCATCACACTTCTCTCCTCATGATCATTGTAATTTGGTGGGCCTCAGTGGATAATATACTCGGATCAATGGTCTTCTATTTCGTACCAGCATTGATAACATCATGTGTCGATGTATTCCTGAGGAAGATGTCTTTAATATTCTTCGTTCCTGTCATATTGAACCTTGTGGTGGACACTTTGCTACTTAATGAACTACTTAAAAGATTCTTACTATAGGTTATTATTAACTATGCTCCATAAAGATTGCAAGCACTATGTTCAACATTGTGACCAGTGCCAATGCATGGGTCATCTTACAAGATCTAATGAAATGCCACTTCACCCTAAGTTCTCTATTGAACTTTTTGAAAAATAGGGTCTCAATTTCATTGGACCTATTAACTCACCTTCTAAAACAAAGGAATATATTCTTGTTTGTATAGATTATGTCACAAAATGGGTTGAGGTGGTTGCGCTTAAGCATGCTCAAGATACCAAAGTTTTTGAATTCCTATAGTCCAAAATCTTTACTCGGGTTGGTGTTCCTCGTGAGATTACTACTAATCAAGGACCCCAATTTACTTCAGACCTCATTTTTGTATTAATCAAAGAATATGAAATTCACCATAGAAAAGCATCACCTTATCATCCTCAAGCCAATGGCCAAGTCAAAGTAAATAATCAAGAACTAGAGAACATTCTTACTAAAATTGTTGCACTTCATAAGTGTAATTGGGCCACATGGCTTCCTGAAGCTGTGTGGGCCTATTGCACCATGTGGAAGACCACCACTAGTCTAAACCCTTATGAAATTCTTTATGGTAAGAAGGTTGTACTTCCTATTGAGTTTGAGATTAACACTCTTTGAACTACCCTTCAACTTGGATTGATTCTCTCTAATGCTCAAAAGGAATGCATAAGACAACTCCACTCCCTTGATGAGTTATGTTAGGAAGCACTTCTTCATACTAAACTTGTTTAGGATCAACAAGCATTGTGGCATGAAAAACACATTCACCAGTGTTCTTTCTAGCCTCGGGATTGGGCACTTCTATATGATTCATGATTCTAGGATTTCAAAGGCAAGTTTCATACACGATGGCTTGGACCTTATGAAGTTGAGCATGTATATGCCAATGGTGTGGTTCAACTTTGTACCATAGACTCTGAATGTTCCTCATTAATGGTCACATACTGAAGCTCTACAAGAAGCCCCTTTCCAAGGAAGCTTTTATTTTTGATATCACAAAGAAACCTACCATGGTTCCCTTTGGTCTCCTTCAGCATTTCTAGCATATATCTATATAAATATATATATATACACACACACACACATATATATACACATACACACACACACACACACACACACACACACACACACACACACACACACACACACACACACACACACACAGATCCAATAATGAAAACCATTCTCTAGCATTATAGGGCAACTACTTGTTGCAAACTGGTCGATCCAACAACTTGTTGTTGTCAGACTCTCTGGTAGTGAAAACTGGTTCCCTAGTGCTTCTAGGAAGCGCTTGTTTGAAAATTGACTTCTTGGTGGTCTAGTGTCATACATAAATAAATTTTTTTAAAAAAAAGATGAAGAAAAAACAAAAAAATCTCTAGTAATAACCTCCGATGAATGCGATAGGAGGTCTCTTTGTTCCTGTCGCCCTTCTCTTGGCATCCCTTGCTCGTGGCCTTCTTGTCGCTCCAAGTTTTGAAATGAACTCCACTGCTAAGCTCGCCATGTGTTCTTGATCGATATCTTCAGCTTTGATGACCATTCCTTCTAAAATCTTTATTTTGTAGGTCATTATTTACTCCTCCCAAGTACCTACTGTCTCTTTCCTTGGGGTTGGTGGCACTCTCCTCTCCTTGATGGGCGATCTTCTTGTATTTGCTAACGTCTTCGGATCTACCTTCCTTGCTGTCACCATATCAAGAAGTATTTTTTTACCTTATGCTTTATTTCATGTATTTTATTTCTCTTGATGATTACTTGGCATGACGGGGATAGATCAACCACTTAAGTGGTGGGGGGGGGGGGGGGGGGGTGGGGGCTATGTCAGGTCATTTCTTACAATGAGTCCTTTGTCCTAACATTAATTGAGATCATCTTGCCATTATTACCAATTTTGATGGTACCATTTCCATTTATTTTGTTCTCTATTGCTAAAACTATTTGCACTTCCTATCATTTTCATTGTTGCTTTCCTGCTTATTTCCTACTGTGTTAAACCTACTTGAACTTTGTCGCTTGTCACCATGGGGGTTGAACATCTTCATTTTGAACTAGACTCATTGGATAAGTTGAATACTAATGAGGACGCATTAAAAAATTTTACTCATTCTGGATGACGAAGTTGTTTGAATGTCTGTGTGGGTTTGATGCTACCATAGCTGTGGAGTTTGCTATAGGATTTCAGGGAGCTAATGTTGTGGTCTGAGGACTACAATTTTTTGTGGATTTGCAAACTATTGCAAAAGTCACCGACCTACCCCAAACTGGTGACCATTTCTTTCCCAATCTATCATCAAGGGTTACAGATTTAAAGCCTCATAAGAAGTAGTTTCCTTAGCGAGGCGAGTTAGTTAAGAATGGCCAAGCGCAAGGAGTAGCATAGAAATCTCTACTAGCACCATGGGATGTTGTTGCAATTTTTTTGGTCAATTACATCACTTGTGAAGGACACTACATGTATGTATTTGCCCACCATTTCTACTTCATGTTACATTTATGTTATGGTGTGTCATGTCCCCTTTTCAAATTAAAAAAAAAAAAAAATCTTTGCTAAGACAGGCAGGCCCAAGAAAGTGAAGTTTCGAAAAAAGGGGGGTTAATCTTTGGAAACCGTTGGACTAATAAATGAAATTATTATTAAAATATTTTTCATTAACCTCTCTTGGATGTGAGTTACGGTTATGGCCTCTTTTAATGGGTTTGGAGGCATTTTGGGCAGGGGGGAGAACTTGATTTTTGCTCATTCTTTGTTATTCTTCAGAGGCTGCCAAACCTGTGGAGAAGGAGACCCAAGAACGGGAGTTTGTAGGTTTCCAGAGAGACCCAAGAACAGGAGTTTGCAGGTTTCTAGGAAGGCTAAGGACAGGAGTTTGAAGCCATTCCATGTGCATGCTCATACAGAGTTTGCCTTTGTGCTGAACAGTGTAGATTTGTGGGTTTTTGGGTGTGTTTTTTGCATGAGTTTGGTGTTTTCAGTTGAGCATTTCATATCAGTTTTGGTTGCTGCTGTATTTAAGACTTTAAGCTGTTAAAATAGATCTGAATATATGTATTGGGACGTGATTAAACTTCTAAGATAGTTTATTAGTGTTTTTGTGGTGTTTTCGGGCATTTTTGTGTTAATTTCGAGAGCCCGATGAGCATAGTTTTTGTCCTACATTTGTGAGCTGTTGTGTAAAGGCTATATAGATCTGGAAATGTCATTTTTTAGGCTGTTATGCTGCTTAAAAATCTGTAAAAATGGCCATTTTTAGATTTATTAATAATAGGTGAAGCTGTGAAGCTTTTGGCACCATTTCTGGCATACCCGATTTGGGGTTTCTTGAGAAATTTGGAGGATCTTTGTGATATTAGTTGTTTGATCTTAAAGATTTGATTAAAGATTGGAAATATCATACAAAATCAGAAAAGGGACATTTCATGGTGCTCTTTTTAATCTTCCATATTACCTATGTTTCTCCCTAAAGAGGTCATGTGACCAGTATAATTAGGTTCATGTTGATTCTTTGGCTCACCATGAGTTAATTAAGTTGATTATTGACCATAACCTCCATTTGGCTCAACCTATTCTAGAATGGGATGCATTTGTTAACCAAACCAATATAGAAGACCCTCAACTTCCTACCATTGATAATACCCTTGAAGTCGGTCCTTCAAAGAAGTGTGTTTGAAATCTCTAGGCCTACAGAAACAAAAAGCCCTAAAACCTAAAATTTCTAAAAAGAATACAAGAAATGAAAACCCAAATTGTAGTCCACATCCTATGGTTACTTTCCTGAAGCATCATACCCCTGATAGGTTATAAGGATTAGCTGAAATAGTTGGGTCCATATTTGATATGGAAATTTTGGGAACAAAGCCATCTCAGACAAAGAATGACCATCTTTTAAGAAGAACGAGAAGCCAACAACATAGGAACAAAAAGAAACATCAACAAAAAAGAGGGCTTTACTACTGAGGATCTAATTTCAGAAGAAGATGAGGCACATGAACAAAGAGACAAAGAAGAAATAGAACACCATGAGAATGTTACTCAGTTCGGTGAAGAAATTGGTGAAGAGATTGGGGAAGAGACTCCATAATGTACTATGAATATTTAGATTGTTGAAGATGAGGGCGCTATAGAAAATCAACAAGAGAATCTTGAGATTGAAAAATTATAGGAAAATGCTTAATAAACAACCAAAGAGGTATACCCTGCTTCTCATGAGGAAAATACTCAACAAGATGAGGCCATAATGAAGGAAAATCCAACCACCAATACTAATATGGTTCTTTATCAAGATACACAAATTGAGCATCCTCTTCATGAATTTTCTCTTGCAATGATCAATCCCAATAGTAATACACCCCATGTCACTTTTACAATTTAGAATGATCCAATTGCTATAGGAATGGGTGGAACTCATGGAGTTCCTGAAGTAGAATAGGGCATGCCACTTCTCTCTAATATACAGTTATGGAAGATTTTTACTCAAATCCAACATTGAAATCAACAACTACAGTTGCAATTGCAAGCACTTGTTTCTCAGGATAGGGGAGCTACTGATACCATTGAAGTTGAAGAGAATATAGAGATACTAAATGTAAAGCCTATTAGATCTAGCTAGTCACCTCATTTTCATGAGGACATGAAAAATCTTTAAGTTGGGGGGAATGATGGGTGTACAAATGTGATTTATTTTTGTACATTCTTTTTATATTCTTGCCTTGCTTTAAGCTTATCCTAATCCGTATTATGCCATTAATCATTAAAGAGTGTAATGCATTAAATAAAGTTTTAAGGTATCAAATATTTCTTGAAGAGTGGATGGTTAATGCAAAAATAATGATACATTTTGGTTATTCTACTACAAGAACTATAGATAATGGATGAACATGGAACAATCACGTGAAGCAATGAATAGCTGGGAGCCATTGTTTTGTTATTTCATTTTGAATAAATTATTTTGTAAATATTGAATAAAATAGTTAGAGACTTCATGATTGGTTATATTTTGTTAAAGACTTGAGGCCAATGGCCAAACCAAATTGTTGCTTATGCATATTTAGGGTAAAAGCCATTGACCATTAAAAGTTTGGTTATTAGTTAGTTAAACAAATGGGAATATATATAAAGAAATGATAAGCTTGTAAGCCGATATGCTATGATATATGAAAGATTTTGTTTAAACTATCTTTGAAATTCTTGGCATTAATAAAAGTGAAGACTCTGTAGTAGCTAGCATTAGAATATTGCTCACCACATGAACCAGAGGAAGGGCGACCTCTCGGGAAGCTTGGTGAGATCATCTCAAGTTGTGTTACATTGTGTGCTTTTACATATTGATTGGTTGTCTATGTTTGAAGTTCATTTTAGATTGAATTGAATGTGTGCATTTATATATTGATTAATTTTATGTACCTTTTAGGAAGCTTATTGCATATATATTTGTTAATTAAGTAAGATCTATGCAATGCTTGTTGTTGTTAATCAAGGATTCAATTTTCTCATGAAGTGATTGGTTGCAGCATTCTTATCTGTTCAACTTTCTATATATCATTATTCTGTTGCTGCATAAGTACCAAACCCTCATCTATTATAGAATACTTTCCACTACATTCTTCCTATTGTATCCATCCATTTATTGAACAACCTCCTACAGCTATTTATAATACTTCTTGTTGCTATTTACAATACTTCCTATCGCCATTTATCATACTTCCTATCGCACTTTATATCTAGAACCAATTTATTGTAAACAATCTCCTACCACCACTAAATTTCCTATCACAATCAAAGTGCATTTCAACTCTTAATCAGATCAACTCTTAATTGGAAAAAACTTTGCAATATCATTCATAAAAATATTGTGCTTAATTGTGTAAGAAGTGTGTTAATGAGAATCTAAACTTTAGATTAGAATTCATTTGTAGTAGTATCTTAGAGGTGTGATAATTTAGATAGTTTAATTTGCATTCATAAACCTCTTCATTTATTATTTTCATCCCTTGAGCAAACAACCATTATATCTCTCATGAGTTTATGAATCTCGAATTGACATTCTTAGGGTATTTTTGATTCATAAATATACCATTGAATTGAACCGCAGTTTGACCTTACACCTTGTTGCTCAACACTCATGTCAGAAACCACTATAAATGATGTAACTTGAAAATTATCAGTCTTTGCACTTTTATTCCTTGGATAATCTTGAATTTACAAAAAAAATGGATTGGCGCATGGTAGAGAGGTGTCTGAGGTATTTGTTTCATCATTCTTCAAATCTTCCTCAGTCAATAAATTCTAATTCAATGGTGATGAATCAGGTTTGTCCTTAATGGTGACAACATCCTATTGTTCAATTAATTGCCTTATTTCTTCTTCTAGGTTTACAACTTCTACCTCATCATCCTAACCTTCTAATGCTACTACATACTTTCCTTCTTCCTCTTTTTCTTCATTAGCCAATGAAACAAGAAATTCAAATTCTTTCTTCCATATTATTATACTCTCTTTCTGTACTTCGTGAGCTTAATTCTTAAAAAAATTATATGCTCTTTCTTTTGGTATAAATTTCTTTACAAAATCTATTAGGGCTATAGACATATGTGTCTTTCCTAAATCAGACATTGTCTGTGCTAAAGTGGTCTCCCTTTTTCACTTAGCATCTACTTTATTGTATAAATCCTCAAGAATGCCTTTGCGTAATTCTATAGTTGTACATCTAAAATTTATCATCATATTTGTAATATCTTTTTCAAGCTTCTCCTGATCATCTTTATTTAAAGAATCATAATTAATATTCTTAAGATAAGTAAAACTAGTTGAGTCCCTAATCTCCTCACATACATGGTCAACAATCATTGGAGGTAGTCTGTGACCAATTTGAATTTTACTCAAATCATTAGACTTAGTTTATTCTTCATCTTCCTCCTCCTCATTAGGTTTAATGACCAATTTTCTCCTCAGCCTCTTTGGAAAGCTTTGCTTTGGTGCTTTTGTTTGCTTCCTCTTTGTCCGCCTTCCTTTTTCTTTTGTAGTCAAGGATTGAGTTTCCTTGGATCTTTGGATCACTCTCCTCTTTGGCTCTAGCTTTGGTATTATGACAACCTTCTTAATGACTTTCTTCAGATCCTCCTTTACCTTTGTATCAACAATCACTACTTTCTTTTATTTTTTTGTCCTAGACTTGGCAACAACTAGCTCTTTGCCCTTTGATTCTTTAGTTTTAGCTTCTTCATTAGATTCCTCATCCTCTCCTTCACCTTCCATTATTTGAAGTTGATCTTCACCAAATTTTCCCTCAAGATCTTTGATCATCTTCTTTATTTTCCTATCTATCTTGGGAATTTTTGTTTCCATTAACATCTTAATCTTCATTGTCTCATAAGTACTAAAGGGCTCAATATTCATATCAATCTATTCATATAACAATGATGTCACTATTATTATAACTTCATCAACATTAACTTTATATTGCATTGGCCTTAGCCGTGCAATCCTTTGTTGTACTACCTGTGTATAGATGAAATCTATATCTACCATAAAGCATATATCATCAAAATAGTTATCTACTACTGACTTTTAGTATTCTAATAATATTCTTCATTTTATTCTTGAATTCCTCAAAATAATTATCAATTATCGTCTCAAATTTTTCTCTCAATTGATTGATAAGGTCACTTATCTGCTCAATTATCGGTCGACTTCTATCCCATGCTATGGTGCCAATGGTGGGGAATGAATTCTGTACATAGAAAAATATACAAACAAGTAAGGAACCTAACTTACATGAAGTATTCTTCTCTTTCCTTATTTCTCCAAGATTCTTTGATAATTGTTGCAGTTGTAGCTCGACAAGATCATAACTATGATCTTTCTTTACAATTTTATATCTAAGGCCCACTGCAATGCAAGGTACACTATTCAATCAGCTCGACTAATAGAATTTATGTGCAATCATACATACTGAAAATTCAATGACTAGATCTTCAATCTCATTTATTGACATTCCATGACCATTTTTTAGTTGTCAAAAACATCTTTCATAGCACACCTCATTGTCTTTGGTTTGTCCAATGTAAGGTAACCTATAACTCGACGAATGATGGCTTTGTTTATCTTGATTAGTCCACCTTCTACCCATATTTTCATATCACGAACTCATCTTGACACAATCTTTATCCATTCAACCTTAAAAATCTTCAAAAAATCTAGGGCACAGGTCATCTGTTTCTTGACAACAATCTTATGTTCATCTCTCAATACTTCATTGTCATACAATTTCTCATAAGCTACTCAAAGTTCATAATCTCCAATTTCTACCACTTTGCACATGCGATATGATCTTACATCATGAATCATCAACACTCTTGGTGAAATTGATGATAGGGCACCATATTCATCACCATTCAATACAACATTTGGATATTCCTCGAATTTTGGTGGAGGACATTGATCGTTCCTCACAATTTGTACATTGCTTTCCTTCAACATTTCCTTTGTACATGAAGATATAGAGGATGCCATCTCTAAACTAGGGTTTGACCAAATTGGCTTCAACAACTTCAAAAATAAATTAACTTGATAGTAAACTTTACTTATTGAGCTCTTCCAAATTCACCAACGACACACTGTGATTTTCCTGTTATGTCAATAAAATCACCTTAATCGCATATGGATTAAAAATTGCTTGGTAAAATGAAAATTAATGCCAAAATTTGATATATACCTTCAATCTTGTCCATTTAGGTCTATGATAAATACATTTGTACTTTGGTGAGTGCACAACAACTGTCTCGATCTTCACAAGTTATGTTCTTGCTTCTTTCCATTTAAATACTCAGTCACTATTACTTGACTTAGCCAATACATCAGCTCAATCGGTATAGGTTCTCGATCTATATTGCAATGCTCGATCAATATAGAGAATAGTACTAATGCTTAACACTTGATAGTATCACTTATTCCATTGCCTAATTATTCTCTCAGAAATGTCCTAATGCATCTTGATTCATGTTGATATGGACTCTTAGTAATATTTCTTATTAGGAATTGGTGTATAATATATCATTTAAGTATATAGTCCCTTACATACCTTCATTTCTTAGTTGGATGTGGTGTGACTACCTAATCCATTGGATTGAGTGATCTTAACTTTTCTTTCTTCACTACTTCCAACTTCTACCACCTCTTTCCATGATTTATTCATCTCAACTTTCCCTTTTTCTTTATTTCTTTCATTGTTTGGCACTAGTGTTTGGGTCTTGTAGTTCTTACTAACATGTCCAACCTTGAGACAACTAAAACAAACTAGTTTTTCATTCAACCATTTCTTATAGTTACCTTTGAAATGTGTCTTGATGCAATTTTTTGGAATGTGTCCATACTCTCCACAATAATGACAATTATGACATGTGTTTTAATTTCAATTGTAAGAGTTACTTTTCTTAGGTGTATGTGTTCTCCCTTTAGATGTCCAATTGGATTTTTCTTTGGACCTACATTCTTGAGCTCTATGTCCATAGTATGATTTGGATCCTCAATCATCTTCCCCAATATGTATTCCTCCATTTCCAAGATATGATCTTTCAAGTTTTTAGACTTATTTTAAGAGAACCAAGGCTTTGATGCTAATTTTTGGAAGTCTTATTAGGGAAAAAGATATTGAGAGGAGGGGGGGCAGGTGGGGGGGGGGGGGGGGGGGAGGTGAATCAAGATCAATCAAACTTTTTATTATTAAAAAAAATCTCAAGTTAACTACATTCACTCCTACTCCATCTCATATTTTAGATCTCATTCCATGTAATCATTAACTTGTAATGTTGAAATTGAAATCTATCTAAGCATAACATCCATGAAAACATAAGCACATAACATAAAAGATTTGGTAACCCAAAAACCCTCCAAGGTGAAGGTAAAACTAGGTTGGGGATGAAACCCACACATCTTTACTATTAAAACAACAAAGTTTTCCTATTAGGGCTAAAATTTGATCACTTCTGATTATCTACCATATGAGGGGTTTTCTCTATTAAAAACTTTATAATATTTTTAGGTCTCACCTTGATTAAAGGATTTTATACTTACAATGAAGTAATAAATTTTTTAGGAGATTTAAATAAGGTCTATTAAAACCACTCGATTAAGAGATTTTTCCTGACTTAATTTGTCAAAACTCATTTAGTACCCAATCCTTCGATTTCCTCTACAAACTATTTATGGATCTCCTCTCTTCAATGTTTCAAACTGATCTCCTTGTCTGATATATTCTATTATGTCCTTCACTTCTAGGTTGCTCTATTTGATCCTCTCTCTGACTTAGCCTTCCTTTCTTTGTACTTCACTTGTTTACTCCTTCATGCTTTCATCCTATTTCCATTTGCATAATTTCATGATTTAGGGATAAAACCCTTCTTTAATAGAAAATCATAGAAAGTTCTAGATCTTTATCAATGCTTTATATTTCATATTTTTATTATTTTATCCTTCTAATTTTGTAATTGGTGAATCTTTTTTTCTTGGGATCAATGCCTTCTGCTAAAACACTTAATCTACTTCTTAAATATCTCTACAATCATTAAATTCCATGTAGAAGTAAGATAAAATGATACAAATAAGTGTTTATGCCATTACAAACTCATATGCCAAAACTGGTTTACTTGGCAACTAAATTTTTTGACACTCAGTCATAACTAACATTCATGCTATCACTCGACTCCTATAGGCTTGACATATATTGACTCACTCGGCATAATTTGATGTTTACTTCACTCAATCTTCATTTTTTTTCTCAGCATGTATGCTTTCTCGATCTTTGCTGGGGTGCTTGACAACCTTTAACTTGTTCAACATGTAATGAAATATAAACAAGTCCTTTGTAGCTCAATCTACTCTGGATGGCTCAGGTGCAGTGATGACTGACCAACGCTTCCTTGAAAATGACTAAGTGTTAGACACTAATAGGCAAGTTGGGCTTAGAGATAATAGATTCTATGAGATATACTTTTATGATCTTATGGTAGGTAATCTATGTGTAGGATGGGAAGTGGCTTGCAATGGGGACTGGAGCACTAAAGAGGTTGGTTGGGTAACTCATTGTAAGTTGTATTAACAAGTGATAACATTATCATTAATAGAATTAAAATTCATTAACAAGAGTCAATTATTTACCTTTCTCATGCCTTGAGTGTTAGTATAGGCTAGGATGGGAGTAAAGAGGATGCTTAGTAGTGAACTTGTCTCATTGTTATGCCTTGTTTGTTTGAAAGGATATTGATGCCCCATAGAGTCACTAGGGGTCAAAGCCTTTAGAGACTACTAGGGTAACCTTGGAGTTGAATCATATGATGACACTTGCCTACATGCATATTAGTTATCCTACATGTCTTTTTTCCTCTTGGATTAGATGTTACCTTGTGTACTTAGTAGCTTTGAGTTAGAACATATGATTTTAGGATATTGAGACTTAGATTCTTGTTTTGACTTTTGCATTGATATTCATATGGGACTTGAGATTATCTCCTCAACATTGTGGAAGTGGGGCCACTTAGGTTCCTCGAGGTCTAGTGGTAGTGATTATTTTTCCACAGAGATCTGATAGTTGGACACCAATGTTGGATGTACCTTGTTATACATGTTATATTCTTCTTACCTAATGATTATGTTGTATGATCACACTTTGATAATTTGAACTTTAGTTGTTGAGATCCTAGGGATGATGTTTCTTTCATGATGTATATTCTTTTAGCATTTCATACCATGTGACATGTGTAGTGGATGAGTATGCACCTTTTGTACTTGTATTTTCCTTTGTGAGATTTTGCACATGTGATTATTCCTATAGCATAGACTTGTTTAATTATTAAATTTAAGCTTAATACAACTTAAGTATGTGATTCAACATTATGGAACCCTTGAGAAATGTAATTGTAATTGTTTCACTCATGTATGTATGTGATGTACATTTGAGTTATTTCTTTCAAATTATTATATCTTGTATGTTTTAATCATTTAAATAAATAAAAATTGTTTAGCAAACTTATCATCTTTATAGGTTAATTTTACTTGGGTTCCCTAGTAGGGCATTACAATATGATGATGTGTTATATGTTTCTAAGGTTATGTATGGTAGGAAAGTGGAAGAAAACCTACCCTACATAATTGAGAAGTGGGAATACTAAGATCTACCCCCTTTTGATTGAATTGATTGATACAAGGAGAAATATCAATGTGGAACCTAATAGATAAAGGAATGAATGACTTAGGTTTACTTCCCTATAACCCCCACCTTAAAGAGGATTTAGGTAAAGATGTGTAAATTGAGAAATGCTCAAATGGAAACTATGGAAATAGAAGGGAGAAGATAATAGCTTATAGAAAATTTGTTTTTGAGTGATGTAGGAAGCTATTGTAACCCAAGATCTGGGCTAAAATATGTGAGGCAAACAAAACCCATAAATTGGATTGGTGCATCAGGGGTGAACTGGTGCATTAGGGTGCAATTCAACCCTAATTGACTATGAGCAATGTTGATTCTGATTTCATAGTTCTAGAGAAAGTGGTCCAAAAGGGTATCCAAATCAATAACTTGTTCATCGATTCAAGATTTGAAGCCTGCAAAATAAAAGGATTGTTTGTTTGTTGTGGAGGGTTGCCATAGTCAAACCCCACTTTTAGAATTAACCTTGAATTGAAATAGAATTCTAGCAAGTAATAATGATAGATCTAACATGAAGTAATGCAAATCTATGAATACGCTCTTGAATTTGGAACGTAATCAAGTATGTAGATGCAATAACTTTGACACAACTTCAAAAACCCTAAAAAGGAAATCAAAGTGAAACAAAAACCTTCTTGAATGTATATGCTTAAATCTATCTTTTTAGATCATGTAGAAGATGCAACAAAGTATCTTATATGAATGGAGATCTTAAATGTTGAAAATACAATAGAAGGTCTAGCATACACTCCTTCAATGGCTTAAATACATAAATCATCAATCTTCAATGGAGGAAAACTTGAATGCCTTGAATGCTTGAGGAGAACTTGAGAGTTTGAGAACCTGGATGAAATTTCTTATGGATTCTTGAGTGGGATATGAAAAATGGAGGAAATGGAAGGGTTTATATAGAGATCAGAAATAACAAGCTCTCGAGGGCTGGTTGTCGTAGAAGTTAATGCTTGATCAATCTAAAACATGGGACTCTAAGAAAGGGGCTAAAATAAGGCCTCATAAGGGGAACATTGCACCCTTTATTAGCCCATTAGGGGTGTAGTTTTCCCTTGAAGCATCAGGAGCACAATGCATCCCTCATTATCAGGTGCACAAACCCTAAGGATAATCTAGGGACCCCAAAATAGGTCTTGTAATCTAGAAATCATGTCTAGACTTTGAGGAAGCCCTATTTCAGTGCCAATAGTTAATTCCAAGTGGAAAGGTGGATGGAAAGGAAGTACCTAGTGGAAATAGATCCTACCTCAAGCTTACCACCAACAAAATAGGAGCTTTAAAGAGAATCTATTAGGTTTTACCCCAATTCCACCTAGGAGAAATGATGAAAAAGGAAAGAAGAATTAAAAGAGAGAGGTAGATTGATTATCTCACATTATATAGGTATTAAACCTTCATTAAATTGGATTCCTTCAAATTTAAGATGATACATTTATCTCCCACTCTAGCAAAAGTGTGTATCAACCCATGCTTGCAGTAAAGCTAAGAAAAGAGAAGAAGAATCCAACGAATCTAAAAAAGGGAGGACATCACTTAGTCAAATAGTAGAAGTCCCTAAGACTAAGGTTCCTAACTCCATATACATGAATGAGTGTGAAAAGAAAACAAAAAACAAAAGGAGAAAAGCATAAAAAGGGGTTAGTACTAAACAAGTCCAAATTAACTAGTGAAGTAAATCTCAACCAAAGAGACATCTTTCCCACTAATATCATATTTGAAAAGCCATTGCAAGAGCATAAGTGATGAAATAAGAAATGCAAGAGCAATATAATTAATTAACATAATTCCTGGATCTATCTCTATTAGCATGAAAACAAAAGAGATAGAATGAAATAGAGTGATTCCTTGACTAGTAGAGTGGCCACCCCACTGTAAATAACCAATAGAGTTGCTCCAAAATATGGTGTTGAAATAGTCTAATGTTCTAGTAACCCACCAGTCAACCCACCAAATTTCCACCCATAAATCAACATCCATTATATCACCATGGTATGGTCATGTTGGTCGTGTGTAAAAAGATGCATTACCTATGTATGGGACTTAGCATGTTGTGTTTGAATGTGTCACCTATATTGGGAATTATAAAATTGGTATGCACTAACTATAATATTTAACATATATGTATCTAGATGTGTAACCCATGAATAAGATTTAGCAATTTTTTCTATGTTACCCATTATAAGATTTAACATATGTGTTTGTGTGTACAACAGAGGGATGAAGTAACAATGCATATATTTGAGAATGACTTAGAAATCATACGTAGCATCTAGTGATAAAGTACTCTAAACCATGCTCAACATCTATATTTTCTACCCCATGCAAATAAAAATTATGTACAATGAGGGTGTATGTATGTCCCCCTCTTTATCATGTCTATGTGAAACAAACATGAGAAGGAAGAGAAGGAAGCTGCCTACATAAGGGAATGAATGCTCAGGTTTTCTTCCCTCTTACCCCACCTTAAGAGGATTTAGGTAAAGGTGTGTAAATAAAGAAATGTTGAAATGGAAAGTATGGAAATAGAAGGGAGAAGATAAAAAATTGTAGAACATGAGCCTATAAATCTTTGGGTACATGACGTAGGAAGATGTTGTAACTCTAGATCTAGGCTACAATTTTCAAGGCAAATAAAACCCTAAAATCTTTCAACGATCTATCAAGGGAAAACTAGTGCATCAAGGGTGTAGTGAGACCCTAATTGAGTGTGCATGATGTTGATTCTAATTTTTTAGTTCTGAAGAAAATTGAAAAGGGTATTGAAATCTGCAACCTGTTCATCGATTCGAGATCCAAAACTTGTAAAATAAAGGGATTGTTTATTTGTTGTTGGGGGGGTTGCCTTAGTCAAACCCTAGTTTAAGAATTAAATTTGAATCAAAATGATTGAAAAATAATGCTAGCAAGTAGTAGTGATAGATCTAACATGAAATAATGTAAATCTATGAATATTTTCTTGAATTCAGAATGTAATCAAGTTTTTAGATGCAATAGATTTGCCTTAACTTCAAAAAACCTAGAAAAGAAATCAAAGTGAAACCAAAATCTTCTTGAATGTATGTGCTCTAAATCCATATTTTTAGATCATGTAGAAGATACAACAAAGGATCTTGAATGTATTAAGGGAGATCTTGAATGTTGAAAATGTAATAGAAGATTTAGCATAAACTCCTCCAATGGCTTGAACTCATAAATCCTTAATCTTCAATGCAGGAAAACTTGAATGCCTTGAATGCATGAAGAGAATATTAGAGTTTAAGAACTTGGATGCAATTTCTTCTAGATATTTGGATGGGATGTGAAAAATAGAGGAAATGGAAGGTTATATATAGAGATCAAAATTAACTAACTCCCGAGGGATGACTGTCTTAGAAGTTAACACTTGATCATCTCAAAACACAAGACACAAAGAAAGAGGTCAAAATAGGGCATCATCAGGAGCACACTACATCCTTGATTGGCCCATTAGAGGTGTAGTGTGCCCCTGAAGCATTAGGAGCACAATACACCCCTAATCGTCAGGTGCACAAACCATGAGGACTATTTAGGGACCCCATAATAGGTCTCAAAATCTAGAAATCATGCCCACACTTTGAGGAAACCTTATTTTGTTGCCAAGAGTTGATTCCAAGTGGAAAGAAACAACCTAGGGGAAATAGATCCTACCTCTATCTTAACACCATGAAAATAGGAGTTTTAAAGAGTATCTATTAGGTTTTAGCCCAGTTCCACCTAGGAGAAAGGAAAAAAAGGAAAGAATAAATGAAAGAGAGAGGGATATTGATGATCTCACATTAAATAGGTACTAAACCTTCATTAAATTGGAGTTCTTCCAATTTAAGATGGTACAACAACATCAAATGGAAAAATGTAGTAATTAAACAAGGGATTGGTAAATCAATCAAGCTCTTGAAGGAGCTCGATTGAATCAAAGATATCATGCACAATGACATGAAATACATCGATGTATAGTTAATGGTGAACAATGAGAAAATAATTAAAACTACATACGAGATGATTAAATCCATTTAGGAAAATATAAAAATCTCCAAGGAATAAAATCATCACCATAGGTGACTTCTCCAAAGTGGAATGAGATGAGTCCATGTTAATAATATGTTAGGATCACTTAGAGATGGATGAGAAGAAGGTGGTGTGAATTTGTAAGGACAAGGAACTTTGGAGGTAGAGAACTACACACATTGGATTTCCAAATTACCAAACCATATTAGGTTTCTTGATGACATATAAAGATTATAAGGTTATGTGTGGAGCCTCACCCACTCAGGTGAAGTCTGGAAGTTCATCTACTCTAGTTTCTAATTGATCATGCTTCTTGATGTTTTTATGTGGAGCCTAATCAAACTTAGAGGTTATTCTTTTACCACTTCATTCGACACAATTCCCCCTAGATTTATCCTATGGTGTTTGGGGGTAGTGCAATTTCCCATGGATTTCTTCTACATAGGTTTTGGGGGCAGTGCACAAGGCAGGGTCTTGAGGTTGCACCCCATGTGCACTCCTTATCATGGTACAAGGTGGGGTCTAAGGGCAGTGCCCTCAAGGCCACAAATGAATTTACTTATGTAAAAGGCATCAAGAGTTATTTTTCTATCAAATGACATATTCTAGCCCCAATTTTGTAAGTGACATAAGTCTTGTATAAAATGACTTCAGGTTAGGGATTTTATGATGTATGATGATTTAGTACCTTCTTGTGGTAGTATTAAGCTACAAGGGATTGTAGGTTCTAATCAAGTTGAAATCATTGAATAATGATATTAGACTTTCTATTTGGTGGGCATAGCCCAAGGATTGGGTGAACCACAAGGATTGGGTAAACCACATTATATATATGCATCTTCTATTTCCTTATGTGTACTTTATTCCTATGTGATATTGGTTTTATTTGTATGTAATTGTTATTTTTGTCTTTCTAATCCTAACAGTTGAAGATAGTGAAGTCATTAAGTCTCTTTTGTTTTTTTCTATTTTAATGCTTTTCATTTTAAAAACCATCAAAATGGTTACTCCTGTTTGAGTCAGTTTACCTGTCATCACCTTGGATGGCTATTTCTACTTTTGTATTGGACTTATGAAGAGTTGAGACTTTTTGTGTGTGTGTGTGTGTGTGTGTGTGTGTGTGTGTGTGTGTGTGTGTATTTGTGTGTTACAGTTTGATATAGTCAATTTTATCCTATGCATTCTTAAATTAATAGAAAAAAAACATAGATCCATTCGTTTATGACTAAATTGTTATTTCTCTTAATTTGATGGTTTTGATTGAATATATTTTGCTTTAGTTGGAGTTAGATGTTAGAAATTTTTAGAATAATTAAGAGTGGGGGGTGAATCAATTACTCAAAGTCCATATGTACCATTTGAACAATTAAAAATAAACATTCATTGTTATGCTTATCTTGTTGTTGCTCAGTCTCTACTGTAATCATAAAATTACTATCTCAAACATAACATGCTTTTCTTAATGAAAACATTATCAAATGTAAAAACACATAAAGCATTCAACACAATTTTGACACTAACACAATTTTGAGAGTAGGAGTTTACGTGCAAACCCAATTTGGGAAAAACCACCAGCAACATGTCACCACTTTTTTCACTCTTTCAAAGTGAGCCCTATTAGGAGACAACATTGTTAAAGGTTTACAATACACACTATTAAATGTGACCTTGTTAAAGGAATTAATCACCCTATTAGGAGTGGCCTTGTCAAAGGACCTTGATCATTCCATTTAAAATGTCACCTAGTTAAAGGATTTACAAAGACTATTAAGTCTTCAAAATCACTATTAGGTCAACCTCTATTAAAAGGATTTCAATACAAACTATTTACAATGATTAAAAAAAGAGAGGTTTCAATCTGTAAGATTACAAATCACTTTGCAAGTTCAGATCTTTGTTTGGTCCTTTTGCTAACCTACTAATAAGCTCCCCATCGTCATCTTTGTTCTTGATTCACTTGGAAACCCTTTAATCAATAAAACTTCTTCTTTGAACAACACTTAAGTCATCTACTTAGATTCACTTATCAATATCAACAACATCTATGCAAGCTATTTCCTTTAGCTTCACATTCACTAACACACTCTTTTGTTCACCCTTGTGCATCTCTAATCCACCTTTCTCTATATGCCTTTCTCATATACACACCACCATTCTTTTTTTTAGGCTCTATACCTCTTTAAATAGGCAACTCTTTCTTTTTACCATTTTCCATGATCACTATAGATCTTAGGGTTTATGATTAGGTTCAACATGATTCATTGTATTTGTCCATCTTCTTGATCTTCCTCTAGAAACTTCTCTGGAATCTGACTATTAGGTCTTTACCTAATCCTCTCCTTGAATTTAATGATCCAACTCATCAATCTTATCTTTGACACGATTCACATCTTGTAAGAAATCAACTGAGTTGGCTAGATCTCATGATTTCCTTGAAATTCATTCTCAACATTGTCACTCGACAATCTCTAAATTCTAACACTCTGTCATCACTAAATTACTTGGTTGCTATAAATCTTTTGGCTTGGCATCAACTATTTTTATTGGTTAATACTAATCGTTGACCAACACTAGATTTTCTTGGCACTTACTGTGGCTCGGTTGACACTAGTATCACTCAATATTCCTTAGCCTTTTTCTCTCTTGCTCGACTTAGCTTAAATTTTTTGATATAAATAATCACTTTGCTTTGTCAAAGTCTATCTAATAAAATGTCCATTTTAACTTCCTTTTCATAACTCAACCTTTCCTCTAGGTGCTATCATTATGAGCAATTTCTCAAATCCTCTTCATCAATCAAATAGACATGACATTTAGATTAGGTAGCAATATGTCTTATCAATAGATTTGACATCAATGACAAAGCAACAATTGTTCCAATTGTAAGTTTCTAGTAATTTCCCTCTTTGGTATTAATGGTAACATTTTAAATATCTCAATACTAATAATAGCTTAGTTACCATACAACCAAAGTATTTGTTTAAGTCATTCAAATTCTCTTTTCTAATTTTCTCCCATTGAATCAATAGATCTCCCTCTTGGATACATCTCTCTTTCTATTTATATCCTTCTATTCATATTCTCCCTCTTTGTATATCTCTCTTAAATTTCTTATAACTCATAATATTTTTTAGTATCTCTCGCTCTCTATTTATTCTCCCTCTTCAACAACAATGCCAAAGACACTTAGCTTTTTGAGCTTCAAACTCTTCATACATCTAAATTATATAGATGTTTGCATTTCTGGCTGATTTTTTTCATCTATCTATGATTAATTTGATATGTTGTACTTGATAATCTACCTTAGGCATTTCACAAAATAGAGTTGTATTGCATCAATGAGTAAGATATTCTGATTAACACATTTGATGCAATGCACCTTATCTCCTTAAGTAGCTTTTCTTAGGGGAATCACCCCTAATTTATCTCTAAGATATTCATGAGCATCTTTAGGCAAGGCTTTAGTAAATATTTCAGCAATTTTTTCTTTGGTGTTCACATATTCTAGCTTCACTTCTCTGTCTTGAACTAGTTCCCTCAAGTGGTGATATTTGATAGCAATGTTCTTTGTCATAGTGTGCATCAATGGATTCTTTGAAATTTTAATAGTACCTGTGTTATCACAATAGATAATCACTAGATCTATAATTTCTTCTTTCATACCTTTCAATAATTGGTTTATCCACATGATATTTGAATAGTTAACTACAACTTCCCCATATTTGGCTTTAGCTATTGATTGGAAAATACAATTCTACTTCTTGCTTTTCCATGACACCAATCTCTTCCTAGAAAGAATGCACTTCCACTTGTGCTTTTTCTATCATCAATATTTCCTGCTCAATCTGAGTTGGTGAATACCTTGTGTTCAAATCTATCACTTTTCTTGTAAGAGAATCCATAATCTTATGTACCTTTTAGATATCTCATTATCCTTTTTACAGCCATCATGTGATTCTCTTTAGGATTTGCTAAAAATATAGCAACTATCCCAACTGCTAATGCAATATCTGGTCTATTGGGAACAACATATTGTCATTTTCCAATCATGGATCTATATAAGGTCTGGTTCACTTCAGAAGAATCATCATTCTTAGATAGCTTATGTCCTGTATACATATGTGTGCTCACTAACCATGGATCTTCTATGCCAAAAGTCTGTAGTATCTCCTTGATATATTTAGATTGAGTAATAAAAATATCAAACTTCATTTGACATACTTATAATCCAAAAAAGAATTTGATTTCACCAAACATAGACGTTTCAAATTCATTCTTCATTTCATCAACAAATGATTTGCATAATGCTTCTCTTCCTCCAAATGTAATATCATCAACAATTATTTCAGATAATAGTACTTCATTGTTCTTACCATTTTTCAAATATAGATTATTATTATCATTTTTCCTTTCAAAATCAATCTTTACCAAATAGTTATGTAATCTTTCATACCATGCTCTTGGGGCTTGTTTCAATACACAAAGGACTTTGTTCAATTTACATAACATGTTCTTCTTATCTGGATCCATAAATCCTTTAGGTTGATCAATGTACACTTCTTCCTCAAGTATACCATTAAAAAATTTAGACTTGACATTCATTTGATATACCTTGAAATTCTTGTAGGCTAAGTATGCAAGTAGAATTCTGACTCCTTCAAGTCTTGGCACATGAGAAAATCTTTCTCCATAATCAACTCCTTCTTCTTGAGTATATCCTTTGCATACCAGTCTTGCCTTGTTTCTTGTTACTTCACCATTTTCATCGAGTCTATTCCTTAAACCCCATTTTGTTCCAATAATTTTTTTGTCTTTAGGTCTTGGCACTAAAGTCCAAGTATTATTCTTCTCAATCTAGTTAATTTTCTCATTCATTGCTTGAATCTAGTGTTCATTTTCTAAAGCATCTTTTTCTAATTTGGGCTCAAATTCACAAAGTAGGCATGTATCATCTTTAATTATTTTCCTTCTCATAACACTTGATTCAACATTACCAATGATTTGTTCAGGTTTATGATGTCTTCTTACATACTTTGCTAATATAGGTAGTTTTCTTCTTTTTTCTTCTGCAAGTTCATCTTGAAAAATAATCTCAGGCTCATTTGCTCTTTCTTGTTTAGATTCTGGTCCAACTTTTGTATGCTTAGCATTTACTATTTGATGGTTGACATTGCCTGTCTATGGCTCAAAATATTCAATCTATTGGTCGACACCCATTCTCTACTACTTGGCAATTTGTATTTGCACTTCATCATTTCCTATCTATTGGGAAACTACAACTTGATTTGCTTGTTCATTTTGAGTGCTAGGAGCACCATCATCCACATAGATGAATCAAGTATAATCTTTAGGTTCTTTATTACATGAAATTTCACTTCTTTCTACAAACTCATCAACTTTCACATTTGCACTTTCCACAACTTTGTTAGTGTTAGAGTTCAAACACTTATAGGCTTTACTCTTGGTGGAATATCCTAAGAATATACATTCATCACTTTTTGCATCAAGTTTTCCAGTCCTATTTTCTTTAAGTATATAGCATCTACTTTGAAAGACTTTGAAATGTTTGACATTAGGAGCATAGCCATACCATAGTTCAAAAGGTGTAGCATTTGTACCTTTCTTGACTTGTACTCTATTCAGGGTATAAACAACATTACTAACAACTTCTCTCCAATACTTCTTTGATAAGTTCTTCTCCATCATTAATGTTCTTACACAGTCCATTATTGATCTATTTCTCCTTTCATCTATGCCATTTTGAGGAGGGGTTCTTGGTGCTTATGTCTGTCTTTTAATTACTCTGTCAGATCTTAAGCACTTCAGGCTCTTCCTTATTTCTTTTTGAACTCTAGCTAAATACCACATAAATAACTTAAATGCATCAGATTTAGATTTAAGAAAAATTACAATCATCATCATAGAGTAGTCATCAACAAATAGAATGAAATACTTATCTCTACAATAGCTTTGAACATCAATGGGTCCACATAGGTCAGTATGAACCAATTCCAAAATATCACCAGTAATATATGTTTTCCCCTTAAAACTGTAGGAGAGGAAAAAATAAAAATATGCATGCAAGAGGAACTATCAAATTCTAAAAGCATGCACAAAAAATCCTAATCTAAACACAAAAGAAATTGACACAAAGTCAGAAAAATAACAAACTCCCTCAATTTGACAATTGTGCCATTTCTTGCTTCTCCAAAAGAGTTGATGTGGCTCACATATTAACACAATGAAAGAAAGATGAAAAATGATAATACAATGATGAGAAGAATTGAAAGAAAATGGTTAACCAGAAATGAGATAAATGATCACAATTTATAGAATTTGCAATAGAAATTGCAAATTAGCTATTTTAGTACACAAAAAGGTATACGTCATAAAATATGAAAGTTTACAAATTGAAAGAGGAAATTTTTCATAAAGTATGACAAAAGGATGGACAATTAGAAATTGAAGAGTTAAAAAAAATGGAAATTTGTCATAAACTATGACAAACATGACAAAAGGAAAAAGAGGAAACTTGTCATGAACTATGACAATTATGAAAAAGGAAAAAGGAAAATGTCATGAACTATGACAAATTATCACAATAGGGAAAAATAACTTTTTCATAAAGTATGACAATTTATGAAAAAATAAAAAGGGAAAGTGGAGGCTTAAAAAGAGGAAGTGGTGGCTAGAAAAGAGGAAGTGAAGTACAAATAGTGGGAAAATGTAAGAGTTAGGATTTTTGAATTTAAAAACTCATAAATTACTCCAAAATGGAAATTCCCAAAATTCATGGAAATAGAACAATTAATTAATAAATATTAATTAATTGAGAAGAGTAAATAAAAGAGGGCGAATCAATAAAATAAAATGGATTAAATGATTAAAGACATAGGAATAAAGTATAGGTTATTTATTCCTATAGGAGAAATTAATAGAAATGATTGACCAAATGATAAAATATATACAAGCAATAACCCTATTAAAGGATTATGATAAAAATGTAGACCAAATGTGATGATATCTGATTAATCAAAGCCATGATCAAATAAATGAAATAAATGATGCCAAATGAACAATAGAAATTGATGGCAAGATGATGATGGGATAGGATGACAAGGCATTGAGGGACATGACAATGCCAAGTGATCAAATGATGGAATAATGACATGTTAAGGACACATGACATGAATTAATGAATGTTGATAAGGCAGTAAAGGATGTAACAATGCCTAAAGGATCAATGATGATAAGATGAGATTGAAATGGTTTTGAGTTGCTTCTGAGATGATCTACATTTTGATTAAATGATGATCAAGTTGGCCAAAAGATCAGAGCTGGTGAAATGAGAAAATGAGACTAGCTGAGATGTAAAAATGATGAAAGAGTAGGTGCAAACCATTTTTGAGCTTCTACATTTTGCCCCTCTTTGATAAAATGTGATTATGAGCATTGTGTCAAAGAGTAATAATGAAAAAGATCAATGTCCCAGTGAAATTAAAAGAAGGATAATATTTTGAAAAGAAAAGATGATGAAGAGATTAATGAAAGAAATATTAGTAGAAGAAGGAAATGAGACTAAGAAGAGTGATGAAGCTTGCTTTCAAAGGTGCACTTTATGTCATAAGAAATTTATTTTTACGTGGAAAATGGAATGCAATGCATCATGACATAGAAATCCAAAGCAAAAATGCAAGCCTTTTGCATAAACAAACATGATACAGGTAGAGAATGGCCTTATCCACCCCGAGGCAAAGAATTGTGCCCCAAATTATCAAAAGACATTCAAAAAACCCCTTAAAAAATTGGGCAAGAAATTGACTCAAGGATAATATTTTGAAAAGAAAAGATGATGAAGAGATTAATGAAAGAAATATTAGTAGAAGAAGGAAATGAGACTAAGAAGAGTGATGAAGCTTGCTTTCAAAGGTGCACTTTATGTCATAAGAAATTTATTTTTACGTGGAAAATGGAATGCAATGCATCATGACATAGAAATCCAAAGCGAAAATGCAAGCCTTTTGCATAAACAAACATGATACAGATAGAGAATGGCCTTATCCACCCTGAGGCAAAGAATTGTGCCCCAAATTATCAAAAGACATTCAAAAAACAAAGACAAAAATGATCATGAACCATATCGGTCACTCTCACAAATTAGTTTATATCATTGACTAACATAGGAGTATGATCAAAAGAAAACAAAGAAAAAATAAAACACTCACTAAACAACGTGAGCCAAAAACCATTTTGATCTGTTATTACTTGTTTTATTAAGTATTGGTTGGGATTTCAAAGATTGATGTTTCACAAGTTGATTGTTTAAGGTTGGTTCAAGAAGTTATGTGTGGACCTCATCAAAGCATGATATTGTTGAAGCACAATATTTAATTTTGAGTCTGCATGTGCAAGTGTTGAGCAAAAGGAGTGATTATCTTCAAGGTTTATTCAAGTTTTTAGTGATTTTTCATTTTTTGGGGGTTTTCAAAAATATTTGATTTTTTTGTATTGTAGTTTCTTTTAGGACTTTTTGCAATTTTAAGGTTTTTTCAAGTTCATATTTGATTTTTAGTGTTTTGTTTAGAAATTTTACGATTTTTAGTGATTTTTTTCAGGATATTTTATGTTTTTTTTGTTATTTTTTCAAGACATTTATTTTTAAAATGGATTTTTTTGAGGATTATATTTGATTTTTTGTTGAATTTTTTCAGGATCATATTTTATTTTTTTGGATTTTTTAAAAAAGGATCTTTAAGGTATGTACAGAGAAAGAATTATCCCTAGTGTCTAACAAGGCAAGGGTGTTGTGGATGGATGAGTGGAAATGATAGATGGAAGTAGGAAAAAGGTCACTCAAGATGTCTTTAAGGTTGGATCACCAACGACTATCCACAGAAATGGGAGGACATGTTTTATGAAAAGCTCAACAACTAGATACGAAAATGATAGGTCATTAACACTTTAGAAACTAGATGGAAAGTGTTGCATGGGGATGGACATGCCAAGAGGTTTGTTTAAAAATATCTTTCACATTTTGTGTCCTTATTTTCATCAAGACCAAGATAGGGATCATATTACAAAATTGAAAGGATATGAAGGGGATAAGCAAGATCAATAATGGGCAAAGGGATATGGATTGGAAGTTTTGATAGGATAGAAAAATATGGACTAAAAGGATTAGGAATAATTAAAGAAGATAGGGTAGGACATGAGGTGCTTCTAAGTGGATATGTATCCTTGTCAAGATCAATGTTGGGAAAAAAGGAAATGTGCAGTGTGGATAGGATAAATGGTATAAGGGAAATAGGATGATGGATGAAACGATAGGGGATAACATGAGTAAAACCTGCCCCTAGGTATGGAATGCAAGATGTTCATAGACTACACATGATGCCTGTTTCCTAGGTTTTCATCATGGTACTTGCCCAAAGCGCTTGTTTGTCAGGTTTTCACTATTGTTTTTTTTCTTGACTTTTTGACACTTTTTAGAAGATAATCGACGCATGACATGACATTGATGAAGGACCTAAGAATCTTATTCTTTGGATAATTCTCTAGAAAGGTATGTAATAATGGATCATGACTATGATATTATGCTTAGAGACGTTGGTAGGGGTATGAAAAATTAGAATCAAAGGGATTGGATAGGCTCAATGAAAGGATAGGAAAATTATGTAGGAGGATTGATGTTTAGCATATGGAAAGGAATGCAAGAACAACATTGGCACACACGTTGAAGGTGATGGAAAGAAAAATGAAAAGGTAATTTTGGGTTTGGTAGATGAAAGGATGTGGACTTTGGGACACAAGGACCCAAAATGGATTTGGAATATGGAAGGGTTTTTGATGGAGGGATATCAATTTTGGATGCCAACTTTGATCTTTCTTTAGGACTTTGTGCTTCAAGAAGCTTTTTGGGAATCCACATGTATTTTGGCTTTTCATTCTTTTTTGGGTCCTTTGATTGCATTATTTGTAAAAGAGATTCAAGAATCCATATTAATTTTGACTTTTCTTTTCTATTAATGGGCCTTTGTGGCCTTTTTGATATTTCTTTTGGGATCATGATTTTCTTTGTTTTCACATGTCGATAGATTGGACATGTTGATCCTTGACTACATGTGGATTACTTGACTTATAGACCTTATGCTTGGCATCCAAATTAATTAGAGAGGGAATAGAATTCATGGATGGATAAGAATTATGTGGAGGACATTTTGAGGGGTGAAAGATTCTCCAGGATATGTGCCTTTTTTGACTTGCATATGGAAAAGAGTAGGTGGATTGTGAATTGGTGGATGGAGGAATTTATGGACCTAAAAGGGATGGAAGAGTTGATGGAGAATGTATACATTCAGATCTAGATTTGGAAGGGATACAAATGCCTTGAGAGAGAAATTTAGGAATGAGGTCACGAACTTTAGAAATTTCTTTGACATGAAAGGGTTTTGACAAACTTTATTCTTCAATGTTGGACCCTTTGACTCAATAATGTTTTTGATCTGTGGGATACTTGCCACTAGATGTGAGTCCATTTTTAGGTGTATATGGATGGATGACTTGATAGGACAATAAATTGGACTAGATTTGATAGAACTAGGTGAACCCATTTGAACTGGAGGGGATTCATGAACATCTTGCATAACTATTTTTAAACCATTAGGGGACTCAAGAGAAATAATAGGATCCTTCAATGGAATGGGAGTAGTGACAAGATCATCTAGTAGGATGGGATCTTGTGGAAGATTTGGAGGGATGATAGGCTCTTGTAGAGGATAGAAAGGAATGATGGGGTCTTTTGGAGGATATGAGGGTGAAGGGATACTCTAATCTTGACTTGGATTTGGATCATCAAGAAATATGGAAGGGTGATCTTGATCTTTCTTAGAAAGTGAAAGGTGAAGGGGAAATTTATCATCTTGTAAAATGAGGCTATTATAAAGCTTAATGGAAATGAGGCCTTGATCAAAGATATGATTGGCTTAGATACTGTGCGGATCTTGATCTTGATTATTTTTTAGGACACATTTTAATCTTTAGATCATCCTCTTGATATGGGGTATGAAAGTTTGAAAAGGGATTAATATTTGGATATGATGGATCTGGACTTTGAGTTTGACTATGTGAAATGGGATTGCTTGGAGACGGAGAACATAAAGTTATTGGTTCTAGGAATTGAGAATCATGAAAGGGACTTATGTCAAGGATGGAACTAGTTGGAAATTGTTCAATGGATAGCCCTTGGGAGGTTTCAACATTGGAAATGAAACTTGAGGGTGATGAAGGAAAATGTTCCTATGAGTTTTTGGGATATGAAAGGTTAAAGGAACACATGGATTTTTCTTGAAGGTAAGTGCTTTGAGGGGAAATTGGTGTTGCATAAATGTGAATTTTTTAGGATGAGCCATTGCTAGACATGGGTGAATTGTTATTGTCATCCTTTTCAAATAACTTTTTAAAGATTTTCTTAACAGTATAATACTTGGATTTTTGTTTCTTGGTTGATCATGTTGGTGATGTAGAATTGATATTTTAATGTTGCACAATTTTTTTGGATATAGCATGTTCCTCAAAAGGATTCTCATTGATTATGTTTGTTTCATGTGAGAAATTTGACATGCTTGAGTTGTTGTTTGTTTGATAAAGACTTATTGGATTTGTTTGTGAGTGTGAGGACACAAAGTGTTGTTGATCAAATATTGTTGAAGGCCAAATTGTTTGTGATTGAATTTTTGAAACTGAAGGTTGTGACATTTCTTGGGTTCACTTGATTCAAATGCAATGGAATTGGATTGATCATATTTAAGGTCTTCATTTAGAAGTATTTGGTTGAAATTTTTCTTTTCTTTTGCAATTTGTGCAATATGTTTTGGCATTTTTTTATCTATCCATGAGATATTTTGTGTGAGCTTTAGGAAAAATTTGTAATGGACAATTATAAAGTTTAGCCATGTCATAGCCTCACTTTATACCAGATTCCATTTTCTCTTGAACCTTTTTGGCAATTTATTTTGCAACCTTTCAATAAGGAGTATGTAAGATTCAAGTGATTGATCATAAGTTGTTGAGAGTGTTGTTTGTGTTTGATCAAAAGAGGTAATGTCACTTGAAGTGTATGCCATGTTGGGGTCAAAACCTTGTGTTTGAACAAAAGGTGTTTATGAAGTTTCCATGATGTTTGGATGAAAACCTTTTTATTTCACATGTATGTCTTGTATTGGGTCAAAGAATGTCTATGGGTTCTTGTTGTTAGAAATAGGGATTACTAGGCGGGGTGGGGGGTGAATCAGTAATCTACAAACTTTAGTCACCAAATGGACATTATTACTTACTTTAAACCATGCATAATAAAGCAATAAAGTAATGTTGAATAGTAACAATAAAAATGCACAAAGATAACTCATAACACCATATTTTGTTAACTAGGGAAACCCTAGCCAAGGGAAAACCTCGGTGGGGATGATACCCACTATATAATATATTGATTTATAAGTTCCTTGTTAGAGGATGGACCTTGTTAGGAGTCAATGAGAAAATTCAATATAAGGAGTCCCTATTAGGAGACTTTAAATCCCTATTAGAAGATTCCAACCCTGTTAGGAGTTGTAGTATAATGTATGCAAGAAGAGCCCACTACTCAAACATGTAATTTCAACTACAAGAAGAGCTCACTAATAAAATAAGTAATTTACTATTATTTTCCTTCCTTGTCTAATCTCTGATCTTCAACTCAATCTTGGATCAGCATATAGATCATACAAAACTTTGCATATATCGCTTTCACAAAAGTTTGTTCATCACAATTCACAATTCATAATTCTTTCACAATCTTACAAGCACACCTCTTATCGCAAGAAGTCCTTTGCATAAATACCATGCCTTCACATAAAAACTTGTTGGGTCAACTAAACCACAATTCAATTTTCCAAGTTAGAGTAAAGATCTATGATGTCAGCCCTAATTGGACAAGTAATTATTTTATAAACAAAACAATTCTTTCCTTCAATTCCATTGTCCTACTTCATCAAAACATGATTAATTCTATTTTGTATAATTTGTACACACTTTCAAGGTTATACATGTTATCACCAACATGTATACTATCTCCATGTAACTTTAATTATCATAATATGACATCTACAACATGTTATAAACGAAACAATACACTGTTGTAAACCAAATTCTATACTTAGACAATTTTCTAATTACCAAACACTAAGTATCTTTATTTTTGAGGTTTCCTGTCAACATGTACATCATGTGTTTCCATTAATGACAATAATTACATATCACTATTAGCCAATTGTCAACAATCTCCCCCTTTGGCATTGATGGCAACAAAATAGAGAAAATTGGCTAAGTGACAAAAAAAAAATATCAAAATAAATATTACATCTATTACAACTTGTTCAACTTTACATATGTGCTCCTCCTTACAATATACTTTACACTTTCACAATCTTCACATGTATTTCTCCCAACAATCTCTCCTTTTGTCATTATACAATTATCACATCTTTCCTCCTTTGACATCAATGACAAAGGTCAAAATGTCAAGATTCTGTCCAAAAACTATCAAAGCTATTGAAATTGTTGTCTTCCCTTATGTTGATATTATCTTCATACAATCATCAAAAATAGTCTTCAGATTATTCATACATTTTTTCCATGTCTCCTTGGTAGACTCAACTAATGTGATAATTGCACATAAAGCATATGATGCAATCTCAACTGAATTGATATCTAAATACAAAAAGTTTGTATATGTGTCCTTAGCCTTGACACATTCCTCTAGCTGCTTCTTAGCAAAAGATATTTTTAGAGCAATAGATTCTCTAAAATCATATGTTCTCTTCAAGATTTGCTCTTTCCAAAGTTCTAGTTTCCTGATCTCGTTGTAAACACTAGCAACTTGACTTTCAAAATCATCAACTTTACAAGATGGATGTTGGATCTGGCTAGATAAAGCCTCTAGCTCATTCATCTTTACCTCTATCTGACTATCCAAATATTTAGTCAGTTTGTTTTATAAGGTACACTTAACATGCAAATGTTTCCCTTCCTCTTGGCATTTCTAAAGTTCTTTTATGCATGTATCAAGATTGACTAAGTCATTCTTGATGTTCTCACAGATGGTATTAAATAGATTAGCATCATGGAAAATTTGAGCCTTCGCCTCTGCAACATTCAATAGATTAGTGAATTCTTCATCGAATTATTTCAGCACTTCCTATACTCTCTATTTCAGATTTGGTTCAGTATTTTGAACTACCAAGGTGTTGTGCAGTCTATCTGTCACTTCCATTAAAGTTTTCTACAAACTTTTCATAGTTTTATTCTTCTATATGAGTTTGGATAGGGATGAGATCAGATCTATTTGATCATCATCATCAATAGCCAAACTTGCAAGAGAGAGTAGAGTAGATGAACTAGATGGTTTAATCTTATCCTCCCTCTATTTATTTGTTTCTTATTTAGTTCTTCTTTCTTCTTCTTCTTTCTTATCTTTTTCTTCTCTTTCTCTCTTCTCTTATGATCTTTTCTTCTCCTCTTCTACAATTTTATTTATTCTCTCTTCTTCCGCAATCCTTTTCTTGTCTTCATCTTCCTTTCTTTTCATATCTTCCTCAAGCAATTATTTCTTGGCTTCTTCAAGTTTCTTTTTTTTAACTTCTAGTAGCCTCTTCTCTTCCTCAATTTGTTTTAGCTTATCCTCAATATCTTCTATGTTAGGTACATTTGGCTTGGAACCACCAAATGGATTGGTATCATTAATGTTAAGAGTAACATTGATTTGATCAATCTTCATGGTGTCACCACTTATTGATACTTTCAAGGTTCTAAGAGTTGGAGGAGATATTGTCTGTGACTTTGACAACATCTTACTGATAGCTGCTACTATCTCCTTTCTCAACTTATCCTTCTCACCAAACATAAATAAGAATGGCCTCAACTTATTTCTTAAGTATGGAGTGAGGTTATTCAACAATCCTTTTATTTGACCTTCATCATCAGTCTTGCAGATAGTCCTTAGCATAGACTTCCAAAGTTCAAGGTCTTCTTCTCTATGAGTCTCTCATAGACTTTTTGGTTCACTACTCCTTTGATATCCTTCATACTCAGATTGTTTGCAATGATATGTCTCATATTAGATATATCAATCTGATCCTTCTCAAAGTTATTATATAACTAATAAAACTTGTTCATCTAAACAAATTTTCCCTCATTAGCAATCATTGTGCTAATCTTCTCAATCTTTGGCTTCCAAGGTTGCTGAGCTTTTCCTACTGCTAGCTTAGGTGGAGTCACCTTTCTTGCTTGCTTGGTTTCCTATTCCTCCTCTTCTTCATCACTTGACTCAATTGTCAACAATCTTTTCTACCTCTTATCAGGTCCTATGGCCATCTATTTGACTCTCTTTATCTTTGTAGACATTGTTTCAACTAATCTCTTTGATTTTCTTTTCTGCTCACTGGGTTGAACATCAGACACTATTGCATATGGAATATTTTGTCCCAAAGTTGTCTTAACAACTGATACTAACAAGGGTTGTATGTTTAGTACACCTTGTTTCATTATATATCTCATAGCCTCAAATTCACTCTCTATCATTTTGGCCTTTGATAGTGCCTTCTTCCTGATTGATTCAACCTTCTTGTGAGATGCTTTCTTCAAGGTTGCTTGATGAGCATGTTGTGTAATCTCATCATATGTGCCAAATTTGTACTCTGCTTTATTTTTCTTAGAATTCAACAACAAGTCAATGTAACCAACTACAAAATCATCACTCAATTCATATCTCAAAGGATCCAAAAATATCTCTCGAGGTTCCACTACTTGAATGCATGTATGATCTGTATCAACTAGAATACATATATCCTTCTTGAATCTATCCAAAATTGTTGGTGAAATCTTGAATCTCTATTTCATCTCATTTTGGAATGTTTTCATTATCAAATTACCATTATCCAATATCTTTTATTTAGGGTGTCTTTTGCATACCTCTGATATCTTCTCCATAGTGCATCTATCACTACTCATTATATCTATTACTAATAAGTAAGGAAATCTCTTCAGTACATGGAAGAAAATGTGATTTGTCAATGATTGGAATCTAAATACACCATTCTTTGTCCTCTTAATCTTTTCAAGGTTTTCCAAGAGTTTCATCTTTAGTATTTCACTTAGATTCACTTGCTCTTTCTCAACACATATCTTATATGTTGCATATATGAATCCGGTTGAAAGTTCATCTATCTTAGAACTTAAACAAACTAAATAAGCAATAATTCTACTAAGAAATCTCACATCATCTTGCTTGATGGAGCTTATTACCATAGCCTTTCCATTGTATATTGCCTTAGTATAACTTTCCACTTTCTTCTTTACCAAATTTTCACCTATGGGTACACTGCCTTGTTTACTAAGACCAGTTACCTCATGTATAAGGTCGACAAAAATATCTACTACATTATTTTGCATCCACAACTTACCATCATGTATCTTACTTAGTATAATTTGTGTACATTCATTTGTATCTAACTCGTGATAGAAATGATAATTAAAAAAACCTAATTCCCTTAAGTGTTCAAATCTAGGCTTCACTATGATGTCGTGGTTAAAGACTAGTTCCATATCCTTATTCATATATTCACTACCAATTGATTCAAACTTGCAATTCAAATAATTTTCTACATCTTCAAGGTAAACTACATTGTTTGGAGTGATAGACAATGCAAAGTTAGGGTTTCCTTCATTAGGTTTTATGGAAACGATCTTAAACTTAGGTCTAATCTCATTCTCAACACTATGTACCACTAACATATCCATAATTCTTATCAACAATATCTTTTACTGAACAAATTTGTGGAAAAATGATAAAATATCTCTTTCGAAAAAATAGGGTTTGCTTTGAAATCACTCTGACAAGTCACTTTTGAATGCTCTTTACTTCAAATGTGTTCGTAATGAAGTAAAATTCAATTTTGTACTCCATTTATCCCTAAACTTGAACTTGCATTAATTATGTACTTTGCAAATATGAAAAAGTTATCAACTACATTTTGTAAGCATACAACTATTTAGACTTATCTATCTGATCTTCAAATGTCACCCAAGGTTTACTATAGCCTCCTTCCATCATGAAAAATATCCTCAAGACTTCACATCACAAAATTCTTTGCAAAAGCTTACATTTCAACTTCTAGTATAGAATCAATGTTTACTATAATACTAGTAACTCTAAATTTCATCATAACTTGTTTATATGAGTTCCAAACTACAAGCAAGCTTAGGTACCATCTAAAAACAATTGGATACACCTTTTCCCAACTTTGATACCTCTAATTTGGTCTCTGAATGAATTTTTCAAATACTGATGTTGTGAACAAGCTTAATTCAACTTAATTGAATCAAACTCAACAACTAACTTTGATCTTCCTATATCATCATTGTCTAACTTTTCTTTTGAGATGTTAGTTCCTTACATGAATGCTTCACTAAGTTCTTCTAGAAGTTCACTCACAATGTTTCTTTGTTCTTCACTATTAGTTCCAAAGTTCCTTTCATGGTTCCTTCTATCATTTCTTCTATTTCTGAAGTTTCTTCCATTGTTCCTTCTATCTCTAAAGTTTTTGTCCATTCTGTAGTACCTTGTTGTGTGTCTGAAGTTATTGCATAGCTGAAATACAGGTGCTCTGCTTCTAGGATTCTGCTGATCATTAGGTGCATGAAAATTTTGAGAAATTTGTCCTAAGTTGTTACACTTATAACACATGATTTGTCTTCTATCTTCATAAGATCTTCTTTCTCTCGATGTTCTTTTATTAGATCTTCTTCTATTTGTAGGGTTAGTATATCTAGACATTCTATTATTCCTTCTATCATTATTATACTTAGGTTTCCTACAATCAATTACTTTATGACCCATACCATGACAATTATGACAATAAAAGTCTTTAACATGATTAAATGACTTTTTTGTACAATCTCTTTTCATATGACCTATTTCACTACATAAAAAGAACTTACCTCTGAATTCATACTTGGTTTCCTTGGGAGTCTCCACTTGTTTTGATTCATCCAAGATTTCAACTTCCTTGTTTTTCTCAACTTCTTTAGGTTTCTCAGAAGATTGACTAGATTCAATCTTATCATCATATTTCTTTCAGATCTAATCTAATCTCAGGCTTCTTTGCAGACATGTTAATTAGATAACCAAGACCAATCTTGTCATAGAAGGTCTCTATATAGACATTGAATCATCAAGCTTTTCTCTGCTAGAATAAAGCTTCTCAAACTCCTATTTGCACTATGTCAATTCACCTTTCACAATAGTATTGTATATATGGAGTTCTTCATGATCTTCTTTCAATGTTTCAAACTCAAATGTTTTCTTTACCAGACTTGCTCTCAGATCTGCATTTTCAGTCTTCAAATCAGATTCAATTTTGCTATGATCGTTTCTCAAGGTCAACTTCAAATTTGTAATCTTCAACTCATGCTTCAAGATCTTGTACTCTATCTTCAACTTTGAATAGTCATCATTAGTAGTTCTAGATTTAGTAGATTTAGGCTTTGATCTTAGATGATCAATATTTTCCTTCAATTGACCAATGTATACTTTGGAGTCTTCATATCTATCCTTTAGCTTATCTCTTTCTTTAGTAAGGAGATTAATTTGTTCAAGAGCTTCTTTGAGGTTCTTCATCAACTGTTCCATATCCACAGGGATCTTACTTAAGCTATTAAGCCTCTTCAAAGTAACTGTGCTCTGATACCAGTTGTTAGAAATAGGGATAACCAAGAGGGGCGGGGGGTGGGGGGTGGGGGGGTGGGCAGTGAATTAGTAATCTACAAACTTTATTCACCAACTAGATATTATTACTTACTTTAAACCATGCATAACAAATCAATAAAGTAGTGCTAAACAATAATAGTAATAATGCACAAAGATAACTCAAAACACCATTTTTTTAAACTAGGGAAACCCTAGCGAGGGGAAAACCCTAGTGGGGATGATACCCACTAGATAACATACTGATATATAAGTTCCTTGTTAGAGGATGGACCCTGTTAGGAGTCAATGAGAAAATTCAGTATAAGGAGTCGCTATTAGGAGACTTTGAATCCCTGGAAGGAGATTCCAACCATGTTAGGAGTTGTAGTATAATGTATGCAAGAAGAGCCTACTGACCAAACATGCAATTTCAACTACAAGAAGAGCTCATTGCTCAAACAAGTAATTTACTATTATTTTCCTTCCTTTTCTAATCTTTGATCTTCAACTTGATCTTGGATCTAGATAGCTCATACAATACTTTTCATATATTGCTTTCACAAAATTTTTCTCATCACAATTCACAGTTCATAATTCTTTTACAATCTCACAAGCACACCTCTTATCGTAAGAAGTCCTTTGCATAAATACATACCTTTACATAAATTATTGTTGGGTCAGCTAAGACCATAATTCACTTTTCCAAGTTAGAGTAAACATCTAGGATGTTGGCCCTAATTGGACAAGTAATTGTTTTATAAATGAAAAAATTCTTCCCTTCAATTCCGCTATCATGCTTCATCAAAACATGATTAACTCTATTTCGTACAGTCCATGCACACTTTTGAGGTTATACACATTATCACCAACATGTATACTACTCCATGTAACTTTTCTTTTCATAATATGACATCTACAACATATTATAAACAAAATAATACACTGCTGTCAACCAAATTCTATACTTGAAAATTTTTATGATTACCAAACACTAAGTATCTTTATTTTTTAGGTTTCTTGTCAACATGTACATCATGTGTTACCATTAATGATAACAATTACATATCACTATTAGCCAATTGTCAACACTTGTCACTTGAAATGTACATGGTTTGGTATGGACCTTGTTGCCTTGTGAAAGTTTGTGATCTTGTGAGAATTAGCATGATGTCTAAGAATGTATGCAAATGCACATAAGTATGAGGGTGTATTCAAAATGCACTTTGTTTTTGGATTTTTGAATTTTTTATTAAGGGATGCAAATGAAACTAAGGTATGATGAAAATGCAAGTAACTTTGGATTTTTTAGAATATAAGTATGAAAAATGCACACTAAGGGTATTTACAATTTTTTTTTTGGAATTATTGAACTTTGGATTACTAAAATGCAACTAAGGACATGTGCATGCAAGGTATTTTGAAATTTTGGATTTTGGATTATGATAATGCAACTAAGGGTCTATGTATACAAAGTGTTGGGAGTTTAGGACATGCAAAGTTAAAGTGTAATGTAAGGGTGTGTGAAGGTTAACTATGCAAAATGATGTTGGGTTTGAAATGTTTATGGACTTGGACAAAATTGAATTTTGGAAAGTTTATCTTAGACTTTTGGAGGCTTTTTATGTTTGGAAAATGTTTTTGATATGATATGAAAATGTTTGGATATTGATATGCAAATGAAAACTTTTATTTTAAAAAAAAAATTGAGCTAAGTAAATGAAATGCAACCCCAAGGCTTATGCAACTATGGTTTGTGAAAAATAGGATAATGCAAAATGAGGAAAAGGTTATGCAAGATGAGGACTATAACAATTCATGACATGCAAATGGAGGTTTGAATTTTGAGGAAAATCTTTGGAAAATACAAGGCTAAGAGTCTAACCTTACAAGGATGAATATTGGATCTTGACCAAGAAAGAAAGGACAAAATCAAAAGGACAATTTTGATAAAAAGAGGACCATGTCAAATCCATCAAGACATAGATAAAATTTGACTCAAAATAAAATTATAAAAGGACAAAGGATAAAAATACCAAGGTCAGAATCCTTTATTCATCCAAATAAGCGAATACTTTAAGACTCATATTTTGTTTGGATTCTCTACCAAATTCAAAGGGTCCAAGGTTGAAAATGAGGGTTATGATAGCATCAAAATAAGGGGTATGAAAGGACCTAGATGCAAAATTAAGTTTATTATGGGATATTAATAAGGACTATGAGGATCAAAATGAGGATAATGAGAGATCAAAATGAGGAATATGCAATATGCAAAAGGGGTCCTAAATGCAAAAAGAAAATTATACAAGGCAATGAAAATAATGAAAAATGTAAGATGGATATGCAAAAATGAGTCCTAAGAGTAATGCCATGAGATCCTAAGGCAAAAAGTTTGATTTTCCATGTGTTTGTAATGTTTTGGACAAGTTTGACAAGAGTATGTTTGCAAACTATTTTGAAGATTTTGAATGAATTTGAAAAGTCTATGTTTTGAAAATGTTTTGAATTTTTTTTATAAGTGTTTACAAGTTTATTAATTTTGAAATTATCTTGATTAATGTGAAATGCTCACACAAGACACAATAAATAGAATGGTTTTTATTAAAAGTGAACAAACACACTACAACCTAGGTTGAAAGGACAATACCCACTAAATTCTCACTTGAACAAAGTTCAACCGTGCTTATCTAGAGTGGACAACCTAGAATATTGGTAGCATAGGTTCCCTCTTACAATGCACTCACTTCTTAGGCATACTAGATCTACTTCCCAAGGGATTGTTGTCTCTACTGAGGACTACGAAAGTGTGAGATGTCTTAATAGGCATGGGTGACCCCCTGAGCTAGTAGATAGAAGGTTTTTGGCCTCTAAAACTGATCTAATTTAGGCTCTCAATTTTTTTTGACTTAATCCCAACAATTAGATATACTTTCTTGATCCAAGCAGTAAATGTGTGGCTATGTATTTTAAACTGTTGAAATTACAGAGAAGAAGAATCTAAGACTGATACAAAGGAATTCTAACCAATTATGTAAAGTTAATTTTATGCTTTTACTAAAGAAAATTAACATAATTGAAATGCATAAAAGAATAACACATAATAAAATGATAGAAAAGAAATGAGAGATAAGAGGCACAACATAAGTTTTGCTCTATCTGGACTACATCTCTAGGTACTGCTCTAACTGGTGGACCGATTTGATTAACTCCAAAAATAATTACAATGTGTTACAGTATCAACCCCTTCAAGTACATCAGCATTACTCTACTCTGATGTACTAGACTAAAAAAAATGTCCTCTAACAAATATCCTCTCTCCTCCTCAGCACTTGGTCATTCTTCTCATTCCTCTCAAAATTTGAATAATTTGATTTTTCCAATTTTTCATGTCTTGGAAAGGCCTCCTAACCCCTCCTTTTATACAAAATATTTTCCTAAAATAGGCCAATTTTTTTTTAATACATAAATAGGCCTTATAACAATTTCCCTTTTGAAATAACCCCTTGGCCAGTTTTTCAATTTTGGCCTTATACCAATTTCGAGGTTCAAACCAATAACAAAATAACAAAAAACCTTATTTAATAAGGTACCAAAATTTAGTTAGAACTTAAATACCATCTTTAACATATATAAATTAAGCCACATGCATGGCATAGTGGCTTTAATTAATTTTGGTAGCCGCCGGGTCGAGGGTTCAAACCCCACTGGCAATGACTATTTACCATATGGGCAGCGGGTTTAAGTTTAAATAAAAACTTTCACATAATGGTTATAACCATTTGCTAGCAGTCTAATAGCCACCGTCCATGTCATAGGGGTTCAAACCCCACTGACCACCATTTGCTAAACTTTTTTGCCAAGGTTGTTATAGGCTGCCACATGGACCATACCTGACATGCCACAGGTTTGTCCATAAATATTTTGCCACGTCACAACACATGTCCTCTTGCCACATCACCCAATGCCACATACTTTCATGCCACATGTCACTACTTTATTGGATGATTCATTGACATGATGAAATCATCCATATGGGCATGCCATGTCATCAACCATTGTGCTCAACCAACTTTGACCAAGCATAACTTGTGTGTCTAGGCTCCATTTTTGACAAAACAAACATTGTCAAAAAGCTCTCGATGAGACCTTTATTTTGATGCCAACTTTGATCATTTTTGGAAAGTTAATTTTTTTTCTATTCTAATGGCCTTTGACCCATGGTTTGACCAACCTTTGATTGGCCGTAACTCTAGCATACAGAGTCCATTTTTGTCCGTTCAAGTTGTGTTGGATTCAAAATTTTGAGGAACTCAACATGGAACTAATTATTGGAGTTTTGGAGATACTTCAAATTTCAATGAAAATATCCTTTGGATCAAAAATATGTTTTTAGTATGGGACACTCTATTCAGTAGGTGGATAATAGTCTCTCGTAGGAGGTTTCCTAGCCCTGAGAACTAGGGTTTGACACAACTCTAAGGCTACTGGAGGAGAGCTATCACCTAGCCATATCGCTGATTAGGAATTACTCACAATTGATACTTTATATAGAAATTAGAGTGGAGACCTAGCTTTGGCTTGTTACGACTTCAAAGTCATCCCCTAGCATACCCAATATCAGATATCTTGGCCCAAGGTAGACTTATCTAAAAGAATTATATAGATTTCTCTTACACCTGAGATCCATGAAGGCAAGGGGAGAGGATACGTTTGTATAACTCTTTGGGATTTTAGACATTGTAGACACACTAAGCAAAATAGAAAATGTTCATTTTAGGCCCCAAATGAAGTGTTTGCTAATCTAAGAAATTAAAGACACATTAGTTTCAAAGAAAACACACAAGGTCTTCAAACAATGTCCTACATCAAATTTGTTAGTAGTTTGCATGATATGGTCTTCACCCAGTTGGAATTCTTTAGAATAACTGAGAGGGGGGATGAATCAGTTATCCAAGGTCTAGATGTATAAATAAAATGCTTTACAGCTTAATGAACCCACAAAACATTTATCATCATGCATGCATCCATAAGATTATGCAATCACATAAAACTTGTAGGTTGTTGTCAAATCAATTTGTAGAAATGTAAACATGAAACATAATAGATTCAACAACATATTTGACACAATAATTTACGTGGAAACCCAATTTAGGAAAAACCATCAGTAACATGCTACCCTTTTTCACTCTTCTGAAGTGATGCCCTATGAAAGGCTAACCCTGTTAAAGGTTACAATACACACTATTAAATGTGACCCTATTAAAGGATTTTGATCACCCTGTTAGGAGTGATCCTTGTTAGAGTACTTTAGACCATTCACTTAGAATATCACCTAGTTAAAGGATTTACAAATGATTGTTAGGTCAACCTTAACCCAAAGGATTTACCCTAGACTGATACAATTATTAGAGAGTAACAGTAAGGCTTGATCTGATAACAACTTACAACTCCATTTGCATATTGAAAATCTCTGTTTCAATCCTCCATTCTACTTCACTTTCACACTCTTCAGATCTGATAGCTTCTTCACCCTTCAAGCATTCATACTCTTAAGCCTTCTTGTTCAACATGCCAATACAAACTCTTCACTTATGTATCTTGATGAAGCAATACCCTAGACTCCTTGTCCTCCTTGGGTTCTCGCACATGACAACCCTTGCTTCTGACCAACCATCCCTATAAATAGAGAATTAAGATCTTTTGTTGTCCATTCTCCATCATCCAATTTAGGGTTAGGATAGATTAGGTAGGATTCAATGAATCTACCTCTTATTCCATATCACTTCTAGAAACTTCTCCTTCAATACTCTTTGATTTTGCCTTGAAATGGTTTACCATGAATTCCGTGCCACTAGCTCATTAATATTATCTTCCACCTAGCTCACATAATCTAAGAAAACAAACTTGTCAACTAAGATCCATCGAATTCATGATCTTTCTAATAGTGTTGACACTTGACATTAACTTGCTTCTGATGCTCGACATCCTCTGTAAAATCACTTGGCATGTACTAAAGTTTACTGGTGGTTGGCATCAACTAAAATTTACTTAGCATCCACTATTTAGCTTGGCATACACTAAAATAAACTTTTACTTAGCTCCAACTGATTTTCTAATCGGCTTGCACTAACTTTGCTCAACACCTGCTATCCATTCAATCAAGCTTGGTAGACAAACTTTGTTCAACTTGTTCTTCTAAACTTGTTTATTGTAACCAACCTTTGCAACCTTAAGTAGATTATCAATGAACTATGATATCACTGTCTTAGCTAATTCTTGTGCTCCTTTTTCATATAATAACTCAGCCTTTCCTCTAGGTGCTATTGTTACATCTTTTGATCAAATCTTCTTCATTGATCAAATAAGTGATAGTACTTAAATCATATAAGCAGTTGTCTTACCAGCTAAATAGCAGGTTTGACATTAGTGACAAAATAATGATTGAAACACATTTATCATACTTGTATCAATCTATTTTCAACAAATCTCCTTCTTCAACAATCTCCCTCTTTGGCATTGATAGCAAACCAAACTGATCAACCAAAATGACTAGGTTTAAAATAGTAAGACCAAAAAAATACCAAAAAGAAAAAAATTCCTTGTATTGAAATCTCTCCTTCTATAAGCAACCTTGATCTTCTGAATAGGTTACAAAATTTGTTCTATTATAATCAACAGACAATCAACAATCAATTCATCCTTATGAAATCAATTCATCTTTATGACTCCCTCTAAATTACTTCTTATATCTCCCTTCTATAGTTATCTCCCTCTTACTAGGTAGATGTTATTAGCAGATATCTCAGTAGTCAGCATTTCTCCCTCATACTGTGTGTTAGAATTTCTCCCTCTTTGTTCAATCTCCAATCTCTTATATTTCCCCTTATCAATAACTATGATCAGTAACTAACTATGATTAGTAACTATCTCCCTTTAGGATTAGCATCAAATTTCTTCTGTACTTCTCCCTCTTTGACAACAATGCCAAAGACTTGTCATCTTAATATGCAGATATGAACCTCTTCAGTTTCTCCTGTGTAATCTTGCTTGTGATTGATTTGTAGTTTCAACTCTTTGATTACTTTAGGCAACTCCTAAAGTAAGATCCACTGCATCAATTTGTAACATATGGGAATCAACTTGTTTGATGCAAGGCACACCTTTTGTTTCTTATATAGCCTTTGATAGGGGTATCACCCCTATTTTACCTCTTAGATACTCATGATCATCTTTAGGTAATGCTTTTGTGAAGATATCAATAGTTTGCTCTTTTGTGTTAACATATTCCATCTTCACCTCCTTATCTTGAACTAATTCTTTTAAGTAATGATACTTGATTGCAATATGCTTAGTCTTTGTGTGTGTCATAGGATTCTTTGATATATTTATAGCACTTGTATTATCACAATAAAGTATCACTGAATCAATGATCTCTTCCTTCATTCCTTTGAGTAGCTATTTGATCCATACAATGTTTGTATAGTTTACAACAACAACAACATATTCATCTTCAACAATAGATTATGAAGTGCATTTTTGTTTCTTACTAGTCCATGTAACCATCCTCTTTCCTAAGAAAAATGCTCCTCCACTGGTGCTCTTTTTGTCATCAATATTTCCAGCCCAATCAGGATCACTATAGGCTTTTAATTTAAATTTCTCATTTTTCTTATAGTATAGACCATATTTTTTTCTTCCTTTCAGATATCTCATTATTCTCTTTACAACCATCAAATGATTCTCTCTAGGATTAGCAGAGTATCTTGCAACTATCTCTGTAATATTAGGTTTTCTATGTACTACATATTGCAATTTGTCAATCATAGACTTGTATAACATTTGATTCACCTCAGCTGAATCATCATTCTTTGACAATTTATGTCTTGTCACCATAGGTGTACTTACTGGTTTGGAATCCTCTAATCCAAAAAAAATCACTATCTCCTTGACATATTTTGACTGAGTGATGTATATACCATATTTCATCTGATGTACTTACAAAACCACAAAGAACTTGATCTCTCCTGTAATGCCCCACCCAGAGATCCTTGGAGCAAGGATGAAATACAAGCCAAGATTAAAAAAAATATTCAAGTATGAGTGCACAAGAATGCATCATACATGAAAGATATAGATCACAATGGAAGACTTAATTACCATCTTGGCGACCAAGGAATCTCCAAACACCACTACTCGAACTAACAAACACATAACAAGAAACTGAAGCCAAAATGACAACAAAAAATAGAATCTAAAATATGTTAGAGCATAGTAATTTAAGTCAACCCAAAGGGTACTAGAAACACCAAAAATTGATCCTCAAAAACTAGTGGAGGTACCCCTATTTCCTTCACAAGGACCACATATTGCTAGTTTTTGCACGAATATGTGCAGCATGCCATTCGAAGAATGCCTTTCTACACAAAGATGTGCATAATGACATGAGGAAGTGTTTGGTCATACAACCAAAACACCTAAATACTAAAGTAGGACTTGGTGCAAGGAAGAGCCCAACTATGTGAAGAAACCCACTACACAACACAAAGACTTGCATTCTCACACAAGAAAGTACAATTTTGTATGAGATCTCAAGTCAACATGCCAGAAAATGAACACATAAAACAAAGAAGGAATGATAAGAAGACTAAATAACAAAGTTCCTTCACACCGAGGAGTATCGGATCCACATTTCAAGGCAAGAACACTCAAATAATACTAAAAGATGGAAAGTTAGAAACAACATCTAACCATCTAATCATACAATGAAGGAAAAGAATAGAAGGGAAACATTGCAGAGTACTGAAAGCAACATCGCAGCAAATGGAAATAATATCACAATGAGCAGTACCAACAAACTAAATATGCAGTTCCTCCCTACCATCAATAGCATCATAAGACCATCGTGGGCCCTAGCCATCCCCCATGCATAAAATCCCAAGCCACCAATTAGATCATCGGTACTATCGTAATAGGGATGTCACTACTAAAACATGTTATAACATACCAGAAGAAAATCTAACATGCTAGAAGTAAAGCATAAGATAATCCTACAAAGTAGATAACATCACCTATCATATGTTGATCATCATAATAAGAAAATGTGACAGTAAATAACATCACCTAAACATGATAAACAAGCATCCCAATGAAATCATAAATCAAAAGAAAGCATACTTTGAAACCTAAAGCACCAAGTGAAAACATCCAACAATGATTGCACTAGGAAAAAAGATTGTATCTATACATCGATCTCTAGTAGTGGTGTAGGTAGCTATGCCTCCCAACCATGTGGCACTCGTAGGTCCACACTTGTCGTGCTGATGGAGTTAATGATCCAATGACAAACACATAAAATAAATGTCCATGGCTAACACACATGCTAGATAGTATGATGACTGAAACCAAGACAAAGACAATGCATGAACTACAAGTCCTGGTCAGACATTCAATGGGCTACTAAGTAGGGGCTGACATCATGGAGAGTTGCTTGGCATTGACAAGCCCAAGCTCAGATTGTGCAGATACAACTCCCTCAATAGAAGGCTCAAGCACATAACATTTTTCGTTATCTTAAATTTTATTACCACCTGGTGTTTTATTTATTTATCACTTATATAAAGCTCCCTCTACAAACCCATGGCACCATGATCATTGGGTTGCAAGATAGAAGCCCCCTCCATATGCTACCCTACCCTACCCATGCTCATCTAACAATGAGTGCTCATAGGTATGAAAATTCTCAATCCAACCCTAATGATCATAACTTCTGAAAGTATTGTGGAAGATCGCGAATCCCAAGTCACCAGAAAAATGTACACACACGTACTCTTGTGTGGCACACCACCATTACAAATATCAAAACACAAGGAGTGGATGAGAACACAAGCAGAAAGTCACTCAACCAAAAATAGACTTGGGAGGATAGACACAACATGCATCTCAATGCAACATAAAAATGCAATAAAGATCTGACCAACATCCAAAAAGATCATTCAAGTCCACGATCAAACTCATGCCAAGAAAGCCTAAGAAAATAGGGTGGTATGGAAAATGAGGTAAAACCCCCAAAAAGTGGAAATATTTTGAAATTAAAACCTATTTGGCCTTTGGGTGTAAAAATTCCAAAAATCCAAAAATAAAAGCGTTCAGACATCGTATGCAAAAATGGCTAGGATAATGGCTCAAAACCCCAAACCCTTATCCCAAAAATAGCGAAAACATTCATACCTAACCAACTAGGCAGAATCAACAAACAAAAATGGAGGGGAACACTAGTTCTTAGCCTCCTAAAATACTGCTACAAGAAACAGAAGCTGAAATAAAGTATAAACAATAAAATGGGAAGGCCCTGTCTGACAAAAAAAGGGCAAAAACTGAAACTCGTAGAACAAAATAAATATCCTGCCAAAACTGTTGAAAGTGATGGCAAAGCAAGAACTCCCCAAACTAGATCCAAAGAGTCTAATTTTGTGAAAAACCCATGCTCACAACTCCCAGAATGAGCAAAAATCAAATCCTTCAGAAGAGGATTCTCAAAAGAGCTCTCAAACTTCAATTTTGGAAAAGTGAGAAGTGAATAATAAAAATTCTTTTTCAATACTTATTCACTTTTCGAGTGAATAGTCGATTAGGGCACATAGCCAGTTAGACTAGCTAGACCCCAAATGAAAACAAGTTATTCTCCATAATGGGAATTCACCTAAGGCAAAGCTACTAGAAATTAAATCCAAAAAGAATTAAAGCCCAAAAACCCAAAATCACAAAAAAACACTAAACAATTTTGATGACGATGTGAACCTCTAAATGCACAGACACACTTACTGGTCCAATCACATAATGTAGATGAGTTCAGATTTAATAATCATTGAAAAGTTTTAATTTAAACAATTTAAAATAAGAATATGTTGACCATACAGGGATGACATTGATAAAAATGAAAATTTGAATCACTAACTCCATGTTCCACTACCAGGGATATAATTCTTGCACATTAAAACACACGATCAAGTGCAATTGCATATAATATCATAGCTGAAGCAAAATGCATTAAATACCTAATTAATCCATTTACATCACTCATATTCACATAAAGCATAAAGATACAAGAATGAAGTAAATAACCATAGCATAGAATCCATCACATAACATAATTAGAAAGTATGTCCAAATACCAGATAATCAAATATCATCATAGATCTACTGTCATCTTGAAATGACATCAACATGCAAATATGATAAACTGAGTAGCATAGCAGTAAGAATCTATGGTACTGAATCAAAGTATAACATCCAACCCTTAGGTCATCTCAAAATACAAATAACAATAAGAGTAACAAGTATCTCTCAAATCAAAATAGACAAGGTATAGACTAAAAACACAAGAGGCACTACATCTCCAAACATAGACATCTCAAATTCTTGCTTCATTTCATTTGCAAAAGCCTTACATAAAGCATCTTGACCTCAAAAATGATATCATGAACAAAAATTTCAGATAACAATATACCTTTGTCTTTCTCTGCCTTCATGTATAGATTGTTGTTATCATCAGTCCTTTCAAATCCAATCTTCACAAGATAATTATGAAGTCTCTCATACCATGCTCTTGGTTCTTGTTTCAAACCATATAGAGCTTTGTGTAATCTACATACCATGTTATTATTGTTAACATCAACAAATCCTTCTATTTTTTCTATGTAAACTTCTTCCTCTAATATGCTATTTAGAAATGCAGATTTAACATACATTTGATAAACTTTGAAACCTTTGTATGCAAAATAAGCAAGCAGAGTTCTCACTCCTTCCAATCTAGACACAAGAGCAAATGTTTCTCCATAGTCAATTTCTTCTTCTTGTGCATATATCCTTTGTAGACTAATCTTGCCTTGTTCCTTGTGACCTCACCATTTTCATCTAGCTTGTTTATGTATACCCACTTGGTGTTAATCACATTTTTGTCTTTTGGTCTAGGAACTAGATTCCATGTCTTGTTTTTCTCAATTTGTTCAATCTCTTCTTCCATGGCTTTACTCCAATCCACATCTTCTAAGGCATATTTTATTGATTTGGGTTATTTCATACTCAACATACATGTATCATTTCTCAATTTTTTCCTTGTCATTGGTCTAACATCTTTATCTCCAATGATTTGTGCAGTAGGATGATGTCTCATGATATATTTAGACAATCTCGGTTTAGCTCTAGTTTCTTCATTTGGTCTATCTACTTTAGAGTCACTATGTACATCTCTGCTAGGTATTTTAGCATCTCTCTGATGTACACTAATCTTAGAATCAGAATGTGCCTCAACTTCATTATGTAACATGACATTTGAATGTGGCTTGATTCCTGAATGCAAGTCAACATTCATTATATGTGACTCGATAGTCAGTGAAACTTGTTGTTGGTTTGTAGCTTCTTCTTCAGCAAGCATACCTTCATAAAAGTATACAAATGATTTGTATTCTTCTAGTTCCTTCATAGTTTCAGCCTCATATACTTCTATATATTCATCAAATTTTACATTTGCACTTTCCACAACTTTGTTAGTGTTAGTATTTAAACACTTATAAGCTTTACTTCTTGTGGAATAACCTAGGAATATACCTTCTTCACTTTTTGCATCTAGTTTACCATTCTTGAAATCTTTGAGAATAAAGAAATTTTCTTTCAAATATCTTAAAATATTTTACATTGGGTGAGTGTCCATACCATAGTTCAAAAGGTGTTGAATGAGTACCTTTCTTGACTTGTACACAGTTTAAGGTATAGACAGTTTTATTTACAATTTCTCTCCAATATTTCAAAGCAACATTTTTCTCCATCATCAATGTCCTAGCACAGTCCATTATAGACCTGTTCCTCTTTTCAAAAATTCCATTTTGTGGAGGGGTTTTAGGAGTAGATGTTTGTCTTTTGATTCCTCATTCATTATAGAACATCTCAAACTCATGTGATGTAAATTCTCCTCATCTATCAGATCTAAAACATTTTAGACTTTTACCTGTTTCCTTTTCAACTCTTTCTAAGTACCATTAAAAATTTGGAAAGCATCAGATTTCTATTTCAAAACTATAACTGTCATCATTCTACAATAATCATCAACAAGAAGCATAATATACTTAACTCCTTTGTAGCTTTACACTTCAATTGGTCCACATAAGTCAGTATGAACAATCTCTAGTATTCTTTTATAGGTATGAGTTTTACTCTTAAAACTTGACTTTGTCATTTTTGCCTAACTAACATTGTTTTCACATTATATTATCAGGCTTCTTTATCATAGGAAAACCTCTAACTTTTCTCAAGTTATTGATATTAACCAAGTTATCAAAATTAACATGACATAACCATTTGTGCCATAGGCATACATCATCAAATTTTACAATTATAAAAGTAGCATCCTCTATATCAAGGTAGAATAGATTACTCCTAGTTTGATCACTCTTTCCAATTAGTTTTCCATCAATATCATATATCTTATCAATCTTGTTTCCAAACTCAACCTTACATCCTTAATTATTCAACTATGACATAGTCAACATATTATAGTTAAGTCCTTCAACATAGTAAGCATTGTCACATAAAATCTTTTCTGTGAGTTTGATAGAACCTTTTCCTTCTATCAAACGTGGTGCATCATTACCAAATCTTACACTATTTCCATCATAAAAATTCAAGGTAATGAACTTACTTTTATCTCCAGTCATGTGATGTGAACATCCACTATCAATGATCCATCTATCATTCTTGTTCACACAAGACACAAGTGTAGTTGCTTCATCTTCATCATATTCATTCTTTATTGCAACATACACCACTTCATCATCATGTTCATTAGATTCATCTTTTGTTTCCTCTTCAACAATGTAGCAAGACTTCTTACCTTTGTCATTGTAATCCTTGCTATCTTCATCTCTTCTACTTTCATACTTATCACCACCTTTGTAGATCTTCTTCTCTGGACATTTAGCAGCAATATGACCAACTTCATTGCAATTGAAAAAAATGATAGGTAGTTTATCATGATAGGTAGTTTACCTTTAAACTTGCCTTTACCTCTATGAAATCTCCTTGCTAGTAGTGTTTCAAGTTGATCTACATCCTTGTCATCTATATCACAATCACTTGACACATACTTTGTCTTCTTCTTCTTCTTATTCTTCTCATCAGGTTCCTTCAATGATAGCTTAGCTTTGAAAGTAGATTCAATATTTTCAAGACTGTAATTATCAAAGTTAGATAACTCAAAAGTAGTGAGTCTACCTACCATACCTTCAAGAGATAGAGTATTCCCTGGTATAAATCATAGTTCTTATATTGCAAAAACTCTAATAGCATATATAGGCAGCAGTGTTCTCAAAAATTTTCTTAATATAGTGTCATCATCTATTTTACTAGTAGAGCTTCTTCTTATTACATTAACAACATCTTTTATCCTTGAGAAATATTATCACTTTCTTTCATTCTCATATCATCAAACTTACCTCTGAGACTTTCAACTTTGGTTCTTAGAACATTAGTGTCTTCTCAATAGATGGTGGTTTAAGCATCCCACATTTTCTTTGTGCTTGCAAGACTTTTGATATCATCAAATTCATCTTAGCTTAGCGAAAAGGCAATCTCCAACATTACCTTGTTGTGTTCTTTCTTCTTTTTCATATCCTTGGCAGTTAGGGCTCCAATAGGATCAACATGCTTAGTGGTAATGGTAGATTGTGCATGATCTCCAAATCCTCCAAGGTGTAGCTTCATCAAAATTTTCCATGCAGGAAAGTTATCTCTATTAAGATTGTGTACATCTCTTTTTGACATCTTGATCTTTGTGCCTCTAGTACCTTTAAACCAATCCTCTTAAGCAGATGGCTCTAATACCAATTGATGGAATTCTTTAGAATAATTAAGAGGGGGCATGAATTAGTTATCCAAGGTCCAGATGTATAAATAAAACTATTCACAGCTTAGTGAACCCATAAAACATTTATCATCATCCGTGCATGCATAAGATTATGCAGTCACTTAAAACTTGTAGGTTACTGTCAATCAATTTGCATCAATGTAAACATAAAACATAACAAATTTAGCAACACATTTGACACAATGATTTATGTGGAAACCCAATTTGGGAAAAAACCACAAGTAACATGCTACTCTTTTTCACTCTTATGAAGTGATGCCCTATGAAAGGCAAACCCTATTCAAGGTTACAATAAACACTATTAAATGTGACCCTATTAAAGGATTTCAATCACCTTGTTAGGAGTGAGCTTTGTTAGAGGACTTTAGACCATTCACTTGGAATGTCACCCGATTAAAAGATTTACAAATCTTTGTTTTAGTCCTCCATTCTACTTGGCTTTCACACTCTTCAGCTCTGATAGCTTGTTCACCCTTCAAGCATTCATAACCTTAATCCTTCTTGCTTAACATGCCAATGTAGACTCTTCAATTAGGTTACTTGATGAAGCAATACCCTAGACTCCTTGTCTTCCTTAGGTTCTCACACATGACAACCCTTGGTTCTAACCAGCCATCCCTATAAATAGAGAATTAAGATCCTTTGATGTTCATTCTCTATCGTCCAATTTAGGATGAGGACAAATTAGGTAGAATTCAATGGATCTACCTTTTATTCCATATCACTTTTAGAAACATCTCCTTCAATCCTCTTTGAATTTGCCTCAAAATAGTTTGCCATGAATTATGTGTCACCAGGTCATCAATCTTATCTTAAACCTAGTTCACACAATCCAAGAAAATAAACTTGTTGGCTCATATCCATCAAATTCATGATCTTTCTAATAGTGCTGACACTTGGCATTAACTTGCTTCTAATGCTTAGCACATACTGTGTTGCTTGACATCCTTTGTAAAATCACTTGGCATGAACTAAAGTTTACTGGTGCTCAACATCAACTAAAATTTACTTAGCATCCACTATTTTTTTCAACATACACTAAAATAAACTTGTACTCGGCTCCAACTAATTTGTTGCTTGGCTTGCACTAACTTTTCTCGGAACCTGCTATCCATTTGATCAAGCTTGGAAGAGAATCTTTGTTTAACTTGTTCTTTTCAACTTGTTTAGTGTAACCAACCTTTGCAACCTTAAGCAGATTATCAATGCACTATGATATCATTGTCTTAGTTGATTCTTGTACTTCTTTTTCATATCATAACTCAACCTTTCCTCTAGGTGCTATTGTTACATCTTTTGATCAAATCCTCTTCATTGGTCAAACAAGTGATAGTACTTAAATCATATAAGTAGTTGTTTTACTAGAAAAATAGTAGGTTTGACAATACTGACAAAACAATGATTGAAACATATTTATCATACTTGTATCAATCTATTTTCAAAAATTGCCTTCTTTAACACACCCTATGATTGCCACAAGCTTAAAAGAGACAATTAGTAACACACAAATGTGCTACCCTAAAATACCTACATAGATTTCTCTTCACCCAAGTTCCACAAAGGTGAGGGGATGTATAGACTTTTGAAATTACAAAATGACAAATTGCATGATACTTGTTTATCAACCGGTTAAGAAAATAAATATGACAATGTGTTATTCATTAATCCTCCTAATTAGGCTAGATTATATGATGTAATGTTCATTCATCTCCTAATTAGATATATGTGGCTTTGTTGTTCATTTTCCCATTAAGAAAGAGAAATTTGAGAGAATATGGAAATTTTATGTTATTTGATCCTTCTAATTAGGCTAGATTATATGATGTGGCATTCATTCACCTCCTAATTAGATCTATGTGACTTCATTATTTATTTTTCCATTAACAAAGAAAAATTTGAGAATATGAAAATGTTATGTTCTTTGATCCTTCTAATTAAGCTAGATGAGAGCTTCTGTTCATTCACCTCCTAATTAGACTATGTGACTTTGTTGTTCATTTTTCCATTAAGAAAGAAAAAATTGAGAACATAAAAATTTGATGTTCTTCAATCCTTTTAATTAGGCTAGATGAGATTTGTTGTTCATTCATCTCCTAATTAGACTATGTGACTTTGTTGTTCATTTTAAATTTCCAAAATAAAGAAAATGTACAACAACAAAGTTGGACTCCCAAAAGTGCTCCAAGCTTTCTTCCTTGCAACTACAAACACACGAGAAAAAGATAGCACATTAGTATAAGATTCACATTAGGTTCACAAAATGTAGTAGAGGAAACATTAGAAATATGCATGTAAGAGGAACCATCAAACTCTAAAAGCATGCACAAAAAATCCTAATCCTAACACAAAAGAAATTGAGACAAAGTAAGAAAAATAACAAACTCCCTCAATTTGACAATTGTGCCCTTTCTTGCTTCTCCAAAAGAGTTGATGTGGCTCCCATATTGACACAATGAAAGCAAGATAAAAAATGATAATATGATGATGAGAAGAATTGAAAGAAGATGGTTAACCAAAAATGAGATAAATGATCACAATTTATAGAATTTGCAAAAGAAATTGCAAATTAGCAATTTTAGTATACAAAAAAGGTAAATGTCATAAAATATGAAAGTTTACAAATTGAAAGAGGAAATTTTTCATAAAGTATGACAAAAGGATGCACAATTAGAAATTGAAGAGTAAAAAAAAGAGGAAATTTGTCATAAACTATGACAAACATGACAAAAGGAAAAAGAGGAAACTTGTCATGAACTATAACAATTATGAAAAAGGAAAAAGGAAAATGTCATGAACTATGACAAATTATGACAAAAGAGAAAAATAAATTTGTCATAAAGTATGAAAATTTATAACAAAATAAAAAGGGAAAGTGGAGGCTTAAAAAGAGGAAGTGAAGCATAAATAGTGGTAAAATGTAAGAGTTAGGATTTTTTAATTTAAAAACTCATAAATCACTCCAAAATGGAAATTAGAATTTAGGAAATAGGAAATTCCCAAAATTCATGGAAATAGAACAATTAATTAATAAATATTATTTAATTGAGAAGAATTAATAAAAGAGGGTGAATTAATAAAATGAAATGGATTAAGTGATTAAATGGAGAAATTAATAGAAATGATTGGCCAAATGATAAAATAAATACAAGGAATAACCCTATGAAAGGATTATGACAAAAATGTAGATCAAATGTGATGATATTGGACTAATCAAATTGATGAAATAAATGATGCCAGATGAATGATAGAAATTGATGGCAAGATGATGATGGGATAGGATGACAAGGCACTGAGGGACATGACAATGCCAAGTGATCAAATGATAGAATGGTGACATGCCAAGGACACATGGCATGAATTAATGAATGTTGATAAGGCACTAAAGGACATAGCAATGGCTAAATGATCGATGATGAAAGGATGACATTGAAATGGTTTTGAATTGCTTTTGAGATGATCTACATTTTGATTGAATGATGATCAAGTTGGCAAAACGATCAAAGTTAGTGAAATTATAAAATGGGACAATTTGGGATGTAAAATGATGAACGAGTAGGCACAAACCATTTTAGAGCGTCTAAAAAAACTAGACTTGGTCATTTTTCCCAATTGACATCGTTTAAACATGACATTGTCAAGCTTCTTCAGTTTAGGCAACCCTCTTACTTTCTTCATCTTACTGATATTAACCAAATTGTTTAAGTTCACATAACATAATCTCTTGTGCCAAAACCAAACATCTTCTTGTTGTGCAAACAAACATGTCTCATTAGACAAATCCAGATAAAACAAGTTACCTCTTGTCTGATCACCAGTTCTAATTAGCTTACCATCAACATCATGTATCTTGGCCTTCCTACTATGAAATTCAACTCTATAACCTAATTTGTTTAGTTGTGAAACACTCAAAAAATATTAGTTAATTCCTTGGACCCAATAAACATTGTCACAATTTATCTTGTCAGTTAGTTGAATAATACCTTTACCTTTTACGATACATGGGATATCATTACCAAAGTTAACACATCCACCTTTTTATGGACCAATATCATCAAATTTATCTTTTTCACCAGTCATATGATTGGAACATCCACTACCAAATATTCATCTATCACTTTTGTTCACATATGAGATTAATATAGTTTTCTCAGCTTCATTAGAGTCTTATTTCATAGCAACATAGACAACTTCATCATCATTACTCTCATATTCATTATCAGTTTCTTGTTCAATAATATAATAGGATTTCTAACCTTTTCATCCTTATTTCTATTGTAGTTTGTGTCATCTCTTCTTCGTTTGTACTTTCTTTCCTTTCTTTCATCCTTACCCTCTCTATCAGGACACCTAGCAACAATATGACCAATCTTGTTGCATGAGAAACAAATAATAGGCAATTTATCTTTGTATTTACCTTTTCCTCCTCCAAACCTTTTTGCAATAAGGGCTTCAAGTTCATCAATCTCATCACTAGAACTGTCACTGTCACTCTTCACATGTTTACCTTTTCTTTTGCAAGTGTGTAGTTATCAAAGTTAGACATCTCAAAAGTAGTAAGTCTACCAATTACACCTTCAGAGGTCAAAGTGTTACCTAGTGTGCATCTCAGTTCTTGGATTGCAGATACCCTAATGGCATATATAGGGAGTAGATTCCTCAATACCTTGCTTATTTATTATTTCATCTTTCATTTCTCCATTTTCACCTCGAATAGCATTAACAACCTCTTTGACTCTTGTGCAGTATTGCACTATGTTCTACCTTCCATCATTCTCATGCCATCAAATTTACCTCTTAGGCTCTCTGATTTGGCTCTCAAGACATTGTCATCACCTCCATATATGGTTTTCAATTTGTCCCACATATTCTTTGCACTATCATAGTCTTTTAAGTCATCAAACTCGACATAGCTTAGGGCTAAGGCAATCTCCAACATTACTTGGTTGTGTTCTTGTTTTTGTTTCAATTGATCAACAATCAGAGGAGTAGTTATCACCTTTACATACTCATTGTGTACAAAGTTGATAACATCATCATTAATACTGGATATGTGAAACCTTATCAAGTTTTGCCATGTAGGAAAGTTCTCCTTGTTTAGCTTTGGTACATCTCTCTTATGAGTCATGATCTTTGGCTTTAAGTACCTTTAAACTTTTCTCTATAAGCAATAAGCTCTAATACAAATTGTTAGGAATGTTTAGAATAACTGGGGGGGGGGGGGATGAATCAATTACTCAAGGTCCATATGTACCATCTGAACAATTAAACATAAATATTCATTGTTCTTATCTTGTTGTTTCTTGGTCTCTACTGTAACCATAAAATTATTGTCTTAACATAACATCCTTTACTTGATGAAAACATTATCAAATATAAAAACACATAAAGCATTTAACACAATTTTGACACTAGGATTTTACGTGGAAACCCAATTTGGGGGAAACCACCAACAACATGTCACCACTTTTTCACTCTTTTGAAGTGAGCTCTATTAGGAGCCAATCCTAATAAAGGTTTACAATACACACTACTAAATGTGGCCTTGTTAAAAGATTTAATCACCATGTTGGGAGTGGCCTTGTTAGAGGAATTTGATAATTCCATTTAGAATGTCAGATAGTTAAAGGATTTACATAGACTGTTAAGTCTTCCAAATGATTGTTAGGTCAATCTCAGTTACAGTAATTTCAAACCAAAGGGAGCTCTATTAGGATCCAATCCTGAAAAATGTTTACAATACACACTACTAAATGTGACCTTGTTAAAAGATTTAATCACCATGTTGGGAGTGGCCTTATTAGAGGACTTTGATCATTCCATTTAGAATGTCAGATAGTTAAAGGATTTACATAGACTGTTAAGTCTTCCAAATGATTGTTAGGTCAATCTCAATTAAAATAATTTCAAACCAAACTATTTACAATGGTTAAAAATAAAATAATAGGTTTTGATTTGTATGATTACAACTCACTTTACAAGTTCAGAGCTTTGTAGAGTCCTTGTACTGACTTACTGATAAGCTCCCCATTGTCATCTTTGTTCTTAACTCACTTGGCAATCCTTCAAGCAATGAATCTTATTCTTTCAACAACACTTAAGCCATATGCTTAGATTCACTTCTCAATATCAACAACATATATGCAATATATCTCCTTTAGCTTCACATCACTAACACACTCTTGTGTTTACCCATGTGCATCTTTGATCCACCTTTCTCTGTATGCCTTTCTCATATATGCACCACCACATTTTTTTCTTTACTTTGTACCTCTTTAAATAGGCAATTCTTGCTTTATCATTTTCCATAATCACCATAGATCTTAGGGTTTATGATTAGGTTCAACATGATTCATTGTATTTGTCCATCTTCTTGATCTTCCTCTAGAAATTTCTTTCAAATTTGTCTATTAGGTCTTTACCTAATCCTTGCCTTTAATTTAATGATCCAACTCATCAATCTTATCTTCAACATGGTTTACATCTCCCAAGAAATCAACTAAGTCATCTAGATCTCATGATTTACTTGAAATTCATTCTCAACACTATCACTCGACAATCTCTAAATTCTGACACTTGGTCATCACTAAATTACTTGGTTGTTGTAAATCTTCTAGCTTGGCATCAACTATTTTTCTTGGTCGATATTGATGGTCAACCAACACTAGGTTTTCTTGACACTTGATGTGGCTCGGTTACCACTAGCATCACTAGACATTCCTTAACCTTTTACTCTATTTCTTGGCTTAGCTTAACTTTCTTGATATAAAAAATTACTTTACTTTATCAAAGTCTATCTAATCAAATGTTCATTGTAACTTCCATTTTATAACTCAACCTTTCCTCTAGGTTCTATTGTTATGAGAAATTTCTCAAATCCTCTTCATCAATCAAATAGATTAATAGATTTGACATCGATGACAAAACAACAACTATTCCAAATTTAAGTTTCCAACATTAGATTTTTTTTCAACATCAATTTTTATTTTCTATTTCTATTTGTGATGTATCTATATTGAAAAATTCTCATTTGAAAGTCCATCAATTCATTTATGCAATTATTGATGTCAAGTATGTAGGCTTAACCCCGTGAATATGCAATCTTAAATTTTTGGTATCTAGATTCATGACTATGGATGAGTACTTATGCATTTCTTAATATTTTCTACTTTAAAGTGTTATCAATACTTATTTTATTTAAACCAAATATTTAAACGAATCATTTTTCTATAAGGAGATAGACCTATAAATGTAGAGAGTTCACTTGTGATTGATTGACTCAATTGTTGGACATGGTTTGTTCTTATTGTGAAGGGTTTAGAGTTATTATTTGTGGACATTTTTCTTAAGGAAAAATCTATTAACCAATAACTCTCATTATTGTTAATCTTCTGGAAGAAAATTTTTTGGCATCTAGTTGGAAGAGGCCTTCCAACCCTCCTTCCTAAAAGGACTATCTTGTGGCAACAAATTGAATGCTCCCTGACTCATTTTATATGTTTAACAACTCTAAGTTGTTGGCTAGGGCCAATACAAAATGGAACCCCCACCATGTGTGGATCAAAATCCATTTTGATTGTGCAACTAAAGATGGTCTTGTTGTAGCAGGTGGTGTTGTCTAAGATGAGAGAGGTAATTTCATTCTAGCTTTCTTTGGAATCTTTTGCCCCAACTCTAGAAATATGGTGGTCTTATCCCTGTACTAGGGCCTTAATTTGATTACCTTCATGGGGAGGAATAAGTTCATAATAGAAGGTAACTCTAAGTTTTTTGTGGATGCTATGAATTAGAGGTTGACCGCTAACTAGTTTGTGGCTAGTGTGCTTAATGGTATTTGGCCTAAAATGGCTAAGTTGGAGGATGCTAATACTCAACACATCTGTCTAGAAGGTAATAAGGTTGCTGATAGAATGGTTAGGCTTACCCCAAGGATGAAAGGTATTAGGTGCTAGAGATAGTTGGAATCCCTTCCTATTAAAATCCAAACTCTCATTAAGAGTGAAAAAGCTTCGACATATTCCTGACGATGTTGAAAAAGTAAGTCTCTCTCCTATTAGTCATGTGGGGTTGCTATTTTTTTGGTGGGATACTTAGATATTTTGAATAACTTGATCATTGTCATAATTTATCAGTTATGAGGATGATCCTTCTTCATTAATAATGGGTTAAAAATAATATTTGGAGGGTTATCATCTAGTACATCAAAATTTTAATTTTAATTCTATCAATAAAGTTCTTACACTTCCCATAAATCATGATTCCCAAAACAACTTCATCAGGAATTGTATTAAAAGGAAAGACTCTTCACATGTGGCTCTATACCAAAGTCATGTGAATAGCCTTAATTCCATTTTGGGTAATAATTATGTAGTGTTCATAATACTACCCTCATTTAAATTCACCATTCCAAGAAGTTGTGCAGCTATAAGTTTTTCTATAAACTCCATAGTTGTAAGCATTTTTTTAGCTATCTTCATGTTGAAGATGTTGGAAGATACTATGTCAAACCAAGATATGGGTGGGGAGATGGTTAGAATTAAGTCCATAAAAATAGAGGATGAGTGATGGAAGGATCCATATGCCTGGATGGCTATCTATAATGGTGGACTTTAACCTTTCATGGAAGCCATGGATGGTTATGATGATGCTTTCTACATGCAATTTGTGAACACTTGGAATGATAGGAAAGTTACCATAGATAGGATTAACTTTGAAATCAATAAAGAGTTCATTGTCCAAGTCATTGGGCCTTCCATAGAGGGTTGGAAGTGAAAGAAGGTTACAAAGTGTATGAGGAGATCAATTTGAATAGGTTCTTTAAAGCCAGTGAATCTCTAGTCAAACTACGTAGCAATTATGATAGAGAGAAACTCCCAAAACCATGGCACAATGTCCACTTCTTGATCATGAAGTACCTTAATTTGGAAGGGTAGCTTGGGTTAAGTAACTATTACTATTTACCTCTATTAAATCACTTCAGATATCATGATGAGACTTCTGTTATATTTTTCCTGCTACAAGACCTTAAAGCCTCATTTATGGAGGTTAGGGAATACATAAATTAGGGGAAAATAATGTTATCCTATATCAGGGCTTAATGTTTCATCTCTACAATATTCATCGTGGCCTTTGCCCCCTTGTAACATTGTCCTTTTGTCAGCCCTTGCGGCTAACAATATCTCTACTATGACATCTTTAGATAATAACCCGACCCCCAGGTGTCACATGATTTCATGTCTACCAGTAGCAGGAAACACAAGAAAACCCCTAACATTTTAATCTCTAAGAAGAAGCTCAAGATGTATCCTCTTGTTATTTTGGGTGATTTTAAGGTAGATTGGGGTGGAGGAAATATCTACTTCTAAAGAATTGCCTCCAACCCTTGGAGGAAACAAATGGTAAACAAACAATTTAACTTGGAGGAAGTGGAGTCAAACTTTGAGTCCAAGGAGAGTGAGAAGAAGAAGGAGAGCAATGCCAAACAAAAACAAAAGGATCTGAGGATAAATTATGTTGGGGAGGATGAGAATGTCTCAAAGTCGGCTAGTGGTAGAACTACCTTAGAGGTTAATGCTTCTTCCATGAGAAAGAATAAAAGTCATGTTTCAACTAGTTTCAAAATGGATATAGGGGACCTAACCACCAAAAAGGGGGTCAAGAGTTTGTTGGATACCTCCCCCATAACAACCATCTCCCCCCTCACACAAATGACCAAAGTTACCTCCACCTTGTCCCTTAATAAGCCCACCACAACAGGTAAGAAAATTGTCAAGGACCTCCCTAACCCCCCCATACAAGATGTGCCTTTTATGTAGGATAATGTCAAAGTTCATGATGGTGACCTTCATCAGATGAGGAGCTGAAGAGCCTTTAAAAGGAGATTGACAGGATGAACAATATGATCTCTGAGTTAGATGAGAACTTCAACTCCCTTGTTAATTTTGCTATCAATTTGATGCACTATACAACTACCACATCCAAATCCTCCAACAAGAAAAGAATAAGGAAAAAGACACGGATGATGGCAATGAGAGGAACTCCATGCATCTGTATAAGTTCCTTGGTGATGATTGGTTATGACCATTGTTATGTAAACCAAAGTCCTCAAAAGTTAAGGAGAATTGGGGGCTTGCCCCCAAGTCTTATTATTGTTTTTGTTTTGTTAAGATGATCTTTCTGCCTTGCATGACAACTAAGAACTTTTATTATATGACTTTCATGTTGGTTGTTGGTAGTAAAAGCTTTCTTAGAACTGTTGTATTTTGTTGTTCATGAATACTCTTTGGTTATATTGTTTTGTTCTAGTTAGTAGTTTAGTTTTTTGGATGACTCTATTTTTTTATTTTATTTTTTAAATGTTAGAAAAGGGTATTGACTAAGGTGCCTAGGGTTGGTTTAGCCACCTTATTTTGACTACTTTAATATAAAAAAGAAATGTCATGTGGTGACTAATACTCACCTCTAATTATGTTAAAATTAATTATTAGTATAATAATCTTAATTAATAATTATTTATTTAAATAAATTAAATAACAATTAGTTAATGCTAAATATATGATTGAATTGTATAACCATATTGATTTGAAAATAAGAAGTTCAAAATATATTTTATATAAAATTGTTCATATTAAAATTTAGTATTAACTCATTAATTACTATTTAAAATTTAAATTTATTAAAGTATAATGATAAATATTTTAATCATATTTTAAATAAAAAAATTCATGTTTTATAATTATATTAAAAAAATTTAAAATTACTAAATAAAATTATCATAATTAAATAATTAATGATTGCATAAATATTATTATTTTTATTTTTATTTTGATCGATAAATGGCTTGAGCCTTATATTATATTAGATTAAAAATCTAAGAATACAAAATTCTCCGTTTTGATGAGCATTGGTAGGAAAGAATGGAGCAAGAAAACCTCCAGTATAGCCTAGGACCTAAGTCCTTTATTATACATGAAATAAAAGGGGCATTACCCCAGTCAGATAATGGATCAAAGAATCCTTGTAATATTTAGGCAAAAAAAAAATATATACACCAAATTATTTTTGAGGAAATAATCCATGAGCACTTGGAGAAATGCTACCTTAGAGTAGGAGGAGGAGACCTGAGAAGTGAAAAAACAACTACATAGGCTAACTGCCAGACAATGTTAATCATTAATCAAATAAAATGGTAGAGGCTAGGACCTGATTAGCTTAGACTTAATGTGAAGATGCTTCCTAAAATCTCAATCTAACAAGTGATAAAATTCAGAAATCAATGGGTGAGAGCAAACTAAAGTAAAATAAATCCTCTCTCAGAGTTTAAGTTTTAATCTGTTTATAATTAGAATTGAAGTTAATGTGTCATTTATGCTTTAAAGTTTAGAGTAGTATTTTTATTAAATGTCTATATTTCTAATAGTTGTTTTGTTATAGTGTTTTTAGAGGTACCATAAAATCTTCTGAAATCTTTAAATATTTACTAAATTATTCTATATGATAGTAATGGTTTCGTCCTTATCATTTGTAGTTTGATGTTTCTTAGTTGTAATTGATTAGCCCATAAAAGATGAGGAAAGGGCATGAATCAAACTTTAAATTATTTAGAATTAAAGACCAATAACAAGATGATAGACAGAACCAGCTAAGATCCATACCCAGTCCTGATGAATTCAAAACTAGACTATCTAAATATGATTTATATATTAATATAAACAAAATTTCATAAAAGCTTTCAGTACTATGTCAAGTAGTACGAGGGCCCTAGACTATGTTTAATCTATTGAATGCCTTAGTAAAATGAAACACATAAACATCTACCGTAATATTTAACTTCAAAGATACATGAAGCTGCCTAGGGAAAATGCAACAATACCAAACCTAAAATATCTTAAACTATAAGCAGTAATACCAGCCCATAACTATAAAGGGTTAGAAGAAAACACCAAAACAAAGCAAAAAAAGAGATCATCCTAAGATCCTGACTATGCTTCTTGATTCTACTTCATGAAGACCATAATTATTTTTGTGGCTTCTTGGAAATTTATTGCCCTAGAGCCAGGTGGGAATTCATAGGTGTTCCTTGTTCTGCTAGATTTTTCATAGTTGGGGAGGTATAACTCAACCACTTTCAAGTCAGAGAGATCCACATCTGGGTGGATATAGGCATCAAAAGCCTGCAAATAATTTGGGAGCCAATCTCTTGCTAGGTCCTCTTTAATGCCTCTTCATCGCAATAAGAATTGTATGCTAGCCTTCATCCTTGGTCATTCTCAAAAGAAGAGAATGTTGTCTCTGATTACCAAGTAGGGTTGTTTAGGGATTTTTGCTAGTTTAGGGCTTTTTAATTGATGCTTCATGTAAGGTTCAAGTAGTAGGATTTTGAGTTTACCATCAATGTTAAAATCTACTTCCTCTAAACCTATCGGCTAGCTTGGGTTGAAAAGGTTACAACTCAGTCTGATAATGTCCCATTTTTCTACTCCATCCCTAGCTAGACATTATATCCATAATCCTAGAATGTCCCTATTAGTGTGCCATGAGTAGTCGTAGTTAAAGACCCCTTCCCCTAGTACCCTACTAACCACTACTCTACTCATGTCGTCTATGAGGTGAAGTAGTTGATTCCATCTTTCTGGTTTTACTGAACCATAAAAGGCCATGGTTTAGTTTTCAAAGGAATTATACAAGAAGATGTTGGTATCCTTAATGGGGGGCGATATAGAGCCAAATTTAGGTGAAAAGTTGTGATAATGAGAAGACCAAAACTGACTCATGTTAATTTAATGGTAGCTGGGAAGGATCTAGAATGATGGGAGGTGATGCCATCTTCATACACTTGAATGATTACCCTCCTCTTGTGATCATTATTAAAGTGATTCTTTTATTCATGATATCCCTGAGAGGCAGATTTTAAGTTCATGAAGATATGTGAGCAGAGATTTATGCCATTTTGGAAAATCATGAATCCAAGTGTCGAAGGGGATGACAATAGTGGATAAAAATTTGCATAATAATCTTTAGCTAGTTTTGATTAATTGTTGATATGTTTTTTCCATCTATACCTTTGTTTGCTAAATTGTCTACTTCAGTATTGCCTTCTCTAAATATATGAGAAAATCTAACTTCAAAGTCTTCCAGCAGTTTTAAGGTTACTTCTATTCTGGAGTTTAATATCTAGTTTGGTATTTTCCCTTTCCTAAGTGCATTTAGGAGAATTTGTGAGTCTTATTCGATTATAATTTTTTTGATTCTTAGATTGATACAAATTTTTAGTCCTTCTTCTACTGCTTTTAGTTCTACCATGTTATTAGAGGTTACTCCCAATGGCTTTGCTCTTTTTGCAATCCAGTTCCCCATTTCTTCCCTGACTATGCATCCTATTCTTGCCTTTCCAGGATTGCTTCTAGAGGCCCCATCAAAATGTAGTTTCTTCCAACCTTTCACCAGTGGTTCCCATTTGAGTTCCTTTCTAGCTTCACTAGTATTCCTCTTATATATGAGGGGTGGGTTGATTAGATGTTTCCAGTGTTTTTTAATTTTAGCATCGCACTCAGTGAATGATCCTTCTTCTTTCAAATTTTTCCTTAAATCACTATTTATTACCTCCACAATGTTAGCCTCAATCTTGTTGCAAAGAGACAGTATATTAAGTTTTGCATCTTGAAAGATACGTTTGTTTCTCTCTTTCCATATCTCCCAAACCAGATTTGCTAGAGTAATGTTCCAGAGTTTACCATAAACTTTCTCGTTTTCTTTTTTTTGGCCATCCTGTCAAGTGATCTAGCCAATTTTATAATAGAGGGCATTCCAATTTAGTTTTGATTTGAGCCATACCTAGCATTCCTTCACAAATTTGCATTGATATAAAAGATGCTCTACTATTTTAGATTCTTCTTTACTGAGAGTACATCTTGATGGGCTTTCAAATCTCATTTTTCTAACTTTGTCTGACACAGTGTAAGGTAGGAGAATCCCCAAAGGATATTTCCAAGCCCCTAGCTATATAACAATACAGCGGAAACACAACAGCAAGAAGCAACAATGCAAGAACTAATACCAAATTACAATAATTTATTCATAAAATAACTGTTACGTGTAATGTGTTGGCCTATAAGGCCTTCCTGTTATGGCCAAAGACAAAGAAAGTAATATTTTTGCAATATTTCTCAAGATCAAATCCAAACACTATCCTAGCTAGCCTAGATCTATAGCATAACAGTAATCTAGAAGGAACTACCAAAGAAATCTCAACTTGTGCTAGCAAGCCCACTAAGAAATCTCCTTCTTTTCTCACCATAGCCCTAGCTCTACTCCAATTTTATCCAAGATCCAATGCAAAATGTCTCAAATTTGGTGCTCTTTCCTTACACTCACAATTTCATCACAATCCTATTGTAAACTACCTCACATTTGGCACTCTATCCACATACTCAGGAAAGCTCACCCTTCAGCTACTCTTCGCACTCACTCCTCCTCTAAATGAATGAATTAGTCCATCACGAATGACTAAAATATTTCACCACAACCCCTAATTATACCAATATAAGCCACAAGTCAGCCTAGAATGCCAAAAACTAACATTAAATACTTGAAGAGCCACAAGTCGGCCTCCAACAGAAATTAACTGTATAGAAATCGATACCCAAGAAAAACCATGATATCTCCTAGCTCTGATTTAATTAGAACTTGTGCTTCAAAAAAAATTTAGAAATTTAGGTCTTCTACAACCCTTGAAATGTGTAAAGGTTGATCCATCAAGGATAAGTGCACATCCATCCCAAAAGTCAAGCATAAAAAATTGTTGCACATAACTGCCATAAGTTGACACTCTAGGAGAATTGCTACATCTCCCAACTTATGAGGAATTAGAACTTGTGCCTTTGATAAAAGGAATTAATCTAGACCCTATTCAATACCTAAAAGGTGTATCCTCTCATTAATTGCACAAAATTAGTTATACAGCCTGCAATAGGCACCCAAAAACCAAAAAATGTAGCTCCAATAGCAAGGTAAAAATAGTTCAAACTTCAACTCAATCCATATAATCTCTATGCAATAATGAGGAAAGGTTCTCTAATGTGTCTCCAACACATCCCTAACCATGAAAATCAAAACTCCACAAAAATCCAAGCTCGATGCTTGTACATCAGACTCCCCAAGTAAATAGAAAAGTATGTCCCATACTTTGATGCCCAAAGAAAGATATGTAACCAACTTCATCTTCACCAAAGGCTTCCACTACATCAAAGTCAATAGAAAAAATATAAAAACCAACCATCTATGCTTTATCCACTAAAACATCAGAATAAAATACATATCAACAACCCAATCAATATGCTCACACCCAAGAACAAATTGAATATGATGCTTTATCAACAAACCCTCATCCACATTAGCAACTAGTGAATCCATACCAGCAGCAACAAACTCCATATCAGTAGCAATATGTAACTCCTCAGCAACATATGTCAAAATCTCAACCCTACAAACCTCATTGCTCACAACAAGATGCTCTGCAATACACAACTCATCACAAATAGTGCAATCAGATCATCCATGACCAAGTGCTCTACAATTTCCATGTCAGATCCAACCAACTAATCATGAAAACTAATGTCTATCCTAGAATTAACAAGGTTATGAATATCTTCAACAACAACCTCAAGTTTCTCTACAAGTTTTATATCAGGCTTCACAAACTAATGAACAAAACCAACCTCTTTCACCTCGACCTTGCTATGTCATCTTCTCTCAAGAACAAGTCTCTTAACCAGCCAAACAACTCTCTTCTGGATCGATAAACTCTAGCTCCACAAAAATCTATGAAATTTCTTCCTCATCCTATCCTTATCTCAATCATTTAAACTAGTTTCAAACCAAGCAACCACCTCCTTAGTTCGATCATCCAAACTAGCTTCAACCCAAGTAGACATCTCACAAAACCTCCTTTCCAGCACATCATGAAGATTTGCAATCATCTCGGGGTCCAATCCTCTTGGAGCCATCTCCCAAGATCTTCGCAAATGCTTTGCAACAAATCCTTCCCATGCTCCTTATGACAATCTCAAATTGTTTGCAAGTTAGATTGCAACTCTCACCTTGCATGAACAATCAACAACCACATCACAAATCTAGGACCACAGATCTGCAATCCACAAACTCTCTACGATCATGTCTCAACAAGATTAGTCTTCTATCTTTGCATCCATCGATCCATCTATAAGCCCTCTATAATTTGAAGCTAGAACCACGATCTACCACCTCACAACCAAGAGATCTAGGACTCTAGAAAGAAAAATACACCACTAGATCAAGATCTTCTAAGATCTACTTCTCCAACCCAAGTCCTAGTGCAAACTGCCACAACTTCGGTGATTTGTCTACACACTCAGGAACAACCTTCACTCTGATACCATTTGATGTAGGATAGAGTAGGAGAATCCCCAAAGGAGATGTCCTAGCACCTAAATATATAACCACATAGTAGAAACACAATAACAAGAAGCAACAATGCAAGAACTGATACCAAATTACAATAATTTATTCACAAAATAACTATTACATGCAACGTGCTAGGCTATAAGGCCTTCCTAGTTATGGCCAAATACAAAGCAAGTAATATTTTTACAAGATTCCTCAAGATCCAATCCAAACACTATCCTAGCTAGCCTAGATTTGTAACATAAAAACAATCTAGAAGAAACCACCAAGGAAATCTCAACTTGTGCTCACAAGCCCACCAAGCAATCTCCTTGTTTTCTAGCAGCAGCCCAAGCTCTACTCTAGCTTTATCCAAGATCCAAGTGTAAACTACCTCAGATTTGGTGCTCTATCCACACACTCACAACTTCATCACAATCCTGTTGTAAACTACCTCAAATTTGGTGCTCTAATGATAGACTCATGAAAACTCACCCTTCAGCTACCCTCCACACTCACTCCTCCTTTGAATGAATAAATTACTTCATCATGAATGACTAAAAGACTTCACCACAACCCCTACTTATGCCAATCTAAGCCACAAGTTGGCCTAGAATGCCAAAAACTAACATTAAATACTTGAAGAGCCACAAGTTGGCCTCCAACAGAAATTAACTATCCAGAAATTGATACCTGAGAAAAATCACAATATCTCCTAGCTTTTATTGAATTAGAATGTGTGCTTCAGACCAAAGGTAGAACTTTGGGTCCTCTACAAGCTCTAAAATACGTAAAGGTTGATTCATCAAGGATAAGTGTTCATCCATCCCAAAAGTCAAGCACAAATAACTATTGCACAAAACTACCAGAAATTGATACTCCAAGAGAATTGTCATATCTCCCAACTTGTGAGGAATTAGAATTTGTGCCTTTGATACCCTTGAAAGCCAAATCCTCTCATTTATTGCACAAAATTAGTTACACAACCTGCAACAGGCACCCAGAAACCAAAAAATGTAGCTCCAGTAGCAAGGTAAAAATGATTCGAACTTCAACTCAATCCATCCAATCTCTATGCAATCATGAGCTCCAACGTGTCTCCAACACGTCTCTAACCATAAAAAGCATAACTCCACAAAAATTTAAGCTCGATGCTCTTGCATCACTGTTCGCTATTAGGATTCTTTCTTTAATGGCTGCCCATAAGAATATTCCTACTTTTGGAAGCCCTGTTGGATCTAAACAAAGGCTCATTGGGATGTTTATTACTTCCCATATCTGTGAATTAGTAATTTGTTTATATCTTTCTTTTACTTTATACCTTCCATCTTTCAATGCTGCCCAAATAAGTGTATCCTCCCTATTTTTAACTTTGATCGGTAGATCTTTAAGTATATTTTCTAGGATTTCTTGATCTGCTTGATCAAGACCACAATTGACTAAGGATTTCCATTCCTAGGAGGTTTCTTCATTGGTTTGTATTTCTTGGATATAATCTTCAAGTTTAGATCCCCAAATTGTCTGTAAGTGTATTTTGGCATTACGGGTTACATCAAAGTGTTCAAGGGTGGATACCCATTCCAAGAGTCTTCCCAAAATAACACTTTACTCCTTTCCTGATATCCCATGTCATATATTTGGTTATAAGGGGACAACACTTCATTAAGAAGTTACATGCTTCCAAGCCTTTCAAAGGGTTCCTAGTTCTAAATAATGAAGTGTTTTATGATGTATTAAGATATTTATTATATAGAATTCTAGCCCATTTTTTGTCTCTTTCTTGATACACTCTCCATACTTCTTTTGCTCCTAAGACTTAATTCTATCAATCAAGGTTTTTAATTCCCAGCCTCCTACTTCTTTAGGCCTACATATTTTTTTCCCTATGATCAATGTTGCCTTCTTTTTGTCTTCTAGGCTATTCCAAAAGAAATCTCTTAATTTCTTTTCAATTTTTTGATTTATATTCTTAGGTAGTTGTAAACATAAGAGTTGATAAGTAGGTATAACCGATAATACAACTTTGATTTTTGTTGCTCTCCTGGCCTTAGTCAACCATTTCCCTTCCAAGCTTATGTTTGGTTATCTATTTTTTCCAAAGTTTGTTCCCATCCTTGATTATTTTTATTTCCTTTTTCTAGATATATTCCTAGATATTTAAATGGAAAGGTACCCTTTTTAAATCGTAGTTTGCTGCATATATAGTCTTCTTTGTCTATTGTTGTGTTTAAGAAAAAGATTTCAAAATTTTTTGCATTAATTTTTTGACCAGAGGCCTTCGTATAATTATTCAAAATAGATTCAAAGTATTTTGTCTCTTTCTTAGTACTTGCTCCAGCTAAAATTGTATCATCATCAAATTGTGGTGTGTGGTATTTTCCACATTTTTAGTGACCTTTAATCCTTTGATTTTATTTTGGAGTTGCTCTGTTTTAATTGCTCTTCCGAAGGATTCTGCCATAATGATGAAAATAAAAGGGGAAATAGTGTCTCCTTGTTAGAGCCCCCTAGATATACTAAAGAATCCTTCTGGGGTCCCATTAATGAGGAGTGAGATTTTTGGGGTGGAAATATATTGAAAAATGATGTTTATCCATTGATTCAAAAATTCGAAAGCTTCAAGTGTTTTACATAGGAATCTCCAATCTACTTTATCATATGCTTTTTGTATATCTAATTTTAATAACATGTATGCTTTGTTATTTTTGCTTGTTGAATGAATAGTTTCTTGAATGATAGAGATGTCATCTAGAATAGATCTCTCAGGTACAAATACTATTTGTTCTTCTGATATTAATTTAGGGAGGAGATTTTTGAGACATGTATATGCAAAAACCTAACCTATCGGGAGCACGTGTAAACAAGTAAACATTAGTAGCATGTGCATTCAAGATACAAATAAGGTTGAAAAACTACTAATTCTACTTGAGTTTTACAAGACTAAGCAACCAACATATTAGAGTCCTCACACAACCTTAAAGCAGCTCAATAAGGGCACCCATAAGAGGCCTTGTTGTTGTGCATAAGTGTGAAAGATGTAGATGTGCTCTCCCAAACACAACTATTGAATCCCTTGATGATGAAAATGCAATATGAAATGAATCTATACTAAGAATGTGTGTGAAATACCTTCAAGAAATGACTATGAGTAAGCCACCCTCAAAAGATTCAATGGATATGGAGGTAAATGGAATGCAATGAAGAAAGAAACCTACAACATCATACTCTATAAAAAGCTCTAAAACTATACTAGCATGATAACAATGCATATGGAGGAGATAGAGAAATGCTTGAGACAAGGGCCTTATTTATAGGTTTGAGAGAGGCCTTGGGAAGGTGGCATCTATGTGACATCCACATAGGTGTCACAAGGGAGACACATGGACTAAAGAACAAGCCATGCAAAAGTCAAAAAGAGCCTTTATGGTTGAGAGACTCAAGATGTGCTCACACATGTGTGAGCAACCTTGGGGTAAGGAGTGGGGGAACAAAGGTGTAAGAGGTGTAAATGAAGTGGAAGCTTTATTGGATCATGAGCTTCTCACACATGTGTGAGCAAACACTTAGGAGGTAAAAGGTGATTAAAAAGGTGTTTAGGATAATAAAGTGGATTAAGTAGTGAGTTGGCTTAGAAGGATGAGAGTGATGGGTATAGACTAGGTTTTAGGATACGATTAGGATTAAATTAAATAAGATTTAACTTAATCATAGAATTAAAGAATTTAATGGAATGGAGGGAATTAAATAAATTAGAATTTATTTAAAAGGAGATTTCTGGAGCACTATGTATTAAATAAATTTAATACATCAGGGGGATTCTTTTAAAATAAATTTAAATACATTAGAAAAATGAACCTATTTAATTAAATAAATTTAATTAAATAAGTAGAAGAATATGAAAAAATATAATTAATTAATAAATAATTAACTATAATGTCAAAGGAAATATTAAATAAATTAATAGAGCGTTTGAGATGATTTTAAGTGTCTACATTTTGCCCCTCTTTGATGTGATGTCAGAATGACATTATATCAAAGAAAAGAAAACATAGGTTGTCCTAAAGAGGATAGGAGTCCTAGGAGTTGTGTTGAAGTGATGACAAGGGAGGAGGGTGCCCTCTCGCAAAAATAGTGCAAAATATAAACTTTGGGCAATTTTCATGAAAAGGTCTTTAGAAGAAAGGAAAGGGTAGGAAAAAGACATAGATGAACATTTTGCATGATTTGGGGATAAACGGGGTTGACAGGACCAAAGAAAGGGTATGGGCTCATAAACGGACCTTGGAGGGCCTATATAAGCCTCCAAAGGGGTCAAGGAAGAGTCATTTGCACAACTAGAGAGCAGAGAATCCGAGTGAAAGATGGATCCAATCGATAGATTACAGCTTGAAGAGCATGTCCTCGAGCACTAGAGGTCAGCCGAGATGGGCCCATCAGTGAGTCAACTATCTCGCCTTGTCAAAAAAAATTATTACACACTTAAATTTAAAATTTATTATGCATTAAATGGGGAGAAAAATTGGTCAGGGTAGAGACGATAGTCTCCGCTCTGTTGTTTTCGTAGATGAAAAACTAGGGACTAGAGGATTTGTGGAGATGACAAGATGCATCCCATCATCTTTGCAAATGACAAAAGGGGAAAAGGGGGGTCAGAGACAATGATCTCCTGGTCGTCATCTCTGAAGACTATAGTTCAATAGGTTCCAATAGGAAAATTGGTGTCTACGCAGCCACAAAAGATGCCAAATCGGTGTCTCCGTGGTTTGTTGTCTCTACTAATCCACGTCTGTGTGGATTGACATCTACACCGATTCACATCTTTGTGAATTGGCATCTTCACTAGTTTGGTTGAACTGACAAAGATGGGTGACTAGGATGACCAGGGGGAACAAAGTAGGATGCCCCATGCTAGGATAAGCACAAGAGCAGGAGATAGAGGATATACTAACCATTGCATGTCTATGCTACCGATTGAGACGGTGATATTTTGGTCACAGGAGAATTATCCAGTAACCATGGTGCTAAGGGATACATTGACAGAGGTAGAGTGGGGGCATGTGAGACTATGTGGTTTAGAGCATGTCCATGAGTGGCCTAATTTGGGAGCTCACTCAGCGTAGCTATCAGCATTGATAGAGTGGTGGCATACACTAACTTCTAGTTTTCATCTACCTACTAGAGAGGTGACAGTTTCTTTTCTTGATTTGTGGTAGATTTTGTGAGTGTCGACCCATGGGAAGTACCTAGAGTATATGCTAGAGGGCGTCGATCCCTATCTACGAGAGTACTTTAGGTGATAACAATAGAGGCTACCCATACAGAGATCATGGATGACATGGAGGGAGGCATTGGAGTAGAGATTACCACGACTTTCCCTTTACCTTGCCTAACTCATATGGAGGATGGTATCAGACCATGTTGGGCATGGGTTCCCCATTAGGTGGACATGAGTGCTGAGCACTCTACTACAAGATTATGGTGTGGTCTTCTACTGGGGTTAGACCATCTTGGCTAAGTTGTACCATGGCTTACATATGTGCGCTTACAGGACACAACATACTATAGGTCTAGGGTTGACATAAATGATGGTGTGGTCATGGGAGCACATAGGTGCGACACGCCCCATCACTAGATGAGAGACTTGACAGCCTGGCAAGCCATATGCATGTCAATACAGGTCATTGATCTAGTACACCTCTACTGAGTCTGTCAGATTTTGAAGGAGATCCCTAGATGAGATTATCATGTTCAACTGGACTCTATATGACAATGTGGAGTAGTGGGGGAGTGTTTTACTAGCAGAAGGAGAGGATGACAACAAGGATCAGCTATACCTCTAATACACATAGACAGACCATTGGCTGATCAGGTGGACCATGCACATTGTGATGAGATATATGCCCTCTAGGGTGCATTGACAATTCAAGAGGATCTAGGATGTGGTGCCAGATAGATTTGTATATCTAGTGGTATCCCAAGAGTACAGTAGATTATGGGGTCATGGGACCACCCTAAGGTTAGCCAAGATATCATGGGAAGGGATGCAACCAGTGCCTTGGGTGCACAAATAGGACCGAGGAGATATAGTGATGACACCTACATACACATAGTGGTGGGTATCCCATAATCCAATAGGACTGATAGGACCTAGAGCACCACCACTAGCAGAGTAGGCACAAGGTGAGGGGGATGGAGCAGGTGATAAGGGATATGTAGTGGTGGTCAGAGCTGTCAGTTAGACAATGTGGGCCTCCATGAGGAGGGGATACATGAGGGGCAGGGCCCTCATACCCGGCTTACACAATTCTTATAGCAAGCAATTTTTTGACACAAAGATGCAGATGTAGCGAGGTTTTAATGATGCATTTATGTAAGATGATACTACATGATTTTTTTGTATACAGACTGTACATGGACACTTATTATTTTGATATACATGACATGAACCCAATGAATGGTGCACAAGTAGGACCGAGGAGATATAGGGATGACACCTACATACACACAGTGGTGGGTAGCCCATTAGCCAATAGGACTGACAGGACCCAAAGCACCACCATTAGCAGAGTAGGCACAAGGTGAGGGGGATGGAGCATGGGATAGGAGATAGGCAGTGAGGTCAGAGCTATTAGTTAGACAACATGGGCCTCCATGAGGAGGGGATACAGGAGGGGCAGGGCCCTCGTAGCCAGCTTGCATGATTCTTATAGTGAGTAGTTTTTTGACACAGAGATGCAAATGTAGCGAGGTTTTAATGATGCATTTATGCATGATGATACTACATGATTTTTTTGTATATGGATTGTACATGGACACTTATTCTTTTGATATACATGACATGATTCGATGAGCCTAGATTTGTATGGATGATTGTTTCTTATGCATGTGATTCCTATGATGTGGTTACTAACATTGTGATGCAGGATGTGTGTGATGTTATATTTCCTATGATTTATATATGATGACTAATGTGTGAATGATGCAAATTTTATGGTGATATTTTAGATGTATGCATTGTGTTATATTACATATATGGATTTACTATATGCTTTGAAAGATGTATCATGATGTATATGTCACTAACTATAATGATTATAATGTATGCACCTAATGGATTAATGCAATGAACCAATGATGAAATCTAATAATGAATAAAATTCTTAATGCAATGAATATCCTAAATGAAAATGTCAATAATAGAAAAAGACATAATGAATGCAAAGTGAAATGATTGAACTTAAAGTTTAAATATGAGATATGAAAATGTAATATGAATGAACCTAATGAATGGACATGTGTCAAAACTCTTCACTCGTAGGAACCAAGTAGCATAGCATAGGAGGGGGGAAATAAACAGGACCCTTATCTCAAGCAGGGCACAATGAAACCCTATACTACATGAATCCTAACTACATGATACCGAGGGATTCGGTTGCGTTTATATGGGAGAGCACACCCCAGTTTGATTTTGCAAAAGGAGTGATGCACCATATGCTATAGAAGCATAGATGACAAGATTCCTTTACATGGAATAGATTCTCAACACAATAGATACTTTAAGACAATAGATGTAGTCTGCATAGTCATGATGGAACAAATTACACATACGCATTTGGAGAGGTCTAGGCACACCCAAAGCCTTTTTAGGGGTCTTTAGTGGAAAGTGTGCTAACCAATTGCCCCTAGTGAGTACTGCATAATCATAACTCGAAACTGACATACATGTACTAAAGCATCAAAAATAGATCGTACCATAAATGACACGTGTAGTCTGTTGCATCCATTTAGTTGATACCAAAATATGGAAGATCAAGGCACATCGTAAAAGGCTACCACTAACACACAAAATGAAATCAACCAAAAGAGACCTCATGACCAAGTAGTCAATCAGTCCACAGTTCTTGCCAAGAATGTTAAGTCTCATAATGAGAAAATTGTTGTACCATGTGTAGGAAGGATTCATCCTATGTATTTGTCTAAAGTTGTTGTAAAAGTTTGTTGGCAAGGGCTATGAAAAGAACAATTTCTCAAATCATTAAGTCTCAAATAGTGATTTTGTTTAGGTTTTGTTGCAGTCACTGTCATGGGAAAAAGCTCAGTGTAATGGGTTTAGGACCAACACTTGATGGGAAAAATGCCTCACAAATGAGAGGTTTTTTGAGAGATGGAAGTGAATGGATGCCTCACAAACAAGGGGTCTTTTATTAAATGCATGAAAAGTGCAAGTTAGGTAGGACTTCTGCACAAAGATGGGATGAAATGGTGGAATGGGGTGAAGTGAGATGAGCCTTATAGATAATGGACCAAAATAGTTTTTTTTGGAACTTCTTCTTCTTTTTAGTTGTTTCTTCAGGAACATTTTATGAATCTTTTTGGGGTTTTCTGATTTTTTTTTGGTATTTTGTAGAACTATAACAACACTATATAGGAATTGCAAGACATAAGCATAGAACCACTTGAGGTGTTGGATATTTATAGGTTCATGGAGCCGATCTCCCTCTAAAGTGGAAATCTAATATACCCTAGAACAATATTTGGTTGTAATGATAAATAAATCAAGCCAATTAGGTTTAAATTTGCCTTTCTTTTCACGGTTCTAGAGGTTCTTCATGTTATGCTACAAAACTAAGTCACCCACCTCAAATTCTTGAGGCCTGACTTTTTTGTGAAACTGAAGCTGAAGGTGATTTTGATACACACAGAGGTGGTTTAGGGCATTTAGGTGTCTTCTTGCAAGCAGGCAACTTGGTATTCTTCTTCGGACATTAGATTCTTGAGAGAGATTCTGAGGGAAGGGAGCTCAATTTCGATGGGTAAGACAGCTTTAGAACCATAAACAAGGGAAAATGGAGTGGCTCCTATGGGGGTATGGATGGAGGTGTGGTAGGCCCAAAGGGTGGGAGCAATTTGGAGGTGCCATTCATAGCCAGCTACATCAATGATTTTCTTTAGGATTTTCAAAACGGTTTTATTGGTAGCTTCAGCTTGGCCATTGCCTTGGGGGTAGTATTTGGTGGAAAAATGCTAGGTGATTTCAAATTTCCTACACAATGTGGCAACCTCCTAACTTTTGAAAGGAGTTTCCATTATCAGTCATCATGTCTTGAGGGATACCAAAACGATAGATAATGTAGTTCAAGATGAACTTCAAAACCTGTTTTCTAGTGGTGTAGGTTAATGTGATAGCCTTGACCCACTTTGTAAAGTACTCAGTGGTGGCAACAATATACTTGTGGCCATTTGTAGAATTTGGATATATTTGACCAACAAGATTGAATCTCTAGTAGGAAAAGGGCCATAGTGTAATGGTGGGCTGAAGGTCTTGGCAAAAGATGATAGGCATCCACTTCCATAGTAGGCCAGTAGTAACCCATTCTAAGGAGTTTTTTTGCTAACATAAGGCCACTAGAATGGGCACCACAAATTCCTTGGTGGACCTCTTCTAATTTTTTTCTGGCTTCATTTGAACTGAGACATCGGAGGAGGGTTCCATCGAAGTGCTTTTGGAAAAGTGTATCACCTAGGATAGTATATTGGGCAGTGCGATGAATGAAGGTTTTTCTTTGATTCAGAAGAGGGCTATGGGGATCATTTTGTGATGAAGATAGGCAAAAATATCAGCATACCATGGAGACTCAGGACCAACAATTTCACACACCAACTCTGATTTGGGTTGCTCATAAGTAGGAAGAAAAAGATTCTAAACAAGAAAATAACACTTAGGATTGTACTCAGGCATGGCGATCATGGAGGCAATGGTGGCCATAACATCTGCTACTTTGTTATTTGTCCTTGGTATCTACTGAAAAAACTAGCTCAGTAAAGTGTTGTTTAAGATCTTTAACTATCCAGTGATATGGCAACAACTTTTCATCCTTTGTTTGTTATTCATTTGTGACTTGTTTAATGACCAATTGAGAGTCTCTAAAGACAAGAAGGCTTTTGATATTCCATTTGATAGCTTGAAAGAGTCATGTGACTAATCCTTCATACTCAACTATATTGTTTGTGCAAGGGAATGGAATTTTATAAGACTTAGGAATGAGGTTTCCTTGCGGTGTAACAAACAAAATTCCTACCCTCGAACCCTTTTGTGTGAAGGAACCATCAAAAAATAACTTCCATTGTGTACTAGGGGTAACAGTCATAATTGTGTCATCTGAAAAATCTACTATAATAGGATGGTCTCCTTGAAGAGGAGCTTCAACAAGCTAGTCTTCAATTACTTGTCCCTTAATGGCCTTGCGATCCTTATAGACAATGTTGAATTCACCTAAAATCAAGACCCATTTCGCAGCTTGACCGGTGAGGGAGGCTTTTATTAGCAAACATTTGAGTGGATCTATCTTCGCAATGAGATGTGTAGTGTGATTAAGCATATAATAGCATAGTTTATACGTGCAAAAGACTACTGCCAAACAAGCTCACTCAATAGCAATGTAGTTCAACTCATAGCCAACTAATGTTTGACTAAGATAGTATATGGCTTTCTCATTGCCTTTGTCATCTAGTTGTACCAATAGAGCACCTAAGGCAATTGAAGTGGTAGAAATGTATAGAATCAATAGTCATCTTGAAATTGGAGGGACTAGAACTGGTGGATTAGCCAAGTATACCTTAACTTGTTCAAATGCTTTCTGACATAGGCAATCCCATTGAAACTTAGTGTCTTTTCAAAGCAAAAGTTGAAGTGGATGGACCTTATCTACTAACTAGGACACAAACTATCTGACAGACTATAACCTTCCCTAAAAACTATGAAGTTGTTTCAATGTGGTAGGGGGAGGCATTTCCATGATGGCTTTCACTTTGATGGGATCTACATCAATGCCTCTTCTTGACACTATGTAGCCTAACAACTTGCCTGATTTAACCCCAAAAACACACTTATTTGGATTAAGGTGCACTTTATATTTCTCCAACCTTTTAAAAATTGTGGTGAACACATCAATGTGGGAATCATGTGTCTTAGACTTTCCTAGAATTTCATCAACATAGTCCTCTATTATGACATGTAGAAGATCATGGAAGATTGTAGTCATTGCACGTTGATAGGTTGCGCCAGCATTCTTCAAGCCAAAAGACATGACTTGGTAACAAAAGGTCCCCAATGGGGTAGAAATGTCATTTTATGTTGATCTTCTTCTGCAATTTTGATTTGATTGTAACCAGAGAAACCATCCATTAAAGACAACATTTCATGTCCAACAGTCAAATCCACTATGATGTCTATGTTAGGAAGTGGAAAATCATCCATAGGACATGCGAGATTTAAATCTTGAAAATATGAATAGATGTAGATGCCTCCAAATGCTTTTCTTATAGGAACAATGTTGGAAACCCACTCAGGATAATGAATAGGGTGGATAAATTTTGCCTCTAGCATTTTTTGCAATTTTTCTTTGACTAAAAGTGCTACCTAGGATGCATCTTGCACAACTTTTGTTTCATAGGTTTAATCTTTAAATCTATTGCTAAGTGAAGCACAACCAAATATGTGTCTAAACCAAGAATGTCTTTGTATGTCTATGCAAAATTGATTTTGCCTTTTTGTAGGAACTCAGTCATCACTTTTTGTTCTTCAGGACTTAGGGTGGCAACAATGTAGGTGATTTGTGGATTATCTACCGTGCCTAAATTAACTAGAATTGTGTCCTCATTCAATATAGATGACTTTTTTGGTGGTAAAGATCTGAACAACAAGTCAACCTCTCCCTCTTCTAGCAACTCTAGAAGATTTTCACCAGAAGATGTGTCCTTTATTTTATCCTTTTCTTCATCCAAAAGTGCTCCAGAAGAGTTTTCACTAGAGGATCTTTCTTCTATTTTTTAATTTTTATTTTCTTTTTCACTTTTGTGACTAAGAGAGTTGACTTGGCTACCAAAGTAGGCTTCCTTATTGTATTGGATCTCATGTTCATAATCTTGGAGATTCTTAAGGCCAAAGAGTGCCATCACTGCTTCATCAAAGTTATAGATATCAAGAGTTGGTGGTGTGTCCTAAAGGTCCCAGTCTATCATGTCAGGGTTGGTGAGAGGTAGGTCAATGGATGAAAGGTTGGCTATGGTAATGGCACGAACATGGTTATCTAGGTCATCCCCAATGTATTGGAAGGGTACTTCAAAGAATTCCTCCTCTTTAGTCCTAGAATCAGGTTCAACCATACAATAGTTGTCCGCAAAGGACACCTTGGATTTAATGGAGCCCAAACCACATCTTTTAGGATAGCTATTAGCCTTAAGGGGTTGTCTGATTCCGTCTTCTTTAGGCCCAAGGCTAGTACCATGATATCCCATATTTTTAATGATGGGAGGAGCCTTAACATATTTATCTTTATGGAATTCCACATGTTCATCTTTTCCATCAAAATATAGCCAATCTAGGATATTAGATTCCATGTGTTCATCACTAAGTGAACCCCAATGTTCAAATGTTCTCTTATTAACATGCATAGTATCCTTATTTGTAGAAGGTGGTATTTGTGAAGGTTTTCCAAAGGAGCGGGGGAAGAGTGGTAGTTGTCCAACACACAAGGCATTTTCAAAACTATACTCTCTCATTCCTAGGTCAGCAGAAGTAACCTTCTTCCCTGTAGTATTGACCTTAATATCTTTAACCTTATCTTTTCCTTTACGAGAACTGGGATCAAAATTGGACAGCTCTGGCATTATTATGAAAGGTGATTCTGTTAGGGTGAGAGATCTAGGTATAACCTTAGCAAACTCACTAATTGGACAAAAATTTGTTGGTGCACTTTCTAATCTCTTATAAAAAGAAAAAGGCAAAGGATCGCCTAGAATTGTGACCTCTCTTCCTTGGTGGGGAAATTTCAAGCATTGATGATATGTAAATGGGACTACTTTGAGTGTATATATCCAAGGTTGACCAAGCAAGATGTTATATGGAAAATCCAAATCTAGGACATGGCATTTAGTGTTTATGATAGCCAACCCAACCTTTAGCAGTAGCATGATAACTCCTTTTGATTCTCTTTCTCTTTCATCATATGCTTTGATTGTTATCCTTTTATTGATCTAGGAGGTCTTCTAGAATCCCCAAGAAATGGATCATCTTCAATGTAAAAAGGTTCAAATCAGATCCATTATCTATAAGGACTCTTTTTATCTTATGTTGTTGTATAAGGACTTCAATGTGGAGCAACAAATTGTGGTGTTGGTTAGGACCTTTGAAATTTTTGTTTGTGAATACAAGGTGTTGTTGTGCGGTAAGATTTCCAATCATGGTGGTGAATTGGGATGCATTAAGGTTTTTAGGAATATGAGACTCTAAAAGAGCAGTCTCCAAAATCTCTTCGTGGATGGGTGAGGTGGTGAGGAGCTCTAGAATGGATATTTGTGTAGAAGTCTTCCCTAACTGGGATAATACATCATAGTGAGAAGTGAGTCTTTGTGAAGTGGATGGTGTAGCAGGCGCATGTGGAACTAATGGATTACTGGGGTTGGGAGTGGTGACTTGCAAAGTAATTCTTCCCTATTGAGTGGTTGCATCACAATTAGTTGTTTTTAGGACAAGGGTATTCACATGAGTGTCTACCTCTTCAATGCGACCACACATGGGGTCAATTGTTTCTATTTTACCACACAAGGAGTCAAATCCTGATATGTGGTTAGTAGAATAGTCATAGTATAATGCATTTGATGTGGAAGCTTGATTTACATTATTTGTATTGTTGTTTCCAGTGTTGTTATTGTCATTGTTGTGGTTAGGAAATGACTTTTGAAATATCTTTAGTTTAGCATTTTTAGAGGGTGTTCCACCTTCTACCTCAATTTCTCCATCATCAACAAGATTTTGAATGAAAACCTTGAGTTTCATACACTTGTTTGTGTCATGTCCTTTGATGAGATGGTATTTTCAATATTCATTTTCCCTATACCATTTTGATTTGGGTTGGTTTTCATCAAAGGGTTGTGTGTTGGGAAACACCATCAAATTGTGATCCACTAGTTTTTGGAATATGGCATCCAAGAGTTCACAAAAGTTAGTGAACTTCCTATTTTGATCATAGTCACGGTTGTAATTATTGTTGGTATTATTGTTGTTGTGAGGAAAAAATTGCATTTGATTATGTGATTGTTGATTGTTTTGATTTTGATTGTCATGGTTTGAATTGTTGTTGTTTCGGTTACGATAGTTATTGTTGTTGTTGCTCCCACCTTGGAGGTTTTGTACACTTTTAACATTAGTGACACCATCGTGGGTAACCCTTTGTTTTTGGACCAAAAGTTGGGTTTGTTGTTTTTGTTTGTGTCATTGTTCGAGGATGAAGAGCTATAATGTTTAATGGAACCCTTGTCTAGGAGTCCATTTTCAATGTTCTTGCCTTTCTTCACTAAGGTGGTAAAGTCTTCAAGAGTAGCCGAATGCATCTTTGGTATCAAGTTTTTTATAAATATATCCACAAGGTGGGAATCCTCAATTTTCTATGGCATGGGATTAGCAATATGCCTCCATAGTTGTAAAAAGTTGGCAAATGTTTCAACATTTTGTTGTTTCATGTTGCACAAATCACTTAATGAGGCATGATGCTCAATGTCATAAGAGTATTGTACTACAAATTTCTCCATTAAATCATTGAAGGAAGTAATGGAACCTTTGGGTAAGTTCATTAGCCACTCTAGTGTTGGGTCTCCAAGACTTCGTGTGAAGAGCCTCTTAAGATAATCCTCACAATAGGCTACTTCTTGACATAAAATGAAAAATTCCTTGAGATGTGTGACATAACATGTTTCTCCTGTGTATTTGTCAAATTTAGGAATCTCAAAGTTTGGTGGAAATGGTATCATGTTAATGGATCTGTCAAATGGAAAGGGGTAAATTTTCTCAAAAGAGAAATCCTTCACCCCTTTGTTGATCATGGTATGGACCAAATTCCGAAGTTCATGTACCTACTAGGCTAGATCCTGGTTTTGTTGCATTTGTGATTGTTGGGAATTGATAAACCCACCTCCCAAGTTGTATGGAGTCCCAAACATATTGTGAGGTGGTGGAAGTGCTCCACTTTGGCCAATGATTGATATGTAGTCATTGGAATTAGCACAAATGTTTTCATCATATTTATTGGCATTTGCAAATAAGAGGAATATATAAGTTGTGTTCAAATTGCCATCTATTGTGTAGGTACTTGCCCAATGTTTAAGCATCCTACAGTTGGACTTGTCAAGGTTGACTATGGAATGCTAGCATTAGTAGTATTGGGCATAGCACTAATGATTTGTTGGATATGTTCTGCACTTAATTGAAATGTCAGTTGTGTTGAGACACTTGATGTAGGTATGGAACTAGTTCTCACCACAAGTTCCTTCTCTTTACCAGATGTTTGGGCTATGTTTGAAGTTGGTAATACAAGAGCACCACCCTTGGTAATTTGTCTAAAAAAAGAGTTCTCATCAAAACTCGTAGGGATATTAACACCATCTTTAACCAAGTTTAAGAAGATCTTAGTCTTGTTTGCCCTAATAGACTTTTCCATCATTTCCAAGTTGTATGGATCTGTAAGAAATGTTTGGAAATCACTAGGGATATTGCTATTGTCAATAGGATCTTCATCTTGGTATACTTCTTCATCATCATGTGAATTACTTCCTAGAGTTGTGTTGCAAAATGATCCTCTGGTTCTTATGTGGGTGTTGAGCTATGCATACCAAAGTTCGTACTTATAGGAGGAAACGTGCTCCCAAATGAGGTTGATCGTAGAGGAAAAGGATTCTCCATATCTTTTTGCCTTAATGATTCCGACAAATGAGAGATGGGATTAAATGTAAATCTGTTGGATCATGTATCTATCATACAATAATGACCAAACCAATGGGTGGAAGATTGTGGAAGAAAGAGAAGAACGTGTGGGAGAGCAACTGAACCTTATATGATAAAAGGGCCAACAACCTAAATTTAAACAAAAGACTTTGTTGATTTAGCAAACCAATTGTGATATAGGATAAAAGTATCTTTCTCCTACCAAACATGGACAAATGATCTTTAGGCAAGATAGGACACCAAATTGATTACCTGCTATTTGGATATGAACTTGTGATCCGAAATGAGTGAGCATAATTATGATAAATGTTTGCTTATGGATAAAGGTCTAGTGTTGTAATCTTAGAAGTTTTGTAACTAAGATGTCCTTATGCCCAAAAGATTAAGGTTCAAATGATCAAGCTCTCTAGAGGAAATTTTGCAAATGGAAGACTAGAAATTTAGAAATGGGGTTGATGTGGAAAATGAAAGTGTTATGATCACTATGTGGTTAACTCAATCTTCTCTCACTGGGAACAAAAATCTTGGGTTCACTCCAGGGAAAGCAAACCAATTTTGAAGTTTAGCATTGTATTTGATTCTATTATAACAACCATGTTTAGCTTCTTCTTTCTTGATGTCTTTGATAGCGTATTGGAATTGTTTATCAATGTGTGCTAGGTTTTTCCTTTCCTTGTAAACAAATGGTTTGGACAATTTCACCTTCTTAGGTTTGACTTTGTTAGTCATGGAAAGAAGAAAACAAACCCAATTTCAAAAAAAATTACAAATAAGCTTGTAACTAAAAGACCCAATGACTTCCAAATGGTAGACCAAATATAAGAACTCCTAAAAAATAACCGTAGGTCAAGAGAACCCACTCACAACTATTCCACTCACTAAAAGTTTAGCTCACCATTTCACTCATTTTTGAACTTGTTTGATGTTTGGTATTGGTTTTGGATGTTTAAACAATCAAGCACGATGAACACATCAACAATCCTAATAAGGTTGCCACTGGTATGTAGAAAGATTATCTAAAGGGAGTTCTCGATATATGCAAGGTACATGAGGCCCAAATTTGTAGATGAAAGAAAATAGTGCTACACAGTTGGGGGGAGACGGTAACCCAAATCTCTACCTTCACTTCCTAAAGGTATAAAGTTCTTTGGGGCTTAGCCAAGAGTGGAAAAAATTTTCTTCTAGGAGAGGTTTCTTTCGAGTCACCCTTTTATTCTTATATCTGCCAGAACATTGGAGTTGAGGTTATCCCAAGGGATGATGAAATCCCTAAGCAGGCCTCCTAAAGATATAAACAAGACCTCTTATTTCTTATACACTAAAGATCACCTAAAGGTACGAGAGGAGAGAATATGTAAGTGCCCTTAGGGTTAAAAGACACTTGTTCTTTCCCAATGAAGCTTTAGGTTTTGTAATCTACTCTTGAAGACACTCGTGTTTAAGCATGCATTGTTCTTTCCAACTTGACAATGTTGTCAACATAATAAAAAAGTGAAGATTTGTCAACATAAAGTAAACTAATCATCTTCAACATAAGTAAAATGCTGAAAATAAACCAATTCCCTTAAATCATTCAAGATTGAGTGAATTCATTTTAAGCACCAAATCCAAATATTTCATAGCAAGTTTCATTGATCTTAAGCATTCAAGAGTGTATTTTTTATCTAAACATTCATTCCAATGAAAGCATGTTAATTTCCTTAAGGTGCTCAAGATTGGGTTTGACTAGTCTACACACGTATTCCAATGAAAAACTTGTTCATTCATTAATGACATTCAAGAGTGTGTTTGAACATCATCCATTCCAATAAAATGTGTGTAATTTTTCTTAAGGCACTCAAGAGTGTGTAATGGTTTACCTTAGTGCATTCAAGAGTGTGTTTGACCTTTATATATTAATTGCAACATGCATTCCAAGGAAAGTGATTAATTCATACAAGTTCATTTACCATTTGCATCCCACAAGTGATTAAAATCACTACAAATTCTCAAGTGGTTAAAACCACTATAAAGTCCCTAAGTGATTAAAATCACTAAAAGGAAGTTTTCCAAAGCTTGTCTCCTACAATAAAAATTGATTAGAAATTTTTGTCAATCAACCAATCAATGAGTTAAGTGTTAAAAAATTGATTCAATTTGTCAAAAAGTGAAGATGACAGACACTAGTCACAGACGACAGAACTGTGCAGACACTGAAAAATGTAGATGATAGAACACTAGGATGTGTGCTTACCTTTTCATTGATAAGTTATCAGTTGCAGATGACAGAACATGGTCACAGATGCCAAAACTCAAAGACACAAGAATAAGCAGACGATAAGGTACTGACAATACAGATTTTTGTGGCACACAACACAGATAACCAACTATTGTCAGCGGAGATGATAGTTTAGGGATTGAAGACAACATAACTTAGTGACAAAGTGCAGATGATAGTATAGTTGAATAGCTAGTTTTAATGGCTGCCCATAATGCAAATGATAGTATGTTAAATCTGCGAAGACGACAAAATAGACTTTTGAGACACTAAAAATCAAATGGAGATAACAAAACTCAGATTTAATGCAAGATCAAGTTGATTTTAAAAAGTAGCAGTGGCAGAGATGTGAATTTGCAAAGACACAGATTTGCGGAGATGACAGACTGTCTTCATAGATGACATTGTGTCCTAGTGGAGACGATAGTGTACAGGCTTCAATAGCAAGTTAATGGTTTTGATGATTCTTGAAGGTGGAATAGGGATGTGGGTACCACCAGGCATGCCAAAATGTATATGCAAAAACCTAACCTGTCAGGAGCACGTGTAAACAAGTAAACATTAGTAGCATGTGCATTTAAGAGACAAATAAGGTTGAAAAACTACTAATTCTACTTGAATTTTACAAGACTAAGCAACCAACATATTAGAGTCCTCACACAACCTCAAAGCAACTCAACAAGGGTGCCCATAAGAGGCCTTGTTGGTGTGCTTAAGTGTGAGGGATGTAGATGTGCTCTCCCAAACACAACTATTGAATCCCTTGATGATGAAAATGCAATATGAAATGAATCTATACTAAGAATGTGTGTGAAATACCTTCAAGCAATGACTATGAGTAAGCCACCCTCAAAGGATTCCATGGATATGGAGGTGAATGGAATGCAATGAAGAAAGGAACCTACAACATCATACTACCATGAAACTAATACAAAAGCTAGAAATCTAAGTAATGCAAACAACTACCAAAGGTTAGTTTTGAGCATAAAATCTCTTAAAAGCTCTAGAACTATACTAGCATGATAACAATGTATATGGAAGAGATTGAGAAATGCTTGAGATAAGGGCTCTATTTATAGGTTTGAGAGAGGCCTTGGGGAGGTGGCATCTATGTGGCATCCACATAGGTGCCACAAGGGAGACACATGGGCTAAAGGACAAGCCATGCAAAATTCAAAAAGAGCCTTTATGGTTGAAAGACTCAAGGTGTGCTCACACATGTGTGAGCAACCTTGGGGGAAGGAGTGGGGGGACAAAGATGTAAGAGGTGTAAATGAAGTGGAAGCTTTATTGGATCATGAGCTTCTCACACGTGTGAGCAAACACTTAGGAGGTAAAAGGTGATTAAAAAGGTGTTCAGGATAATAAAGTGAGATTAAGTAGTGAGTATGCTTAGAAGGATGAGAGTGATGGGTATAGACTAGGTTTTAGGATAGGATTAGGATTAAATTAAATAAGATTTAACTTAATCATAGAATTAAAGAATTTAATGGAATGGAGGGAATTAAATAAATTAGAATTTATTTAAAAGGGGATTTATGGAGCACTATGTATTAAATTAGAAGGATGCATTTAAATTAAATTTAAATACATTAGGAAAATAAACCTATTTTTAATTAAATAAATTTAATTAAATGAGTAGAAGAATATGATAAAATATAATGAATTAATAAATAATTAACTATAATGTCAAAGGAAATATTAAATAAATTAATATAGCGTTTGAGATGATTTTAAGCATCTACAAGACGATTAGCTAAGGCTTTTGAAAAAACTTTATAGATAGCATTGGATAGTGCAATAGGTCTGAAGTTTCCTGGTTCTTTAGTCCTGTTTTTCTTAGGTATGAGTGTTAGGAAGGTGTGATTGATTTCTACTAAAAGGGTTCCTCCATTCCTAGATGCTTCCAATGCTTTCTACAAGTCTATACCTATTATTTCCCAACATTTTTGGAAGAATGCTTGAAATCCATCAGGTCTTAGTGATTTGTCTAGGTAAATATTAAAGAGAGTCATTTTGATTTCTTGTAATGTGAATAGTTTATTGAGGACTTTGTTATCGTCAAATGAAATCACCTTAGGTATTGTTTTCAACATTTTTTCTTGTTCTATTCTACTCGAAGTATCATAATTATTAAGGATATCTTTAAAATACTCCACAAAACTATTTGTTATTTTATTTGGATTATCTGTTGATTCACCTTGCATATTTTAATTTTTGTTATGTTATTACGAGCTTTATGATGTAGGGTGCTATTGTGAAAGAATTTCATGTTGCAATCTCCTTTTGTCAGTCATTTCTCTCTAGATTTTTGCTTCTAGTATACCTCTTCTCTAGCTAAAATTTCTTCTTGTTTTAGTAGATTTTTTTTTTCTAGTTGGTAGGTTTCATTATTCATTCCTTTTTTGATAACTTCTTTGTTTATTTTTTCTAGTTTCTCTTCTATGTCTAACTTTTCTTTGAATATGTTTTTAAATTGTGCTTTATTCCATTTTAGTATCTTTTCTTTCATACTTTTTAGTTTGGACACAAAGCAAAACATTTTAGAGCCCTAAAATTGTTCCTCTTGTTGTAGACACCTAAATCTGATTACATCAATAGGTAATCATATTTAATCATCTCCTAATTGATTAAATATTTATTATTAATTAATTAATTGTCATCCCCTAGTTAATTAATTAATTTAATTAACTATAGTCTAATTGATAAAATCAAATGATAACCCAAAATCAATTTATCAATTAAATCTCTTTTCCTCTATTAAATTAAATAAATCCTCAAATCTATTTGATTTAATCCCACATCCTCTATTTTATTAAATAAATCATTTAATAGATTATGCTAACCCTTAAAACATCCCTAAACCCTACCTCTACCCCTAATCCAACCCATTCACCCATACTAACCTCACTTAGCCACCTAACTAACACATCCCATCAAAGCTAAGCCACTTGCCTCCTAACCCCCTTCCTAAGCTAAGTCTAATCCCCCTTCTAAACATGTGCACAACTTTAAGCAAGGGTTAAGACTCGCTAACCCAAGCCAAATTCAACAAGTCTCCCTTATCCTCTTCCATCCCTATCCAAGAGCATTAATGGCTCTTACATGCCATTAGTTCCTCTTTTATGTCTCTTAGATCCCTCGTACACACTCATCCTCCCTCATTACTCCCTTTGACCAACCCTTATCCCATCCCCTCACACTCATCCTCCTTGTGACAAGTGTCACTCTTCTATTGGCTCCAAACAAGCACAATCCATGTGCTCCCCTTTCAAAGCATCCTAGCCTTCCCTCACCATTCTTTCATCCTTGCATCCTAACCCTCTACCTCTCTACCCTTTGGCCTATAAATAAAGCCCCTCCCTCTCACAATCCATTAATCCACTTTTATGCAAACTTATAATGCTATTTTGAGAGTTTAAAAACTACCAAAATACCATCATAATGCTGAAATCCATTAATACCTTCATTGTTGAAACCTTCATCCATCTACACACTTGGTAAAAACCCCCACCCATTGGAAGCTTGAGCACAACCATGAGCATACATCCCCATCCATCAAGGACACATGTACGTCATCGTAGGTTATACCATAAGGAGCCTACCATTCTTGGTTTGCCTTCCTTTTGGTGATAACCTTGTCCTATCATAAGTGTTAATCTTTTTAGTATTGTGAATGTTTTTGTTAGTAGTAGTATTCAATATTACACTACTATATTAGGTGATACACTTGGCCCAGTGTTCTATATTATTCATAAAGCTTTTGTCCATGAACCACATCTTTTCGCATTTGAATGGGTTCCTATTGGGCTTAGCCTGCTCCTTGATTTCAATTTTAACTAGAAAGTGATCTGATCTTGCCATTGGTAGAATTTCTGCACTGATTTCTCTATCTAACTTTCTTAATTCTACTTTAAAGAAAAATATATCCAATCTTTCTGCTATATAGCTAAAATCTTTTCTTCTATTATTCCATGTGTACACTCCATTTTTTGTAGGAATGTCTATGAGAGTGTTCCTTTTTGTCCACTCTCTAAAATCTTCTGTAGCTCTAGATATTGTCCTTATCCCGCCATATTTTTTATCTCTATTTAATATTGCATTAAAGTCTCCCCCAATAATAATGTTCTCATTTTGTAGAGTGTACAGAAAGATGTTGATCTTGCTCCAAACTGCTAGTTTATTTGCTATGTGTGTGGGCCCATAGAAATTTATTACTATCATCTGGAGATTGGTTTTTGTGCTAGAAACTTTGCCTCCCATCTAATTAGAATAAGAGGTTATGCCTTCTATATTGACTTTTTGGTTATTCCAGATTATTCTCAATCCTCCCGAGGCTCCCTTTGATGGTTTAAACTCTAATTTCCAAGCTCCTAGTTTCTGTCCTAACTTTAAGCCTTCTTCTTCGTTTAATTTTGTTTCTTGAATTAATAGAATCTCAATGTCAAATAATGTTAGATTACACTTCAGTAAGCATTTCTTGCTAGGGGCATTTAGGCCCCTAGCATTCTGTGTAGTGATTTTTATTAATCCTTGGGAAGGTTCTTCCCCTTCCTGCCTTGTAGAATTTCTATGATCTTAGTTTGTTCCTTTGTTTGTCCTGCTACCTCCCTTAATTCTTTAAATGATTTTCATCCTTGTTTCTATTTTAGTTTTCCACATTTGGGTGTCTTTAACCCTTCTTGATTCATGGATATACCTAAATTTTCCAAATTTGGTTGATTGTTTACTCTAACTGTAATTTATGATTCTTCTATTGCCTGGTTATCCTTTGCTAAACTTTCTTTAATTAGCTGGTTATTTATTTGATAATCTTCTTCTTGTGATGTGAATATCAGGATTTAACTGTGTGATTTTGAGTCAAACTCGATGACCCATGTTTCATGAGTAGTGATTCAACATGAATCCATCTCTCATGAGAATAAATGGAACACTTAGCACTCATTGGATCTAGGTGATGCTCACAGGGGTGAAGCACCGAGACTTCCCGAGAGGTCACCCATCCCAGTACTACTCCAGCCTGAGCGCACTTAACTACTAAGCACGCTCAGGCTGGAGTAGTACTGGGATGGGTGACCTCCCGGGAAGTCCTGGTGCTTCACCCCTTTGAGCATCACCTAGATCCAATGAGTGCTAAGTGTTCCATTTATTCTCATGAGAGATGGATTCATGTTGAATCACTACTCATGAAACATGGGTCATCGAGTTTGACTCAAAATCACATAGTTAAATCCTGATATTCACATCACAATTTGACTAGCTGTGGAAATCATCTCCTACTTATCAATCTTCTGCTTCTAAATTTTTCCCTTCTTCCTCCATTCTTTCATTCTTTGTTCCATCCTCCCAGTTGGAGCTTTCCACCATAGTTCCACATTCTTCCCATATTGGATGTCCTTTTCTTTGTTTTTCCTATTCTTCTTCTTGCGTGCTTATTTGCTTATTGATTTGTTCTATCTCTAAGGATGTTTTTCCTATATCTGTCTCCCTTTTGTTTTCTTCTCTGTCCTAGTCAAACATGTCCTTTCCATTGCTTGGTGTCTGCCAGAATTTATAACTCTTATTTTTTTCTTTTTTCCTAATAGTTACATTACTGGCGGAATATTTGGACTCTATTCATTCTTTTCCACTTGATCTTGTTCTTGATTCACTTCTTGCTCTAATTCTATTTCTCTATAATCTTTGTTTTTATCTGATTGTTGCAATTCTTCCCTTCCTATTTCGTCGTTATCTCTTCTTCTAATGATTTGAATTGTATATTACCTCTGTTTTCTAGTTCCTTCTCTATGTTTAGGATCACGATCTTCTTGCCTTTGTGTTCTATGTGATTAGCTTTTGCTATGATACATTGGTCTTCTAGATCATTTTGTAGAACAATATCTCATGGGAAAGTATCTTATATATATATATATATATATATATATATATATATATATATATATATATATATATATATATATATATATAACATTATTTTATTTCTTAAAGATTTTATGTTTTTCAATCTTCAAATTTGTTTAAAAATGTTCAATATGGAAAGATGTTTCTATATAATAATTAGTGATATTTTCAATTCTTAAAATTCATTATATTAATAATAATAATAATAAGACCTGACTGATTTGGACAATCACATCATCATCATCATTATTATTATTTTAAAATTTTTAATGTTGTATAAATTTTTAAAAACTACATCTAAATCATTAAATAACATAATTAAGTCGATAGGCTAAACCTATGGAGCGCATGCTCTAAAATAGAATATTTATTTGTCTCACACCCAATCACTTGTCTCACGGCTTAATAAATATTTTTCAAATCGTAGGGACTCCTATTATTCATCACTTCTCTAGTTGCATTTACTTGTTATAGACATTTGTGGATTAGTGCTCTTTGACACCACACAATGTGTCATCCTAGAATAATGCTTTCTATAAAAGACTGATTTGACATTTATATCGAAACCAAATTAAAGATTCAATTTTATGATATTGCTATTCAACTTTAATCGTCACCATTTCTTTTCCTACTTAACATGGATGCTAACAATTGTCAATTGGGCTTGTACACTTGTATTTGTTCACGTTAAACTCATTTTAGACAGTTGTGCAAACCTCAAGTTTCTTGTTTGGGAGAAAAATTGGGGATTGTATGCGAATCCTGCAGGTTTATTTTCACTCTTCTTCGCTGATTTTTTGATAAACTATATAAGAGAGCCCTATAAATATTAAAGAGAGCATGAAGCAACAAATCATAATAATTTAGGAATTCCTGAGGTTTTGCCAATGAGTACTGAAGTAGAGCCCACAAAATGGGAGGGAGAAATTGTGTATTAATTTGCCATATATTTTTTCACCTAACACATCCTTCCCTTCCCAATGCACATCGTTCACCTTGCTTTGGTTGCCAATTGCCCATTTTTAGGAGAAGCTCTAAAAGCATGAATAGGTATTAGCAGGGTGTGTGAGCGATCTGAGGAACAACTGCCCCGTTGAGCTCAGTGTTATAAATGATGGGTAGTTGACTGTGTGTAAAACTGCTTGTCTTGCTTTTGGAACACTTGAATATTGTTGCACGAGTGACCACGCAACCCCACAAACTTGTTAATAGAGTAAATATTCCAAAGAGTTTAAGAAATCTTTTCCTAACTGCTATACCTATGATTATGAGTCTTTACACTTGTTCCTCCGCCACTTATACCATTACTTTCTACCCCACCACTTGATGCAACTCAACATATCGATATGGTTAGTATGATGATTCAACTCTGCATTAAATAGAATACATAAAAATAGGCTCACATTCGAACTTTGTTGTTATTTATTAGTACATTGAACAATGTTGACTGACTGTGTAAGTTGTGGTTGTGTAATCCTACCAAACCACAATTATGGTTGTAAAACTTCAAATGTGGACAATTGGCAGGCTTGCAGATGTAGTTGCTTAAATAGTAACACCTTTCTTCTCTTTTTTTGATAAATATTTAGTCTTTAAACACAGAATTGGTTTGTTTTATGTTTACCAATGCTACATATGGCATTCTGCTACAATTTGCATGCACAAAAGATGGGATGCTTGACCTGTCACCAAATTACGTCTCCAAATAAACAAAATAAATACAAACAATAGTGACACAATTTTTTTGTATAGTAGTCTACATCAATACTATTTTATAGTCGTTCTCATATACTTATACTTCATGGGTATTGAACTGATATCTAATTCATTGCTCTATTGCATCCTTTTCTTCACAATTTAGTTTAATAGCAGCTTATTTTCTTTCTCTACTCATCGCTATGCACATTCAATGTTATTTCTTTTCGTCTAATCAATTATTTTTCCATCAACAATGGATACTGGCTAAGAAATCCCCGTCATTATGTGTATTTTATGTTTGCAGGTGTACGTAGTTCAAATGCTTTTCTTTTCTTCAATGATGATATAGACCTAGCATTGGATAAAACCTCTACATAACCTTTCGAAGTTGTCTACATTCTCAGGTACAACTTTGTTTTGAATGATAAGTCATTTTTTTACTTCATAACAACAACACATTTCAAATGCTCTTACTGCTACACTTTTCCCTTTAAACCTTCTATTTTAGATTTTAGATATATTTTGATTGACAGATTTAACAAGAGATTCAATGCGCCAATAGTATGCTACATATAGAATTGAGCATTTGCCAAATTATTATGATTGAATTGTATAAATACAATATTTTATTTTACATGAATAATTTTATCTTAATTATTGTCAATTACAGTTTACTTAAACTAGTTATACAAAATAAAAATAAGTCTCTCTTAAAAGTTTGGTGGAAGATTAAATAGCATGTAATGTTTAATTATAAGTAAATAACATATATTTATGGTTTAGAGTTTACAATATTGCTAAATTCATAGGTTTCCATCACATGTCTTAATGCAAGGTTCATTCATTTTCAATCTACTTTCAATTTTTTAATCTGTTATTCATTCTACTTAATTTTTTTATGTATACTATTTAGTTTGGTATTAGTTTTGCACATATCAAATAATCATAGTAAATCATTTTTTTATAACTAAATATTTCATAAGTCTTTATATTGATCTATTAATATTTGTACATTTAAATGTGTAAGAGAAAAGAACTATATGATCTATTCCCAAAAAAATTCTGGCAAATAAAGTCTATCTAATTTTATTTTATTTCATTATATTATTATTATTTCAATTATTGTATACATATTATCTATTTCTTGATAATCAAATCTATAAAACTTTGAATACATGACAATATAAAAATCGATTTAAATAATATAAACTACTTAATTTAATCTTTAAAATGTATCCTATATCTTGAATTTATATTATTAATATTAAAAAAATTACAATGTAAACACCAAACTACAATATACATAAATTTTAATTTACAAATTAAAAAATGATTTTCTAAATCACAATGCTTAACAATAAGGTACTTTAAAAAAAACAAATAATTATAATAGCCTTTAATAATGATTTTATTTAGTTTTAATGTTAAGGGTAGTGTTTGGATTATAATTATAATAGGTTTAGTTACAATAGAGTTTTGGTAGTAGCGTTCGAATTAGTATTAAAGCTCGGGTTGGATTTATAAGTAATGCCACAAGACATTCTACAATTCCAACAAGGGTTGAATTGTGATAGTGTCACTCAATTAGTGTCAATAACTTTATCCATTTAGCTTAAATTTTAATACCTTCTACATGTCAAAAATTAAATATTCATTATAAATATAATGTACTTAAAAAAATACATTTCTAAATAATAAGTTTTTTTTAATGAATTCCATAGTAATATTAATTTAAAATATTTTATAATTGATAGGTTAAGTTAGATTTCTTTTAGATGTCTATATTAGTTAGCTTAAGATTGAATATAGAAAACCTAGACTGATAGTTATGGTTAGGGTCAAGTTGGGGTCAAGATTTTGATTAGCATTACAGTTAAGCTTGTGTTTGCATTAATAAATATGGTTAGGGTTAGGTTTACTCTTATGATTAGGGCTAGGGTTTATTCTTTTATGTTAAATTAATTAATATAATTTGGGTTATGCATTTTTCATTATATTTTCATTACGTGTAGCATCAGAGTTATGTTTATCATTTACAATTATGTTCTAAAGATGAATATATGTAGATTGGGTATCCTTGTAGGCTTGTCATCATAAAACTGAAGGTTAGGAAGGTAGGTCATCTTTTTTTTTCATGTGTTTCCAGACATTACAATACTCCTATGTGATACAATTATATAAATGTACACCTTTTAGTTCAATACTTATATTTGGTATGAAACAAATTACTTACTATTTAGTTAATAAATATATTACTAGCATTGTTGGGGTGTGATTAGAGATAGATATTAATTAGATATGGGTAAATGATGTTTTGATAGGTAGAAAGGATGGTTAGGCATGTTGATCTTCATACCCTATGTTCGTTAAGTTTTTTTAATTACAATATTTGATTATGTGGATTAGAAGAAGCTACTCAAAAATGCTATTTTTACATTTCTTAATTTTTTTTCCATATCCTTGTACTTGCACCAACTGGAATTGCCGCATTTAACATGCATGCAACCCTTAAGATACCAATTAGAGAAATGAAACCACTACAAGGACAAACTTTAACAACTTTCCAATAAGAAATGAAAAACATCAAATATATTTTGATCAATGAGATGAGTTTCATAGGCCTAAAATTATTACTTAAAATTGATTCGATGTTAGGTGAGGCATTTCCCCACCGACAACACATTTCTTTTGGGGGTCTATCTATAATTCTAATTGGAGATTTCACACAACTTCCTCCTATTATGGACAAACCTATCTATGTAGCATACGCAATAGGTCAAAATCTTTGGCTCAAGTTTAATATCATTATAACATTAAAAACAATATTTAGATAAGAGGGTGCTGACCCAACACAAATAAAGTTTCGTCATGCATTACAAAACATGCGCAATGCTGACCCATCTAAGGATGATTGGAAATTACTAATGACATGCACAAACAAACACCTTCCACCAACTGAGCAAGCAGACTTCAACCAAGCAATACATTTGTTTGCCACAAATGAACTAGTTGCTATACATAATAAACAACAAATCAAACAACTAAATGCACCTATTGCACTATGTGTAGCTGTAAATACAAAACGTAATAATGCTGAAACATATATAGATGACCAACTCTCACAAGAAGTTCTCATATGTAAATTTCAACGTGTCATGCTTACCACAAACCTATGGATACAAGATGGTCTTGTCAATGGATCCCTTGGTGAAGTTAAGGACATTGTATATGCCCCATCCTCTAAGCCTCCTCAGTTGCCAACATATGTTACTATCACATTTGATACCTACAATGGGCCACCATGGGATGTCAACAACCTAAAAACTATACCAATCCATCCAATTACCTGAGGCAACCATATCCAACTACCACTAACCACTACCTGGGCTATCACTATACACAAATCACAAGGCCTAACCCTAGAGCGTGCCACAATTGATATAAGTAAAACTGAAAGACAAGGCCTCACCTTTACAACCATCTTAAGGGTCAAATCCCTACAAGGCCTTCAAATTGAACCTCCCTTTTCTTTTGTGCGCTTTTGCAAAATGAGAAAAAAACCGCTACAATATTATTAGAAAGAGAGAAGAGGCTAGATTGTTCTTGCTTTCACTTTGATACAGTACTTTTTCGTATTCACTCCCACCCTTCTATACACTTTCCATTTTTTCAATTACCTAAACTAAGAATGTCATTTATTAATTGACAAATTTTCTACTTCTCTTTCATACTTTCACTTGTTGCAGCAAAGAGACGACAAAACTCATTTTGGATTGTCATATAGATGATATATTAATGCAATCCAAATAAATGCACTACTCAAATTTTATGGGATATCCTACAAGTTATACTCATTCAAATACATTGTATTGTCAAATTTGGCACACTTACTTTTACTTATAAACAATGCTTCTATCAAATATCATGCATGTTTCAAATGACAATTTACATTTATATTATTAACTACTATTTAGGTCCACAAATACCTTTCTTGGTAAACACTTTTTATCAAGCATTATGCATGTTTCTAATGATAATTTACAACTTTATTATATACTACTCTTTTGCTTCTAAAATACTATCGTTGTTATGCACTATTAGACCACCCTAAACATCAAACTTTCTTATAAATAATGCTATATATTATCAAACAATTATATTTAACCCTTTACTAATCTATGCAATTTCATACAATGATAAATTTTTTAAATTACGCTATTAGCGTATCCCTTCAACCTCTCACAATACAAGTGCTAGTAAATTAGATAAATGATACAATAGTACTTAACTATAGCAAGTACTAAAAAGATAATATTATACATGTGTATATGGATAAGATGAAGATAAAGGAAGGAAAATGGAACGAGGTGGGTTATAGAACAAATTTATGCCATTTCCTTACAAAATATGGGCTTTCTAACAAAAGCACAAATTCCCCCCGTGAAAGAGAGAACAAATGAACACGAGACTAAATCGGGAATTTTTACCCATTACGGAAAGAATGTTAAAACTCGGGAATTTTTACCCATTACGGAAAGAATGTTAAAACTAACTTACCCCGCCTTTCCTCACCCGCCGCTGACAAACCGCCAATCGTAAAACAGCGGTTTGGGAAAACCGGTGAACGGCAAAGATTCCGCTGAAAAGTTGCTCACCGCAGAAGCTTTCCGTCCATGGCGAGATAAGTCGCAGGCCACAGCCGTAGCACCGAGTAAAGCCACACGTCTAAGGTTCGAATCGCGAAAGAGGCCCACGCGGCACGAGGCCTTTAAAGCACCAAAGAATATTTCTTCACAGCGTTGGCCGGAGAAAGATCCAGGTACAAGCCTACAAGAAAATGAAATAAATAATGATAATAATAAGGTTTATGCTTAGAGGAAAAGGCATGAGAAAGATAATGTAAGGTTTCTTTTTCGTTTGTTTATTATCTGTGAGGATGCAGTGGTAGCTTACATTTGAAGCTAGATCCTGTGAGGAGAAATTAATCTGTAGGCTTCTTTGTCTTGTAAAGTTGAAAGAACAGTGAAGGAAAGCGAATCTGTGATTTAAAGATCTTTTCTTTTCTTTCTTTTCTTTTGAGCCGCCGAAGTTCTAGGCGTACAGATCGAAGCTAGGGTTTCTTCTTTTCTCTTCTTTTCTTTTTATCTGTATTTGTTATTGTGCGGCGAAATGCGTTTGGAATTTTGTTCGAAGAAAAGTAGTAATAATCATCATCAGGGTAGGGTTTTGGTGCACCAGAGGGCGGGGGTTCAAATGCCGGATCACTTCGATCGCCTGCCTAATTCGGTGGTGTTGCTGATATTTAACAAATTGGGTGATATAAAGGCGCTCGGCCGCTGCGCCGCCGTTTCGAAGAGATTCAACGGCCTGGTGCCTCAGGTGGAGGAGGTGGTTGTGAAGGTGGATTGTGTGATTTCGGGCGAGGATAGCGCCGGGGGTTTGGGCGGCAGGAGTAGGAGTATTTTCGGCCATCTCTTTCGGTTCGTGGTGGGGAGTATAGTGAAACCCCTGCAGGCCCTGCAGCAGATCTTAGGGCCGAAAAGAGTCGTGCTTGCGGAGGTCTCGCATCATTCCCCCGGAGAGGTGCTGAAAAATTTCAAGGAGATCCAAAGCCTCAGAATTGAGCTTCCTGGCGGGGAACTTGGGATTGAAAACGGAGTTCTCCTGCGGTGGAAGGCTGAATTTGGTAGCACGCTTGAGAGCTGTGTGATTTTAGGTGCCACATCTTATTTTCGAGGGGGAGACAAGATTACAGGGAAAGGGCAGGATGCGCTTTGTCAGGATAATCACAATCAGAATAGGGAGCTGAGTAATTCTCAGGATGACAATGGGAGCATTCCAGAATCGTTCTATACAAACGGCGGATTGAAATTGAGAGTGGTTTGGACGATAAGCTCTTTGATCGCGGCGTCTGCGAGGCACTATCTTTTGCAACAGATCATTTCGGATCATCCTACGCTCCAGAGTCTGGTGCTTACTGATGCGGATGGGCAGGGAATGCTGTGCATGGGGAAAGAGCAGCTCAGGGAGTTTAGGGACAAGCCTCTGGCGGCTTCGGCTACTGCTAACCGGACGCAAGTCCCAGCCCTGAACATGAAGCTCTGGTATGCTCCGTATCTAGATCTACCGGCCGGTGGTGGGATGGAGGGGGCAACACTTGTTGCCATTAGACCCAGTGATCGGCCGATAAGGAAAGAGACCGAAGCTTTTGTAGCAGCGGCATTTGATGAACCATTTGGAGAGGCTGCAAAGGCAATGGTGAAGAGGAGGACTTATCTGCTAGAAATGAATTCGTTCTAGTTAACAAGAGGTGAGTATCTTATTCGCATGTTGGCATTTCATTAGGCTGTAGGTACGCTGATGTATTTGATTTCCTTATGTATGTGTATTGCGATCTTTCACAGTAGGCATTTTGCAGCTTCTGGCAAACAGAAAATGAGCTTGCTAAGAGAAATTTGAGTTATGTTATGTAATGAATGTATGACATTAAAAAGTGGAGCCACAACCCTATTTCATCTTTTTTCTCTTTTCGCTCTTTTGAACGATGTATTGTGATTGGTTTATTTTCTGAGGCAAGCTCTTGCACTTTGCTTTTGTAATTTGCAGTGTCGTTTGGTGGCGATTCTCTGAAGACCCTTTTAAGTCTTTGCCTGCATTGGCGTACTATGACAGATTCATAATTATGGTGATGGCGGTGAGCCGGCAGATTCTCGATTACAGTGATCGCAGTGAGTCACAAGTCATGGGATCTGGTTAATGTATATTGTTTCCTTGGAAACCTTGTAATATTATTGTTCACAATAGTTTTGATCTGATTTGTTGCTTTCATATGTAGTTTGAACTCTTTTGGAATTATTAATTCTAATGCCTTCAGGGGGTCGTTGCTTTACAAAATTCGTAGATTTTGATAATATCTAAAAATTAGAACAGTCGATTGCCTGATTCTTTTTGACAGATTTTCATGGCTTGTTAATCATCCCGTAGGCTTGGTTGCCTTATTTGAATAACTCGTTTAGTTTTGACTGTATCTGAAAACTGAAATAGTCTATTGTCATAAATCAGTTCGTGGCTTATTAAAAATGCTTATTTCCAAAGTACATGTAACATTTGCTTTGACAGTATTTCAGACATTTCCATTTTCAAACTTCATGTAAAACAGATGTAATATGGAGTTACAATCTCCGATGGATTCCTATTTAGACTGTACCCTGTGACGGCATTAAATTCATTCACATAACGGTATTCTATGCATGCTTGATGGTCTATGTAATATGTTTAATTGGAACCCTTGCCCTAAGTTTGCTTGATTCTATATACATTAAACACTGGTTGATACCATTTACCCCCATCAATACTATTTATCATAACTGCTTTGTTACCTTTTATTTGGCACGATTTGAACATAAATGTTTGTTCTATACCATTCAGCTAATCAAGGCTATCCATCATAATTGCCTTTAATGTTTAATGGAGTTTCTTATTCTTCTATATGCATTAGTGAGGCTGTTTTGGAGTGTATTTTTCAATGCACATTGAAGGATTATAACAGATTTGAGAGAACAAATTAGTTCAATGGAAGATTATCGTAGAGTCATACACTGCAAATTTTTAAATAATCTTGGAAAACAAGCTCTTCCCAAACCTGTAGTCTGATTCTTACCCCTGGTGAAGTCTAAGAGCTTCCAAACGCATATATTGTGTTATTTCTTGTTTTTGTTATGTTATTGTCTCTGTGTGGGTTAGCTACTTACAGCTTTTGTTACGTGATATGTATAAAGTGATTTTTTGCAGTAACTGTGGTTTACAAAGCCGATGACCTTAAAGTATGCTTTCTCCTCTTCCTCTTTGGTAGTGGGAAAATATTTCCGTGCCGGATTTAAACTCCATACCTGCGAGGACATTAATGCAATGTCAATCTTGTTTGTTTTACAAAGCCGATGACTTTAAAGTATGCTTTCTCCTCTGTGGTAGTGGGAAGATATTCCTGTGCCATATTTGGACTAAATACCTGCGAGGAGATTAATGTAATTTGTTTGAAGTATTTCTGTTGCAGGCATGCTTAAAGCTAATTAAATTAGCACGTATTCTCGGTAGTCTGCGCTTATTCTTCTGGGAATGCCTCAAGTCTTCAAACAAGTAATCCTCCACGTAATCCTCCCATATGCACAACAAACTTCAACATCATGCGTTGCAATATTGAGTATATATATGGATTTTACTTTAAACACAATAAGCTTAAACATCATTCGTTGCAATATTGACTAGTTGAATCAATTGACTGATAATCTTGTTTGCCGGTGCACCATATGCGATAGTTCAAGTCATAAGTTTCTGTGTACGTACTGATGAAATTAGTCTGTCATCTGTCAAGTAAGCATTTGTACTAAGCAATCAGAAACTGATGGTTTGACAATAGTTTAAGCATCAGCAAAATCATTGTTGTTTGGGGGTAGCAACTTTATATTCCTTTCTCAATAGTAAAGAAATGTTTTGATGAAATATCTATACATATCCTGTCATTTGTCAAGTAAGCATTTGTACTAAGCAATCAGAAACTGATGGTTTGACAATAGTTTAAGCATCAGCAAAATCATTGTTGTTTGGGGGTAGCAACTGTATATTCCTTTCGCAATGGTAAAGAAATGTTTTGATGAAATATCTATACATATCATGCACTCTCAAGAAGGGAGAACCTACCACAGAGCATGTCCCCATGATGCTGCTTAGCTTATTTTTGCTAGTAGCAGCTGTGCATTGTGTTGTGGTTCAATTTGTGGAGGTAGTGGCCCCATGGATCATAATATTTGCTGCATAATTTTTAAATCAAATTTTAGTCATGTCTTTTGCAAACAAGAGCTCTTGTGACAGCTGGACTCCCTGCCTTGTAGAGAATGGAGAACTAAAAAACACTAGCTAATATCTTCAATCTAAAGCATGAAACAAAACCAATAAAATTTGAAAGTGGAAATTGGAGCTGTCAGCTATTAATTTTCCTTTATAGTTATGCTTTGAATTAAAAATTTGGGAATTAGATTTAAATGGCTAGTTAGTAATGTTCTTGATTCCAAGAGTTTAAAATAATTTAGAATAGTATATAATATCAACCAAATAATTTAGAATAGTATATAATATCAACCACATAATGTTAATTTGAAAAAGACAATCAAGTGCATAAACTAAGAAGAGTGCCTCATATTTTAAATATTAATATAAATTAACAAATTATGAATATTACATATATCTGTAGCTTATATTTACATAGGGTGCCTCATGTTTTAAAACATAATATAAATTAACAAATTAACAGTTCAAAATTCTTTATATGTGTAGCTATGTTTACATATTGTGCCAAAGTTCTAGAAGGCATCATTATAATATATACTACATATCTAGAAACAAACATTTATAGAATGTTTGAAAAAATAAATTTAATGCTTACATTTTTTTTCCATCTATTACAAACAAATTAGCATATTTGAAAATGAACATGAATAAAATCTTTAAAAAATAGATATTACTTCCCGCACCTATTTTGAAATCAACGAAAATACAAATATTTTCTAACAACTTATCATGCATTAATTAATGCTTTGTGACAAGTTGACAAGGTTTTGTTTTTCAATCATTTTATCTTCCACCTGGCATGTCTAATCAATATTAATTCTCAACACCAATATAATTTCAATATCTTATATCTTTGTATTTGAATTTCTATTTTTTTTAAAACTTTAATTTTTAAATAAAAGTAGTTAAATTATTACTATTATTTTACTTTTGTAAAAATAAATTAAACAATATTATTTTTGAATTATATTTTATAGTAGTATTTGTAATATGTATAATTGATAAGTGGTACAATTTATAAACTAGATATTTATTATTATTAATGTCTTTCATTTAAACAATTTATCATTTAGTTTAAATATATTTAAAACTTAAATATATATTTTAATATTAAATTAATAATTATATTTTACATCATAAAAACATACTAAAGGAAATAACCACAAAAAAGAAACTATAAGGTTAGACTTTATTTTAGTTTGACTATATAGTGCTCAATAGCTTCGAATTTATTATATAATTGTTAAATATATTTTGATTTTATAAGCATTGGAAATTTAAACTTTTTCATATTAAAATTAATTCATATATTTTATTTTTAGATTTTCAATTGATTATCTTATTAGACATAAATATTATTGAAAATTTGACTTCAAAATTTTTTAATCTATTTTGAAAAATAATTTTAAAAATAATATATCAATTTATTACTTAATTTTGAATTTTGAATTGAATTGTCAATTTGCAGTTAATTTTTATTGTTAATTTTTTTTTTGGTTTAAAAGGTCCAATCTTTGTTTGAGAACATTTGATTTTGAACGGTCAATATTTCAATGTTTTATAAGGTTAGACTCTATTTTAGTTGTTTTACAATGTTGTTTCTTTCCACACAAAAAACGATTTCAAGATGCATGGCAAGCCCACATATAAAAATATTTTAAATTTTAAGCTCTCAATTATAATGAATCAATTTTTTTCTATTTTTAAACGGCAATATTTTTCATCTCTTGTCCATGCTGCAATATTTTTGTAATTTTGTAGTATCACGTTTGAAATATATAAAATTAATCTTGAGTACGGAATTAGGGAGTTACCGTGATGGGAAGTTGTTGTTGACGAGAGCAATGTCATGTTAAGGATGGGCTATAGTTAAATTATAACAATCCATTCGAAGCTATTTCAACTTTATTGATAAGTTCTCTATTTGTGATGTGAATATCAGGATTTAACTGTGTGATTTTGAGTCAAATTCGATGACCCATATTTCATGAGTAGTGATTCAACATGAATCCATCTCTCATGAGTAGTTCTCTATTACTAACCAAAATAATGTAGAAAATTTACAATTTATAAACTCCAGTCTTTAACTGAATAATTTAATTGTATGTTCTTATGAATAATTTAATGGTATGTGATGCACATGTATTATCAAATCACGTATTTCTAAACGAGATATTAATTACGCTTGTGTAAGAGTTGGCAAGAGCAGATAATTACCAGCCCAGCCCGCTTTTCTGTGGTCTGTGTGCAGGTCAATTAATGCTTAGCATTAATGCTTGCTTAGGCTATAAATTTGATATTTTTTCCTGTCTATAAAATAATTAAACCACTAGGAAAAATAGATAGGGCCAATCAGATTTTTTTCTAAATTATTTTAAATTGATTTTAATAAATAATATTGCTAAACACTTTAGTTTATCTATGGATTCACCTTTTCCAAGAAAAATATTAATAACCATAATCCATGTGAAAACAATAGTCTCTGCCTTTTAAAAGGCATGGATTAATAATTCTGAAAACTAAAATATAGGCAAATAAAAAAGATATGAAAAAAATGTGGTGAAGACATATGTTACTTTTTTCAATAAAAAGCTGCTGCTTATTTCTAGCCCCCCTCTTTTCCCAGAGCTTATTTTTATTTGCTAAAAACTAGCTGCCCCACAAAAGTAGGAAAAGATTCTAAATTTTCCTTTTTATACAATTTTTATTTTGCATGAGAACACTTGACTGCTTAAATTTAAGCAGAAAATTGTTTTAAGCAGCAGCATGGGGACATGGTGTCAGTTACAAGTTACCATAATATTTTAGGAATTTCTCCATGCGGAAAACTATAGTGTTTTGAGACACCTCTGTGAAAGTCAGCTTCAATCCAAAACTACAGTGTTTTGAGTTAGCTCTACAAAAATCAGCTTCAATCCAGAACTACAGTGTTTTGATTCACTTCTATGAAAATTAGCATCAATCCAGAAAGACTAGAGTAGAGTGTTGCTGAGATTTTTTAGGGATATTTAAAAAAGGAAGCGGTCTTATGGATTTATAAGCGAATCTGCTATTCCTAAATTTAAGGAAGTTGTTTGTCAAATGAATTTAAAAAAAAAAAAATTAAATTTATTCATAAATTTGTTTGGTGGGAATTTATTTTGGTGGGAAAATGTAGTGTAGATTATTGACAAATGGGAGAATTCCTTCCTAAGCTGGTCAGGCTAAATCTAGCCCCACCCCACCTGTTCAAATTGAAAGGACTATAAATTTGGGGCTCCTATTTTGTAGGAAAAGATTAAAATTAACCCTTTAGCTCCCCTAAAAAATTATCATGGAGCCACCCTTCCACAAAAATAGTGTCCAAGCCCCTCCCATGAGACCCTTGCCTTAGGCTGGGGTCCCATGGGCACCCGCTTGCTTAAAAATAGAGCGGGTGTCGCAGAGTTTTTTTAGGAACATTTAAAGGGGAGTGGTCTCATGGGCATTACATATAAATATGCTTAAAAAAATTAGCTCCTAAATTGAAGGAAATATTTTAAATATAAATTGTTGTTTTTAGAATTTTTGCGAGGATGATTTCAATTTGGAGGGAATATGAAAGGTAGGTTCTTGCCAAGTGGCAGAATTCTTCCCTAAACAGTAGGGGTTATTTTCAGCCCCCCTTTTGCATCCGCTCAACTAAAAAGTAGGGGCTCCTAGTTAATAGGAAAAGATTCCAAATTAAGCTTTAGCCCCCCTCTCCAAATATATGGATGTTGGGATAAAAATGACCAGAGAGAGCCAGAGTCCAGCATGAAAGCATTTAAAAGAGATTTTTTCTTTTGTTTTACGAGTTGTAATTGTTATGTAATTTATTATAGTGTTATATAATTTGTAGATAGAAGCAGTTGTTTGTTAGATTTTGTAACAGTGATGTACTTTAGGACATTGTTGCATCTTGCAGGCAGCATCTACTGCTATTTTTCCTATTGTATTTTTTAAATAATTATTAAGCTTTTGCTTAATAAATAAAGATGGCTTGCCCCCCAACAGGATAAGTACTAATATGCTCAGAGACTAAAGAACGAGAAACCGGTTCCACAATTTCCAAATTGCCATTGATTAAATCAAATTTTGACTTGGTTATGTTGTGTGACCTTGAATGGGGAGACGGATGCAGTCAAACCATATGTTAATGAATAAGTAGTCAAAATATTCGGTTTTCAATCGGACTTGGCGAGGATTGTTCGCTCAAATAGTGCACGCCAAGGTTGTCATGGCGGGCGGACTGAAATAAATGGAGAGTCGATTTCAAAATCGCCATTCTCAATTGATTTCAGTACGGCAATACCATATTATTCAAAACTGAAATAAAAATGGAGATAATGATTCAAATAAACTATGGATGGACTACAAGATCTTTTAATAGGCTCCATTTGCAAATTCGTTGTCTCACTTACAGAGCTTCAAAACTGAAATCTTATCATACAAAACCCCAAATCTAAAATTTTATCAGTAACGTGGAAAACAATTTAGGGCTCAATCGGGTTCAATCGTTTCATCCTTCAATAATTTTTAAGGAATCCTTTGAAAATATCATAGGCGAAACCTCAAATTAAAAAATTTGTCAGTAACGTGCAAAACAATTTAGGGCTCAATTGTTTCATCCTTAAATAATTTTTAAGGAATCCTTTGAAAATATCATACGCTATGATTGTATGATAAATTTTTTAAGGAATCCATCAAAATTATCATAGGCTATGATTCTTTTAAAATTTTTAAGGAATCCTTTGAAAATATCAACAAGACAAAAGCAATACAGGGAGTTCAATACAGACAGTTGCCAATTTGGCTTAAAAGAGAGGCATCCTTTTAATTCATCTATCATATTTTGTTAGAGAATAATGGGCAATTGACTTATTTTGGCTTGTGACCTTTGATTAAATGAGGGGTAAATTTTTTATTAAGACAAAAAGAGATATGAAAGGGAGAGCTCAGCAAAGAGCTCTATCCTTATCAGCAAGGTCATCAATTTCACGTTCCAATCTTTGCCATGATCAGAAGCTCATTTAGCCAAACAATCTGGAACATTCCACTCTTTAGAGATGTAAGTAAAACACAGAAATTCTAGAGTTTTACAAAGGAGAAGAGTCTGATTAACAACTGAAGCCAAAGGCCAACTGACATTCGCTAGTACTTGCGAAGTGAGCAAGTTCACTACCACTTGAGAGTAGGAATTAGAGATAATTGTATGCCATCCTCTCAAACAACACTGTCCCACATCATGTTAAATGGCCAACACCTCCATAAGATTGTTAGTATGATAACCTTTATGCACGGAGAAAATAAATTGAACATCGCCAGAACTACAACTAACTATTTCCTCAGTGCCAACAGTATTAGATATTTAGGGGAGAGGACCCAATACTTGAGCATGTTCCAATGGATGTTATAGGAGTTGTTAACTAAATACCCACACTTATTGATTTAATATCCAATATTTTTGACAAGATTGTACCAATAGTTGTGACTTTAAATTTGTTCTTGTTAATGAGACTACCCATAATTGAATGAAATGTGTCCCCTTTCTCAAAAAACAACCAATAGTGTGATGCCACATCAGCTGCACAAGTATGGGGGTCTCTAATGCACTATGATTGGTCTCACTTTTTTCTGAGGTTGTTTTGGACACCTTGGCAAAAAGCATGCTGATGTGGCATTATATTTGATGATGTGGCTCTGAAACCTTAGTTATAAGTAGGAGACTTGCGAAGTAAGCTGCTGTAAAAAAATGAAGTGATTTGAAATTTCCACATAAGATTTTGAGAAACATGAAGTTAGGGTGCTCAACTACTGGGTCCTCTTCCCTAATTTTGGTGTTCATTTTATCTTAAATTATATTTTTGAAAAATAAAGAATAACTTTCAAAACTGTTTTACATTGTTTTTTCAAATTAGTCGGCTCTGTACGGACTATATATAACTTTCAACAACAAATTCATGCCAAAATTAGTTAAAAATTGAAGTATATTACGTTATGCTTCAAATTTTTGATAACTACCACACAAAGATATTGAGCACATGATTTTGGCAAGAATGTCACATTTTGCATTGACTTGAGGCAATTTCGAATTTGGTTATAAGACAAGGAAATTCGATTTGCAATGGGGGTTGGGATTTGTTTATATTTTATTTTATGTTTGGTGCTCACATGTTATAATTACATTTTTTTACTTTGCTGTCAACGGAGGATATTCAATAAATGGAATACCTGGATGTTGAATCTGCTGCGCAAATGACAAGCGCACTTCAAAGTAAAATTTGACTCTAAAAAAATCAACATAATCATTCGGCAAAGACTCCACTGTTATTGCAGTATCCAAGCAAAGCTATAAGCTTACAGGTGTTGTCACTATTATAATATTTACCAACAAAATTACACTTTTACTCTTGTAGTGAGTTATCCTTCTTATTGTTGAAATGTTTCATATCAAATTTTCTTGATTGTAGAGATTATGATAAAAATAAAGACTTCATCAAATGTATACTAAACAACATGAAAATTTAGCTAGTCAACATTAAAATTATACGATATGACTACAAGCTCTTGCAATTTTAATAATTTAATTAAATTAAAATTTGATTTTTACAATAAAAGGGATTGATATAAAAACCAAATGCATCAGCTACAAATATGATCACATTATCAAACAAATTGTGTATCAAATTGATTCTTTGATGGACCCTTTATGTCGCCAATTGAAAAATTGGCACTTTCCAATTATCCTCACAACAAAATAGATGTTCTCAACTAAAACAAATTGCATTTTAAATTAAAATTATAGCAATAACATGAGCATATAGAACAACAAATATTTAACACTAATCATGCATTTCTAAACAAATTTGGGTGCCTTTTACATTGCAAATATTAAAATTATAATTTTTGATTTCACCCAAAATTTTGAAAAATGATTTTACAATCATATTGATAATAATGAAAAAATTGTCATGTAAAAACACACACACTAAGAAACAACTTAAAATGCAATTTTCAAAATACTTTTGTACATAAAAACAACTAAATTAGCAAAACAACCTTGTAGAGTGAAATTGCACTTGCAACCAATTGATGTTGTCGGATTTTAAATTACAAGCCAAATATATAGAAGACTTCAACAAACATCTATACAAAAACTATATTTCACATTTACAAAACAAACACAAAGGATACAACTAAAATTGCAAGACTTGTGAAGCTCCATTGCATTCCAAGTGAGAGTGCTCATTATAATCAAAGAGGTTTCTTTTAACCCTCACAACTAATGAGTTCTCATCCACAAGGTGCAAACCTCTATGGGCTTTCATCCACAAAAGAATAAGCATTGAACAAGATATTCATAAAATGCAAATTGAGAAGATGAACTAGCAAAAAAATCTCGTAAATGACTTTGACATAAAATATGTAGAAATTTGACTCAACTTGGGTCATCAAGAATTCCAATGCTTCATGTAGAGGGAAAATGAAAAATTCAAATCACATTAAAGTCCCCACATTTAAGTGACACCAAGTGGTCTATCATATGCAATAGTAAACATGCAATGATGTTGTCATAACGACTTGTCATAACTTTAAAGTAATCTCTTGAAAATTAGCTCTTGAAAGAGAATAGCTTGGAAACACCAATTCCTCCTTTGGGATATTTCAAATAATATTTATTATGTTTATGACTTGGAAACCTAAAATTTGAATTAAAATAGAACTTGGATAAATATCAAATAAGATATTTCTTTTCATCTTATGTTAGCTCAATGAAAATATGACAAAATAAGATAAATTCCAAATATCAAGATGTTTGATTGATCTTAGACATTACAAGTCCTTTCCCAAATAAAATTTGTCCTTAAGCAACCACTCAATAAAATTTGTGCCACTATGTTGAATGACACTCTTGCTGAAGAACACTCGCAAATCTAGATACTCAAACCAATACACATCCTCCTCTAAAGCTTTTGGACATTCCTTAATATCTATTTTAATCTAACTCCCTTCGCAAAAGAAATAGTAGAAATGAGAGATGGAGCACTCATAGTTATGAGGTACCTCAAAGTAATGAGAAACAAGTGCACCATAAACACATAATGAATTAAGTGAAAACATACCAATGAGGACATGATGAGTTTTATATTTGTAGCCATATTTAAGGTATAACCAATTATACTATGCTTACTAATGCCATGTATATTCAAAGTTTCCTCAGATTTATAGTAAACTAAGAAATATTCTTATCAACTTATCAATGCCACCTATCTCAAATATTTCTTTGAAAAATGATTTTGTGACATAAACTCAAAATATAGGGCAATGTAGAAGAGATATCTATCAAATATATCCTTACCATAACAACCACCTTCATCATGTGCCTTGGGAATGTTTAGGATAAAATATTGAAAACATTGATGATGAATTACAAAGGGTTACATGCTTTGATTCAATTTTTTTGCAAGTAATGTACTCTTTGATGAATTGGGGAAGTTCCTCCTCAAAACTTCATGAGGTTCTCTCTCTTTTGGCCTACAAGTTTGTAGGAGTTTGATGTGCCCTATGATATTTCCATCTTCTATTGCATTTTAGATTTAGATAAGATAAGATAAGATAAGATAAATTTATTAATGTCCAACAAGAGACCAACGAGGGTCTAAGGGACTAGAAACAGTACAAAGGGCAAATGCTAGCAGGGGGAGCACCAAACAGTTTCTGCAGAAAGAACGTGAAAGCAAAACAACAAAAGAACTAGATTCTTTTTTTTGTATTGACTAAGACCATTTTCTTCTCGAAATGCATTATATACTTTTTAACCACACAAGATGTTACTAATAAGGGTACTCTTCAAATGATACAATAAAAATCACCCAATAATAAAAATCAAAGAAAATTATCCTGAATGATCATTCAATACCCTATACATCCCAAACTGGAGGGTGAACGGTGCATTATTCAAAGCACATAGCTTAATCATGAACTAAATTTATTTTAAGTGTATCTTAAATCTTGTTATGTTCATACACACCTCTCCCCTTAATTCAATGGCAATTTCTCTCAAATTATATTTTGAAAATAATGATAGATAATATTGTAAACCAATTTCCAACTATTTTACATTTTTTATTCCTAGATATCTAAAAGTAATATGAATAAAAGTGCCAATGCATGATATAATAATAACCTCCTATTTTAGTGAATCTTATCATGACACCACTAGTTGTACCTTTTGCATTGTGACATATATTTGATTGCTTGTGGGTAGCAATGGGGTTGTGATTGCCATGCCACCTAATTTTTTTATTAAATCAATACATTATAGTTTAGAATGGTTGCACTAACCCCAATAGGTAAAGTCTCCTATACACAACAATAAGAAGATATTCCAAAGATTTGTTATAGATTCTCTCGAAAGGTAACATGGGCTTAAAAGATGAAAGTATCAACATTTCATGCCTATAATGTTGCATTCCTTTACTAAAATTTAAAAACTTCATGGAGGAACCCAACTTGTACTGCCTATAAATGCTTCAATCATGAGAATTGGATGAAAACTTACACACGTGACTAAAATCTCTTCTTTAGTTGCAATGTAAGTATGGTTATTACTGTATATGTTAAAAAAACTATCATCATGAACAATACTGAAGACAACTCGTTAGTCATCTCTATTGCAATGTAACTAATACTCATCCTTATTATGTCAAATTGGCAATTTTGAAGAAAGTTCCATGTTATGATTATTTTTTGTAACAACCTTAAGAGTGCGATGTTGAGCACATCAAAATTAAGGCAAACATTATAATGATCAAGCATATTACCTTTGATAAAGGATTTGATTATCACCCCACAATCTTCCAAACTCAAATACTATAACACCTAGACCCAAAATATTGAAGCCTTTTTTAATCTCATGTTAACTCAAAATTATCAACGCTTGCCTTGTCTTCATGCACTAGGTGTTTGCAATGTCTCATCCTTTATGAGACCTTCAAATATTGTGTAGATTGATAACCAAGACACCATAACATAGTAAAAATATCCTGAATATCAAAGTGATATGTATTTTCTTACCATCATCTAGCATCAAACACCTCAAGGTGACTATCTCCATTTAACCATTAATCACAATCTTGTCTTTCAATGTGCTACTTGGTTCCCCTGAGTGATCTATAAGATGTTAGCATTGTGCTACCCTATTTTGGGTCCCCTCCCCCCCATTTTCAAGCTTTCCTTAGTGGCCCCAAGCAATTTGTTTTTACCAAGCTCGTGCCTCAAAATTTTCTAAGTCCATAGTTGGGCTTGGGTCTAAGCTTCTTCTCATTGGTTTTTCCTTTCCTGCCTTTTGGTTGGGTTTTTAGGATCATAGTGCTTTTGATTCTCTCCAGCTTGCTTTGTGTGGAAAATACCTGAGTCGAGTGCACACATAGGAAGTTGTGTCCAAACTACATCTTTCCCTTAGAAGATCTTAGGTTTCCCCCAATGAGAAGATTATTTTCCAAGTCCTTTGTTTTTCTTAATGTTTGGTAGCTTTAGTTGGATAAACTATAGTGCATAAATATATATTATATATATAAGTGTGAGATTATATATATATGAGATATTTATTTGTCATTATATTAATTAAATACTAATGAATAGACGTGTCCCTTATCCATTCTTCATCCTATATTAGAAAGATGGCTTCCATTTGGAAAACATATACCACAAAAGGCAATGCAACTACATTTGCAACGATCCACATAATTTAATATGGTATCAGAACTAGGTTCCTTTGAGGTAAGCTTTACCACTTAAAGGAAGATCTTGTAGACTTCAAGACTATGAGAATATTGTAGCAAGAAAATCTTATTTATCACCGAAAGGAAGAAAATAATGAATCCTATATTATATATTAGCCATTGAAAGTGGAAAATTGTTAAAAATATAATTTATAATTGGTGGGCCATATCGAAAATCATGCCATTCTTTCAATCTACATATCTAAGGGCCATCATTAGTTATGTGCTTTGAATGATGATATTCAGATGGAGTGATGTGGACTATAAGATAGAGAATTACGATGAATGAAGCAAATGATATGGAACAAAAATTACAAGAAGTTGAATTATACATCATGCATCACCCCCATCGGTACTAGGACCAAGCATAAAATGCATATGAAGGGAGTGAAAGTATGTAAGAACCATTGAAAATGGTAGCAAACGCTGCAAAGAAAAGAGCATGGTAATATCAATGAAGACCAAGACTCAACATTTATATCGCACAACATACACATAATTGGAAACATGCAAAACCTAGTCATCATAAAGCTAGATGGTATGACTACCAAGAAAGGTTAAAGACATCATGGTAGGGAGGATAGAGGAGTCATGGATAACTAACAAACAAATCAACAAAGGCAAGTATAGATTGGGTTTTTGGCTAATAGTCACCATGACTGACCATTGTGGAAACCATAAACTCTACATACTGTCCTTCACTCAAGCCGCATGAGTTTCTTGATTTCCAGAGATTATAGAGGCACCATCACTTACACCATGTTCTCATGTGGCTGTTTAACTCAGTTTTATGCTTAAATTTAAGCACTAGAGTGCTCCCATGGAGAATTAAGATTGTGGAAAAACGATAATATTGCATCTTTTCCTATTTTTATGGAGTGACTATTATTTAGGGAATGAAAATAAGCTATGAAGAAAAAGAGGGAGCTCAAAATAAATAGTGGCTGCTTATTGAAAAAACTCCATTTGTCATCATAAATTTACTTCCCCCCATTTTTTATTTCTAAATTTTATTTTAGTTTTAAAGCACTAAATTTTCTATCTAATTTTTATTAAAAAAATTAATATTAAAATTATTAGCAACAATATTAGCAGTTGCATGGGACCATAAACTGCCCAAAATATTCCCAAAAATACGAAGCAGTGGCTACTAGCCAAATTAAGCCTAGCAATTGCATGAGGCCTAGCTCTTATACTTTAAAAAATTAGGGGGGAGAAAAGAAGACTTTAAGGATAGAAAAATGACACGAAAATAAATTAATGATCATGCCATTGTAACCACAGGAGCCGCCTGAGGGGATGGATTTCATAATTAGTCCTCACCTGACTCTATCTGTGACTTAATTTCATTATGGCACTAAACACAAGATTTACCTTACGAAATAACATATATCTTGAAATGAATGTAGTCGTCTAAGTCTTATAGTCGTTTCCCACATGCATTGTCGAGTTGGAACACATTAATGAGGATGGCACAAATAAATATGGGATGAAAATATTACAACATTTGTTCATTAGATACAATCTAGATCAAAAGGTCATTGGTCCTTGAAATTATTATTATAATAAGGCTCCATTGTGAAGGAAATAAAGGAACCCTTAACAAAGTAAGTATAAATTTATGTTAATGATAATTGATTTCTTGTGACATCAATCAAATTTATAATTTTCTTATAATGAAAATAAAATTATTGAGAATAATTATTAAAGGAATTATTATTATTATTATAAGATTGATTTTCGACTCAGAGAAAGATTGAGATTTAGAGGGAGCTTGACATTTCATTAGATGTAACATTGAAAGAGAGAGAGAAGATAGAGGATATGGTTCTATCAAGCTTCAATAGTTTCAAATGTATTGACTTAGAGGGAGTAGATCATGTTGAGAAGGATTCTCCAATGTTCAATAAATTGTAAATAGTTAAGAGGACTGTGATTTATGAATATTGTTCATAACTATATGGGCCTATCCCCTATGCACATCATGAGGAAGTGATGACTTCCAAATGATTATCACTTGTATTTGCAGAAGTTATTGTAAGGTGACGATCTTACTATAACTTCATTCAAATGTCAAATGAGTTGGCAATCAAATATCAAATGAGTTGATATTCAAGAAACTAGAAAGTCAAATGAGTTAATTTTCAAATATCAAATGAGTTGGCATTCAATAAACTGGGAAGTCAAATGAGTTGACATTCTAGAAACCATTTTTTACATTGAGGTAATATGTTATTCATATTGTGCATGAATCTTGTTTATCCTCCCTAGCTAAGAGAGGGTGTTAATGTTTGGTAGCTCTAGCTGGATAAACTATAGTGCATAAATATATATTATATATATAAGTGTGAGATTATATATATATATATGAGATACTTATTTATCATTATAATAATTAAATACTAATGAATAAACATGTTCCGTGAAGGGACATGTCTATCCATTATTCATCCTATATTAGAAAGATGGTTGCCATTTGGAAAACATATAACACAATAGGCAATGCAACTACATTTGCAACAATCCACATAATTTAACAGATCTTGCTCCAAGTATGCGAAGTTTGGAGTTTTTTGTACTCCACTTCTCTACCACCTAGAAGAGAAGTGATTTTAGTGAGAAACCACATAACTATAAATTCAACTCCCACAATAAGATGAAAGTTTGAAATTCAAAGATTATTCAAGCAGAGAATCTACTAAGGCATATCTTTAGGGATAACTTCATTCTAAGGATTCCCATAATGAAGCAGAAGTGCATGGAATCAAAGCCTACAAAAAAGTAGTGAAAGTGCTTCTCCAATGCACCAAGTAGAAGGTCTACAATGTGGAAGTTGGATCTTCGATTGTAACAGAAGCCACCATTTTCCTTAGCCAAAAATTGAAGTCAATTTTTTTTTTTTTTTTGCTTCTTTCTCTTAAGGCGTTGATTTATGAAAGGAAAGGTCATACGGATAAGACATGTTTGATGTCATTTTTGCCTGTTAATCCCTAAAATTTAATGAAAATCCTATCTTTAAGCTCAAAAGGCTCCTTCGAATTAATGCAAATTAGATCTTTCATGTGGCATGGGGATTTCCTGCCTTGAAATTCTTCATTATCTAATTTCAATTTCTGTGGCTTAGTGTATTGATCTAGTGATTATAAGCCCTTAGCCATGGCTTCAAAGTTTATAGGGTATGACAATTTGAATGAGATAGATTATACATTGAAGGACCTCGGTGATACCCAATTACAATTTTATGATCTTGGTGATTTGCATAGAAGGTTGTAGGCATACCCTATTCATCTAGTCATCAAGAAATTGAAAGAAAGTGGCCTAGTCATGGTGGTGGGTTTTCTGATGGCGATGCAAGTGCTAAAGATAATCCTTTAATTTATTACACACTATGACTTGGGAACCCACCATATCAAAATGCCAGACAACGAAGTGCCCCTTTTCCTTGACATAGACGTGTTACAAAATTATTTTCGACTGCCTGCAAGAGAGGTGTACAATGATATGAATTATGGAAGTCCTCATCCCTATATAATGAGAAGAAGTTAGTGAGAAGAGGAGACATGATGACCACATGGTTTCATACCCTTCAAAGACATATAAGTAAAGTGCCCAAGACCCTCGATGGAACTAACTTAAAGAGGGAGATCGTGGATATTCTCATTTTCTTGCACTGATTAAAGGGGAATGAAGATGCACTTAATTTTTTGGAGCACTATTTCTACCTAGTAGAAGTGGTGTGTGCTGATGAGTATGTAGATTGGGTGCAGATTATGAGTGATAATCTCATAGGTTGGCTTCAAACCATTGAAGCCCAAAGATAGTTTTATATGTCTTCTTATTTGATTTACACCCTTGCTACCATCTAGTTGTGGCCTACACTATTGCATGTGGAGGAATTTGATGAAGGAATACATGTCTATGATTTGTATTTGTACTTATAGCTACACTAGATTTATGGAGAGTTCATGAAGGTTAATGATTCCTTCATAATGAAAATATGTTGGATGCTGTAGGAGTGCTCAGAGAAGTGACTCTCCCATTAAGCCATAGTTGTCGTGATCCTGTTTGAAAGCTACTTCATTCATTTTTTGGCATTTTCATACATAAGGATTGTAGGATTTGATGGTTTCTTATGGAAGTTTCCCAGGTATCTAGATGATTGGATTGTTCTAATTGAGATGTGTCATCAAATAATCCTTTAAGTAAATACTTTGTACTCATATGCTAAGAAGGGAAACATTCCTTTTTGATTGCATTGAGAGCATATTCATGCACCTCTTGATCTAACTCTAAGAACACGCTCAAAGCTTTTGAGGAAAAATAAAAGCTAGAGTCATATTGGGTAATCTAGATAAGGTTTGATCTAGTAGACTATATTAAGAATAATTTGTAGTTAGGCTCAACTTTTAAGCACATTGCTGCATTGGAGGACTATTGGGCTAACTGTGTAGATAAGCTCGAGAGTAGATAACAATTTTTCTCTAGAATGACAACCAAGCAAGTGGAGTTATACAATGTAGGAATAGATGTTTGTTGATGATGGTTCCTACATGTAGAACTCCACATACTTATATAAAATCAAAGGTACTCCTAGTGATTCAACTCCTCCCCTAGGTCCTACCATTAACAATTTTGAGGAATTAATACATAGGGTAATCAAAAGGATAGATAAATGGGTGGAGTGGACAAAGGCTAGGAGAAAGAGAACTAGTGGTTCATTATTAGGATCTCAACTAGTGCAAACATTTGTGATGACCTTGACTAGTATAATTGTAGCCACAAAAATCACATGTGTGGGACCTTCTTAAACCATTCGAGGAGGTGGAGAAGATCAACCTCCAAATAAAAATATGCCTATCACTCCTACCTGCCAAGGCATATTAGTCCCAATTATAGGCGCAACAAAGAAGCCTGAGAAAGATAAGGAGAAGGAGAAAGAAGTAGAGTTTGAAGGTGCTAAGAACAATGATGCACCTATGCAAGTGATCAACTTGGATGGCTTAGACAGAGCTCAGTAGGACGATGGACATGATGAAGGGCCACCACCATAGGACACACCTCATGCATTAGATACCAAAGGTAACATTCATGTCACTTCTTTTTTGATTAAAACAATTATTTTTCTTTTTTTCTGAAAGGAAGACTAGCACTCCCCTAGTGGTGATGAAGCTTTTTGATGCCACAACACACCAATCCTCACTTAATGTGCTCACCTTGGAGTCTTGGCTAGAGAATACGCTTGAGAGAAAGTGGAAAAGAATAAAGGAAGGAGCACCTCCAAAAGACTTGATCACACAAGACATGCAACAAGTTCCTTTCACCAACAAGGAAAAGAAGGCCCCGCCTTAGTAGCTCTAGGAAAATATGTAAACATAGGAAACTACTTCATGGAGATTACTAAAGGTCATATTGATGGCAACTTGGTTGATCTTGTCTCAAAGGATTTCAATGTTCAAAAGTACAACATAGGGCTACCAAGACATGATACCAAGCTCACAATGTGGATATTTTTGAACTAGGAGGTGGACAAGGAATTGGAGGAGTGAAAGATATCAAAGGCCCAACTCAAGGTTGCAAACAAAGAGTTATTTGATTGTCTTAGGAAGTTGTTGTTGGAAATGGAAAGGAGTAATTGAGAGGGGAGGGGTGAATTAGTTACTACAAAAAAAATTTCAACTCCCTTTAAGATGTAAACACAATATAAAACTAAAAACTTGTCGTAACTCAGGTAACATTGAATATTCTACTGCAACTTGGTTAACACTAAGATTTTTTGCTATCACTCGGTTAACACTAAGTATTCTGTAATTTATTTTCTAGATTTGATTGTGTGAACAATTTTTTACATCAACATTTCTCCTTCTCTTCTTTTGCATGCATCTTGATGATGGATCATAGAGTGTGATTCAAAACATTGATGTAAAAAATTATTCACACAATCAAATCTAGAAAAAAAATTACAACACTGATGGATTGTGGAAATATGATAGCTCTACTAAGTATTTTGTTGTAACTTGTTTAGCACATATATAATTATATCTTAAGATATCAATGTGATTAGCCTTTATTAACATAGTTGCAGAAACATAAAGGAAATAAAATGAACACAAGAGACACCATGATTTAACGTGGAAACCTAAGTTAGGAAAACCACTAATTGCAACTAGTTACTGTTTTTCACTTTTCTGAAGTGGGCTCTGTTAGGAGCTAACCCTGTTAAACATTACAAAACACACTGTTAGGTGTGACCCTGTTAGAGGATTTAATTTACCCTATTAGGAGTGGCCTTGTTAGAGGTCTTCAAACACTTCAATCTAGAAATTCCACCTTGTTAGAGGATTTAGTAAATAGCTATTAGGCTAACTCTAGTAGGAGATTTGATTCATTGCTACAATTATTAGAGAGTAACAATGACTTGACCTGATTGTTGATGCAGCTATCTTTGTTGATTTAGATCTCACTTATGGTTTGAATACTTGATCCTCCTTGACCAGGATGTTCATTGCATCTCAGTCAACTCTGGTTAGTTTGACCTCTTACATATATCCTCCCAAATTTGCTTCCTCAGTTTATCTTCTTTTATTCCACTTGTTCCACACTTCAATCCTCAATTTGACCTTTCATATATATGATTCACCTTGTCAAGTCAGCTTGAATACTTATTTAATTAATCAAATATTATCCCTTAAGTTGGCTTGAATTAACCAACACATTTAACAAATTGAATATCTTGTTAGTTAGTCAATACATAATTGAGTACTCGGTCAACATAGAAGATCCGTTTATTAATTGACCTAACTCGGTTAGAATAGGATTTCTAATATTAACCAACCCAACTTAGTCAATATTGACTTCATGCTAACTTTCCTTTGGTAACCAAGTGAACTCAGTCAATACAAGATCTGCTTCATTAACCAATTGAACTCAATTAATACTATCTCTGAACTTGATCATAACTTAATGCTAGACATACACAAGAAACTTTCTTCAATGGCTGAGTGAGCTCGATTATTAGTGTCAGGTTAGTAAAGACTTGATATTTTGTGTAACATCAAATACAACATACTATTGAATAATTATTTTCAACAATCTTCCTCTTTGGCATTGATGGCAACATAACATGTCATGATATAAATAAATTTTAGAGAAAAATAGAAGGAAAGATAATATCCTTAGTTTTATTCTAATTCTCATCCATGAGAACTCCCTCTATCAGTGAGAACTCCCTCTAACATCAATCTCTCCCTCTCGAATGATTTATCTGATTACTTTGACTACAATTTCTGATAGTGAACTCTCCTTGATCTTTATATAAAATTTCTCTGATGATATGACAACAAACTCTCCCTCTTTGACAATTTCTACTTCTCTTTCACAGTTTTACTTGATGTTTGTTAGCTATCTTACATCTAAGATGTAATTAAGAGATGCTTAGTCAGATAATGATAGAGGATAGTCAACTGATGACATTAGTGAGTGCACAAGACTTAGTATCACAAGTGTGAAGTTTTGTATAGATTGTGAGCCGACAGTGCTTGTAAAACCCCACCAAGGGATCCAAAAGAATAACCTAAAGTTTTACTAAGTTTGCCAAACATTTTTGTTTAATATTTATAATCATGAAAGATAAACCATTCATATCAAACACATAGTAGCGGAAGCAATAATATACAATCAAACTAAAGCATACATAACAGGTTGCATTCCTTAAGGATCCCAAGATGTTGAGTCACATTTAATTTAATTAATACTAAGTCTAACAACTACCACATCCACATGAAAGAATAACGAAAAGTCTAAAGTCCATAATATACATTTGTTCCAAATGTCTCTTGGCAATTAAATTTGAAATGCTCAATCATCCATAATATACATTTGTTCCAAATGCCTCTTGGCAATTAAATTTGAAATGTTCAATCATCCATTGTACATGTCATAGGGTATGAAAGGCTTAAAATATTAAACATATGTAAAAATAAAGATACATCATCCTCATCGACCATGATACAAGTGCAATAAAGTAAATAAAACCAATAACATACATGATACATCCATCCATCAATAAAGATATAACAACCATTGTAAAAGATAACCATGCATCATAAAACACATCTAACTAAGTGTGCAGTTCCTCCCAACCATCAATAGCATCATTAGACCTTCGTGGGCCCTAGCCATCCCCCGTGCGTAACATCCCAAGCCACTGAAGAGATCATCGGTACTATAGTAATAGGGATGCCACTCCTAAACATGCTACAACATATGCATAAAGAAATCTAACATGCAAGAATAAAGCATAAGATGATCCTACAAAGCAGATAACATCATCTATCACATGCTAATCATCAATCTAAAGAAACATGTCAGTAAATAACATCCATCATAAGATCCAAGAACAAAATGAAGGTAAATGCCAACAAAGAATACTCCAACCATGGTATCTATGGACGGATCTCAAAGGTAAGAGTGAAAAAGAACTACCACCCAACTGCATGGAACCTAAATGGCCCACTTCCACTGCGCTAAGGAGATAATCTCAAGTCCCAAATAGGATATCAAGTCACATAACACATATACTCTCTAAGTCCAAGAATCCTAAAAGTACACTAACTCAAAGGTTCCAACACACAAATCGACATCTAGACCCAGAGGCACAACAAAGACATGTACTATGTAAGTGGGAAAGTCTCATTGCACGAATCATGCTAGAGTTACCTTGGTAGTCTCTCAATAGATCTCGCCCCCCTAGTGATCCCTATGTAGCCACTAGTATCCTCTCGTACTGACAAGACATACTATTGAATGCAAAGTCATAACCAAGCATTCTCTCTACTCCCATCCTAGTTTGTACTAGCACTCAAGGCATGGGCGAGAACATACAATTATCTTATTAGGTTCATTTTAATCCCCATTTATTGTAGTGTTTTCACTTATTAATACAACCTACAATGAGTTACCCTAGCAACAACTTAGGGCCCTGACCCCCATTGCAAGCCACTTCCCAACACTACATATAGATAACCTACCCTAAGCTCATGGAATCACAAATCACATGATATCCTCAACCCTATACAAGTGACTGGAACGCATCATAAAGATAATCAAAATAATCACATCAGTTCTTTATGAGAAACTGAAAAGCATCCAATGATAATCATAATAATCACAACAGTTCTCTATAAGCAACTGAAGGCATCAACGATAAATCACAATATCCAACGGTTCTCAACAAGCAACTAGAAAGTATCTCAAAGTAATACTAATCAAAGACTCCAAAATGGTCAAGTCAAGCATATCACAATATGACCTCATCAAGATAAAAAATAAACACTTCAGTCCCATCAAGGCAACTGGAAAACAATCCAAGTATAACTAATCGATGACTCATATACATA